>OY735246.1:42431875-43771695 GCA_963457695.1 Neria commutata
GTATTAGGTATTTACTGTAAGGTGTGGAACCTCTATGTCATACAAAAAAATGGGCGTGGTCCGCCCCCTATATAGACGGTAAGCGGAAAATCCTTATAACTTCCATAATATATACACCAGTCTGTCCATATTTGGTCACTTCATTTCTGGTAAGAACACCTCTTAATTCTCCAAAAATGGGCGTGGTCCGCCCACTCAGTTACTTGGTGTAGGGTATTACTCTGTCGGTGAAACCCGACTGATGCTTCCTTACTTGTTGTCTTATATATTTGTCAAAAAACTTTTGCATTGGAAAATTTCAATCAGTTGCTCAGAAGGAAATGGAAGCATTTATCAAAAACCAAATATTTTTTGCCAAATTATGGAAATATGATGATATATTATCTTAAACAGGCAACGATTTTACAGCATACTAGTTTAGTTGAATAGCTTCATATGAAATTAGTTAGCTATAACTAAAAAAAATTAGCTAACTTTTAGCTAACTTCTAAACAACTAACTTTCAGCTAACTTTAAAGTAACCGACTTTAAGTTAGTTGAAAAGTCATCGAAGGGTAATCGGGACTGACTACTGCCTAGGACATCGCAATGTTAAAAAAGTCAGTCATTTCCACTGAAAGTAGTCGAAGAATAGTCAGCTATGGTTGCGAAGTAGTTAGCTTATAGTGCACTAAAAGTTAGTTGAGTTGCCGGTAGGGTATTTAGTATTCATACATACCTACATGTTAACATTTTTACATAATTTTGAGTTTTATATATATAGATTTAGGGGCATGGGACAAGGTGGCGTGGCACATCTTAAATGTATGTACCGTGAAAAAGTGGGGGTCCATGAGGAGTGGCTTTAGTTTTCGACTTCCACCAAAGGAGTAATCTACATACACAGATAGTTCTGTAAGGACCTACATTCATGACTTCCCCTACAAATATATAGACATCACAAGCATCAGCAAGAAGAAGCCCTGCTGTTTAACAGAAAACAACAGAAACCAAGAAAAAGATAGGCTGTCAAACACTGCTATTAAATTAAATACAATTAAATATTGTATTGCGTATTTTTAAAAAACGCGGGGTTGAACCCGCGGGTAACAGCTAGTATTGAACTAATTTTTTTTCCTTTTCTATCATAACAAAGTTTGTATGTATTGGTGTTTACTCTTCCATAAGGAACTTTTGCGCATCACTGATCTACAAGAATTTCTTTACATATACGCAACTAATAGTACAAACCGTTAGCAAGATCGAGCCGAATAAAAAAGCTGAGCTCATTGAAGCTTTTGAGTTACTGAGCAGTGTTTTCTTTATGCTTTCGAATAAAGTGAAGTTGTGCATTGTTGCCTCATTTGAATTCGTCCAAGCAGAATACACATAAGAGTGAGGCGGCAATGTCTCACTTTCAGACCTTGACATCTCAAGGCAATCATGTAAATTGATATCTTGTTGCTTACGTCAATTTCATAATGAAAATTGAACATCTGTACATAAGCATTGGAGTGCAAGTAAGGTTAGGTACCAATAAAATTGCCCATTTCGTTGGCTTAAAGCGTTGCTAGCCGGCTTGCTTGACTGATTTTATGTCATCAATCAATTTATGATTGTATCAGCAGCGGCAAAAATGAAATTAATTTAATACAAGCACAAGGCATCAACGCCAAAGGTTAGATGTCAGTATGTGTTATGTTGGAAGGCTAAGGTATGCCTTACAATTTTATGAATGGCTACGACAATGGGAACTATACATATGATGTTTTTGTGACCCATTTAGGCTCTTCTACGGCAAAGGTGACGACATTACGAACTATTTTCCGCTTAGCCGCCTGAAAGTATGCTGGCTATGAATTACTTTACCATAACAAGCATTGTTTTTGTGTGTCTGTGTGGTCGCTTGTTTGCATATAAAATCACCCATAGCCACACAACAAAAACACTTGAAAAGCTAAATAAGCTCAAATTACGACGGTGGGTAACAATGGCTGTCGGCTTGACTCAATTCGGTACGTAGCTATGCGAATAAGGTATGTGTGTGTATGTTGAACTGTGTATGTGTAGCTAAGTTTACAATAAGCAAGCAGAAGCAGCACGCCAAAAGCAGCAATAGTATTTACGGTCATGTGCGAAGCTAGAAACTTTTGCTAGGGGAACGGAAGTGATAGCTATCAAAGAATTATACCTTTAAGACTCCAGACATTTTATAACCATTTAAAAATTTCTATAGAATTGTTAGAAATTTTCAAAAAATTTTCGCATTCTGAAGATGGTTTTGCTCCTTTTGAACTTTCTCTAGTATCGCCTCTGCTTTTGTCAGAAATATCCTGTAGTGTAGCAAACAGTTCTCGATTGTTTTACGCTTTGGTTTTCCACGGCATGTGACTGAACAAATTGCTGAACAAATTGAGGATGTTGTTGTTGTACATAAATTGCAGAGCTTGTGCCAAAGTATGCTCGGTAAGTGGCCATAGAGTAAAATGTGCATAGCATAGTTATAGGAGCTGAAACAATTATGCCATATTAACTTGTCTTTAAGCGCATTTTTACACCCTACACCTATGGTAATAGGGTATAATATTTTTGTGCCAAAATTGTAACGCATTAAAGGAGCCTTCCTAGGTATAGACATAAGTATATAGAAATGATCAGAAACACTTTCTCTTTTCATTTCTGGTTGTCCGTCTGTCCGTCTGTCTGTCTGTCTGTCTGTCTGTCTGTCTGTCTGTCTGCGTGTCCGGAAAAAAAAGAAAGAAGGAGTTGTCCGATTATGACCAAATTTGGTACACAGTCACAGTGAACTTCGCGTTAGGTGAAGTGTTAAAATTAATCAAATCGGTTCAAGTACACGCCTACAATGGGCCTATAAGTCCCACTACCTCGGGTTTCTTGCGATCAAATTGCTGTAATTTGTCTAATTACTCATTGCAAAGAATAATACTTGGTATTCAAGTTAAAGGGTCGGTCATCAATGTCATACGGGAAAATGGGCGTGGTCCGCCCACTATATAGGCGGAAAAGTTTTTCTAGTAAAATGGCTCCCAATTGACTAGTTACGAATATAAATGAATGAAATTCAGTTCCCAAGTTGATATATAGGTCGTAGATACCATACAAGAAAATGGGCGTGGTCCGCCCACTATATAGGCGATAAACGAAAAATCCTCAACTTCCATAATATATACACCAGAGCGTCCAGATTTGGTTACTTCGTTCCTGGTAGGAATATCTTTTAATTCTCCAGAAATGGGCATGGTACCATGGGGGCAGTAAAATAAATATGCCGATAACATCTGTAGTACACCTGTCATAGCATCAATATTTGGCATATATAGCCCTATTAGTTATATCTTATAGTCTGCCAAAAATGGGCGTGGTCCGCCCACTATGTAGGTTGTAAATCAAATGCACCCACAATTTCAGTGAATTATCACCCTACTTGGGAACATGGTGTAGGGTATTACTCTGTCGGTGAAACCGACTGATACTACCTTACTTGTTTTTATGATTAGTTGATGTTGTGCTTGTGCCTAGATTCATGCGTTTGTGAACCATTATTGCAAGAATACCTAATACGCCAAATCCGTAGCAGAGTTTTATGTTAAACAAGTAAGGAAGCATCAGTCGGGTTTCACTGACAGAGTAATACCCTACACCATTTAACCGTGTAGGGCGATAATCTACTGAAAGAAATGAAATTGTGGGTGCATTTAATTTATAATCTACATAGTGGGCGGACCACGCCCATTTTTACAGACTACAAGATATACCTAATATATGCCAAATATTGATGCTCTGACAGGTGTAGAACTTGAATACCAAGTATTATTCTTTTCAATGAGTAATTAGACAACTTACAGCAATTTGATGGTGAAACACCCGAGGTAGTGGGTCTTACAGGATCATTATGAGCGGGTTCTTCAACCGATTTGGCTAATCTCAGAACTTAAACTAAGTTTAGGTTCACTATAACTGTGTACCAAATTCGGTCCAAATCGGACAACTCCTTCTTTCTATCCTGAGCGGGCAGATAGACAGATAGACGGACGGACAGACGGACAACCGGATATCAACACAGAAAGTGATTCTAAGCATTTCTGTATACTTATGTCTATACCTAGGACGGCTCCTTTTATGCGTTACAATTTTCGCACAAAGTTATTATACCCTATTATCATAGGTGCAGGGTATAAAAATTCAAACAAATCAGTCGAATTCCAGACTAATGCATACATTATAATAAATCTCTGGCTACAGAGACTGAGCAGTCAGGCACTGAGGCATGTAACACGAAAACCTTTCTTAGGCAAATGTCGACGGTAGGAATGAAGTGTTGTGGTGCATAAGGGAAGTAGAATAGAATTGAGGTTCATTGGAATTGCGTTAGTTTAATGTTTGCTATACACATATGCACATATGTGTGCATTGTTACGTTGTAAGGACTTTAATGAAAGGCTTGGGCTAATATAAACTTCTTTACGTGGATGACTCCCATGTATCAATTATTAATTTTGCTTTGCCTTAAAAAATGTGTGTAGCTATGTACATGCACGCAACTCGAAAGATATAAATAACCAATTACTTCTGTTACATTAAAATTAAATACATAAATTTTTGTTACATTAAAGTTAAAAACCGAAAACGATTTCTTGAAAATTGAATTTTTTAAGCATTGCCTCCTTTTAGACGAAGTTGTTGAACTATGTACGACTAAGTAAAAAAATTACTACTGCGTAGCAATTGTAATGAATTTAATATAATAATATATGATTATACGCGGGCCTATAACCTCTGTAGTTAGTGACTTTTTTATAGAATTATATTAGAATTAATTCTAATGTTATTCGAATAAATAAATAAGTTATATATTTATAACAGTCAAAGAAAAGTTAACAGAAATCAAACGATTCTCTTTCATATTAATATATTGAAAGTGAAATAGTATAACAAAAAAAAGTTCCTAGCATCGTTGTCTGCTCCATAAATTCTGCCTGCCTTCCCTATATATAAAGAATGAACTTATTTTCATCAATATCAAATATCAACTGAAACGTTCAGTAATGTGTGCGCACATAAAATCAATCGCATAGGATTTTAACTTTCAATATTAGTATAAAAAGGAAATAATTTAAGTCTGCCAGCGGTGCCTTATGCAGACACGGAAAATGCTGTAACTATCGATTACGCGCTGTTATTTCAATTGCAAGTGCGCTTAAGTTTCTATCAGCATATGTATGTGTGTGTGTATATGTGTAGACCGCAATACAATACACCAACACTGCTTTTAAACGAAGAATGGAGAAACAGACGAACTCAAAGCAATAACACTTTTTGATCAGTGAACCAAAATGAAAGCCATTGAACGGCAAGCAACTGGTTCTTGGCATTTATTGCCATCCCTTCGCTGATTCGCCGCCCTTCACCAAACTCTGAATGTGTAAGTAGGAAGAGATTACACAGGTGCAGGCATGGCACTTTTCAAGTTTGTGTTGCGTGCTAGCATATTCACATATGTGTGTGTGAGGGCATTGCTGTAGTAGGCAAATCCTTAAAGTCAATGTCTTTAACCATTTTCCAATGACGATTTTTCTGCAATATATAAATTAAGGGTGGCGATACCATTATAACTTTATAGCAATCTAAATTTGTGTTTTCATAGAAAAATTAGACAGCATATTAAGAATATACCTTGCACAACCTGCAAGAGTTATACAAGAGTCTTAGCTCATTATAAGTTATCAGAGTATAAAATACGTTGGTGAATACAACAAGTGGCGAAAAGAGTCTTGCCACGGATATTTAAGCGTCATAAAACTCAATACATGGTGGTTCGCATCGAGGCACAGTGGGGTATTTGACTCGGATTTCGTGGATTAATTCAAAAAGTGAAATGTAGATATCTCAATAGTATTTGGTATCATGGAAAAATAGATAAAATTGTGCATCACTGGCTGAAAAAACTTCTGTTCTATGTCTAACGGTATCGTCACAGCACTCTTTTCAAAATGCATATTAATTCACTGTTTCGCTGTGTCGAGCGCGCGTTGCACATTTCGCAGTGTTTTAAAATTTTACTTTAAATAAAATTCGTTTGAAAAGCCATATTTTTATAATGGAACCTTCAACTTCAGGTATTGTAGTTATGTTGAAGCAAAATTATGTTGGCAGAATATGTGGTGCAGAAAATCCATACTACACAACTCTGACGAGAGATTTGCGTGCGGAGGGCGATGAGTTTTTCCGCAATTTTGCACATGCCCCTCAAGATTATTTTGATTATTTTTGTGAAAAAGTGGACCTCGTGTCCAAAAGCAAAATACCCCGATGCGTGTAGCAATCAGCGTAGAAGAACGAGAAATATCTTGCAACTGGCGACAGCTTCAACTCACTGTCCCAAGTGTTTCGCAGTTCACGGCCATCAATAATTCAAATCATTTCAGAAGTTTGCAGCTCTTTGTAGATTGCTTTTCCAGCTGAATATTTGAAAGTATTTTGAACACAAGCTCATTTGTCCAGACCAAAGATATATATATCCTTATATTATCTTTGGTCCAGACGACCTACAAAGAAAAATGCAATGAGCAAGTTCCAACCAACAGGTGGACAAATGATTAAAATATGTATCATTTTCTCAGCTTTTAATAATAATTTATAATTGATTGGCGCAACAGCCCATTGTGGGCTTAAGCCTAGTTTTTTCGCGTTAACTTGTGTGTGCTTACCATATTTTTCACAAATTAACGGGACTTACATTAACCGAATCCGAACGGGTTGAGAAGCTTTTCATGGCAAAGAATATTCTCGGAGAATTGCAAATTCATCGCGAGGAGTGGTACCACGCAAAGAAACAAATTGAAAACAAATGCTCTTTGTATTAGATGTTATGTGCCGGACTGAGAGTTGAACCCAGGCCCTCCCGCATCAGCGACCAAGCACTTAGTCCACTGAGCCGCCGCGGTGGCTTTTGCCATTTCCAAATTTGCAGAATCTACAGCTGTAAACCAACTCACATGCACACTCGACACAAATCAATTCGACAACTTTGTTCAAAAATTCAAACGATTTCCAGAAATCGAAAATTTTTCAATTGGAGCGGCAGCAAGAGAAAACTATTTTCCGAAATAGATTTGCTTTCAAAAATGAGCAGTCACACTATGCAAGTTTTTCGATCGAAAGAATTTCAATCAAAATCGAAAAATCTTGCATAAAGTACTTTTTGTGGTCACACCTGAAAATTTTATTTTCTGAAATGAAAAAATTTTTTTAAAATGATTTTCTTGCATAGTCTGACGGCACCTTTAGTATTTTATATATTTTTTTTTTGTTAAAGCCTTAAAATTTCACATATTTCAACGATATAGGTGGACATAAAGTTACTTTTGTAGTGGAATGTACTAATCATTTTAATTTATTTGTAAAGAATATATATTTGACTACTATATTGCAAAAAATTGAGGTGCGATTTTGTGCGAATTCTGAGATATTGAGGTTTTAGTGCTGCAGTATCTTACCAAATTGTGCGATTTCGGTTGATAGTTAAAAATGTTATTATGTGTTTTGTGTTTGGTTATTGTAGGAATCACATCAAATATGATTTCATTTTTGGATTGTACATATATTCAGACATAAACACTGAAAATTTCATGTCAATCCGACACGGTTTTCATTCCCAAACTGGCAAATCTTCAAGAAAAGTCAGTCGAAGCAGCAAAGCCAACTGAGACTTTGAATGCATATTTCTGATAACAGTGTTCTCAATGCCGGTAACTAAGATTTCTCGTAAACGGCTGAACTGATTAGTCTCAAATTTTTACAGAAGCTTCAGAAATATATGCTTTAATAATTGGTAGAAGATTTTATCCCGCTGATAAATACTTTCCGTTTTATAAACAATTTAATGCAAAAATTTTCATTGAAAATATAAACTTTTTTAAATGCTGTCATTTTGTTAAAAATTAACATTTTGGATATTTCTTCGATCAGTTACTGGATAATACTTTTTACTAACGAAATCTTTTTGATTTTTCTATTTTGGAGTATCCAGTCCAGAGATATCGTAGCCACCGCAAGAGCCTCTAATTAGAGGAGCTCTCGAAGATCGGCTATAGCACCTATACTAACTACTATTTTTTCAAATAAAAAATATAAGAATAAAGTATGATGTGACTGCAATAAGGAATATAATTTTTGCATAAATATATCGAAGCATCTTTCCAGGAAAAATCATTGAATAATCGCTTTTTTGGTCTCTTTACTATGTTAAAAATTTATTTAAAAAACAACAACAAAAAATTTATTTTTTATTTTTCTTATATTCTTCCCTTCTATATACAAAAATACTCAACATTCATTATTACAGCTCAGGTGAATTGATCGCCATTTTCAGGGGTCAATACCCCACTGTGCGAGGGGTCGATGCTTCGCGAGGTATGTCCTTAGCTTAAGGCAACAAAATTGTATGAGGTAAGAAGACTAAATAACAGTTTGAATTGCAACTACAATTCCATTAAACTAGTGTTATATCTTATTTACGCGGAAAATTTAAAATTGTTATTCCTGATTACAATTCCTTGCAATGGAACAACAAATTTTAAAATTCACAGAGAGTATTCTTTGCCACGAAAAGCTCCTCAATTCGATCGGATACGGTTATTTGTAGGTCTAGTCAATTTGTGCAAAATATAGCAAGCACACAAGTTAATGCGAGAAAGCTAGGCCTAAGCCCACACGGGCTGTTGCGCCAATCAATAAATATTAATTATGCACGTTCAGTGTCACTATGTTCCAAAGTTTGTTCGAATAGGTTCTCATTCTACTAGGGCGTCGGATAAACTGAAAGACAGACAGACAACCGTAAATGAGAATAAGAAGCGGTTCTTATAGTTTTTATATGCTTATGTCTACATCTTAAGCGATTCTTTTAGGTTAAGTGGTCGTCTCAAGGACATCCCTTAGGCCAAAAGGCCCATCGTGTTACCACGTTAGGTTTTCACCTATGCTCTTCCCATGTATGGGAGCCACTTTGTGGCTCTGGCGATTCTTTTAAAGACTCTGAAAATTTTCAAAAGAAGGAAAAATTTCTCCAGAACAATTTCACATCTACTACATTCAGAGATAAGCATTTAGTTATTATCCAAGTCAGGATGTGTTTAAAGGTTACTGTGTTTTCTAAAACGAAAAACGTCTGAAATTTTTTTTAAAATCTTATGCTTAATGGAACGAAAGGAATTTTTGTTTGTTCAATGCCTTTATATTGTACAAGTGGTGCATGTACCTTTTTTAGTCATGCCTGTAGCTTTTAAATCCCAAATTCCCTTGGCTTTCAACGCCAACTACCGCTAAAAAATTGGCGAATGCGTTAGAAAATAACACACAGTCACTAAAAGCAAAGCCAAGCAAGGGAATGGCATAGTTTGAAAGCTATGTGAAAAATGGCGCACAAAGAGGTTTTCGGCTGTGGCGAACCATTTTAAATATGCACAGCCGTACACACAAGTATACGTACGAATAAAGTTTGCCCCTATGCATATGCGTGTGTTAGTTTTCTGCGACAAGGCTTTTAGAAAAATTCCTTAAAAAGCTAAAATGCTTTTCTATAGCAATTTTCTGCAGTAGCCTTTTATGGATCTATCGGGTTGTGATTGGAATATAGCCCACCAACGGAAATGGTGCGCGTAGATGCATGCATATGCATATGTGAAACTCAAATATGTGAAAAATGCTAACTGCCCTTCGATATTTTTGCATTGCTCTATGTTTATTTAACTGACTAAAACAAATCAGCCCGACAAACAATTATTTCCTGGCCATGCTCGTGAAAAGAAGTAGCCAGCTACTTCTGAAACCCTGAATTACGATGAATTGCTATATAAGATTTACTTACTTTGTAAAGCTGTGTATTTCTGCCTTTATCTTTAGTGGATCTGTAAAAAAATAGAGCAGAAAATAAATTTAGTACCAAAATGCTTTGTAATTTTTTCTAAACAAAAACAGTCAAGTGCGAGTCGGGCTCGCTCACTGAGGGTTCCGTACCAGAAATACCCTTTTTAGCGTTCGAATTTAGTTTCTCTTTGCCCGTATGGCCATAAAATTTTTGACATTTTGACCTACATCTTCGAAACCAATTCACCTAAAATTATATAAAAACCATTTTTGGAATCCACGGACGTAGCCCTTTCTAACGATACCCCACAATATGTAAACAACAAAAATTTTTCGCTGGGGAAATTTTCTACTATGGTAATCTTAAATAAAATTTAAAAAAATAGAAATACAAATTTGTCGAAAAAGTTTGCAGTTTTCCAGTAATCTATGACTAAAGACCTACTAACTCTGATTTTATCAAAATTTTAGCTTAAGAAATGTAGAAAGGCAAGGGCGGGTATGGTAATTTTTTCAACATTTTGTCCTATATCTTCGAAACCACTTCACCGAAAATTGTAAAACAAATATGTTTGGAATCCATGGATGTAGCTCTTTCTAATGATACCCCACTCGATATAAAAAAAAAAATTTTTTTCTGAGGGGTCACCTTAAATTTAAAAAAAAATTTAAAAATTAAAAATTCGAAAAAACTGGCAGCCATTCAGTCATGCGTGATCAAATACCTAGTAAGCCTGATTTTATAAAAATTTTCGGTTGAGAAATGGTGTGTGCAGATGGGATCATGTGGGGACAGGTCTGTTTTTATCACATGTTTAACTATATCTTTCTAACCCGTTTACATAAAATTTAAAAATAATACATTTTGTAATCTATGGATGTAGCCCTTTCTAACGATACTCCACACGATACGATTTAAAAATATTTTTATTTCTTTTTGTCCGACCTTTAATAGCCGAAAACCTTTAAAAATTATAAAAAAATATTTCTTTACTTTTTATAGTGAAAATGTGCTTAGGTTATTAAGACCTAACACCGTGCCAAATTTCAGGTTTCTATGATGAAAAAAAAAGGTTTATATACACACTCCGAAAACAAAAGTGACCTTATAAGTGTTCCCGTTTTTTCCCTTTAGGGGAACGGAACCCTAAAAAGACTGATTTTCTTTCTCAAAAATTAAGGAAATTATATGCTTTCCCGAAGTATCAGTAGTTCAAACAAAGCCGTTTATGGATCTGTAAAATATCAATATCTGATATTATTGTTATTGTTAGAAGGCCTTTTTTACGCACCTCGACCGCCGAATGGATCTTTTGTGCTGGCCTGTATTTAACCCAGTTGTATTAGGCTCTTAATGAAAAGTAGCACTTTACTGGGTTTCCATATTTTCCGTGGGGGCACTGAGTACCCGCCTAGATGGATGCTTCTTAGCCTACTAATTGTGGGACAGTCAGTCAGTGGTACCTTGTATTCTCAGGGCGCTGAGGCAAGCCTCTTTTTCAATTAGAAATTTACCAGCACGCAGACAACATTTGCCCATTGTACTGATAAGTTAATTTTCCATTACTGAAATCATCACGTCTGACTTAAACAACTGCAATCTTGACCTAGGGGGCGATATTCTCGTCCCCCCTTTACACTCAAGTGTTTAGTACCGGAGGTGTGACCAGTCAGAACGCCAACTAGAAGTCTGTAGTTTTTGCGATTGATTCATATAAGAAAGGCAGATTTTTTTTGTCGATGGTTGGATATAGGAGTTTCGTCTGTCTACTTCCTTCCAAACCAAGACCATGCCCATAGTACTTTCATAATCATTTACAAGAAATATTAATTTCGTATAATGCAGATGAAAAACTGTAAGAGCTATATTCTGTCTTCACTTTGACTATTGTCTTCCATAGAAAAGAACATCAATTGCTGAAAGATGTTCAATTGTGACTTTTGAGAGTACATTCATGAAGTGCCTGGCAGCAACGTATTTGAAACTGCTTCCATTCCATTTGAGGCATCACGTTTAGAGCTCTCAGCAAAGTAATGCATTACGATAATTAATACAGCCTAGTTTTAGACTTATGAAAGCGTTATAAAGCGTTTAGCAGCCTGCATGCTAAAAACTATTGTATGTGTGCTTTTAGAAGACAAAAGCGCATTGTTGTTGCAGCTGTTGCTCATGTCGTTGTGCAAGCAAAACTTCGCATGCAAGGAGAAGCATTAACAAGTCGTAAATGTATGCAGTGACATGAAAACTTGCACACTTTCCAAAGGCAGTCGAGGGTATGCATATAGTACAAACATATACGGCATAGGATGTGCTGGATATAATAAAATTATATAAAAAAAACTTTTTAAAAATAAGCTTTAATTTATTTAATGTACTAAAAAGTAGAAAATAAATGGTTTTTAAGTCACCTGTATCTTACTATCCATAAAAGCTTGGGGCGCTCATGTGTTCAAAATTTGTCAAACAATTACCACAATATTTTATTTAAATAATTTTTTGCAAATAGATTCTAGTAATGAAAGATATTTTGAATATGGATATTGAGCGCACAAGCTTTTATTGATAGTAAGATACAGGTGACTTAAAAACCATTTATTTTCTACTTTTTAGTACATTAAATAAATTAAAGCTTATTTTTAAAAAGTTTTTTTTATATAATTTTATTTTCTACTTTTTAGTCTTCCATAAATTCAATTTTAGAGCTCTGAAATTTTTCACAAAAAGAATTTAAAACTTGCAGAGCAGTACACAATATTTAGGGTATTCACAGTGTCTCCTATCGTCATATCCTCAATTTAACAAATAATACGGCTGTGATCGACCCTAATATTCGTGGCATATTTGTGACGCGGTGAGTTGTTGCTATTTTGCCAGCAGGGCGCGGCAAGTAAGTTCCTATCGTTTTTCATTGATGTGTGGTGTACCTATAATTATAAACTGAAGCCCAAGTGTGTAGTTGCTTGAAAAGTGCCACGTCCCTTGTCCTACGCCCATAAATTTTTCCAGTGGAACGACACATCCAAGAGGCGACTGCATTCGAAATTTCAATGCTGCACGACCTTTAGTTCCAAAGCTATTCTATATAAACGATTTTGTTTGTATGGGCGGTGCCACGCCCCCTTATCCAGTGCCCGCCTTATTTTCTCAGTAGAAGGATATGGATATGTAGTAAGTTCCTACCGAGTTTCATTGATGTGTAATTTGTAGTTCTAAAGTTATACACACGCCCCTTATCCTACGCCCATAAAATTTTACCAGTGGGACGACACATCCAAGAGGCGACTGCATACGAAATTTCAATGCTGCACGACCTTTAGTTCCAAAGCTAATCGAGATCAAAAATTTTGTTTGTATGGGGGGTGCCACGCCCCCTCATCCTACGCCCATAAAATTTTACCAGTGGGACAACACATCCAAGAGGCGACTGCATACGAAATTTCAATGCTGCACGACCTTTAGTTCCAAAGCTAATCGAGATCAAAAATTTTGTTTGTATGGGGGGTGCCACGCCCTTTCATCCTACGCCCATACAATTTTACCAGTGGGACAACACATCCAAGAGGCGACTGCATACGAAATTTCAATGCTGCACGACATTTAGTTCCAAAGCTAATCGAGATCAAAAATTTTTTTTGTATGGGGGGTGCCACGCCCCCTTATCCAGTGCTCCCCTTATTTTCTCAGTAGAAGGATAGGGATATGTAGTAAGTTCCTACCGAGTTTCATTGATGTGTGATGTGTAGTTCTAAAGTTATACACAAATCTGGAGTTTATAAAAAAGTGCCACGCCCCTTATCCTACGCCCATAAAATTTATTGATTCATGTATTGGGCTCTAGATTAGGCATGTATGCAAAGTTTCAGATCTCTAAGTAGTCGGGAAGTGGGTGAAAAATTGATTACTAGATTTGACGACATACATACAAACATACCGGATGTGAACCTAATATAAAGCTTATAAAATAGAGTGTTGTTGAGAGTTTGCCATTGCAGAAACTTTGGCACGTTGTAAAAACGAAAACAAGCTGTTCCGCGTCAATAACGAACATGCAAGCAGTTGATGCGTTAAGCGCTTTTATTATTGCGCCAAAAAGTATGCCATGTTCATAGACAAATTTGCAGCACAACTGTTGCTAACAATTTTCAGCTGCAGATTCAACTTTTAGGGCCAGTTTCACAGTGGATGTTTAAATCTAATTTGCGAATTGAGTTTAAATCTAGTTTAACTTTTCTTGAGTTTCACAGTGCATTTATTTAAATACGGAATAATGAATGGCAACTTCGAATATTTGACAATTGAAGGTTGACACAACTTGCCAAAAACATATGTTCAATTGTTCAATTATGGAGGCAGCGCGAGCTAAAAATTGTTCGTCGGCCGAAAGAAGTGAATTATTGGATATTGTGCAAAGAATTCACAGTTTATATTATTTATAATACTACGGGATCATTTATATGTGCTATACCATGCAGTTTTAAGTTTAATTTGATCTCTTATAAATTGCAATATTGTCGACGCAGCTTGCTTGCACATCCGAAATCAGCTGTTTATTTGTTTTCGATTGCAACTCTGTGCCGTACTTAAATATCCACAGTCGGCTATTTAAATCGTATTTAACTTCCAACTGTGAAACTGAAATTCCCTATTTAAACTGCAATCAGAGTTTAAATATCCACTGTGAAACTGGCCCTTAATATTTTTTATTAAATATATATGCTGACGAGCACAGTTGCATATTTTGATCATACATCAAAGCTTTAATCCGATAAATATATAAATATGTTTTCATTTTGGAAAAAGGAAATTAAAATTAAAAAATTATACGAGCGCTTGAACATTGCAGCACTTAATTGCGGTCAGTAATTTTATTTGCATTGTTTCAATCAAGTTTTTAAAGCATTTTTTTTTGCATTCAGTACAGCTTTTTTGCGCTCTGCTTTATTAAGTATGCTTCAGTAATTTTTTTAAAGTGGCCTGTTGGTTGCTTTAGTAAATGACAGACGCGCTTCAAGAAAAGCAAAAAAATGCCTCGTAATTACAACTCACTTTGACTATGACTTGCTTTTCAATTCCCTGTCACCCTTTGCAGTGACTACAACGGCATTGGTCTTAGCAATTGCAACTACTGGTAAATTCAGCAATGCCCTAAGAGCATTTTAAAGCCTTAGACATTTTTTAATGCAATTGCATTTTCTATACAAATTTGCTTCCATTTTAGGCCTCCGAGATCAGGCATGTCGCTGCTTTAAAGTAATTTTAAATTTCTTTTGGCTTCTGCTCAAAATTTCCCTTCCAGTTGCAAGTAAATCGTATTATTTATGACTTGCCTTTTCTATAATTTTGTATTTGATAATTCCTGCCGAAAAGGGTTAATTAGCATGCGCTGTCGTAAGCTTAAGCTCGTGGCCTAAGCTGACAGCTTTCGTCGTTACGGGTATCCCTTACGGATTTTAATGAGCTCATTTGCTCATGTTAAATGGTACATTTCCGTAAAAATTTCATGACGGACAATTAAAGAACAACTGAATGAGATTTCAGAGCAGAGACTGTCAGCGTATAAGTGAGAGTTGTGCGTAGGCGTTGATGGCTCATGTTTTCAAATACTTGTGCCATTGTGAAAGTTAAGAGATTGTCATCAACTTAAAGCAAAGATTTATCACTGTCACAAAAATTAATAGGTAAACGCTAATAGGCAAGGTAATTAATAATTGTAAACGTTGAAGGTGCAGATGAGAGTCCATTACGAAAACTTAGGTTGATCAACAAGTTTAAAATTGTACTCCAGAAAGTATTTTATCATAAAATGGGAGCGCTTGATCTGAATTTGATATAAATTTTGCAAGAGCGCTTTTTCGACAAAGCTGATTCTTTAATGGTTAGTTTGAATGTGTCGAATTTGTTAACCTTCCTACCGTGTGTGAGGATTGATCCTGTGTGCACTTGCACGCGTACAAAAACATGTACTTGAAGGCAGCACCAAAAGCATTTCAAAATTAATACCGGAAAAATCCAAATATAGTCCGGTTAGCTCGCATAATTCAATTTGGCCTAATGATACGAGCACTCAAAACGAAAGAATCATTTCGATATACTTCTTGCGATCAGAGTTTGTACGTGATAAGCTTTTATACAAGTATTCGTTCATTATTAATGCTTGGCAATAATCGAAAACAGCTTCATACTTTAAAGGCAAGTACAAGATTAAATAGACACACTCGTATATTTCCATATCTTTGTTACAACCAGACTCATACTATCTAAAAATGGTTATATGTTTTGAAATTGGCAACTCTCCGAGAGTATACTTTTCCATGAAAAGAAGCTTCTCAGTCCCGTTGGACACGGCTATAAACTAAATTTTTGTGTGCCGGTTTCTTCTGCTCAAATAGAACGAGCACACAAAAGTTAATGCGAGAAGCTCATCCTAAGCCTTGGTTACACGGGTTGTCTCTATATTTAATATAGACGGTTTAAAGCTAACAAATTTGGCTCTCAAAATCGATTTTACTTTCAAGACAAATATTTCTTTAAGTATGCAATTGTACTTTTCTAAAAGAACATTTGATTTTTAAATGTATTAAGTCTATCGAATATTTCTATATTCAAGTATCCACAAGCCTTTTATTGATTGCAACTGTTCGCTACAAGTTTTTGCATAAAGTTCGAGACCAATTCTGGCCGCTGATTGACACAATTGTCTGCTAAAAGCAAGCCATGCCAAATATACGCATGTCTGAAATTTATTTCACCTTTTCTTTCTGGTAATTTAATTCCCGTAAAGCTTCTGCCAACTTCCACGTCAACACTTGCGTCGTTGTGGTCACCTTACGTTACGTTACAGCTGCCCCTTAATTGCCCACAAGAGCGGGAATTTGTTCATTTAGGTGCGAGTGACAAGCGCGTAAATATAAAACAGACAAGCCGGAAAACAAATACGGCGAGTTGAACGTTTTCTGTGGCAGGCGCAAAAATTTATCATATCAATTCTCTAGTGCATTAGATAAGTAACAGGGTGGGTGGATGGTATCAGAAACTTATTTTAAAAATTTTGAGTCTGTGCTATGTGCATCCAAAATATACAAAGAGTTTCTGACGTCATTAGTGCTCGTAATTATATATAAATTTGTTTGGCTCTGAAAGGTGAACGTCACATTCAAATAATTTATGCACGAGCTCTTCTTTTCATTTTCGAAATTTCGTAATTAATTTGTATTCAATAACTAATGGCTTTTCGGTAACCTTTCACAAAACGAAGCCGATATTTGATGACAGCTTCATTAGCAACGCTTTTCTTCAGAGGCACCCTTTACATGACCATAATCAATAATGACGTTCAACACATACAATTTATTACATTCTCACGTCATTGAGTGCTCGTCGATATTATTTGTGTGTGAGGCGCGTATCCAATTTATGTTGTGGGGTAATAAGTGAAATTCAAAAATTTGTCTGCACGTAAAGTTGTAAATTGTTGTATTTATAAATGTTATTGCCAAAATCGATAGCCGATTCGATATCGTTAACATTTTTATTTAAAAATCGCGTATGATCGATTGATACGGTTTTCAGGCATTGACTTCAAAAAGATTAAAATAAATGTTATTCCATAAACATTTCATGGAAAACAATTTCAAACCAAACGAGACCTCAATGCAAAAATTGTTCAAATGCGCATTCTACCAGCTTCCTTCAAACATAGTTTCTGCAAAACAATGAAATGCTTCCTATATTTTTATATATTGACTTAAACCTGTAAGTAAAGCCTATGTAAAACCGTTTTAAGTCGAAAACCGCTTCAATTGGTCCAACCCGTTTTTGTCATTCTTTTAAACGCATAAAATGAATAAAATTTTCTAAACTCATTACCCGTTTCTATCGGTTTAGAACAAATCGATTTATCACAAACCAATGAAACGATTTTCATACAACTACTTTGGTAAAGGTAGACAAAATTCAATTCATAAAAAAATATCATGTCATACTACATACATACTTATGAATCATATACGATTTGGAATTGGGCTTGAAATCTAATTGTGGTTTTAAATGGTTTGGATTGCCCTTTGGATTCTAACCATTTTTTGTGTAAATAAATTAAATGCAATCTGTTGAACCAATAATTTTTAATAGTTTAAAAATGTAATAATGCCCTCAAATTTCGATATGTCTTAAACCCCAATTCACAAACCTTTGAATATTAACCAGTTGCTGACAACTCCATAAAACCCGTCATACTCCTAAAAATATGTAGCGTGTTGTCAGCAGCAGACATGTGGCAACTATAGACTAATATAGAGTGGTAAAAAGGTAGGCGGTAGAAAAACCACGACCTTCTCACACACATAACAGATTTTTGGCGCGATATATGTACCTATGTTCTATAGGTTTATCTATTATGTTTATATCGTTCGTATGTCGATCGTGTGTGAGTACACATTCCAGACCAAAGCGCTGTACAGACGAAGACAATTAATGGAGCGATTATTTTACACTGAAGATTACACACACGCATGTATACAAATACATATACGCAGACGTTTAGGCGCGCTAATAACGAGTTATCAGTTGTAATTAGCAAGAGTGCACTTTGAGGCTCGAACGAGACAAGCTGAACACTCACATTTCGAGCATGTAGGAGGTAGGTAGCGGGGGTCGTATAGTTGACTTTGTGTAGCTAAAATGGAGCTATGTCGAACAAGCTAATAAGACATTTAATCATGTGCAATTTACAACTGCCGACTGCGTGTTAGTAAATATGTCAAACAGATTTTTACTACGGCGAAATGCAAAAGTAAAATAACTTTTCTGTGTTTTGCGCCAAAAACTAGATACGATATTATGTAACGTGGGTTGGAATGTGCCCCTAGAATGGTAGTAGCATGGCGAGGGCATTCACTTTTCATGTGATAATGTGTGCATATTTTTAGATGCTTGCGTTGTAATTATTTAGTGATGCCTTAAGGTTATAAGTTATAAAACTTGCAATATTTCGGACCGGTTTATTGGAAATTAAATTCGTATCGCAATATTTGGTTGGTACTTAATAACGGCTCAATGTTTTATTGGTATGCAAATACAAATCTTACAATTTACTCTAATTAAATATACAAATAAAAAGTTAGCGTAAGAGTCCGTACAAGCGAAGCTTAGGCCCACATTATCTTATGGGTGCTCGCTGTATTTTAGCACAAGTAATGGGACACACAAATTTTTCCTATAGTCGTATTCGAACTAGTGAAACCTTATTTTCATGGTGAAGAATACTCTCGGAAAGTTGTCAATTCATCGGGAGTGAAGGCCGCGCAAAGTAACAATTTGAAAAACAAATTCTCCTTTTATAAGATAGTATGGACCTGCCAGGAAACGAACCAGCGACCTTTCGCAGCAGAGACCGAACGCACATCCACTGAGTCACTGCAGAGCAGAGAAATATGGTTTCTAAACGAATGAAAATTTGGCGGAAGCATAGAGCTACAAACTTTTATAATCTTGTAAATATTTATAAAATCGAACCGAATAAAGTCTATTTTGAACCAAGCAAACCCATTACATTGTAATCTCTGCCTTTTAGATCGGAAGTATGCACTGCATTGTGAGCTATTATTAGCTGCCATTGAAATCGCGCTAAAATATGAATCAGTGATGGTGTACACGCATTTATGCATTTATGTGCAGCTCTCATCGTATGAGTGTGTGTCACACGCACATAAAGTTCCATGCCCAACCAATGGAAGGAACACTCATACGTCAGGTTGACCGCACTTAAGTGCAACATAATTGTTTGGTTTTAATTTTAAAACGTACATGAATACAGTTTTATGCATGTGTGTCTGCTTGCAGTTGTTGTTATGTTTGTGTTAGCTTTTTTATGAGTGCAGCTGTCAAGTATGACCACTCAACTGAAATTCCATGCATTTACGATTATTGGTGGGTGTTGATTTTTAGTGCGGAAATTGTGTTGTTGACATCGCCATTGACAATAAAGACATAAATAATGTAATAACGACTTGGACTTACTTTTAAAGCTATTGCATGTTTTTAGGGGCCAGCGCGCATACGTCACCGACGCTAGCGTGTTGTGTGTTTTGAGTGGTAGAACTGGTGAAGCGGTTTACTTGCGTGCTTAGTTCGGGGGGTGGAGAGGTAAACAAAATGTGAGTGACAACCAACACATTATATACTTAAATGCACTTGCTTCGGTTTATAGAAGCGAAAACTCTGTTTAGGCCGCCAAAAACTATGCTATAGTTTCAGCATACTGGGTGTTCCATCAGGCTTGTTCCTTCAGTGAGGGATTACTCAAAATCAGGAAATGAGAAAATTGTATGGATTAAGAGCGGTTCTAAAATTCGTGCTTAAGTTATATTCAATAATATTTAAACTATAGAATTATAATTGACGCACTTTATTTTCAAGAGTTTCTACACTCCTCCAGGCAAGGCAGAAATCTAATAGCTTTTGCAGAGAAGACTTAATAATATTAATAGAATTGAAACGTGGTCTGAAAGTTGGATATGCTTGAAAAAATGATACAAGGCTCTAAGTTCAAAGTTGTGCTTATCGTGGCTTATGTTATATCAAACTAATATTACCCTCTTATATTACCCCTATTAATATAAACCCTGTTTCCTCTTACTTGTCTTAACCGAGGCATCACCGTGTGAAGCATCCAGTGGATTCGATTTGTATTTATTTCTAAAAGCGCATATTTCAGCACTATAAATCGCTCAACAGCATTTTAATTATATAACGCTATGCCTGGTCTGCAGCTTTGCTGCTTAAGCGAGGTAAAGCTTCACTTTTTCGTGGCAAACTTTTAGATGTAGTTGTAATTGGCGTGGGTTGAGAGAAGGATGGAGCAGAGTGTATTTCGACGTGCGTAACAGAGAACTGCAACGAGTGCCATTTTCGTTACTCTAAGGGCGGATTTCACAGTGGCTATTTAAATCTAATTTGCAAATTGAGTTTAAATCTAGTTTAACTTTCCTTGGGTTTCACAGTGAATTTATTTAAATATGGAATATTTGACATTTAAAGGTTGGCACAACTTGCCAAAAACATATGGTCAATTGTTCAATTATGGAGGCAGCGCGAACTCAAAATTTTTCGTCGGCCGAAAGAAGTGAATTATTGGATATTGTGCAAATAATCCACAGTTTATATTATTTATGATACTTCTGGATCATTTATATGTGCTATACCATGCAGTTGTATGTTTAATTTGATCTCTTACAAATTGCAATACTGTCCACGCAGCTTGCTTGCACATCCGAAATCAGCTGTTTATTTGTTTTCGCTTGCAACTCTGTGCCGTACTTAAATATCCACAATCGGCTATTTAAATCGTGTTTAACTTCCAACTGTGAAACTAACTAACTACTGCAATCAGAGTTTAAATATCTGTGAAACTGGCCCTAAGTAACTCTAAAGAAACTGCGTACCGCTTTTACTCATACTTAAAAGAGCGCAACTGCGAGCAGGTAGGAGCACAAGCATTAAAAAGCAGTGATGTCAACTTTCTCATTTTGCAGCAGATTTAACGCATTTTTAAAACTGAAATGAATTGAAAGAATATGCTGCTTAAAAATTCGTCCATAAAATAGGTCGAATAGCACTTGGAATCTCAGGGGCATATTAATGAATTGAAAGTATGTGGAAACTGGCGCGCCGGCTCCTTTTGCATATATGTACCTGAATATGAAATTTCAATGTTGTGTTGTTGATGTTGAACAAGTAGAGTCTTGCAATGCGTTACTCGAGTACCTGTTGCTATAGAAAATTCGAATTAACGGTTATTCTTATTTTACTATTAATATTACGTCGTTAGTCAATACCGGTTTTTTATTTTGGGTATTATTATTACATATATTTAGCTTGGCAAACTTATGCCTGCTCTAGAATGACGTTTGAAAAGTGCCTAGAGTCAATTTATTTTAGTTGCCCCATTTCTTTTCACATTGCGCATTACAATACAAATCGAGTAGGCAACTCGATTATTGGACTATGCGCTACTATATATAGGAAGCTAAATAATCGTAACGAAAGTTGTAAATGGTTAATTCGTACGATCGCATACGCAGGTCACGGTTTCTTTAAAGGATCAAAGCTTCCATCTCTACATCATGTCATTTTTCAATAGCACGCCCCTTTTCTCTTGAAATGAGCGAAAAAGAACAGGAAGAGAGAACACACATTTGCGTGGAAAAGTGACGGTGCTGCCGTTTGCATTTCAATGAATGTATATCACTCCACTTTTCCAGCCAACACATGGACACTACGCTTTTCGACAAAACACTTTGATTTCAAGGAACAATTTTAGTAGGATCATAAAACAAATATTCAGATTCTGTTTTTTAACTCTTCGGTCCAGTTTCTCCTATTTCACTGTAACTTAACTTTTTTTGTTAAAAATTGTTTCAGTCCACTTTTTGGGAAAACACTACGTTTCACTTCACATTTATAATAAAAATTTTGCTAGTCTAGCATGCCAGGATGCCAATGTGTACTTAGTCTGTTATTTAATTAAATATTTACAGCAATATTTTTAAGTTTTATCAGCTGAACAAAAACGAATTTATTTGTATCATTATAATGTCAAACACGCATACAAGTTCAACCCTTCTGTTTATGCCAAAACCCCTCAGCCACTGCCCGGCTGCACTGAGCTAAAATGCAGCTGGCAACCCGGCCGTGATTCGGCTTTGCTGCGGCACGAACTTTGCCCTCTACTGCACTTTGTGGCGAGTCACAGAATACAATCGTAGTGTGACCCCCGAAGCTGCAGCATCACAAGTAAAGTGTAAGTTGAATGATTATTGAAAATAAAGATTCATATACTCCGAAACTAGTGTGTTTTTGAATTTTCCTCCCCGTATACACTCATAGTTTCAGCTCCTTCCCGCTTGCACAAGACACTCCATGAGACCTCATCGGCACCCGACTCGCGGAACTGACACCCCGGTCAGTTCTCGCATTTTTATTGGTCCTTCGAGCCGGATGAGGCTCTGGAGTCCGGAAGCGGCGGAGTACCCGATACTATGCAAACAAACGCAATAACTCTTATCTTTTTTTCTCATTACACGCACTTTTCACTTCCAATTCTGAGATTGGCATTTCTCCCCGACGTCGACTGAAGTGTGGACCTTGCGAGCCTTTGTACACAATCCCGGCAATAATAGCAACAAAGAAGCTCATAATCACAGTCACAGCCACCTGCCTTAAACCCGCATACCTGTTACACACTTGTCGTAACTCTAGCGCACCAGCAGCGTAATTTCAGTGCAACAGCTAGCACCGTCATCCAGCCTCCGTGCGATAATAAACCATTTGGCGGATTTGGTCGGCAGCAGCACCGGCCAGCGCTCCGTGCTTCACATCACAAAACCAAAAAAAATCTGCACTGCTCTGCACTTCGCACAATCGTACACATCACAAGCGGTGAGTTGTATGAGACTTATATTTGATGCGAGCGTTAATTCTTTATTTAAGTTCAAACTTTAATAACTTTATCACTCGCAAAACTCCGCAAAATTAAACGAGCTAAACCTTTTGTTTTTTTTTGCCCTTTCTGCTTTGTGCGGTCATTCGTGCACATCTCAAAGCCGAGCTCGTAGCTTATTAATAACAAACCGTTGGAATTTGGCGTTGCCACCTCGGTAAATTCGAAATTGTTCTTATAGGAACAACACCTTTTCGATAAAAAATCGAATTAAAAAAAATTATCGATTTTCCACGGACAGGTGAAAGTGACATACATATTAAATAATTGGCGGGACTTGAAATATTTGTTAATTTTGATTGAAATTCAATTTTTAATAATTTTTAAATCCTTAAAAAAAGTCGATTTGTTGTTAAATCATGGCTCCTTTGACCCGATTTATGCGTTTGACTGACGAAATTCTCGAGTTCTCATCCACTCTCAGTCAAAACCGCGAAGATCATTCGATTTATTCTCTCGAGATCCAAAGAGAAGTTTTGAAATCTCTTTGGGAAAAGGTCAAGGCTTTGTATGATGAATGCCTCGAAGCGACCCCGACTTCTGTTTTTGACGATCAACACTCTGTTGACGTCATTAAAACAAAATATAGATCGAGTTACACCGCCTACGTGCGGTGTGCAGCACAAATGGGCGAGTTCGCTCAGTTTCACCGCTCCTTGGCACTCCCGTCTCCGGCTAGCTCAACAGTTGCGCGGCCCAATGCACCCGTTTGTGCACAACGAATTGCACCCTCTTTGCCAAGAGTCTTTTTAGCTGAGATTTTGAGCCGATCTTGTTCTTCCACACGGCATGTTCTAAAAACTTGTCCGAGGTTTTTAGGCATGTCTGTGGAAAATCGTGTGTCCGAGGTGAGCCGACTCCATTTATGTTATAATTGCCTGTCACATGCGCATGAGGTCGGCAATTGCAACAGTCCGTTTAATTGCCACAAATGTGAGCTGCGTCACCATCCGCTTCTACATTTTGAGAACACGACCCCGCTCAATATTAATGTGGAAAGTGCATCGAACCCCGCGCATATACTTTCTTTCCCCGATCAGGCAAATTCTTTCCGAGACCGGCAAGAATCTGATGAGCTTTTTTTGAACACACCACGAGAAAGTTGTCCTACCGCTTGTCACAGCGAATTAATTTCCCCCCGCGATTCATTTCACCCCGTACAAACAACAGCTCTGTCTCGTCTTCCCGGCAATCAGAAAACAATCCGCACGAGAATCGACTTATCGCGAGTAGTTTTAGTTAAAGGCGGAATTCGATTAAATTTCTGTGGGTCATGGGTTTCCATAGGGCAACTACCACCACACCCAATACCAACCTCGACGGCGATTGCCATTCCCCGATGCGTTACCGAGTATTCGTCCCGTATGTGTGCTAGCAAGCACCCCATGCGATATTGCCCCGAACTTCGCAATCAGGAGGTCGTTGAGCGCATGAGAACCGTGTTGCTTCAACGGTTCTGTCCGAATTGCCTATCGCCCTACTACCAGCCGCAGTTATACGACAGCGAATTTCGCTGCAAATACTGCACGCATCAGCACGATGACGAGTCGGTGGTAGGGGGTGATAGCGTGATTCGCCCAGACCGGATGTTCGAGGAGGACCGGTACGGAGCAGGACCCGGCCCGCGCTGCCCGGCTGAGGAATCCTCGGACGAAGTACGGAGGGTTTCGCCTGGAGCGGTGTCTCGACCACGCCGCCCACGCGAAACCTCTTCGGACTCGGTTGCGATGTACCTAGCGGGAGTGGTGTCTCGACCATGCCACCCGGCTGTGGAGTCACCGCGGCGGGACTATGACGGCCGGCGTGGAGCATCACCGCGAGCGTGGTGCCCACGCTCAAGCGTCAACCCGTTCCGCCCACCTTTGCGCTCCGACCGCACGATACGAGCTGATTGCAACCATCCGCACTCACAAAACACACGGCAAAATGCGCCCGATGCCCGTGCGTGCCTACAAGAGAGGTGCGCGCGGCACCATGATCGCCCCCGACGCAACGCTAAACCGAGGCGACCCCGTGATGCACGACTTCGCATCGTGCAACGTGCCCGACCTGCCTCTTTGCTTCCAGCGATGTACCTAGCCGGAGTGATGTCACGCCCATGTCACCCGGCTGTGGAGTCGCTGCGGCGGAAAAACGATGGCTGGCGTGGGGCATCGCCTCGACCGTGGTGCCCACCGCGTTTAAAACCTCGCATTAAGTATAAGTAGGATACAACTCTTATATTTAATAAATTTCATTTGTTTATGATTTATGAGTTCGAGCTTGTTGCAGTGACGCTGCAAGGGTGGCGGAATGTTTATGCCAAAACCCCTCAGCCACTGCCCGGCTGCACTGAGCTAAAATGCAGCTGGCAACCCGGCCGTGATTCGGCTTTGCTGCGGCACGATCTTTGCCCTCTACTGCACTTTGTGGCGAGTCACAGAATACAATCGTAGTGTGACCCCCGAAGCTGCAGCATCACAAGTAAAGTGTAAGTTGAATGATTATTGAAAATAAAGATTCATATACTCCGAAACTAGTGTGTTTTTGAATTTTCCTCCCCGTATACACTCATAGTTTCAGCTCCTTCCCGCTTGCACAAGACACTCCAGGAGACCTCATCGGCACCCGACTCGCGGAACTGACACCCCGGTCAGTTCTCGCATTTTTACTTCCGTGTTAAGACTATATCAACCAGCTATTGTGTTTAGCAATTTGTGTTGCATGTTTCGAAAAAAGTGCGCTGATATTGAAAGTCTAATAGTATTAAAAAAGTACATTTTTATGAATCAGTGCAACCCTGGCTTAGAATCGGGCGGAATGCTGGAATGAGTATCAATGAGTTTGTTGAGATCATAATATGAGTAGGCTTAAAAACTTATTATTTGGGATTTCAAACAGAGTAAGTAGGTCGGTTTACTCAGTTTTTTCAACTAAGTATGAGTAAGTATGAGTAAGGGTAGAAAACAGAGTTTCGACAGAGTATACTTAGAGCAATGAGTACTCATTGCAGTTCTCTGGTGCGAAATGTACTTATTATAGCTCCCTTCCTGCCGGCAATCGTGTTGGCATACTTCTAAGCGATTTGTTGAAAGAACACGTAGCCGAAAGTAAGTATTAGTTTAATGCTTAATAAACACATTTTAAAATGCGTAAATATAGAATATTGATTGTCATTGTGCGTGTGGTGGCAATATGGCAACTTTTCCAGAAGGCCCTTTTAAGCAAGCGTCTACAAGTATGCAAAGCACTAAACAAAATAATGCGGTCTATATTCAAGTGCACCAAAGCTTGTTAAGTATCGAATGAAAATTAGAATAAGCTACTTTAAGCGTTTGGCTTAGGCGTGAACTTCAGCAGGCGTCTACAAACGTGCAGTAGCTTTTGGTGCTACCAAACAACAAGTTATATCATAAAACAGCGCTCAAAAAGCAAAGATGCTTAGGCATAAATCACACTTAAACAGGCGCAAGTATGCGTGAATTCACGCATACTTAATGGCAGCCCTATAACCAATAAAAAGATTTGTTGGCTGACGGCGCTTCAGAATTACGCACGCCAACATCCACACATACGAGTATCTACACAAACAATACGTTTTGCTACTGTGCTTGTATTATGGGCGTACACTTTCGTATGTGCCTATGAAGCGATGATTTTGATGATCTGTTCGTTTGAATGTGTGAAAAAGAGCGTTGATATTATGACAGACATTAATTGAGCAAAAATTATAATAATACAAGCGCAGGTTTGAGTGGGTCATAAATTAATTATTAATGTCTCTTGATGGCATCATTGAAAGTGAATAATTTATTGACCCTTCGAAATGGCTTAGATCAGGCAACGAATGAATGTGTGCGTATGTGTGTGTGAGGTGTGCGTAAGTGAACATAAAACATGTGTGAATATGTGTGTGAAGAGAGTATATGAGATAGCGTAGTGAGTGAATGTGTGTGTATGTGTGTGTGAGGCGTGCGTAAGTGAACATGAAACATGTGTAAATATGTGTATGAAGAAGTTAACCAAAAATTTATTGCTACAGACCAAAAGAGGAATTGAAAGTGAAGTGGGTCAGTGATTCATGGATACTCAGAATCATCGGTTCTCTGACTCAGCAGAAACTGGGATCAGACTTTTTGAACACGGGCTTAGTTCAGAGAATTCGTCGAACCCTATTTTGCATAGCTCCATGCACTAGGTCTATCAATCGGTATGGCCATTCAATTTAAAAAAAAATATTGGATTCATTGTTGCGAAAAATAAAAATAAATCAATCCATTGTTCGGTTTGACTAAAAAGATTGAAATGGTTCGGTTCAGATTTCAAATTGACAGAA
Source organism: Neria commutata (assembly GCA_963457695.1). NCBI lineage: Eukaryota > Metazoa > Arthropoda > Insecta > Diptera > Micropezidae > Neria > Neria commutata. The sequence goes on from OY735246.1 coordinate 42,459,557, forward strand.
TAAATAATGGAAAAATGGTTCGGTATATATTTTGAATTTGATGGAAAAATAAAAAGGGATTCGGCTTATGTTTCAAGTCGCAAACCAAAAAGGAATTGGTTCAAATAATTTTTCGATTTGACGGAGTAAATCAAAATTCTCTACTACATGTAGAAGGATTTAAATTAAAAAAATTATATTCATTTTTTGATTCGATATAATAATCATACCAGTTCGAGTGTTCGGCAGAGACCATACAAACACATAGCTCGTTCTTCCTACAGCTTGACTCAGTAAAAACTGTAAGTGATTCGACTTATGATTGAAACTAATGTTCAGATTGACTCATGGTTTGATTCTACAGATAAAATTAAAAATGGTTCATGTCACGCCGTGGCAAAAAATAACTAAATATTACCCGATTCATGGGTCGGTTCAACCTCGCTAATTTAGTGCGGTTGAAAATAGGTTCGATTCGTAGCCGATTTTGTACCCCTTCCATTGGTCCATGCAAAAAGTTGAATATATTTAATTAATAAATGTCAAAGATTGTGCGCGTGTCTTTGCCCAGTACGCTTTGAGGCTGCACTAATGTATTGCTTATATATTCATATACCTTCAAACAGGCCCACACGCATGCATGCTCATTTTGGGCACGCGTGTGTGCTCCTATATGTGTGTGCTTATGTGTATGTGCCTTGATTGAAAGACAACAAACAACAACTAAAAGGAAAAAGCGGCTGAAAAATAATTCAATAATATTTGTTCATACTTTATTCTTTCTCATACGCTACCCGATTGAAAGTATATATGCATATATATGTACATGTAACTGTGAGTGTTGTATACTCGAGAAAAGCTTTGATTTGCAATTGTCAGCTCTTCTGATGTCGAGTTGATTTTAAGCATATAAGTTTGCTTGCTCCTTGCCTTTTTGGCAAATCCTTTTAAAGCTTCTAAAGGTAGGCAACGACGTCTGAAAGTTTCCTAAAGGGATTAAACTTTAGGTTGTATGTGCGGTATCTATAGCTTTATGACCAGGATTTGTGCAAGAAAATATTTACATTAAAAGATTTAGTTTTTGCTCTTTTGACTGCTGTTAAGATACTGATGAACTCATCAACTTGTCAGACGGTTGAAAACATTCCTAATCCCAAGTCAAAGCTCATCGAAGTTAAAGCATCAGGCTTGATTTCCCAGTGTTCAATTTTAAAATAAACGAGCAGTCCTTTTTCGCTTATGTAAGCTTTCTTCTGATTTTAAAAGATATATAAAGTTTGTGTTGAAACATAGCTCTTTAAAAAAGGAGTAGATATAAATATTTAAAAACTAACAAACGAGAGATAACGAAATGATCGGTCTAGACTATAAGCCAGTACTTAGTTACAACGATACTTCTCCTAGTTCAAGGTTTGCACTATTCAGGCTAAAGACACGCATACATTGACCCATAAGTATACCTAATGGCCATATTTAGATACTTTTGGTAAATATGTATGTAAATAAAATTTAAATTCTTATTAGAGGAAAATTAATTGTTTAACAGATTTCAGCTGACTTGAAAATGGTTGAAATTAATATTATTACAGATAAAATGAAAATTAATTCACGAATTAAGCTTATTTATAATTTCAAAAATTAACTTAACTGGCATACAACTTTTACTTGCAACAATCTGGCATAGCTTTATATAATAAGGGCCTTTAGTTTTGTAAATAATATCTGAGGCATAGTAGTTTCTGATGTAGGCAATTGAGAATACATTTGCTCGGAATTACGAAATGTATAAAAAGTGTCCATTAGAAAATACTTAGGCAAGCAATCGTTCTGGTAATGGAAGGCGGAGGGTTGTTGTATTAGTGTGAATAGCCAACTTCCGCGACTCGAACAATAAATTCAAATTTGTATGCCACAAACAAGTACAAGCACTTTTCCATATGCATTTGTGTCACTGTGTGTGTGCAATAAAATGGTTTTGAAAGTGTACGTGATTTATGTTACTAGTGCTGCATTTAAATGCAAATACTTCACAGGCGCTGATCTACCGTCCAAGCGGGCTTGGAAACAGAAAATACGGAATATCACGGAAAATACATTATAAATTATTCGTTATCTTTTTCTCATTGCATTCAATTTCCAATCGAGCTAAATGCAGATATTGCATTCCTTGTGCCTTCAATTATAAACTGTCGTCTTCGTCTTTTCCGCCAAGTTCATTTCAGCTGCATTAAGCTTCTTTTTGTTCTACCGTTAAGAAATCAATAACGTTCTCGTCCATCTATTGTCGTAATTGTCATTTAAATAGTGGCGCAGTTTCATTTTCTGTCTGTTGCAAATTGTCGGTTTGTCATTCTGACAGGCTATTGTCCCTTGTGCGCAACATTCGCAGCGTAATTAATTATTAATTCCGAATTAATGTAGCGATTTCCTCATAATAATACATATGCTAACAGAATATCGAATTTTAATGACATATGACTTTTAGTTTTAGAGATATGCTAAATCAAAGACTTAAGTTGTATGAGGATGCCAAACCCCCTTGTCCAATGCAAATACATTATTTCTAGCTGGTAGGCCTGACTAAATACTAACAGAATACAGAATATTAATGTTGCATGACTTGTAGTCTTAAAAATATGCCCAATCAATTACTTAAGTTGTATGGAAAGTGCCACGCCCTCTTAATGCATCAGAATCTTCTATAGCCTATGACCATACTTGCAACATCTATAGTGTATGCTTCAAATTTGGTTATGGTCGATCAAGCGGCTTAGGATACAATTGCGAACATACATACATACAAAATTTGAATTGTATATACCCTACCGGCAACTCAACTAATTTTTAGTTCACTATAAGCTAACTACTTCGCAACCATAACTGACTATTCTTCGACTACTTTCAGTGGAAATGACTGACTTTTTTAACATTCCCTACCGGCAACTCAACTAACTTTTAGTGCACTATAAGCTAACTACTTCGCAACCATAGCTGACTATTCTTCGACTACTTTCAGTGGAAATGACTGACTTTTTTAACATTGCGATGTCCTAGGCAGTAGTCAGTCCCGATTACCCTTCGATGACTTTTCAACTAACTTAGGGCCAGTTTCTCAGTGGATGTTTAAACTCTGATTGCAGTTTAAATAGGGAATTTCAGTTTCACAGTGGGAAGTTAAATACAATTTAAATGCCCGGTTGTGGGCATTTAAGTACGGCACAGAGTTGCAATCGAAAACAAATAAACAGCTGATTTCGGATGTGCAAGCAAGCTGCGTCGACAATATTGCAATTTATAAGCGGCCAAATTAAACATACAACTGCATGGTGTAGCTCATATAAATGATCCCGTAGTATTATAAATAATATAAACTGTGGATTCTTTGAAGAATATCCAATAATTCACTTCTTTCGGCCGACGAAAAATTTTTAGCTCGCGCTGCCTCCATAATTGAACAATTGAACATATGTTTTTGGCAAGTTGTGCTGTGTTCAATTGTCAAATATTCGAAGTTGCCATTCATTATTCCGTATTTAAATAAATGCACTGTGAAACTCAAGAAAAGTTAAACTAGATTTAAACTCAATTCGCAAATTAGATTTAAACATCCACTGAGAAACTGGCCCTTAAAGTCGGTTACTTTTAAGTTAGCTAAAAGTTAGTTGTTTAGAAGTTAGCTAAAAGTTAGATAATTTTTTTTAGTTATAGCTAACTAATTTCATATGAAGCTATTCAACTAAACTAGTATGCTGTAAAATCGTTGCCTGTTTAAGATAATATATCATCATATTTCCATAATTTGGCAAAAAATATTTGGTTTTTGATAAATGCTTCCATTTCCTTCTGAGCAACTGATTGAAATTTTCCAATGCAAAAGTTTTTTGACAAATATATAAAACCAAAAGGAAAGAAAACAAACAGCTTGCTTTGATTTTTCAATTTCAATTTCACAATGCACATAAATAAATGAAAAATATTCAAAAAAAGCAAATAGCAAAAAAGAAGAAAGCAAACAGCTCGCTTTGATTTTGGGGCAGTTCTGCACTACATTGTAGTTAGCTTATAGTTAGGTCATAAAAGTTAGCTATAAGTGTGTTATTTTTGTAGTCGACTACTGAATTGCTTATAGGGTTGCGATGTCCTAGGCAGTAGTCAGTCCCGATTACCCTTCGATGACTTTTCAACTAACTTAAAGTCGGTTACTTTGAAGTTAGCTAAAAGTTAGTTATTAAGAAGTTAGCTAAAAGTTAGCTAATTTTTTAGCTATAGCTAACTAATTTCATATGAAGCTATTCAACTAAACTAGTATGCTGTAAAATCGTTGCCTGTTTAAGATAATATATCATCATATTTCCATAATTTGGCAAAAATATTTGGTTTTTGATAAATCTTGTCATTTCCTTCTAAGCAACTGATTGAAATTTTCCAATGCAAAAGTTTTTTGACAAATATATAAAACAAAAAAGAAGGAAAACAAACGGCCTGCTTTGATTTTTCAATTTCAATTTCACAATGCACATAAATAAATTCAAAAAATTCAAAAAAAGCAAATAGCAAAAAAGAAGAAAGCAAAAAGCTTGCTTTGATTTTGGGGCAGCTCTGCACTACATTGTAGTTAACTTATAGTTAGGTCATAAAAGCTATAAGTGTGCTATTTTCGTAGTCGACTACTAAAAAGTCAACTATAAGTGCGTTATTTTCGTAGTCGACTACTGAATTGCTTATAGGGTACATATATAGATTATATACATTTACTGAAAGATTTCGTTAGCTTTTTAACTTGTGTTAGGGGATTTCTTCTTTCTAGCACAACTTAAAAGCACCCTGTAATTGTCAATCGCCGAAAGACAGCTGTACATAGTTAAGAAGCTTTGATGTTTGGCAAGAACTGACGGAAAACAAGAAATATTAGTTTATCGCGCAAGAGCTGGAACAATAATTATATCTAAATCTTTGTTAAATCTTATGTTGAATCTATCGACACGAAGCTGGCACTTTTAATTTCAGAGTCCTTATCAACAAAATTTCGGGGATCCAAAATATCGTTTCTTTCAAACTAAAATGTCACATTTAATTGTAACATTTGCATTTATACATAAAAAGCAATCGCAATATACACTTCAATTAAGTTATGGCTATCTTTTAAATGAAATGTTTTAATTTGGCAGAATTTTATGCTTAAAGATGTTTCTGACATAAATCGCTTTGTTTGATCAAAAATAAAAAACAAGTCATTGATGGCAATTGAACCGATAAAAAAAATTTTCTTAAGTAATTTATCAAAAAAACCAGGATTGGCTGGTCACCCGTTTTATTGAAAGTTGTATTACAATTATACTACAAACCTATTAACCGGAGACCGAAAGCAAGTTGTTTAAATTTCAACGCAAAAGAATGTCTGAACAAATAACAACAATCCGATTTATCATACATGAAAAAATAAATGACGGAATCTAATGTCTTTTACCGCTTTATACCGAAAAAAATAACAATAAATAAATAGATAATTGGTGCAACAGCCCGCGAACGAGGTTTAGGACTAGCTTTCTCGCATATCCTGTGTGTGCTTGTTATTCTGTAAGCATAAGTTAACGGGACCTACACATTTATTCTATAGCCATGTTCAATCGGGAAGCTTCATAAAGCTGTTTTTGAGAAGCTCTTTATCATGGCAAAGTACACTTTTGAGAGTTTCCAATTAATTTACGACAGATGGCGCCACGTTCAAAGCACCGAAGTTTTTTATTATTGGGTAGCATTAGTCGGCTGGGATTTGAACCAGTGTCTGCACGAGCACTTTTCCACTGAACTACGGCGGCGCCAAATATGCCGAAAATATAGCTTCCAAAATTATTGTTATCGAAAAGCGATAAGAATACAAAAATATGAAACGCAATAATTAAAGCGCCATAAAAATTGTTGTGTTTTGTTAAAAATTCCATGAGAGTTAAGTTTCTGATCAAAGCCGTTTTAATTCTCTCACACTGTAAATTCTATCAAAAATGAAGAGAATCGAGATTTTGAAAAAAAAAATTACAATATAGGTATATAAAAAATTTTAATTGAAATCCAATGCAAATTAAAGGCTGCTCTGCATTTCAATTTGGTTGAGTTAAAATTAAATCGTTCTTGCAATATTTGCAACGCATCAAATTTTTTATGAGAACGAGTGAAAACCGTTATTAATTTTGGCATGCACAGTAGTTAACCCTTTCGGCCCCACTGAAATCGAACATAGAACAGCAACTCCTCACAGAACAGCCTTTAGCCAGAAATTTAGAAATCTGGCAGCTGAGCTCGTAAATCAATCATGGAGACAGGGCGTAAAGACAAACAAGGCAACAAGTGCAGAGGTGGAAATGGAGAGATATGTATGTAGGAATGCTGAAAAAGAACAGAGCAAAGCAGCCCGAAGCAACGGAGGAATGTGTTCATGAGCGTATGCAAGTAGGGGCGGGGAGGGTAGCTGCATAGTTCGCGTTTTAAAGCAATGAATACATAATTCGTTTTATTCTTTTTCTTTAAATCAACGTATAAAAATTGTTTCATTTTATCATACTTCCTGTCCTGACCACCTCAGTTCAGTGAAAATCTAGCTTAATTTAGAAAGAAAGTTTACAAATAATCTCAGTACATTCAAAGTTAAGATACACCTTTTCCTATTAATTAATTAATTGACTGGCACAACAGCCCGAGTGGGCTTAGGCCTAGCTTTCTCGCATTAACTTGTGTGTGCTTGTTATATTTTTGCACAAGTTAACGGGACCTACTTTACCGAATCCGAACGGGCTTGAGAAGCTTTTGAAAGCAAAGATTATTTTCGGAGAATTGCCAATTCACCGCGAGAAGAAACAATTTGAAAAACAAATTTTCTTTTTATTAGATGTTACCGGACCGGGAGTTGAACCCAGGTCCTCCGCGTCAGCGACCAAGTACCTTTTCCTATTACAGAATTTAAATTTGACTGAAAAAATTATGTATTTAAAAAAAAAAATTATGTGAAAATATACTATCCAAAGATCTTAGCGTGGGTTTAATTAACGCCCTCTATTTATATAGAAAATGAAATATTTTCTTGTCTCAAAATTATGATGCAAATTGGTTCAAGAGTAAAAGAAATAACAACATTTTCATACTTTCCATATTTGCTCGAATAATATATTTTGACTTTTCAAGCAAATTCTTGGTTCAACCCTCACTAAATACAATCCTTTGTACGCCCCTGTATGCGTTGATATTTCTGGTAGATTGAAAATTGACAAAGTTTCAAACGAAGGCAAATAATCTGCGAAAAGGAGAGTGAAATGTGTGCATGAATTGCCTGCCAGGCAAATAGACACTCCAACAACAACGAAAGATAAAGTTTACGGCACGAAGTCAGTATTTGCACTGACCAACACGTCGATATCAGCACACCATCATGGTCATCATCAGCATTATTACATCATCATCAGCTAGTTGTGATGCTGTCCATCAATCAAGTAAAATCGAATTGCGAAATTTTGCTAAAAGTTGTGGGGCTAGGGTTTGGTACCTGAGTTGAAGCATGTAGCATGTAGTACTTGTAGCTTTGGCAACTGTTCCGTGTATCTAGCGGACAGCAAACAAATTAGCAAGATACTTGAAATAATTGTTAAATTGCCTTACTGAGGCAGGGATGCAAGAATAATGCACTGACGGCAATCTTAATTGTAGGTAAATTTAAGTGCAGGTGAAATATCTCTTATTGGGAGGATATCCTAATATAGCTCGTTATGTGCTCAATCACAGTTTTTACTTGTTCATTTTAAACGTGCTTCAATAAAACATGACCATCTTCACCGCATCAAAGTTGTTGACTTATCTCTAATCGAGTTTTCAAGACATGCGAGTTATTTACTCTTGGCAGATAAGCTTACATTTTAGAGATGCAACGGTAAGCTGAACGTACTCAAATAGATATATAACGGTGTCGATCAAATTCAACTTTTTGCTTTTTCATAAAAATATTCAATATATTCTGAGCGATGGGTTTTAAAGGACCCGTGCCTTCCACTGTTATAAAGCTCAATTTGTTTTTAGTCTAAAATGAGAATTAATATTTTATTAAAATTACTCATACCAACGGTATTTCATATGATGTGATTATTTGTTGGTCGGAACGAAAAATTGATTTTGTTTAAATGGGTTGTGATCAGATACTTTAACAAGTTCGGCTGTTTGGTAAAGACAATTAGTTGACAAACGAGGCTTCAACCAAGCTTTCTCGCAATGACTAGTAAGAGCAAGATACATGTTTTATTTTTAGCACAAGTTGACGGGAATTTATTCTATAATCATTCCTAAATGGAATTGAGAAGCTTTCTCACGACTGAAAATATTTCCATAGTGTTGCCAATTTGTTGCAAGTATAGTGCCGCGCAAGGAAACAAATTGGAATAAGTTCATCTTTTTTATGGTATAAGCGTGCTAGGGATTGAACATAGGAGCCCTTTTCTCATATTTCGAGCACACATCCACTGAGTCGCAGCGGCGCTATATATAAAAGGAAGCTTAATTATAAAAGGAATTACCAAAAGCATATACATATGTACCCATGGAAAGATATAGATGTGATATCACAGGTTAGTGTTGAGGGATATTTTCTTAGTTCCCTAGTCACATAAATTATTCTGATGTCAATCCTAAATGAAGCTAGAAACATTTGTTTGGGACTTTTCAAGTAAATGTACATATGTATGTATTTATTATAAAATATCTAGGAAAATGATTGAAAGATTTCGCAAACACTGGGCTCACAGCTTATTGCAAGGTTGCCTCGTTTTTCTTGAAAACTCGATATTGATTAACCGAACAGAAAATCTTTGTACTTTTATCTGCATGCTCGAACATTGCGGGTAAGGGCGTAACAAAACTTCATCAAGTTTGATGAAAACATCGAATGATCCTCAAGTTCCGCATTAGCAACCTGAAAGTTCGATAGTTCACAGCTATTTCACCGGAGCACAAGATCGGATACAAATCTGGCGGTTAAAAAAAAAAACTAAATAAAGTATCACACATTAGATTCAACATAATGAAGAGGTTTTCTTTCCCACTTCTATACTGAAGCAAATGTCATTAACGTGTAAAGTAAAAAAAAATCCAATAACTTAACGGCCATGGTTGCATGTCTTTTCTAACAATATCCCGTAGTCTATGTAATCATAACAACAAATACAGCCCATGCATATATCACAAAGGCTATAAACAAATGCGAAATCGAAGGGAGGGTGGCAAGCAGGCGTCAGTGATGCATGCATACATCAATACAGGACTTATTGTATATGCTTGCAAGTAAATAGGTATTGCGAAATTATTCCCTTGAAAACAATTAAAATCTGTAGCATGCAATAAAAAGAGTTGCGTGTGCTGGGAGCAAGGAAAGAGAAAAGAGATAACATGCTGGCCTGCAGAGTGCATGAGATTTAATGAAATTGAGCCATGCATATGCAAAATTGTTTTTTTGTTGCGATTTTTCAAGTGCAATATTTGCTTTGAATCAGCGGTATTTTTTGTATAGATATATTTAGCACGATTTTAATTTAATTCCAGTTGCATCCATGTTTGGTTTAGTTATTGCATGCGTGCAAATATGGGGAATAATTAATTTCGAGTTTTTTGTAGCATGCGAAAAATTATGCATGTGTGAGATTTGCATAAATTAGCCAGATATAATATTTTTATCTAAGAAATTGTCTCTGGTTTAGCACTCGGTTAGAAAAAAATAATTGATTGGCGCAACAGCCCGCTTATGAGGCTTAAGCCTAGCTTTCTTGCATTAATTTGTGTCTAATAGCTGTGTTCGAACGCCAATTCATCGCGACAAGTGGCGCCGCACAAAGAAACTATTTGAAAAACATGTTCTCTTTTATGACAACCCAGGCCTCCCACTGAGCCACCGCGTCTTAAATATTCTTATATAAAAAGTAATTCGTATTTAATAACATACATAATTGGAAAATGTATGAATGCTTTTACTCGCCACAATAAGCTCTTTTAAGGAACTTAATCCATTTACTTAAATGCATAATAATTCTTCCTGTATCCGTTGTCTTAAATCACTACTGCAACATTTATTAAAACCATTTCGAAATGACTTTGCTTAAAAGCCATTAGTTGCGCTACGCGAAGCCATTTCTCCCACTCATGAGCACATTTATTTGATCAATTGACCGCTCAAGTGCCATGAAGATGAGGCAATTGAAACAATACACCAATAACGATGTATACGTATATATGTATAAATTAACTCATTACTGCCATATCGTTTCAGCAGTGTGATGACTGCTTTCACGTAAGTCCGCTTCGTCGGCCAAGAAGGAGACAATAATACTTTGAAGCACTTGCTAAAGCAGCCAGACTGACACTGAATTTATATGCAAATATATTTATATGGGAGCAAGGCGCTGGCAATCCGTCAACTGTCTGCTTGGCTGCTTGGCTGCTATAACAAATAAATAAAAATGAGCATTTAATTAACTAATTAACTAAGGATAAGCAGCGCAAATGTCGCTTGTCGGAGATAGCAATTTCGCTTTGCTTTTGAACTCCTGCCTTCTACCCGTTCTTGCCATCCCAAGTGTTACTCGACAACTGTCATGTCACACATTATGGCATTTGCTAGTTCCCAGTTGTCACTTGGCAGAGAAAAACATCATTAAATACTCTCATAAATTGTTAGTGGGGAATGTGGGGTAACCAATCAATTAAAGCATTGCTCAATGAGCTTACATAAAGTGCGATAGTGTGAGCTTACTTGATCTGATACAATAAATACACATGGAATCGAAGTTCAAAAGTTGGCTTAGGCGTACGACTAACAAGTCATAACATGTCATGTTGGTGGTTACAAAGAATACTTAATTTCTAATAGGATCAAGTGAAGGTTGGTTGATTTCAAACAAAAGTTAAAATTATTAAAATGTCATGTCTTTCGAAAGCCATATTATAGTCTAAAAATTATGTCGCATTCGAACACGAGAACGATATTATCGTACCCATTCTGAATTTAAATTTAACTCTAATACAAAAGGTTCCACCACATTCCTATCATAATGACTGTTTCCATAGTGGAATATCCATAGTTAAAATTGAATACATATCACAATTTCGCTTAAAATTCCGAAATTCCTTGTTCCAGCTTTGGAGTTTTTAGGGTTCAAGGTGGACTCAATGGGCATCCGCCCGTCGCCGGACAAAGTCAAATCGATCAAAGACGCTGAACCGCCGAAAGACAAAAAACAACTTCAAGCGTTTTTGGGCCTTCTCAACTTTTACCACACTTTCCTACCCCATAAGGCAACGGTAGCCGAACCGCTGCACCGCCTTCTCGACAAGAATGCCAGGTGGGAATGGAAAAGAGAACATCAAGCTACATTTGACAGCTTAAAAAACCTCATAGCATCAGACCGAGTCTTGGTTCATTACAACGCCAAACTCCCACTGTTCGTTGTTTGCGATGCCTTTCCCTACGGCATTGGGGCAGTGCTCAGCCATCGTATGCCAAACGGAGCTGAGCAGCCAATCGCATTTTACTCACGCACCTTGTCGAAAACTGAACGGAATTATGCACAGATAGACCGTGAAGCAGTGGCAATAGTTGCAGGCGTAAAGAAATTCCATGACTACCTATATGGGCGTAAGTTCACCTTGGTCACTGACCATCGACCATTGCTCGGAATCTTTAATCCAGACAAACCGGCACCTGCAATTATATCAAATCAAATGCTTCGCCGACGAATTTTTTTCAATGCTTATGATTTCGACATCGTACATCGCGAGGGAAAGAAAATGGGCAACGCAGATTTCCTCAGTCGTTTTCCTGTAAACACTGAAGGACTCGAAGACGATTCAGATGAGCTGCTGATGACTGAGCAAACTGCAACGCCAGTTCTAAGCGCCCAAGCTATCGCAACGTGGACTGCGAAGGACAGCGACTTCGCGAAGGTACTCAGCTGGGCGTTAAGGGGCTGGGCAGATCAGCTACATAGATCTGATAAACTGTTCGTTTATTATAGCCGCAGAACAGAGATCACAGCGTTAAAGGGTTGTCTACTTTGGGGCAACCGCACTATCATTCCTCCACAGGGCCGACAGGCAATATTGAATGCACTACACACTAGCCACCCTGGAATAGTTAAAATGAAGGCACTTGCTCGCAGTTACGTTTGGTGGCCGAATATTGACATGGACGTCGAACGCGTGGTGAAGCGTTGCATTCCCTGCCAACAAACGCGCCACGAGAATCCGCAGGCGCCAATCCATCATTGGGAGACCACAAAGCAGTCATGGTCTCGACTTCACATTGATTCGCCGGGCCTTTTCGTGGAAAGCTATACTTTATCGTCGCAGATTCTTACTCCAAATGGTTGGAGGTATTCGTAGTCAAGTCCACGTCGACTTAATCTGCTATCAAGCCTCTCCGTTCATTATTTGCTACATTCGGATTGCCGGACGCCATCGTATCAGACAACGGAACTGCGTTTACTTCTGCCGAGTTCAAAACGTTCATGGATAACAATCTCATCCGTCATATTCGCTGTGCACCTTTGCACCCATCATCAAATGGCAAAGCAGAAAGGATGGTACAAACTGCTAAGAATTTTCTAAAGAAGCTGCCGGAGAAGACCATCGATATCGATATGGAGCTTTCTCGATTCCTGCTTAACCAGCACATCACCCCCCACTCAACAACTGGTTACACTCCGGCAGAGCTACTACTTAATCGTCAATTAAAAACATATTTCGACAAGATTCACCCAAAGGAATCGGGGAATAACACTCTTCCGTGCTCCTCGTCCAGGGCATTCCATCCAGGGAGCATCGTTTGGGTTAGAAACTATGCTACTGGCCCAAAGTGGATAGGCGGAGTAATCGAAGACTTCACTGGCCCCTTGTCGTACAAAATACGCCTCTCAGATTCGCGCGTGATTAAAAGACATGTAGATCAGATTCGAAGCTGAGACACCAATCCATCAACAGGTAACAACCAAAGCAACACTTCCATTGATTTTGCAGTTGCGGAGCAACCGACAAGATTGTCCCGGGAAGAGACCCCAGCATCATCGCAGGAATTCTCGCTAGCGTTGTCGTCACCGACACATGGTCCAGGATCGTCGGCAGAGTTGGAACATACAGCCGCCATGGAAGAAACACAGCTGCGTCGTTCAGAACGCACTCGGAAACCGACAGAATTCTTTGCTTCAGTTGGGCGTTAAGGGGTGTTATGTATTGCATCCCTGGCAAATAAGCTACAACTGCAACCCTGATTAACACAACGTCGTGCTAGTTTCCGACAGTCGAATTCGGACACCTCACACGATCACATTCAATTCTCTTTAGTCAAAGTCTTTTGTATATTTAATACGTTTATAATAAAGTAAATTTAAAGATATTTGATAAATAGCTTAGTAGCTTGTTCCTGCAATTTGAATAGTGAAATTCTCGAGTTTAGTGACGTTAAATTCCTTCGACCGTGAGTGGTTTTTTGAGCGTGGCTTAATGTTTCCAATACTTAGAATCAATGAAAAGGTGGAACAATTTGAAGAAATCGAGGAAAATTGTCAAAAATAAATTCCAATAATAAACAAAATTTTATTTCGAATTGTTTTTGCGTTGACGCTCTGAATTTGACTCTGAGAATAGGTATTTAAATTTTTTAGCGACTTGTTTAGATAATTCTAAGCCGTTTTTCCAGTGATCTTTGGACTTTTGTAAGCTTTGTATGTTTTTTACATACCAATTGCAATGAAGGCAAACCACAAATGGAAACACTTTCCTAAATAGCTGCTCACACATGCACACATGGGCCCCATTTCACACTCATACACACACATATAAGAAAGTGTGCATCTGGAATGTTAACACTGGTACTAATGCACAGAGCACACAAATCTTATACAAGGACAACACACTGCGAACAGGATAATACATTTTGCTAACCGCCAGCAAAGCAGACGAGACAATATCGTATGTGAGCCGGTATGCCTGGCACAATGGCAACAAATAGGATATTGCTAGGATAATTCGAGTTGCTAACCAGAAGAGCCAAAGTCCCATTTAAGCCTATTCTGAATAGCGACAGCAGCAGGAGCAGCTGCAGCTGCCGAGCTGGTGGTGATAAAGGCGGCAGCAAAGCAGAATAAATAGGAACGACGAAAGGACAGCAAGCACCAAGAGAGTGAAGGTCGAAAATGAAATGTCATAACTGATGGTCGAAATCTCCTGCAGAGCTACAAAAACAAATCCGTTGACCGCATACCGTGGGCATAATGAAGAATGGCACTTGCGGCTGCAAAGTAGGCTTAATTAAAAATCCTACCTTGAAATTGCTACGGTGTGCAAGCAATTACACCGACTCGGAAATTGTATATGCGCAGATAATATGCTTACTGAAAAACGAGTGTATGGGGGGGTTCCAAACCGCTTTCTATAAGTCAGCCAACTTCCCGATTAGGAATTTGCAATAATTTGTCGATTCCATTTTAAAGTTATGTACTTTAAATACTTTCGTGAAATACCTAACGGAATTGAAAAATTAATTGAACAATTTTGTCAGAAAATTGAATTATTTTAATTCACGATTATTATTCCTTTTCTAAGGAATCGACGTAAAGTTATTACCAATTACAATTCCTTCAAAGTCGAATGAAGGTAATTTTACATTTCCAATGTAATGTTTTCTGTCCAGCACTGATTAGAAGCAATTGAGGACTATAGCACCATTCTACCTTTCTAACAAAATATACTCTTCAAAGTGCCGAAATAATAAGCTTTTTCCATCTTTTGCTACCAATAAATAAACTTTCTAAAAAAAATATTGGCTTTTCTATTTCTGTACTCCATCTTTAAAAAAGTTGTTCTGAACATAATAATGTTTGAATTGCCACATATTCCCAAGCCACCAAAGGTGGCATTGAGTGTAGCTCAAGTCAACCTAGAGGTGAGTTGCTTGACATACTATTTAATTAATAAACAGACAAACTAGTTAGTAACATTATAAATTTTGTATATATCCCCCTCTCCGCCTTCAGTAGACCATGGCGCTCGAACAGTAGGCTGCTTTTGACCCACTCGCAAATAAGCTCAATTCCCAGTTGCCCAAAATGGGATTTAATTATGTGCCACGTGAAGCCTGAACTAAGGCTTGATGACATTTCAGCAAATAGTGCCCACTTTTAGGCGCAAAAGTTGTTTTGCTTTGTTGGCTACCAACATGTGGGCCCGCCCGTCCAAACGCACACCTGCCGTTCTGTTGATCTCTGTTTATTAATCTGTTGTGCGTCCGTCTCGTTCTGGCCGTTCTTTGTGCCATCTATCCACATTTTGCTTAATTTTGTGGAAAATTGTAGCAAGAAGCACTTTAATTAAGCTGTTTGCCCTTTTTCGACATCCATAACAGGTGACGTGCGTATACTATGTGCATACATATATTTGTATACATATATATGTATATTTGTGCGAGTGCACGTGTTCGTATTCAGTTTTCGCGTTTTTTGCCACATTCACTCCCGCCGGTCATCTACTCAGCCACCTAGACGTGACATATTCTTGTTGACTTTTTCACATTTGAGCGCACTCCTGGGAGGTCCAAACTTGCTCTTGTCAGTCTTTTACTGACGCTTTTTTAGTTATGCTTGCATGTTCAATTCAAGTTTAGCTCTTACATGAACGCAGAGAAGCATTTTATATGAATAAGTGAAACTCGAGCCAATCTTGACTTATTTGTTGCAGATAAGTAGGATGTTTTCTATTTTTATCAAAACATTGAGCAGGGTTTCACATCCATCAAGTCAATACTGCACTCTATGTTTTAAAAGATTAGCGAAAGCAATCTTGTAATAAGCAAAGATCTCATTTAATATTTAAATCATTTGTAGAAAATGAACTTGAATCAAGAAAATTATTCATCCAAGTATAAAACGGTAAGCAAACAACCATTTGTTTGGAGGGATAGCTGCTCTTTCGCTTAAGTTAATACATTTGAAATGTGTCGTAATTTTTTTTGAAAACCTAGCTAGCTATTTACTTGCTATGGAGACATCGAATTTGTCTCTTACGATTTGCTTTAAGAAACTTTTACTCTAAAATAACTATTTGCCAATTCAAGCAAAACCTTTTATTGACATTATATATTTTGCACTTCTAAGGCTTTTAAGTTTTGCAATTATGGTAGCTCAACTGAAGTGTCTCCGATTTCATATTCAAAATGTTTCAAACTATTATTAAATATTTTTGTAAAAAGAGAAAGATCGATTGAAATTATGTTTATAGATTTATCTTTCTCATGGAGTATTTGAGAGAAAAATTCTCTGAAGATCACCGGCCGATCTGCCTTGACGACGACTGTCGCATTCGGCTGAACCGCGAACTGTACAAGCTCTACGCCCATATTGGCACAGTCAGTCACATCACCATCCAGCGGCTTCAACGGCTGGGTCATGCCGTGCATATGGACGGAAAAGTTTCAGCGAAGAAGGTATTTTAGGCTGCAGTTGGAGGATGGATACGGCGCGGGAGGCCATGCCTCCGATGGAAATACCAAGTAAAGGAGGCACTGACAACGCTTGGCATTAGCAATTGGAGAAGACACGTGCGTAGCAGGGGCGCCGGGAAGAAACCATACGTCAGGTCGTAACCTTCACCAATTGTGAAGAAGAAGATTAAGAAAGGCATTATTTTATTCGAAAAACGTTACAGATTTTGTAAGTTTTTTTAATAGAAACACCAAAATTGCTGGAAATATAATTTTTTTGGGAAAGCCCTTGTGTTTAGATTCCGCTTATAAAAGCTTTAAACAAATAATCTTGTAGCTGAAATCGGTAGACAGACTTGTACCTTTAGACCCTTACGGCATAACTCACTTTTTCTACCACAAAAACAATAAATTCTCTTTAAGAGTTTTCTTCAACAATGTTTTGTTCTTGTTCACTTTCTTAAACACAATTACAGCTCTTTTGCAAATTATTGTAAGAAACCACAAAAATTAATTCAAAATCTATGGCACACACACGCACAAACACATAAGTGTGAATATGTATTAACACACTCATATCGACAAATGTCAACAGCTTTCGTGTGTGGATATAAGCTCAACAGGTGCTGATGGAATTGCTTGCCTCCGCCTCCACCGCAGAAGTGAGCGTGTCTGTGGTCATGGTAACAAATGCGGCGCCAACGGCATGTTTGAACTAGTGTGCGTATGATTACGTCGGTTAGTGTGTTTGTCTTTATATATTTGCTGAATAGAAACATGTTTTCGCACTTCTTAGGCAAGGAATGACTTTACATAGACCTTCCAACAAACACACCCATACATATAGAAACACAAACACATATATAATATACTCAAACTATTACAAAAAGCTTGCTTTCCACAGTTAAGTGAATTATTATTCGCTTTCATGTGTTACCTTTGTGGGTTTATGTGTGAGATATTACACATATCCTATATTCAGGGAATCATTTAATTTAAATCGCATCATTAGTGTGTAAGCCATTCTATTTCAATTAGTGTGAAACCGTTATTGATAAATACACAGGAGTAGAAATGCCACTGGTGGCATTCGATATAACCTAAAGAAGTAATTGAAATATGTACAATAACAAAATGTGAAGAAAATTAAATCTATTTATAGTATAAGCGTTCAGAAATTTTAAGCCTACAAAATTGACGTTCACCTGTGAGTCGCATGAAAGTCGGTTCCTAGCGATATTTCACGATCGCTTGCTCCTTTAAATGTGAGTAATTTCGCTTAAAACTAAATATTTGATTTAAATTTAAAATTTTTTGACAATCTCAACCAGCTCTATCGTTTTTTTTTTTATATAAAAAGAACTTTTGAAATGAAAAGAGCAATTGGTGTTGAATGGATGCATTATATCCTCTTCTTCTTTAGAGGAAGTGCAACATCAGTTAGTCTTGCTAAGGTGGCTAGTATTCGGGAAGTGCATCGCAAAGAATTTTTATGTGTTTTCTGCTTTCTGTTGATATTTTCTTCGAAATGTACAAATTCTTTTGGGCCTCTGAATGTAAGGCAGTGTAATAATAGTTTTTTGGAAAATTGTATGCAAAAATAAGCCAAGCAAACGTCAGGCATTTCCATTACTACGGCTAAAGATAAATTGTTTCCGGACCGGTTGCAATTATTTGAAGAATTAATGAAGCTACCCATACTAATTAGTGTGTTTAAAAAAAATGTGTATTTCCGTTTTCTTTCTTTACATTTGTCAACTAGGGCAATGTTATTTTCCCAATATCAATTGTCACAATAACATTTGCATAAAAGTAAAATAAATTATAAAATTATGTTTAAGATTTTATAATAACATCTTTTGTACCTTCAGTTTGACCTTTATTTAATTAAAAGCAATTATGTGCATGCGTTCCTTTTACAGTAGCCACAGGACAATTGTTTGAAGAAATTCAAGTCTAAAATTAATATAGTTAATATTTTTTTCGGTGACACAATTCTCAGTTTGAAATCTTCTCTTTTTTGGCCAAAAATAAGTACTTTTGACCGAACAAATTTTCTTTCGGTCAATCTCTTTTTTGACAAAATGCAGATAATCTGAACTGGACTATATTTATATGCCGAACATTAATGCTCTGGCAGATGTACAACCGAAAATTAACAAGATATTATATCCGACAACTTCTATATACTTATGAATGCGTTTCAATTTAAGCCCAAATTTTATATACTATGCAAAAGGTTTGGAGGCGTGGTGTATAGCAACAACATACATTAAAATCGAATACGAGTTCCCTTATTAAATTACTCTATTTAGACTGAAGTTCAGTGAAATTTGAAAGGTATTTATATATTTGCGTAACTATATAGCATAAAATAATTCAATGTACATGTTGAATTGAGACCAGAATGGGTGATATGCTGAGTAGAGTGAGAAGAAAAGATGAGTGGGTAAGAAAGGTAAAAGAGGAGGCAGCAAATGGTAAGGTGACTGTCAGACATAAGCAAGTGGCAGACAAATGAAAATAAAATTGGCATGGTTTAGTATATTAGAGGTTAGGTTTAGATAGATTAGATAGGCAGTCTATGTTTTGGAACCAAATTGCAACAAATCTCATGTCAAACGGCGTAATTTTACCAAGGCATTTAACTTGTTCAGTGAACTTTTATTTTCCTTGCATCAGAGATCAAGCATAGAATTTTGTTGGACAAGAAGGAAATTTGGCTTCACGCTAAAAGTAGGTGTTTTCGATTAAAATGAGGTCGAGTGTAGCGAGCGTGACTATGCACCACTACATAAATGCATATTTTTAAAACACATCAAAAGTCATGCTTAAGAAATAAAACAAGAAACATTCAAATTACCAAGCAGCGTAAATTTTCCAAGAGAAATTTGTCACGCAAATATATCACATAGTGAGCATCGTCCTTGCCAACCACAAAAAGGTAATGGGGAAATGAATACCAGCGTAATTGTAAATAATACTTGCGCTTACCAACACTGATTGCGGCCGCTTCGGCTTTGCGCTTGTCTGCTTGAAGCGTTGATGCGGTTATCATAACAGAATTATGCAATTAAAGTCTTAACGCAACGCAATGGTGAAGTAGAGGAGGGTGGGGGAAATTACTCATAAACACAGCAAGATGCGACTTCCTTGTTTGGTAATACAAAAGCAAAGAGCGAAGTGCTTAAAAAATTTATTAAATCGCAGCGGAAATAAGCGTGAAAATGGTGGTGGGCACATCTGGGCGTATGCGTTACCTATATTCGGTGCAAGCCAGAGATCTGCAGCGAGTCACTCAGAAGCAAATCGGGTTGCAGCCTGAGCACGTTTTTGCTTGAACTGCAATCCATCCGCACCTTCTAAAGTGTGAGCAGGACTGCAACATTTTTTCCAATCTTCAGATTTTAAATCTCCGTTCGCCTTGCTTCTCTTCATCATGTTGAACTAGACTCACACCAAACTGACGCTAGGCTCATGCTACTGAGCCGAGTCTCTTCGAAAATATTTTGTATGTATGCCGCGCAGCACCAGATCTTAAAAACCACAGAGCAGTGATGCCAGTTTGTAAATATAACACCTCTGAAAGCTGAAGCTGAAAGAGGAATGCGAGGGAATTTCCGAATTGTTCACTTAACAGCGCAATTCGGGGCAGCGATTCATTCGTGCGGTTGCAAATACGCGCCGTTAGCAAGGGGTTTGCCCATATTGAATATCCTAAAAATAATTTATGTGCATTATTATATATAAATTATTATATTTATGTATGTGTATTTTATATTTATTTAGAAATAGGCTATTATCGTAAACAAATTTACCCATAGCTTCCAAGACTTTGGGCTCGCATATTTTAAATTTTATTGTCTAAGGACTTATAAATAGTTAAATTTAAGTCACAAGCAGTCAATTTGAAACATTTTCTTTTATATATAAATTTTTGAATAAATATTTTAAAAATTGTTGTAATTGTAGAAATTGCTCAGTGAACAAGTGCTTGGTCGCTGATGGGGGGAGGGCCTGTGTTCAAGATGGGCCTCACACCATCTCAATTATTAATTACCAGCAGTATCGCGCCGCTTTGCGGCGACTCTCCCACTTTTTTCTGCTAGCATTTAGCATTAAGGTGGAATTCATAATGTTGCTTATAAAAGTACAGAAAAAATTGTAACAGAATATTATGTTTAATTTTAAAGAATCAGTGAAAATCGCGTACGAATATTTTTTTTTCGATTATTTTAATCCGTGCGTTTTTCCGCCCGTTTCTCTAAAGTTACAATTTCTCGAAGAATGGTGGAGATTTCACAGACAATTTTACACTCAACGGATTTTCCCGAGTGATCAGAGTAAATAAAGAACGTTCGAAATGAATAAATTAATACAACCGCGTTCTTTACGTATATTAGCACCCTACAAAATAATATATTACATCAAATATTACAAAAAACTGGTAAAGCTTTCATTGCCGGGCTTTCAGTTCAAGTTTAGCTCAACGAATAATATTCAGGCATGTGATGGAAATCGTACGAATTCAAAATGAAAACGAAATTTCAAATCATTCGAATACAAAACGTAAATGAAATTTCAAATCGTACGAATTCGTTTTAAGTGTGATGGAAATCGAACGACTTCTTTTCAAATTTCGGAATTTATGTACAATTCAACATGAGCAATTCGAAACAATACAATCCCTGTGATGAAATTCGGTTTTTACGATTTCATTTCGATTTGAAATCGCACCGAACGACTTGTTCGATTTTGAAAATGAAACATATCACAAGGCAAATTGATTTCACTCGCCTTTTCGTACGATTTCGATTTCTATCACATGCCTGATAAACTTTTCTTTTGGTCCACTTCTAAGTTCTTCGGCAAATTCCATCTTCTCTTTGGTCTATCTGGTTTTGGCTACCCCAATAAAAGTAAAAAAGAAAAATAAATAAAAATATGACCCCTCGATATTTAATATTTATGCAAGCTACTCATATTTTGACTTCAATTATAAACTTGCTGCCATAGTTGAATTTCTTTTAATTTCAATCGAAATCTAATCGAACACTGAAAATCTCCGGCCATTTACATTGTTTAATGTGGCTATTTTTATTAGTTTTGTTTTCTACCCCTGTAATCTTATATTTTTCGCAAACTTCTCTTTCGCTGGAAAAATTACTAAATAGTCCAATAACCGAGGCCATACGGCAAGAAGTTTTAGCGGTAAGCCACCAAAATGTAATACCTTTTACATGAAAGTGGAATGAAAGGCATTACTGTTGTTGTGCAGAGAACAGCACGACAACATTTCATTTCAATGTGCAAAAACAATGCTCCATTCAATGTAAACAAAGTAACGGTAACTGGATCATAACATTGCGTACGCAATAGCGTTTTATTTAATAGTATGATATGATTATTATTAAATTTACAAAATTTAGCAAGGAACCACTCTTTTATCATAAGATGTATGCATAAATAAAACTTTGTATATGCATGTTTTCTTTAATATTCTTTGATTCCACTATCGAAAGTAAAATTTTTTAAACTCTTTTGACAAGTTTAAGGCAGCATTTCATACTTTTCGAATTTGTTAGACGAAACTTAAGCAAGCATTTTCGCACTGATGCGCTTAAGTTGAAGGAAAAAATTTTGTTTGTAAAATGTGAGAGAAAAATACAAGACCTTGTCAGATCAAAAATTTTTAACATTTTTTGTATAGTGTAATAACAGCAATTGCAAATAGTTTTTTACGTATTTTCATAACAACCCTCGGTTTGTTTTTCCTTAAAACTTCATAATTTTAAAATTTTTCGAAAAAATACTTGCAGCACTTTACTTTTTCAAGCTCTCATTTCTTGTGTGCCCTGCTGTGAAGCACTCTGCTTGTAACAAAGCGCTCAAATTGGCTTATTGCGGTATTTTGTCTGCAACAATTGTGGAAAATTAACCAGTTGCTGCCAGTGGTATATCACAGCGCTATCATCACCTCCATCCTCAACATGTTCTTATGTTTTTCCCTTCCCTGCTATGTTTCAGTGGCTTTCTAGCGTCTAGCCATCGTGCTGTTTGGTTGAGTGAGAAAAGCGAAGAGCAAAAAAATATGTACTAAACAAATACGCTCATGTTACGGTAAATAAGTTTCAGTGGGGTTTCAAGTTATACGCTTTAGACGACTGCTCTGGATGATGTCTTGTTGACATGTCATTCGGTTTGTGTCTAACGTGAAATAACGGATTGGCCTTAAGGGGATAAAGGTATGTATACTTTAAGGGAGATATAAGTATGCCGAACTTTAAGCAACGTTTGCTCTATAAAAACCTCCACTTGGTTGTTGTTATTCAAATGAATTGAGCTCAAAATAGATTGAGAACTAGCAATTGAGATAAAGTTTTCATTATATCAGACCAGATTTCCTTGAATATCTTTAGTATCAAATCAAAGCAAACATAAGTATCTACTAGAGTCCGTCTGAATATTCGGCTTTGGTTTCCTCCCAAAATCTGGTTTCCGGCTTCGGCTTCAGGTAAATCGAAACTAACTATTCGGCTTATTGTATGCATATGTTTACACATTTATACTGCACTTCACTTTTCTGCTAAGAGGCTTGAAAAGATATGTGAGTGATTTACATTTCACAAGTAGAAAGCATCGTTTGCATTAAAAGCACTCATACGCACCGATGTGCATTTTATAGAAAATTACTTGTGCATCATACAAATAGCTGTACTAAAGCATACAAAATGCTATTAATTTTAACAATGAAAAACGTATGCCCGAAAGAAAACAAGAGCCATAAAATTCTCCGTAGTTGTAAAATGAGTTGTAAGCCTTTACTGCAATTGAGTGGCAGTGACACATGGCACTACACGCCGCCATATACAGGAAATCAATATATATTTAAATTTCACTGCATTTAATGAAATTGATTTAAGTGCGCTGCCCAACGGATTAACGAAAATTAATGGTAATCTACCCCAGCTGCTGACCATTCGCAATAAGTCGCAGCCGCAAGTAGGCGCAAATGAGTTAAATGCCGTGATACTCAAGTGCAACAGTTGCAAGCGAAAATTGCAGCAATTTCCATGCGAAAATGTTGCAGCGAAATTTCAATTATAGCCAACATAAGTACAAATATTCAGAGTGGTTTCGTTGTTTAAGATTTTACAAAAAGGCGAAACTTAATTTTTTGTTAGTTTCAACGGGCATTAGTCTATAAGTCGAAATCGCCTGCAACGAGTCCTCGATTGATGTACCGCAAGCAGCGTCCGCATACATTGAAAAGAAAATAAGCATTGAAATGGATTGCTTCAATAATTCCATAGCGGATGGTTTCAGTTATCTGGCATGCCATAAAATTCTAGGATACAGTATCTATTGACGATCTTCCACTCCGCAATACTTGCACTTCCCTTTAGTTCATACATTCTCTCAACTATCAATTGCGCACATTACACTTGACGGTCAAAACATGTTTGCCCACTTCCAACTCCCCTTAGAATATCTCCCGCCATATGAAAATAACCAAAAAGTTCTTAGTGCAACTAGCTCCAAATTAAACGAACGTGTCTATGCATAGCTTAATTAATAGCCAGTCGGAGCAGTAATTACAATTAAAGCCGTCTTCAAACACCAAATACTGTTTTAAAATATGATACAAAAAAGAGAAGATGTAGGCCAGTTGTTCCAAGTGCCACTTGCCTTGTTTTCACCCACATGAAAAGGCCACGCGCTTTGCTGCTTGTGTAGAATAAAGAATACGGCAACTTAATAAATGGCCGTAAATATGTAAATTTAATTTTTTCCTAAATCACTCGGATGCGTGCGACCATAAGTAATGATATCTATCAATTTCGCAATTGGGCGCTGAAATTGGGACATTTGTGCGCAGCAACAAAATGTACACCAAACAACAAGAAAGTGAATCACCACAACAAATATTATAAATTTTAGCCTTAATGCAATATCAAACACTCCAACTACATCCAATACTTCCTCTTATTCGGAATAAATTCGGTTTAATTAAGGTCCTGATAACCGTAGACTATCTTAATGGAAAAAAAGCATAGAGATAAATAGGGCTAGTGTTCTCATCATTAGTCAGTCACGGAATAAACCACATAGGACAGGTCTTCCACAACTCTACAATAAGAGATTAGAATACACATGGATTATTATATATACCGTTGAATAAAAAAAGGAAAACATGAGAGCAGGGGTCACATGGATACAATAGGTCCATGTGAGGCATGAGTCTGCTTTCTAACATCTCCCAATCGAACCTCACCTCTTCCCAATTTTTACTCTATCAAGATTTCTATTACACAGTCATCCTTTTCCATTGCTATATATTTCGCTCGTTGCTTAAAATTTATTTTACAAATTGTTAATTTTTGGCGAATTTTATATTTAGTATTATATTTAAATAAAATTATAGAACTTCAACAGCTTTATAATTTATGCAGACAATTTTGGGTTATCGCTTTCCAACATATTCTTAACAATAATAATTTTATGACGTTCTATGTTTTCCAAAAAAAATAATTTTAAAGTTAAGTAGTTTTTCACATTATTTTTCTTTTATTTTAAATGATTTTTCAATATAAACAAATTAAAATCTGTGTTAAAAGAAACGACAAGCGATTTTTCTAAAAGTATAAAAGATAGAAAAAATAGTTTTTATTCGGACTGACTTGCCTAAAGCATAGTGGAATAATATCAAGTGAACCAGATAGATTGTCATACCTTACAATTGTCAAAAAATGTTTTGATTTTCTTTTCTCCTTCTTCGTTATATGTCTTAACCCATCCGAGACATTAGTACAAATAAGTTACTCAACATTTTTACGTACCAAGCAATTTTTATTTTCCAGCACGTGTGTTACATTTTTTATAACAAATAGTTTTTATAAAACAATTTTTAATATTTTTTTGTCACGTTTGAGTTTGTTATTAAGTTTATTTCGTTTGTGAATTCTGTTCAAATGTTTTATCCGAAAGTGCATGCGGCATGTAAAAAACAGTTTTTTGACATGCGCTGAGGAAGAAAAGGTGATATTGCAGGCTCCTGACCATTTTCGTCGCAAATCTTCATCGTTAGGCACAGAAAACATCGGCATCTCTTCATCGTAAGTGCCTTTGCACAAATAACAACAGTTGGGCATTTCTATTTTTTTCTTTTTACTTTTTTCCATCAAACGCAAACTCAAACTGAAAACGGGTTAATATTTTTGACAATTATCAGGTATGACAATAGAATGTCATTGCTATCTGGTTCACTTGATATTATTCCACTATGGCCTAAAGGTGCCGTCAGACTATGCAAGAAAATCGTTTTCAGAAAAATTCAAAAATTTCAAATGACAGAAAGAAATTTCAAGAGCAGTCACACTATGCAAGAAAAGTATTTTTCGAAAGCTATTTTTTCTTTCAAAAAATCGACTTGCACGAAAATTTCGAGAAATATTTTTTGCCTAGTCACACTATGCAAGTACAATTGCTTTTTCAAAAATATTTTTGGGAGTTTTGAAATTTTTATAATTTGTGTAGTTTTTTTAGTGCGGATGGAAAAAAAGAAATTGATAAAATTACTACAAAAGAAGAAGTTAATCCTAATGAGGATGATAGTGCTCATTTTGAACGATATGGAAGAAACAAATTCGGCGAAAAAAACTATTTGGGCGAGATCGTTGTGGGATCATGGTGCAGAAAATCTATACTACACAACTCTGACGAGAGATTTGCGTGCGGAGGGCGATGAGTTTTTCCGCAATTTTGCACATGCTCCTCAAGATCATTTTGATTATTTGTGTGAAAAAGTGGACTTCTTGTCCAAAAGCAAAATACCCCGATGCGTGTAGCAATCAGCGTAGAAGAACGAAAAAATATCTTGCAACTGGCGACAGCTTCAACTCACTGTCCCAAGTGTTTCGCATTTCACGGCCATCAATAGTTCAAATCATTTCAGAAGTTTGCAGCTCTTTGTAGATTGCTTTTCTAGCTGAATATTTGAAAGTATTTTGAACACAAGCTCATTTGTCCAGACGACCTACAAAGAAAAATGCAATGAGCAAGTTCCAACCAACAGGTGGACAAATGATTAAAATATGTATCATTTTCTCTGCTTTTAATAATAATTAATAAGTGATTGGCGCAACAGCCCATTGTGGGCTTAAGCCTAGTTTTTTCGCGTTAACTTGTGTGTGCTTGCCATATTTTTCACAAATTAACGGGACTTACATTAACCGAATCCGATCGGGTTGAGAAGCTTTTCATGGCAAAGAATATTCTCGGAGAATTGTAAATTCATCGCGAGGAGTGGCACCACGCAAAGAAACAAATTGAAAACAAATGTTATGTGCCGGACTGAGAGTTGAACCCAGACCCTCCCGCATCAGCGACCAAGCACTTAGTCCACTGAGCCACCGCGACACTTTCTGCTTTTGCCATTTCCAAATGTGCAGATCCACAGCTTCTAAATGCAAACCAACTCACACGCACACTCGACACAAATCAATTCGACAACGTTGTTCAAAAATTCCAACGATTTCCAGAAAACGAAAATTTTTCAATTGGAGCGGCAGCAAGAGAAAACTATTTTCCGAAATAGATTTGCTTTCAAAAATGAGCAGTCACACTATGCAAGTTTTTCGATCGAAAGAATTTCAATCAAAATCGAAAAATCTTGCATAAAGTACTTTTTGTGGTCACACCTGAAAATTTTATTTTCTGAAACGAAAACATTTTTTGAAAATGATTTTCTTGCATAGTCTGACGGCACCTTAAGAGAAATGACAATGCCTAGTTGTCTATTTCTGTTCTGGAACAAAGCGATTTTAAGTGTAAAACAACAAATAATTAGAATTATTTGCTTTCTAACATTTAATCTGCCGAAAAACATAAACTTGTAGTATAAAAGATAATTACGAGTTTAATTTCCTTTTTTAATCAAAAAACTTTATAGAAGTGTACGGCAATATCCTTTAATATACTGTTAATCCCCTTCAATATCCTCTTCTTCTGGCACAGACTGTTAATGTCCTGCTATTTTAAGAGAAACAAATAAAAATAAGAACTGACGCAACAGCCCGTGTACACGGAGCTTAGGCCTAACTTTCTCACTTTAACTTATATTTCGCACAAATTAACGGAACCTACTCTAATAGCAGTGTCCGAACGGATTGAGGAGCTTTTCATGGCAAATAATACATTCCGAGAGTTGCCAATTCATCGCGAGAAGGGGCCACAAAGAAACAATTTGAAAACCAAATTCTCTTAATATTAGATATTATGAGTTTGGTTGAGATATGAACCCAAGCCTCCTGCAACAGTGTACAAGAACTTATCTACTGAGTCACCGCGGCGCCAGGAGATATATAGAAAATTAAATTATATAACACATACTTTAAATACCGCTGCAAGTTGGTTATTAACCGAACCATACACAATGTTGGTGGGTTCAACCGAACCATTTATTCTGCCGAAAGGAACCATTAACCGAAATACTAAAAAATATTTTCTGGTTCTTGAACTGAACCAAAGGTATAAGAACTCGTGAACCACTTCACCAATCCAACTTTTCACTTTCTAGCCATCGCGGCCTGAATAGACCTGTTGTGGTATGCTTACAACCTTACTTCAAATATTTTTGGTTTTTATGGTTGATATGTTAGCAAAATGTATAAATGCTTTTGTGAGATCTATTAAAAATGAAACAAACTTTTTAAAACTATGATATGTAGAAAAGGAATCAGCATGAGCAGCTCGTTTAAACCAGCTCGTTTTTTCGAAGTTAAAAAAAAGTACATTTTGTTGGCCAGAGTTGGCAATAAATTGAATTTGATTTGAGTGACAAAATTAATTATTTGCTCATTTCACACTTTTTTGCAGCCTGCTTTTAGGCGGCTTTCATCTCTGTTTTCTCTCTTTTCACTTTACACAATTGAAAGGTGTCCCTTTGAGCATTCTGCTCATTTGGCAAAATTTTACAAATGAGTTCATATAAACAACAACAACAGCAACATTATTATCATTATAATTAACAGC
This sequence comes from Neria commutata, assembly GCA_963457695.1. NCBI lineage: Eukaryota > Metazoa > Arthropoda > Insecta > Diptera > Micropezidae > Neria > Neria commutata. The sequence goes on from OY735246.1 coordinate 42,488,064, forward strand.
ACCAGCAGCATTTTGGCATTGGTGACCCGATATTGCTGCTCTCGCTCATGCTGTTGGCAACATTTTAGCAACGCATCAATTAGCGATTTTTCCCTACATTAAAGGAAATCAATAACAAAGGTTATTTTTATACAGTTCCGAGCAATTGGCTTCTTTGATAAACTCGCCACAGCAGGGTCGTTTGTGAGTTGCAGCTAAGCTGGGAAAAAGTTGGACTGGAAGGCTATGCCCGGAAGAACGAAATGCATTGAATTATTTTGTGCTGCTTTTCGTCGTATCAATGAGTTATTTTAATTTAGCTCGGTTAATTTGTGCATTTGGAGGATATTGATAGAAATTGAGTTTTCTTTTATATATATAGGACAAATTAGAGCACTCGTTTATATTTTGGTAGAGCTGTGAGCTGGTTAACTCTTCATACTTTAATGTGTAGGCTCATGCAGAGCTGGGTCGTAATAATTCCTTTCGGGATTTAATTATTCTCAATTACAAATTACAAGGAATTGCCATTTGCAATTACTGAGGAATGTAATTGTAATGGAATTGCATTTACCCAGCTCTGGGTTCATGTTATATGTTTGGTACGAAAAATCTGGATTTCGTAATGCTGTTCGGATATTTGTGGGACGAACCACATTTTTGCCACAAATTTGCTTTTTCAATTGCAAGAAATTTATTTTATTAAGTCGTATTGATACTGGAAATTTCCAGAAGATTAATAAATTTGATGAAAACTCTTTAGTTTTGAGACAAATTTATATAAATAAATGTATTTTTATTTCTTTCTGCACTTTTATTTACATTTCTGCATTACTGCATACTTTTAGCGTGAAAATCTCTAGACCTTTTTTCAAAATGAAATTTTTCTGCGATCTGTGAGAAAAATGTCTTATAAAACTGTAAAAAATTCAACAATATATTTTCACATATTTCCTCTGCTAAATTTGCTCATTTTCTTTATATTCAAATCTACTTAAGTTTAAAACTATTGCAGAATTTATAGCAGACATAATTTCGCTTCCTGTGTTTTGCATGTCCAGTGGATCTACAAAAATGTTGGGGAAGTAGATGTATTCCGTGCCATTCACTTTAATTATGAATTGTTTATCTAATCTCCTTTTATCAAATTAAATATGTTGAATTCGTTCTTTTATATTAGAAAAATTCATCAAAATTTATACAATCTTAGGACATACCTAAAAAAATTCCTTTTTTTGCGATCACGGGTGTAGTGCACTTATAATATTCGGTGAAACCGTTCATTATCTCTTACTTGTTTTATATAATTTTCTCTAAAAAAGGAGTCAAGTGCAAGTCGGGCTCGCTCACTCCGAAAACAAAAGTGACCTTATAAGTGTTCCCGTTTTTTCCCTTTTAGGGGAACGAAACCCTAAAAATTAAAGTAGCATGCTCCAACATTTTTACGAAAATATTTTCTGGGTTTACGGAGTTCCATTATTAACTTTAAGGTCACATAAGTTTGTTTGGTTTCGAGGCTATATACATATTTCTTTATTTAATCTGTGGAAAGAATTCCGGTGCACAGGATTGAATTTTCACGAAAAGCGCAAAAATTTAATACTCGTCCCCGTAGAGAACAAATTCGGAGAACCGCCTATTCATCGCAACAGATGACTCCTTACAAATTAGCAATTCTTTTGATTTTGAGCAGCCTGTACTTGTAGATGGAATCTGGTATTGTAAATCGTGCACATATCGATTGAGTTTTATTTCCATAATTTGGCATATTTGGAAATTCTATTATTATAAATTTCCTTTAATTCTAAAATAAACTTCTTATAAATATCGATGGCTCTATTCGAAAGTAGATTATGTCTGAAATGTCCATTTTTCAAGAGTGGTTTAAATTAATTTCTAGTAGTAAATTTAACTTTTTACTTTCATTTGGAAGAAAGTATTTGCACAAAGTTTCAGCATAGGGAAAATTGCGAAATTTTGGAATCGACTATGTAGCCAACATAAATTCAGCCTTATCAATCTAATCTTGAATTGAGCTGTCTATATGCTGAATTTAAATAAATTGCTGCACAATTGATTACTTTTCTTTCAAAAGTACAATCAGTTCTCTTTTGAGTTCTGCTTGGCATATAATAAATATTTAATACTTTTGATTTCGTCACGATTACTAAATAATTTGTAAACTTGTTGCTAACTTACCGTGTTGTTGTCAAGAGCCGATTGCAGCGCTTTTCCACTCGAACTCACAAACTTGAGTGTTTCAATTATTTCACAAAGTATCCAAATTTGCGGCTTAACGAATTCTTATTCAACTCAATTAATTCGCATGAAATTCCAAAATGTTTTCAACTCTGTTATTTTTGTGATAGCACTCAAAAATGTACTGTCCAAAACTTTTTCAATTAATCTTAGCGCACACATACACAGCACTTTTCAAGATGTCAGCACTGCTACCAAACAAAAATGCCACAAAATCACTCGAGCTTAAAGGATTCTTATCTATCAGCGCCGAAATTCGCCCAATCGCACTAAAATACGATTCAATTCGAAATTTGCTTTGCGGCGGGAATTTTCGAATTTCAAATTCTAACGCAGTGTGTCCTTTTGTGGTAACTGCCGCTTTTTTGTGGTTGTTGCTGTTGCGAATTTCGCTTGCTGGCAAACGACAAACGCACACTTTCACGCGAGAGAACCGAATGTGAAGGCAACAAGCGTTGCAAGCGTTTTTATATACGCCGCATGCGACACGAAGCCGAGGGCGAAGTGCAGGCACACACACACGCGCTTACATGCAGACGCAAGTGCGCTTCCCTTCGTGAGCACCGAGCGTAACACAGTTAACAAAATACTGGCTGCTAGGAGACGAAAAGGCTAAAAGCGTCAATGTCAAGTTGAAAAATCTCGAAAAGAGCTAACATTTTCGGACAAAAATTTTTAGAATTAATATTAAAGGAAAATAATAATTCTCACGTAAATGGTTTCATTTTCTGTTAAAGAGTTTTCCAGCGAAAATTTGGAAGAGAAATTGATTTCGGACATATCACGAACCAAATCCGCTTTTCTACAGAATTTCTCCATTCGGAAGCGATTCTTTGTAGAACATTTATAGTCCATTGATTTATTAAATCTTTGTAAAACCTAACCATAAATACGCAAATTTTAAAATGCTTGTAATACAAATGTGGAATTGACAAAATTACAAGGTGGCTTAATTTAATAAAGACGTGTGTAATTTACAGAGCGGAGCATTCGATTTAAGTGATAGTAAGACTTTGATAGTTCTTTCTTTCATCAGTGGAATGCCGAGATCTCCGTGAACGTCGGCAATGCGCATGAACCATGGTGCATCGGTGATATTGTATACATTTTTGGATTGCAAGCACTGTACGATTCGATGTTCGATGAACTCCCTTTTCCCCACAGCTGGAGTTGCCCAAATTGGTTTTATATTCTGTGGACGAGTCAAAGTCATGACTTCTTTTGAGAAAGCATAGGGGAGTCTTCCAGAAGAAGGTTCATGCTTTCCAGTGTTGAGTTGAATTGATTCTCTAAATAGAAATCGGATTAAGGTAATTAAGTAAGTAAAGCGTAGCATTCGAAATTTCTGTTTAAAATAAAAATTACTTTACACAACTATTAATATAATAATAACATTCGTGTATACGTTTGCTATTGATTTTTAGCAGAGTAGGATGTGATAAAAGTAGACAAAGTGAATAAGCAAAAATTAGATACACTTATTTGTAAAATTGTATGTAAAAATTTTTCTCGAACCCTGATAATGAGACTTTTAAGTCGCTCTAATTTTTTAATAAAAAAAACCATCTAATATATAAAAATTAATGTTTGTTTGTCTGTTTGTCTGTCCGGCTATACAAAGCTCCACGCGTTGACCGATTTCAGCCAAACTTTATACCAATATCGTTGAAGACCAAAGGAAGGCGATTGTATATAAAATTTTTCGATTCATCAAGAGGGCGTGGCACCTCTCATACAACTTAAATATTTGATTTGGCATATCTGTAAAACTACAAGTCATACAACATTATAATTCTGTATTCTGTTAGTAATTAGTTGTGCCTTCTTGCTTAAAAAATTTAGGGGCGTGGGACAAGGGGGAGTGGCACTCCTTATACAACTTAAATATTTGATTTGGCATATCTGTGAAACTACAAGTCACGCAGCATTGAAATTCCGTATGCAGGCCCCTCTTAGATGCTTCGTCCCACGGGTAAAATTTTATGGGCGTAGGATAAGGGGCGTGGCACTTTTCAATCAACTATATATTTGGGTATAACTTTAGATCTATACAGCACACTTAAATGAAAAACGATACGAACTTACTTCATGTCCGTATCCTTCAACTCGGAAAATGGGACGGGCATTGGACAAGGGGCTTGGCACCCCTCATACAACTTAAATATTTGATTTGGTATACCTTTGAAACTACATGTCATACAACATTAAAATTTTGTATTCTGTTAGTATTTAGTCATGCATTCACGTAAACATTTTTACATAATTTGGGTTTGAATTATGTATATAGATTTAGGGTCATGGGACAAGGTGGCGTGGCACACCTTAAATGTATGTAAAAAATTTGGGGTCCATGAGGAGTGAAGGGGGTCGTTACTTTAATTTTCGCCTTCCACCAAAGGAGTAATCTACATACACAGATAGTTCTGTAAGGACCTACATTTATGACTTCTCCTATTCAAACAAAACTTCACAAGCAAATAGAAAACTCCTAAGCAAGGTCACTCAATATATCTTATTCCTTAAAACCACCCTAACAAATTACCCTTTATCATACCACTAACAATAATGTGGCTTTCAATACAATTTTTAAATTCCAATTTAGTTGTTATTCCCCGTATGATGTGGCACTCGGGTAAAGCCGGGTAAATCAGCTAGTATTATATAAAATATATGTACTTACACTAGGTTTTTATACCTTTATTACCGAAACCGGTAATTTTAAACCTAACAAGTAAGGAAGCATCAGTCGGGTTTCACCGATAGAGTACTATCCTACAGCAAGTTACCGAGACGGGAGATAATCCACGGAAAGAAATTAAATTATGAATGTTTTAACTGTACCGCTTACACACACTAAAGAGATTCCCTATATGACTATATGTGTACTATATGCCTATATGTGTACTATATGCCTATGTGTGTACTATATGCGGATTTTCCGTCTTACCGTTTATATGTAAGGCCGATATCTCAACTTGTGTCCTCAATTTAAATATTTTTTAAAGTTTTTAATTACAATTGAGAGCCATTTTACCGAAACAAGTTTACCGCCTATATAGTAGGCGGACCACGCTCATTTTCTTGTATGATGTAGAGGACCCACATCTTACCTTAGATACCAAATATCATTCCTTTAAATGAGTAATTAAACAAATGAAAGTAATTTTACTGAAAAAATTCCGAGGTAGTGGGACTAGTAGGCCCATTGTGAGCGTATCCACGGACAGATGGACAACCGGAAATCAAAACAGAAAGTGATTCTGATACTTATCTGTATCAAGGACGACTCCTTTAATGCATTACAATTTTCGCACAAAGTTATTATACCCTACTACCATAGGTGTAGGATATAAATAGAAAAGTAACAAGTAAAGAGCGGGCGAATATCGATTTTTAGCTGAAGCCGAAGGAAAATATGTTGTCTTATTGAACTACGAAGCTGAATTTTATTTTAAACTAGCTGATTTACCCGGCTTTACCGGAGTGCCACATCATACGGGGAATAACAACTAAATTGGAATTTAAAAATTGTATTAAAAGCCACATTATTGTTAGTGGTATGATAAAGGGTAATTTGTTAGGGTGGTTTTAAGGAATAAGATATATTGAGTGACCTTGCTTAGGAGTTTTCTATTTGCTTGTGAAGTTTTGTTTGAATTGGAGAAGTCATAAATGTAGGTCCTTACAGAACTATCTGTGTATGTAGATTACTCCTTTGGTGGAAGGCGAAAATTAAAGTAACGACCCCCTTCACTCCTCATGGACCCCAAATTTTTTACATACATTTGAGGTGTGCCACGCCACCTTGTCCCATGACCCTAAATCTATATACATAATTCAAACCCAAATTATGTAAAAATGTTTACGTGAATGCATGACTAAATACTAACAGAATACAAAATTTTAATGTTGTATGACATGTAGTTTTAAAGGTATACCAAATCAAATATTTAAGTTATATAAGGAGTGCCACTCCCCCTTGTCCCACGCCCCTAAATTTTGTTTAGCAAGAGGGCACGACTAATTATTAACAGAATACAGAATTCTAATGTTGTATGACTTGTAGTTTTAAAGATGTGCCAAATCAAATATTTAAGTTGTATGGGAGGTGCCACGCCCTCTTGATGAATCGAAAAATTTTATATACAGTCGCCTTCCTTTGGTCTTCAGCAATATTTGTATCAAGTTTGGCTGAAATCGGTCAACGCGTGTAGCTTTGTATAGCCGGACAGACAAACAGACAAACAAACATTCATTTTTATATATTAGATATATTCAAATGTATAAATTATTACATATCATTTTAAAAGAATTAACTGCTAAGAACACCGGTGTCAACAACGCTATATTGATTTTTCGAAGACTGACTACCGCAATACCGGTTTCGTAAAAACGCTCCGGTATCGAAATCCTTTAGTTTTCAGTTCTTTGAGGGCTGTTTAAGTGTTCTCGATGAGTCGCATCTTAAAATTATTCAGCACTCACAAACGTTTTTTATGAAATGAATGATGTCTAAAATATCTGCCACAACACGCCAATGTTTATTGGGTAGCACGGGTGACACATCCTGTTGCTTCGTCTAAAAAGCTTTTCATTAACAAAAGCTGCAAAACAAGTTAACACCGCATTTCGGGGTTCTGTTCTTGGCTGATTGCCGGCGGCTTCATCTGCTGCGATATTAATCGGAAAATTTCGCCTGCCCACGCAATTTCTGCACTAACCTGCCTTTTGTATGCCGGCTTACCTGTTTGTGACGTCATCACTCGCACACTTCCAGCTTGAAGCTCATTTGTCCAATGTGCGTCGAATTGTTTGTATTTGTTGTTGGCGCTGTTATTTTTGTTGTTGGTCTCCTACACCTACACACTGTTAGGGGGCGTTACCTATGCTACCTATCGCCAGCCCGCAGCCTTTGCTTCCGATTCCTCTAACCCCAGCGCCAATGCACGTGTCTCCGTTCCTGTATCTTTTTTGGGGTTGTTTCGATTTAATTATTATTATTGCACAATGTTTGCTGCCTTTATTTATGTATTTCATTGCCAAATATTATTTAATTATCAATGTAAATGTAATTTGAATTCTTCGCAAATATAAAATTTCCATGCTTATTTTCTTATAATTTAATTATGTACTTGTATATACTACTTTAAAATAACAAATTTTTTATAATTTGCAAACTTAACTTCGAAATATTTAAAGACGAACTAATTTTCGCATTGACTTCATTTAAATTTTTGGAGGTTATGTAAATTTCAACTATTAGAAAGGTAGAAGAGGGACTTTTCCCAATTTCGCTCCGAAATCCTCTGTGGCGGGGTCGTATCTAGAAAATGTACATTTTTTAGAGAAGTGTATGTCAATAAACCATGCTAAAGTCCTATGACGAAAAGTACACTAGTACCGTTGTTTACATAAATTGGACATTTAGGTTGGACTTATTTTAGTCCCAAGCTTTGGAAATATATTTGATAACTCTATTAATATGCGGAAATGCTGACTTTTGAAAATATTAACATGATAAAGAAAAATAAATTAGAATTTTCTTCAAAACAAAATTGCAAATAGCTGTACATCTCAATTTTTAGTTTTAAGTTGATCTGTCAGTTCAAAATTAATGTATAGGTCTTACGATAAAGTGTACGAATAAGTTGAATATAAATTGGAAAGTACCTTAACGCCCTAATCTATATATAAAAAATTCAAATTATGTATGTAAGATTGGCAGGAGAAGGGCCAGGGAGGCGGACGAGGACTGGGCGACATTACTGAGCGTGAGCTATAACTCACACACACATACAGAGACTGGACGATAGAACTGAGTGTAAGCTACAACTCGCACAAAGAAGAACGAAAACTGACGAGCGTCCATCAGTCTTGAAAACGAAGTCGAAGCGTAAGGTCTTGCATGGCCAACACCACTTAAACAACTTTTATATCTTTTTGTAAATTATTTAATATATTCAATAAAGTCATGAAAAGACTACAATGTAATTAAAAACACTACATGTATGTTCGCAATTGCGTCCTAAACCGCTTGGCACATACACTATAGATGTTCTAAGGATGGTCATAGGCTACAGAAGATTCTGATGCATTAAGAGGTCGTGGCAACTGCAATACAACTTAAGTGATTGAGACTACAAGTCATATAACATTAATATTCTGTATTCTGTTAATATTTAGTCATGCCTACCAGCTAGAAATAATGCATTTGCATTGTACAAAGGGGCTTGGCATCCTCACACAACTTAAGTCTTTGATTTGGCATATCTCTAAAACGAAAAGTCATATGTCATTAAAATTCTGTATTCTTTTACATAATTTGAATTTTATATATATATGGTCGTGACTTTAATTCTGGCCTTCCGCCAGTGGAGTCATCCACATACACATATAGTTCTGTAAGGACCTACATTTATGCTTTCCCCTACAAATATATAGGCATCACAATTAACAATCACTATATTAACTTAGGTTCCGTGGTCAGACGTACAAGGAAAGGCACTGCTATTAAATTAAATATGTACAATTAAATACGCCAACAGCCAATCAGAGCATCATTCACATCATCATCATTCATCATTATAAAATCGTGGGGTGGAACCCGCGGGTAACAGCTTGTTATAAATATAATTCACCAAACAATAATCGGGGGCTTTCATATCAGTCAGTAAAAATATATGTACATACATAAACCGAGAGAATCTCGAGGGAAAATTGTGGCAAGTGAATGCAAACAAATTTAAAAGCGGGGTTAAGCACTCACAATTAAAATTTTTTCCCAAAGAGGAAATCTCTATGGATATTACCAGAAATAAGAGATGGTTTTTGCATATACATATGTACATAGTAATATCGGTAAAAAAAAAAAGTGCATAAATGCTCGGTCGCTGATGTTTTGAGTCGCTGGATCAGATCCCAGCCGACCTCATAACATCTAATTAAAAAGAAATTTCGTTACTTCGCACGCGGCGCCGTCTCTCGCGAGCTAGTTGGCAACTCTCCGAAAGTATTCTTAGTATTATCTAGTTCGCACACTGCTGTAAACTTAATGTGTAGGTCTCGTTATCTTCTGCTAAAAAAAAAGTACGAGCACACACAAGTTAATGCGAAAAAGCTAGGTTAAGCCTTGTTCGTGGCTGTTGCATCAATTTAGTTATTTATTATTTTAATGTTGGTGAAAACTATATCTATGCATATTTGATGGAAACCTCAACAAAATCTTTTAAACGACCAATGTAAATTGTCGGTCTGGTTTTAGCTTGGAGGCCGTCATAAATGGACTATTTCGTACGATGCTCTAGATAGGAGTATAGGAGTGTTGGTTGAGCCATTAGTTTTTGATTTCCGGCCACTCGATTTGGCTTTAGTGACCAAATTCGACATAGGATACTTTTCTAAGCAATTGCGGCGTATGGACAATCTCCGATCGGGCTATTGAAGACAACCTTAATCGACGAAGACCCGAGAGACTATCTGATATAAAATTGGTTAAAGATAAATTGCAGCAGCTGCTTTTATTTTGCAGAGCCAAAATTTATCAATTTTTTGTCCCGGGAAAATCTTAAAACTCAAAGGAGCTACTGCGGCGAAAAAAGGATGCTTCAATTTTATTTAAAAAAAGGTTAAGATTTTAAGTTTAAGAAAAGCTTTAATAACTACATAATGTCGAAATCGTGATAACATATGAAACCAGCATTTAAAACAAACCAACAAGTCCTTCTTTGTAATAAAGCAAAAAAGTTATTGCCAAAGTGTAAATAAGAGCATTTGCGCATTATTCTACGCTCATTTAAAGGTAATTAAAACATAATTTGATATCCTGGCAGAATGGTAACCAAGCAATCAAGCAATCTTTGCACGCATTCAGCATGCCACAATGACGCCAAATCACAAGTGCCGGAATGGGAGTTGCTCCTACTGATTGCGTAAATAAAAGAACATTAGCAAAAAATTGCCGCTATAAAATTACTTTGGACTTCCAGGGAAGCTTTTAAAACTTTGTGTTTTAGCGACCTCAACTACTTACTAACTAACAACTAACTTTTTTCCAACGTCGCTTAATATTATGGATTCAATATAAAAATTTCGACCTAAAAGATATTATGTATGTAGTTATGTGGTGCTTGTTAAAGGTAAAATTAAATATATTTTAAAATCACTTCGTTTCAAAAACGTATACCAAAAGTTTAGTTGTGACATCGATATGGAATATCGTAAGTATGTATAATTAAATAATTAATCACCAAGAAAGAAATGTTCTTGAGAAGTTTGAGAGCAGTTCGTTTTCTGTAAATAATACTGAGTTTAATACGGGGTTGGGGCATGCGCTGTGTACTAAATAAAGTACTAATCGAAAAAGTACTAATGGAAAGAAGATTTTCGAATTTCTTTTGCAAACGGATGCGAGCGCCATCTAACGTTTGGTAGTAAATGCGGCTGTCAAAAAAGCAGCAAGAACAAGTAAAGTGACAGCCCGCCAAAATCGAATCACAGCTGTGAAGTGTAAAGTTTGTGTTTCTGCGGCGTGATCTAATTCTAAAATACAGTCAGATCTTTGTTTTTTATTTTAAAATACTAGTAATTTTGCAAACGAGCACTAGGAAGAATGGATGTAGCGGATGCACAAATTGGGCAACTACGCGTGAAGGATGAAGTGGGCATACGTTGTCAGAAATTGTTTCAAGATTTTCTTGAGGAGTGAGTTTGATGGAATATGGTATTATATTAATAGGTGTAAATTTGTAATCATTTTTAATCGCACAGGTTTAAAGAAGACGGCGAAATAAAATATGTGAAGCCGGCGTCCGACTTGGAATCGCCCGATCGCTACACACTAGAAGTGAGCTTCGACGATGTGGAGAAGTACAATCAGAATTTGGCCACCACCATTATCGAGGAATACTACCGGTGGGTGCAGACTTTTAGTTAATAGTATATGCATTATTATAGTTACTTGAACTTGTTACTTTTCGCACAGCATTTACCCCTACCTCTGCCAATCGGTATCGAATTACGTGAAGGACCGCATTGGTCTGAAGACAGAAAAGGAGTGCTATGTGTCCTTTACGGAGGTACCCACTCGTCATAAAGTGCGCGATTTGACCACCTCGAAGATTGGCACACTTATCCGCATCTCCGGTCAAGTGGTTCGTACACATCCCGTGCATCCGGAGCTGGTGATGGGCACCTTTATGTGCCTGGATTGCCAAACGGAAATACGCAATGTGGAGCAGCAATTCAAATTCACCAATCCGACCATCTGTCGCAATCCGGTATGCGCCAACAGACGGCGCTTCATGTTAGACGTGGAGAAGTCACTGTTTGTGGACTTTCAGAAAATACGCATACAGGAAACGCAGTCGGAGCTGCCACGCGGTTGCATACCACGCTCCGTGGAGATCATAATGCGCAATGAGCTGGTGGAGACGGTTCAGGCAGGCGATCGTTACGATTTCACCGGCACGCTCATCGTGGTGCCCGATGTAGGGGTGTTGAATATGCCGGGCGCCAAGGCGGATTTGGGTTCACGTCACAAACCGGGCGAGGGTGCCGAAGGCATAACGGGGCTGAAGTCATTGGGCACACGCGAACTGAACTATCGTATGGCCTTTCTGGCTTGCAGCGTTCAAGCGACGACGGCGCGCTTTGGCGGCACCGACCTGCCCATGTCGGAGGTGACAGCAGAGGACATGAAAAAACAAATGACCGATGCCGAGTGGAATAAGGTGTACGAGATGTCGAAGGATCGAAATTTGTACAACAATCTCATAACCAGTCTCTTCCCCTCCATCTACGGGAATGATGAGGTGAAGCGCGGTATTTTGCTGCAACTCTTCGGCGGAGTGGGCAAGACGACACACGAGAGTTAGTACAAGTCTCGCTTATCCTTTGACTTACCATTTAAATGCGTTTGTTGTTTTGCAGAGACCACGCTGCGTGGCGACGTCAACGTCTGCATCGTGGGCGATCCCAGCACAGCCAAATCACAATTCCTGAAGCAAGTCGCTGATTTCTCTCCGCGTGCTGTCTACACTTCAGGCAAAGCCTCCTCGGCGGCTGGTCTCACTGCTGCTGTGGTGCGCGACGAGGAGAGCTTCGATTTCGTCATTGAGGCTGGCGCGTTGATGTTGGCCGACAACGGCATTTGCTGCATTGACGAATTCGATAAGATGGATCCACGCGATCAGGTAGCCATACACGAGGCGATGGAACAGCAAACCATTTCGCTGGCCAAGGCCGGCGTGCGCGCCACGCTCAATGCGCGCACCTCCATTCTAGCGGCCGCCAATCCCATTAATGGACGCTACGATCGCTCCAAGAGTCTGCAGCAAAATATACAATTGTCAGCGCCGATTATGTCGCGTTTCGATTTGTTCTTCATACTGGTGGATGAGTGTAACGAGGTGGTGGATTATGCCATAGCGCGCAAAATTGTCGATCTACATACGAACATCGAGGATACCGTCGAGTGCATGTATTCGCGCGAGGAAGTACTGCGCTACATTACGTTTGCGCGCCAATTTAAGCCTATCATCGGCCTGGAGGCCAGCAAGCTGCTCGTCGAGAACTACGGGCATCTGCGGCAGCGTGACACCGGCGTGTCCGGGCGCAGCACTTGGCGCATAACCGTGCGACAGTTGGAATCTATGATACGACTGAGTGAAGCCATGGCCAAGCTGGAATGCATGAGCGAAGTGCAGGAGCGACATGTGAAGGAGGCATTCCGCTTGCTAAATAAATCGATTATCCGCGTGGAGCAGCCAGACATACATTTAGACGATGATGACATCGATGAGGCTTTCCTCGGCGATGTGAATATGGAGAATAATGGTGCAGTAGCCAATGGTGCAGAAGGCGACGCCGATGAGGCGGAAAATACTACCGATGCAGCCAACACCTCCGGTGCTGCACTGCAAAAGAAAAAGTTAACACTTTCCTTTGAGGATTATAAGAATCTGTCTACCATGTTGATTTTGCACATGCGCAACGAGGAGGGACGCTGCGAGGTAGAGGGCTCCGACACGGGCATGCGTCGTAGCGATGTGGTCACTTGGTATCTGGAGCAAGTAGCCGAACAGATTGAATCCGAAGAGGAGCTAATTTCACGGAAGAACCTCATCGAGAAAGTCATCGATCGTTTGATCTATCACGATCAGGTCATTATACCGTTGAAAACGACCGAACTTAGGCAACCCGGCAAAAGTCCACGTCGCACTGAAGAAGAAGAGCAGCAGGAAGACGATCCGCTGTTGGTTGTACATCCCAATTACATTGTAGAGTAGCTCCGCTACGTACAGTTTTATATTGAAATAAGCTATTTTAATTAAACAACAGTTCAATGTTTTTTTGTAAGGTTATTAAAAGTGATTTTTAATGCGCCTGTTTCTTGTTTACTTAAACTGTTTCTTCAATAAAGAAGTACAGATTTTAATTTCAAGTAATAACTCAGATTTTACCTTAACTATAGTTATGTTCTTTTGAAGTTCATACAATTAAGTGGCATTAGTAAGTTACATATTTGGAAATACAAATGAGGACTTTATTTCGGCAACTTCTTGGTTAAACGCGTATTGAATTATAAATGTATAAATAGTAGCTTAGCACTTAGCTCTAACTTTCATCATCCTCGATCTTGGGTGCCAAATAGTAACGAATGTGTCCCAAATCGGCAATACGGTACTCCACCACCAGCGGCACATCAGCCGACATGGAGAGCTGCACTTGCGCTGAGAGCGGCGAGGCCTTGGTGAACGCGTTCAGGTAGCGACAAGCGAATGTAAGCACCACCGGCTCCTGCATTTCAATGATGACGGCCTCTTCTTCTTTGTCCACTGTACTGCTTTGTGCTAATTTCACATTTGCCGAACCCACATCACCGGTAGCGGAGAATTTTACTCCCTCCTTGGTGCAGCAAATGACCACCGATTCACTGAATTGCGCCAAATCACGACAGATGCGTGCAAACTCCATGGCCGGCATGCGCACCACACACGAATAGTCTGTCTCCGGTATGCCCAAGTGCTCCTGATCCAGATTCATTAATTTCATTTCGTAGTCCGACACTTTTTCGTGATTTTGTGACTCAAACATAAAAGTCACGGTGTCGGCATTATCCTGCGCCTTCATTGTTACCGTGTCATCGTTGTTTGCACACTTGAGTATTTTTGCCATGCTGCCCAAATTCATGCCCATTGAGAGATTGCGGTCGCAACGGAATTTGTCAAAGCCATCGGAGCGCAGCGTGAGCGAGACCAAGGAAACGTGCGAATTGTCCATGGCTTGCAGCTAAAAGTTGTATATGTTTATTTTCAAGTATTTAATGCAATATGAATTGCACTAAATGCTTACCTGTATGCCCGAATCGCTGCAGTCAAAAGTTCCCTCATTCAGCAGATCCTTTATAGCGTCCAGAATTTTCTTCAGTATGGTGGCGCTGGTAAGGCGTGCTTCAAACATTTTTGCTTTCTATACTATGCTTTTAAATCAACTGGCAATTTAGTAAATTGTGTACTTTTAAGTCTTGTGGAATTGTGAAATCACCACCGCTTTTGCACCTCTCAGCGTACGATTTTCAATTGAGCCAATTTGCCTGCGCAATTTTTGACAGCAAAATGCTTGTTTTGGCGCGAATTCTGACGTTGGAATGAGCTTTTGTTTACAATTCCTTGGGAAGAGTTTTTAGCACTTGGCATTAGTACTTCTATCAGAGACAATATATGACAGAGATAGAGCAGTCTTAAAATGGAGACTATTCGGCTGAAAAACATTAGGTACCTTACTCGCTTGAAGCAACTCGCTGATTGTTCCGTGAGCGGCAGAGCGCAGATATAGGCGAGCCCGCTCAGCACAGAAAAGCCGAAAGAGGATAAATTTGAATCGAATCGCTCGCTCGTTGCTTGGGTCGGCCATTACGGCTGAATAGAAATTCTATTTATAGTTTTGAATTGTCATAACAAATGAGAATAATTCGATTCAAATTTATCCTCTTTCGGCTTTTCTGTGCTGAGCGGGCTCGCCTATATCTGCGCTCTGCCGCTCACGGAACAATCAGCGAGTTGCTTCAAGCGAGTAAGGTACCTAATGTTTTTCAGCCGAATAGTCTCCATTTTAAGACTGCTCTATCTCTGTCATATATTGTCTCTGCTTTCACTACTTTCAGTTCCGAGATTTATCAATTCGGTTGAAGAAAACGCCCGCAATGGGCCTGTAAGTCCCACTACCTCTTTTTCGGCTAAATGGCTATAATTTGTCTAATTTCTCATGGAAAAGAATTATACTTGATATTCTAGTTAAGGGGTCGGTGTTCTACATCCCACAAAAAAATGGGCGTGGTCCGCCTACTATATAGGCAGCAATTTTTATTTCGGGAAAATGGCTCTCAATTGACTGAATTTAAACGAATGAAATTTGGTTTCCTACCAATAAAATGTGGTACTTTCTTTTTCTTACAAAAAAAAGTTCTTTGAAATCGATTCTTTAAAAATGAACTAGAAATTTTTTTTAACGGAAACCTGAAAAACATTTGTTTCATGGAAAAACGAACTTATGAGAAAGAACAAGCAAAAACTTTACGGCTCATTTGAGAAAAAAATTAAGAAATGTGAAACTTCTTTTTAAATGACTCAAAAAAGTGCAGTAACTGTGGTGGTAATCATACAGCCAATTATCGAGGATGTCCTGTCTACAAAGACTTAAAACAAAGATTCCACGCGAGAACAGAAATTGCTAAAACCACTCCTAAAGTACCTGATACTCCAATTGTTACAAGCAATCCTTTCCAAACAACAAATAATAGCTCATCAGCTGGTTCAATCTCATATGCGAATGTCCTAAAATCAAACTCTGTACGAGTGTCCGAAATCCAGCCAACGCAAACCCTGGAAACAGTGGTTATGTCCCTGATGCAATGCATGACACAGTTCATGTCAACAATGCAAAACATGGTTCAAGAAATCACAAAAACGCAGAATCAAATGATGAATGTTCTCATGTCCAAAGTATGAACACTCTAACTATCTGTCATTGGAACGCTAACGGTCTACGCCAACATAAACTAGAAGTTGAGAGCTTCCTAATCTCACACTCAATAGATATAATGCTCATCTCTGAATCACACCTAACAGATAAAAATAACTTTGAAATCAATGGTTACACTACACACAAAACCAATCATCCAGACGGAAAAGCCCACGGAGGCACGAGTATTCTTATCAAAAGTCGCATTAAACACCATTCGCTTCCTGAATACACAACAAACAATATCCAAGCAACCTCTGTCTCTATATACTTTCAATGCGAAAATTTAACTGTGTCCGCAGTCTACTGTCCTCCCAGGTTTGCTATATCTGAGTCCCAATTCTCGGAATTCTTCGAAACCCTAGGGAATAAATTTATAGCAGCAGGCGACTATAACGCGAAACATACCTTTTGGGGGTCAAGGCTAATAAACCCCAAAGGAAAGCAGCTGTATCTAACACTTAGGAACCGGCAACTCAACCTAGACTGCATCTCATCGGGATCACCAACCTACTGGCCGACAGATCCACAAAAAATTCCAGATCTCATAGACTTCGGAATAACGAAAAATATTCCTCGCGACATGCTTAAAGCTGAGTCACTCCCAGAACTTTCTTCTGATCATTCGCCCGTGATCTTAACACTCTTCAAACGCGTTCAACATCTGCAGCCAATGACGCATTTAACTTCGAAAAAAACCAACTGGATGAGGTATCGACAATACATCAGCAGCCACCTAAACAACTCCCAACGTCTATCTAGCAAGAACGATATCGAATCTGCCCTGTACGAAACAGATATGACAATAATCTCAGCAGCTCTCCATGCAACTCCCCCAGACATAGTTTCCCAGCGCATAATCCCGAAAAAGACTTCATCCGACATAGAGCAGCTGGTGATTACCAAGAGGCGTTTAAGGCGCACTTGGCAAATACATAGATCACCTGCAGCAAATCATAATTACCTACTAGCCAAAAGGGTTCTAAAATCCGCCCTTGAAAATGAAGCAGAGAACAAACTCCTAGCGTATACAAGCAGCCTAACACCCGGCAAGGAATCAAATTATTCGCTGTGGAAAGCAACAAAAAGCCTCAAGACACCAACTGCGTCCGAGCCCCCATTGCGATTACTGGACGGCTCGTGGGCTCGAAGTGACCAAGAGAAAGCAGCAACATTCGCAGCCCATTTACAAAATGTATTCTCGCCTAACCCACCACTAAATAGTTTTCGAATACCGTCCCTACTAAACCAACCTACTCTAGGTCAATTAAAAACAAACAGAAAAGAAATTGAATACATAATACAAGAAAAAGTCGACCAGAAAAAGGCACCCGGATACGACCTTATCAGCGGGAAAATGATTAAAGAATTACCCAACTGTGCCCTCAGAAATCTTACGCATTTATTCAATGCAATGTTCCGACATGGATACTTCCCAGCAGCCTGGAAAACCTCGAAGATTGTTATGATCCCGAAACCTGGCAAAAATCCTACGCTAGTATCGTCGCATAGACCAATCAGCCTTCTAACGATCTCCAAAGTCTTCGAGAGAATTCTATTGCTCAAAATGCTACCCTGTATACAGCAAACAAACCTAATCCCAGACCACCAGTTTGGCTTTAGGGCAAAACACGGGACAATTGAACAAGTCAATCGGCTGACAAACGAAATAAGGAAGGCATTCGAAGAAAAGAAGTACTGCTCTGCGATCTTTCTCGATGTGGCTCAGGCATTCGATAAGGTCTGGCACGATGGCCTGATATACAATATTAAACACCTAACACCGTCCTGTTTCCACAATATACTAGAATCGTACTTGTCGCACCGAAAATACAGGGTTCAATACAACGCAGCAGTCACAAGAGATTTCGAAATCAAAGCAGGAGTTCCACAGGGAAGCGTACTTGGGCCAGTTCTCTATCTAATCTTCACCTCGGACCTACCCACGAACGAACGCCTTCTAAAATCAACGTTCGCAGATGACACAGCAATTTTGAGCACACACTCAAATCATGTCATTGCATCAACAAACCTGAACAATCACCTAAATTCAGTAAACTTGGCTAAAGAATTGGAGAATAAAAGTAAATGAAGAGAAGAGTGCTCACATCACATTTACTCTGCGAAAATACACGTGCCCAGCAATATCCCTCAACAATATAACCTTTCCCCAAGCAACAGACGTAAAATACTTGGGCATCCACCTGGATCGCAGGCTAACTTGGAAAAAACACATAGAAACGAAACGATCTCAAATTAAACTAAAAACCATGTCCTTAAATTGGCTTCTCGGGAAAAAATCTGGCATGAGACTAGAACACAAGGTGCTATTATACAAGTCACTACTCAAACCAATATGGGCCTACGGAGCAGAACTTTGGTGCAATGCTAGTGCCTCTAGCATTGATATAATTCAACGCACACAATCAAAAATACTCCGCCAAATCTCAGACGCCCCTTGGTTCGTAACCAATAGAAACATCCACAAGGATCTTAATATTCCTCTTATAATAAACGAATTAACAAAAATCAAATGCAAATATAAAGAAAAACTAATAGCTCATCCCAATATTTTGGCTAAAAACCTATCCCACACACAAACCCACAGCCGTCTTCGCAGAACTGATTTTCCATCATACACATAACTACACATATATTTTAAATGCATTGTACAAACAAATAAAAGAATACGCCTGAAAACTTTTTGTATTTGCAACACTGGTTGTAATGCAAATATACAGTAGCTAGATTTAAGATTTGATAACTTATTGTTAGGCTCTTAAGAGCGATCCAATAAATGAATCATGTATATAAAAAAAAAAAAAAAAAAAAATGACTCAAATTATATTTTTACGCATCTCTGGAAAAAAATATTCAAAACTTTTAGAAAGCGTAGTAATATTAAAATTTTATTCATGCATTATATTTCGAATCTAAAAACCTAAATTTTCTTGGGAAAATATTAAGTTTGAAAGGTGATGAATCGGGGTTTATCCGAAAATCTGCCGTGGTAAAGAACTAAGTGGGAATGGAATTGGCGTCCTCTACTCACAAAAGTGTATATGAAAGGTATACTTTGGCAGTCGCAGAAATATAGTATGTACTATGTGCAAATGGATTCACGAGTGAATGCAAAAACTACAGCTGTATATTTTCGATATTTCGACAAGTCATAAATCAAGGCCTCCCTTCCCTCATTCATATGTAAGCACACCCATAACTTTTTGCTTTGGAAAGAACTTTCTCAATCCCAATTAGAACTACTTATACATATATGACCATATACTTATTTAGTCATCATTACAAGCTTGAACAGATTTCGATCTTACGTAAAAGTCCTTACCTGGCACCTCTTTCAGTAAGACCCTTCAGCTTCATATTTGCATACATTTTACCTACATTTCCAGCTTACTGGAGGAGTTGAATGGAATATTTGGTTTATCACTGGTGTTCACCGTTATATCCACGCCAAGTTCACTTTGTATAGTCAGCGTTCAATTGAATTTTCAAGGCATGGGAACGGAGTTTCTAGAATTTTGTGCTTTCCTCGCAGCATTTACGGCACAATTCTATATGGTTTGACATTACGGACAAAAGCTCATTGATGTGGTAAGCTACAAAAACGCATATCTACTACATGTGTAAGAGCGTGAACATATGCTGTCAACAGACAACACGCTCCTCCAACTATTTGCGGAATAAATAACAACATTTTAATTTGCGTAGAGCCAAAAGGTTTCGATGGCGGCCTACAGCAGCAGATGGTGTGACGCCTCTCCGGAGTACAGGAAGCTGTTGCTGATTGTGATTGTGCGCGCAGAAAAACAAGCCGCGTTGATGGCAAAAGGATTTCACCCCATATCCCTGGATACTTTTAAAACTGTAAGAGCACTTTTTTTGAAAATGGAAGGTTATTATTACAATTTTCCTTTTTTTATGTACATAGGTAATGCGAATGACATACTGTGTGTTCGCTGTGCTGCGCATAGTACTAGAAAACTAACTGTGCTTCGCACTGTATTTTGCACTTTGTAGAATTATTTTCTATTTACAGATTTGCATATTCTTGGCACATCAGATAGTGTTTTAATGTTTCAATTTCGCTGGCAGTAACTGAGTATTGAGGCGTTTCTTTCAAATCTCTCTTCTTCAAACCTTTTTTCACACGCTCGGTAAAACTGATTCAATATGTGCCACACACATTGGTACGTCGGTACGTCATTGCAGTTCAGGATGCCAATAGACGTTAAAGATGAATACTGTAAATATTGTTTTTCCATTGAATTCATGTTTTATGTCAGAGAGTGAATTCAAAACGTTGTTTGCGCCTAATTTCGTATAAACTTTATTTTTGATATAAAAACGTTGAATAAACAAAAGACCAGAACAGGCGTTACGCTGAAAATAGTCGTCATTTGATTGTGTAAAAAATACACGCGTCAGTTAATATAATTTCCAATGGAATACTACGTTAACACTTGTACAAATGCACTACCACCGCTTTAACTATTTTGGAGACAGTTAATCAAATCCCTCATATTTGTATTAGTATTAACCATAAAATAGAAATTCGGCAAAAATAATATCAATATTGGCTTTGCGTCAATAAACGTGTGTAGCAATTTTGCTATAAAACCAGGAACAGTTGCTCAATCGAGCAGTCTTTTATTTTATACAACGATATGAAGACATCAGTACTTCTTGCTTATGCTATATTGGCGGTAGCGATATGCTACTCAACGGCGCTGCCTTGCTGTTGTGTCGAATGCGATTCGGATAATCTACCGACATCCGGTGCAGCTGTTAAGACATTAAATGGAGCCACATCGAGACAAGCAGTTTATATGCCAGGAAACACCTTTATATTTACTGCACCTATGTTCCCGATGCCGGTTTCACAATCTATGTGGTCACAATTTATCAGGTGGTTTGGTGCAGGAAATAGAGGATTTGCCCAAAATGGCAACTACAATTACATGAACTATTTTGATACTAACAATAATCAAGACACGAATGCAAGTGATGGAATCAGTGGTAAATATGAAACACAAATTATAACCGAAACCACCAACACAGATGGTTCAGTTGTACCTACTGACGAATCTACTCAAGCAGGAGAAGCCTCTACCACAATCACTGAGGCCACAACTACTAGCACTGATGGCTCCGTCGAACCAGCAGCTGAATCTGGAAGCTCCTCAACTACAACAACTGAAACGACCGTAACCACCAACACTGAGGGCTCAAGTGTACCTTCTGTGGAATCCGCACAAGGTGGAGAAACCTCTACCACAACTACTGAGACCACAACTACTAGCACTGATGGCTCCGTCGAACCAGCAGCTGAATCTGGAAGTTCCTCAACTACAAGAACTGAAACGACCGTAACCACCAACACTGAGGGCTCAAGTGTACCTACTGTGGAATCCACACAAGGTGGAGAAACCTCTACCACATCTACTGAGACTACAACTACTAGCACTGATGGCTCCGTCGGACCAGCAGCTGAATCTGGAAGTTCCTCAACTACAACAACTGAAACGACCGTAACCACCAACACTGAGGCCTCAAGTGTACCTTCTGTGGAATCCGGACAAGGTGGAGAAACCTCTACCACAGCTACTGAGACCACAACTACTAGCACTGATGGCTCCGTCGAACCAGCAGCTGAATCTGGAAGTTCCTCAACAACAAGAACTGAAACGACCGTAACCACCAACACTGAGGGCTCAAGTGTACCTTCTGTGGAATCCGCACTAGGTGGAGACACCTCTACCACAACTACTGAGACTACAACTACTAGCACTGATGGCTCCGTCGAACCAGCAGCTGAATCTGGAAGTTCCTCAACTACAACAACTGAAACGACCGTAACCACCAACACTGATGGCTCAAGTGTACCTTCTGTGGAATCCGCACAAGGTGGAGAAACCTCTACCACAACTACTAGCACTGATGGCTCCGTCGAACCAGTAGCTGAATCTGGAAGTTCCTCAACTACAACAACTGAAACGGCCGTAACCACCAATACTGAGGGCTCAAGTGTACCTTCTGTGGAATCCGCACAAGGTGGAGAAAGCTCTACGACAACAACTGAGACCACAACTACTACCACTGATGGCTCCGTCGAACCAGCAGCTGAATCTGGAAGTTCCTCAACTACAACAACTGAAACGACCGTAACCATCAACACTGAGGGCTCAAGTGTACCTTCTGTGGAATCCGCACAAGGTGGAGAAACCTCTACCACAACTACTGAGACCACAACTACTAGCACTGATGGCTCCGTCGAACCAGCAGCTGAATCTGGAAGTTCCTCAACTACAACAACTGAAACGACCGTAACCACCAACACTGAGGTCTCAAGTGTACCTTCTGTGGAATCCGCACAAAGTGGAGATACTTCTACCACAACTACTGAGACCACAACTACTAGCACTGATAGCTCCGTCGAACCAGCAGCTGAATCTGGAAGTTCATCAACTACAACAACTGAAACGACTGAGGGCTCAAGTGTACCTTCTGTGGAATCCGCACAAGGTGGAGAAACCTCTACCACAACTACTGAGACTACAACTACTAGCACTGATGGCTCCGTCAAGCCAGCAGCTGAATCTGGAAGTTCCTCAACTACAACTGAAACGACCGTAACCACCAACATTGAGGGCTCAAGTGTACCTTCTGTGGAATCCGCACTAGGTGGAGAAACCTCTACCACAACTACTGAGACCACAACTACTAGCACTGATGGCTCCGTCGAACCAGCAGCTGAATCTGGAAGTTCCTCAACTACAACTGAAACGACCGTAACCACCAAAACTGAGGGCTCAAGTATACCTTCTGTGGAATCCGCACAAGGTGGAGAAACTTCTACCACAACTACTGAGACCACAACTACTAGCGCTGATGGCTCCGTCGAACCAGCATCTGAATCTGGAAGTTCCTCAACTACAACTGAAACGACCGTAACCACCAACACTGAGGGCTCAAGTATACCTTCTGTGGAATCCGCACAAGGTGGAGAAACCTCTACCACAACTACTGAGACCACAACTACTAGCACTGATGGCTCCGTCGAGCCAGCAGCTGAATCTGGAAGTTCCTCAACTACAACTGAAACGACCGTAACCACCAACACTGAGGGCTCAAGTATACCTTCTGTGGAATCCGCACAAGGTGGAGAAACCTCTACCACAACTACTGAGACCACAACTACTAGCACTGATGGCTCCGTCGAGCCAGCAGCTGAATCTGGAAGTTCCTCAACAACAACTGAATCGACCGTAACTACCAACACTGAGGGCTCAAGTGTACCTTCTGTGGAATCCGCACAAGGTGGAGAAACCTCTACCACAACTACTGAGACCACAACTACTAGCACTGATGGCTCCGTCGAACCAGCAGCTGAATCTGGAAGTTCCTCAACTACAACAACTGAAACGACCGTAACCACCAACACTGAGGGCTCAAGTGTACCTTCTGTGGAATCCGAACAAGGTGGAGAAACCTCTACCACAACTACTGAGACCACAACTACTAGCACTGATGGCTCCGTCGAACCAGCAGCTGAATCTGGAAGTTCCTCAACTACAACTGAAACGACCGTAACCACCAACACTGAGGCCTCAAGTGTACCTTCTGTGGAAGCTTCCCAACGCGGAAAAAGCTCTACTAAAGCAACTGAGACCACAACTACTAGCACTGATGGCTCCGTCGAACCAGCAGCTGAATCTGGAAGTTCCTCAACTACAACAACTGAAACGACAGTAACCACCAACACTGAGGGCTCAAGTGTACCTTCTGTGGAATCTTCTAAACGCGGAGAAAGCTCTACTAAAACTACTGAGACCACAACTACTAGCACTGATGGCTCCGTCGAACCAGCAGCTGAATCTGGAAGTTCCTCAACTACAACAACTGAAACGACCGTAACCACCAACACTGAGGGCTCAAGTGTACCTTCTGTGGAATCCGAACAAGGTGGAGAAACCTCTACCACAACTACTGAGACCACAACTACTAGCACTGATGGCTCCGTCGAACCAGCAGCTGAATCTGGAAGTTCCTCAACTACAACAACTGAAACGGCCGTAACCACCAATACTGAGGGCTCAAGTGTACCTTCTGTGGAATCCGCACAAGGTGGAGAAAGCTCTACGACAACAACTGAGACCACAACTACTACCACTGATAGCTCCGTCGAACCAGCAGCTGAATCTGGAAGTTCATCAACTACAACAACTGAAACGACTGAGGGCTCAAGTGTACCTTCTGTGGAATCCGCACAAGGTGGAGAAACCTCTACCACAACTACTGAGACCACAACTACTAGCACTGATGGCTCCGTCGAACCAGCAGCTGAATCTGGAAGTTCCTCAAATACAACTGAAATGACCGTAACCACCAACACTGAGGGCTCAAGTGTACCTTCTGTGGAATCCGAACAAGGTGGAGAAACTTCTACCACAACTACTGAGACCACAATTACTAGCACTGATGGCTCCGTCGAACCAGCAGCTGAATCTGGAAGTTCCTCAACTACAACAACTGAAACGACCGTAACCACCAACACTGATGGCTCAAGTGTACCATCTGTGGAATCCGCACAAGGTGGAGAAACCTCTACCACAACTACTGAGACCACAACTACTAACGCTGATGGCTCCGTCGAACCAGCAGCTGAATCTGGAAGTTCCTCAACTACAACAACTGAAACGACCGTAACCACCAACACTGATGGCTCAAGTGTACCTTCTGTGGAATCCGCACAAGGTGGAGAAACCTCTACCACAACTACTAGCACTGATGGCTCCGTCGAACCAGCAGCTGAATCTGGAAGTTCCTCAACTACAACAACTGAAACGACCGTAACCACCAACACTGATGGCTCAAGTGTACCTTCTGTGGAATCCGCACAAGGTGGAGAAACCTCTACCACAACTACTGAGACCACAACTACTAGCACTGATGGCTCCGTTGAGCCAGCAGCTGAATCTGGAAGTTCCTCAACTACAACAACTGAAACGACCGTAACCACCAACACTGATGGCTCAAGTGTACCTTCTGTGGAATCCGCACAAGGTGGAGAAACCTCTACCACAACTACTGAGACCACAACTACTAGCACTGATGGCTCCGTCGAACCAGCAGCTGAATCTGGAAGTTCCTCAAATACAACTGAATCGACCGTAACTACCAACACTGAGGGCTCAAGTGTACCTTCTGTGGAATCCACACAAGGTGGAGAAACCTCTACCACAACTACTGAGACCACAACTACTAGCACTGATGGCTCCGTCGAACCAGCAGCTGAATCTGGAAGTTCCTCAACTACAACAACTGAAACGACCGTAACCACCAACACTGATGGCTCAAGTGTACCTTCTGTGGAATCTTCCCAAGGCGAAGAAAGCTCTACTACAACAACTGAGACCACAACTACTAGCACTGATGGCTCCGTCGAACCAGCATCTGAATCTGGAAGTTCCTCAACTACAACAACCGAAACGACCGTAACCACCAACACTGAGGGCTCAAGTAAACCTTCTGTGGAATCCGCACAAGGTGGAGAAACCTCTACCACAACTACTGAGACTACAACTACTAGCAGTGATGGCTCCGTTGAGCCAGCAGCTGAATCTGAAAGTTCCTCAACTACAACAACTGAATCGACCGTAACTACCAACACTGAGGGCTCAAGTGTACCTTCTGTGGAATCCACACAAGGTGGAGAAACCTCTACCACAACTACTGAGACCACAACTACTAGCACTGATGGCTCCGTCGAACCAGCAGCTGAATCTGGAAGTTCCTCAACTACAACAACTGAAACGACCGTAACCACCAACACTGAGGGCTCAAGTGTACCTTCTGTGGAAGCTTCCCAACGCGGAGAAAGCTCTACTAAAGCAACTGAGACCAAAACTACTAGCACTGATGGCTCCGTCGAACCAGCAGCTGAATCTGGAAGTTCCTCAACTACAACAACTGAAACGACCGTAACCACCAACACTGAGGGCTCAAGTGTACCTTCTGTGGAATCTTCCCAACGCGGAGAAAGCTCTACTAAAACAACTGAGACCACAACTACTAGCACTGATGGCTCCGTCGAACCAGCAGCTGAATCTGGAAGATCCTCAACTACAACAACCGAAACGACCGTAACCACCAACACTGAGGGCTCAAGTGTACCTTCTGTGGAATCCGCACAAGGTGGAGAAACCTCTGTCGAAGATGTCTCCGGCAACACCGGCGAATTCGGTCTCGAGGTTAACATAGGTCACAGCGCAGATGGTGGATCTTCGGGAAGTATTGGATCAACACAATCAACCTCAACTTCCGCAACTGAAACCACATCTACGTCTGGCCAAGGGGACTCAGGTAGCACTGGCGGATTCGGTTTGGATGTTAACATAGGCCAAAGTACAGTTGGTGAATCATCTGGAAGTAATGGATCAACACAATCAACCACTACTACGAGCACCACTGGTGGCGAACAATCTAGCCAATCAGAAACAACTTCGACGACTACCACAAAAACGACAAAATCTACGACAACTGAAAACGGTGAACTCGATTCAGGAATCAACATTGGCCAAAGCAGTAATACTGGCTTATCTGGAGGCAGTGGATCAACGAAATCAACCACCACGACAACTATTACTACTACCGGCACTAATGGATCCAGTGATCAAATAGCCGGCTCAGATCAATCTGGGCAGACATCGAGCACCACTACTGCAACCACATCAAGTGCCAACGCTGCCGATCAGACCACTGCTGAAGAGGCCAAGCGAAATGGCAGGTTGAAAGTGATATGGGTGCCAAGCGGTGCAGAGGAAACACAGGAGCAGACCAGTGAACAGCAATCCCAACAGCTGTTAATGCAATTGTTGCAGTCCAACGGTAATGGAAGCTCAGACGATTTGTTAGCACAACTTAGACAAGCGCTGATGGGTGTGCAGGGACGTCAATGATTTTAGTTTAAACATTTCCACTCTTTCACATAACACATTTTCTTTGGGTGGCGGTAAAACTTAACAGTAGCACGAACGACAATCGAATAAATATTTCTTGGGCAATACTAGGGCAATGCTTTCTTCTCGTTTTACATGGGTTTAATAGAATAATTATACTGTGCTTCTTTTTCACGACTATCTTAATTCATTTTAAATCACAGTCCAACGGTTTCAGCAAATTTCAAAATTGTGTAGCCGGAAATTCACTAACATAATGCCGCCAATGTATGCAAAAAGTATGGAGCTATGTCAACTATCCAAAATTCCTACGCTGTCAAAAAAGATAATAAAAACTATTGCTTTCGAGGTTATTATCTATACGACCGACCTCGACATGACTGTCGAATTTCCTACAAAATAGGCTCGTTGTTAAAATCGCTTTAAAGTGCCGTCAGACGATGCGAGGAGAGTGCTCGCATCGAGCGTTTACTCGTAGTGAAAAGTGCACGCATGCGAGCGCCCGCTGTCATAGATTTAAGCGCCAATCAGTCACCGCGTATCTTTTTTAAGCGTAATTAATCGTAACGGCAAAATTTGGGCCGTTCAGTGAAAATCGTATCGCAGCTGTGGTTCTTTTGCAGGTTTCTGTCTTGGTTATTGCTGCCATGCTGCCATATAGTTTCGTGCACAAAGTAAGCACGCTGTTCATTTTGCTTATGAGGTTAAATTTTACATTCTTTATAAAATCTATGACACAGAATTATCTAAATTTTTATATATATTTATTGTGGTCTACTTTTAAGAATTAATTATAGCAATAATTATCCGGTTTTTGTTCTAAATTAAAATCGAAGAGCAGTAGCAGCACTGTTTTTAGTACAAAGCAATGTCAAGCGCTGATCAGTCACCGCGTATCTTTTGTGAGCGGAATTAATCGCAACGGCAAAATTCGGGCCGTTCAGTGGAAATCGTATCGCAGCTGTGGCTCTTTTGCAGGTTTCTGTCTTGGTTATTGCTGCCGTGCTGCCATATAGTTTCGTGCACAAAGTAAGCACGCTGTTCATTTTGCTTTTGAGGTTAAATTTTAAATTTTTTATAAAATCTATGACACAGGATTATCCAAATTTTTAGATGTATTTATTGTGGTCTACTTTTAAGAATTTATTATAGCAATAATAATCCGGTTTTAGTTCTAAATTAAAATCGAAGAGCAGTGGCAGCACTGTTTTTAGTACAAAGCAATGTCATTCTCTCATCCTGTCTGAGCATCAGAGCAGACGTAAACGTGTGAGAAAAACCAATTTGGATTATAATTTCTGCGTTACGCGCCGATTAAATACGCAATGAGCGAACGCATGTATGAGCTCGGGTAAGGTAGGTTTTGTCTGCGCTCCGATTAAATACGATACGCGGTGACTGATCAGCGCTTCATTCTCTCATCCTCTCTGAGCATCAGAGCAGACGTAAATGTGTGAGAAATACCTATTTGGATTATAATTTCTGCGTAAAGCGCTGATCAGTCACCGCGTATCGTATTTAATCGGAGCGCAGACAAAACCTACCCTACCCGAGCTCATACATGCGTTCGCTCATTGCGTATTTAATCGGCGCGTAACGCAGAAATTATAATCCAAATTGGTTTTTCTCACACGTTTACGTCTGCTCTGATGCTCAGAGAGGATGAGAGAATGGCATTGCTTTGTACTAAAAACAGTGCTGCCACTGCTCTTTGATTTTAATTTAGTACAAAAACCGGATTATTATTGTTAACATTCATTCATAAAAGTAGACCACAATAAATATATTAAAAATTTAGATAATTCTGTGTCATAGATTTTATAAAGAATGTAAAATTTAACCTCAAAAGCAAAATGAACAGCGTGCTTACTTTGTGCACGAAACTCTATGGCAGCACGGCAGCAGTAACCAAAACAGAAACGTGCAAAAGAGCCACAGCTGCGATACGATTTTCACTGAACGGCCCAAATTTTGCCGTTACGATTAATTCCGCTCACAAAAGATACGCGGTGACTGATCAGCGCTTTACGCTCCGAAAAAATACGCGATGAGCGAACGCATGTATGAGCTCGGGTAGGGTAGGTTTTGTCTGCGCTCCGATTAAATACGCAATGAGCGAACGCATGTATGAGCTCGGGTAGGGTAGGTTTTGTCTGCGATACGATTAAATACGCACACCACTCGCATCATGGGTTTGAATTATGTATATAGATTTAGGGTCATGGGACAAGGTGGCGTGGCACACCTCAAATGTATGTAAAAAATTTGGGGTCCATGAGGAGTGAAGGGGGTCGTTACTTTAATTTTCGCCTTCCACCAAAGGAGTATTCTACATACACAGATAGTTTTGTAAGGACCTACATTTATGACTTCCCCTATTCAAACAAAACTTCACAAGCAAATAGAAAAGTCCTTAGCAAGGTCACTCAATATATCTTATTCCTGAAAAACACCCTAACAAATTACCCTTTACCATACCACTTACAATAATGTGGCTTTTAATACCATTTTTTAATTCCAATTTAGTTGTTATTCCCCGTATGATGTGGCACTCGGGTAAAGCCGGGTAACAAACCAACTTAATAACTCAAATATCATAAAAATCTCCCATGATCCTTTCAATAAATGATCTAAATCAATTTCCCAGTCAAAAAGATTTATTTCACACTTCTTTTGAAGATAATTCTTCATTTTGCAAAGTTTGCATAATTAAAATTTCAAGCTTAATATGTATGAGAACAAATTTTTTCAAGTGCTTCTCATTCCACAGCTGCACACTTTTTTCCTCGAAATCATGCGCAAGACAACAACAGAATCTGCGTTGAAGTTAACTGTCGCAAAAATGTACCAACAAAGCTGAAGAAAGTGTTGTTGCTTTGCGTTCGGGCAGTGCACTATGGGTAATTTGACCCATTTTTGAGGCCAAAATTAATTACAGCCAAACTGAACATTTTTTTAAATTTTTTTAACAAGAGTTTTATTTAATTTTGGTTCATAATTCATTATCTAATATGATTTGACTTAGTTCGCATTCATACGCATAGCTTAACACTATGTCCAAGCTATCTTCGTATTCATCGGCACTCTCGTTCCAATTTTGAGATAATTCTGGAGTACAGAGCATGTCAAGAACTTCTCATGGAAGTTGGACGCGTTTTCTTCCTTCTAGGCGTCTCTCCAAACATATTGATGACATGAGCGGATCGGAAGACGGCTATCTTCCTATGAGAACTCTCCCATCTAACTGAAGCATTTTTGCAAAAAGTTCGCACTATCTCCTTCAACGAAGCCGATTCCTCATTCAAAATATTGCCGCAATCAATACTACCAATAATAAAATTGTAAACAGCAGTATTCTTCTCCTCTGTGTTAAGTTCATCGACCCAAACTTTAGTAAGTTCGCTATATTTCAAGCTGAGGTTGCCTACGAAAAAATTATATTTCTGATGATAAATGATATAATAATGATAATTGACAAATTAAACAGAAAATTCTTTACTCTACACGTTTATGATAATTTACGGCCAATAGTTTAAATGCTTATCCAAAGTTAATTTTTAACTAAAAAATTTTGTATAAAAGGTTATGCTAGAAAATGAGTTTTTCCAAAAAAAAATAAAATTTTTAACAAGGTTGCCTACGATAAAATGATATTTCTCAAAAACCGCAAAAAATCGCAACTTGAAATTGACAAATTAAACAGAAAATTCTTTACTCTACACGTTTATGATAATTTACACACGGCCAAATACGGCCAATAGTTTAAAAGCTTATCCAAAGTCAATTTTTAACTAAAAAATTTTTATTAAAGGTTATGCTAGAAGTATGAGTTTTTCCACCAAAAAAAAATTTTTTTTACAAAACTTTTCTCTTTAACTATTATGTACTTACTTTCACCTTTATTCTCCATATTTAATTGATATTAATATGTGCTATTTTAATTAATTTAAACACTTCCGAATCTTCGATAAAATTCACTGCGTATATTGTATTTAAAATGTATTTCACAAACAATGACTTTGACCGCCTGCTGAGCCGTCATAGTTTGTTTTTTACCAAATCCAATTACACAGTTATTTGACTTGATGTTTTCTTTATCAAATACCATTAAAAAACATTCAATTTTGCAAGTGCGAAAAACTAATTTTGGCCTCAAAAATGGGTAAAATTACCTATAGTGCAGTGGCAGACGAAACGAAAATAACATTGTTGTTTGTGTTTTTCGTACTGCTTAGCGCGAAGAGTTGTGTCTGTGTGAAGAAATCGCAGCCTATACCAAAGGGCATTTACAAAAACAAATGAGCACCGAGGGTATAGGGTGTGGGCACCCCTGATCTAGGTAATAGGATATAATAACTTTGTGCGAATATTGTAACGCATTAAAGAAGCCATCCTAGGTATAGACATAAGTAAACGGAAATGAACAGAATCACTTTCTGTCTGTCCGGTAACACAGGAGGGAAAGGAGTTGTCCGATTTGGACTAAATTTGGTACACAGTCGCAGTGAACCTTAACTTAGATTAAGTTCCGAGATTAACAAAATCAGCCGAAGGACATGCCCACAACAGGCCAGTAAGTCCCACTACCTCGGAATTTTTCAAGTAAAATGGCTTTAATTTCTTTAATTACTCATTTAAAGGAATGATATTTTGTATTCAAGATACGGTGGGGGCCCTCTACGTCCTACGAAAAATGGGCGTGGTCCGCCCACCATGTAGGCGGCAACATTTTTCCGGTAAAATGGCTCTAAATTGACTATTTATGAATTTAAACGAATGAAATTTGGTCGCCAAGCTGAAATTTCGCCCTTACATACCGCAAAAAATTGGGCGTGGTTCGCCCACTATATAGACGGTAAACGGAAAAACCTCATCACTTCCATAATATATACATATCTAGACCAGAGCGTACATATTTAGTTACTTTATTGCTGTTACGAATACCTTTTAATTCTCCAAAAGGGGGCGCGATCCGCCTACTAAGTATGGGGGCGGTGAATTAAATATACCGATAATTTCTGTTGTACACCTGTCACAGCATCAATATTACATCATAGATTACATTTTACAGACTTCATAAAGAATACTCTTGGTTTTTTTAGTTGTGAAACAACATCAATGTTTTAAGTTTTGGTAAAAAAGACTATGTACTATAATAACTTCTTTAGAAAACATGGACAAAATTTCTCCGGCCACCGTTCTAGGTATTGACATAAGTGGCCTTGTGACTGCCCTATTCGCTGAGTACGCTCTAGCGTAGCCCCAATTTTTGGTGACTCGAAAATACAAGAAAATTTGTTCATAAAATGCATTTAAAACAATAATAAAAAAAGTTTAGCCGGATCTAGGATCCGAACACCACACCATCGACCCCAACAGGGTATCAGCGTTTCAACACGCATACACTAAGGGCAAGTCCACAGAAACTGCCCTTCACGACCTGGTTCAAAGAGTAGAAACATCGCTCTCATACAAGGAATATACTCTGGCGGCCTTCCTCGATATCGAAGGAGCCTTCAACAACATCCTACCAGAGTCCACAATTGCAGCTCTAACCGACCTGAACCTAAACAGTCGGCTAATCCAGCTTATAAAGAACCTTCTTCAAAGGAGGGAAATAATCACAGAGTTGGGCGAAACAAAAATCACCAGGTTTGTTACAAGGGGCACCCCTCAAGGGGGGTGCTATCGGCTCTACTCTGGAATCTCACGGTAAACCCCCTCATCATTAAGCTAGCAACCTCGAGTTGCCATGTGATCGCCTATGCAGATGACATCGTCTTACTAGCATGAGGCAGGTACCCAGATACTCTCAGAGACCTCCTACAAGGCGCTCTTACAACACTATCGTCATGGACAAGGGAGTGCGGTCTGGGTGTTAACGCTGCCAAGACGGAACTTATGCTTTTCACGAAGAAACATAGGATACCGAGGTTCAGCCCACCCACTTTGAACGGCACTCACCTACATCTAACAGAAAAAGTAAAATACCTAGGAATCATCCTAGACCGGAAGCTAACCTGGAAAGACAATATTTTAAATCGCATCCAGAAAGCCACCACCGCCCTATATACCTGCAAAAGAGCTATCAGCAGAATCTGAAACCATCGGCCATTTACTGGCTGTACACGGCAGTCATCAGACCGATTCTCATGTACGAAGTCACGGTGTGGTGGACAGCCCTGAACAAATCCACCTACGTGAATCTGTTAACCAAGCTGCAAAGAATGGCGGCCATTCTGATCTCAGGCGCCATCAGGACAACGCCCACTAAAGCCCTGGAAACTCTACTTCACTTACTCCCCATAGACATCTACGGGGAACTAGTGGCGAGCTGTACGGCAGCAAGACTCAATGCGATCCTCCCATGGAGCAGGATCGACACAGGACATGTTGCGGTCGCCCTGTATTGCGAATTGTAAACAAAGTAAAATAATAAGATCTGGCATCCCGGCGCTTGAAAAACATCGCAGTATGTAAGAACAGAAAGTAGGGGAAAGAATAGAAGAGCGAGAAAGCACAGCTTTGGAAACGGCAGCAATACGAAAAGAAATGATGCGCGGGAGACACTGCCTACGAGCTTATGAGCGCCTGCTAATCTCACTCAGTGGAAGCGATGCTGAGGCGCCTAGATAGGGAATATATATGTATATATACTTATATGACATATATAATATGTTTATGTTAAAGTCCAAAGGTCGAGGTTGAAGTGGTGACCCGGGGAAGAGAGCCCGAGCGGAAGAAGAGGGTCCGCTAGGACGCCGTGGAATCCATTGTTCCAAGGAGCGCCAAAAATAAGGACGCACAAAAAAAGAGTCCAAAGGTCTCAAGTCCTGGAACAATGGAGGAGCGAAAGAGAGAGACAAGGTAGATGGGGCACGGCGTGGGTTAGAGCGAGGGCACCCGAGGAACCGGCAGAAAGAAAGTTCGGGGCATTAATGGCTTGCAGCTTGGGGCGACCCAAAGCTAAAGTCATAAAGACAGTGACCAGTGCGCTAGTAACACCTCCCAGCCGAGGAGAAAGTCGGAGTGAATGTAAAGTGCCGTAAAAGTTTAAAAATTCGGTCCAAAAAGTGAACTGCCGCCTTGTGGCAAGAGGACCTACATATAAGAAAAGGAAAAATATCCGGTAAGTCCGTCAAGAGTAGAGCTAGGAGATTAGGGACTAAATGTATATCCTTTGAACAGGAATACCTGGGCCTGTTCCGGCCACAATCTTGCAAGGTTTAGAGAGGAAGAAAGGATCTGCAAAAATAAAGGGATAAAGGCGTCTGGGTCACAGACGGCACCACTCCTCCGGCCGGGAGGCAACATTAATTAAAGTCCCCAGCTCGTTACAACATACAAGAAAAACTCTCAACTGTAAAACTACTAAAAAGATTATATTTCACATTGCTGCCGGCAACAAAAAAATGCGGTTGCACCGCTGGCAAAAAAATCCCCATATACCACATACACATAATGGCTGATCTGTTGGCGTTGCTGCAGAAGAAAAATTGTATGTAGCTTGCCACTGACTGTATTGTATATGTCCATTGCTGCAGAGCTGCGGCGCTAAGTTTTGGTACAACGGCTGCAGAACGAATTTATATTATGTGTCCGTACTGCCTGCGGCATAAATTTTGATGGTTGCATTAATTTTATCACAATCATAAACACTTTTCGTTGATTTCCTAATATCACATTTTTATTTCCGTTTTTAAACATTGCATGCTGAACAAGTGCTAACGCACCTGATAGATTTAAGTTATTATTATAATAGTCTTAAGTTTTTCTTTCAATTTCTTTTGTCATATTTTGAATCCGTGTGAAGCCCACGGAGGCTAGCCAAGCGCGTCGTAGTGTTCCAAGTCTCGAAAGGAGGCATAAATTCAAGAATCAACTACGACTTAGAGAGCTCTATCAGAGTAGGAAACGGTTGGGCGCGAAATGCGAAGTGGCTATTGCCCTGATAAAAAGGAATAGCTGGTGGGCGAGTAATTATTATATAAGAAAATTTTACGTTTTATTTGGTATTAATTGAAGTCGTATTGAAGCATACCGATGTAGAATAAATGTATAACAAGTTTGAATTCTGTGCGTTATCTTTGAATTTTTGGTATGCTAAACTAGCGCTGAAATGAGCGGCTAAGTGAAGCATAGAGGGGAACATTAGGGGGCCCGATTGCTGTGTGCCTGCGGGAGCCGTGAACTGAGCGTATGTGTGTGGGAGTGAAAGTTAAAATTATTTATGAAAAGGGGTGACTAAAATAGGCCAAGTCACCAAAGGTAGGGAGGGCAGCGCAACAACAACACCATGGCAGAAAAAAGAAAGGAAAATAATATTTCTGGGCGGAGTAGCAGGTTTGGAAGGAAGGATGAGGAGATGCATTTCTTTTGTTTGTTGAGTTGAAATTTTTGAGAGAGATTTTGGATCGTTTGGATCCATCCAGATTTGCTGTTTTATTTGTGAATTTATTTTTGAGTTTAGTTTTAGTTTCTTTGTACTTCCTCTGACCAGGTACGGCGGGTCGAACGTGCCACCCCTGACAACCTAAAATCGAGATAAAGGACATAGACGAGATCACCACCAAGGAGGAAGTATATGAAGCATTAGAGAAGCAATTAGCCGATGTTCACATAGAGAAAGCCGCTATCAGGTCAATCAGGACAGCATATGGAGGCACGCAAATAGCGACATTAAGTGTCCCGATAGAAACAGCGGAAAAGCTTTTAGAGGCTGGCAAGGTCCGCATCGGATGGGTGGTTTGCCGCATATCTGCGCGGAACAATCCCCTACGCAGCTTTAAATGCTTAGAATTTGGAAACGTTGGAAAAGCCTGTTTCAACTGCGGCCACATGGCCCGCGATTGTAATAAAGAGAAGCGTTGCCTACTTTGTACAAGACGGAACATGCAAAATATACAACATGCCACAAACTCATGAAGGTGTCCCTCCTTCCTCGCGGCAATGAAAAATAATAAACGTGCATGAAGATACTGCAACTCAACTTAAACCATTGCAAAGCAACCCAAGAACTTTTGAGCCAGACGGTGCGAGATATGTCGATTGACGTTGCGATCCTGAGCGAACCCTACAAGACCGAGGATAATCAAGCATGGGTGAGAGACACCACAGGAAAAGCTGCTATATGGAGCTGCGGACAAAAGCCGGCTGCAATGACGAAACTTGTAGCGAACGACGGATTTGTGTGTGCGAAAGTAGCTGGCTTTTATATATATAGTTGCTACGTACCACCCAGCACCAAACTCGAAGATTTCCAACACACTATGGACAGCCTTGCTAATGACGTGAGAGGAAAAACGCCAGCTATTATTGCGGGTGACTTTAACGCATGGGCGACTGACTGGGGATGCCGAAGAACAAATCAAAAAGGAAGAGCGTTGCTGGATGCATTCGCCGTTACAGACGTTGCTCTTTTGAATAGCGGATCTGAGTATACATTTAGCAAAGACGGTGTTGGCTCGGTTATCGACCTAACGTTCGTTAACAGCGGACTTTTCCCGTACACACCGTGGGCGATCAGTGATTGCTTTACATATAGCGACCACCACGCAATAATATGCAATGTTGCTCGGACTGCAGTAAAGTACACACGAAGCGGCTCAAATAAACGACGAACTGGATGGCGGTTAAACACGCTCAACCACGAGGTATTCCTTGAAATGCTGACTGACTTTGAGATCACCGGTGGAGCAGTAAAAATGGCGAACGCACTAATGAAGCGCGTAAGAGATGCTTGCGATGCGGCAATGAAAAGGAAACCATCAACTTCGAGGAAGCACGTCCCTGTCTACTGGTGGAACGACGATATTGCACGACTGCGAAAGGCTTGCAACCGCGCTAGAAGGGAATACCAGAGATCCAGGGGAGACCAAGACTTTAAGGAGCATATGCGAAAGGACCTGAAATAGGCAATTCGCGAAAGCAAGCGGAAATGTTTCGATGAGTTATGCGACAGCGCTGAAACAGACCCGTGGGGTATGGCGTACAAGGTTATTACAAAAAAGCTCCAGGACTCCAAACAGCCAACGCCGACATGCCAAATCCACCGGAAAAACATTTTCCAAACACAATTTCCGGATAAACCTAGTTTCCAAAGAGAAGCTAACCACTCCAAGGTGGTCGACTTTCAACCGATTAGCCTGGAGGAGATACGCCAAGCCGTACACCGATGTAAAGACAGGAAAGCTCCAGGCCCTGATGGCGTTCCAAATCAAGTCCTTAAAATGGCCATCGAACAGCGCATAGATGACTTCGCTAGCATGTATAATGCATGTCTATCCGAAGGCATATTCCCGGACATTTGGAAACGACAGTGGTTAGTTCTTTTACCCAAGCATGGCGAACCCCCTGACGACCCATCGGCATATCGTCCAATCTGCGTGTTGGATACGGCGGGTAAGCTACTGGAGCGACTGATCGTAAATCGTTTGGAGATAGCAATTGAAGCAGGAGGAGGACTCTCAGACATGCAGTTTGGATTTAGGAAGGGGCGTTCCACAACCGACGCTATCCAAGTTATCAAGGAGCTGGCTGAGCAAGCAATCAGTGGTAAACGATGGAAAGGCGGAACGAAAGAGTATTGCCTAGTCGTTTTGCTTGACGTTAAAAACGCTTTCAACTCGGCAGACTGGTGTCAAATAATGAGCGCACTAGAACACTTTGAAGTACCGAAATACCTGCAAAGAATGGTAGAAAGTTATTTTGCGAATAGAATTCTTTTGTACGAAATGGGGGATGGCGTTAAAGAACACAAGGTGACAGGTGGTGTACCCCAAGGTTCTGTGCTAGGCCCACTGCTTTGGAATGCAATGTATGATGGCTTATTGCGCCTAAACGTACCGAAGGAGGCAAAAATAATAGGTTTTGCGGACGACGTAGCAGTAGTAGTGGTAGCGAAGCATATGCCAAGAGTGATCGAGATTGCAAGTTATACGATCCAAGCTATACAGTCCTGGCTCAGCGGGGCAGGCCTAGCGTTGGCCGAGCAAAAGTTTGAAGCAGTGCTTATAAGCAGTAGAAACATTCGTGAAATAGCCACGCTAAATCGTCTTAAAGGCAGCGATAAAATATCTGGGAGTTATGCTGGATACGAGACTTACCTTCAAAGCCCACCTAGAGTATGCTAGCAAGAAAGCAGCTGGGATTGGAGCAGGGCTGTACAGATTGATGCTGAATGCTAGAGGCCCAAAGCAACGGCGACGGCAGCTGCTGGCGGGAGTAATCAGGAGCGTGATACTGTATGGCGCCCAGGTCTGGTCTAGTGCCCTTGAAAAACGGACATACGGAAAGGAGGTCAGATCGGTATACCGACACTGTGCCCTGAGAGTGTGCAGCGCATTCCGCACCGTTTCTGAAGAAGCCGCGCTTGTCATCGCTGGACTATACCCGATCGACATTCTAGCAAAGGAACCAGCCGGTAGTGGATTGGACGTAGATGCGCGTAAAGGGGGCATCCCCTGAGTGTTGGTTTAAGCGAAAAAAAAAGCGCAAATCGGCAAGGCAGAATAGCCTCCAGAAATGGCAACAGCGGTGGGACGACGCAAGCACTGGACGTTGGACGCACCGTCTAATTCCAAACCTAAAGAGCTGGATTGAGAGAGCGCACGGAGAAGTAGACTTCCATCTAACACAGATACTGAGCGGCCACGGATGCTTCCGTGCCTATCTGCACCGATACAAACACGATAGTGAACCATACTGCAATTATTACAGGGACTTATCGGTAGAGGATGCTGAGCACGCCTTCTTCCACTGTACACATTTCGCAGTAGAAAGGGAGCAACTACGCAGCATTTTTGGCGAACAACCTTCAGTGGAAAATCTGGTGACACACATGATATCGGGTGCTGACAAGTGGACTGCTTTTCGAGCGCTTTCCACCTACTAAAAAAAAAACCCCTGACAACCTGAGCTAGCTGTGGAACTTATCGGTGATGCCATACCTGGAAAGCCACCAAACACTGGCTAAAGGGGGATGCTACAGACATTCCAGAATCGTAAATAAACTACCATTCCGTCTTTCGGAGATTGATTACACAATCCCCAAGCCACTCCCCAAAGCACAATTCAGTGCGAAAATCCCATCAAGGGACAATTGGGACAAACACGAACTATCGGAGGAGGCCAGCAATATGGCAACCTTCTACACGGACGGTTCAAAGATGAACGACAAAGTCGGCAGCGGTGTATACTGCAGGAATCTGAACCTACGATCGTCATATAGACTACCGGACCACTGCAGCGTCTTTCAGGCTGAACTTACAGCTATTAGACAGGCAGACGCTTGGCTCAAAGCAAATGCGATCTCCCTCAGGGATATTACCATTTACACCGACAGCCAGGCTGCAATACAAGCTCTACTCAGCGAACACCCCCGCTCTAAAACAGCCCTTCACTTCCGAACATCTCTGAAGCGCTGATCAGTCACCGCGTATCTTTTGTGAGCGGAATTAATCGCAACGGCAAAA
Source organism: Neria commutata (assembly GCA_963457695.1). Classification (NCBI taxonomy): domain Eukaryota; kingdom Metazoa; phylum Arthropoda; class Insecta; order Diptera; family Micropezidae; genus Neria; species Neria commutata. Next base: position 42,527,770 of record OY735246.1, read on the forward strand.
TTCGGGCCGTTCAGTGAAAATCGTATCGCAGCTGTCGCTCTTTGGCAGGTTTCTGTCTTGGTTATTGCTGCCGTGCTGCCATATAGTTTCGTGCACAAAGTAAGCACGCTGTTCATTTTGCTTTTGAGGTTAAATTTTACATTCTTTATAAAATCTATAACACAGAATTATCTAAATTTTTAGATATATTTATTGTGGTCTACTTTTATGAATGAATGTTAACAATAATAATACGGTTTTTGTACTAAATTAAAATCAAAGAGCAGTGGCAGCGCTGTTTTTAGTACAAAGCAATGCCATTCTCTCATCCTCTCTGAGCATCAGAGCAGACGTAAACGTGTGAGAAAAACCAATTTGGATTATAATTTCTGCGTTACGCGCCGATTAAATACGCAATGAGCGAACGCATGTATGAGCTCGGGTAGGGTAGGTTTTGTCTGCGCTCCGATTAAATACGATACGCGGTGACTGATCAGCGCTTTATACAGTTTCCCTCTATGTCTTTGTGCCCAGGCACCCAGCAGAGGTGCACATTGTACTGCGCGGATATCTCGTTCTCGCTGATCAGTCACCGCGTATCGTATTTAATCGGAGCGCAGACAAAACCTACCCTACCAGAGCTCGCTCATACATGCGTTCGCTCATTGCGTATTTAATCGGCGCGTAACGCAGAAATTATAATCCAAATTGGTTTTTCTCACACGTTTACGTCTGCTCTGATGCTCAGAGAGGATGAGAGAATGACATTGCTTTGTACTAAAAACAGTGCTGCCACTGCTCTTCGATTTTAATTTAGAACTAAAACCGGATTATTATTGCTATAATAAATTCTTAAAAGTAGACCACAATAAATACATCTAAAAATTTGGATAATCCTGTGTCATAGATTTTATAAAAAATTTAAAATTTAACCTCAAAAGCAAAATGAACAGCGTGCTTACTTTGTGCACGAAACTATATGGCAGCACGGCAGCAATAACCAAGACAGAAACCTGCAAAAGAGCCACAGCTGCGATACGATTTCCACTGAACGGCCCGAATTTTGCCGTTGCGATTAATTCCGCTCACAAAAGATACGCGGTGACTGATCAGCGCTTGACATTGCTTTGTACTAAAAACAGTGCTGCTACTGCTCTTCGATTTTAATTTAGAACAAAAACCGGATTATTATTGCTATAATAAATTCTTAAAAGTAGACCACAATAAATATATCTAAAAATTTAGATAATCCTGTGTCATAGATTTTATAAAAAATTTAAAATTTAACCTCAAAAGCAAAATGAACAGCGTGCTTACTTTGTGCACGAAACTATATGGCAGCACGGCAGCAATAACCAAGACAGAAACCTGCAAAAGAGCCACAGCTGCGATACGATTTTCACTGAACGGCCCGAATTTTGCCGTTGCGATTAATTCCGCTCACAAAAGATACGCGGTGGCTGATCAGCGCTTAATGCTAAAAACCAACCACATAAACAGAGCAAACACGAGATAGCTCTACGAACAGACATGTTACACAGCAAGACAAATCTGGCCTACGATCAACCAGAGCAGATCCAGCGAATTGATCCTACTAAACAAACCCTCCATAGGGATTGCCGTAGGAATCATAACCGGACACTGCCTCATTGGTCAACATGCCAACAGACTGGGACTGCTGTACAACGACTTCTGCAGAAGCTGCAGAGACGAAGACTGCGAGGAATCTGTTGAACACCTCTTCTGCAAATGCCCAGCGCTAGCAAGAACGCGCTTCCGATTCCTGGGACATTACTTCCTGAGCTGTCTGGCAGACTTGGAAAAAACGCCACCAGGACACATCGATAAATATACCAGAGCCACAAAGTGGCTCCCATACATGGGAAGTGAATAGGTGAAAATCCCCACGTGGTAACACAATGGGCCTTTTGGCCTAAGTGATGTCCTCGAGACGACCACTTAACCTACCTACCTACCTAGGGATTGCCGTAGGCTTTAAGACTCTAATTTTTTGTGAGGAGGTGTATTTTAATATACGCTACCAGAAACTGTAAAAAACGTTCCGTAAAAAATGTTGGTTAGGGCATTTGTACATTTTGCCAGCGATATGTATGTATGTACATATATCATTTTAAAAAAACCAACAAAAATTATATCCTTTGGTATCGGCTTCGGTCAAAAAACGGGTATCGGTTGGACACTAACACACACACACACACAAAGAATTGCCTTCTCAATGCGGCACTTGAGAACATAGAGCTTGAGTCATAGAGCAGCTAGTGGCAAAATAAACCATTTGCGCTGACGCTTGAGAATTATTATAGGAGAAAAATAAAAAGCGACAAAAGCAACGAGCGAGCGATTCTATCGGTTATATCTGCGCTCTGCCGCTCACGGAACAACCAGCGAGTTTCTTCAAGCGAGTGACCCACCCAATGTTTTTCAGCCGAATAGTTTCCACTTTGAGACTGCTTTATCTCTGTTATATAAAATCTCTGCTTAACCTATTCGTGGAATTCGATTTCGCTTTTAGGGCTTTTATAAGGGGTTACATTCAGTTTCATGTGAATGATTTCTTTTTTTTCACAATTTGTAAAAAATGAAAAATTAGTTCTCATGGTAAAAAAATTCATCCATTTTCTTTGCATTTTTCGTATCAATTTGACCGTTTTTGAAATCACTTGGAAAATGGTGTACATAGTTGAAGATATGTACCCTGTAAAGTATGGAATTCCCTGCAGTCTGGCAGCACTGCTGTGAGATTTGACAGCTGAGCGATTTTTTGTTGCATTTTGTATATTCACATTAACCGGAATAGGCCTCAACAATTTCTGAAATCAAATTATAGTAAATCGATTGAACATTTACAGTTCGTTGTGAAATAGTGTAGATAAGTGTGTAGACAAATATCTGAAGTATACACAGTAAATGTCAATGGATCCGTTGTAAGAAAATATGTCGAGCGACTTTTATGGCAACGCTTGCGGCTCTGCGAATTCCGCCGCATCTGCGGCAACTTCCTCTCGCTGGCTAACGGAAGAAGTATTTAATTGCAATACATATATTATTGAATAGAAAATTATGCCTTCATTCACATTGAAATTACTTCTTTGTAGGTATTCAAATTAATCGATATGGTGCAGCGCGATGAGGCAATTTACAATCCGCGGCACAAGTACTACTTTTGCCGGCCATATGTGGAGAACTTTTGGCGAGAAGTTGATTTGAAGCTGGAGAAGAATCGTAAACTTATAATCCTGACATGCAAACGTACAGCTTATATACGCTTTCTTTGCAGTTGGCGCCAGTCTAGCCAAATGGACGAATTTGCGGATTTCGTTTCGACGCGAATACACTAATTATCTGGAGGAGAAAGTGCCACCTTGTTGGTCATATTTTGACCGCATGTTTTTTCTACATCCATATTTGAGAAAGTGTGTGAGAGTTAAGGGCAATACGTAAATTCCTTAGTAATGACATTGTTTCTGATTTTCAGGAAACATCAGCAGCCCAAATCGTTGGACTCACAAGTGCAAGATGCATTGGCACAGATAAGCTCGCTATCCAATCGCTTGCAACGTGAGCGCGTTGTAGCAGCGGCTGCAAATGCAGCTGTCACTATGGCTGCAAATTGTGCACGTAGTGCGCACGCACAAGGCGCACAATCAGCGCAACCGGCATTGGACAATTATTTGGAATACTTCGATGATCCCGAGCAGAACAATTCCGAATTGGATGAAATAATCGATGAGGAGCAGCAATCATGTTTTCAGCACCTGGAAACACATTCCCTGAATAATGACATAAAATCTGAATGTGATGAGCATGTTGATGACTACGATGCAGAGGTGCGTAATGAGGAGGACGAACCAGTGAAAGCGGTGGTGGAGGTAGATGGCGAAACAGATGCAGATGATACTGAAATGCATAACTTTATGTTGGACTCTTTGGCCACGAGCACAGTTCAGGAGAGGCGCTATACAAACCACCACCAGCAACAGCAACTGCAACGTATACAGCATTTGAGTCGCCTGCAAACACGTTCTTACCACGATGGCTTGCGAACGAAGCGTCCACGTTCACAAGAAAGCATCAGCAGCACTCAGCAAGGCGGCGGCAGCACTAGCGTGCAACACATGCAACAACGCCTGCATTGTACCAGCACACCGAATCATTCGAACGTGTCACTTGTGCGTCCCACGTTTGCTAAACCCGTGGACATGGTCAGCACAACCACAAGCAGCGGTGGTGGCGCTGCCAATAATAACAGCAGTATCACTTGTGATACTGAACTGAGCAGTTCGGCAGGCGCGGGTGGCACTTCAGCTGCGCTAATTGCTTCAACTACAAGCAATCCGTCGCAGTCTGCTACGCTAATACACCATCACCACAATCACCAACCAGCACAACGTCATTTATCCAACAACAATCATCATCACCGTTTGGAGATTGCTGCCGTGTCATCGGGCAGCTCAACAGTAGCCGCAGCAAATATTTCTAACGCGTCGGCTCTCACGCCAAATACGGCGCATGTAGAACTGTGCGATTGCAAAACCGATCCGGATGCTATGTTCCTAATGAGTCTTTTGCCTGATATACAAAAACTAAATGGACGTGATCGTGGAAAAATTAAAATAGCATTTCAGAATATTCTACAAGATTATTTATATCCCGATTAAAGTAGATATTTATATATACTTATATTATATACTCTGCTTTATATAATTCTTTTCTAAAACTTTTCCAGCATGAAATGTGATTTGAAACTTTAGATTTTGGAATTTGTTATAATTATTAAGCCTTTTACTGTTAAACATGTATACTTGGGCTGTAAGCAATTTTTTTATGACTAGATTTAAAATTTTTTTGGAATTTCTAAAATATGCCACAACATTTTAATTTTACACTATCGTTATTTACAGTTGATGTTGAGCAAGTATATATGTATGATAACTGTTAACTTAGCATGCTGATGTAGAACGACATCAACCTGCCTAAAATGTGTATGTTTCTTTGCGATAACATCGTAATTTGATTTAATTATTAGGTACACTAATTATAATAAAGCAACGTATTTATTCAAATGAGAGCAAGTCGAAGTCTATGTTGTCATCAAGCATAGGTACGTTCGTAAATGCAGTAAATTCGCGCAGTGACAGAAGCAGTGCAGCCAACTTCAGTTTCACTGCCCGATCAGCTGATTTCGTTTGCAGGTTGGCTGCAGAAACTTTGGTTGTATCAGAGACAATATTATATGATAGAGATAGCGCAGTCTTAAAATGGAAACTATTCGGCTGAAAAACATTAGGTACCTTACTCGCTTGAAGCAACTCGCTGATTGTTCCGTGAGCGGCAGAGCGCAGATATAGGCGAGCCCGCTCAGCACAGAAAAACCGAAAGAGGATAAATTTGAATCGAATCGCTCGCTCGTTGCTTGGGTCGCCGTTACGGCTGCGTAGAAAGTTTTGAATTGTCACAACAAATGAGACTATTCGCCTTTTTGCATATGAAAGTATGTACATGCATACATATGTACATATGCATGTATTTTTCTTTTTCTTCAAGTTTTTCAGAATTTTATCTTTTGATAATTTTTGTATGCCCTGCAATTGGAATTGAAAAACAGCAAATTACTTTTGGAATTTTTCAAAGGAATTGAAAAAGTAACCAATTCCATTGCTGTGAACTGAAGGAATTGATTACTAATTGCAATTCCTTGGAATTGAGAGTAATTGAATCCCTAAAGGAATCATTACGACCCAGTTCTGCTTGTATAATTAAAAATTTGTTCATTATATTTGCCAATTTAAAAGAATGAAAAAAATTAAAAAACAAGTTCCCGGGCTAAGGGTTCGAGCCCACTTACCTCGATTGTAAACAGATTAATTAATTCAATTGTGGCAGAATAACTTTCTTTTTTCAGCATTTATGGTTCATTACTTTCTTTTTATAAGCTTTCTATTAACTTCACTTTGCGCGGTATGTCGTCAAATCTAGTAAAAAAAATTTCACCCACTTCCCGACTACTTAGAGATTTGAAACTTTGCATACATGCCTAAACACGAGCCCAATACATGAATCAATAAATTTTATGGGCGTAGGATAAGGAGCTTGGCACTTTTTTATCAACTCCAGATTTGTGTATAACTTTAGAACTACACATCACACATCAATGAAACTCGGTAGGAACTTACTACATATCCATATCCTTCTACTGAGAAAATAAGGGGGCACTGGATAAGGGGGCGTGGCACCCCCATACAAACAAAATTTTTGATCTCGATTAGCTTTGGAACTAAAGGTCGTGCAGCATTGAAATTTCGTATGCAGTCGCCTCTTGGATGTGTCGTCCCACTGGTAAAATTTTATGGGCGTAGGATAAGGAGCGTGTCACTTTTCAAGCAACTACGCACTTGGGCTTCAGTTTATAATTATAGGTACACCACACATCAATGAAAAACGATAGGAACTTACTTGCCGCGCCCTGCTGGCAAAATAGCAACAACTCACCGCGTCACAAATATGCCACGAATATTAGGGTCGATCACTGCCGTATTATTTGTTAAATTGAGGATATGACATATGACGATAGGAAACACTGTGAATACCCTAAATATTGTGTACTGCTCTGGAAGTTTTAAATTCTTTTTGTGAAAAATTTCACAGCTCTAAAATTAAATTTATGGAAGACTAAAAAGTAGAAAATAAAATTATATAAAAAAAACTTTTTAAAAATAAGCTTTAATTTATTTAATGTAAGTACTAAAAAGTAGAAAATAAATTGTTTCCAAGTCACCTGTATCTTACTATCAATAAAAGCTTGTGCGCTCAATATCCATATTCAAAATATCTTTCATTACTAGAATCTTTTTGCAAAAAATTATTTAAATAAAATATTGTGGTAACTGTTTGACAAATATTGAACACATGAGCGCCCCAAGCTTTTATGGATAGTAAGATACAGGTGACTTAAAAACAATTTATTTTCTACTTTTTAGTACATTAAATAAATTAAAGCTTATTTTTAAAAAGTTTTTTTTTTATATAATTTTATTATTAACTTCTATGGCTTTTTAATTGATAAGTTTCGATTTTAAATTTATGCAGTACAGCCTACTGTGGGAAAAGAAGACGAAAGTTCGTTAGTTTTTCGCGCCTTTTGCGTAACTGATTTGAACTTTCGAGAATTGCTTGCCGTTGACGAATTGTACCTTCATGCAGTCAATTGTATTCGCGACAAAATTATTTAGAAACGGAGATGGCATGAAGGTAATGCAATGGAATTGCAAATTCAGAAAAATACCGAAGAAGAAGCATGCCAGTGCGCACATAAATTTGCAGAAATATGTAAAACCAAACAGTACGAAAATTTCTTAAATAAATAGAAGCACGAATAAAACTATTGGGAAATAATTTCAAAAAAGGAACAAGCAATCAATCTATAAAATAATATTTAGGGAGTTCACAGTGTCTCATACTTGTCGTATATGTTATTAGAAATCTATATATATATATACATATATAAAAGAAAGTTTATGTTTATGTTCGAACGCTTATAAGTCAAGAACGGCTGGACCGATTTTTATGATATTTGATTTGTTGGATTCGTCTCCACCCCGAATAGCAGAATAGCTATTAAAACATCGAATTAGACAAGAGAGCGTGGTACCGCCCATACAACCCAAATTTTTGATCTCGAATAGCTTTGGAACTAAAAGTCGTGCAGCATTGAAATTCCGTATGCAGTCGCCTCTTGGATGCGTCGTCCCACTGGTAAAATTGTATGGGCGTTGGTTAAGGGGCGTGGCACTTTCTTATCCACTCCAGATTTGTGTATAACTTTATAACTACACATCACACATCAATGAAACTCGGTAGGAACTTACTACATATCCATATCCTTCTACTGAGAAAATAAGACGGGCACTGGATAAGGGGGCGTGGCACCGCCCATACAAACCAAATCGTTTATATCGAAAAGCTTTGGAACTAAAAGTCGTGCAGCATTGAAATTCCGTATGCAGTCGCCTCTTGGATGCGTCGTCCCACTGGTAAAATTTTATGGGCATAGGTAAAAGGGCATGGCATTTTTCAAACATCTGATACTCATTGCGACATGACAATCGCTGAATCAATTGTTTCTGCATCTCCAAGTCAGATATGCACACTATTTGCTATCCTTATTTCGACATTCTTCCCATCGAATCCATGTGAACTGTTGTACAAGGATGACAAATCGAATACAGGTCAGTTCAGGTTTCGATTTCGAGGTGAATGAGGAGATACATAATCAGGCTTTGTTTTTGATCGAAGACACGCGTTACCTCATGTGCACCAGTAATCAAGTTAGGAATGCCAACGCCATGTCGTGGAATGAACGACGGTTTCAATCGAGAATTGAAACGTGAATTCTATCGAGATGCAATCAACCAATCAGTTTCAACGAATGTATCCCCAACAGAAGGAAATGTACGATACGTTAATGAAGGCATGATGGAAATGGTGGCTTATATTTGGGAAGACATTCCAATCAAAGTCATTCAAAGATAGACCGCGGCCGATGAAATAAAAGCCTGCCTCGATGAATGATCGATTCTGTGGCGGTATGTGAAGAAACTTCAGCTGACGACAAATATGCGAGTTGCACTGCTAAACGATCCATTGCTGAAGATTTCTCTAAGCAATCACTGACTATCGGTAATGGCCATGTTCCTGTCGACGAATCGAACAGATTGATTTCGTTTCCGCTGTATTTTTGTAATTTTGTCTCAACGAAGGAGGAGTTCATCTACAAAGTGTTCCCGAACATCATTTCTAACCACAAAAATCACAATTGGTTCAGGGAACGAGCAATTTTTGCGGCAAAGACAAGGATGTGGATCAATTAAGCTTCACCATTCAATGTCAAATCGTTGGTCCACCGCGTGCCTTTAAATCCATAGACTGTGTAAGAAATGAAGACGAAGCAACAAACTATTCAACTGAATTTTTAAACTCATTGGATCTGCCTGGCTTGCCACCGCACAATTTACAGCTGAAGGTTGTCTCGGTAGTCATCATGTTTCGAAATCTGAGCCAACCAAAACTATGAACTACGGAACGCGTTTGGTGCTGAGAAAATTCATGGGAAATGTGATTAACATGACGCTATTCAAAGGAAAGTTCAAAGGTGATGAAGTTCTCATTCCGAGAGTTCCGAAGATCTCAAAGGATATTTCATTCGAGTTTAAATGAATTAAATTTCCGATTCGTCTTGCATAGAATAGGATATTGAATTCAACTGCATTCGAAAAATGTCGCATTCAATTAATATTTTATATTATATAAAAAAAAATATCAATTTTGCGCGGAACGAAGTCCGCCGGGTCCACTAGTAAGAATATACAACAATCATAAAAATAAGTTTGCTTTTTCCCATACAAAAATCAAATACGACTAATACAACACGGCAGCCTATGTATTTCAAAAGTAATATTCAATTTCACTGGGTTTTTTATTTTGAAAAATTTTCAGACAATATTTTGGTGAGCTCACAGTCGTTTCATTTGAAAAATTGATGAATACGACATATGACGATATGAGACACTGTGAATACCCTAAATATATTTAATATTTTATGCATATATTTGGTAACTTTGATAACTATTTCTTCAAATATGAAATTATTTAAAAAATGTTGCCTTATAAAAATGATAACCCAATTATTTTTGTAAGTTAAGTATAAGAAAAGTTATTAATAGATAAACTTGCTGTGCCTAAACCTTTTTGATTCACTGTATATTGCAAGCGCACTGTAATTTGATAGCACCTGTTTGTTGCATGCAAATGTTCAAATAGTGAAAATGCAACCCAGTTGAAAAACAAGGAAGGCATGCCGATGGAAGGGATGTGGCAGGTTATAATTTTATTGTCAATTTCAAAAGCCTATTTTCAGATATTTTAAAAATTCTCTCATTCTGGTGTTTAAACGACCAAAGCCTATGCGACACGTTGGATCAGTGAATAAGCGCTTGGTTGTTCATACGGAAGGCCTGGGTTCAATTCTCAACAGAGGCACATAAAATCTAATATATAAAGAGAATTTGTTTTCAATTTGTTTCTTTGCGCGGCGCCACTTCTCGCGATGAATTGGCAATTCTCCGAGAATAAAATAGAAAGAAGAATTTCTTTATTTTTTAATTATTTTTTTCATACCTGACCTGCCGCATCCGTGAGATGCATGCAGCACTGCTACGGCAGCTCATTTGGCAGACATGCCGTCCTAAGACATGCCCATAGAAAAAAGATACAAGCGGAGGCGAGCATGCCTGCTGACCTTCCAAGGCATGCCTCCAGCAGGCATACAGGATAGCTTTTTTTCAACTGGGATGCTGTTGCCAACATACTGAAAGTCACTGCTTACTCATTTTCTGTGCAGCGTAAGAAATAGCGCAAGTTTCTTTATTTTTATGACACCAAATATATACACACATACATATGTATGTACGTAGGACTACACACAAACAAAAGTGTAGATGCGCTTACCCAATTTCAAGGTTGGCACTGCACCTGGTATTAATCTATTTCCATTGATATAATTTGGCTCAAAATGCTGGCTGCATACTCTTGCAGGGCTTTTAAGGAGATGTATCTGGAGCTGCTGCTTCCATAACAACAATGTATTCTCCTCCTGTGGCAGTGGAAACAATTTAATTGTTTGATCGCAGTACGGCCTTCCAGCGCAATTGTTTACGATACATTTGCCGTAAAACTGAGCGTATTGATTTGCATTTGTTGATTTGATCATTTTTTTAATCCTCGATCTGAATTCATTGGTTTTTTAAATAATTTTGTAGCGAATACAATTGACTGCATGAAGGTACAATTCGTCAATGGCAAGCAATTCTCGAAAGTTCAAATCAGTTACGCAAAAGGCGCGAATTAATTAATTTAAAATCGAAACTTATCAATTAAAAAGCCATAGAAGTTAATAAAAAGAAAGTAATGAACCATAAATGCTGAAAAAAAGAAAATTATTCTGCCACAATTGAATTAATTAATCTGTTTACAATCGAGGTAAGTGGGCTCGAACCCTGAGCCCGGGAACTTGTTTTTTAATTGTTTTCATTCTTTTAAATTGGCAAATATAATGGACAATTTTTTAATTATACAAGCAGAACTGGGTCGTAATGATTCCTTTAGGGATTCAATTACTCTCAGTTCCAAGGAACAGCAATGGAATTGGTTACTTTTTCAATTCCTTTGAAAAATTCCAAAAGTAATTTGCTGTTTTTCAATTCCAATTGCAGGGCATACAAAAATTATCAAAAGATAAAATTCTGAAAAACTTAAAGAAAAAGAAAAATACATTCATATGTACATATGTATGCATGTACATACTTTCATATGCAAAAAGGCGAATAGTCTCATTTGTTGTGACAATTCAAAACTTTCTACGCAGCCGTAACGGCGACCCAAGCAAAGAGCGAGCGATTCGATTCAAATTTATCCTCTTTCGGTTTTTCTGTGCTGAGCGGGCTCGCCTATATCTGCGCTCTGCCGCTCACGGAACAATCAGCGAGTTGCTTCAAGCGAGTAAGGTACCTAATGTTTTTCAGCCGAATAGTTTCCATTTTAAGACTGCGTTATCCCTATCATATATTGTCTCTGGTTGTATCTAAGCCAGGGGAAGCAAGCCCTATTAACGTTTAGATCCACAAACTGTAGAAACCGAGGAGCGCGCCGAGTAGTACTGTGTGCCGCAAAAACATGGCCCAGGTTGTGGTAGTTACATAATTAGTTAAGAATTTGTTTGTATTCGTTTGCTGTTAAGGACATATGTACATATATACAATATTTTATTTCCGATAAAAAGAAATTTGATAAAAACGATTTCAGATATTTACATATACATATATAAATCTTAGAGCGATAATCCCTGACTACCAAAGTTTGGCTGATAGGAGCGAGTCATTATTGCCGTTGTTTCGAGTGCCGTATTTTCGTGAAAATGTATTGACGCCAAGATTCAAGCCGCCAAGACCAGATCCATTGCTATCGCTGGACGATGTTTTGGTCACTTTAGTTACTTTGGAAAATCCCGACTTGCCACCGGCTTGATTGTCGGCATCGGCACCATTGGTCGTATAGGAGTAAGTGTATTTGCCATTCGCACGACCACCTGTGCCGGACAGCAAATTGCCCAATGAAGCAGATACGCCCAAACCAGTGTCGGATCCATCAGTGGCGCTGGATGTCGTAGATTTGGTGGCTTGAGAGGTGAGTAGCGTTATCAGACCAGCTATATCTGGTTTGGCGACGTTGCCAGAGGTACCCCTGCTGCTGGTGGTGGTAGTCGTCGAGGTGGCGCTTTTTGCAGTCAATAGTTTGAGTAGGCTTGCCATATCTGGCATGGGATGGGGCTTGGCAGCTCTAGCTATCGAATCATCTCCGGTGGAAGTGACGCTGGCAGTGAAACCAGACCCAAGCCCGGACAGTACTGGTGCTTTAGCGCCATTGGTAGAGCTGGTAGAGGTGGTTGTGCTGGTGCGCGACGCAATTGAACCAGTGCCAGCAGCAACAGCAGGCAATTTTATAGGCATAGGAGCGTCTTCCTGTGTGGAGGTTGTTGATTTAGTCGTACCGCCATTACTTGTAGTAGTGATGGTAGTGATGGTTTTTTTTATAAAAGGTTTTTTCATGGGTTCCGTGCGACCAACATTGGCGGTGGTGGTGGTGTAAGTGGTAGTCGAGGTAGCTTTTTTGGAACCACTAATTCCGTTCAGAAGGCCAAGATTAGCAGATATGAGCGGGCGGACGGTATTGCCCAAAGTTACATCAACGCCCTTGACGCCGGTATTTCCACCAGTTGAGCTGGTGGTTGTGGTGTATTTCACAAACTTTCTGGAACCACCAATTCCATTCAAAAGGCCAAGATCAGCTGATACGAGTGGTCGGGCTGTATTGCCCAAAGTCACATCAACGCCCTTGACGCCGGTATTTTCACCAGATGATTTTGTGGTTGTAGTGGTAGTTGTGGTAGCTTTTTTTGAACCACTAATTCCGTTGAGAAGGCCAAGATTAGCAGATTTGAGCGGGCGGACGGTATTGCCCAAAGTTACATCAACGCCCTTGACGCCGGTATTTCCACCAGTTGAGCTGGTGGTTGTGGTGTATTTCACAAACTTTCTGGAACCACCAATTCCGTTCAAAAGGCCAAGATCAGCTGATACGAGTGGTCGGACTGTATTGCCCAAAGTCACATCAACGCCCTTGACGCCGGTATTTCCACCAGATGATTTTGTGGTTGTAGTGGTAGTTGTGGTAGCTTTTTTGGAACCACTAATTCCGTTGAGAAGGCCAAGATTAGCAGATATGAGCGGGCGGAAGGTATTGCTCAAAGTAACATCGACGCCCTTGACGCCGGTATTTCCACCAATTGATTTGGTGGAGCTAGTGGTAGTTGTGGTAGCTTTTTTGGAACCACTAATTCCGCTCAGAAGTCCAATGTCAGCAGATATGAGTGGTCGGGCGGTATTGCCCAAAGTCACATCAATAGTATTGTCGGCAGCACCGCCACCTGTTGATTTTGTGGCTGTAGTGGTAGTTGTGGTAGCTTTTTTGGAACCACTAATTCCGTTGAGAAGGCCAAGATTACCAGATATGAGCGGGCGGAAGGTATTGCTCAAAGTAACATCGACGCCCTTGACGCCGGTATTTCCACCAGTTGATTTGGTGGAGCTAGTGGTAGTCGTGGTAGCTTTTTTGGAACCACTAATTCCGTTCAGAAGTCCAATGTCAGCAGATATCAGTGGTCGGGCGGTATTGCCCAAAGTCACATCAATAGTATTGCCGGCAGCACCGCCACCCGTTGATTTTGTGGTTGTAGTGGTAGTTGTGGTAGCTTTTTTGGAACCACTAATTCCGTTGGGAAGGCCAAGATTAGCAGATATGAGCGGGCGGAAGGTATTGCTCAAAGTAACATCGACGCCCTTGACGCCGGTATTTCCACCAGTTGATTTGGTGGAGCTAGTGGTAGTCGTGGTAGCTTTTTTGGAACCACTAATTCCGTTCAGAAGTCCAATGTCAGCAGATATCAGTGGTCGGGCGGTATTGCCCAAAGTCACATCAATAGTATTGCCGGCAGCACCGCCACCCGTTGATTTTGTGGTTGTAGTGGTAGTTGTGGTAGCTTTTTTGGAACCACTAATTCCGTTGAGAAGGCCGAGATCAGCAGATATGAGTGGTCGGACGCTATTGACGCCAGTTTTTCCACCAGTTGAGCTGGTGGTTGTGGTATATTTCACAAACTTTCTGGAACCACCGATTCCGTTGAGAAGTCCAATGTCAGCAGAAACGAGAGGTTTTTCGGAATTTTCCAATGTCACTTTGATGCCATTGCCGCTATTACTTCCACCAGATATGCTGCGTTTAACGATCTTCCGGGAACGACCAATCCCATTGAGAAGACCAATGTCAGCAGATATGAGTGGTTCGTCGTTACTGCCTAAAGTCACGTCGATACCATTGCTGAACTGTCTAATTAACTTTTTGGAACGACCAAATCCGTTGAGAGAGCCAATGTCAGCAGACACGAATGGTTGCTCGGTTTTTTCCAACGCGATTTTAATACGATTTCCGCCAGAACCGCCACTACTTGAGCTGGTGGAAATGGTGGATTTTTTTGAACCATCAATTCCGTTGAGTAGGTCAACATCAGCAGATACGAGTGGTTGCACGGTATTGCCTAAAGCGATTTTAATGACATTGCCGACAGAACTGTCTCCAGTTGATCTGGTTGATGTAGTGGCGGATTTTTTTGATCCACTAATTCGACTGAGGAGGCCAATGCCAGCAGACACGAGAGGCTGCACGGTGTTTTCCAAATTGATTTCAATGCCATTTCCGGCAGAACCGCCCTTAGTTGAGCTGGTGGAAGTGGTGGTAGTAGTAGTGGATTTTGCGGAACCTTTAGACTCCGTGGGTACGGAAAACCCAGCAGATAACAGTGGTTTCTTAGAAGCTTTTATCACTTTCTTTATTCTCTTACTAATTGACTTGGGTAGTTTGGTGAACCCAGCCGTACTGGTGGAGATAGTCTGCATAATGTTGGCAAATGGATTCCCACCAAACTGGTGAGAAGATTTAGTAAGCTTGCGAGAAACTGTCGGAGCTGCTGACTGCTGGAACTGCTTTTGGCTGCCAAACCAATTTCCGAACGCGGCTATCATCATCGGATCCATGAACATGGGCTGAGAGAAGATAAAGGTGTTACCCGGCGCAATGACGGCTTGTGCAGCAAACCCGGAGGGCGGTGCATCCGCACGCGTCTCGACGCCTGATTCCGCACAACGGCAGGGCACTGCAGCGCCCACATTGAGTACGGCAGCCAGTACGGCAATTACGACTGGCAGTATCGATTGCTTCATATTGCGGTTTAAACTGTTGCGCCGTGTGTGAACTGTGTGCCTTTATAGCCATGGAACCACGCTGGATTTGAATTCGCATAAAATTCAAACCAAATAACACATTTTAATACAATACATATTTACCAAAAAGTAGAAAAGCATTATTCCATATCTCTACATAGTTATAAATAGACATACAAGATTTGCTTAACTGTTGTGGATGTAATTTGATTTTATTCTTCGGCTTAATTGTACAAGTGTTTTTTTGCCGGCACTGCGACCTCTCCTCCTGCGCACCACTAAAACTACTATATACATACCTCTTAGTAAAATGTTCCCTTCTTTTTTTTGTTTAAAAATTAGTAGTATTGCCATTAGAAAGGTGTGTAGTATTAGTATTAGAACTGACGGAATTTGGCCAAACCAGACTTTCATTTCAGACGCATTTCTTCAAAACAGTAGAGAAAGTAAACAAAAAATAAACAAGTCAAACACAGCATGTTTACAAAGCCGATCGCACGAGTCGACAAAATGTCGTGTGGATTGTGGAGAGAATCATAGCAAGATAAAATACCTACATGCGTAAGTCATATGAGCTTCTTTCTATGTATGCAATAATAAATAAGACAGCGAATCATCCCATAGTCCAAATTTAAAAAATGTGTGAAAACTAAGAAAGTTTGACGTCATGTTATACTCCAACTCCAACAATACTCACACTTCAATAGTGCAATATAAAAAATTTTTATAGAAAATATAACGAAAAGTAAAATTTCTCGCGACGAATTGGCAATTCTTCAATAATTGGCAATTCTTCAATAATATTCTTTGCCATGAAAAGCTTCTCAACCCGTTCGGATTCAATTAATGTAGGTCCCGTTAATTTGTGAATAGGTATGCACAAGATAACGGGCCCTCCTCTCGGAGAATTGCCAACGTGCTCCCGAGAGACGGCGCGCCGCGTGCAAAGCAACGAAGCTAATTTTTTTTTATTAGATGTTATGAGCTGGGGTTTGATCCACTGACTCCACGTATCAGCGACTGAGCTTTTATCCACTGAGCGACGGCGGCGTCTTAGCAGCAATGCAGTGACTAAATATGGACGGTCTGGTCGATATATAAAGTGTGGTAAAAATAAATCCATATTTCTTGCATAAAATTTAAGACTTTATTTAGCATAGTTAGAATTATCTGATTTTGGTCTTCCTGGGCAATCGAAACAGTGCTTACGTTTGGATTCGACGATTTCCATGATTTTATCGACATTTTCGACAGTTGGCCTTCCAGAGCGCGGTGCATCTTTGACATCAAAATTACCGGAACGGAATCGACCAAACCAAATGTGCGAGTCATCGTCTGCTACAGTATCAGGACCATAAGCACCATTCACATCGAACAACAATTGTAAAATATGGTGTATTTTCTCTATGCCGGTGCCCATTTTCGACAACGCTAGATACAGATTACTAAAAACATCTATTGAAAAAATATTGTATTTAATTTTACTACACCTGATATTATGGGTGCTATGAGGAATTACCGTTTACCATTAATAAATGTTAATCTGAAACCGAACGTTGAATTTTAGGACTTTGATACATACATGTAGGAATGCACGAACTGAAGACAAGCCAGAACGGACAAAACTACTAACAAATGCATAACCGCGTCGACACACTTTTAACGAGACGCGCAAAGACCACTGACAGTACAATTTGAATATAGACGAAGACTAACGAACGCGACGAACAGGACAGTTCACGCCCGACCACGGAAGAAGACGGACAGTCGAAAATAGAACGGCAAATAAACATGTTATAACGTTTAATTGAATTGTGTGTGTTTTATTGAAATTGGGGACGGGCGCTAATCCAAAGTCCCGGCCATCCCACATACTACATACCTCAGAATTGGCCTTTTCTCACATATGCATAGTTTTTTTCCGTTATATATTCAGGTCTCGAATCCTTTTCCATTAACAAATGAAATTGTAAGAGATGATACGTTCTTAAATATTTTCTGAATGAGTGAACTCTAGATCCCAATATTGCGGCCAAATTTTGAAACAAGTTCCACTGTTAACGCTCTAAATATGAGGATTCAGAAAGTACATTAGATCAGCCCTATTTGGTATGAAGACTTTCAAATAAACTTTTCTTTTTACCCGCCCCGCTAAAATGTGCCAATAGGCCCAAAAATATTTCTAGCAAAGTACATATTATCTAAATCGAATAACTGTAAACCTCACCTATTTCTTTTCGATTGAATTCAATAAGCACTTCCTGTGCGATAATATGGTATTTTTTAATGGAGAAGAAGCAATTTCTTTGGGCTGATCTAATGTACATACTACGACAATAAGTGGACGGCCAATACTCAATATTAAAATCTTCCAATAAATAATATTAAACACGCTGGTATTTTTTCAAAATAAATTTTTATTCAGTTTTTTGTCTGTTTCCTTCATCGATAATATTTTTGTCCTTTTTAATTCTTTTAAATTCTTCGTAAATTAATTATGCAATGAATTTTCCATTGTGTGCCATTCCTTGGATTTTCATAATAATATTAATAATAATAAATTTATTATTATAATTAATTATCGTCAATGTGACGAAAGATATTTTCGTCTGTCAATAACGCACATCGACAACAGACTTTTCAATTCAATAATTCCATTAAATTTAATGAATTTGTATGTTTTTATAATTTTCTTTTCCATTTTTCCACGCTATTGTTTTGTTGTTTACAATTTTCATTAAGACAAACTAATTTGTTTTTTTCTTTTGTTTTAAAATAAATGTTTTTTGCAATAGGTGTTTATGATATACATATTTATATTTATTTTTCTTTTTTGGGTCTGTGAGTGATTTGCGGCTTTTGAAGGGGGTTTCATTTTTCAATTTAACGTATCTCTTTGTTTTTGTTTTATTTTAATTTAATAATTAACGTTTTTTGTTGTTGCATTTGTTTAGGCTTAAATTATTTTGTAGCACTAATCTCTTTTGTGTGTGTGTGTTTACAATTAATCAATAAATTTATAACAATTTATTTGCCTAATTATACTAAATTTAATATCATATGCTAACAGTATTTTTGGCTGATCATGCAAACAAACAAAGTTAACAAATTAAATAAACTATACAAGGGCTCGGTTTGGGCAGCAAGACTTCATGAGGTGATTCCTGGCTTCGATTGAACATAAAGAGAACATCTTGGTCTAGGGTTTATCATTAACCTTCTCCGAGATACAAGGTAAATACCAAAATCCCTTGTTTTTTCCTTTGTCTACATTTATGAACATACCTTCGGGTTGTTTTTTTGGACAGTGTTTTGTTGTGTATGTTTGGATTGAAAACTGAATGGTTGGAACTATCTATAACTACATAGCTCTTAAAGTCCATCAAATCCCAACAATTTTGTTGTTTCTAACAGATTTATTTTGAATCACAATTTGGTAAAAACTTATCGCTATCGTTGAATGTCAGAAATATTCCCAATATTTCTCTCATAGGAAATTTTAATATCGGGCGTACCATTGTGACCATATGTTATTTTACATATCATAAACCTCCTTGCCAGTGTTTCAGCTTTCTAATCTTTGTACTGTATTTACTTTTGAAATCAGCATCTATTATTTATTTGAAGACCGGCTCTTAGTTCAGACGATCTAGAGACGGCTGCATAATAAATTATATATGGTTTTAAAGATCTCGAGGAGTACATACATATGCACAAAATTATCAGATCAAAGATTGGTCGTCATTTCCGAAATAATTGCGTTTAAAGATTGCCAATATTCCCTACCATTTTGGAAGTTTCACCGTGCAGTTTTAGGCATAAGTTCTAGATTGAAGATTGGTCGAACATGTGCCGAAATATTAGAGTTTATAATTTCAAATTTTTTTTATTTATTTTTTTCCATTCGAGATATGCCTGCTGCATAGATCTGGAAAACTTTGGCAACAATATTTAGTAGATTTTTTCTTATTTAAATGTCTTCATCGCTATGTCATAGGACACACCCGATAATCAGGAGTTATTACTTTATTTACCATCCTGAATATATGCTCCAAAAAACAAACAAAGGATTATTTTATTTTACTCTGTATCTCGGAGAGCGTTGAAAGTACCTATACCCTATATAAAGACGGAATTTCCTTCAAAAACTGAAATAAGGAATTACCCCATGCAGTTTTGATGCAGCACCCCTCGCCACCCTTTATATATGTACATAGATAGTTTTATCAATACTTGTATATTCTACTTGCAGAATTTTCACTTATTTTCTTTATTTAAATTTTAACTTAGTTTATTGTACTTCATTATGTAGTAGTAATTACTGTTGGTTGTTTCATTATTTTAATTCGGAAATTAACTCTTTGCTAAGCAAGTGTGTCTGACTGTGAGTGATTACAGGGCGGCTCGTCATATGGAATGTGTGTCGGAAAATTATCTAAATTAGTCCATAGGGTTGCCAATGGTGGTATCACGAATATTCCGGGATTCAGTAACCAGAAAGATTCTGAGACTCGAAATCTGGGAGTTAAATGGGAATAAGCCCAGCATACATTTTATTTTACCCAAAGTTTCATAATTTTGATACTAATAAAAACTCTTTCGTTTTGCGGTGCTGGCTTGAAAGTTTGTTGGATGGTGTGTTGTAAACTTAATTACTTAAGTCCATGTTATATTCATTGCTATCCCAGAGTAATATAGTGCCAGAATGTTTCGAATTCAGAGCTCCTCTACGAATCTGAAAATAAGGAACCTGGAATTCGCATAGAACCGGCTTTAGTGGTTACCTCATTATTATTTAAAATGCAAATTCATAGCTAAGGCTGATTCTGGAATAGGTATTATGTATCTTTGCCATAGAAATGCATTGGAATGTCAAACTCTTAACCTTCAAAAGGTAAACGACATCTCTGTAAAAGTCCGAAGAAGTGGACACTTGAAATCGAGAATGGAAGGTACAAGTTTCCGGCATTCTATATTAGCATTCCTCAGAGCCTTCGAGTGCACCGTTTGCTCTTTATAAAAGAAACTGTATGTTGGTGTATGTCGAAATAAGTGTTGCCATTGTGTTCTTACTTAGTCTCTTCATTTTACAACATCAACAGCAATTAAATACTTTTCTTTCGCAATTTTCGAAATTTATTTTATATTTACTTAAAAAAATCGATGTTTCCTTTATTAATTGTTTGCTTGTGTGCGAAGTGTGTAAGTAGAATGTAGAGACATGTGTGTGCGTGACCTTTCATTATTAGCCATTTGTTAAATTCGTCTTTTAGATCCCTTTTTAAGAGGATTTACATTGGTAATTTGTTTTTTTATTTATTTCTCTTATTTTATACTAAGCTGCTAATTTTTTCCGATTTACATGCAGATTATACGCTGATTATAAAAATTTGTTGGCTAATAGAAAATATGAAAAAGTAGTAGAAGACAACATACAAAAGGGCTCTAATTAGGCGCTTGGCTCATAACTTGAGTTTGCTAACTTTAATGTGACACACACACATACGAAATTGAGAATTCTAGTTTAAGTTATTGTTTTCATTATAGTTTTTTTTATCAAATTGAATCCACACAAAAATATGGCTTAAGAGTTAAAGAGTAAAGTTTTCTTTATTTAAAAAGAAAAAGCTCTAGTTTTTTTCTTTTTCAGCTTATATGCAATATGCATTTTTATTTGAGCATTTTTTAACTTCATTCCTTTCGTGTATATGTAATATGTGTAAAAAAAACTCTTTTCTCACTTTAAAAAAAATAAAATTTCTAGCAAAATTTTTCATTCAATGAAATTAATATGGATTTGTAAAATATTTTAATAAAGACTCTTGGAGGGATTTGACTTTGGTAAAAAGTATACAAAAATTGCTGAATTTCTATTGAAGTAGTCTCATATTGTTTATATTATTAAAGTAATTTCAAGTTCTCGGTTAAAGTTGCTAAAGTATTGTTGAGTTTCATGCAAAGGGAAGCTGTTTTGTGAGATTTAAAAAAAATGTTATTTACTCCTTTAAATTTAATCTTAACACAACCTTCGATTTGATGTTGGCTTGATGGCAGAGAACTTAGGAAAATAGCAATTTTTTCAAAAGAAAGTATAAAAATCGAAAAGAATTTCAATGCACGATATTAATCAGGAAAAGGCATCGAAATCGGAACACTATGTCAATTAAGCATATTTTCAGATAATGGCTAGAAATTTTTTCGGAATTCCACAAAAGTCTGAAAGCTTTAACTATTTAGTTCTAGAGAACCAATGGATACCTTTTAACTATGAAACAATATTGATACATTTAAGAGTGTCAGTAGATTATGAAATAATGCAAACACGATTAGCAAGGCGGAACGTTAGGTTAGGTGTCTTTCAAACGATTTAAAAAGACAAATGAAAGTTAGCAAGTTAGAAGATTTGATTGGATCCCAATCACCCATATAGTCGAAAACATATATGCTGACGTTTCCATTTCGATACCTTACATATGCCTCGATCTGAACAACCTTATTTGCATGTAGAAGTTCTCATAAATTCAAGTTTCAGCATGAATGACAAACCGCATCGGCGTATATATTAAACATATACGTGGAACAATTTGAAGATTTGGATTCAGTGTCTACTAAATCCGTAAATCGTGAACTTTAGTATCCATCTACATATAGATGATTTTTATACCCTTTTTAAGTTGTTTACTTGATTAATGTCAAGTCTTTATTCGGATTAGTTTAGAGATTTAATTTTTGAATTTGCTTACATTAAAGTTTTGCTTTGCTTGGTGGTTGGTTGGTTTTATAATTTTGGTTTTTGTTGCAGTGAAGTTATAATTAAGTTGTAATATCTTTTCTAAAAGCGTGCTCGATTCTGTACTCTATTTTTTTCTTTGCCCTTTTTGCAAAGAAAAGGAGTTAAACTACTCGCTTAAAATAGTAAAGTAGAGTTCTGTAGTGGAAACTTATCTTGACTTGAATTTTCTCGCCTGCTTTCTATCGTTTTCTTGTACATATCGATTGAGTTAAAAATAATTTAATACAAATTCTTTTTGGTAAGCAAATAAATAAGGTTTTGTTAGTTTTTAAAAGTTTTTTTCAGAAATCGACGCACTGTCAAAAATTGTTGAAATTTTTACCACATTAATTAGTATAATCGATTTGTATACAGTTATGAGAGACCTTGAGACACAGTTTTTGAGGTTTGTAATATTCTAGAAGGAGATATTTTTAAAGATACACTCTGAATTTTAGAATTTATATAGATATCTTTGATCGCCTTGGATTTACAGGGATGGTAGGAATATGGAAATATTCAATACGCAGTTATGCTTAAAAATTAGGGCTTTGAAAATTCAAAATAATAAGATTTGAGCTGGACGTTCATTATAAGCTGTAAATATCTTGCAGCAAGGAGTTTTCCAAGAGATACTTCATTTGAAATTAGTGCAGTATTGGAAATATCAGTATCTCTCAAACATTTTTGGGCAATAGTACAAAAGAATTAACTTTATGATTTGAAACGTTTCTTACTATTGCAACATACTCCTAGCTTATTATGTACTTAGGTATCTGGTTCATTGTCGGATGTGGAAAAGTGCTTGGTCGCTGGTCTGGGTTCAAAAGCGGTCTCAAACCATCTAATAAAAAGAATTATTTGTTTTTAAATTTTTTCCTTTATGCTGCGCCACTTCTCGCAATGAATTCTCCGAGAATATTCTTTGCCATGAAAAGTTTCTCAACTAGTTCGGATTCGGTTAATGTAGGGCTGTTGCGCAAATCAATTATTATTATTATATCTCTTTCCATTCCTTTAGGCCCTTCAGCCGTTGCTAGCAGACTAGAATCCTTCTCCAAATACAATCTCATCTAAATCCAAGAGCAAATATCAGACAATTGGGGTTTTCAATTCTCAATAGCGACATAGCGACGGAAGATAGAAAGATAGACAGAAAGAACCTGAGAATTTTTCTGAATTTTACTTCATTTACTCTGTTGAGCTGCATTCTACATACAGTTCGCGTGTCAGCATTGAGCAGTACCCTTGCATCTGTGTAAGCTTTTCTGTACTTCTCTTCATTGTACGAGCACTTCAAGTAGTAATGGCAGTCGCCCGAGTACTGACTTGTACTTGATTTTATGATATTTGGTATATGAGATTCGTTTCGGATTACATATATTCATTTGTCTCCTGGTCTCTCATACATGTATGTTAGCATCATCAGCCGAAGATGAATTGCGAGAAAGGAAGTTTTATAAGCGTGATGAATTCTCGATAGCGCATATTTTGAAACGGCAGTGTTGCATTTGTAGTGCATTTTCATTATTTATATTCTTTTGAGTGTTGAGATAGAGGTAGGTTATTTTGGATTTCATACACAAATCCGTATATTGTATGTTTTATTCGTACATGTGCATTTATAGTTATTAGCTTAAAACAATTTGTGAAAAAGGTTTATGTTAGGTGGGTTCAATAGTGGAAACGGATCAGTTTAGCTCTTCCGTGACTCTAACTGTTTTACGTTGAACAAAAGACAGATTAGAATAAGTGAGTATAGAGTTGTTAGCGGTCAGATAGTTAAAGAAAGAGCATGGAAGAATTCATTGTTATATCACATTTCACTCTTTGTATGCGTAGAGAGGTCGAAATAATTGCACGCCAGGAAAGTGCCTGAAACCAACGGTATTGAATATTGGTACTGCATATGACTGATTTTACTTTTTTGAAGTGCTCTTTACAACAATTTTAGACAGTTGCATGGATTTCTTATGAAACTTATTTTTTGTGTTGAAAAAACATAATTTTAAATTTTTCATGAAATAGAAATTTTCTATTAAAAACTTCCTTTTAAACTTGCTTTTTGTATTAAAATTTGTCACCTTTTTACTTGCCCCTTATGCCAACTAGAAGTTTGTAAGTTTAAAATGATAAAACATAAAATTTTAATGAGTATAGTGAACTGAAAATAAGAAATGTAAATTTGAAATGAGAATAATAAATTAAAAATATCATAAGGAAAGTGGAAATTAGAGAAAGAAAATTGGAAATGAGAGAGAGTAAATTGAACTTGAGAGAAGGCAAATTTAGAACTTGCTTATTACAAATTTATTATTCTGAATTCAACTTTATTTTTTCAATTTATTTGGCTTATCTCATTTCCGATTCTCTACTTATTTCCAACTTACTATTCTTATTATGCACTACACTACGTGATCGGGGGATCTGCATCCATTTTCCTACATGTCAATTTGCCTGTCATATTCCCCCATATGGTCATATCTCAGGGATCAACAGAGATGTTTTAATATGTGTGTGTGTGTTTGAATAAGACATTTCCAAATTTGAATCGGTTTATAAACACACCCACTACAGTAAATCAACGTGAAGGCCTCAATACTAAACAATCTTGAAATTTAAAAATTTTGCCCCACATTTTTCACGATTCCAATTCATAAAATATAGCTCTTTACATTCTGAATACATAATGAATCCACGAAAATTCAGCGGACGTGATCGATTCACCATCACACCTACTTTTCACATAAATTGTATTTTTCCATAAATAAAAATTGTTGTTTTCCATAATTTATGTCACAAAGTCCGTCTTATTTGACTCCCGCATATATTCCTCAAAGATACGAAAAAAGGGTATTGCTCAAAATTTTAATTTTTTTAGATCCGAGTGTAGTGCATTGATAATAGTCGATATATAAGTTCTTACTTCCTCTTCCTCAATATGCATACCTTTTCTCAAGTTCAATTTACATGTTCTCATTTTCAATATAACATTTCTCAAATTTAATTTACTATAACTGATTCCAATTCGTCTGCTCAATTGTACATTTTACTATTCTCATTTTGAATTGATATTTTCTCATTTATAATTGAAAATGGTCCAGTCATATTTATCCTTCTAAGTGGGCCTTACATTTATAAAAATACTTTCTGTTTTGAGAAAATAACAGTTTGTCTGCTGCTCTGCTCTTATGGTTCAGTTAGTTATGATTTAGGAATAACTTAGCTTGACTTGGGCCAACCTGCCATACGGAAACTCTGTACATGGTGTTACTCATGAAATAACAGAATAGAAATAGAAATAGAGAACCGCAGGTTTCAGGAATCTATGTTAAGTCATTAAAGCGGCGTTCATATTCGACTTTTGCTTTGCTTCAGAATTTCGCTTTGACATATAAGTTCAACACATGCTTTTATATGAGGCTTGCTAAATAGAATGCGAGGAAAGCAAAGCGAAGCAAAATGTTGGGCAACTCTCAACTTTTGTGCGCTTTGACAATCAGCAGTTGAAATTTTTTGTGATATATGTATTTCATTTTCTCGTGCGCTTGCAGTTGGTTTCATTTTCTCGTGCGTTTACGTTTTCAATTAAGACACTCGCGAATTTCAAAGATTAGTATCATAACTACTACTACTTCAATTATATCAGTAAAATCCAAAGATAAAGCGTTCATTGTAGCAAACCTTCTAATTTTCACGCTTTGTTGTTGAATCTCGAACTGTCAAGCAAAGCGAGGTAAGTCGAATGTTGACGAGGCTTAAGTCAAATGAGAGCGTGAGCGAATTTCAGACTTGAAATAATTTCGATTGAAAACTTCGATATAAAACATGAAAAATAACGCTGTATCAGACAAAATAACTTTTAAAACTTAAAGTAATTTTTCGCCAATTCCATAAAGTAATATTTCCATCTAAAAACCAGAATTCTTGCGTTTTCAATTGAGTGGACCGCAATGGCAACCTTAGTTTCGTTCGTAAGCAAAATGTCAAAACGTGTGAATATGGACGACGAGAAGCTAATAAATTTGCTATAATCAAATAGCGAATTAGCTGCTGTTGTCGTGTATAATATATTTTATACATCTTGAGAAAGCTCAAGAACATTGCGCACAATTTTAGTTTAGACAGCATTTCAATTAAATGAAAGAATTTTGTTCTGCACTTTCAAAAATTAATTCAACTATCAACACAAAAACAGCTGATTTCAAAGTCATGACTCATGACTTTCTACTCCTAAATTTCTACGGAAACTTAGGCAAGCTAAGTTATTCCTAAATCATAACTAACTGAAGCATTACACTTTTGCTGCCTTCTTCCGTACAAACTCCCCTTTACTAAGCATACACACACTTACATACTGCTTGTTTCACTTACACATACACCCCATTTGCTAACTTTGTATCTTAGACAATTAAATTGTATCTGTTTCCATTTGCTTGCATTATTGTATCTGAATTTGTTTCCTTTTGTTGCAGGTGTCACTGTATTACTCCATTCATATCATAATATCTTTATTTTTCTTTCGTTTTCTTCTTGCTGCACTGACTTTTTTTCTTTCACCCAATCGCCGTCTTGCACCATGATACAAACTGTAGCGGTCTCGTTTATACATACATATCTCGAACACATACAAAAACACGTAGTAAAACAACAACAAAACATTAAACTATAAGCATTTATAAAATCAATACAAATTCATATACACTCGCATATATGCGCATAAAAAATATGTACTCCCTCTGTCTCTTTTACGCCTGCTCTCTATTACTGTTTCGGTCTCGCTTTTTGGTTGGTCTACCTCTATGTAGTTTTTAGTTATTTCATGTGCTTACATACACTTGTCTCTTTCTAGCCTATGAACTAGTATTTTTGTTCTTTTTCTCTCTTTTTGGAAAATTCTTCTGCTTATTACATACTTTATATTACTTAAGAAATACCCAAGGGCATAATTTGCGTGAGCTTGAGTGTATGTGTAAATTTCAAACAATCAAATTGTGTGTGTTTGTACAGATGTGTATGCGTGTTTCTAGCTGTGTTTCATAGGAACAATATCTGTCTCTTTTTGCATTTTTTCAATAATAATTGTTATTAAATTCACTTTATTTTTTCGCTTGTTTTGTTGTTCACTAAATAAAAAAATAATTCATTCTTGCTAAACATTTCTTGCACTGCACTTTGTTATCAAAAGCATTTTGGAAATTTTTCGTTACTTGAATTGTAAAAAAATTCCGTGTTTTATTTGCTTCCTTTCAATGTTCTTTTAAATTTTTAGTTCGGTTTGATTTTTCGGTAATTTTCGTCTCTAATTCTAAAGGTATTTGCAAATTTGTCTTTTTTCTAATTATTTAGTATTATTATATTTTGTTCGGCAGTAATTTTTGCATTATTTTTCTGGTTTTTTGCATTTTGTCTTTCTTATACATTTCTCTCATAAAATACTTTATAAGTAAACCACTTTTTCTTTGTTTATCAACTTTCACTTTCTCTTTGTATGTTTGAAATATCTTAAAAATTTAATTAACAATTCTTGCTGCTATCATTTCTTAATTTTACATTTTCTCTCTTTCTATTTCAATTATTTATAGTTTATCGTTATATGCTTCCAGATATTAGTTCTTTTTGCTCTGGTGACTTTTTTCTAATTTTTTGTGTCGCTATGTTTTGGTTTTTTCTTTTTTTTGCAAAAATAAAAATTAACAAAAATCTATGCTTAGATCTAGATGCTACGCAGGGTTACACTCGGGCTTATTGCACGATTATATGTGGAGCCGACAGCAGCACGGTCACTGTTGCAATAATTGTAAAGAGCGTGAAAACAATTAGACAAAATCTGAAAGAGACATAAGAAAGTATTATAATTTTTTGAAATAAATAAATTGATTTTCGGTCGATATCTACTGATGCCGACTATTCAGTTGAACACTTTTAATGAGAGCGATATGCTAAAAAATGTATTTTCTTGAAGCTTCAATCGAAGCAGCTGATGCAAACAATCTCTGTTGCGATCTTGATATGGTAGTTATTTTTAGATTTGCTCATAGCTTTTATCTGAAAGACTTGGTAATTGGAGCTTCACCTTTGGATGGAAAGTTAAATATCCTAATGACAAAAGATTGATATAAAATTTATTTTCCTTTGTTGCATTGAAAGGGATCGTGTATAAGACCATCCCTTTCAAACGTTTTAATGCCCATAGTTTAATTCAAATGTTTTTTAATTAATCTGATTTGACTTGTAATTAAATGTTCTATTTTACACATGTGCGCGTTATCTGCCCCGCCACCCGTTCATTTCATTCGCAACTAATTAATATCTTATTAGTATTCAAAAACAGCAGTACGCATTCCATAAATCATATAAAAAGGAAATTACTAAATTGAACCATTTATAATTTAGCATAATTATTGTGACATTAGCAAATACCCGCATGAACATTGCATTTACATATGTATATACACAAAGACATACATACATATAGTGTTTGTAGGGGTGATTCCTGTAGGTGCTCTGAATATAATTATGACCGAAGAATTAGTCTGAGCGGTCTATCATACAAGTAATTTTTTGTTTGCTTTGGGAATGACTTGTTTGAAGTTTAAAAATATAACTTTTATTAAATTGAAATCTATTGTGGAGTTTGATTATTGTGCTTTAATTCAACATTTATGATTTTGGTTTAAGTTTGCTAATCCCGATTCTGACGTTCGGGTGTTCATATAAGCTCTTCTTATGCCATCTACGATATCATGTAGGTAATGGAATAAAAATTTGGAATCAGCTAATAGCTTATCACTCAAAACGCCTACTTTAAGAAGGGTTGATACGATAAAAAAAGAATTTTTAGAACTAGTAAATCTTACAAATTTCGATTGCTTGTGCGAGAGGAGTGTCTAAATTTAGAAAATTGTTATGCAATATACAAGCTATTCTGTTAAGCTTTATCATAGCCAAAAAAATTATGAAGAATATCAACACGTCAGCACTGGAAACTAGGAATTTAACTGGCATCTTCGCAAGTTGATTGTTAAATTTTGCTTTCAATATTGAAATTCTCTGTACTACTTTTTTAAGACATAAAGAACGAACCAATTCTGGAAGGCTTCGCAAAGAAAACTATCCCTAACGAATAATAGAACGATTCGAGAAAAATACGTTTCACGTTCCACAAAGAATAAGACTCCGGCGCCATTTCGTTTAAGCAATATTGAGATATATTTGGTGACAAATTTGACCGTGATCGTATGATTGAAACACAAGCGATAGTTTTGTTTAATTTGCTATCGTTTCCGATATCGTATGTGAACTTTTGTCGGGTGGAAGTTCACTGTTCATATGTCGGTGTTGTTCCGTTATGTTTATGATGCACGCCGGACCTTCGAAACTTATACACTTACATTCAAGAGTTTACTAGGGGTTCTTATTACGGAGAGTCTAACCTAACCCGTGATTCACGAGCCTGAAATTCTACGGGCGGGTTTTACAGTGCCTATTTAAATCTAATTTTCAAATTGAGTTTAAATCTAGTGAAACTTTCCTTGGCTTTCACTGTGCATTTATTTAGATACGGAATATTTGACATTTGAAGCTTGGCACAACTTGCCAAAAACATATGTTCAATTGTTCAATTATGGAGGAGTGAATTATTGGATATTGTGCAAAGTATGCACAGTTTATATTATTTACGTATCCGTAGTATCATTTATATGTGCTATACCATGCAGTTTCATGCTTAATTTGAATCTTATAGTTTCCAATACTGGCCACGCAGCTTGCTTGCACATCCGAAAGCAGCTGTTCATAAATTCAACTCTGTGCCGTACTTAAATATCCACAATCGGCCATTTAAATTGTATTTAACTTCCAACTGTAAAACTGAAATTCCCTATTTAAACTGCAATCATTGCTTAAATAGCCCAGCCCGAAATCCTAGAATTTTCGTCGATTTAATTAACAAATTGAGAGAAATATTTTTCAGTTAATTATTTTAGACATGCCTGTAATTCAATTTAATAATTTGAGATTAACGTTTTCTGATTCTTTGCAATCGTGTTATAATTTTTTCTCACCAGATGACTTAAATCGCGAAAAGCAATTAGCAAACATGGGATCAGGGATCCCGAGATGTGACTCCCTAGTGCAAATAAATGCATTCATCGTCGTGAATATGTTAATTTTTGCCTTGTGTGCGTTTGTGATATAACGAGATTTGCTACCTTTATCATACACATATACATAGAAAATGTGCAATCCGTTAAATTGTCGCATTTGCATTTGGTAGGAATTGTGCGTAAGTTTAACTTAGTGTGAACAGCTTTCTGACATATGCCCATGCAACGTAGCAATCTTACAGAATTGAACTACAGACCTTGGATGCCTTGTAGGAATGGACTAGACGGCGCTGCTTTTAATTTAAAAATTGTTATTAGGTATAAATGATAGTACATTGCTCGAATGGCGGCATTTAAAGAAAAATAAAAATTTTTCGAATTCCAATTTCGAAGACAGCAGTGCTTGAACCAGACAGCTTAGAATTGAAAGGCTACTACTTAATAAAGTTACAAATTTTTTATATTTGTTTCAATCTGAGCTGAGTAATAACGCGAATGTTATACCATCTTCGTTCTAATTCCAAGAAATGGTAATTGCTAATGATTTTATTGATTCATAGAAAGTTGAATCGCAAAATTTTGTCTTTCAATATGAGGAGTTGTAATAGGGAAATTTGAACTCATTGATAATGTGAATGTGAGAATGAAGGTAATTTTCGATTCCACTATAGGAAATTTTATTTTGATTTTAAAGATTTGAAAAGATAGGAATTATTATTCCAATTTCGTTAATATATTGATACTTCCCCTTGCAATCACAAGTTCCTTGCAAATTTAATTGCGTTTGAATTTGCACAAGGTAGCTTTCAATTCCACGCCGATACTTTGGCGGTACGTATAATTTTTTTAGAAATAGAGTGGCATGTATGTGGGAATTCCTGTCGAGACTACTGACAAAATGCAAACCTGCGTGGATGACGTGATTTGACGAGACGCACACTGACAGTTATTGTCTAATTAGTCCAGCCGAGTCGGATTCAATCGTGTCGGATAGCAATTTTCCCAGTTACTCTAACAGCTAAACGGATTGCAGCTGTCAGTCTATTCTTTTTGCTAGTGCTGCCGTATAGTTTTGTGCACAAAAGAAGAACGCTATTTTCTTCTGAGACGAAATTTTACATTCTTTATTAAATTTATGGCACATAATTATCATAATTGTTATATCTCTATATATTACTTTTTTTTAACTAATTTCGGCAAAAACAATCACTTCTTTTGTTGAACTAAAATCGAAGGTCACTGGCAACACTTTTCTGCAACAGAGTTCACAAACAAAATATATTGTGAAAAATGAATTCAAACGACGAAATAATTGACTGAATGTGTTGAGTGTTGTGTAAAATGTACGATGTGTACAAATTAAAAGCAAACGAAAACGCAGGTGGACTGTATTTCCAATAAATATTCGCTTGTTTTAATCAGTGTTGCCATATTACCTCTTGCATAGGAAAAGCATTAATTCTATTTCAATTTTCAATGAATTTTTTGGGTGGCAACATTCTTTTCACAGCTGACACGACTTTTGTAGTAGTTTTCTAATCGACGCAGATATTTCTACTACTCAATCCGTTCAGAGTAATAGCGTACATTGTGTTCGGGTAAGATAGATTGTGTCAGCTGACACTATTTCTTACTTTACTACTAGAGTAATTCCACCATTAACGACCTTTTTTAATACTTAACGACATTAACGAACGCGTGAGTTTACGCCCGACTACTGACGAGGACAGTTAACACTCGACCATCGAACGCGACGCATCGCCGAATGCGTAGCATTTTTTAATAAATCACATTATAACGTTATTGAAATAAAGTGAGAGTTTCAATAAAGTAGACAAAGCGGGGGGCCATCGAGAAAGCATGTATACAATGGAAGTATGTATACTTTCATATGTACATATGTGAGTGTGCTTAAAAATTTAATTGTGCTCACATAGGCACGCAGCGGTCACGTACGATGACGATATATATATATATTGACAGACCTAGGCCACGCCCGTCTAGGCTGCCACAATCAAAGCAGACAGTTGCGACAGTTGACAGTTGGGACCAACAAAATTCTGTTATAGTCGGTAGCTGCGACCAGAAGATGGATCCAGTAGTGGATTTTATATTGGACCTCGTCTGAACCGAACCTGGACCTCCTCCATCCAGGCCGGTGACAAATGGCACGAAGCTATCAAAAGAGAACTAAACATGCAAACTACTGCATAAATAAACAGACGAAACCCTAGAAAAGGGTTATCCTGCCCTGCGAAGGAATGCCTTGATTGGTGGTACCGCAGGGGAAAACAGGACTGAGTCCAGGAGAAAGGTGGGTTTAGTACGTAGGCACAAGGAGGATAAACGTGAATCGTGCATGCTGACTAGTACGGGCTAGCAGTATCTATGAAGATTCCCACCTTCATGCGTATCGAAACAAAAAAAAAAAAAACATACACACACAAACAGGTGAATGCAATTCCTAATTGCCGTTATGAAGGGTATATGAATGAAGCAACGTTTAGGATTTAAATAATTTCATATAATTAATGAAGCATGTGTATGTATGTGCGTGAACACACTCATACATGCACATATATTTTCTGGGAGAATCAGTTATATATAAAATGACACGTGCAATAGCCAAAGCAGCGGCAAAACCCTGTTGGGCATGAGCATGAGCCCAAAGCTTCAAAGCAGTTGACACACTTTTCGGCAATTTTAATTTTAAATGCTTATAAATTTGCAATAATGCCGCAAGCATGCACTTTGTGGGAGTGCTAAGAGGAGCTTTGAAGCTCTCCAGGAAAATGCAGTTAAATTAATGACATAAAAGCAATTCGTATGTCGTAGCTAGAATAAAATACAGTTTAAACTTAGCTGAGATTTAAAAGCTTTCGAGGTCAAGTCACTTAAACTACAACAAAGTAGCAGCTGGCAGTAAAGTTTAGAAGCAACTTGAAAGCGTTACTAAGAAATTGCAGTGATGTGAGCACTTTAGCTAACGCCTCAAAGCTCTTTAAAATATCAAATATGTATTCTAAATATTTTGCTTTCTTGACTTTTGTGTGTAAGACTACCCACTAGTTTAGTCCCGTTTTTTGGTTACTTAAAATTATAGATATTGTAAATACTTCATATTCTTGGGGATCCAAATTCAAGCAAATGTTTTTGGTACTCACCTATCCACAACCATTGCCGCGAATTTCCAATCGCTTATCAATTCCGCTTCATCGTCGGCTTTACGCATTCTCGCCGTTATGAACTGCAATTCTTTAAGAATTAAATGCAAATCTTTATGATTACATCCTATTGTATTATGATGCTCCTCCACCGTCGTGGGGCGGCCAAAGCTTCTGCAAAGTCATCAAGTGGCATAGCATACTGTAAAATCTCTTAACCGTGTAAAAATTCGAGAACTTACGCTGATGAACCGATTGCTGTTTGTGACCCCGAAATTGTATGCCGAAAATCGTCGTCTATATCGAGTACATTGGCTAGTAGTGATTTGGAAGAACGTTCCTTAAGTTCCAATTCCTTCATGCGATTGCTTAGTAATATTGTTTTTCGGGTGATTTTACGTCCGGGTCGACCCATACGTAAAATCCATGGCAGCCATTGCAGGAAAACTGATTTGATCTGTCGGGTAGAAAAAAAGGAAGTGGAATTGGAATCGGCTTTGAACAAAAGTGCATAGCAATATTTAAAAGCCGCAATCTCAAAATTTTTAAATTGAGTTGTACATTTTATAAAGCTTGCGCTTACATATTTTTAGAAAAAGCTTTGGCAGATTTTAATCATTTGAAAATGAAACAACTGAACTTTTTTTTAAATTGAAAACTTAAAGTTTTGAGCAGTAATTCGTATGCTTTTAAGTTTCTGCAAGCATATTCAGCTCTTCTGCAGATATTATAGCGCCTTAAAGCTTTTGTGGAAGCCTTAACACTAGGGCTTTCAATACCGCAGCACATTTACAAAACCGGTACTACGGTATTCAGTTTCCTCAAAACCGTCCATCGTTTCCATAGCGGGGGGAAACTAATTTTGAAAAATATAGAATACTTCCAATTTCATATTTTTACAATAAAATATAAAGTGTGACAGTTCAATAAATAGTTCCAATAACCAAACCATAAACATTTAAGAAGAAAGTAAAGCATTAATATTTCAATCCAATCAACTGCAATCTATTCAGCGGTTAAACTGTCAAAATGGATGGGAGTATTATTTGGAACACAGCTTTTAACCGTGAATAATATTGAGATTGGCATATCAATTCTTCATTTCTGTAAGAGCATGTTACGCATATTATTTGAATTTATTATTTTCAAATGACGGGCAAAACCGTCATTGTAAAGGATTTAACGATGAAGCAACCTACACAAGAAGACTAAGAAGAACCAAGCCACAAGATCTTGTAGCTAATATGTCGTAATTTTCTATCGTTAACTCAAAATATATTACTTGTTAGCTTAAGCTAGGTGTAATTTTATGAAATGTATTTAAATTTTATAACGTTTCAATTAAAAAAAAAAAAAAAGAAAATTGTAAAGGATTGTGTATCTTTAGTATTGGTTTTGGACTAGGATACCGGTTTCGATAGTAACTGATACCGTTACCCTTCTTAAAACTTTCAGCAGCTCTGCTGAAATCTTATGTGTATCGCCATTTAAGCTCAACTTTACGTTTAATTGTTTTAATTTTGTAATGGATTCTAAGGTTTCGTTTACTACGAACTTTTGTTGAAAACCAATTTCACTTCTTTTCGCAAAACCGTTCCGATAACGATGCTGAAAACGAACATTTTCTCGACAAATAAAACGAACTGACGTTTCCGTGTCGCGTTTGCATTCGTTGTCGGTAGTTTCCTTAGCTAAATGTTCGAGAATTATAGTATATTTATCGATATCAAACAGTGTGCCGGGTCGGTGCACTTGTAAAGATTCAATAAATTCAAATTTCAATTCTAATCTATCGTTAAAGTAACCTTCAAGCTTTAAATATGTTGCGCTTCAATTTCAAAGCAATTTTGGTTAAACTTACCCACGGTGGCATTTCGTGAATATCCGCTGTGCGATGATGATAGTTGAGTACGACAACTGTAAGCACCACAGATGATGCCACCATAAACATGATGCAATTAAAATAGGTGCCTATGTGCAGTTTTGTTGTTGTCATGGAGGCATTTTTTATAAAACAAAAAATATATAAAATAATTTATTAGCATTTTTGTGAAATTTTTGTATTGTACAGTGAACGAAAGTAGAAATAATACAGAAAAGTTAATAGTTTGTTAGTATATATACGAGTAAATGTAGTTTAGTAAGTAAGTAGAAAGTTAGTTAGGTTCTTTAGTATTGTGATAAGTTAGCTTCTAGTGAAGTGAGCAGAGTTTTTGCAACAATAACGCTATTGTAGAATAATGTGAAAGTGTTAAGGATGAAAGTGATAGAGTTGCCTAAACATGCCATGCCTTGTATGGGGAACTTCGGAGGCATGCTGAGATTAAAGCTAAGCATGCTAAGCGTTGCTTCAATATGCAATATGGAATTTAAGATAATTGCATACGAATGGTGTTAAAGTGACAAAATGGGTAAGGAAGAAAATGAATCAAAAAGTTTTAGCATTGAAAGCAAACCAATGCACTGATATTGGAATTGTGAATATAAAAATAATAAGGCAACATATATTTTACTAATAAAATAATAATAAGTCGAGTATGAAAAATTATGTGTAAGATTTAAGAAAAAGCAGAGAATAATGAAAATATGCAGGGTAAAAATTTAGTTAAAAATATCCAGCGAAAAGAAGGAAAAGTGCATAAGAACTTTGTAAGTTATTTAAGTATTTCTTTCTTTTTTTAGGGATTATAGCATCATATATTCAGAACTTCCGATAAGATTAGGGAATTCGTGATTGACCTCGATTACGGCGAAATATGTATATGATTTTAACGCAAATAAAAAATTGCTTTTATCGAATAGAGCAAAATTTAGGTTTAAAAACGTAAATTGTTACAAATCGAGATGATGTTAATCGGAAAATGACTAGAATTGCAGTAAGAGGTCTCAAATATGTTGCGAAATTGAAGCTTCCTGGTTTTACAATCTTACAATACAGAGCATGGAATAAGCTGTTTATTGCAGCTGAACTTCAACCGTTGCAACCAGCTCAATATTAAGAAAATTTATTTACAATTTTTTGACGAACTTTTTTAGTTTTTTTTCCAATTCATGAAGCATAATGATAAAAGTATTGTATGTTATATTGACAAAGTTAAACAGTATGAATGATGGTCATGAGGATAATAGAAAAAACATAATTCTCGATTAGCAGATTCGAAGCGTGAGTAGGTTGAGCATTAAATTCAATATTCAATATACCATGCTAATTATACTAGTGGCTAGCACTTAGGTTATGCAATTTCAGTTTCACTAATACACTGATAAACATTTACCAAAACACCGAGAAGAGGCACATCCAGTTTTTATATGTTTTAATTTACATATAACAATATTTATTATAGTTTGATAAATTCTGGCGGTAAATTAAAATGCATTTAAGTGCAGTTATTAACTTGTGCATTATTTGGAGACATCCATAAACATTTTCATAGTGCGTGTAGTGTTGCAAGTGCAGCGGGCGGGGAGCAAAGAAATGCTGGCATTCAGCAACATACAAGCCAGTGCAGTGCATTCCAGTAATTATAATTAATTAAGTGTGAATTATGTATTTGTAAATTAATTTATATAGATATATATTGTTTGTTAATAAGTTGATTAATTTACGCGATTTGTATGTGTGCGCTTTTTATTTTCTTCATTCATAAATGCACTAAATAATAAATGAAATTAAGCAAATACAAATTTATAAAAATAAAATAAAGCAGCTAAATTAATTTAAAATGTTGCGAACTTATAATCGGAATTTTATGCTGGAACCACGCAACAGTTCATTAAATGATTCTTCGTAAAAATTCTAACTTTCCTCACCCACATTATTATGCTGAACTATATCTTTGGACAAACGAAATCAAACCACTTACTAATTTTCAGAAGATCGACTTATGTATGTCTTGAACTTCAACTTGCAATTTCTTGCATTGTGATTTCAACTATCTTCAGGTTGGAAATAGGTTTTCAACAACTTCAGAAATGCTTGTACATTCCCAGTCAAATCACTAACTTTAGTAACGACTATATATATGAAATAATATCTGAATATGGGCTCGTTTTGGCCACAAATATATGATATTCTTTTCTTCTAGGTACTCTTTGTAATATTTGAATGATTCCATATAAATGCCAGAATGATAGCCTTCGATATGGGATTCTGCGCTTAATCCCGCATAAGTATTTGAGAAGAAATTTGCATATTTTGCACAGAAATTAATTCCTAAATTGAGATTTTGTTAAAATCCATTGTAATATTGACAAGCGTGTCATATGTGAAATGTTAAACTTTGAAGATTGCCTTTCTGTAAAACTTTGTCGTTTGTATACAGTCTGTGCTAGAAGAACGGAATAGCAAGCATTTGCTTCATTTTGCGATGCGATTGCGCTGCTACAAGGCTCCGTTATTCTTATCGAATTACTACGAAGAAAAGAATAATAAGGCAGTATACTTCTTCTGTTCGCATGAGCATATAAACTCCGGAAATGTGGCGGAAAATCGGCTGAGAAGACTACACGATGTATTAAATATTTGCGCCATGCCATTCAATACAAAAAAGTAACGGTTCCTTTCTTCTGCCACAAACTGTATGTCATTATTGCTTATTATGCAATAAAATTACATACGATAAAATCTTTCTAAAGAAAATTTTTTATATCAGCTTTGAGTTTATTTTAGATTTCTAAAGGAATACGTAAGTTAAATTATTTTCTAGATTTGGTAAAGATTCAAGCAGGCATATTTGAGAAAAAGCTTCTCGAACTTAAAATTCACTTTCTGGAAAATTGTCAAATGCTACACATTACAATTTTTTGTTCAATATACATAGTCATATTTAATTTGTTGAAACTTGTAAGTTTCGATTAGGGTGGGAAACTGAGCTCGTAAGAAAAGAGTATGGCTGTATTCCTAGACGTCAGTTGCGCTGCATAAGTACAAAGCAACATGTTCCTAAACGCAAACATAAAAAGTTTGCACGTGCACCCTGTTGTTAAACGCAGGCATCAAGTTGTCGATAAGCATCAAATGCGCAAACTGCTCATCACAAATTTTGTTGATGCTTTGTGATTAGTTAGGTTATGTTTTTTCGGCTTCACTGAAACTTTTAGGACGCGATTAAATTTCGCCTCCTTTTTCTCAATTTTACAATTAATTTAGAGTTGCTGGGAAGTTATTCGCTACTCAAATGCAAAAATGTTTTGAATATGTAGTTTTTTACAATTTCCATTTTCTGAAAGCAATGTTGAGCATCAAGTGCGTTCCCAAACTAAAAAGTGGTGCCAACCTGATTTATGAAATGCATCGCTACGGTTATGGGATAAGCTATTGAAAATTCCTGCGTAACTTGTACTTTAGCTAGCTGAAGCCTATCGAATTACCGAAAAATCAGTAAAATTCACAAAAAAATAAAAAAACCAGCAAATCAAAAAATGATCTCGCATTAGAATACCACAACATATTTTGTGATTTTGCTGTTTTAAAGTGTTAACCGTTGCATGCAAAAGCTAAAATATGCTATATAAGCTATAATACAAGTTTGTTTAATACAAAAAGGCAAAATATTCAATAAAAGCCAAACAGAAAAAT
The DNA here is from genome assembly GCA_963457695.1 of Neria commutata. Classification (NCBI taxonomy): domain Eukaryota; kingdom Metazoa; phylum Arthropoda; class Insecta; order Diptera; family Micropezidae; genus Neria; species Neria commutata. Next base: position 42,566,778 of record OY735246.1, read on the forward strand.
CGACAGAAAGTAATAGAAATTGCATCGAAATACAAAAGAATAATAAAGAAGTGTAAGAAATAATCAAAAAAGAGTAGTCTTCCCTCTATTTTGTTTTGCAAAATAATTCTCTTAAGTGAGCTACTTGCAAACTAGTTTGTACTTTTTTGAAAGTATTTAAACTGTTATAAGTTTTTATATTTTCATTTATTTAATGAATGTGTTTAGTTATGCGTCAGTATGCAGGAATTTAATGGTGAGCAGCTACGTCGCTTTTAATGATTTGCATGTGCTTCCATTGGATTTAGTTCAGTTTTGAGTTTATGAATTGGTTTTTATGATATTTGCAGTTTTTGCACATTTAGCACTTAATTTTGGTATAGAAGTCAACTTTGATACTTGGAAAGAGAGGAACTTGCAGCTTAAAGTTTAAGGTGGCGCCTGTGTTAGTGAGGGCGGGGAAAAAGCGCTTGCTAAATGCAATTTAAATTTTTTGCGAAAGATACTAAAGCGGTTTCGGCAACACTTTCGGCATTTAAACTCAACTACTTTTGCTACCTGCTAAGCTTTCTTTATTTACTCGCCTTCGATCGTGTGCAGAGCATTTGCTATAAACTTAAAATGAAATGTTAAAATGTAATGAAGTTTAATGTTCATGTTTATTCATGCGCATTTCGACGTTTTTGTCCAAGCGTGCGTCTTGCACAGCTGCTATTTTATTTTCGAGACATTCTTTGTGCTACTATTTGAAAAAAATAAGTTGAATAAAATATGCATAAACAGACGATTTTTTTAATAAAAAAATGTTCTGAAATGAATCTGAAGGAAAATTATAAAACAATATATATTTATCAAACATTTAATTGGTACGCATAACTATAAAATTTGCTTGCGAGATACCGGAAGCAAAAAACATAGTGAACGAAATTTCGTGAAATATTACGTGCGATAATTAGTATCTCTGTTTGAAGAGAAAGCGTTTCGCTCAACAAGAGTTCCATTCCTTCAAGAGGTATTTCGGTAAACTGAGGAATTTCCAAAGAAAGTCAATTTTTATAATTTTTGAAGGGAAATCAAAGAAAGATAGAAGCTCAACTTTTTTATATGCATTACTTTACTGAAATTTTTGAGACCGAAATCTCCCACACACTTCCCCATAAAACCATCACTATGAGTGCTTGCGTACCTGATTGGCATCGGAAACCGAAAAATCGGAAATGCATTTATATGAAATATTTTGGATTTTGGAAATATTTTAACAGGCAGTAAAGTTCGAGTGCAAATCTCGCTACTAGATTTCCGTACCAGAACTTACAAACTTTTGAAAACATTTGGGGAGTTCACAGTTCCATGCTATCTAGTGTGCTTTCCTTGCCGCCTGCTAAATTAAACCACTTTGCCATCTGGCAACTTTTTTTGTTGTTGCTTTGCACGCAAACAAAAAATACCACTAGTTGAAAAAATTGCCATGCCTTGGACCGTGTTTTTCTTTCGTGATAAGCTGGCATTTCTCATCAGATGTTTTATTCGCGAAAATGGAAACAGATTATAAGCAAATTTTATTGAATTCGCAGAGAATAATCACACACTACTTCCATTTTGAGTAATAAATCCTTAATAATCGCTTTAGAAAACACTTGTAATGCGATTGTGGCAAATTAAGAATGGTCCACGAAACAGGGGCGCTCAGAGTTTCATTTTACTATCGTGCTGAAGTTGCCAGATGGGAAATTTAGAAGGAAACTGTGAATACCCTAATTATGCTACGTCGAAACGGAGAACTTTTTTGCAGTGTGAGCAATAAGTCACGACATGTATCATATGGGACTCTCATGCCACTTAAAGAGTTCTATTTGTATATGGAGAATTTGTCCACTGAGATGGGTGATACAGTGCACGATATATTGAGTCAAAGTATACACAAATTTTGTTATTATTACCAGCAATAAAATATTTTAGGTCTTGTATTGTAAATCACAGTTGCATTTTATAATTTTTGCAAACAGAAAAAAGTACGATAATCTTGGGGTTAGTATGCACTTTTGATCAGATAAACAAGTGTTGCTATTTTACAAAGTTTTTTGAGCTATTTGTATGCTTTTTATCGTGGCGACATTTAAAACATGGATATTTAAAAAATTCAATATTTTTCGTACCACTTTGATATATCAATATCATGTATCCTCTACTTCCAAAATTTCCCGCTATACTAGATAGAGTAGCGGTGCCCGCAAGGGGCTCTGTAAATATCTGCAAAATTTCACTTCTCAACTCTGGGTTTGCAAAAGCAGGAGCAGAGACTGCAGTGGAAACATCGAGCGTACTGATAGGAACTAGGATGTCAAGATGGTTTTTAGAAGCACATATACCGATAGTGACTAAATACCTCCTACGACTAAATAAAAGTGCCGTAACACTAGTTGGGCCTACCACAGAGTTCATCCCATTAAATGAATTCCTCACACAATATATACTTGAAGACTACGAAACGTCGGGTCACATTTTGAAGGAGCGTCCGGCTCAGTTGTTTTATAGACTTCAATACATGAGCAAATCTATTCTCAAGAATGTTGAGCTGAAGGGAGTCGAGATCTGCAAGATCTTCCGCTCTTGCGAAGATCACTGAACGATTCGACAGCCCTAGTCTTATATATGTGGAGCACCCTACGCATTTATTCTTTCTTACAAATATTATAAGTTAAATCTTAAACACTTTGTAACACCCTATACATTTATTCATTACTCGCATTCCCTTTTGCATTCTCTTTTGTGTTAACATTCGTTGTACCAAGCTCATGCTTAAAACTACAATCTTGTATCACTTGCTTTTTGACTCTTGAGCGAACACATCGTCTTAGCTTTCTTATCTGCGCATATTGTTCTTTTAACCGGATTAATAAATTCTAAGTTTAGTTTAATATAAACGAAATCGGAAAACTCTTTTATTCCGAACATTAATTGGAGGAATACTACACTCGACCTCCAAAGTGGTGACCCCGAGAAGTGAAGATACTGGACCCGACGACGAGCGAAGATACTGTACCCGAGGAGTGAAGATATTAGTCAGCGTGGCAACGAAAATCGTACGAGAGTACCGCTATAAGATCACGCGATTTTGGCCTGTTTTCGATACGTTATAAAATGGCCACCGATAGCGGAACTTCTTCGCAACCGACGCAAACTCTTTCGACGCACACCGCTGGCAGCCCAGAGGAGCGCCTCGAGGCATATGACAGGCAAGCTGCAGTTGTCTACGCGCGTTTACCTTTCCCTGCAATGTCTAGCGTTAAAATAGAGGCATGGTTCACAACTATGGACTTTTGGTTCACGGCTTCTGGCATTACTTCGGACAAGCAGAAAGCAGCCACGATTTTTGCTGCACTTAATCCGAGCGTTATCAGCCAATTGTCTCACGTGATCGCTTCAATGCCGCAATTGGACAGGTTCGAATACGTTAAAGCAAAAATAATTGAACATTTTGCAGATAGTGAACAACGACGGCTCAATCGACTGCTATCCGAACTTCCACTTGGAGACAAAAAGCCATCGGAACTGTACTTTGAGATGAAACGTGTCGCTGGCAATACAATTGGCGAAGCTGCTCTTAAAGGACTGTGGACAAAACGTTTGCCAGAGTTCGCACAGCCAGTTGTTGCCGCTTCATCAGGTACAGCCGCGGAATTCACGAGGATTGCCGATTCCATTATTGATGCAGTTACACCGCAGCAAGTACATCGGGTAGAATCCGAGGTAACAGGTGAGATTAATCATCTCCGCGCCGCCGTAGAGGACTTGGAAAAGCGTTTCGACAAATTTTCCGTACGCTCTCGGTCCCGATCTCGTAGCCGACCCAGCCCACGCAATCATTTTCGCAGCGAAATTCGACCTACTTCAACAGGAAATAAACCTCGACCATCGACCAGTTACGAATGCTGGTATCATCAGAAGTACGGTACAAATGCTCGCAAGTGTCGCAGCCCGTGCAGTCGCAGGCAACGCTCATCGCAGTCCGTGACGGCACAGCAACGCCCAAACTGACTAGCAGAGCGCTTGGCAAAATCTAGCGAAAATTTTGTCACCGAGCGCAAAGTCTTTCGCCTCCAGGTAAGAGATCAATCATCTAAAACGATATTTCTCATCGATACTGGAGCCGACGTGTCGATTCTTCCTCTTACCACATCTTCGTACGATATTCGTCCAAGCGCTACGAAGCTCTATGCTGCCAACGGGGCAGCGATAAAAGTCATTGGAGAAAAACGCATTAAGTTGGACCTAGGCCTTCGTCGCGAATTTTTCTGGTCATTTGTTGTAGCAGACGTCACACAGCCTATTATTGGCGCGGATTTTATAAGATTCCACGACTTAATTATCGATATGCGACGAAATAAGCTTATCGACAACTCTATCGACAACATTAGCACCATCGCTAAAATGCAATGCCGTCGACGTAAGAACATTTCCAACTGAAATACGATTTGCTGATATTTTGTCTGAGTTTTCGGACATTACTAAATTAGCGCCGTACGGATCGGTAACTAAATCAACAATTTTCCATCGCATCGAAACAAACGGCCAACCCGTTTTTGCCAGACCACGCCGCCTTTCGCCTGACAAATTGGAAGCCGCAAAAGCTGAATTCGACTTTCTGCTGAAAACTGGAATTTGCCGTCCATCAAGCAGCAACTGGTCCAGCCCGCTTCACATGGTCAAGAAGGGTGATGGAACATGGAGACCTTGTGGCGATTATCGAGCGCTCAATGCTCGTACGTTGCCTGACCGATACCCGTTGCCGTATTTGACCGATTTCACAAATATTTTACGAGGTAAGACAGTCTTTTCGAAAATCGACCTCCAAAAAGCATTTCATCAAGTACCAGTGCATCCTGACGATATTGTGAAAACGGCCATCACGACACCTTTCGGCCTATATGAATTTCAATTCATGACTTTCGGCTTGTGCAACGCTGCACAAACTTTTCAACGCCTCATCGATGAAGTACTGCGAGGACTCGATTTTGTTTTCCCATACATTGATGACATCTGCGTCGCCTCAACCTCAATCGAGCAACACCGACAACATCTGCGATTAGTTTTCCAGCGACTTCGCGAAAACAACCTCTCTATCAACTGTGCTAAATGTGAATTTGGCAAGACCGAGATAAAGTTTCTTGGACATCTTGTCGATTCTCAAGGCATACGACCGCTACCAGAGAAAGTTTCCGCTTTACTTGAATTTCCGAAACCGACAGTGGCTAAAAGTTTAAAGCGTTTCATAGCCATGATAAACTTTTATAGAAAATTTTTGCCACATGCTGTTGATTATCAAACAAAATTACAAGAACTCATTCCAGGTAACAAAAAGAATGACCTCACGCCGCTAGTGTGGACTCCAGAATCCGAAGCAGCTTTTAGCCGTTGCAAAGAGGAGCTGGCGAATGCAACATTGCTATTCCATCCGTCAACTAACGCAGAGTTATCACTTCACATCGACGCTTCTGATTTTGCCGTTGGAGCTGCGTTGCATCAATTGGTCGACGGAGAATCGCAGCCCCTTGCGTTTTATTCGAAAAAATTAACATCCGCGTAGCGCAAATACAGCACATATGATCGGGAGTTAGCTGCTATGTATCAAGCAGTTTCACACTTTCGATATATGATAGAAGGCCGCCAATGCCACATCCTAACAGACCACCGCCCACTGGTGTACGCTTTTCAACAGAAGTTGGAAAAAACTGCGCCCCGTCGAGCACGACAGCTTGATTTCATTGGACAATTTACGACTGACATCCGACATATATCCGGTGAAGACAACGTCACAGCCGATTTATTCTCCCGGATACAGTCACTCGATCAAGCTATTGATTACAGCACCGTTGCTGCAGCACAAGAGAACGACTCTGAGCTTCAAGACCTCTTACGACCAAGTACAAATTCGAATTTATCATTGGTATTAAAACCCTTTATGCTTCCAGGAACGAAAAAACCCCTCATTTGCGATACTTCCACCATGCATGTGCGTCCATACATGCCAAAAAAGTTTCGACAACAGGTTCTTTCAAAAATACATAACCTTTCACATCCGGGAGTTCGTGCGATGTCCAAACTAATGACAACTCGATTTGTTTGGAAAGGCATAAAGAAAGACGTCGCGAATTTTGTACGCAATTGCGAGGCATGTCAGCGATCAAAAGTTCATCGACATACGAAGTCGTCGCCTGAAAGGTACACGCCACCGCAAGGAAGATTTTCGCACATCAACATCGACATCGTGGGTCCGTTTCCTTTGTGTGAAGGGCAACGATACTGCTTGACCATAATCGATCGCTTTACACGATGGCCGGAAGCAGTTCCTATCCCCGATATGACAGCAGAAACTATTGCAAAAGCATTACTGACGCACTGGATTTCAAGATTTGGTGTACCAGAATGCATTACATCGGACCGTGGTAGACAATTTGAATCTTCAATTTTTAACGAGCTCATTTCAGTAATTGGAGCCACGCATCTTCGTACTACACCCTACCACCCTCAATCAAACGGCTTAATTGAGAGATGGCATCGAAGTTTTAAGGCAGCTATTCTCTGTCATAACCCCGACAAGTGGACACATCACCTACCGTCAATATTGCTTGGACTAAGAGTTGTCTTTAAACCTGACATTGGTGCATCTCCAGCAGAACTTGTTTACGGAACGACTTTAAGAATACCAGGAGAATTTCTTCAACCCACTAAGCTGCCTGAACCAACGAGTGAATCGGTCGCACAATTTCGTAATTCAATGGAAAAATTACGACCAACCGAAACAGCGCATCACTCACCGCCAACGACTTTCGTCTCGCAAAAACTACATGCAGCGACACACGTCTTTGTAAGAAACGATTCCATACGCCCGTCGATGTCACATCCATACAATGGTCCCTACGCAGTCATACGCAGATACGATAAGTATTTTACAGTGCAAATCCGAGGAAGACTCAGTAATATTAGCATCGACCGCCTAAAACCAGCTTTTTTAACAACGACTGATCTCGAAACGCCAACACCTCAAGCACCGCCGAACATCTCCGAAAATTTACCGCCAAAAACTACACGTAGTGGTCGACAGGTGAAGTTCCCTCAACGATACGGGTAGCTTTCGTCTGGAGGCGGAGTACTGTGGAGCACCCTACGCATTTATTCTTTCTTACAAATATTATAAGTTAAATCTTAAACACTTTGTAACACCCTATACATTTATTCATTACTCGCATTCCCTTTTGCATTCTCTTTTGTGTTAACATTCGTTGTACCAAGCTCATGCTTAAAACTACAATCTTGTATCACTTGCTTTTTGACTCTTGAGCGAACACATCGTCTTAGCTTTCTTATCTGCGCATATTGTTCTTTTAACCGGATTAATAAATTCTAAGTTTAGTTTAATATAAACGAAATCGGAAAACTCTTTTATTCCGAACATTAATTGGAGGAATACTACACTCGACCTCCAAATATATTACTGCCGGCAGAGCTAAGATACAATGGGTCAGAGCAGCTGAGTGTCTGGTGCTTATGCACGCCCCAATCCTAATAATAATAATAGCAATAATAATAGAAGCAGTTGACACTATGGCTTTTGTAAGTCTCTTGAGCATATTTTTCTGCTCAATACGAAAACTTGTATTATATATGGCATTGTAGTCATATTCTCTTGTTAAATTTGTTTCGAATTCCTTTAAATTAAAATTTCGTTCACTATTTTGAAGCAAAATGAAATTAATAAAATGTCTGTTTTTTTATAGAGTAAAAATAAAAATATAACTAATTACGAAAACATAAACAGTTTATTGTACAGATAAGCCGATATGCAGTACTTTCAATTCCAAGTTGTAGTCTTCTATCGATAAGTACAGTTGCAGAAAAATGCAAATGTTTTTCTTTTTCGTTAAAAGTTCAGCATCAGTATCAAAGCCATTCCGAAAAAACGTAAATTTTTATTTTCAATTGTCGTTTAAGAGATTGTTATAGTGTTTGCCTTTCGGGATGTAATACAGCTTAAAGTTGACATGCTTAAACTTGGCCTACTTTAAAGAAAACTGTGCACAGTGTGACAGCTTCGACTACTTTTAGACAAAAACATTTGTGTAAGTATTTAGTATTTGGACGAGTTCTTGTTTAGCTTTATATTTGACTTAGGTTTGTTTTCAACTTCAAAACGTACGCAGTTTAGGTTGGTAAGCTTTTGGGTCACGATGCAGATAGTTGAGAGGTTTTCGAACTAAATATTTTTCTAAGTAGCTAAGACTGATAGAAGGTTTAATAAAGAAATTTTTTGATTAGCATAGTTTTTATTGTTGTACATAGCGCTAGAATACAATACTTTCTGTTAGAGAAATTTTTTTTGGAGAATTGTTGCTTGTTAAAGTAGCTCTTCGAGTAGCTTTGTACTCTTAAGTTATGGCATTCAAGTAAGGTAATACCTAACAACGGTACGGCCTCGCTCGTCTTTGTGATAACATTACCGACCAATAAAGAGAAAACTGTTTGTGAGAGTAGTATGGTAACACCTGTGAAATATTTGAGATGTAAAAAATGTGTGTAGTCATTTCAAATATGTATATTCATTGTAATGGAAAGTGCAATGCTATTTCGTAGAAATTGGTCACTTAAAGGCATATCTCAGAAAGCAGCTAACACATCGTAGCGAGTATGGAACTCGATTTAATAGAAATAAAATCAAATATTGCCAGATTGCAATGTTATACAATGTACTCTCTGTCAGCTTTCAACTAAACAAGATAATCCTTTTGTGACATCAGGATATCTAAATAAATACATGAATAAAATATTATAAGTACACTTTATTATTATTAGGATATTCAACTATGTATTGACTGAAATTGACTGAAAAAGACTGGTTTAAAAATATCTAGATTCTAGAATAGTAAACGTTGAAAAAGCCTCGTTTCCAATAGAAAATTTTTGGAAAACTGGTAAGCCGGATATAAATTTGTTTCCAAAATTCGAATTGTATTAGGGATTGACATTTTTTCTTTTATTTAGGTGATTCGACTATACCTTCTTGGTTAAAAAAGGTAAGTCGCATAAAATATGGTGAAGTAGTGATGGTGGACATTTGCTTCAAATAACAATCAGATAATAATTAACTGTTAATTGGACCAAGAGAGTTGGCAGTAACTTATAGTAAAAGCAACCCAAAATATTAATATACCCTTAACCCGTTCACCTACAAGGGACATGTATGTCCCACATGTGTTTTAAAGAAATGAAAACACAGCGCAAATGTACGTGAAAGGGTTAATATATTTGCAGTAAAGTCCAATCCTTTAAAAAAGAGAACACAGTTGAAAGGCCAAAAAACTTTCTAAATTTATCTACTATAACGCCTATTAATTAAAAATTAAAAATTTATAAGTAATTTCAATGTTTTATGTTGCACTGAAATTAAAAAAATTACAACTACAAATTTCTACAAATCTATTACAAATTGAATCAATATAGCCTCCAATGTTTATTTGAATCTTTACATCTGTTTTAATTCATATATCGGCTGATCATTGAACCCGTTGAACCCGATAAATCGAACAGATTTCTTAGAAATTTATAAAGTGCAATGCTCGATATGTTTAAGAAGAAATATGTTAAAGAAAAAGTGAGCTCCTACTCGATATCGGATATTACCTCTTGGTTATATTGTGGTTCAAAGTCCTGGAAACTGAATGAAGAATATTTAAACTTATATCGATGGATTGTTTCAGAAAATACCTACTACACTTTGCTTTGAACCTATATATAATATTTTTATAAGCTACAGACGCTGCCAACGAGCAAAATCTTTTCAATCATTTTCACACTTTTTGGTTTTTGGCTTTGATATTTTTGATATGAACCTTTTACTTGCTATAGTTTTGGAATTGAAAGTTATTGCAAAGCATTTGACGTAAATCTAGCAACTTTATATATTCAATAAAATGATATTGAAATTTATGATCAATGGAATAATTGATAGTTTTTTCGGGTGTACATGACGTCAAAGCAGTGAACATTTAATAAAATATGGGTTTCAGTTTACGGAGTAGTGTAGTGTACGATTAGAAAAAAGTGCATTTAAGTTCGAAAATCTTCAAAACCAGCTCCAACTTATACAAAAATTTATATTAATTGCATATGTTTGAGCCGAATTGAGGTAATTTTTTTAGACTTGGAAAAATTGGTTTAACGAACACATAACACAAATAAAACATGATTTACAAATTAACAAACGACCCATTTTTTGCGATTTTACCACAAAAAAAAGGAAAATGATATTTTTTTTACAATTGCACAGTGGCTAAAGTCTTTTTTCAACTAGGCAAAAAGCAAATTATTTTAAAAGTATGCATTTTTTGTGAAACGATTTTCCAAACTTTTAAATTTATTTTATAAATTTAGTTATAGCGGTGTTTCCAAAATTTTTATGCACGCAAAAAAGGATCCATATCAAAAAATATCATTCCAAAAAATGGGCCAAGGTACAATCAATGAAATAGTATTAGTAAGTTAATATATGTACATATGTATGCAGCGAAGTTCGAAGTAAGAAATACATTTAAGCAATCAACGCTTTATAATATTCAATAGTTATATTTTTATTTAGTTATTATAAAACAGATATAAAAATGTATGTCATATTGGCGAAAATTTGAGCATCTAACTAAAATCCGAAATTAAGTAATACTAAATTCTTTATTAAATTACACTTCATTTAAAATAAATGCAAACATATTCCGAACAACACTGTATATTTATATATACTTTTAAATTTTATATATATTAACCTATTTGCATTTGCGGTTAAGTGGTAAGTTGTGAATGTATGCTGTGTGTGTGTGGAGAAAGAGACGTTGAAACTTAAAAATGAAAGTGAGCGTCAAAGCGTGGTGAATAAGTAGTCACAATAAGTTAAATTGGTGAGTTTTAGTGTTGAAATAAATGAAAAAAACTTTTTAATCAAACCATTTCAAGAAATTTTTCAAAATAACTTTCCACTTTTTATTTATAAGATAAAACAAAAAAATTAAATATCTTAGAGAGAGAGAGGGAGGGAAGAAAAGACAGAGTGAGCGAGAGAGAGTGTGCGAAGTAGAGAGAGAGTAGGATATAAAGTGCTAGTAAATAAAAATGAAAGTATAGGTAATTTAAGAAAAATGGGTTCACAAGTATTTCAAAATCAACTTGTAGGGAAATCTGTCTCATAAGTATCTTTTGTAATACATTATCAGGGGAGAAGGGGTCTTTAGAAAATTTCTTGGAATAATATGGAGCACAGTACAGTACAATACAGAAATTCAGGAGAATTTGTGCGTTAGTTGGACAAAAGAGAAGTATGAACATTTTATGTTGAATAGAGAGAAAAAGAGATTAATTTAAGAGAGAAAGTTCGGGTAGCGGAGTAGATAACGATAGCATTTAAAAGGTTGGAGAATATGCAGGTACCAGAGCGGAAAACTATCCGATGATATGTGCTTGGTAATATAGTGAAATAGTAAAGCGTTAAAAAAGGATAAAGAAAGCACACACACTTCACTTGCACTTGCACTGTGTAGATAGAAGTCTGCGCAATTGCACAGCTCCCACACAGTGTGGTAACGCCTGTCCACTGTGATTTGCGGTGTGCAGAATTTTTATTTATTTATCGTTCCACAATTCCATCAAACGCGGTTTAAAACAAGTAAGGAAGCATCAGTCGAGTTAGTCCGACAGAATAGTAGGTACTCTTCACCTAAGGCATTTACCGCTTACATATGGGTGGATCACGCTACAATACAAATTATCGGTACATTAAATATACTGCTTCCACGGTGGGTGGACCAGGGAATTGTTAAGTATTCTTATCCATGAAGGGACTAAATATAGACGCTCTGACTCATATATTATGAAGTTATGATGATTTTCCGATTACCGCCTATATAGTTCGCGGATCACGCTCATTTTTTCGTACGATATAGGGTGCACCTAAATGTGAATATCAAATATGTTTCTTTTAAGTAAGTAATTAGACAAATTAAACATATTTAATGTACAAAATTGCGGGGTTTCGTGGACTTATAAGCCCATAGTCGTCGTGTCCTTCAACCGATTTGGCTAATCTGTGAACTCAAACAAGGTTAAAGTTCACTGTCACTGTGTTCGCTGTGTATCAAATTTGTTCGGACAAAGGTTTCTTTCTCTCCTGTGACCACAGACAGACAGACAGACAGACAGACAGACAGACAGACAGACACTGCGCTAGAGTGAGATTGAGAGTGCGTGTGCGAGCGCCGTTGCGATTAATGAATAGAATCGCAATGGCAAGAGGTAGTGCAATAAATTTTTAACACTGTGTTTTGTGTGTGGAGAGCGGAAATTTGCTTTTCCGAGCTTTGGTTATAGACAATGAAAGACACTACTTATCCAAAAAACGTTGGGAGGGTTAAGCGAAATAGTAAGGACGCTGGCAAACAAAAAAGTGTCATAAGTGAGTTCTACTCTTTGGGAAAGTAGCTTTGAATATGCCAAAACTGCACAAAATTGCGCTGGAAAGTCTTTTGAAAGCTTATATTTATATACTTTTGATATTTGTTTTGATTTCAAAATGAAAAACAATGTAGAAACGCGCTAAAATGAAAAAAAATCAATTAATATAATGAAATCAAAGGATTACTTCCTAAACTTAACATAGAATGTGTGTATTTGTTAGTTTTTGAGATTTGCAATTAAACACGTAACACACGTTTAAATTGAACGGTAATTATTTATAATTATAGCAGTTAACGTTTAGTTAGTAGAAATTATAGTAGTAGTGTCGACAGCAATATTAGTAACAGAAAAACAACGTCAGTACACAATGAATAAACAATAATGGAACAACAAAAAGAAACAGAAACACATTTAGGCTTAATATTTGGTTTAAAATTAATTTAGCACATAAAATATAGTTCTTTAGTGTTTACGTTTAAACGATGAATTTTAAAACGATATTACATTTACGTTAAGCAATATATATATACATATATATATGGATTATATATATGTAGAGTAGTAGATAGCAACAACAATAATAAGTAGCAAGTATAGATATATATGTATATATTGAATATATAGGAACATTTTGGAAAAAATTGGTTTTTGTTTTATTGGTGATTATAGTGAATATTTTTAATTAAAATTGTATTTGTATTTTGTATAAAATTTGAATATTTGCATTTAAATGCAATCGCTACCTAACAAGGGGATTGCATCAGATACTTGGGGCAATGTCTCAGCTACAAGGTTGAGAAACACTGTGAGCGATAGAAGAATTGTAACTCCTGAAACAAAAGAATTTCGTTTTATATAAAAAACACAAATCAAAGTAAACAACAACAAAAGCATAGAGATAAAATATATTGTAGTTTGATAGGAAATTAATACAGTAGAAGTATGGTAGTATTATAATTATTGTTGTAGTTGTTGTTATTGTTTGCTGTTGTTGTGCTATTGTTGGGCGTTTGTGGTAACAATTTACGAGTTTATGTTGCCTGTATTTTTTTCGTTTTGTTTTGTTGCCACTTTTGCTTTGGTATACGCAATTAGAGATGATTAATATGGACACGCACGCATATATTTATATGCTTATAGGGAAATGATTGTGTGTGTGTATGAAGCTATGTAAGGGTGTGTTGGCTTTCCAGCGTGTTTATGAGGAATTTATCTTAATTTTACATAAATATTAATATATTGTAGCAGCAATTCAAGTTTTCCTGCATATTTTTGTTTATTTTGCATAAGAGATTTGTTATATTCATGAAAGAGAAAGATAGAGAGAGAGGGAGATGTGTGAGTAAGCACAGTGGCACACTAAAATCTGTGTGCAGTCCTAATTCATTATTCTTAAGATTTGACTAATGGCATAAACCAAAGGAGACATAAGTATTCAGCAACATATTCAGCTACTGTCCGAAAAGGAGTACAATTTAGTTTGAAATTTATCTACAGTTTGAGCCATATTGCTATTCTGAAATATTTTCAGATATTGCAAAGAAACGGTCTAAATTTGCTACCTTAAAGATTGCTTTAAAAATTGCAAAATTGTAATATATTTTCTACAGATTTTTCTCGAATAGCATATTGACAGAATTTGACAAAAAAAAACTGCCAAAAACAAAGTCCCAGGAAACTTATCTACATCTTCACACTGTTAAGATAAACATATGTATATATAATTGGCGAAACAGCTCTTGTAACCATGACTTATAGGCCGAGCTTTCTCGCATTCACTTTTGTGTATTCGTTATATTTTTAACATAAGTTACAGAACTTACAAACTTGTTTTATTTTTTATCCGTCTCCAAACTGGATTGAGAAGCCTTTTCTCATGGTAGAGAATACTCTCGAAGAATCGCCAATTTTTCGCTAGAGATGACACCGCGAAAATTAATAATTTGAAATCTACTTCCCTTTTTATAAATGGTACGAATCTGCTAGGGATAGAACCAATGGCATAAGAGACCATGGACACATCCACTGAACCACAGCGACGCCACTGCAGAATCACTACATTAAAGAGATTTACTGCACTTTTCAATATTACATATCGACCTCAAACTTGATGTATGGACCTCAATTCACCTTAATGTTGGCCCTACCTAAAACTTTTTACATAAAGTGTTTTGCTGATTTTGATGGTTAACCCTCCTATGCACCCTCCTTACAAATTGTAATTATCGATTCTAACCGATTCGAAACTGAGATTTATATTTATTTCCCATCTCCTGCATGACCAAGATCAATAAAGTAACGAAATGTACCGTAGAAATCTGCAGATAAAGTCAACTTTTTTGTATTTATCATAATCATGACTATCAAAATAATAATAATTTACAAATAATCATTAACACCAAAATTTCGACTTGAATACCATGAATATAAAATTTTCAGAATAAAAAATAGTTTTTAGAAATTCGTATAAAACATGTTACAGCAAACATATTTTTTTGGGCATTGAGTTGCATTGAATTTAACTGTTAATGTACAATTAATCTCTTTGTTTTATACAAGAATAGACAGCTGTTATTTTTTCTCGGCCAGTTAGTCTGAGTGAATTCTTCTAAAAATTTTATTATCTCCTATTTTTTATGGTGAATGTAAAGTTTTGTGCGCCACTGTAAATATGCATGTATGTATGTGTATGTATCCGTATGTTTGTGATAGACATTTGTTGCTAAAATTAAATATGTTGGTGCTTAATTTGTTGTGAAAACTTCTTAAAAGTTGAAAATAGTTTGACGCTTTTGCGACTTTGGAAAGTGAGACAAATCACTATTTTTGGGATTTATAAGAGAGGCGAAACGTAGTTGGAGCGAAGAGTAAATAATCCCTAAAATTTATATGATTTCATAGTCATAGTTCAGTACACATTATTAAAATATATTCATATTAATGAGAGCTTTAATAGCCAGCTTAAATGGGCGGAAAAATCGTCGTTTACAACAGAAGAAAAGGCAGGAAAGATATTGCAAAAGAGATACCTAGCTCAGTATTGGAAATACATACTTGTACATTCCAAATGGAAATAGAGTTCACAAATCTTAGTATTTTCACGATCTCGGTACCTCGTTTCAGAAGCGTAAAGGCCCAACCATAACTGACTTTTGTTAGCTTCAGCTCGTTATCGCATGGGTGCGACATCAGGCACACCATACGGGATAGCCATAATGTGCAAAATGTCAAAGATATTAAGGCTACAATCTATTAGTACTCCTAATAAATGTGTTGATTTTGAGCAAATATGTTGGTACACATTTACGAACTTCCAAAAGTTTCCATTAAAAATGTGAAATTTCCACCTTCAAACTGCGTGTTAAGGTAACCAGGCCGAAGCATTTTAGATGGCGCGCAGTAATTAAGTAGGAAGCCCTGGAGGCAACTTCCAACAGTAATGGACAAACATTTACAAGTGCTAAGAAGAAAGGTGGAAGGGAGAGAAATGGGGAGCAAACTCATTTCAAATTCCAGCAACACCTAAAATTAACTTTTCAACTTTTAAAAAGCTTTTCTAGCCGTCGTGCACTTTCTTCCAACTTTCGGGATCCACGAACACATACAGGATGTACGCGCAGGAGGGTTACGGCGAAGCTGTTGAGGAAGCGGTAGAAAAACGGAAGAGGATAAGAACTTAAAAGCAAGCCAAGGGAGAGGAGATGGCGCGGAGCAGCGAGTCAGTGTCAGGAATGACAGTGCTCTAGTCAATATACATAAGTATATATGTATGTATATACACACATAGGCAAGTTTTAAGCTGAAGCAGGAAGATGGCAAGGAATGAAGGAGCAGGTGATGGCGAAAGGAAGTCGAATTTGTGCTAGCTGTGAGAATTTAGGAAATATATAAATTTTAAAAAGTATTAAAAAGTACTTAAAACCTTGTGGAGTGAGAAACTCTATCGCAAATAGTGAAAGAGTGAGAGAAAGAATTTGTATGTAGAAAGTGAAAGGAGCAGACTTCAAAGTTACACCAGAAAGTTAACTTCACAGAGCTAAAAATAGTGATTGAATGGTTTGAATCCTGGTCCTGGTCCTACATATTGTTAGTTCATAGAAATGAGGTTCAATAAATAATTAAGCTGAATAAAGAAAATGGTTTGAATGATCCATAATATTTTTGAAATTTAACCGAACGATTTTTTTATGAAATTCATCGAATCCCACCATAAACCGAAGTAGTTTAAGTTTTTATTATTGTACTTAAGCGTACACCGTACCACCTTCTGGGCTTCCGGCTGAAGCTAAATATTTCTATATATCAGTTGATCAAGGTGTCTGCTGATCCGGATTTTAGCCCGATTCAGCAGTTTAAGTTTCAGGCAAGTTGGGTTTTTGAACCAAAGGGCAGGTCCAGGGATCCTATAAGCCAAAAAATTCTTGAAGACATGCCTCCTTTTACAATTCTCATTGAATGCATGGCTCAGTGCACTGACATGAAGAGTTGTAATATAACGGACCACATTTCTCACAGGCACTTAGTAATTTCCATAATGCTAAAAATATACGACGTAGCGCAATCCAGAATGGTATTCTCTAGAAGCTTCAAAGTTGTATAATTTGCCAAAAAGCCTGGGGTCACAACACAATCTGCATGAAACAGGATCGGTAAATGCTGAAACATAGTGAATCTGGGGTGGGGGTAAATACAAAAAAAACAATAATTTTCCAAACAAAATTATTTGTCATCGAGTAATGCAGGAGAGAATTCCTCCACAGAAAGACTAATGGCGCAAGTATATACAAGCGTATATATCAACAGAGAATTCTGCGGTTCTTTAAGCCCTACAAGCAATGACAATAGGATCTTGATTGGTCGATAGTTGCCTTCGACTCTTAAATTAATCGGCGGAAAGAAACCCCGCAAACATTGCTAGGACATGAAGGATACGACCCAACGAAAGTGCTGACTGCCTACCCAACAGGCAACCAAGACAAGACCAATTATTGGTCCTGAACTACTCTGCGCACTGTCTAAAGGGCACACAGCAGAATTTGTAAAGAAATGGGAAGAATCAAAATTAACTGCCAACTTCCGCAACCCGAGCGACCGAAGAACGATTCTCTTTATAATGCGTGGTGCGTTGGAGGTGTGCCGAAACGTGAAATCGATGAACCCTTCTTGCGTAGCACAGGTTACGAAAAAAGCTGGGATAAGATATCTTAAATATATCAACAAAGTATGTATTCCTACTAAGTGTCCCCTCTACCAGTAGCTTAACTACAGGCCAGTACAATAGATCCATCATATGGTCGCGATGCGCAAAGAGGCCTTTTAATAATGGGTAGCAATTATGCTTATTGGGTAGCAATCTTGAAGTATGCGGAAAATATGGGCAACATTTATCCAGTTCCTGTTGAGTTAGTGCGACTTTCCACGCCATAATGCAATCAACCGCGGCAACCAAAGTGCTGACCACAAATGAGAGTGCACCCTTCGAGTGGCATATGCTATACTAATAAATTTTTTCACCATATGCTCACTTCCGAAACGTCCGATGCACACTGCAAAGCAGCTGTAGCTGGAACTGGAGCTGCAGTGATAGTGGGAGCGATGGCAGCAATGGACGCAAGCATAGGACTGTAGTAGTAAAGTCAGCAGTTGCCAATGCTCGGTTGCATCATTTAACTTCCTACGTGATTTTGGTGCAACCTTGGTCCCACGCAAACACGCGCACACACACACACAAATGTTTCGGCAAATTTCAGTTGCTAGCTGGGCTTTTCCTATACAGACATGCCTAACGTTAGGCGGAAATAAGGACAGACAAAATGCAGGACGGAGGTAACTCAGGACAGAACTAAGGATGGACAGAAATATGTACATACCGAAAGAGCAACAGATTTAGTGGAGGACGATCAGATTGACCGGGCAGACAAATTGATATCCAGATAGCTTAAGGAGAAACATAACTAAGAACAGACATTCCTAAGTAGTGACTGCTCTGGGAACTAATAAATAGATACAACGTCGCGAAGTTGGGATATATTGTAAATACCTTTGGGCGACAGAGCTGAGGGCAGGCAGTCCGAAAGACTGAAAATTTGGGACAAAAAAAGCCCAGAAAGCGGATCTAAGGCATCAACAGCTCGAGAATGCCGAAAAAAAGTCCTTCATAACAACTGCCTGCGAACGACCTCGCGGACGGTTCGAGAGGAGCACTCGAGAAGACGATGGGAGTTTTAAGAGTGTTAAAGTCTCGCACTGGAGTTTTAAAGCAGATGTCCTTCGATATATAAAGAGCTAAAGGCATATATTGCTCAGAAATTTATACCCGCAAGGACCGACAGCCCTTGCGAATGAGGAACATAAAGATAACAAAAGCCATGGAAAAAACAGACCGATCTAGGGCCAAACAAATTTAAGAAGAGACAAACTTTAAGACAGAGAGACTTTCTCGTAGCATTAGTGCAGATGGCATAGTTTGCTACCAATTTTCCTCCCGCTGCTGCATTGCAGACATTCTTTGCAACCTATTACTTACTGCAATGTCCTCTCCCCCTGGCCTCTTCCCATATCGTGGCTATTTATGCGCTAAATGGGGAACTTTATTTAGTGCCACGCAAATACAGGACTCCACTGCCGATTTTAAGTTCGCCCACGTGGCAGGAAGCCCGAAAGTATGCAGCACGAGTTATACAAGTGCTTCTGACAGTGACACGTTCTGGCATCCTCCGAAAATAGAAGATTTACATTCGGGCGCATACACCATTTTGCACTCACTCAACACTTTCGCTGCACGAGGCGGAACAACTTTCGTTTGCCTGCTGGCCTGCATCGCCAGCGACAGCGCCGTCATCAATGCGGGCCGGAAGTGAAATTACAAAAGTTGGGTGCATGAGTATCGCCAAAGTTGCTGCAGCTTATTTGACTGTGCGCTTGTTTGACTGTGTGTTGCGCGTGTGAGTATTGGTAAAAGGAATTTTCTGTAGCAGCTTTTACGTAGGGACAGTAGGGACATTTTCGAAAGGGTTTCTAAGCATAAAGCAAGAGAGGTGAATTAAAATTGGCAAAGTCCTTCAGCCAAGAAAAGGCGAGGTAAGCTTGGTAATGGTGAAAAACTAGAGTAGAAGAGATTTGTTACAATTAAAGTTTACTTAGAGTAGACAGATAGTGATTGGAATGATGCTATAAAGGAGTTTGGGTGGATTTTGTGAGCCAAATTTAGAACTCAGCAGTCAAGCTATTGGGATACCACTCTCCACATGCAAACTAATGCTAAAAACCAACCACATAAATAGAGAAAACACGAGATGGCTCCACGAACAGACATGTCACACAGCAAGACAGATCTGGCCTACGATCAACCAGAGCAGTTCTAGCAAATTTATCCTACTAAACAAACCCTCCATAGGGATTGTCGTAGGAATCATAACCGGACACTGCCTCATTGGTCAACATGCCAACAGACTGGGACTGCTGTACAACGACTTCTGCAGAAGCTGCAGAGACGAAGACTGCGAGGAATATGTTGAATACCTCCTTTGCAAATGCCCAGCACTAGCGAGAACGCGCTTCCGCTTCCTGGGACATTACTTCCTGAGCTGTCTGGCAGACTTGGATAAAATGCCACCAGGACATATCGACCATATATACCAGAGCCACAAAGTGGCTCCCATACATGGGAAGTGTATAGGTGAAAACCTCACGTGGAACACAATGGGCCTTTTGGCCTAAGTGATGTCCTTGAGACGACCACTACGTACCTAATCAAGCTATTCAACTAAGCCTGAGAAGCTCTTTGGATTCAGTCACATTGAATACGAAAAATGTTTGGTCCTTTCCTATGGTTTATTGCTACCTACCCTACCAAAGGGTTGATAATAATAGAACCGACAATTATATCAGCGCAATCCCACTCAAAAATTATTAAAGGGTACTGTTGGTTCTGGCCGGGTTTTGCTTTGATGGTGATCTTATTGTAGGTCATACTCATGATGTGTGTGCCACAGGTATTGAAGAAAATTATGCGGTGGTAGAGCAAAAGTAGGGATCAGCCTTTGATTTTCTGGGAGCTAAAGCATAATCTGCCTTAGGAAGTAAGCTTTCTTGATGAAGGTGTGGTTTACCAAGCGTACTTCTTACACATATTCCAGGGTGAAAAAATCGAGGTCAGAGAAAACAGCTGACGGAATTTATGAACATCGCCTAAAGATGTGGAGATAAAAAGGGAAGCAAAATTATGGTATAAAGTCCTTGTTATTCTGACAAGAGTCACAAAATAGGCAATTTAATATCATGCAACAATTAATAATTTCTCCTATGGAAAATAATATTTGTAGTGAGGTGACTTCAGCGTCGGAATAGCGCTGTAACATTAAGTTTAATCGAAGTGTAACTAGTACGAACCATTTCGAGGTAAAAAGCGTTCAAGATTGCATTTTCATATTCAACCGAAACTTTGCTGGTAAATTTCTGACTGGCCTTTAGAACAATGCGTGTGACGCCATTTACCAAAACAAGGGACAAAGAGCAAGAACCAACAGTCGAATGCTAATGGAATTGAAATGGCAGAACAAATGCAGTCGCCAGGAAGATTTGACAGGCGCGTGCAGTTTGGCGCCAAAATGAAAATACAGAATAAAAAGCGTGAAAACTGCAGCGGAATGTCAGGCATGTGCGGGTAGTTGGCAATGGACCGGTGGAGAGGGTGGAGAAGTGCATTGGCAAGTGCACACATGACCGCAGACGGAGAGAAATGAACGTGCGTTTGGTACTTCCTGTCGGAATGGCATCGAATGTGTACGTGAGGCAGGATCGGAATGAAGTGTAGTTGGCACATGATATATATAAGCACTTGTGAGATAAACTTAATATGAACATGAAAATAAATGTCGGTTGATAGCTGGAGCGATGTTTTGCCAGGCAATGAGAAGAAGGAGGAGCATTGGAGTTGGCTGCAGGAAACGGATTTCATACGAATGTGTAAAGTTGGCAAAGTTTGACGGCTGAAATTTAATTACATATTGTTTTCAACTGTAATGAAATGTAATGTGTTATTCTTCATGACATAATATCGTAATGACATAATGTGACATATGGATATTATGTGGAGTTGCAACTCAACCATCTTGAGATGAATCTTGAAGCGCAAAATTCAATTTCGGTATGAAGTGATTAGTTTAGGTGTATTTTTAAGTTTAATTAATTATTTGCTGTAATTATGAACAGTAATTTTATGCAAAATATATGTAGTATGTGCAAAGAAAAATTGAAGGTTTACGCAAAGTTTTTGGTTTAAAGTTATTTTTTAGTTATTTAATTGGTTGAATTGTTTTTCTTTTCTTTACAAAAAGTTCAAAAGCTGACAGTGACGGAAGCAGAGCGACATGGTATTAAAACATCAACTCCTAATCTAAATTACTAGTTCCCTTCATTCGCTATTTTTTCATACGAAAACAAAATTTTGCATGGGTAAAAATATTAATTGATTGAAAGTGTGACTTTGTGACCTTCAACAGGGGCTGCATATTTGAAAAATGAAGTATTTATAGATATAAGTTTACATCTTTGAATGTAGTGAACAATGCCTTCTTTTTTAGAACTTCGAATTTGATGGTCCGATCTTTAATGAATGTGAACAGCATATGCATTTTGACATCTGAGAATCAACTAACAACAAATGCTAAAATGCTTCTTAACCGACTTAGCATAGTCTTCAATAAAACAGTTAAAATATCTTAGAGCTAAACATCTCTATACCCATGGTGTTGAGGATTTTGGTTTCAGTTAGACTGATTCCGATTCAGACTGCATGTCCAGTCATATCACTTTAATTCAAAATATTTCTAGTAAAGGCAATCTTTTATTCAAAGATTTAAATTACTTATAATATGATATCACCAAAGGCTTTCAACATAACCTACCATATTCGCAAGCAGGATATTTATAACTATTTAGACCAATATCTTCAGAGGAGCTCTACCGCCATTCCGTTCTACTACTATTCAAGTAATTTGTCAATTTTAGAACAATCCGACTAATATATCACATGTCCATATATTTACGTATGTCATTTGACAAGTTTTTGTTTAGTTTTAGTTTAAATAATTACTTTAAAATTGTTTATACTTCAATGCAACAAAATGGTAGTGGTGCAACTACTTTTTGAGTTTAAATAAAAGAAGTTCTCTTGCTTCCAGTTTTAGCATATAATTCTTTAATGTGAATTCATGTGAAGAGCATATAAGAAAACGAAAAAGTAGATTTTGCGTTGTTAGTTCCGTGAGTGTTCTTTTTTATAAATGCGCATGCATTTCATTGAGTTTTTCGCTTCTTTTAGAGAAGTTCTAATGCCAGTGGGTCTCTTGTATGTTTATCTTTAAAGAACTTGTTGCTAAAGAGTGTTACTTTTTTAAAAAGAGGTCGGTGAGTTTGGTGAATGTTGTGACGATTGTGTGTTGATTTATACTTATATACAGAGGTGTTCCGAAAGTCGTGTGGGGTGTAAAAAAGTGGCAGATTTTTGTGGCAGTCTTTGTCAAACAAAATTTGTGAGTTGATTTGTTTTATACTACAAAATATTTTAAAAAAGTGTTAAAGCAAACAAAATGTGGAATCATGTGGAATATGGATGGAGCTGGATTTTGATTTTCATGGGAAACTGTTTAATAAAATTCTATTTTATTCTTTAGAATAACGATGCAGTAATATTTGAACAAGTAATTTCAAATTGAGAAATTTAAAAAATTTCACACAAATAAAGAGAGCGACAAAAACTATGTATAAAGATATTTATGTACCGCTCAAAAAATTGATTAGAGCCAAAGATTTATTGAAAGTGTTTATTATATGCAGATAAAACGCAACGAATTGGTTATATATAATATGCGGAATAGCTCGTGTAGACGAGGTTTAGGCCTAGCTCTATCGCATTGACTTGCATGTGTTCGTTTTTCAAAGCGCAAGTTAACGGGATCTAGTGCAAATTCATTTCATAGGGAAATCCGAAAAGATTTGCGAAGATTTACTTTCATGGGAACGAGTCGAATCGTAAAGAAACAATTTCAAAACAAATTCTCTTTCTTTTTTGATTGGTGTGAGTCTGCTTGATTTCGAACCAGCGACCTCTCGCTTCATGGATCATCCAATAAGTCACAGAGGCGCTCATACTGACATTTAATCTATCACAATTGAAATACAATATTTATATATTAATGTGAAATTTTGTTTTAATTGGTTTCGAAATAATTCTCTCGAGTTTCTGGTTTAGTTTTAAGGAACATTTGAATTCCCATCAAAACTTGAACAACTTTTCTCTAGGTATAAAATTGTTGCGGGAGGCCTGGGCTCTAATCTCCGCCGGGGCTTATGACATATAATAAGAAGATATATATAAATATGATTTTCTAATTGTTTCTCCGAGAGTATTCTTTGCCACGCTTTAGAACCCGTTCGCATGCGGTTATTGTGGGTCCCGTTAACTTGTGCAAAATATAACAAGCACACACAAGCTAATGCGAGAAAGCTAATCCGAAGCCCGTACGGGCTGTTGCGCGAATCAATCATTATTATAAATTGTTTAAACTATTATATCTCAGCCATATGAAACAAAAACCACGTTTTAGCTATAGGAATTCTTTGTGCTGATTTAATGGGCATATTGAAGAGCTATTTTTCACAGCTAGACGAGTAAATTCCTGTTCGTTTACTCTCCGCTTTTTTAAATCTTATTAAATCCATTTGTTTTCATTGCTATGTTATATAATTCCACATTTTGTATTGCCAAAATATACTTATGATCTCTAGAGATATATAAAGGTCATATGAAAAATTTTATGATATTATTGTATACCAAAAATACCTACCAAACGCAGCTTACAACACTTAAAAGTGCACTGGTAGCACTTTACAAGTCCATACATACATGTACAGCGCTTTCACCATACATACATTCATACAATTTTAATATTGTATATATTAATATAAAAATTATAGTTGATGTTTCGCATGAGATTTTTTACGAATTATGTTCATAATTATATACAATGGGAAAAAATCCCTTGACATATTGAAATTAAACGAAGAAATTAAAAGATATACATAAAAGATTGCTTCAGGGTGGATACACTGTTGAAACAGTAATAACTTTGTTTTACTTGTTAATCGATTTGTTCCTGCTATAGTTTTTTCCTCAAAAGTACCAAGTATCAAATGACATAACGACGCGAACGACATTCGCGCATCTAATAACGTCAAACGTTATTATTTAGGCTAAATGTGGGTAAGAACAATTGCGTGTTGAGAGTGTCACACAAATGATGCGCTTTTGACATTTGTCATAACACATGTCATAACATTTCGATGACATCTAACATGATAAGTATGACTTTTGTTGCATTCTAATTTTTGTGGAAAATTCTTCGGTTTTAGGTTCTGCAGGAAACTCTTTTATGTATGAACTGCTTTCTACTCTTATTGTACAATATACAACAATGTTTGTTATGATATTGATGTTTTTGTTTTTGTTTTCGTTTCCGTGGATTTATCTTAAAAATCTGCATATGCGTTGATACCGAAATAAAGTCTTATTGCGTGATGTTTATCTACATATTTTATATGTACATTTTTTGGGGATTGGAGAAGGGGGCATTGTATGTTTACGTAGCTGCTGCCTACTTCTTTGCGCTGTAGCTTCTATTTGAAATGCTGTATATATGTTTATAATTTTATATGTAATATAATATATTTACATTGTTTGATATTTGAATTTGTAGGGGTATTTAAAAATAAATGCAAAATGAAGCTAAATTCTTTTGATCAAACTAAGAAGCACGGCAATTAAGGGCATAAATAAAAATTATGGCATAATCAAATCGTGTTAGCTCTCGCGATTGGAAACGTTTTTTCAAACTACCAGCTGAGTATGACTTTTAATGGTTGACTACGAAACAGGTATATTACATAGGTCTGCAATATCTTTTTGAATTGTATCAATGATTCGCAATGCTATAGTTGATTGAGGCAGCAATGGAAGCGCTGAGAACAAGAAAAAGCAGCCACGGCCAAAGAACATGACTCCAGTAAATGATCGTTCAATTTGCAGAACGAACAATGAAAATCTCTTTTTGAGCTTCAACCGAAATCCGAGCGATATACGGGGCAATCGGTGAGCGCAATATCAATACGAACCATAACTATAATAGCTGAAGGCGGAATTCGTGGATGCATTGACTGACGAAAATTATACGTTCCTGATGACCATTACTGTAAATCTTCTAAATTACCAAACAGGTTAGTTCGGGCACGGTTCTACGTTGAAGTACAAAAATATTGAAGCCATTCATCATGTGATTAAATCCCTTACGATCGCTGTGTCATACACGGATGAGACGAACAAAGCTGCTATGCATTTAAATGCCGATAAATTTTCGCTCTATCAATAATTATTGTCAGTACGTACTGCAAATCAAGGCCAGCATGTTCATATAAAAAATTATTTCAACAACATTGATGAAGAATTGGTTAAACATTCAAACTTAATTTTTCAGTGGAATAGCTTGGAGACATTTTTGTTTCATACAACATCATCTATGAACGGATTTGTACTAAATACAAAATTGATTTAAGGAACTTAAATTTGGCCGAGCTAGCCTTTTCTTGAACAGAGAGATATACCTAAATTCGGTTCGATATTTTATAAGGGTAAGTAAGATATTTTAACATAATTCCTGGCGTATCGTGCGTTTTATTCAAAACACACAATCTGCTGACCTCTCATTTGCTCTTTTCCATTTGGGGTGATCTTCACTATTTTAGTGGAAATTAGAACAAAAATCAAAATTAAATTATAGCCAAATAAAATTTTTGCAACAAAGAAGAAGTACTCCATGAAGATTTGCATTTTTTCCGCTAACATTTATCAGTAAATTAAGTAAATTATAAATCCTCATACAACAGATAGATCCGAAAAAGTCGGCTAAACTCTTTGGCATAACCATAGTAAACACAATAAACAGAATGGAACACCGAAGAGGGAAAAGCAAACGCAGGTACAACTAAAAAGGAGGGTAGGAGCGAAACATTTACATGTATTCTGTTTGCATGTATGTTGAGCTATGGCACACAACTTGCTTGTCTATGTGTGCGTGTAAGGGAATGTGTGTTTAGAACACTTAAACAAATCTCACGTGAGTGTGTAGTGTAACTATTGCAAATTTGTAAATGTAAGTAATGAGTGTATGTATGTATGTATGTATGTATGTATGTATGTATGTATGTATGTATGTATATGTAAAATACCAATTATGCCAGCATTTATATAATTTCTTTGGTGTATTGCCAAATTTCATAATGGACAAACATTTTTCAAAATTACAACACAGCATTTTGACTTTCTGGCAAATAATTACCAATATTAATTCTTAATTACGGCAACCATTCAAAGGCAAAATGCTGCGCTAATGTTTTTCTTATGTTTAATGCATTGATTTTGTTTGCTATTTTTGGACAAAATGCGTCTAGTTTGAGAAAAATATTTAAATCAAAATATATATGCATGTATACAAAATATATTGAAAAATAGTTATTTTAGTAAAATCTAACTTGCGCAAGACAGCATCCGCAATTGCTATTTCGATCATTCCAAAGGTCTTATGTATGATTATTTCGACAATATTTGGATCCTTATGAGTAGATTTATAAAACGTAGTGGAAAACTTCATTGAAATTTAAAGGTATAACTTATGGAAATGCTTAGAAACAATGCAGGTAAAAGTATTTGGAGCTCTGGTGCTCTAATTTCAGTCCATATTTTGCTAGAGCTACACATTGTATGAGTTTAGGGCCCTGGAGCTAAAATTTAAAATTTTTATAATCAATAGAAGGGTCCAAAAGCTCCCTCAACGTAATTTCGTAATTTCAAATCGTAATTTCACATCGACGAAGCGGATTAAAAATCAGATACATATGTATATATGTAGTTAAGTATGATATTACGGATCGCAATCGGAAGAACTAACAGCATTGCCTAAATTTGGTACCAGCAGAATTATGAATTTTTTCATTCGATATTATCTTGATTGATATGAAGAAAACATGTTGCATTTTTCTCTTATATATCAAGCGAGATGTTCGTGTATACATTTTCTTCACATTCGATACTAAA
Organism: Neria commutata; assembly: GCA_963457695.1. Taxonomy (NCBI): domain Eukaryota; kingdom Metazoa; phylum Arthropoda; class Insecta; order Diptera; family Micropezidae; genus Neria; species Neria commutata. The sequence continues at coordinate 42,594,400 of OY735246.1, forward strand.
TATATCGATTTGAGCACCAGCATTTCCAAAACTTCGATTGAACATTTGAAAGTCAGCATAGAATTTCAGAACTGATTTCAATAATTTTTCCACTACAAAATATAAAGCAAGTTTCGAGGAGAGATATGTTGAAGGAGGCAGTTATATATGTAAATTGAGAGGTATATGTCTATCGATTGCAAAATAGAATGTTAATTAGCAGTTTTGATTAGATAGTTTCATTTGTTTGATGTTTGGTTTGCTTCTAAATATAATTGGTATTTTGTGACTATTTGCTTGAGGCATTCATATGAATTTTCATACACTGTTTTTTTTTTTGGAAAACTACAAATTAGAATAACTAAAAAGTTGTTTTTTCAATTAATGGTGTTTGTTGTTGTAATTAACTAAAACCATGTTAGTAGTTGCTAATTTTGTATTTTTATTGAATGTTAGGTTTTTTCATTGTATTACAGTGTGTACCTATAAGGGGAACAGCATCCGACGTTGTCGGCATGGATTCAGCAACAAGATTTAGAAATACTGTTAATGATAGAAGTATAGTTACGCCTGGAATAATAAGAGACAATAAAAGTTAAACAACAACAAAAATGCAAAACGGAATAGCAATAATAATCATAGATAATTGAAATTAATTTGCGGGAGAATTTAAGAATATTTTCTGGTATTTAAAAAATTGTATTTGCAGTAATTATTTTATTTTGTTCGATTGGATTTATTTATTTTTGCTCATTTATTTTACATAACACGCGTAATGTAAGAAACGCTAATCTTTCTTAAAAAGTAATTTAACGAATGTATCAAATTTTAAATTGGCATATCAGTTAGGAAACGTAGCACCACAAGCGAGCCCACATTTCAGTGAAGTCTCTCTTCCTCTTTGAAGAGCTTGCTCTCACTTTGACAGTATGTGTTAAGTGGAGATGTCAAGCATTTTGCGAACGCGTAAGCACGAGACGCTTCATCTGACATTCAAAATTGTTTGCAGTTGCTTTAGCAAGAGCGCCAAGGAACGTTAACGTTCAATCGACCATTTTTCTATTCAGTAGTTGAAAAGATTAGAGTATGATAATTTATCAAGATGCTAATTAATTTGTCCTAGTACATATCTTTGATCCAGTTTTGAAGATATTAATGAAAACTGATTAAAAGTCTTAAACGTTATGAAGAGGACACTCATTCAGCGTCAAAGGCAAGAGGAATTTAACTTTCAGAAGAAAATGTGTTTAGTTCAAGGTTCCGAGCGACCGAATCTCTGGACCAAGGAAGGCCCACCTATTGAAACTTTAAGTTCTAAAAAAGTGCGTAAAACAGAATCAATTGTGATTGTGCGAACCCTTTGCATCAAACCTCTGACAGACGAAAGAGAGCTTTTCATTAACCGAACTAGATCTGTGATATTGGCGGATTCTAAATTGGACAGCTCGTTGAAAGCAAGAGATGAAGATGAAGTGAGAATCTTGAAATCTTGAATGACATTTTGTATATTTTATGCGGTCATATTAATTGCTAATATACATATATGTGTGCACGTTGGCCATATATATTTGTTGAATTGAAAGTGGGCTCCAACAAGAATACTTTACAACTTTCCCTCGAAACCAATTTAATTTTTGATATATGCATATTTTTGTGTACATGCATAGGCATGCATTTCGTATTTTAAATAAATTTTGTGAGATTTGGTAAATCATTATTGAATATTTTAATTTTAAATTTTTAGAGCAGAAGAAACTACAATTTAATCCAGCATTTCCTCATATTGCTACTGCTGCGCTGGCATTTGTTTGTTGGCCATGTTTTGAGAAAAAAAATGCTATATATACGCGTAGCATATATAAAAAGTCAACTGATAGTTTGCTTAAGAAACATTACTGCCTTCACACGATACTTTATTCTGAGGAACTGGTAGTTTTAGCATTTAAAAAAGAGACGGGACTTCTTCGAAATATTCAACATATACAAAAGATTTTACCCTTTTTTATATGATGGCATAAATGTCAAAAACCTGTAAATGTCGCTACAAAAGAGTTATTCATTTGAAATGTATATAGTAGTATATAAGGAGTAAAGTAGATTTCAACTATTTGCCTTGGTAGCGTAAAACATTTCAATCCACTGTGTACTTACCTAATGTTAATTTCTCGCCCGAATCGGGAGGTAGTGTAAATCCTAGTAAAGCCATCGATGATATCAGCACACATGGTACAATTAAATTGAAAAAATAATATAGCGTACGCCGGCGTATTTTTATCGTAAATGTCACGTCCACATACGGCTCCGGACAGCAGGCGTACACGATGGTATTCTTTTTGCCCGGCATTGCTGCGGTAATGTTGAGTGGTTGTTTGTTGAGTATTTGTAGAAAGTTATACATATAGATGTATATGTTTTTATATATATATATATATATATATATATATTCAGTAGAGAGGGGAAAGAGGAATCGTAATAATATAGAGTAGAAAATTAGTAAAATGTCTTGCAAATGCTTAAACATGGACACACTTACAAACGAAATATATTTGAAGATAAATAAAAACAGCTATGCAAATTCTCTTAAAGCCTGAATATGTACTAGAAACAACTTTTAAATCTACTACAATATATTGTATCTGCGCTCAAAAATATGTAAAAGTACAGATTTCTGTAAAACGCTCTTTTGTGAAGAAATCTAAAGAAATATTTTCTGTAGTTTGTATAAATTCGAAAGTTGAAGTGGTACAAGAATCGACTCACATTAATCGATGCTGAATCAAGTGATTCCAGGTAGCTCATTTAGTTTGACTAACAACATTGTTTTGATGAGAATCGTAATAGTAACAACTCAACACTTCAAATCACTTTTGTATAACGACAATGATGATCCGTATAGTTCGTTGTTACATATAGTCAATAAATGCAGGGCAATTAGTTAACCTAAGAGGTTTCATTTAACAAGTCACATTTCAATATGCTCCTTCAATTGTTGCATTTTTTCTTTGAAAGCCTAGAAAATTACGTGGCTATCAATTGAAACGCTGGAATAAAGCTCTAAGTATCAGGATTGACTTCGTATTATATATACAGCGCTTTTTATTTGTTTCGTTCACCACAGAGACACTCACACTCTGAAGAGGCTAAAAATAAATCGAAATTCTGTACAAAGTACATTACTTTATTTTCCTCACAAAAGCTTGAAAATGTTCCAAACAACATTTCTTCTAAGTTTTTATAACGTTACAAAAGTTTGCTAACGTTTTAAAAAAAATTTTTGGAAATTATTTACAAATTATGAACGCTTTCTCAACTTTGCACTAAAATCCAACTATGTTAGTTAAAAGCTAAACTACTCATTTCAAAGCAATATAAGTTTAAGATTCGGTAAAGTTACTTCTAGTATATAAACATTTGCTACTTAACTGTAACTTTAAGCTTAAATTATGAACGTAGCTGTACTATAAATAACTCAAAGTAATTATAAGAAAATTAAATTGAAACAACAACAAAACACAGACAGTACAACAATAGTTAAGGAAAAAATGAGTTATTACTAACCAAGCAAATACCACTCGCCATTTGTAATGAAATCGGAAAGATCCCCTCCATCATCGGAATTCAAAACCAAATCCAACTGTTTTTGTAATTGTTTGTTTGTTGTGTATAATTTGAAATTACATTTCAAATGATTTTTGTAATTTTTTGTCATTTTGTATTTTCGAGAGGGTTTGGCCAGAGATGTAAGGCAAATGCAGGGTTGCATTTGAAAGTTTTTGTTTTGTATTGACAAGGGGGAAAAGAGAGAATTACAAGATTAGTTTTCTGTTCAATTCGAAGCAGTGAATATATATGCGCTTGTATATACATACATATATATATCGAGAAAAATTACAAATAACATTGAAACGACATTTATGTACAGGGTGTTGCAGTGTAATTTATTATGTTAAGGCAAAATTTGATGCGTTCGGAAGTGAGTGAGGAGCGTGTGAAATGTTAAGCAGCTGGCAGTAAAATGATGGGGCTTGCAAAAAAATTGTGTATGTTTAGTGAAGTATTGAAATATTCTATAAACTTTTGTTGATTTCGCAACAAGAAACACTTTCATTAGTTGCCCTATTTGTTTTCATCTTTTTCATTAAGAGTCTTTGCAAACATTCAAATTTTGTATCTTTGATTTGGGTCTGTGCCGCAAAGTTTGTCACGATGGGACAAAAATTGGGCATGGTTTCGTTGTGCTAAACATGCAAAATAGTTGAAATTCTTTTTTCGTTTCTCACTTCATATTCCAACTAATTTATTTTTTCTTATAGACGTTTCGAAAAAATCATTTCACACATGATTCCAATAAGAGAGACTTTCGTTGTTGGTGTATTTTTTGGTGTGTGTACATATGTTCATTTCAGTGGTGCGTGCAGAAAATTTTCAAAATTTCCATAGAGTGATATTGAAAATTTCGTGCCACACCCGAAACTGTTTTGTGTGTGTTTCTGAGCGATTTCTTTCGTTGGCTTTCTGAAAATCTGGTTTTGCAATTCACAAAAATGCAGTGAATTGTGCGAGTTTTCCACTTCAGTATTATATAAGTAGAAATAATAAAGTAGCAGTAGCGCAAAGGAACTGGTCAACTAAACAGCAATAAGAAAATAAAATTGATTTTTCCGCAGTGTAACTGTCTCTAATTTGAAGATCTCGCTGTGTTAACAAGGCGTTTTAAAAATGAACTAAGCTGTAAATGAAGTTGATGTGGCTAAAAATAAAGAGCACGAAGGAGTCATCTTCTAGTGTGATTGGCAGTGGCTCAGAGAGCGACGAAAGTTGAGAATTGAGAATATATGCCTGAGGGCTGGGCGTAAACTTTTATGTAAAATGCGCTCATTGTTTTATGTTTATATTTAAAATTTTACTTCATTTTAAGAGAGAGTTATATTATGTCAAACTAAAAAGGCACATTTTCCTTATTGTGATATTTTTGTACGTAAACATACATTGCGGATAAGATTCATAGAGCTGCTTTCAATTCAGAGAGTAAATTGAGAGATCTTAATAAGGATTTGAAAACTCGTAGTTTGGAGTTTTGACAGACAGTAAATAATTATTACAGATTTTTGAATTTGCAATTTTTGAAGCCATTTAAAATATAATATGTTAAAAGTTAATCTGTTATCTTCTGCTTACAAAGAAATGTCATTGTTTCAATTATGTCATGAAAAAATTGTCACAAAAACTCGATTTACATTTCCAATAAATTATTCGGACTCTGCAGTAAACTAGTTCTTCATCATCATATACCTTAATACAGTCTACATCATTGGAAAATACGGTAATTTAAAGTTAAGATTTTAAAACTATTTGCAATATCTTTTAAATTTTCTCCTTTTTTTCGATATTCTGCTCAAAAAATAACTATTTCTCTATATGATTTGGTCTGTTGAAATTTGAATTATCTTAACATAAAGCTTGTCGATTAAAATTGAGATAAGACGAATGTTGTCTGCCAACTTGTGGCAAACTATGGAGTCACGAGTCTAAGACTTTTCAATTCCGACTTTGCTACATAAGCTGCTACTAGCTTAAAAACTGACGTGCAATGCCAAAAGAAAAAATGCTATTTTTTTCGCAAAACTTGGAATAAAATATGTGTACTTTAACATGTTAATCATCTTAAATACGTGCTATTTTGAAGGGGTATTTTTATGTATATCGGAGTTAATAAGCAAAGTCAGCATAGTACTCTGCCTATCCCTATTCTCTGTCAAAGTTCGTTAGTTCGTCCCTGTTTTGAACTTAGTAAGTTTGATTGCTTGCTTCAAGGTAGCACTGGACCTTTTCGCTTATACTTTCATTTTTTCTATTCATATTTCAAGCCAGCGAAGCCGACCAAGCTCGGGTTGGGCCATCAGCTCAGGGATTTCAGTTTTCCGTTGGGATCATCCGTTTTATATCAATCTGTATTGAAAGCACCAAGCTCTTTGTGAAAAAACTTAAACAATTTATGAAAATGTGCATTTTAATTTGAGAAATAAAAATATATTTACGACTAAAGAAAATATGAAAAAATTGACGCCAATGTAATGCCCACATATGTAAATAGGTTTAAAAAATTATTAAATTGAAAATGTGTGCCTCCGATTCGAACATAGAAATTGTTAAAAAATGCTTTAACAAATTCGTTTTCAATGATCTGAAAACTAGCTTTCAATGTGTGTGTGTGTGCATGAGTCCTAATGTAATGTATGGCTGTATGTATGTATTCGAGTTAGTTGGTTTGCTTGTACGTGTCGTGCTCCACTTTACCTGATTTCCATCGTAAGTCCAACTACCGAATTTCATATCGCAGTGTTGGTCATCGAATGGGAACCACGTGATGTCTATCTTGCATGTGCTCTTGAAGATACCAGGGGGCACGTACAGACAACTGCCGTTATGTTTGACCACAATGTTGGTGTGATACGTGCCATCGAATCCCTCATCCGCGCTAAATTATAATTTTTTTGATTTGATTTGTTTTGATTTACTTTTTCATTTCTTGCATTTTTGGGTTGTATTTTTGATTTTTTTGTTATTGTCGTAGTTGCTTTAGTCGTGTGTGATGTATGTAGGTATGTCCGTGTAGGGATGGACTATATTTTGGTGTGTCTACAAGAGCTGCTCATTTAGGGCTCATTTTAATATTACGTTTTCTAATATTCTGTTTACTTGGATTTTTCTTCAATTTGGTTTTTGCTATACAAGTGCATGTATGTGGGTGTGTCTGTTGTGCTTAAGTGTTGGTGTAGGAGTAGTTTGGCAAATTTGACCACCACTTGCTGGTAATAGCGTACGTGACCTATGCATGGGAGTACGTGTGTGTGTATTCAAAGTACACAATGTAAGCGAATAATATCGTTGTTGTTCCTCGTTTTCTTCTTCTACTGAAACTAGTTATCAGGCATATATATGACTGTTTTTATAAAATACAAATTAATTGCATACTTATAGGCGTGAAACGTGATATGCTTAAATAAATACTTAAATAGCGCTAGTGTTCATTACATACAACACTTTATGCGAGCGATAGTGCGCATACGCTCATACATAAATACATAAAGTACATATACATACGCATAGACATATATAGGAATGTGTGTATAAATGTTCGGCCCTTGAGGGGAAATACTTAAATAGAAAAGAGCATTTACGTACGCTGCTATTAGAAGCTATTAATACAAGAATCAGATATAAATAAAATTTGTGATACTTTTAGACAGCTAAAACCAAATTGTATCACTAAATTTAATTATTAAATATTTTATTCTAAATATTTCTAGATGCCTCATAACGAAATTACTGCCAGAAAATTAAAATTTTTTTAATCGAGCAGAAAGGCATAGCGAAGCGTGAAATCAGGAAATGCGAAAGACGTGCGCAAAATCGGGACACCTGGCTAGGCTGGAACCATCTTGCTAAATTTGGTTGTGTTGCCCATACCGGCCTTTAGACGTAATACCGAAGGGTAGTTCCTGGAGGAAAATCCACACGGACATACTCACTAAGCCTAAGGGGTTTTACGCTTAAAATAAAAATAAAAGAGTAAATTCCAAAGTTTTTGCATGTTGCTATGTTATTCTAACTGGCCACATGTTGGTTTAATTAGACCTCATTGCAAAAATTTTGGTAATGGTATCAGCAGGAGATTCGCGACGCTACCGCAGCGAAAGATGCCGCCTTCAAATTATTGTTATGTGACGATGGATGCAATTCCACTTATGGCAAAAAAAAATCCGGAAACCCCAATAAATGACGGCGGTGCAGATGATCCAACGCCCGACTACTATAAGGAGTCAAAGATGCCATACAGTGGCAGAGAAACAACAAAGCTGCTTGCGCGGACGCACCTGGCCTATATAATAGTTGATATACACATAAGTATATAAAATATGGTCGGGATCTCTTGGTTCTTTGCTCTATCCACAATAGACCCAATGACCTTCACGCTTCAGACCTGGTAAGGTCAACACCGCAACATATTCATATTGCGCATAATCCTGGAAAGGTAGCCACAAGACAGAATGACACGTACCACCTTTCCATATATTAAAAAGTTTGCATTCGACAGCCCGATTCGGGTTCACCTATACACCGCGATGTCTGAGTTCGATATCCCTGCTAAGCTGGTTCAGTTGTGCAGAATGACCTTGAGAAGCACGAGTTGCTTACCTATTTTATACATTTTTCTTTCATACAATTAAGAAATGAATCACCATCTTGCAGTTCACTACAAGCCGCTATTTGTACAATAATACTGGCTGTGAAGCACTTTTTGCCGATTGTAGAGTGCAGAAATAAAACGACAATTTTTCAATGTAGTAGCAGAAAAAGCGCTGCTGTCGAAAATCCGAAATATTGCTGAGAGCCTCTCATAATTTGCTCCTATTAAAATAAATGTGCTGCCAATATTGTTGTAGCCCTTTTTGCCTTTTGTTTCGTAGTCTGCACAAACTTCCTTTTCCTCTCTTCCCGTCATTTTCTAACCGCTCACACATGCACACATAAATCAAAATAAATCACTTGAAAATCGCCATTTTTGCCGCCATATTATTATTGTGCGCTCGTGCTGCTCTTCTTGCACCCCTGCTCGCCGTTTGCATTTCCTCTTTAGCTAAACGACAACGTTCTGCTACACAAAACGGTTTCGACGGCTCGGCGGTCTGTCAATTATTGAGCTTCATAAATCCGCTGGGCCATTCCTTTTGATTTCATTTTGTTGCATACTTTTTTCGAGTTTTACTACTATTTATTTTGTTACCTTTTCATCTTTTTTGGTATGGTAGGTTTTATGAATGATGTTTTTGGTTTTGTGTGCGCCACAAATCAAGTGGCGTAAAATAATAAAAGGGAGCAATTGACAGGCGGCATTGATAACGAACGCAATCGCGCGCAATGGTCCCGAAGAGGGACCGAGGGACTGGGGATTGACGAGAGACCCAGAAAACTGAGTGAATGTAAATTCGAAAAAGGAGCCAGGAAGCGAGAGACTGACAGAAGCATGGCTGAAGGTTTAACGAAGGTAGTTCCAATTGGAAAGCGGCGCGTAACTGAGGCGCCGTAGTTCGGTAACGGATTGTAATGGCCAATTTAGTATGTGAATTAGAAAGCGCTTCATGTTCCGCCAAAAATGCAGGCTTAATATATGTTTCTTTTTATGACGAGATATTAGGGAAAATACATATATCTGTAATGAAACAGTCGGTTTTACAAATATGCTATTTGGAACAAACCTTACAAAATAAAGTTATGAAGTAAAATTTAAAAAAATTTCAAAATAGACAATAATTCACAAAAGTGTAAGCTGCAGATAAAATAGAAAATATATAAAAAGAATCTTCAGTAAAAAACCATTTTATTGAAATTGTACTCTTCTGGCATACAAAAATTCTTTTGAGAAAATTCTTTTGAGAATTTTTGTCATAAAAACTAGTTTTTCCGAATAATATCGCCAATATTCCTATTTTGAAATGCAGATTAGTTCTTGCTTATTTTTATAACTGTTCTCCTCTTTGGTTTTCATTTCACTCAAGGCTGCTCCCACTTACTTTTTGATCTAAAAGTAAAATCAGATATACAAGAAGTAGCGGGTTGTAATTAGTTTGCGAAAATTGTTAACATTTAACGAGAAGTGCTGCATTTTTTTATGAAATTAGAAATACGCTATGACAACGGCAACACTTTAATGTTTTTGCTACGTTTTACCTTAATGATTTTTTCGATTCAACTATTTTTTTATTTCAATGGGTTTGTCCCTTCTATCAAAACGATTTTTTGGCTGTGACTCTGTATGCAGTTGTTGCTATTTGGCATATGAACTTTCGTTTCCGTTTCAGTTCCAGTTAAAGCGTTCAAACATTGTACGTTGCTCATCTCATGCATTCGTAAATTGATTTTCTGGCTTTTCTTCTTCCTGCGCCTCTTCTCCTTTACTGCCTTTTCTCTTTCGCTCCTCTTCCACTTTTTCTTTTCTTAACAAATCGATTGTCATTTGTAACATATCAATTTGCCAATTGGCACTGAGCGCGTTCCCTAGTTGGCCCTTCATGCCGGACAGTCGACGCAATGCTCCGTCTCCACTACCATTTCCCTACCTCTGATACAGCTCCGTTAAGCAGCTGCTGCTCTTATTGTCAAATCTATTTGCCAGATTTGCCGCTTCGTCAATTACTAATATTAGGAAACGCCCGAATTTATATTAAAATTTGTGCGTGCGCATTTCGGCATTTCAATTTTGTCAAGTAATTGCTAATGCAATTTGCTGGCGGCATTTTCGTTGCTGATGCTATTTGGCATAAATTAAATGCGTTTGTTGTTGCCAGCAGCCTTTGACACACATACTTAGGTGCATTGGTATGTGTGGATACATGTGTGGGAGCTTAGGTACATGTGAGTGTATTTGTGAGAGTCCATAACAATTGAATGCAAAGTGCGTTTGATTTCAACAAAATTCGGTATACAATCACATTAAACGTTGTCATAGCTAATGTTTTGAGATAACCAAAATCGGTTTACGGACAAACCCAAAATGGGAGCATAAGTCCATCTACCTCGGAATTATTTAGAGGAATGAAATTTGGTGTAGCCCACTATGCAGGCAAATTTTAAAAATTAAATTTATTTAATTTAGTGTTTTATCCCCTAGGTTGTAGATAGTATTTGCAATAGGGATTTAGTCTTCTAGCTACTGCGGTCTAAAAGGCCTGCAGTGGAAGTTCTCCGTCTATTTAAAGATCCTCATGGTTGCGAAACTTCAATAGGTATGAAGCTACTTTCTGTGACTGTAGGTTAGAAGTATATTACCTAGGTAATGAAATCTAGTCCTTAGAAGCCCATCACAGTGACATATTCAGATCCTCTACTATACCCATTTAGCCATATGTCTCATTGCCCTACAGTGTTCGGTTAATAACCCCATGGTTATTGCTTTACTTGATTTCTTATCTAAGGGCATTACTCTGTCAGTAAAACCCGACTGATGATCTCTTACTAGTAGTTTTTGAACAAAGATTCTGGGACTAAAAAATACCAGAGTACTTTTAGAGTTATAAGCGCCTTAATGTATGAATATAAATAAGCTATTGGGTATCGCCGGCGTGGCTCAGAAGATAAGTGCTCGGTTGCTGACGCGTGGAGTCGGCAGAGTCGGTGGTTAAAATCCCAGGTGAGCACATAACACAAAAAAATATCTTCGTTGCTTTGCACGGGGCGCCGTCACTATATAGCTAGTCGGCAACTCTCTGAGAGTATACTTTGCCGTGCAAATAAAAGCTTCTAAATTCCCGTTCAGTCAAGGCAGCAGAATCATTGAGTATGTCCCGTTATCTTATGGTTAATAGTACAGTACATAAAAGATAATGCGAGAAAGCTAGGCCTAAGCCCACACGGGCTGTTGCGCCAATTAATAAATTAATTAGTTATCGGAATTTCCATCAAATAATGCTATTTTCTCACTTTTATGGAATTCAGTTTAACGAATTTCTAAAGTCTGCCTTGTGTTCACACAGTGATGTTGCTTTAAAATTGGGACTGATCGAGCAGTGTGAACATAAATTTTTGATATTTCGGCTCACAAAATTATTATTTCATGTATCGACCAATATATATAGACTATTTATACCCTACACCTATGGTAATAGGGTATAATAACTTTGTGCCAAAATTGTAACGCATTAAAGGAGCCTTCCTAGGTATAGACATAAGTATATAGAAATGATCAGAAACACTTTCTCTTTTCATTTCCGGTTGTCCGTCTGTCCGTCTGTCCGTCTGTCTGCGTGTATGCAAAAAAAAGAAAGAAGGAGTTGCTCGATTTCGACCAAATTTGGTATACAGTTACAGTGAATCTCGGGTTAGGTAAAGTGTTAAAATTATTCAAATTACCCAAAGGACACGCCCACAACGGGTCTGTAAGTCCCACTACCTCGGATTTTTTTCGGTAAAATGGCTATAATTAGTGTAATTACTCATGGAAAAGATTAATACTTGGTATTCAAGTTAAGAGGTAGGTCTTCTATATCTCAGGAAAAAATGGGCGTGATCCGCCCACTATATAGCCGGCAAAATTTTTTCGGTAAAATGGTTACCAATTGACTAGTTACGAATATAAATGAATGAAATTCGGTTCCCAAGTTGATATATATGTCTTAGATGCCATACAAGAAAATGGGCGTGGTCCGCCCACTATATAGGCGATAAACAAAAAATCTTCTTAACTTCCATAATATATACACCAGAGAGTCCAGATTTGGTTACTTCGTTCTTGGTAGGAATATCTTTTAATTCTCCAGAAATGGGCGTGGTCCGCCCACCATGGGGGCAGTAAAATAAATATGCCGATAACATCTGTTGTACACTCGCCAGAGCATCAATATTTGGCATGTATAGTCCTATTAGGTATATCTTGTAGTCTGCCAAAAATGGGCGTGGTCCGCCCACTATGTAGGTTGTAAATCAAATACACCCACAATTTCAGTGAATTATCACCCCACTTGGGAACATGGTGTAGGGTATTACTCTGTCGGTGAAACCCGACTGATACTTCCTTACTTGTTTTACTATTAACTTCGCCCTTGAGGTATGCATCTTACTCCACGGCAGAGAAAGACAATCCCATAAAGATTATTAAGGTTACAAGTGGAAACTATGTGCAATAAAATTGAAACTATGCGCTTGGAAAATGTTGCCACATAAACAAGAAGAATAAGTAAAGTAAGAAAAAACCATTCACATACATACTCGTATATGCGAATAAGGACACGTTCGAGAAGAATGAATGGAATTAGAAGGCTGGCAATAAATAAGAAATGAAGAGAAAGTTTGCAACGGCAGCGATAGAATGCATATCTGCATTCACCCATACTGACACAGGCCTACAGATTCGTCTGAACAAATAGGCATGCGTACATATGCGCACACACGCACACATGCACATATAGAAAAATAATCTTATGTGACTATGCACTTGGAAGAATTCTCAAATGGGAAATGCAAATCGCAGGAAGTCACACACACATTCTAATTTGATATGTATGAGTTGGCGGCACTGTCTATTACATTTCTTTGTGTGCATGTGCGATTCTGGGTAACAAAAAAGAAAAATTACTCCTTACAACAACAAAAAGGGAGCAGAACATCTTTTTAATGGAAAATAACTATGTGCACATATATAATTTTTATACATATAGTAAAATAAAAATAAATAATTGGTGCAATAGCCCGTATGGGCATAGGCTTTGCTACCTCGCATTAGCTTCTGCGTGCTTCTGCCTGGGGCCTATAAAGTAGCCGTGTTCGAACTGGTTGAGAAGCTTTTCATGGCAAACAATACTCTCGGAGAAATGCCAATTCATCGCGAGAAGCGGCGCCACAATTTGAAAAACAAATTGCCTTTTATTGGATGGTACAGAGACCAGGCCTCCCACATCCGCGACCAATCAGAATAGAAAAATCTGCTGGAAAATATAAAAGAAATGTTGTAATTTTCATAGTTTAAAAGCGGCTTCTAAATGTAACATTACACGCTACACTATTACCTCATAAACGTTTAAAACATCAGCTACTTTCACCTTGAAGTTTCTTCCCTGTTATTTCTCCTTCTCTGGTGTTCAGTTAAATAACTACTTCCGCACTCAATTATAAATGCACACATCGCAGCTTACTTGGCACTTTACTCGCAAAGCGCCCTTCTTTTATGTACTTTCGGGAGCACATAGTTCCATTCGCCGCGCCGAGAACAAGCTGAAGTGTCCTTGTGGTTGGATGCCGGCGCACGTACATGCGCGGTTATACCGTTTACTTTTAACAGTTTGCTTATAGTGCAAATTAAAATATAACAAATTCTGCTTCCAGTTTGATGGTTGGAAACTTTCGGAAAATCAACATGAAAGTATGACACTGAGTTGAGGAAAATTTTGATTTAGGAAGAGGGTGATGTTTCAAGCTTGGAATTAGTTGATGAAGATTTTCTGGTGAAGATGACCATTTAGGAAAACCATGAATTGTTAAGTATTGCTATTAGTTGATGAGATTGGTCGAGATGAGAGAATCTCAGACAGTTGCAGATCAATTTAAAAAAATGTGTTGAAACTTTGCACTTAATTTATGGTAATATACGCCCTAAAAATGCGAGGGTGTCAGTTCCGGGGTGTCAGTTCCGCGAGTCGGGGTGCCCATGAGGTCTGGAGTGTCCTGGTTGGTGGAGCAGTAGTTAAAGCTTGTAGGGGGAAAAATCAGACACAAAGTGTGCGGACTCGGAGATATATTTCCCTTTTTTTTAATTTACACTTAGATGATTGGAAGCAGCTACTTCGGGGGTCATACCGCAATAGCCGTGACTCACCACAAGCTGCATTTAAAAAGGGGCCCGTGCCAGTTGAACACAAAAGGCAAAATTGGTGTCTTTTGTCGCGTTAAAGCCGAAACATGGCCCGGGTTGCCAGCTGCAGTTATGTGCAATTGCAGTGGCTGGGGTTTGGCATGAACATACCTTTTTGCAGAAGGTATTTAATAGAATAGAATATAGCTCTTCTATCTTTTCTAATTGTTTAAACTTGGCCGCAAAGCGAAAAGCCGTATAAAAAATCTGTTATTCTAATACAAATTCATACAAATTCAATGGGATCGGTTCCAAATTTGTTAAATATGTAACATGGTTATTATGCATTTTATCTTTTTATTTCATTTAAATCAAAAATACATGCAAAATAAGTACATACATATGTATATACGTACGTACCAAAAATACCAAATATACGTACCGTTATAGCGAAACATTTTAGGCCGTAAATCGAAAACGTGCCTTAATTGAAGAGAGCCGTTATAGCGAAATGCCGTATAAAGAGCGGCCGTATAGCGAGGTATGGGTGTACATATATTGATTTGAGACCTGGAACCAGAAACAGAAAATCGTACCTTCCTTTTGGGCACGAAATTGTTAAATAAAAAACTCCCACTGCGTTGTACTCCCTTCAGTTACAAATGGGCACTTTATCAGGTGGCAACAAACCGCACTATAAAACAATTATCCCTTTTAGATTTGCGCGCAGCTTATACATTTGTCCGTTCTTCCGAAGTGTGTCAGCGAAAGAGGTAGAGGGGAGCACCGAAGTGAGAGAGGACGAGGTACCATCAATTTGAGAGCATTTGCTAGAGGATGAAAACTAAACCATGTGCGGAACAAACGCAGCAGCTTAAACTCCGACGCTTATCGCAATAAATGCTAAAAGCTTTAACATGTGTGTGCTCGCATACGCTCACAAAAGCAGGAATATGGAAAAATGGCGTGTAAAGGCAAAAAGTAAAAGAAAAGGGGTAGAAATTGAAGCTGGGATGGCAGCGATTTATTTTCATTAAGCGGCCGTATTAGTGTGTCAGTGTGTGCACACATATGTGCGCGAAGTTGTCGGTATAAAGCGGAGGTGGATATCAGTCACGATTGCGCTGACCAAGTTGCAAACACAACTGCCAGTGAACATTCACATACACGCGCAAACACGACTTAAGCAAACCCATATAAATACAAACACAAACAAACGCGCTGAAGAATTATTCATATGTCATTTTTCAGCGCAAAGGCAATGTGTGCATGAGCGTGTGAGTGTGAGTGCGTTGGCATTAAGCATGGCTCCAAAAATCACACACACGCACGCACGCACACACACACTCACACACGAGTACTCATAGCATTATAAGTGGCTGCGGGTTTATGGCAGTTATGAAATAAAAAGGAATTTGCGCGGATTTTCTTTAAAACATTTATATTTTTGTGGCATTAAAAGGGGGATTGTATTAAAGCGGAATTATTGTATACTGAATAACGGAATCGATATATGCTGGATTTGGGAAAGGGTTACTGGAATAAGCGATGAGATTCGAAGGAATCAGTTTTAAGAAGTTACATCGGAATCGGTTCAGAAATTTGAGAAAAAATAAAAAAACAAGGATGTGAAATTTAAATTAATTTTGACTAAATCAAATAAAATTTAGTTTACTTTATTGAAGAAGATTGATTGAATGTAGGAAACCTAAGGGAAATTTTACTTTCAAAATGCTGGAAGCTGAATAGGATTCAGAATCTTGCGGCACTGAGAAAACTAAGGAAGCGAAAAACTTTTCCCTGAAAATAGTAAGAAAATTATTAAAAATACCTATGAACGGTAGCTGACATTTCAAAAAACGAAGAGACTGAAATTGAAAAAGGAGCTGTTTTTTTTACATTTTTACGATATCTGGACTGGCAATCCAACAAACTTAAAACTTTGTGTCATCTAGATTTGCAGATAAAACCGATGTTGGAAAAAAGTTCTTGAAAATTAAAACTGATATTCTGAAAATATTTTGGTATGGTAGTTTTTAAGAATGCAATCAGATACGAATATTGGAGCTACATTTTTTAGTAAAATTCTGAAAACGGCTTTTGAAGTTTAGAAGATTTCGGAACTGGAGTCGAACTTCATTCGAAAAAAAATCCTATTTTGAACTACATTATAATAATAAAAGTCCTCGTCACTGACTACAAAACTAACGCAAACGCTTCTTATAAAAGTTTAGAAAATAAGCAAGCAAGAGCAGTGATAGCACAGTGAGTAAGGCGCTGGCGCAGAAACCGAAAGTGCGTGAGTTCAGTTCGATCCCTGGGAGGGTATTCTTATTTTTTCTTCGGTATCAATTAATTATTGGAAAGGCCACAGTAGTTTTTAGTTTCTGAGTTGACCACAAGATGGCGCCACTCGCAACTAAAGAGAAATTTAGATCTACCGCTTTGGAACTAAAAGTCGTGCATCATTAAAACTCCGTATGCAGTCGCCTCATAGATGTGTCGTCCCACTGGCAAAATTTTATGGGCGTAGGATAAGGGGCGTGGCACTTTTCAAGCAACTACACATTTGGTTATAACTTTAGAACTATGCATCATACATCAATGAAACCCGATAGGAACTTACTACATATCCGTATCCTTCAACTCGGAAAATGAGACGGGAATTGGAGTGATCCCAAGTCTATGGAGTGAGACCAAACATGATCCCAATATCCCAAAAAATAAAAATTGTCCAAAAGTGAGTCAGGCCCTCCCGCATTAGCGAACAAGCACTTTTTTCACTTACTTGTTCGTATCTTTAGTATTTGGCTACGACACTGTTTTTGGTTGCAAACTTAATTGAGCTTTAAAATTAAGGGTAATTATTAAAACCCCGCATATTTATGTGTGTATGTGTGAGTGTGTATATGTGACGGTGTCCAGCTTAGCTTTAAGCGATTACAGTGGCACTCTTGAAGTAAAGGTGCCACAAATTGTAGAGGTTCCCACTTCGGGCTGCTCTTGGGGTTGCTAAGAGGCGGATATGGAGCTGGAAGTGGAGCGGCACAGTAGCTGTTGCAAGTGGCGGACTGCAGGTGTATGCTGTAATTGAAAAGCGTGCGCTGCTGGCATTGACGCGAGGCACACGGTTTACGGCGTCTTCATTAAAGCGAAACGTGAGAAAATGTACGCCGTAGGATTTTGCAGTGGCGTTTTCCCATTCCGTTGTCACGGCGGTTCGGCATGAGGCGGCAATACTCAAAGGCGACAAAAAGAAAAAAAGTTATAAAGGAAAATGGGAAACGGAAATAAGCGGGCGAAAGTGTAGTGAAGTTGTGAGGAGGTATAAAATTCAAGCTTTTAGATTAATTGCTAACGGGTGCGCAACTAGGCTAGTAGAGTTGAAAGTGCGAGCACTCACAAGGATCGACCGAGGCGGCCGCAGAGACAAACGCTTGAAAAGCGTTAAACAATTTGCGCTTAGCCGGCCGGCAAAGCTTGAGGTGTAGCAAAGCAGGAGGCAAACCCGAATTCCCTTTCTTGCTGTTGCTTATACAAACTCGTTTTTCGGCTCGGAATTCCAATGTCTATTTTCTTTCTTTTCCTTGTGTTGCAATTCCGTAGTTTTGTTTCCTTTTGTGTGCTGGCTTGACTTGGTTGCATTGCCACCAACGTGCGGTTGCCAGCTACCATCCCTTCCAATAAAGCCTCGTCATGAGTTTATT
The DNA here is from genome assembly GCA_963457695.1 of Neria commutata. Taxonomy (NCBI): domain Eukaryota; kingdom Metazoa; phylum Arthropoda; class Insecta; order Diptera; family Micropezidae; genus Neria; species Neria commutata. The sequence continues at coordinate 42,612,430 of OY735246.1, forward strand.
TTGTTTGACGGTCAAAGAAATTTGTTGCATACTTTTTGGCTGTTCTGCTGTTTTACTCCGCTTTTTACTTATATGGGAACAGATGGAGAAGAGATTAGTTCTTCAGAGCGTGCTTGGTGTGTACATATTTGCTGGAAAGGAGTTTATTCTGGGGTGTGTTCATATTGGCAGCCGCTGTTAGAAATGTATTCTTTCGTAGTATATCAACCGGCGCTTCTCTTACTCTGGCAATAGAGCTAAAGTTTTAGGCATTTCGATGTGTTCGAATTTCAGTTTTCTTTAATGACTGATAAAAAATTAAACACAGTTACATTGCAGAAGAAGTAATCGATGGACATTGGATATTATAATTTTTGAAAATCGGCATAAAGCAGAATAATATTTTACAACTCTATTTTAATCAAGAGTTTGAAATTTCGAGTGCCATAAATGGCTTAAAATTAATACTCCAATTTCGATTATTACAGCCAATTTATATTTTTGAGGCTTTAGTAGTTTTGCTTGCGAAACTTCATTCGTGACTTATATGTATATATTTATATGTAATGTAAATAATAAAAGCCAAAGGATCTTTAGTATCAGACTAACACATATGTATGTACATACATCCTCTATGCCACTGAGGTACTTATCTGGATTCAAATGGTATATACTATTTATTCCCAAAAATTATTTAAATATTTGCACTTTAAAATATCCAAATTTATGCAAGTACAATGAACTTTCTATCCTCCACCCTGCCGCTCAGAAAGTCTGCAGCAGCTTTTATTTTAACAAAGGCACGTCATTTGCTATATTAGAAAAATCGCAATAAATAAATTTGCGCTAAATTGAACATTGGAAATTTATTTGTAAGAGGCGTTGATGGGCGCGCAATAAAGAGGCAAAAAATACACACGCAGACATAAACACTCACACACGCAAAAAAGAGGGAAACTAAACGTGTTCAAATGGCGTGGACATTAGTAAACAACAACTTGGGGCAAGGAGCGGCTGAATGCATGTAATCAAAGGTTTTTGTATATGTGTCGGCATTTGTATTGGTGGTAGTTAGGGGCAATGACCAATGTCTGAATGAAAAGAAGTATTCAAAAAACTTGTAGCATTTTTAAAGAAGTGAACTAGAAAAACGAGAGGAAAAATGGAAAAAGCCCAAGAAATAAAAAAGAACCGAAGTAACAAGAAACATGAAAATACAAAATAAAAAGGAACAAAATCTGCAGCTGAGGGCATAAAAAGCTAAACCATCACTCAATGTAATATGGGGAACATATTTATGTGAAAGTGTGTGTTTTGTCAATGTACCCCAAGGAATGGCGGAAGCATGAGAATATTTAATGGCAAATTCCACAAAGAAAAGATAATTTCAGAAATATTGCCTTACTAGGTAATGCTATTGGTAGTATAGATAGTGTTACTTTGTTTAGTATATTTCATCGTGTTTGCTTTCGGGGAGCAGTGCCATTGTTCAGAACGAAAATGCACTACTTGTTGATTCAATGTGTAAACTTATCTCTAAGTCAGAGATTACTTGTCATTTTGGAGGATATTACTTACACACATTAGTAAAATCTAATCATCATGATATGCTAAAATGTATCGATCCTTGTAACGCATAATTATGTATTAAGCCCCGGCATTACCATTCAGTACATCATTTTAAATTTCTTCCTTCGGGGGTATTACACATGTATATATGCATACGCAAGACATTGGGGCTCATTAGTTGGCAAATCGATGGAGGCCGTACAGTGGGGCACAAAATATATGTGCTGCTGCCTGACCCACGTACAACACAGTTGCAACCTAATCAATATAAATTGGTGATTGTGAGCTGCTGCTCCTTGTTGTTGTTGTTGCTGGAGGTGGTAATATGTTGAGTAATGGGCGTAGTTGGGGATGGGTGTTACTTTGTGATTGAAGTGCCGGTGCCTCAACAACTTACAGCTGTGCCGAAAATGGTATTACACATACTGGTACCTACCCCCATTTATTCTCTCTTTGTAGGACAGCAAAGCGTATTAACTGCTTTCAAGGTATGTCCTTGTCCGTATACTTGTGCTGATCGTTTACGGGTAGACTAACAAAATCAAATGTTAAAGTTCTGAAGGAATATTTTCTAACGAGCAAAAATAAGACAAGAAAAAAATCTATCTATCCAGAGGAGACCCTCTAAGGTTTATACACGCTTATTATAGCGCGTAAGACGTAGAAACCGTAATACCAAAATAATTAACTAATGCCGTTCAAGTTTCATTCAAATGAAGAAAACGCTACTTCAGCTTATAAGCAGCTTTCAAGCATTACATTTCGGAACTTATATAAATAAATAAATAGGTACTCACATTTTAATTCAGTTTTCACGAATTTCTAGAATCATGTTTCCCACTTGGCTTTACTTTTAAAATTACAGGCAAATTTTTTTGTATTCCAATTTGTAGTATATATATATAAGCAATCTTAACATTTTCGAAACGGACTTACTTTTGAAGCGCTATTCAGACTAAGCTCTCGTTTTTTGTTTTTCTTCATTTTCATTATGTCCGTATATTTTCGATTTGAATTGATTTGAAAACTGAACTACCGATAACGGTTCCATTGCTTTTCAAATGGTTGTGCGGATGCGTGTTTCACTTCCGAAGACTACAAACTATGTTTACTGATTGATTATAAACTTGTTTCCAAATGTCATGGGCTGCAGATTGCTTGTGCAAATAAGGGGAATCTTGCACAGGATGCTTAGTTGCAAAGAATTTGCAATGGGTAGCTCTTGCCGTCTAAATGAAGTTCATTAATGCTCGACATGACTGAGATTTATAGGTAGCAGCTGCATTAGCACATTTCCCACGCCTATTTTCCGCAAAAATTGTACTGTTTGGCAGTTGTATATACTCCTCCAGGGAGTACACACACATCCTAATGCGCATGCATGCATACAAATCGAATTGATCAGCGCTCTTCATTAGCTCTCATCGAATTAATGTACTAATGGCTCTCAATTAGCCGCACACCAATACGAGCATATACATAGGTACAAATACATATATGTATGTGTAATTATATGTTTTGGGCTTACACTTTAGCACACATGTACACATGTACTATATACACGCACACTTACACAAACTGGCACAACCACATATAAAGCGTTTCGCAATTAGCTACACGGATAACATGTTGACTCCATTTGTATAGAAGGTATGCCTCATAATTTGCTTAAATTCATGTGACTGTGTTTGTGTGTAGGTATCGCATTATTATGTATATATGTATGTGCATTCGCTATGAGTTTGAGCGCCATATCAGTTTTGCTTCGTTCAATTGTATTAAATTTTAGCCATACGCGTTTAATTAATGCTTCTGCCAGAGGGTAGAGAAGCAGAGGGGTTGCTAATGATTGGAATCTTAGTAGAGGATAACCTAATTGATATAACTTTTTGGAGTAGAATATTTTGCGCTTTTTTGGTATGCTTTAAGTTTATAGTTAGTCTTATTCAAAGTTAATATAATAACATCTAATTTATGACATGGTGGAATTGCTGCCGATATTCAGGAATCCAAATACCGGTCGTTCGTGAAGTGACGATCTTCTTAGAACTCCCTAAGAGATAATTTGAAAAATAAATTCCCTTCTTATTAGGTGTTATGAGGTCGGCTTAGAATTGAACCCAGGCCTCCCGCATCAGCGACCAAGGACTACCATATTCCTTCTTAAATCAATCTAAAATATTTTTAAATTTCAAAATATTCTAACCCTCACTCCGATCGCATTTATCTGGTAAAAGCCTAAATTTCATTTGTAAGTTTTCATGATAGCTGCAAATAGTTTAAACAAAACCACAGAGCTTTTGACTGTAACATATTGCATAAATAGTGGTGCTCTATGAGAAACTCATTGGTATGAAATTCAGCAATGGAAGTAATTGGTATGACTGTCGATCAATCTGGTCAACTGGAGCTAATCGAATTGAAAATGGAAATGTATGACAGTGAGTGGTATTAAAGTTTTTACAATATATTTTATGCCTTCGAAAAACTTTTCTAAAACTTAAATAATATATTTTCAATTGCTAAATCAATTTCGGAAAATATGTCAAATAGACCAGTCTTGCTGTTAGTTCTTCATTTAGTCATTTATAAAATCTGCACTACATTTATTAAACTAAATTCCAAATTGCATTTTCTGCATAAATGCAACGCTGCCCAGGCACTGCTCATTTGTGCATGTCCCTCCGGGCACTTGAGCCTGTCCTAGGATTATCGTAGCCATTTAGGGAGACATTTGAAAAGTTTATATTTTAAGCTAGCTGCGCGTGCCGCACATGGTCACAAATAGTCGCACAAACTTCACAAAAGCCGACACATGCCGGAAGGCGGCTTTCAGAGCGGCAACAGCAGGCCAAAGTGGAATTGTGCAAGGAGCAGCTAGTGAGAGTTAAAAGCTTTTGTGCTCAGTCACATTCGGTATTTAAAAAACCTGCTGTTCGTTTATAGACAGATTTTTCGAATATTCAGATATTGATAGTTCAAATAGCGTATTTGCCGAATATATTTCATTATTTATTTACCTGAAACTTGATCTTTTGATCGATTTTTCGATAAAAATGGATTTCTGCAATTATATTTTACTGCTTTTTTTTAGAAACATTATTCCAAAACCTAGTATTCTTTCATGTTGGAAGACTTGAATTTTAAGTAGGGTTCACCCATTTTTACAGGGTTCTTGCAAAATCTGGGGTTTCGCTATGTTTCAGATTTCTGGGTAACCGGTTCCAAAATAGGCACGAATACTGAGCTTCAAACGTTAACCTTAACTTAAGTTGCATGACGTGGCGTTGTACGTCACGGCCGTCGCACTCAGTGGCACCCGCTTAGCTCGATAAGCAATTTGGGTGCCCACAAAATGCAACCGCAATGAAAAGTGTCTGTGTGTGTGCGTGTGTGTGGGAAATATTCTTTTTATGTGCCCGGAAAGTTTGTTGCATGCCACACTGGCGCGCGGCATAAGTTGCACAAGCAGTGCAGCTGTTGCTGCAAGTGGCCAACTTTTCAAGCTTACATGTGTGTGTTTGTGGCACACTCACTTACTCACACGGACATAAATCACAGTTTAAGCGTGCAACGCTCAAAATCCTTGCGCTGAGAGTTGTTGCAAGTGAAACAAGTTGCCAACATTTTTTTGTGCGGTCTCAAAAGAGCAACAAAAAATTGCTTGTAATTATTGCCAGCATGTGGCCAGTGTTGCCACTCCTTACCCTTGCCTTCTAGTGTGAGCGTGCTGTGTGTTTGTTTGTATGTGTGTTTGTGTTTTGACTAGTTGCATTTGTTTTTATTTGACTGCAAATCCGCCAAACTATTTCAGAAGATTGCTGCCACAGCATTAGAAGAGGGTGAGCGTAGCCATGGAATAGTATAAGGGCGAAAGGGGAATTTTTATTAAATAGCAGCTCAACTGCTTTATGCGGACTTAAGCGAAGCGCTGGGCGAATTTGCGGTTAAATTCCTGCAAGTCAAGCACACCGGTGAACGTCTTTTGTTTAGCCTTTTGTGTCCTTTTGTGTCCATACGCACGATTTCAGTGTTTCTGTGAACATTCCAGTAGGAAATGGCGTATTTTGCACAAATTAACGGGACCTACTACTAATCCGAATGAGATTGAGAAGCTTTTCATGGCAAATAATATTCTCTTAGAAATGCGAATTTAAAAGTGGCGCCACGCAAGGAAATAATTCGAAAAACAAATTCTTTTTTCATTAAATGTTATCTGCTCCGGCTGAGATTTGAACCCAGGCCCTCCCGAATCAGCGATCAAGCACTTGTCCATTGTCGAAGCAGCAAAGCCAACTGAAGCTTGTCTTTCCAGGAAAAATCCTTGAATAATCGCTTTTATCGGCCTTCTAACTTCGTACAAAAATAAATGAAAAATAACAACAAAAATTTTTTTTTTAAATTTCTTCTTATATTCTTCCCTCCAATATAAGAAAATACTCAACATTCATTATTATAGCTCAGGTGAGTTGTTCGCCATTTTCAGGGGTCAATACCTCACTGAGCGACGCTTGTGCTTTTACGGCATGCAGCTAAGATATAAGCGTGTGGCATTTGCAACATTTAAGCCACTTTTGTGCACACATAACGCTTTGGAGCAAGCCACATGTGGCTTGTGGCACGATGAAAATATGTGCACTGGTGTCACGTGCAAGCGTTGCACATTCAAAAGGAAAGAAATACGAAGAAGTTGAGGGGCAGTGTTTGTATGTGTGCTTGACCACATACAAAGAAAATGAGAAAGAAGCATTTAAATGCTGTGCCACAGAACAAGGTGAATAATGAACATTGGCATGAAACTGTGATGATCTTTTGGAAACTGACAAGTAGTCTTCTTTTTAATATTTTCTTACTTAATATGTACTTTATAAAAATGATTCGTAGTGGTAACAATTCAGTAGTCGAGTTGATGAGTTTACACTACGGAGCGGGGTTTACCTCGGCAAACGTTGGCTCTGCAACTAGCACGAATCCATGGGATTTTGCAAACTAAGAAGTAAGTTTCGGCAGAACAAAGATTTTACACTTAATACAATTTGGGTTTTTATAGGCTTTAGGTTTTTATTTCTAAGACAGTTTCGATAAGAAACATTTTCAAACAACTGGGAGAGTATATCAGAAATGCTTGCTAATCTACTGTATTCGTTAGTGATTATTTGGCCAGCTACCTTAAGATCTCATCCCTTTCATGAGTAGTAGCGAATTCAATTGTTGGATAAAATCTTAAACTGTCGGAAACCAAGAAGTTTTGCACTTTTTACGTCAGACTTGAAATCGAGCAGATATTGGAAATTGATTCCTTTAAAGTGAACAGAAAGAGAGTCAAAAATTATCAGAGGAAACAAATCCGAATTTTTCAACCAACCCACACTTTGCGCTTTTACTCTTTTTCACTTCGATTTCGAACATTAAACGGCCTCAAAAGCAACTGCTAAACTGCTGTCGGTACCGGGTCCAACATGCAATTCAAAATATTTTCCGGCCACTACACTATCATTCACTATATATAAGCAAGTCTATGCGGGTGTATAGAACTGTCGATTATGTTAATATAACTGATCAAACTATTATTAATTGTTTTTAATATACATATGTGATAATCATCAGGTAATAAACTTTATACTTTCAACATTTAATTAAAAGCATTTAATCGAAAATAATAAGCCACATCGGGAGGTAACCGTGAAGAGTTAACATGCATTCGAATTGGTATACGGAATTATTGGGATAAGTAGAGACAATAGTGCAAAAGCGATAGTGAAACAAAAATTAAGAGTGGAGATAGTAAAGTCTGGTCTGGGGCGTTTAGAAGAATTTTTGTGCGATTGATAGAGAAAGTGAAAGAAAAAATTAGGGGATCAAAATATAAAGAGTGGAGGATTTATAAAAAGAACTTGTATATTTTTTTTTTACAGGTGAAACAAAATAATGTAAGAAGATTGGGTGAGTGGGAACAGGAGCTGGCACAGCAAGCTATTTAATCAGCAGAAGAAGGAACAAATTAAAGTGTATGAGACTAGAGAGAGTCATTATTATCTACATATTTTTTCCTTCTAGAGTAAATGGGGAACTTAAAACTAAATATGCTATATCGTACTTAATATGGTTCTTATTACATATTATACGTAATGCTAAACCAAACTTTGAGTCTATAAATAACCTTACACTGAGAATATAGGTAAATTAAAACCACATAATGGTAAATGCAGGCTCAGAAGAACGTACATTTATGACTGAAAAGCCTATGATTATATTGGATTATAGACTAGATATGAAACGAAGGCAAAAATATTTGAAGCAAATTCACATTTATTGCAACATGGAAATCTTTGGATGGATGCTAACAAAATACTTATGACATAAAGTTAATAGCAACATTTTATGCTTATACACTATGTATATGTGGTAGATAAGGACAATTAAATTAACGCAGACAATAACACAATACGTAGACATTTATAAGCTTACCCGGGACTATTTTTTGATAGCGCCTGAAGGAAGAAGTTCTAAGCAAATATGAAGTGTGTAATAACTTAAAATAGATGGGATTGAAATAAATAAAAAACGAAATATAAACTAAAGCAGCGAAATAAGTGTAAAAAAATAGAAGAGAGAGAAAACTGCAGAAACGTATTGTAAGTACTTAACGTACTAGTGAATGCTTCAGCAGGCGAGATACAACATACCGCTCCTCTTCAGAGCAACAATAAGAGCAGAAAGTAAGGTCTTTACAGAATGCTCTCCTTTATTAAGCCAAGATAAGGCATGATAGTAATGTTTAGAATATAAGAAACAAGCATGAAAGTTATATCGTAGGAGCGACATCGGCATATTAGCACATTTTTTCGGGTATACATACATACCGAAGTTTTTAACGAAAAGGCGCCACCCTGGCTTAGTGAAGAAGTGCTCGGTCCGTGATGTGGGTCACAGAGCTTATAATCATCTAAATATAAAGAAACTACGAGGCAACTTTCCGAGAGTATACTTTGGCATGATGAAAAGCTTCTTACAACAAGCTTCCTGTGTGGATACGGGAGGAACATATTTGCAGGTCCCCTTAGGAGGTAGCCTCGGTTCCATGTCCTATTGCGCCATTTGTTAGTTTTATTTTTGTTTAAGTAAATAAGGTTTCGGGAAAAAAATATTTAAGAAAAATCGCCGCTGTTATTGCGACTAGTTCTACCCGTTTTGCTAGCCAATGGAATTTATCCATAAAATTCTCGAATTTTTTTTTGGAATATGTATTGTATAGGCGCTAAGAGTGAATTCTCTCATTGTTATAGTACAGCTAAAGCTTACTGCTCTTATTGGAAAAACTGGCGTGATCTATAAAGCGGTAAAAGCTTAAGTAACTAATTAGCTATTTTTTGAAATCTTTGTTCCTTATATACTGAAAAAAAGGAACAGTAATAAAGACCGTGTACAGATGTCATGTGAAAGAATGGAATAAATTATTATATTAATAAAATAAGTAAGAAAGCAACAGTCGGGTTTCACCGACAGAGTAATACCCTACACCAAGTAACAGAGTGGGCGGACCACGCCCATTTTTGTCAAACTAAAAGATATACCTAATAGGACTATATGTGCCAAATATTGATACTTTGACAGGTGTACAATAGAAATTATCGGTACATTTATTATACCGCCTCCATGGTGGGCGGCCTATGCCCAATTTTGGAGAATTCAAAGGTGTTAATACCAGCAATGAAGTAGCCAAATATAGACGCTCTGGTGTATATATATTATGAAAGTTGGGTGGATATTCCGTTTATGGCCTATACAGTGGCGGACCACGCCCATTTTCTTGTGTGGTATGTAAGACCTGTATTTCAACTAGGAAACCAAATTTTATTCATTTAAATTCATACATAGTCAATTGAGAGTCATTTTACCGGAAAATTGTTTCCGCCTATATAGTGGGCGGACTACGCCCATTTTTTCATATGACATAGAAGACCGATGCATTAACTTGAATACCAAGTATTATTCTTTTCAATGAGTAAATAGACAAATTACAGCAATTTTATCGTAAAAACCCGAGGTAGTGGGACTTACAAGCCCATTGTGGGCGTGTTCTTCGACCGAGTTAGATAATCTCAGAACTTAATTAAGTTAAGGTTCACTATAACAGTGTACCAAATTTTGTCCAACTCCTTCTTTCTCTCCTCCGCGGACAGACAGACGGACAGACGGACAACCGGAAATCAACAGAGAATGTGATTCTGAGCATATCTATATACTTATGTTAGCTATAGTTAGGACGGCTCCTTTAAAGCGTTACAATTTTCACACAAAGTTATTATACCCTATTACCATAGGTGTAGGGTATAACGATATATAAATAAATATAATATATAAATAAGTAATTAATGGTTGTGTTTTGAGTCTATTTTCTGCAATATTTAGAAAATACACTTTAACGGATATGTAAGTTGAGGCAAAGCTATGTAGTTTTAAGTAAATACGTATACGTAAATTCATGTTTATATAACATTTTTATGAACAACATTTAACTATATGCTATATGGAACATACATACACCCAAAAGCGCAAGTGAGTAAATTGGCATTGGACTAACACGTGTACTTTAAAAATGTGGTTTTATCATTTCTTTTAAGCTAAAATCAATTAATTAAAATATATTGTATAAACTAAATTAAAGTTGCAAGTGCTTCATATTTCATAAAATTTCTGTCCGAATAGGCTTTTTTAAATGAGATTTATGGGCAATCAATTTTGATATAGTTACTTTGAAGTATTGCGCATTTTTTTAAACTGTAGAATTTTAGCTTGTTTTTGTAATTGCCAATTAATTTATACACTTATAATTAAATTGCCAAAAAGTAGTAAAAATCAATAGAAGGCAAATGTAGTCAGACCAGCAATTCAAGAGCTATGTAGGAGAGGAAGCTAGAGAGCACATTTAACGAGGTCGGAAAGGGTTTCAAGTGCAAAATGCTGGAAACCGTTTAAATCTTTGCTGACTGTCTTTCCGTTCGAAAATCTGCCAACATGTCAGTGGAATTCTGCTTTTGGCAGCACTGATTAGTATACGCTCCTAAGAGCAATTTGAAGGCATCAAAATACTGGTTCGAGATGATCTTAACGTAAAGCAGTTTTGAAGGCATCCACTTTGTGCTCTTGCTCATGATTGATTAGGAGAAATAATTTTCCCGATAGGTTTTAATGCGGAAAATTTGGCAGAAAGCATGCTATGAGCCAGTCTATTTGCTATAACGATGAATATTACACAACATATAAAATGTTTGTACAGTGTCATTTATAAAAAATTAAATCATTTTTGTACTTGTTGAAAAATGACGGTTTCTTTTTTCTTGCGTTGACTGTATCTCAAGTAGAGAAGCTTAAGTTTCAAAACAACTTCAGCTCTTACATTGTATACTTTCTTAGGGGTCTAACAATAGAATATACTTGGTAGACTTCTGTTGCTGTTCTAAGATTATTAAATTAATTTGTTTAAAATTTAGAAGCAGCCTGAACTGCTATACAAATAAGCTTAAAATTTTGGTTATTTTAATAATGATATATTGATATTGATTTACGTGTTTTTTTGAATGTACCAGCTAAAGTCCATACTTTTTTTTAACTCTACTCAGCTTCAAAACAGCTTCAAAGCATGTGTGGCATAAGCTGTCAAAATCATAATGACAAGGCAAAGAATAACGGTAACTTTATGAATTATAAAGAACACTTGTAGGCCCATTAACATCTGCAACATTGGGTGTGTGTAAACGAGGGGTGTGCATGTGTAAGTTGGTATGGCATGGGTACATTTTAATTTAGTTGTAGATTTAGGTGTAATACTTTTTAGTTTTTGGTTCTTTCTGATTGGTGGTTTATTTGCTTTTGTAGTTAATTTATTTTCGATTTTGTTGGTTTGTTCGTTACTTGTTTTTGATTTGTTTGAGGGATTTGATTTATCATGCAACACTTGCAATTTATTTGAGCCACAAAGTTGTGAGATCGTGGTAAATAAATTCAAGCGTCGACTGTTTAACCAGAGATATTACACCAACTTATTGTTTTACACTGTGCAAAAAAGTGTATTTTTTCTTTTCTGCATAAAAGGAAATTGTTTATTGGCTTTTAAATATTATTTTTGCATGTAGTTTTGGTTCGACAATTAAGAAAACAATAACTTGCATAATATTCTGGTTAAACTAGTTTTAGTTGTATTTTTCTTTTCATCATTTTAGAAAGTAATTAGTTAAAATGGTTTGTTAAGCGCAATGTGTAAATTCGTTTTTAGGCTGTTCGTTAGTTAAATGGCTTTTTATGCACATATATATAATATTACTATATATGTTCAGAAGTTAGTTACGATTTAGTAACACTGCAGTTAAGAGTATCAAATCGAATCCAATGACAATGTGAGGCCCACATAAACGGCAAGCTGACAATGTACACTCCCACTAGACCACTGCGTGTAAAATACTCTTATTGAAACAAACAAAATTTTGTAATTCGTTTTGCTTTTTGTGTTTTTATAATCATTATTTTTCGCATTTAATGCTTAAAAAAATATATAGTTAATTACTTTAGGGCAGGTGTTGTTGTTATTCTATTTTCAATAGATTTTTAAAACGTATATTTAAATGAGTATTTTAGTAGTGATAAATAGTAAGAGGTGTAAAAAGTGAAGGAAAATGAGGAACACATATTTAAAATAATATAAAACGTATAAGAATAATAACGAAAACAACATGCACAAAAGTAGACTACATTTTTTTAAAGCAGTCATCCACGTAAGAGAAGACATCCAGAAAGCCACCACCGCTCAATATACCTGCAAAAGGGCTATCAGCAGAAGCTGGGGGCGGAAACCATCAGCCATTTACTGGCTGTACACGGCAGTCGTCAGACCGATTCTCATGTACGAAGTCACGGTGTGGTGGACAGCCCTGAACAAATCCACCTACGTGAATCTGTTAACCAAGGTGCAAAGAATGGCAGCCATATTGATCTCAGGCGCCATCAGGACAACGCCAACTAAAGCTCTGGAAACCCTACTCCACCTACTCCACCTACTCCCCATAGACATCTACGGGGAACTAGTGGCGAGCTGCACGGCAGCAATGCTCAATGCGATCCTTCCGTGGAGCAGGATCGACATAGGACATGCCAGAATCGTAAACAAACTACCATTCCGTCTTTCGGAGATTGACTACACAATCCCCTAACCACTCCCCAAAGCACTATTCAATGCGAAAATCCCCTCAAGGGGCAATTGGGATAAACACGAACTAACCTTTTACACGGACGGTTCAAAGATGAAGGACAAAGTCTAGACTACCGGACCACTGCAGCGTCTTTCAGGCCGAACTCACAGCCATCAGACAATCAGACAGGCAGCCGCTTGGCTCAAAGCAAATGCGATCTTATCAATTGGTTGTTATGCGAGATTGTAGTTTTTGTATTTGGGCATTACTGTAATACTAAATAGTGTATTTTATTGCAGAGTGTAATATCCGGAAATGCAAAATGTCTAAATGTTTAAAATTTTGATGAAACTATCTATGCCATCTTTTGGAATATTTTAGATTTAAAATTTGTAAAAATCTACGCATACAGAAAGTTTTTTAACGTGTTAGAGTAAAACGATGTAAGCTGTGTTAAAGTTATTAGAGGAGGGTTCTGCGCTCAACATTAAGCATATCTTTGTTTAAAATTGAAAATCCGAATGCTTTTGAGATGCACTGTATGCATATATCGGGCAACAAATGCAGCCTACACTGTGATTGCTTATAGTTTTTCCTTTCTTTAATAACAAACTAAACGTAAACTAAAATTGTTAAAAGCAAAATAGATTTTAAATTTAGTAGAAAATGTATATTAAAGATTTTTCTCTTATATACATACATACATGAAATAGCGAGTGGATATAATGTATTTCAATACACGTTTGGCATTTGATGCAATTTTCAAAGCTGTCAAGTGTTTTTTGCTTTTCTCTTGCATGACTGCGCAACGCGCTAAAAATGCAAAATGACAAAAGAAAAATCGCTAAAGTAGTTAAATGAAACAAAACTAAAAGATTTTACTTAAAAACTGTTAGCATAGGCAACTAAAAGGCCAATAGCACCAAAAATAACGCACTTCCAAGCACTTTACGGACAAAATTTTGTTGGTTTGCCTTTCAGCGCGACTGTTTGAGTGCGTTATTTTGTGTGTGTGAGCACTTTTGGCACTGTATGTACATATGTATAGGTGGTAAGTAAGGCATTTTATATTGGTTTTCTTCTTTTATATTTCGTAGCATGTTATAAAAATACAAGGTGCACATTGAATGCATCAACAAAACACACTACACGTCATTTCCATCATACAAATTCCAAAAAATTAAAATTTATGTGCAAGTAAACTTTACACCTAATAATAAATGTACTAGTTATATGAATTTTAAATGTAAAGTAAATAAAAAAAGTTGTCATATAAATAAAACGAAAGAATCTTACCTCTTTGCGATGACATACTAAATTTTGATTAGGGATACTCAAATGCTATTTTTAAAAAATGTTCTTAGTATTTGTTATTAAAAGAATTGAAGTTCGAGTTTTCTATCTTGATATTTGTTAAGTGTGTCTTTTTTTTTAAATACATATTCGTGTTTGATTTTTTATTTGAATGTACTGAATCAGTAGTCGAAATGGTCGAGATTTCTGCAATTATGTGTTTTGGTTTTTCAGTCCGTCTGTGGTTTTGTATGTACTAGCATGAATATCTTCCAAGTACTTTCAGCGAGATCCCATTCGCTCCTCGTGACTACCCACTTACCTGTTGTACATGAGCACATCCGGTTTCCACAGTTTGTTCGGCGTAATGCGCAGATCTTTCACACCGCCATAGTCTGAGTCATTCCAGCGTAGATTATAGTCATTCCATTCCTGTGTTTTATGTTTTTATTGAGAAAAATGGAAAAATATATTAGTTAACTCGTATTTGATAGTATGAGCATGTAACCAGTATTATAAATAACATGTTGAATATCTTTACAAAAGAAGAAGATACTTCTTGTAAAACTTGGTAGCTTGCAACTAAGATGAATTATGGAAGCAAATAACGAAAACTCCAAAGACTTCCTGCATTTATCTAATATGTTTTTAAAAAAACTTTATAAAAAAATGCTTGTTATATCTTACTACTTTGCCGGCGGTTTCATACCTAGGAATCAAGTCTCTACTGGAATTCGCCAGCAACTTTCGTATTTGTTCAGATCACTATTTCCCTGACTCATAAACAGATCTCCAACTGGTATCGCTGAGCACCCAACAAGTAATAGTAATACCTACCCTACTAAACAATTCTGCTAGAAGAAGGTAAATATATGTAAACGAGAAATGGCGAGCGTTTGAATTAGATAAAATAACAAAAATATTTTGGTCAAAATACTCAAAAGAATGAGTTAAATACTTTCTTAATATGTTGCTGAAAAATGTGGTGTATTGCTAGGCATAAAGTCTGAGGACTGTGAGGCATCACACCCACATATAATATCTTATCATTCACGTAGATGCATCCACTTACCATTTATTGGTAGTGGTGCGGACTCGTATAAGCAGCTTAGAGTAAATCTCATTGAACATTTTATACCAGGACAAAGCTTATTATTAGAAATTGGAAACTTGACTCTCAATGCAAAAACCTTCGACAGCAAAGCAGCGAAGTTAAGAAATGATATTGAACATCTAATACGAAGAGTATGACCTTGTTCATCACAACAACTTAACCTAACCTAAGTTTATATATATACATATATCCGGCAGACATATTCTCTATGATAAACTGAACAAATAAATTTTATTTGACGGAATTCTGAACATTACCTATAGGAGGAAAATATTCGATGTTTGGTACTTTTGCAGACAAAATTTTTATAAAATATTTTATACATTTATCGTGTGCTGATATCTAGTTGGATAAGGATACCCATATAGCGCGATGATAAGAAAACCGAGTACTTTTAGCATTTTTGAGTCAATATGAGGCTGTAAGAATTCTTGTCGTTGTGACAAAGGTTTTGTCTAAAAGGTATTTTTTGTCAAGTCCTGGATGGAAATCATAGTCCAATCTGAAGAGGCTTGAAAACTGAAAACTGCAAAGACGAAGTTTGTAATATGTCCTGCATTCTATATCAGCATGCCCTTATACAAATAGCTTTTCTTTATACGGAGTATATGAGTTGTAGAAAGAAGAAACCTATGCATAGCTTCACTACCAAATTTTACAAGATTTCGCACTTAATTTTCGAATATTTTCAAAAATTATGATTAATCTTTGTATTGTACAATTTACAATTCTTATGCTTTCGTGATTTGAAATATGTTCAAGATGAAATTGCGACAATATAACGAGTACTGTAGAGGAGTGAGGAAGGCTGAAGGGGATTCAAATGAAACGTAGCTGGAAGCACGGAATGGATTGAAAGTTCCTGAGCATATGACTAGAAAATGATGCATTTCTGTTCTAAGAATTTTGTATATTTTAAGGAATAATTTGTTGTACTTAAAAACTTTCATCCAGTCTGCATATAAAAAAAGTATTCGCTGATAGGTTTCTATTTTTGGGAACTGAAATAAAATCGGAGAGAAAATAGTAAAAGCAAGTAATGATATAATTAACTAAGAAATATGGAAACAGAAAGATGGCAAGCGGGAGAAGTAGCCCCAAAAGCTGAAAAATATATTGGACAAAAACTTTCTTTATTGAAAGAGAATTACGGATATGAGCGAACAAGGAAGGCAACAAACCCTTTAGCATTTTCAATAACTTAAACTTAAAGATTATTCATATGCAAAATTATATACACTCTAGCCCAATTCACAATCTTGTGCAAATGGTCTGGAATTTTTGCAATTGACAGTTTTGTAGCAAATCTACAGTAGTTTTGACAGTAGTTTGCTACAAAACTGTCAATTGCAAAAATCCCAGACCATTTGCACAAGATTGTGAATTGGGCTTCTATGTTTTACTGCTATGACATATGGATACATCCATACACTTATACACACAAACACAAACACATACATTGCTACACTAACACAACTGCAATATTTCTAATTACTAGCGCAATATGCAAAAGTAATATGTAAAATATTGACAAATAAAGTCAAAAATTAAAAATGCTTAGTGATTTTAGGCTTAAGCGTGCATCTGCAGAAGCAGCTTTCATGGGCATGCCGACTAAAATCGGGAGGAAAGGTTTTATCAAAGGAATTCCGTTGGAATAAGGCGTTGTTTATTAAAATATTTTATGACTCTGCAGAGTTATGGCAAATCCGTGTGCATTGCATAAGCACATCCTCAAATAACTACGTGCCAGTACATTACTAGGGCTGGTAATATAGGGAGATTTTGGCAATTTCAGGGTTTTCAGCATTTATATATAACTTTAAAAATCTTCAGGTATTCGTTGTCGGGATTTGTCATACACATCAATTGCATCTTTCTAGAGTGATATTTTTCATATACATAAACGTGGTCTCTATCAATTCCTGCCAAACAAACACAACAAGTGACAACACTGATCAGATATTGCATAAGCTAAAATCATTTTTGTGTAATATTGCAATTTTAAAATCAAAATGCTAGTTATTTATTTGCAAGTGTATAAACTGTTAGACCAATAAAGATGAAGAAGAATTATTATATATATCTAATATAATGAATCTTTGCGGAACCAGGCCAAGCTGTTTAACTGTTGAAGCAGTTGGAGCTAAGAACAACGAAATTATTGAGCATGGCTTTAAAGTTTACGATGCGCATACCATAAACATTAAACAAAATTCTGAAAAGGTCAAATTCTTTTCCACAAGCAATATCTGATTCGGAGAAGTTTTATGAATCAAACCATTTTCTGAGAGTCATATATCAATCTGATGTATGGGACTTTCAACCCAAAGTCTGGAAAGCAGGTTTGTTTTGTGTGGCATGCATTCAGTTATTCAATAATAATATTATATAAAAAAAAACTTTTTAAAAATAAGCTTTTATTCATTTAATGTACTAAAAAGTAGAAAATAAATTGTTTCCAAGTCACCTGTATCTTACTATCCATAAAAGCTTGGGGCGCTCATGTGTTCAAAATTTGTCAATCGACACAATATTATATTTTATTTATTTTTTGCAAATAGATTCTAGTAATGAACAATGAACTGGTTATTGTTTGCTAAAGTGTCAGTTGAGCGATCTCCCTGTATATAGTTAAATCGCTAGAATCTTGACGGAGCTTTGTGTTTTACTCTGCGTCATCCTGCACAGCCTCACCAGCTTAGCAGGGATACCGAGGTCAGACATTGCGGCGTACAGAGATCCCTTATCGGGCTATCAAAGGCAGATGGTGGGTGTGCATACTATTTTCGTGGGTCTTCTCCAGGATTTGGCGTAGTGTGTAGATCTGGTCGATGGTAGATTTGCCAGGTCTAAAGCCGCACTGATTAAGTCCAATCAGTTCCTTGGCGAATGGCTTAAATCTTTCACACAGTACGCTCGACATTTCATTTAATGTACTAAAAAGTAGAAAATAAATCGCCTGCTAATAAGCTGGAGAAGTGTTTCCTCCATAACCTTAGTATGCTTTTCGTCTTTTCGTAGGAAGCTGCTCCGGTCTTAAATCCTTCGGTTAGACGCTTAACCTTCTAACGGCAATGTAGTATATAAAATAAATGCGATATAGGAGTTCACAGGTTTCCTAAAAACCTAGAGCTGATGCAAAGTGCACATGGCGAACTCGGATTGTATGCTTCAAATTTATTAAAAAGGGTACAGTTAAAAATCTGCAACATAAAACAAATTTCCGTGTTATTGTTCTTAACCATATTTAAATTGCATTACTAAATGTGCCTGATATTTCCCATTCATATATTTTCGGAAACTAGAGTACCCGATTATTTGAGATCTCATAATTTCGACATTCGTAATTTCGGGATTTGGGTTTTCATCGACAGCTCTGGTGCAAAGATGTATCTATTACTTATTTGTCTATGTGTTTGCTATTTTATGAGTTAGTCGGATTCAATGTCAAAAATTTATCTCAATTGCATTTACTGTTGTTGCTGTAGTTTGCTTTCGTTGTTGTTCTTCCAGCTGTGCTTTTATGATATGGAGATAGCGCATCGTACCATCATTGGATTTATTACTATGGCTTTTTCGTGTCCTTTTCTAACATTTTGTGCTGATTTCCTTCACCCAGCTGCCCTTTGTGCTCAACAATTATGGCAGAACAAATTTTATGACCAATTTTTATGGTTTTTAAAAAGTTTTCAACAGTTTTCAACAGTTTTCTTTATGACTTGCACACAAAGAGACACACACACTCGCTCATATACAGACGCTTTTGTTGTCAGCTACGTGCTTGTGTGTGTGTGATTGAGCTTGCACAACATTCAGTGCATATATTTAGGTGCATTTCGGTTCTGCGAGCGGCTCCTTGCTGATATTTTTCTGGTTTATATGGTTTTATTTTGTAGTGCTTCTTTTTGCGTGTCTTCGGTTTTTTTGTTGCGGCATAAAATTTATAAACAAGTTGTTTATGCCAAAGTGTGAAGAGAAATGCAACAAACATGTTAACACACATTCCTACACAAACACACAGATGCACACAAAGAAATAGTAAGAAGTGTAAGGCGAAATGTGTCGCTGTGTTCTGCGGTTGTAAAACATTTTTGTGGCTCATTTAAGCTCTGACGAAGTCGTTGAAAAGGACATTTTATGTGGTGCTGGGGGGTCCTGCGGCAAGTTTAGTGTAAACAGTGTAAATTTACGAATTTAGTGTTGTTGATATAGGCGAATGTAGGAATGATTTATATTTATATTTAAATGCACATTTGGGTGAAGTATTGTAAAAGTTTGATCGACAATCAGTCGGAATAAGTCTACCGTTTGGGCAGTATTTTTAAGCGCTATACTTCAAATATAATTCCAATGATTTCTATCTGATTTTGTTATTTGTGCATATTTTCAATGGTTGCGCATCCCATTATTCCACTCCAGACAAGTCTTAATAGCAGCTTAGCGCGAAAAGTAGAAATGATATCGCGGTATTTTGCTTAAAACAAGTCTCAAATATGTCTCAACAGACTTATTACGGTCATAACGACTAAGGATAAGAAGGGGGGAGGGCAAACAAATACCAAGCGAACTATTATAACAAAAATAAACTCCTTCCCCATCTGGCGTGTTAAGGGTGTCTTAACCTTTGGGCTAAGGTAGCATTTAAAAAGTAGGAAAATATCGTTACCTATTATCAACTTAAGCTAGCGGGATTATATGACAGCACACGAATAGCTACTACGTCACAAACAAAATTTTTTTTTTACATTTTATTAGTTTGATAGGTGTTTTAGGGTTTCTGTAATTCCATCTCAATGAACAGTTCCACGTGGGAACTCGATTTTTCTGTAGGGCTCCTTTTCCAATTTTCAACCGCACGGTCGTTGTGGTTACAAGGATTTTCAAGTTACCCAGTTTGCTTTTTTATGGTCTTGAATTTCAAAAAAATCTTAAAATATAAAAAATTTGGAAAGAGAAATTAAATTAATATTAAAATTTTTAAACTATTCCACAGGAACTATTTAAGTATTGGTGGTGATCATTTTTATTACTGCCTTCGCTTGAAATAAAACCCAAAGTACCTACTCATTCGCTGCAGCTTTGCCCTTCAAAGATTAAACTTTACAAAAATTTACGATAAAAGCCTTTTTAAAACCTAGCATAGCATAAACGTGGCATAAATTAAGCTTAGCCTCAAATTGAAATGCTAAGGTTACGAAGAATTTACTAGTGCGTGAAATATTACAACTTTATAATTTTACGCATTGATTTTTTTCTGCCCGTTGTTTCGCTTTGCTGCCATCTATTGAGACCAAAAATCGAGTATTTAAAGTTGGCTGTAAAAAATGTGGTAGCGCTACAAATGCATGCTTTATGGCGCAATTGCAGAGAAATAATACATTAGTGTAAATTTATGAGATAATAAAAAAACAAGCGCTTGAAAATTTATAAAATTGTTGGCGGGAAATTCGAGCTTTTATGCTTTATATTGTTGCCGGACAGAAAGAGTTAAAAGGGAAGTGAACAAAAAATGCGTATGTAAACTGTGGCAAATAATTTCAACACACGAATACAAAAAAAATCAAATAGGTATATCAGTTAAGTGATTTATGGCAGCAGACAAAGGCCACGAATAAACAAAAGCGTTGCATACCTTTAGGCACCTTGCGTGATCGTTTCGTGGTTGCCATAGGCTGACTTTTTGTCAGAGCTTCTAACTTTTAGCTCAGGGCCCCCCTTAACTTGGTAACTCCTCGTAAATGACAAATGACATCGCAGGCCCCCACTACCTGAACGTGTATCTTCACTACCCACTACCCAATGGGGTACCGCTTCACCTCACCCATGCCCCAGCGCTCACATTTAATGCTCATTAAATAAAAATCGTTTTCTGACTGTGCAGATTCCGTTTTCTATAAAATATATGCACGTTTTTATTATATTATCCTGATGCAACAGGATACTTCGGTATTCTCATTCAACTTAATCGCACACATAAAAAATTTATTTCCGATTCATGCCCAATTGCGCATTAATGACAGACGGGCAGACGGCAGACGGACCAGCAGACAACAAACAACAGACAGCTCAGCTGAAGGGGTTGACAGCCATTTGTGCCGATCGGGTGCACGCAGAACATTCAATTTTAATTAAATGTGCGCGAGGCTTAAGGCATTTTGCTTGCACACTCAATGACAGCTTAAGTGCAGCATATTAAGCGGGTCCATTTGCTGGGACACTCAATTGGAAGTTGCTACCTTGGTTCCGAGATAGGTTATCGTTTGATTGGCAGAAAGTCAGAACGTACAGACAAAGAGACAGACTGACAGTCGGAATCAAACGATCATCATCGAGGAATTTTATAAGTGTTCTAATTTCGTAAAGAAAGTTAAAAGAATAATTTCCAAATTAATGCAATCATTCACAGCCCAGATAAAATTATGTTTATTTCAACATTTCCTGCTTCGAATAATTAGATATTGTGTACGATTAAATTGCCGCCTCCTTGGACGTTGATGCGTGGAATCATTGGTTTATATTCCAGTCGACTAATATCTATATATATTATTATCCGCACTATAATATCTTTCTAATATTTTCCCCAGCCAAAAAATCAATTTCTCTGCTGGTTCAACAGAATTAAGCTTTCCAAATTGGTTTTTTAAGTTCAAAATCGTTTTTTATAGAGAAAAATATGTTAAACTAATTAGCTTGGCTCAATGTATTTTACATTTTTGAACAGTATGAACTAGTTTATGTCCTGCTATCTGCATCAGAGATTTCACACACTAAAGAAGGAAAAAAGAGATATTGTGAGGGAGTGACATGCTTCTTAATATGTACAGTTGTGTTTGAAACAAATGAGAATTTTTCGACCTTCCCAAAATTTAATGCTGCACTTAATAGCGGATTAGCATGCATCTATTTATTTAAAAACTTTCCTTTTAGTCGACTTAACTAATTAAAAATATTACTCTTTATACTCACCCTAAAATGAAGCTTAAAAATATAATAGGGGTATTCATTTAAACGTGTACCTACAAGTCTAATAAACCAGATAAACAGCATAAATTTATGGCCTCATAAACAAACTGTCCAAATTTTTATGAAAGATCATTTGCATTTGAAAGATTAAATTTGCGCGATGATTTCGCTGTGCAATCGATGTTTGAAAAACTTATACGGCAACGAATGCAACCCTGCCAAGCATTCTCCTTGCTCTGCTGACCATAAATTTTTCGACATTTTGAGATTATTTTTCGAGCGCGCTCATTAAACACACTTCGTAAATGTGTAAATATACGCTATGTATAAACTTATATGCTTATATGAAAACCATTAATATTTCTAGTCATTATTTGCCAACAATTGGGTCTCTGATAAACTTATACTTTCTCCAGTTTAACTTTTTCCAAAAGAAGCATATTTTTTACAAATCAGCGTTTTTGGAATGATTACATAGGGAATTTACATATGTATGTAAGATATTATCTAGAATATTTGTGTGGTGCTTTGTCATGGACCGAAAGGGTAACATCTTCGCATTAGCATGAAGTTTAACTACCCATTCAGGTATTCATATTTTTAGTGGTGCATAGCGAAGGAAAGAAAGTGATAGAATCTAAAAATTTTCACGAGGTTGCATATGAGCTTTTACACTATTTAATTAACTCTTGTCTATCACGGTTGATTCCGATAAATTATACATTTATTTAATCAGCAATGAAATGAAATGGCGGCTTTACTCGTATCCCACAATGATTGATTTCGCACATAATAAATACCTACATCAATCAATTGTCAAGCCATCAAACAGTGACAGCGGAATTGTCAAAAATGCGTGGCAATTTGAAAAACGTGTCACGCGAGCCGCATTCAAAGCGTAAATCAATGCATTAACATGGTTCAAATGGGCGAGGATGGAGTGTAATAGCAAGTTGGCAAGGCTATTACCGAAAAATCAAAATGGCCACATAGTAGATCCCCACAAAAGTAACAACAACAATAATGTACAGTCGTACATACATACATACATATGTTCTCGTTTATAGGGCAGCGTGCGACAGCGTGCTGTACAATTTTGTTAATAAATTTATAAATACCCACAAAAGACTGAAAAAAATGTATACGCATACTTTTTTTTGAACGAGCATATTAAAAGAACTATTTTAAAAATTTGTTGCCGTTGAAATTAAGCTCCTTTCTGTGGTGGTTGTGAAGAGATGTAAATACATATTATGACTCCATATTTAAAGGTGTACTAAAAATAATGAAAATGCTGGCAGATTTATAAAAAAGGTTAACTTCTTATAATTTTGTATATCGCATTTGTAAATGCTACGTAATTGCTACTATCTATGTAATCTGTAATATGTAGAAGCACACTTCCTATTTGCAGTAATTTTTCCGCCAGTAAGCAAAACCGGGAATAGGAGAAAGGGTACATATTTGTAAATGCAACTCTGTTATAACAAAGCATCCAGAATGCTCGTATTTACGGCTTTAATAAATCAAATTTTGAAGAGCATTCGAATATATTCATGTATATTAAAATTTTTTAACAGTTGTACATGGGTCCCTAGAAAAATAACTGTCGAACTTACGTTTGGTCAGTAAAATAGATATTGGAAAATACATGTTTGGAATATGAGTCTTAAAGAAGTGTTTAAGGAATAAAGTTAATTGCTGATAATGGTCAAAAGGAAATAAATGTTTGCAATTCTTTCGTTGTGTATGTACGCATAAAGGCACATAAACATGGGGCAAGGAGGTGAGGAGGAGACTGCAGGATACTCCATTAAACGGTAGCGTGCAATAAAACGTCTCATGCTCACATGGCAACGCTGCGCGCTTTGTTGACACATGCAAATACAACAACGGAAAGCGTCGCTACGGTATTTTAATTTAATTATGCATTGCAAGGCATGTAAACATACATAAATAATAAACTGCACACACATACAAACGAGTACAGCTGAGGAGCAAAATATCATTCTATGCAATTGAGCATGACATAACTTGCATTTTTCGGTGTGAGAATTTTTTCTTTAATTTAATAAATTAAAATGCATTTTATTGAGCATGACATATGATTTTTCTGTGCACAAATTTTTTCTTGATTTAATAAATTAAATTAAATTATATCAAGCTGGGATGCTTTTAACAAAAAATAGTGACTTATCAAGAAATACAAAATAATATGTGATGTCTCTTGTAAGTAAAATCATTTGTATTTAATTATGTGAAAAATTAAAATATCAGGTGCTATGAAAACTTCAGCTGCTTGGTCAATACTAGGTTTAATAACACTGATATACAAATTGAATCAAAAAATATATATCTGCTAGTTTATAGCTGCTAATTTGGTGTCCATCTTGTTTTAATTCAAATCCAAAGTAACCACTTCCTCAGTACGTATAATCTTTGAGATATTAGCGTTTAACGCTCAAGAACCACGATACTAGTTACGCCGTGATTACGTTCTAGATGACGTGACAGACCACTTTCGAAAGTTTACGTGAAAGACTGATTTTCTGTCAAATATAGCTTTTATAGCTAAAAATATCATGTAAAATACTGATTTGATTTCGAATATGGCATTTAAAGCTCGAAATCCGCACTTTAGTTGACTAGATTTTTTGCTATCAGAAACGAAATTCTTCTTCGGTAAAATTACTTTTAATGCAATTCCGCCGAAACTCGATCTCCAAAAAAAAATTTTGGATTCTCTTCTCCCACATTTTATTTTAGTGTTTTCAGAACATATTTCAAGGATGCCTTTTGAAATGCGAAGAAGTGCATGGTTGTTTTTGTAGCTAAATTGAGGTATTGTAGAATTAATCTAGTATTTCGCATGAACTTTTCGGAAGTTATCGATCATATTAGACTTATCCATAGCGAGCTTCTTAACCTACAGGAAAAATTCTAACTTCATTTGGAATCAGCGTAACAATTTCCATTAAAATCATCTATTCGATTTAGTCGACCACTATTCTTGTCATACGAGTACTACACATGATGGCTTAAATCGTCCACTGGAGATGTGCCCTTTTTACAAATTGTTCTTTTATAGCTGCCTAGTATCTTATATTGGTATAATTGTATTTTATTATTAACAATATTTTATAAATGATAGTTTGAAGAAAAGGGACGGACAATGCAATTCTGATGGTAAATGCAACTCTGCTAAAATGGTAGCCAACTTTTTACATTACAAACGTTGGAAGTATCTTTACTTTAAAACATACATATATTTCGTTCTGAAAATGCACTAATGTATTGTATGAACTAAATAAAATTGGCATACAAGAGAGTATCTAGTGAAGCGTGGTTCAAGAAGAAGATTATAAGCTTCCATATTAAAGGATAGTTTAAAGTTTTTTTATACAAAAGATAATTTTTGATTAAAATTTTTCTGGTTTTTTATATAGTTATTGAGTAACGCTGTAGATGCTTGCCAATTTAAGGACACTTGATGTACTACTATTAAACCAACTACTACTGCCTTTCATAAATGCTATCACAATCCTCTACTGAAGGTACTTATTTCATTTCTTGCCAGCATGTACAAAACAACAAAAGGTTTAAAGGAGAAGTGGTAATAATTGTTAAAAGTTTAGTATGGAGAAGAAGCGTGGTTTATAAATAGCAGAGTCAATAGTAAATGCAAATAGTGGAGGGTAAAATGCCGTGTGTGTAAACTACGAGAGGAATTGTAAAAAAGCTAACAAACATTGCCCTTTTGAAAATCTTGCTTTGAAATTCACAACATTTTATATAAGTAGTTCAATGTTTGTTAACAATTATGTATTCAAAAAATGCATTTTGGTTTAGTGCAATTATTTAAATTGATATTTATTTAGTTTCAATTTTATTAAATTTGATTTAGCAATAAAACTTACCAACGAAAGCCAAAGATTGGTTATAAGAAGTTGATTCTTCTCGTCCTACAAACACAAAATTTAAGAAATTGAAAAAAACGAACGAAAACACGCACGAAATTGTTAAGAAAAAAAAGTGAAAGTCACAAAAACACATTAAAAAGTAAAAGTTATTTTTGATGAATTATAAAAAGTCGAAAAAAGAACAGAGCACAAACAACAAATAGTTTTATTTAACCAACAGTTTAGTAGCATTTTTTTAAAGTAGTTTTAGATTTAATTTATGTATTTTTATTTGAAAGTTTTGCATATGTAAAAATTGTTTGTGTAGTTGAAGCGTTTAAAAAGTGTGAACAATTTGTGAGTTAATAAAAATTTATGAAATTTTATAAGCGCGTTTTTTTATTGAAAGCTTAAGTGTTCAAATTTATTATACATATAAACTTATAAAATATTTGAGAGATACATCAACATTATTCATTCCCAAATTCTTTTGTGAGACATGGAGCATCAACGGCACCAGCTCTACCGCAAACTCGTTCCGACATTTTAGTTGAGCCAACAGGAGACATTAAATGGGTTTTATATAAATTATAATATTGGAAAACGGGCAAACATTCGCGTTAACAAATGCGAGTATTCATTTTTGAAGATTTCTACGAGGAACCGTATGTAAAGGGAATCAAAAGTAGTGCCCAAAATGAAGCAAAAGAAGTAGAGAGGAAAATAAGTTTCCATCGCTCATCACACAAGTCCTGAATTATCGCAAGACCTAAAAAAATATCAGTCCATAATTGTATATATGAACTGTATAATAGAGAGCGAGAAGTGAATTGTGAGAGAGCTGTTGCTCTTTATTGGAGAGAGAGTAATGATTAGGGAGAATAGTACTGAAGCCTGGGGAGCGGGCCCTAATTCTAGGAATTATTTTGATTGTTCTCTGAAGTCAGACCTGCCAGATTTCGGTTCCCACCAATACAATCCAACAAAAGACAATGCCCAGCTTATTGTACGAGCTCGGTGAATATATTATTTTATGGTATTTAATATTAAATTATTATATCTCAGCTTCCAGAATATTTATTGAAGCGCACATGGCTCAAAATAATAAAAAGATATTATTAAGAAATACGTATATAACTTTCATGTTATCTTCGTGGATGCCTGCAATAAATATAATAAATTCAATTTGGCACGCTTTGCCATGGTCTTGTGGTAAGATCTGCTGTGGCGATAGCAAGCGGCAAGCCTCTGCCGGAAGCTGTTGCACTGCCACCGCACACAAAAGACAAAAGTTGGCTTCACTTCCGTTTCGTACTTTTACAACGGTTCACTTTTAATTTATATATATATGAAAATTGTGGGACACAAAGGGGCACAGGAAAAGGGAAAGTACATAAGAAGAAGACAAAAGCAGAGCTATTCAAAAATATACGTAGTCGTTGGCGCTTGTCTGTAGGAAAAAGTGCCACGATTAGTGATGTAAAAGTAGAAAATAATCTCATATTGGGTACTCGCAGATACTGAAATTCTTTGTGTACTTGTTACATAACGAATTAACAGTGAAGTTGTGGCGGAAAAAGGTTTTGGCAATTCCCGCATTGAAAGCTATTTGATCGTTGAAAAATCAGCCCTGACTCATACATCTGTGGTTGTGCATTCAATTGTACAGATATAATCGAAGTATTTTATTTGCATTTCTTCAGTGTAAATAAATGTGAGCAAGATCTTATAACTTTAAGTTAGCGATAGTTTCATCACAGATTAATTAATTAATAATTAATGTCAACGATATTGCTGAGACGTATTTTGAAATTAAAAGAAAATAGAGATTGATCCTAGCCCCATATGAAACAACTTTCTTAGTCAAAAGCATTGGCATGCAAATGATTAATATTGCAGAGTAACGAACAATCACAATATCGGCATTTCGCAGCACTACTGCTGGTGACAATTGCAACAAATGGCTTGCTGACAGCAACAGACCATGGCAGACATGTTGCCAACTCTTGGCTTCTGCAGCTGTACTCACTCTACTGCGTTATCAAAAGTGCCATGGCAACTCTGAGACATATGTACATGTATTTTGCTTTCATCTTGCTTTACAGTGCACCATCAAGGCTTTATGTCTGTACCATTGCAATAAAACTCTGAGTGGCAAAGGAGCAGACACAGACGGAGAGCGAAAGCTCATAATTGTCGAATTGTTTAAAATTTCATATCTCTCGTGGAAATCATTTAATTTATTTAAATGCGAGTGAAAAGCTGCGGGGAGGAAATTGCTGGGTTGACTGCTTTGAGGACGGCCTTGCCTGTCGGTGCAGAGCGGGGCCTACACATGTAAATGTGTATAGGCATATGAGTGTGTGTGGGGTGTATTTGAATATTTCTGAAAATGTGTGTATGTGTGTGCGTTCTACGCGCCTTAGTCTCAGCAATTGGCAAGCAAAGTTTTATTGGCTTGATTTTGGCGCCTTACTTGCTTTTATGTCACGTCCCCTCTGGATCCTTACTTGCATTGCGTATTGTAAAGAGAAATTTCGCCTTGATTTTTCCGCTCATGCAAAATTCTGAGCAATGCCGTTACGCAATTTTCTAGACTTTTTCGCTTGGTAAATTGAATTAATAACATTTTTCGTTGCCTATTTTCTTTTCCAATTTCCTGGAAATTGTTTTCCTTGGACGAGTGGTAATGCGATATGAATCGCTTTTAAGGCTTAAGTGGGATCTTTTCTAATTGAAAAGCGAAGTTTCTGCCTTTATTTTTGTATGAGTGTATTCCTTTGAGTGTGTGAGTAGGACATTTTAAAGATTTGGCTTTGAGCATGCACAAACGTTTGTCAAATCCTTTCAAATGTATTTTCTTTTTCGAAATGTAAAAGCAAGAAAGAGGAAATGTAAGCAAAGAAATGGTATCCCAGAGAGGTGGTAGAAGTAAGGCAGAGTGCAGTCTGTGCTAGTCGCATCTGTGCCGTGAGTATTAGGCAATTTTCGGTTATGTCTGTGGGCCTGTTAACAAGCAAAAATAGGATACATTTTTATTTCAATACGCTTTATATAACAGACACAGCTGGAAAATTACTATTGCTTGTTTTTTGCTTAAGTATCAACAATTTGTACGCAATTCTCCAAGCGCGTGAAAACAAATTTCAGTTTGAGATATGTTATCTCTTTTATTTAACGCCATAAATTCTGCCTCGGAACAAGTACAAGAAGTTCGGCAGCATTTTTGGGCTATCCTTTATATATGTGAAAAATCATTTGAAAATGTTTTGGATTTTGATAACCGGAAAAATTTAAAATCTTCAGCAGGATTCGATCCTTAGCTAATTTATCTTTTCGTATTTATAATTGAGAGGGCAACGAGTTTAATAATGTACACCGTATTTACAAATAGAAAAAGCTCAGGCAGTCTTAAGCTATATTTTAACCTGAGACAATTTTTCGACATCATTTGTATATAAATAAGTAAAACATTGCAATAAAGGTCTGATCAATTTCCTTTTAAGCATTCTTGATATGGCTTTGTAATGTTATGCTAATAAAAATGGTGTATGGCAACAAATTAAAATTTGTATACATTTTAGGTGAACTAATGAGAGAGCGAGGGAGACAGCGAACATAGTACATATTGCTAGAAGCAGCAACAAGTTTTTCGTTTAAAGTAATCTTTAAAATGACTAATAGGAATGTAGGAACATTTGTGGAATAAGATAGAAATAGCTTTAGAGCCAAACGATAAACCATTAAGAGCTTATGTGAACTTTTCTCTTTCTTTTAACTTAAAAACAAGTAAGGAAGTATCAGTCGGGTTTCACCGACAGAGTAATACCCTACACCAAATTCCCAAGTGGTGTGATTTCACTGAAATTGTGGGTACATTTGATTTACAACCTACAGAGTTGGCGGACCACGCCCATTTTTGGCAGACTACAACATATACCTAATAGGACTATACATGCCAAATATTGATGCTCTGACAGGTGTACAACAGATGTTATCGGCATATTTATTTTACTGCCCCCATGGTGGGCGGACCACGCCCATTTCTGGAGAATTAAAAGATATTCCTACCAGGAACGAAGTAACCAATTCTGGACGCTCTGGTGTATTTATTATGGAAGTTAAGATGATTTTTCGTTTATCGCCTATATAGTGGGCGGACCACACCCATTTTCTTGTATGGCATCTAAGACCTATACATCAACTTGGGAACCGAATTTCATTCATTTATATTCGTAACTAGTCAATTGGGAGCAATTTTACCGGAAAATTGTTGCCGCCTATACAGTGGGCGGACCACGCCCATTTTTTGGTATTTTGCAGAGGCTCCACACCTAACCATAAATACCAAGTATTATTCTTTTGAATGAGTAATTAAACAATTTATAGCAATTTAATCGAAAAAAACCCGAGGTAGTGGGACTTACAGGCCCATTGTAGGCGTGTCCTTCGACCGATTTAACTAATTTTAACACTTTACCTAACTCGAGGTTTACTGCGACTGTGTACCAAATTTGGTTCAAATCGGACAACTCCTTCTTTCTATTTTTCCCGAACACGCAGACGGACAGACAGACAGACAGACGGACAGACGGACAACCGGAAATCAATAGAGAAAGTGTTTCTGATCATTTCTATATACTTATGTCTATACCTAGGAAGGCTCCTTTAATGCGTTACAATTTTGGCACAAAGTTATTATACCCTATTACCATAGGTGTAGGGTATAATTATATAATCCGGCAACGGCTGACTGAAGAGGCACACATTCCACATTAGTGGAAGAAACCTAAGTATACCAAGAGCTGATGATAATGATACCGTTTCACAAAAAGCACACATTATTTTTATGTGTACATATTTGTTTAAATGAGTCACGTTTCCATTTTTTTGTGCTCACCTACGCAAGAAATACCACCCTAATTTATAACATGCAAAATTGATGCATTATTATGACATAAGGTCACATTAGAAACTCATTTAAAAACAATTTGTGCGCTTTTGACTTTTCGCTTCGAAGCCGCAGAAAAGTGTCAACTGCCAGTGGGATCGAAACTTTGATAAATTATCGGGACGTGCCAAAAGCAACTTTAAGCGCAACTGCGCTTAACTCAAACAAATTGCATTAAAAGAAGTTTAATGGCATACAAAGTTCCAACATAAACCCTACTGACCGCAAATGTCCCTATTAGGGAAACAAATAAAAACGGGAACAAATGTAACAAGTAAGGAAGCATCAGTCCGGTTTTACCGACAGAGTAATACCTTACAACAAGTAAACGATATTCCTAATAGGACTGTATACTCTGGAAGGTCTACAATAGAAATGATCGGTATAGATAATTTACCGCCTTCATAGTCGGTGGATCACGCCGATCTTTAAAAAATTCAAATGTACTCTTACCAGCAATAAAGTGACCAAATATGCCCGTTCTGGTGTATATATTATGGAAGTTATGAGGATTTTGAGCTTTCCGCCCAAATTTCATTTATATAAATTCATAAATAGTTAATTGAGAGCCATTTAATCGTAAAAATTGTCCGTCTTTATAGTGGGCGGACCACGCCCATTATTTGGTATGTCCTAGGGGCCCATACCTCACCTTAAATACCAAAATTCATTGCATTAAATGAGTAATTAAACAAATTAAAGCCATTTTACTGGAAAAAACCCAGAGGTAGTGGGACTTACAGGCCCATTGTAGGCGTGTCCTTCAACCGATTTGACTATTATAACACTTTACCTAACCCGAGGTTCACTGTGACTGTGTACTAAATTTGGTTGAAATCAGACAACTCCTTTTTTTCCCGAACACGCAGACGGACAGACTGACAGACGGACAACCGGAAATCAAAAGAGAAAGTGTTTCTGATCATTTCTATATACTTATGTCTATACCTAGGAAGGCTCCTTTAATGCGTTACAATTTTCGCACACCTTATTACCATAGGTGTAGGGTATAATAAACAAACATATACAAAATTCCAGCAATTTCCCACGACGATAAAAACTCTCTTGAAATGTCCGTCAAAATTTTCGAAAAAATTTTATAGCTTGCATTTGAGGTATTTTTGAAGAAAGTGCAATGAAATAAGTAGTAGCTAGTAATTTCAATAATGAAAAAAGTATCGCTGTACAAAATTTTCTAATCTAAATTTAGAATTGTATTGTAATTGTGAAATGCAAAAAAATTTTTACAACAACTTGGAAACACTGGCTATCGTTCTATTTGTTGACTTTAAAGACAACTAGCCTAAGTTTGCCAATTATTAACAATAACAAGAAAAAAAACTTGCTGCCGAAGTAACGCACCAAAGCAACTGACAGTGGCAGTTAGCATCCGATAAACGGCACCAACAACAACAAAAGAAAAAAACAAATATGGCGCAAAACTTTGCAAAAAGAATTTCACTTGACATGTGGACCTTAATGTTTGTTGATGTTTTGCTGCGCTTGTCATAAATTCAGTAATGCACAGTGTTGCCTTCACTTTCAGCTGTCAGAAATGTTAAACATACATGCATGCCGCCACACAGCCACACACACATACTCAGCGCGAATACCTACATATACACATGCAAAAGTTCCTCTGATGCCAGAGCATATATTTTGTCATTCGTATAAGGTGCCAACAGCAAGCGTAGCGCGTTTCCTTCCTGCCAGCCTGCCGTACTTCTCATGGCTTCTCCTGCTGACTTTACACACACATGCATACATCCAGCTACACTTACAGTGCGCAGTAAAGCTGGCACAAGAAAATGTGTTCGTACACGCTTCGCCGCCATATTTGCAAACTGTCACTTGTTACCAACTTAAATCGTCCATACAATTTTAGCAGCCGCGACGTTTCTCCCTGGGCTTAAACTTCATCTCCTTCCTCCGCTTGCTCCTCCCATCTCCCCTTGAACTCCTCCTTCCCATCATCCTCCACTGCGCCTACAAGTTTGCCATAGCTAATGTTGCTCTACCAATGTCGCCGCTTCGTCCTTGGCTTCTCAATTGCCCACACTGTCGATAACGTTGACGACGTAACGTTTAACGTTAAGTGTCGCATGTGTGACATATCATCGATAGAACGCTTTATTCGGTTTATTGTGTGTAATGTCTCTATATGTATGTGGGAATGTCTGTTAGTGTGTAAAAACCTCCCCTCTATACACGGAACAAGTTTGGAGAAGTAGGAAAAGGAATGTGGCCACGCAGAAACGTGGGAAGCGTAAATGTTAGGGTAAAGAGGAAAGTCTTACTTCAGGGCTTCAAATGGCCAATACAACAACTCGTTTGGGTGCAAGAGCAGTTCAAATTCGTAAAATTTTAAATTGGAACATGTATTTTAGGTTATCGTTCATGTTCGTATAAAAATGATATAAATGAAATGAAAAATATTTTCAATTGTACGTTTTTAGCAAGAACTAGTCAAAAATTTCCTTTCGATTTAAGAAAATCACTCAATTTGAAAATTTACCTAAACACAATTTTTTCGACAAAAATTATATTTTTAACCCAAAAGTAAGCACATTTTTAATTAAATATTGATTTAAATTTCCAGATTTGGCCATTTTATCTAACAATAATGGTGGACGTAGGTATTTTTTTTGAACCCATCTTTCAGAAAATCTTGGATTTTACCATGTGTGGAAACTTGTGTCGTACATTATAGTAACTAATTTAACTGAGTACTTACATGTCATTTTTCTATAAAAAATTTGAGTTTAAAAATATCTAATTTATAAAAATTTTGTATTTTTCGAGCTTTAATAACGGTCGTTCTACTTTGATCATACCCCCCTTGAATATGGACCCGCTTATCGCAATCACACGCCATAAGCGTATATCGGCGCCGATAAAAAAGAGGAATAAGGAAGGGCGTGTCACATATGCAAAGTTCTTATGACATTTTAATGACTCATGTCGTTTGCCTTACGCTACGTTTACGCTCCCCTTCCCGCACTTGCTGTCATTTCTCACTCAACGCTTTGTGTTTGTATTTTCGTGTGCTTGTGTCAGTTATTAATGACATTCCTGTTCCCCAGCCCGACGCGGGCTTTCATATGCAAATGACAATGATCGCTGGCGGCAAAATCTGCAAAGCCGATTGTAAGCGAACGCGTTGGCGGAGGCGAGGGGCTGCGGCAGTGGCTAGTGGTTGGGTTAGCGACTGGCAGAACTGGTGTCCTGCATTGTTTTGACGGTAACGAAAGTCGTGTTTGCTGGTGTCGTTAGAGTGGTTGGTGTGGGTGAGCTAGGAGCACAAGGTGGCACATAATACACTATAGTACGTAAAAGGTATGATGATGTCTGTGCTTAATTGTCAGGCAATTAATTGGTTTTAAATTGAGATGAATGCTTCTTTGCATTGCAATTGATGGCAGAAAAGAAAGCTATTAATTCAGTTTTTATTGCATAATAATGCAAATAAGCATTACTTGGAAAACATTGTACTGTAGGAGAAGGCCGAACTGACCCAGGTGGAATCTAAATCTAAATCGAAGCCGGAGTTGTTATTCAAGTAATTTCCTGGCATTATGCACTCAAGCCTATCTTTTGCGTCTCAAAATCTGGAAGTAATTAGCATGTAAGTTACAATCTGTATCAGAAGAACGGAACCCTTTTAAATTAAAAACTCAAAAGATAAGAGAACAAAGTATGACGTCACTCTTTCCGCTCGATTCACTTTAGTTCGGCTCGAACTTCATAACTAGTAAAGCCTTCTCGTTGAAAAGCCTGCCTATGATATTAAGCCGTTCAGATACACCATTCGGAAAATTAAACCCACCCTTTCCTTGGATTGAGCGAGAAAAAGTCTGTTAAATATATTTTCTTTTTGAAATATTAAACTGCATTTCTTCAACTGGTTTTGCTTAATTGACCACTCTGGAAGCAAAACAGTACCCCCTTCCCTTTCAGCGTCTACTTGCCTTGCGTTATCCCAGTTGGTGTCCTGCTCCGAAAAACTCAACAGGCTCATCATCTCGCATTGACGAAAACGTGCTAAGCATTTTGCTGAAAGCTGCTACAAAGGTGCCAACATCCCGGGGGCGTAACCAAATATGCGACACTCATTAGTCAACGGCTTGTGAGAGTGTGTGTTGCTGCAGGCAACTAATGGGCAGGAGATGCTTAAAAATGCATGCGATCGTGTCTGGGCATACTTTTTCAACTTTTGAATTGGCATATGTGTTAGTGTGGGTGTGTGCCTCAAGCAAATACTAGGTCTCACATGTACCAACAGGCAGTCAGAAGTGGCCGTCAGTCAGCCAGAATTGGTTGGGTGTAAAAACAACAACAACAACAACAAAAATGAGCTCTGAATCTGGCAATAAACGCTATGATTTTTGTCAACTTGCCACGCTTGCGAATGCAACGCTTGAACTAGGATTAAATGTTGGGCTGTTTTCTGTTGTTGCTTGCTTGTTGTTGCTTGCTTGTTGTTGGCTAAGTGCCAGATGGCGCGTTTGAGCGTTTGGTGTCAGCTTTTGTTACCACGTCACACTTGCATATTTTTTTCAGCTCACTTGCGTTTTAACGTATTTGCCTCCGCCTGCTTTCCCGGCTTCTCTCTCAGCTTCAATCTCACTTACTTTTTTCACAGCAGCAACAACATTTTTTAGTTGCTTGCTGATGCATGACGGGCACTACTTTGCTAAGAATGTCATTTGTCGTTGTTTGTTGTTGTTGCTGGAGTTGTTGTTGCTGCCGCTGGCAGTGTTGTGCATGTGTGTGCGTGGCATGTGCGGCACACGACATTCATTTTAAATGACATTTTTAACGTTTTCGCTGCAATTTGTTGCGCTTTTCTCTTCTTGTGTGTTGCTCCTTACTCACTTTTCACACACAAACGGACAACACTCATTCGCCAACGGCAACGACAGTGAAATGTGCAAAATGTGTGCGCTTTAGTGTTTGTATATTTGTATTTGTGTGCCTTTTATGGCAAGACTTTAAGCAGCTGCAGTAGTCATATGCAACAGACATTCATATATATATATATATGTGTGTTCCTGTAAGTGCATGTGTGTGCCTTAAATTATTTTATGTATGTGTATTGTAGTTGTTTCAGAGGCTTTGTATACGAATGTAGTCGAGTGTGTGAAATGCCTTTAAAGTGATGGAAAAGAGGACAAGATACATAGTAACTTAAACAGTTTATCTTTTAGTTTTCTCTATATTGCTAAATAATCGTTTTTAATTGTTCTTAAAAGATCATAAGCCGATTTATCAAACGGTGCCCAAACCCCAAAAATTTAACGAAAGTTTTCTTCAATTCTGAATAGAAAACTCGAATTTTTCACTTCATAGTGTTTGGAATAGGTGCCTAAAAGTATTTCCAATGCCTCTTTTATGTACCAGTGCACTGGCTGAAAAACGTAGAATCCCTCGGTACGAGTTCTTTCAAATCGATGCCTTCCAAACTACTAATAAACAAGAAATCTCAGGGGCGAATCAACCGAGTTGCTCAAAATTAAGACTTCTTCTTGGAGAATGATTATTGAATGAAAATTTGATATTTCTAAAGAATAAATGTATGCATCTTGAAAGTCTAGAAAAAAGATGAATAACTATGTTAATTTTCAAAGCAATGTTATTATTACATTTTTATTTTTTGTCAAGCCTAATTTTATAAAAATGTAGCCCAAAAGAAAAACGGCATGCAGAGAGAAAATGAAAAGAATAAATAAGTCGGGAAAAATTCAAATTTAGAGAAATAATTTGTTCATTTATTTTCACGGAGATCAACATTCTCCTCATTAACCTACCTTGCGAACATTAACAAAAGAAACTTCCTAAACATATTGCGATTTCCTGCCAATTAAGTTGAGTGTACAGTTGTGAGTACAGCGTGCAGTAATGCACTCGGTAATGTTTTCTGAAATTCGGTAATGTACTCGATAAGACCGAAGTCTTTGAGAGGGTTAGAAGCAGAAAGTCTGAGCTTCAGGGTACTCATTTCTTCCAATTACGTTAATCTTTTTAATACTGTAATTCGTTCGGTAAATCATTCTGCAATCCTAAAGTTAATTTATTTGCTCAGCATTTTATAATGATTTGTAATTAGTAGGATGATAAAAATAGTGAATCTGTTACAAGAGCTTTGCTATTTGTAATATTTGTAGCTTCAAATGCAAAATCAACGTAATTGCACTGTGATACAGGAAATTTTGTAACAATATTGCAAATTTACCATACCTCGACTTATATTCCTTTTATTTCTTGCTTATATCGATATAGTATATTTGTTCATGCGGGCGGGCAAGTTCCCACTTGTGTCAGTTGGAATTCAAAATGTCTTTTTTAATGAAAATTATAAAAAAAATTCGCGCTGTTACAAAATTTAAATTTATGCGCATTTCGCGCTTCTGCTCTATTTGCTTTGAGTCTGCTGCCTTGACGCGCACACTTGAGCCAAGTGCAAGTCTCGTTGCCCCCTCAGCTCTTGCATCTGCTCAATTTACTCTTACTCTTCTTCACGCTTATCCTCATCCTCATCTGCCGTCCTTCATCCTGCATCCCGCCATCACGCTCCCCGCGCGCGCGCACCTAATTTCCAATTTGCAAATGAGGTGCAAAATAGCGCAATTTAACAATTTTTCCACTACGCTTTTAAAAGCGGGTGAAAATGTAAGCAGTGACGGCCTTATAATATTTGTTTATAAAGGCTTAATATTTTCAACTATATATTGATTACTGTTAAGTGTGTAAGTTAATTTAAATTGCTTTTCAGTTAATACGAAAATCCATTTACAAAATAGTCGAAAAGTAATCATTT
This sequence comes from Neria commutata, assembly GCA_963457695.1. Classification (NCBI taxonomy): domain Eukaryota; kingdom Metazoa; phylum Arthropoda; class Insecta; order Diptera; family Micropezidae; genus Neria; species Neria commutata. Next base: position 42,650,204 of record OY735246.1, read on the forward strand.
CATTTGCATTTGAATATTCCAAATTATTTGTGAGTTTAGATTAAACATTTCGAACTTTCTGGAATGCTTTACTTTTCTCCTGATCGAAATCGATTTGAGGGCGAGTTCAATTTTAGTTGCGATCGATTTCGATTCCGACCGAAAATGAAGTCTGGAACATGGCCGTATCATATGTATATTTAAATTTAATGAAGTATTCAAAAAGATACTAACAATAAGTTTTAATACTGGATTTCTTTACTGGATAGTTTAGATTACGTAACTTAGAGACTCATTTACGTTTTTTGTTTACTGAAGTAATTTACAAGTAATTACCTACTTTTTACTACCAATTAAATTAAGTCAGCTTAATTTAATATTTTTCTCTATTTTCTTACTTTCGATTATTTTCTGCATTATTTTATGAATATTTCTATATATACTACTTTTTAGTTGGCATAGATTACTTTAACTTTTTTGTTTTAAACAGATTACTTTGAATAAATCCTTCACTCAAGTTATCTAAAAGTTTAAAATTATTTCTTGCTCTTAATGGATTCTAGTGTAATCGATCCCCGTTTTTTTGAATGCCACTATCAACCCCCAAAAGCTGCTTCTATAGCTACGTCATTGCAATCTCATGTATATATGTGTAGTCCCATGGAAAGGCACACACATGAGCAAATGGCGGCATGCACACGCCACGTTTTTGTTGTTGCCAGCGCACTTGAATTTCTTCATTGCCTGTGTGCGCGCGCTCTTGTCGCTTGCTAATATTCTTTCTTCCTCTCCGCTTTACATCCGCTTCCGTTCATCTTGTTGCTTTGAGCTACACGGGAATTGGGCACAAAGCGGTAGTTTGCAGCGAGCAACAGCGGAAGTGAAGTGATAAGCGTTAAAGCGTCTGCACACGGCGCAGAGGTACGTACACCAATGTATGCATGTTTGTGCCTTTATGATAGATATGCACGTACATGTGTGGGTGTGTGTGTTTTTAAGCAGGATGCATGATTGAGTTGAAGCTCCTTCCGTACCGAAATTCAAGTGAAAGTTATCAGACTGAAGGATTTTAGTAGCTTTGCCAGGCAAGTCGTTTTGAGGCTGTGCTGTCAGTTTATCTTTTATACTTCTTTGAATTTTATAAGATGCACAATATGCTCAGTTTCCGCATTAAAATCTTAAGTGGAAAATGTGTTCCCTTAGCAAAGCATTTAATGTATTTGAAGTGAAGCTAAGATCTTGGCACTCATCAATTATGCAATTGAAACTGGTCAAAAGGGGCAACAATACGCTGAGGTTTTTGGATTAAGTGGAAGCAAGCTTGCATGGCTCCATGTATCAACTAATCTATATGTGAACGGCACAAAAATAAATATAATAATTTCCCTAAAATGTAAATCTGGAACGCTATAGAGTTTTAGGAAAAAACATTTGAAGAACTGTTGCATAGTATCGGGTTTATACTCTTTGGGTATAAATGTAGGTATTCGCCTAAGAACTATGCAAGCGTTTTTTTGTCGAACAAACTTTTTACTCTTCAAATGATTTCTCGTCGATGGTTGTAGTACATGGGAGCCCTGCCAAAAGTAGCAAAGTGTTTACGATAACAAAAAAATTTCTTTCACAAAATATATGTAATGCGAAAGATATTTTCTTTTTCATAAATTGAACCACACATGTGCTTTTTCGTCGATATTTTGATATTCTTCTTCTTTATTTCATTTCAACCTACTGGGCTTAGCCCTTACAGATTAGTTATAACTTAAATCTAATTGAAATATAAATAGCTTAATATTAAGAGAAATTATTATATTGGTCTTGCTTAATACAGGCCCTACTCTGTTGCAAGTCTAGATTCTTAGAAGCAGAGTTGAAATATATGCCCAAGTCTTTTATAACAGACTCGCGTGCATAGCTATGGTAATCATCATAGCTGTAGTTAAATAAAATAGGCACCACTTTCTTGCACTTCGAAAAGTTTAAATATATAAAATTATTTCTACACCAAGTTTTCAAGTTGTTGATGTCATTTTGAAACAATAAGCTGTCATCAATGTTCCTGATAACTGCGTAAATTTTTAAATCATCCGCGTAGAGGAGGCATTTACAGAATTTTATAACATCGGCAATGTTATTTATGAAAAGAAGAAAAAGCAAGGGACCCAAATGGCTACCCTGAGGTACCCCAGAGAGCACATCAATAGGATCTGAGGTTGCATTTCCCACCTTTACAACAAATACGATTTTGTAAATAGGATGTTATCCAAATCAAAGCATGGAATGAATTCCAAGCTTGCTCAGTTTAAATATTAAGATTTTATGCAGCAGACTATCAAAAGCCTTCCAAAAATCAGTGTAAAGCACTGTACGAGAAGTTTACCAAATTTAAACGAATTCTCATAATATTTCTATGATAATATTCAGTAAAGTTTTAGCTGGCTGAAGTCCAGGGACCAATATGTGCGGAATTGGTCTTTTTACTACCCATAGCAAGCGCAAAAAGAAAAGCTCTTTAAACCTCGGGTGCTTTGCAAAATCGAAGTGTCCCATATATAACTTATACCCTGTTTTTCTCTCGCTCCTTTTCTTTCTTCTTCTTCCATACATTGCGCTTACGTTTGTGTTTTTGTGCGTATTGCTTTTTCACCCTCGTTGTAAATTTTTTGATTTAGTTCTAACAGCCCTTCCTTTTTCTTCAATGCTCAGTGTATTCGGTGAATACTTTAAAGTGATCCCTTAGAAAGTTTGTAAATGTATTGTGCTACTTTGCCTTTTCATTTAATAATTTCAACATTGCTTACAATTTCTTTACCCCTGACCTTAAGGTTTCTCCGTTCACCCTGTCCTCTAGGGCAGTTGAGCTCCATAACCGACCACAGAAAGCCTTTTAATGGCAACCGCGAAAGCTTTAATGACTTTAAAGAATGAAAAACGTAAAACTGCTTGAAAGTAGAAATACCAGCGGAACTTCAAAAGCTTCAGCAGTAAAGGAAGCATATGCTGGGAGCCTAGTTCCGCCAGAGCCGTGCCGCAAGTACTGAAAGTCGCAAGTAGTTGAAGCTGTTGTAGCGTTGCAGCTGCAAAATGCTGCAGCAGTTACCAACACATTAAAATGAGCAAGAGTGTGTGGGTTGGTGTGTGTGTTGCCAGTAATAAGTTAATGGGGGAAGAGGGAAGCAGCCATGAAAAATAATGCCATTTTCTGTGGTGCAACAACTATTGCTCACAGTGGACCAGCATGATCAGCAGGACCAGCAACAATTGCAAGCATGCTTCATGCCGTCAGTGGGTGGACCACATGACCCGCATCCTTATAAAATCATTGCTTTGTAGGCATAATGACGTTGCAGCAGCTGTTGCCGGTTTGGGAGGTAAGTACCTACGTGCAGGTGCATCGTCATCGTCAACGTTGCTGTTGGTTCTTTTGATGTTGATGACTTTTGACAGTGACGCCAACTGCTCATATGAGCAGCAGCACCTGCACCAGCAATACATATGAAAGTGCCAACATGGCGTGGCTTGGAAGTTTATATTACACGGAAAGAATGGGTTCCTCAAAGAGTCACCCAAATTGAGTGCATCTAAAACATATTTGATACCTATCGAAAATTGAATTAAGAAGAATTTAGTGAAGCTGCTTTTTTTTAAATTCTCTGTTTAGAATATTTTAGCTTTTCGAGCCATTCTCATATAGAGTACGCATATCTCATTTTCCATTTTATCTTCAGTTTGTAAAAAATTTATTTGGTCGACAATTTTTCGACCCTAACCGTTGGCTTAAAGTGAATGGTTGGAAAATGGTTTTTGAGCGGTTAAGGATTCTGGTAGGTCGGTTTTTAAATTCCAAAAAATTCGATTCACCAAAAATTCAAAAAGAAAACACAGCATGTGAATCTAGACAACAATTTCTTTCCGGACGGGTCTTCTTATATATTTTTCATCTGACTTGACTTAGATAGAAAAAAAGCTAGTGTTTCGTTTTCACTACCCACGATTTTACAGAAAATTTTGATTTCGATTTTTAAGTGAACTGTAAGAGTGTCGATTGTTATTTTACTAAAATTAACTTTCTCGCTGTGTAGTAGTATGCACATTCACCTGCCTGTGGTGAATGTGGCACTTGCCATATTGTATGCTGCCACTGCCAGTGGCATTTCAATGCAACAAGCTACAAGCAGGCAGCCTTGTCCTGGTGGAGGCCATCAAAGTCAGTGCCAAATTGCTGAAATCATTAGCATGCAACAGCTTCCAGACGCAGCAGCATATTGCATACAGTATGTGTGGCAAATACTGCGGCGGCAAGTATGCACACTTTCCACACTGGAGCAGAGGGTGAGGCAAGCCACACATTCGAAAATTTCTTTCCTCGCCAAGTTTCACGCTTTTTTAATTTTTTTCGCATTCACACATGCACAAATTTATATACCTATACATTTGTATGTCTGTATGTGTTGGCCGTTATTTACCTAAAAAACTGTTGGAAATATTTTACTCAGCTTTAATAGCAGAAATTAAATCAATTTGTGGTGCTTTTCAACGCGATGTCATGTGGCGATAATGAGCAATTTGGCTCATCGGAGCAGCTGTGGCTTGCTTCAGTGGAGATACATTCATGAAAAAATTAACAAGTACATTTTACAACAATGCATATTTACACACATATGTACAATAACAATGTCGCAGGGGAGAACATTTTTTCTGTAAAGAGAGGTGGGTTGAGTAAAGAGCGGGTCGAATCTACGAAGTTAAAGAAAAGTTGTATTGTCCGCGCCATCCGGAGTTAGAATCGAAAATGTTGGACTGCGACTATTTCAAAGCTAAATTCATAAAATCCCGTTTTCCGACTCTATCTTTAACCGTTTTCCAGAGTTTGAATTTCAGGCAAGCAAATTTCCGAGTTCAACGCTTGAAAGGAGGATTTCGTCTGCTAGACAGGAAAGGCAATTTCCTGACCTGCCATTAGCATTTCATAAAATTTCTACTTCTGGTTTCATATTTTTAGCCATACCTGAGCACAGTGAAAATAGAAATCAAGCTTCAGTACAATTATTTCATCATTTGGAGCTCGACCTCTTCAAAACTAGAATTTATTGAACTCCGATTCTTAACCTGAAAACACAAGATACTTCAAAACAAAATATAATTATATTCGAATTCCGAACTCAGGCCCTTACCACAGCACGGAAGTGAAGAAATTATTCTTCTATTCCAGAGACGTTTCTTATGCCGTCTGTTTCTGAGCAAAATTCCTTAAACCTTGACTAAGGACTCCGATCTTACAGAATTACTAGAGTTCGGAGGTGGAGATATTAGACGATTTCGGCTGAAAATCGGCTAAAAAATTTACTGTAACTATATAAAACTTTATAATTTTAGATTCCGGAATTAATAAAATAAAAATATATTGTATTATCGTCCTCACCCAAGAGGAATAAGTTGGCGACTGGTAACAGAGAAAAGATAATAGCTTTAACTCCCGTTGGAATGAAAGTTTTTTGTCGGAATAAGAAAATTTATCCATTGTGTTGATAAGCAAATTCCCTTTTACTGAAATCTTCCTAAACTTTTTGCAAAGCCGAGGATTTTGGATGGTGGCTAGGAACAAAATTGGACAGTTCTCACCATGTCAACTCCGCGATTAAGATTTCCAATCATTTTAATTCAAATCGTTAGAAGTGATATTGAACGATTAAAATGGGTTCAAAAATATTTACAATTAATATTTGCTGCATAACATTAGTCTATTTCCCACACATTTCCACTTGACTTTTTCAGTCCGCCCATTACCAACGCCCGTGTCCATCGACGCGTGTTGTTTATTCCCATAATTCTCATCGAATTTGCCTTCAGCAAAAACTGCACTGAAAACCATTGACAACTATTACAACTATCACAATTATCATCAAATTCATAATTTCTGCTTTCTGGTTTTTGTGTCAATAGTTCGCATTTAATTTACTCATTATTTGAATAAAATACTGCGGTTTGCCAATGAATATTGCCGTTTTTTCAATTCCAGTGCAACGCCATTCATTGACAGAGTGCCGTGAAGCCATGAAGTGATAATGCTGCTTAGGCTTATAACAAAACTTGTTTGTTGTTATTGTTAACGTTTCGAATTAATGCCATGTCATAAATAAATTAATTACTAGCTTTTTATTAATATTGTTGGCAATTTAAGTGAATTGTGCATTTTGTCATAATGCAATGGAAGGTTTTTATTTGTTGAATAAAATTATTTACAAAAATTATCAAATCTATTGTGGGCGGACCAGCAGAGAAAGAGCAAGGGGAAATATTAAAGTTTTGACTTTGGTTTGTTGTTGGAGTGTTTTTTCTCCTGAGAGCATTGCCTTCATAGTTCGAAGCATTTAATCAATATTGGTGATATTATGAAATAGGGATTCCTTTTAGAACCAATCGCTCGCAAACGCTCCTTTCAATTCCACTCGGAATAAAGTCGTAAAACAGCGAACGCGCAATAAAATTCAATTTCGTCAATATCGTGCTATTATGTCCCTCGCAAGGAGTATATATAGCAGACAATAGATTTGCTCAGCTGGAATCGCTCGCTTGTGGAATTGAATAGCGAGCGCTCCACGAACCCAGCTCCGCTTTTAATACCTTAGTCAAATATTCATTATTCGTATAGATTTCATCATATATTTAAGTCTGATTCATATACATGTATCATATAAGTTTTTATTTATTTTTTATATTATATTTTCTAGTCTTAAGAATATATTGAAAATTGACTGTCTCGAATAAATTGCTTATTAGCGCGTTTGATCGTACCTAGAAAAAGCGTAGGATTAAAGAGCATAACTCACCGCAGCATTGAGAAGAGAGCTGTGCATAATCTTCAGCAAAGATCGTCTGCGTTTTACCATTTATTATTTTCTCTCGATTGGTTTTGGTGCACTGTTCTTAATTTGAGTTATAAGCAAATTTAAATTGAACACTTAAGCTTTTCGATTGGTTTCTTTTTGTGCGTGCGCAATATCGAAAATTCAAATGCGTGCAATATTACAGAGAGGCGTGAAGTACTCTGCAATGTGCGAGCTTGCAAGTAAGCCATAATTGCGCTTTCGGTTTGTTGTTGCAATAAAAAGAAAAAGCGTGATAAAAGCGCTTTTTTAAATAAAATTGTACGTAAGGCGTGATTGCGTAATTTGCGTGTGTTTAAGTATTTTCATTACTGTGGATTGTTTTCAATATGTTTCACAAATAAATGTTTGTTTTGTGATTTTGATGGCATGCTTTTGAATGTGGTTTAAAATTTGTTTTACTTAAATTCCTTTTTTTGGTTTTGCAGTTTAAGCTTTATTTTAAACGTTTGTTTTTATGACATGTACCCAGCAAAAAACAAAGAACAAATATATTTAAAAGTATATATATTGCAGTTATCGACACAGACACACATATAAATAATCTATATACTGTGAATAAAATTTTAGAATTATGCCAGTAAAAAATGAAAAACATTTTGCTTTAAAGCAATAAAAAAGCCAGAAACGAAAAAATAGCGTAAATTTGCTGAGTTTAAGTTTGATTTTGATCAAATTTCTATTTAGAAGAAAATTCCTTGTCTCTTTGCAGTTGCTATATAGCTGCAATGTAGAATTTTGCTTATTTCATTTTAGTCAAACAAAAAAGTGGTCAAATATGTAACACACAGATACAACAACAATTACTCACAATTGATCTTTTTTAGCATTTTATTTGAACTTTGTGAAATAATGTATGCACTTTTTCAGCTACACTTAACAATAGAAATTTACGTTTAAACATCGAAAATATTGAATTGATGTTGTTAAAACGTTACAAAACGTTTACGGCTTTAACTTTGGGCTTTATTTATTCAAAAATATTGTAAGTGTAGATACATTTCTCTTGAATCCTGGTATTAATAACTTAAATTGAAATTGATGCAACTTAAAAGCGAATGATTTGGAAGAAGTATATAAAAATGCATGCCAATGAGGATTTGTTCAGAACATTTTTTTATAAAAACTAAGGGCATATTGAGCAAAAATTTGAATATGAAGTGTCTCAGGTACACTGCTTTTCAGTCAGTCAAGTGTCGAACAAGAGCTTTTTTGGGATTATTTTATCAGGATCAAAAGGAGTTCGAGCCTAAGTTTACAAATAGACATCGATTATAGGAAAACTTGACCGCCTGTCTCTAAATTGTCGATGTCAGAAAACAAAATATTGTTTCAAGAGCAGACATGCCTATCGAAGCAAATCTTAAACCAGAATTTAAAAAAGACAAAATCAGAGTTCTGAAAAACACAGTGTAGGCAAAAGTATCCGCAACTGACTCGCACACTAGTAAAGACAATTTTTCCAATGCCATAGGGTGACAGGCGTCTTCACACTGTGCGAGAGCTGTGGCTATGTCTATTAAAAAAAATTATTTACTCGAAAATGGATGTAGATCGTTTTACTTTTTACATATTTCCCAGCTCGGTTCCTATTATTTGTATCCTCATCAGGGTCAGGGCTACAAGAGACCAGCCTAAATCTTCTTTAAACTACCATTTTATAGGATCCCACATTTTTTCGCATTTAAGTAACGCCGCTTTACGATTGATATTATGGAATTTTGTGGGAAGGAACACTGACTTCTCTCCGTTCTTCACTTATACGCAAAATTCATAAATATTAAATTGAGGCTTAACATTTAACCTCTTTTCTATTTATATACTTTAGTAACAATAAATTCTTTTTCGCACCTTGTGTAGTATGCACCTATATCGAAAATTCGCTAACGATCATGTTGTATAACATGCAATAAATCTGATGGAGTGGTGCATTCCACCTGCCAATTTGTGGCCATCATCAACGTTTGCCCACTGCAGACCACTGATTGCCCAAGCTATTCACAAGCTTCACACTATCCCACAGTTCTCCCATGGATAGCCTGCCAAAAATACTTTCAAACATTTGCTGCCATTTTTTAATTCTGCCCATAATAAATCACATGAAAATGACATACAATTTGTGTAGAACAGCTGTTTACACTTTCTAAACTGCTGAAAACTCTCGCTCTTAGGTTTATGTTTCCACAACATTACACACAACTACACAGTAGGAAAAGGCAGGGGACTTCTCCGTACATGCTGAGATAAAATGATTAAAATGAGGTCAGCTAGGATTGAGAACTAATCAATTTCTATATTTCTATATAGCCAAAAAGAGGAGAGACTGCTTACTGTATTGCTTAGGCCTGGTAAAAGGGGACATTTAATCGAAAACCAAAATTCTGGAAATATTTTGAAAAAGAAAGTTACGAAGTGATCGGTGGTACAACCCGGATGGTTTGAAGCTTCAAAGCTATTTGGAAATGGTCTGACTACGCTGTGGATTTTAAATTTGTCAATATATTAATATTATACACTGCTTTATGCTCAGATTAATTTATCGAAGCGAAATTTACATTGAGAAAGTAGGTACGTATTAAAATCCAAGTTGAGAGATATTTATTTAGAAAGTATAAATGGTTTAATTTCAGAAATTTTTCTTCATAAGGCTGCATTTTTCCTACTGGTACATTACGCGCCTTTGGTGCTGCACGAAAAAGAAACATCCAATATGAAAGTTTTGTTGCTACCGTATTTTTCTTGCAACTTCACATACCCAGTTTTGTGGCCTCATCTATTACTTTTGCATTGTATGGCTAGATCTACCTAAATAGATGTATGTATCATGGATATCGTAGCATATTTCGATAGATTTAGAAATGCCATTTTTATGTCATGCTCGTAAAAATGTTTCTGGCATTAATCGCCTGTGTATATAAGCCGTACTCATGGACAACGGCATGATTTATTGCTTGGCCGTGTTTCTCTTTTTGGCCAATTATGCGCAATTAAGTAATGTTTTATGTGGTTTTTTACAAAACGAAAAATTTAAAATTCAGGTATTTGATTGTGCATTTTTAACAAGGGATTTCAGTCTCGCGGAATGCTTGTAAAAACGTAATTGGATTCATGGCCTCTTTTAGAAGGATTTGTAAACCTTTTCAAATAGAATATTATAGTTAGAATATGCGAAGGCAGATCTAATTTGTTAGTTGAAACAGAAACATGTAAGCTTAACTGAAGAACACTGGCCGACAAAATTTTAAAGCAGATACAAGGCTAGGAATTAAGAAACATATAGTCCAGTTTCCACGCTTGCTTCTAAAGCGGAAATGGCTCAGACCTTTCTGGATTTTAATGGACTTTCTGTGTCAAGTTTTATTCGACCAAAATTTGGTTGTAGCAAAAGAACTTTTAAGCAAGTTAAGTGTCAGTTTTCAGGATATAGTAGCTTTGAGAATATATTCATATATTTACTTCATGCTCATAACTCTGGGATTTCTAGATCTCGAGAAGTTTAAAGTTTTAATTTGGTTGATTTACGAACTGAAATGGTGATATTTAGGACTGAAATAATTTCCACATTTCCACTGGGTTGCCTACTGACTAACCGTGAATCCCGTAATTTTCTGAAATTGGCTGTTCTGTTTAATGCATTAGATTCGAAAGCGTGAGCTCTTTCATGCGCTCCAGGCTAGGATACTAACGCTTGGAAACCAGCGCTTCTCTGGCAAAAATCCGGCTCTGAGCTGACGTTAAATTATCGGATCGAGACGTTTTTGATATCACCAGCTTTCTTTCCAAGAAGCAAGGGTTTCACTTAGAGATCGCTTCGTGAGAGAAAGCGTTTAGTCTCAAGAAATTAAAAGTGGATGAGCTCAATATGCCGTCAAACCAAAATTGAAAAACAGAAGTAATTGATTAATTTATAAATATGATAACTTGTGTGTAGTTTTAAGTTAAGTACTATGTACTGCTTTTAATTTAGTACTAAGTACTACTTAGTTTAAGTGTTGAAAATGAGTTTTCAAGTTTTTTGATAAGCTAATACAACTGTTGCAGAATATTGAAACACATATAAACACTGAAGTATCCGTTATCCTTACACAAATAAATGAAAATATGTATTTTGCCGATGAAAAATTGTAAATGAAAAACAAATTTAAAAAAGCGAGATCGTAAAGTCGCTCTTAATTTCAGGTGCTCTATTGACGCAATTCGAATACATATTTTTTGTTAAGAATTTTTAGTTCATTCTTTGGGTTTTTAAGAAAATTCTATATATTGACATTTCGTCATGTTGTTGAATTATAGAAGTATAAAAAACAAAAGGGTACATGTCACTTACCAAATTTAACCACGCATTTGTGGTCAGTATCTGATTCTTTTCGTCCTATAAAAAATGTGTTACATTAATTTCGATTATTTCTTTGCTAACATAAAACAATGTTGTATGTTTTTTATTAATTATAGTGGTATACTCTTGTATTTGCATATGCGTTTATCCTTTTTTTGTTTGCCTGCTTTGATTTACGCTAGCGCTAATTTGTGTGTGTGAACATTTGGTTGTAATATGCTAAATCAAGGTTTCAATGTGTTTGCATTTCGTATTGCAGTTTTATTAAAAGCCAAAATATATTTTGGTGAAAATGTTCGAAATTTTGGATTATCTGAAACTTACCACATCGATTATTTGTTGCAGTGTGAGGCCGAATTTCACTTCCAGTGGGTCTGATTCGTTGGCAACTGGTCGCTCCAGTGTGTTGTAGGTGGATAGCAGGTGGTTTAGTAAGCGTTTTTCGTGTGGTCCTTGGCAGCTTTCTGTAATGAGGGAGAAGCGAAATCCTCGTATTACTCAACTGTGATGGATTGATTGTGTATTCATCGCTTGTAAACTTTTTCTTAATTTTAATAGTAGGTATGTACCTGGTGAACTGTGCTCTAAGAAATTAATATTTCCGTATAGAAAGATAAGGACTGAAGGCCGAATTTCTGAGGTCAGTGTACGGAAAAAATGTAGTGCTGTGGGCCAAGTAAGAGCTAAATATTTAAAAATTTTAGCTTATTATACTTTTGCGGGTTGGTTTCGGAAACTCTATAGTAATTTTATTTGGATCGTCTTTTCTAGAAAGACAATTCAGCTGGCAACAGAAAACGTTTACATTGCGCACAAGAATTAGCAGTAGCTAAAAGTTATTAAGCATCAAACTATTGCAACTATATTAGTGATTTTCTCGAACAACGGCTTAACCCTGTAATTCCCAGGTCTGCCTTTAGGCGGGCTTAACGAAAAGTTCCCTAAAACCAACATAAATAAAAAATTCAGAATAAGGGGATTCCCAAAACTTAAGTAATATATGCTAGCATGTGTTTGTTTGTAGCGCATGGGTATAGCTTATTTCGATTCGCAGAAAATTAATTTCAAAGTCAAATTTGGCAGTGCTCGGACGTAAATAAATATATTCGTTCAAACAGTGATTTTCAAAAAAAAAAATATACTTAATTTCATCGTACAGAGTTAAAAAAAATACTGGTGAGTAGGAAATTTAAATATTTATTAAGTGATGTAAGAATATACTGGCATTTAATTAATTAAATATATTAAAATCGCTCCGAAAGTGAAACCGCCTAAAGGCGGTACTGGGCATTCCGCTCAAAATTTTTGATCATTGTGTCCTTTAAAGTTTTTGTGTTTTTCGCCGTTTTTTCGTTTTTCATAGAAATATCGCGTCGAAAAATTAAAAATCTGTCTGAGGAAGAGATTTTAGCAATGATGAAAAAAATTCCAACTGATAACGAAGATATAGCAGGTGAACAAAAAAGTGATTCTGAAGATGACGATGAAGATCACAAAGATCAGCCTGGTTATGATCGATTATTCAAAGTGAGACCACTCCAACAGATATTTATGTCATAACAAACCAATTTTTATTCCAATTCCAATTCTTTGTGAGTTTTGGTTTCGATTCTGGTTCTGTTCAGTCGAAATATATTTTTTTTGCTTTATCGGCATACTTCAATTATAAATAATTCCTTAATAGTTTATTATTGCAAGTTGCGTTATTCCTATGTTCGAGTTATTATCTATATTTAAATTATATTTTAATTACATTGAAACAGAAATAACTTAGTCATTAAATTAAAATAAATTGTTCTCCAAATATGCACAATAACAAGTTGATATATGCAAATTTGCTCAGACTTGGGGCAAGACCGTTTATCATAGACTAAAATATTGTGCCTGCATTTCGAAATATAGAACATCAAAAGGGCAGAGGGACACCAACCAGCGAATAACAACGACAAAAGAAACAAGTGAAACTCATTAGGCAAATGCTAACTAGACCACAACAATGACAACAACAACTATGAGCAAACAAAATGCTGTTGAAATTATGATTTGACAGTTAAATACTAATTGCCCTTCGCAAAAAGCACAATTACTGCCACAGCAACACAATGGCAGCAACAACGGCAGCCACGGTTATGAACTTTCAGTAACGATTACTTTTAGGCTAGGATAATGAGATGCCTGCCAAACGTCTTCAAAGGAAACTTGAAGTAAGGTTATCTAATTTTAAGTATGAGGATATAACATTCGATTTATATCCTATCTGGAAGTACAAGGACTCTCTCCTTGCAAATAAATGCCGTTCTGATTCTTTATTTAAGTAACTACAATTGTCATTTTCTAAATAATAATCTTATGTCATCCAAAAATTTTTAGAAAATGCAAAATAATTGCAAAGGGAAATGCGAATGCTTCTTCATGCTATGTTGCAGAACATGGTTTTATAATTACTCACTCAATTTCTTGGAGCAAGAATCTTGAAGCTCATTTCTTTACGGTTCTAGGATGTTTGCAAAGCGCACTAGAGCAGGAGCTGTAAGATGGTTTTATTCACGCAATGAATTGAATTATCAAAATTAAAAATTAATTCGCATAACCAATTTTATATTGTTATATTGAATCTATAAATTATAAAACTTATTAATCATTAAAATAATTCTAAATTGTAAAATAAAAATATGGCAGGCAGTGGAAAAGTACAAAAAAGGATTTCTAAGTTGTAAAATAATTTAAAGTGATTGATCTATTACAGAGTATGCACTTAACTACTTGAGATCACAATTATGGGATTTATCGTCAAGAAAAGTATTTACGTAATTTTTCCGGAATTATTTATCATTAAAATAATGATTACCACATAAACTAACGAATTGCTCGCAAAAATTACCAAATTAACGATTTTCAAACGTAATTAAAACCAAAATAATGACTGCCACAAGTAATTATTACAAAAGATTCGATTTATTCGCAATTATTATTATTACCAATTGCGATTATTACAAAAGTATTTAGTACTTTGCAGCTGTATTGAAGACCCAGCCGCAGTCACTGTCGTTTTAATAGTCGCTAGAAGAAAGAGTACTTTCGCCACTATTTCCCACAGGCAGCAAAGACAAATATTTCACTTGCAAGACGAGTGCTCAGGAAGATCATTACTCTGTGTGCAAGTATGGGTGTGCTTAGACAAATTGTCAAAAATTATGAGTGATGTAGTTAGTTGGAGGGGGTTAAGAACGCAGCGAAAGACATGCCGCCGAGGAGTGGCAACTCAATTCAGGTTTTAAATGATTTGCAAACCGTTAACGTTTAATATACTTTGCTAGCCCGCACCCATACACATCCGCTCGCTCAGACATACATAATTAAGGAGGAATCGAGAAGCGGCTTTCAACAGGACATGCTGCAAATTGACAACGCCGCATGCACGAGCTCTTTGCGAGCTCTAGAAGAAGTGGCAAGTGCAAGAGTGAAGTGTCAGGGGAGACACTTTACTGCGCAAATATTGACTGCTGCTGCAGAAAAAGCTCTGTGTGCGTATGTGTGTGCAGAAAAGTACTAGAAAATGTATGAGTGCGCGAGCGAGCGAGGTTGGAGGCCAGGCTCGCAGCACTTTTGCTGAGGAACAGTTAACAATGTTTGCTTCCGTTTCCGCTGCTGACACTTTGGGACATGGCCACTCGGTGTAGGCTCATTAAAATCCAGCAGCCCGAGCATCGAACACTGGCACTGCTGACAGTCCGCCATCACTGCCGTCGGTGAGGCAATGAAGCGGGTTGCATGCATGAATAAGTAGGTCTATATGTCGAGGAGTGTGAATCACGTGAATGAATGAGTGAATCATATCGGCCAGCAGCAATTAAATCGAATGCCATCAACAACATGGCCAACATGTTTCGTGGTAAACAGTTTAAGACATAAGCCTTGAAGGTATAGTATAGTGAAATATAAATTTATTTATTATTATTAAAAACATATTAATTAAAATTATTTATATTTTTTCATATTTCATACAAAATTTTAATTAAAAATCTTTTAATTAACTGCTTCGTTCTATATTTTAAAATACAGTTTTTAATATTTGCTATTATTTGAACCTTAAATCTGTTAAGTTAGTTTTGTTAAATTAAAATGTTAGATCTGTTCTTTGCGGTAAATTAACTTTATGTTGTCCCTGAAGATGACATCGAAAGGAAGTCGAAATATTAAACTTAAGTAAATAAGCAAAGGTTTTCGATTATTACGAGACATTGAACCTGCAGAATATCAGTGCCTACAAATTTTACCGAAAAAAAGGAACGCAGCCGCAATTTGAAAGGATTATAAGAGGACTTGGGGCAAATTAAGGCATGATCTTGCGTGGAACTTGAGGGCAGTAGCTGTGTATATAATGTATTTAATTCAAATTCGACCACTCCTGGATCCGAACAGACATGTAGACGAAAACCCAACGACATAGAGGTGTACTGATCGATGAATAGACAGACTCCTATTGCATGATATTGAAACACCCACAATTTCTACATTGATTGCGAACATTCTAAATTATGCGCATGCGTTGGCCATGCTGAGAATCCACAAAAGGAAACAAGTGGAAAATCTGATGAATAAAGAATGAGACATAAATTGGGCATTTTCCTATTAATGTGCATGTGGGTGCATGAGATGAGCGTTGTTGTGCTGGCTGCTGCTCTGGTTGTTGCGAATCGAGTTGTGCTCGTTGCTCGTTGTTGACCTGTGGGTCGTGTCACGCTTGGCTGCAAGACGTGAAGAGCATGACGGACGATCGCTGCATTGGAACAATGCGCGTAGCAGCCAGGCTCTCAGCTACACGCACATACATGCATTCGAATTTTGACATTAAACGGAATTTGTGGAATCACAAAGGAACACGTATGTGAGCATACTAATGCAGTCAGTTGCCACTGCGCACTTCACGCACAATTCAAGGCAATTCAACAATTGTAAATTGCGACTATGCATGTCCGTAGGTGTAGGTGTAGTTGTGTCTGTTTGAAACTGCATGCATGTGTGTATGTTTTTTCTCTGTGCCCGTATGAGTAAAATGTGCACATTTGACCCAGATTTACATAATTGTGTTGTATTGCTATTTGTATGGGCGTAGACTGTGCGTGTGTGGGTTCATGTCCTTGTTGCCTTTGGCTGAGTGCACACCGGTTATAGTTTGCTTGTCATTTGCGCATCACAAGCACACACAAACATGCACATAAAATAGAAAGAAAAAAAATTGTATGCGTGTATTTGTGCTGCAAATTTACTTTCAGTCACAAGCATCCATATATACATATGTGCATACATTGAAAAAACGTGAGGACAAAGAACAAATACATGGATGGATATTTGGATTGATTTTATAAAGATTATTATTAAAGTGCCTCATACCAATAAAAATCTTTAAAAAGTTGTAGTAAACAAAATCGAAAAAAAACGAAATTATTGCTTCGTGTGAACAAAAATTTGAAATGTGGATTCACAGGATTTTTATCCTTCCCTTTGGACAAAAGTTGAAAAGGGGTATATACATATGCATGCACACTAAAAATTGCTCTTTTTTACAGTTTTTATAAACTGTTCGAAGGGAACACCTTCTAACAGTTTTGTACCGAGTTGGTGAAGCAGTTCCTTCCACCGAACCACCCTTGCCTTATTCATTGGCTTACATTCCTTCTTACATATTTGTATGTGTGCGAAAATACCACTGTGATTTGATTTTCTGATTTTGTTGTTGTTTTTGCTGCACGTCTATCCGCACTTTTCCCATGCCCAATTTGTATGTATGTATACATGCAGCTGCTTTTGCATTGGTATGTGTCGGTGTAAAAACGCTTAGTTGCGCTTTTGTAAAAAATATATGTCGACCTTGCGCTCACTCACGAAAATTCATTGTTTTCGGCAACCGTTAAAATTCTCGGTACGGAGAAGCACGCACACAGAAGCACGCGCACACATGCAGGCATACGGAAAAAAAGCTGCATTGTGTGCGCCCTTGCCGATGCATGCTCTGCTTGTTTGCGCTTATAAATAGTTAATCATTTCATTGTTTAAACATTAAAATGGCATTTTATTTTCGACTTGGGAGATTTTGGCATTTACACAATTCATTTCTGCATTTGAGGGGCGCCGACATTTCTTCGAAAAAATTTACATAAAATTTTGCATTTTTTTGCAATTAGCTACGAATTTTCAATGGGTTATAATCAGGAACTCAAGGTGACTGCTTTTTAATTGTTCTCATAAGAAGGCCCTGAAGAAATCACTGAATTATAGAACTGTCAATCGCGGGATCCCGAATCCCGATGTTCTGGGTCCGAGCCATATCTGGGTCCTATTGCACCAACGACTTATCACATTAAAACTTTTGGTTCTCTTTTTTTGAAAAGTAAAGTTGATAAGTGTTGCAGTTAAAACTTATCAAAAAACTTATCAACTTATCAAAAAATGAATACTTTGCAAAAGTTTTGGATAAGTTGATTTGATAAGCATTGCACCGACAATTTGTGTCGCTTTGCAAATAGATAACTTTTCCAGGAATGTGCTGAGCTAAAATGATTACCGTTTCTTCCCACGTGCATTTTGATGAGCATTTCCAGTTTCTCTTGTGTTTTTACCATGTCGCGCTGTAAATTGGCTGTGTTAAATAAAGTAAAATTTTACAATTAACACATTCTTACTTTTAAAGAAACAGCTACGCATTCCAACAACAAACTACCGATTTAAAAAAAATTTTTTCTCTTAAGCGAAAAGTATAACCAATAACAGCTTTTCCTTCTCCAATAAATTTAGTAGTTCGAATCGAAGCATTGTATAAACATTTTATAGAAGCACGTGTTAAAGCACTGATTAATTCATTCAGACTGAATTAATGTTACTTGGCGTTGATATGATAGGTTAAGTTTTTATTAGCAAAACGATGCTTAATTTAGCAAAATTAAAGATGACAATGATAAGTACAAATTGTTGGTGCAACGAAATGCTAATAAATTTTCATTATTTGCATAACTTGTCACTTATATGCTATAGTCTTTTCCCTTAGCATTTCAAATTTTGGTGCAACGCTTATCAATGACTTTGAGTGAAATTTGACTTATCAATACTCAATTGAGTGACTTTCACTTATTAAGTTGGTGAAACACATATCTTTGCGCAACTTGGATAATTTGCTAAAATGCTAATGATAATTCGTTGGTGCAATAGAGCCCAGGTCTTCAGTCATTTGATCATATTTTGATCGTCTTAAATAGCATAATGAATGTATATATTCAACAACACACTCGAGAAAAGTATATTCCTAAAATTATTTGATGACTAAGACAGAAAATAAAGCTGGGGTTTACTTTTAAAATCCTTGAAATAAATAATTTATTTTTATTAACGAAAAAGCGTCTGGAAAATATTTGTGCAAAGATATTCTCACACAGTCCTCACAGCAGTTTCACAGTTCTCATTTTCAAGCATATATTTCGAATCCTCCACCGAGAATCACCTTACATCGTTTTGCACAAATTCTGTCGTTATGAAAATAAATAATGGAAAGATCGAAATATTTCAAGAACCGATGACATACTTGCATTGGAACAACATGATAAGCTTGGCATTTCACAGAAGGCCCCACAAAAATTTTCTATCAAGGAAGAGTCTTTTGGGGTTCTCGCAGAAGTTTAATTAATTGCCAGTTATTTCGTTATCTATTGGTGTGGGATTCTTTTTTGAGAAAAACTCTGTGTATAAAAGTCAGTTATGTTGAGCAATCGTTGGCGAAATTCTTATGTAATTGTTGGATATCTTACTTAAGTTTAATTCGATTTAAGTTTCTTCAAGAAAAAGTTAGGTCGAAATAAACATTTCTTCGTCTCTTGTTTCGATTCCATAAAAGATTAAAGAGTTTCAAATTTCTTCATGAACAGGTCCTGTGGAATGATTTACCGAAGAGAACCAAGTCGAGGAGTTGTTGTTTAAAGGAGCTCAGACTTGGCTTAACATTTACGATAAAAGAAGTCCTTAAGGCAAGTAGTTCTCATAAGTGGGAAAGAACTTTGAAAGAAGGTATTTGAGTTTGTAGCAATTATTTTTAAGTATTGAAGTACTTGATGCAAACACACAGAGATAATGTTAAATTTAGTTCCAGATTTCTGCTTTCATGATTTGACTAATCAAGCAAACGAGCAAATTATAATTTTCCTTCACCTCTTTAATTACAAAGTGCATGCGAAAGTGTGAGAAATTCGCATCTCTGACAAGTGTTCATTAAATAAAAAAAATTTAATTGTTGCAATTCCACACAAATATTTCACACACTTTCGTTTTCATTTCTCCTTGGCGTTATGAAGTCATTATGTGAAATTTACTTTCAATTAAAAGTCAGGTACATAAAGTTTTGAGTGTGGGAGGGAGTGTGTAACTTTGTTTTTATAATGCTTAAGCAAAAACAAATACACAGGCATATGCAAATGTCAGAGCAAGTCTGCCTAAAGTGCGCCTATTCCCATACACATCACACACACCTGATCAAAAAGACACCTATACTAAACTGTGCACACGCGTTCGCTTAATGACATGCAAATACAAAAAATTATATCATTGCCATGTGTTGCCATTATTGCCCGAGTGTTTGTTGTCGTTGTAATTTATGTTGTTGTTGTTGTTGAACGTACTCTGGCCATGTAGCTTATTTACTCGTATGTAGCTGTTGTCATATGTTGTTGTCAATTGCTTTTTAAGCTCGAGCAACGCATGTGTGCGCAGATGTACACTTGTGTGCAAAATAATAGAGATCTTCTTTCTACATAAGAATTATCTAGTTTTTGCATTATCTTGGTTTATTTTCGCACGTTTTACTTTCCACATATATTTCAGAAATGTTTATTGCCAGTTAACAGTTCTATTCGTAGCCCCTATCAGCTTCCTGGCTATATACAAGCGCTATCTGCATCACTCTTTATTCGTAAGTGTATACTGCTATCATTTTGCGCGTTACTGTATGCATGTGTGAGCATGTGTGTCCCACGTGTGCTGCAGCTATTTGCTCCTCTTTTCACTTTTCTTCTTAGCAATTATTTCCTTGGCATTTTTGTCTCCATTATTGTCTTGTGATTAAATGTTGCTCATACGCCTGAGTGGCTGAGAAACTGTAGAGGCGCAATTACACGAGCTTTGGCTGGTTGAGCGGCAGCACACAAAGACGAAATGCGAAAACAAAGCAGGATGGAAGTAACAACAGCAACAAAACAAACAGTTTGTAGCTTTTTAGCTAAAGAACAAAACCAAATTTCTTGAAAAGGCTTTTTTGTGAGAAAAGTTTAATTTGCTTTTAATTACAATTAAGCAAGAAATATGCTAAAAAGTTTGTTGAGTTGCATTCAGTGTAGTAAAATGAAAGAGAATTCTTGCAAAATCTTGAGGCGTGTTAAACGCTATAAATTTGAGACAATTCCGCGAGTCGGGTGCCGATGAGGCCTGGAGTGTTCTGGGTACGCGGAGAGCAGCTGAAATTTTAGGAAACTCGGGGGAAAACTCAAACACAAGGTTTGCGTGGTAATTCTCTACGATTTCTTTATTTTCAATAAATCAACTTACACTTGTGATATGTGATGCAGCTACTTCGGGGGCCAAACGGCATTAATCGGTGCAAGTACAAAGGCATAGTTCGTGCTGTGTTAAAGCCGAAACCTGGCCCAGGTTGCCAGCTGCATTTATGCGCAATGCAGCTGGGCAGTGGCTGAGGGGTTTTGCCATAAACATTCCGCCACCCTTGCAGCGTCACTGCAACAAGCAAGAACTCAGCATAAATAGAATAATTAATTAAAAATAAGAGTTGTATCCTACTTACACTTAGTGCGAGGTTTTTACACAAACGATTTTAATGTGGTGGCTCATATCTTCGGGGTTTTTCGGATACAGAACTTTTCCTGGTGGCAGTCACACGTCGAATGACCGCTGTCCTTCCCGGAGGTCACCTTCGCGAGGGCACAAAACTAAACTTGGCGCAAAAACGATTTAAGCAATAGAAAACCTACGCATATTTGTATACGTGATATACGTGAGCATCGAGTAGCTTAATTTTGGGCCACGATATGAGAACAAAATATATACCTAGATGGCATTGTTAAGCAAGTTTACTAGCTACGGAAAATATAGGACACTAGCTGTCCCGGCAAACGTTGTTCTGCCTAAAATAATTATTTTATTCCAAGATATGTTTTGAAATGTATTTCAATGTACATATTTCAGGAAGAATATGTTTTCGTGAATATTTCTACCCCGGCAACAGCTATGGGGTTCAAATTTCGTCGACGACTTTCTGTCAACTTTCATATTATATGGTGTGAAGTTGAGCCAAATCGGTCAATAAATAAGAATTTTCGAAAAACCGCCACCGTGGCAACACTTAGGAAGATCTAACATAAAAAAACCATTCAGAGCACTACACGAACATATGTTGTGAGTATAAGGTCGATCCCTTCTGTGGTTCAGCCGTGATGCTGCAACATACATACGCACAAACGTTTTTATATATTAAGATAAACAGCAATTTCCAATTCAGAATGATACACTATTACTTTGCTTTTTTCGGACGAATTTCCTACAAATAGAATCCAGTTTAAATATCTAAATGAAATGCCAAAATCCTTTACATAAATGTATGTAAATATAACTATTTGTATTCTAACTATAAAAATATTGTAGGTGCTTTCGTTCATGATTAAAGAAGTAGTAATTATAAAAGCAACCATTATATTGTATTTTTAGAGGACAGATATCAGGACCCTCATATTTTTCGCTCTCAAATAACAAACGTTTAAATGTATTTTTTCTCGGAACTCAATACGTATTTGTAGTTTCAAATATCAATATTCTCGGAAGGGACGTTTCTTGCAAACGATCTAATAATTGTAATTCATCAAGTATTACCGTATTTTACTGATCTCAATGAGAACCGCCGGCGTTAAATGTCCCATGGAAAATTGATCAACGAATTGCTGAAGTATTGCGATTTTAATTCGCATACATATATATTATTGAGCGAAGTTTTGCCTCATCATGTGTATGTATATATGTATATTGCTCTGTATAGATTCTATTAAAAAAAAGTTGTTCTTTCTTTCTTGCGGTCTAGT
Organism: Neria commutata; assembly: GCA_963457695.1. Classification (NCBI taxonomy): domain Eukaryota; kingdom Metazoa; phylum Arthropoda; class Insecta; order Diptera; family Micropezidae; genus Neria; species Neria commutata. The sequence continues at coordinate 42,672,532 of OY735246.1, forward strand.
TTCTCTTGTCTGTAGTAGAAAAAAAAAACCGTCAAGCGTCTGACAACTGACAGCTCTTGTTCGCCTCATTTTGTTTTCCCTCAATTGGTTACCTTGCAACTGCTTGCTCGAGTGTGTATGCTTTAAAAGTAGCGCCTCTTTTGCCGCATGATTGCGTCAAAAAGTTAATCCATTTCTCTGCTTGAAAACCACATCAAAAAATAAAGGAAAAATATATGTTTTATAATGTAGGCCTTGGTTAAGCACACTCACACAAATATATCACCTGCTTTTATATGCGATGATAACTTCGAAAGTACTTAAAGCTAATTCCAGCGCTCAGCCAGCTGACTTTAATTTCCCACACTTTAATACGCACACTCACACACACAAAGGCAGGTACAACGGCACACACATGTTCATAAGTTTATACAATTACGCGCCAACTTTCATATTACACACACATAAGTACTTTAAAAGTTAATTACGAAAACTTTTGTTTTACGCCAGTTTCAATTATTTTCATTCACAAAAAAGAATGAAATCATCTTGCCTTTTCCTTCTTCCTTCCTTTTGCCTCTTGCTATCTCGCTCGTTCTCACATTGCCTATGCCATATTTCATATTGCGCATGCTAACGTCCCGCCATATCTTTCCTTATTGCCCACGCAACATACCACGATGTGGTATATAAATCCTCCACCTCCCGCGCTGTACGTCCGGCCTAAGCACGCATATTATATTCATATAATTTGCGGCACATTCATAAATTATGAAACGTTATTTGGCGCGCATTTTATTCGGTTTTCATCTGCTGGCATGTGTTTGTGCACATTCACCAGCAGATACTATAATAACACAAACATACACATACACATACACATACAGACACAATACTAATACAAACACGCACACACAATACTATATACGCACAGACAGAGAAACAAACAAACGAAAAGGCAGACTCACAAGCAGAAAGGAAGCGCATAAGAGCAGACACAGCCGTACAATTTTATGTAGTAAGCTCCACGTATGTTTCATTGTGTTTGTGTGACTATATGTGAGTGCATGTGCGTTTGCGTCTGCGTCTGTTTCTCTGCCTGTGTAGGAAACCATGTCACTTGATATTTTTACTTTGGATCCAAATTTAATTTGCGGGTTTTCGTGGGTTTTTTTCACTTGAGTGAGATTATTGCATTTGAGGCCAGCAGGAAATTTTATAGGCGATTTTTGTGACTTGCAAGCAGAGAGCAAGATAAAATACTAGTTAAGCAGAATGAGGCACAATAAAAAGCACTATATATTGTACATAATAGCAGTATAAAGCACCCATTATAAGTAATGATAATATTATTGAGAATCTAAATTTGGATATCTAGAATTCTTTCAACCATCTATAAAAGAGTCTTTCGAAATAGGAGAATGGGCAAAAGAAAAACTAACAGTTACTGATGTTTATTTTACGCAATGTTTATTCGAATGGGAAATGTAAATAATATATTGTGACTATCACTGAACCTAACTTTACCTTCGACACTTGTTCAAGGTTTAGAGTGCGACAAAACCTTTTTGATTTTAAATATTTAGGCATAAATCGATGTACTTAATTCATTAAAAATTTTGGCGTTCTTATTGCATCCGACCTCACTCTGTAGAACTTTCCAAAATGCAAATTACTTTCACAAACCACTTTTCATATTTGTTATTTTCTTAAAACCAAAAGTTCCTTCATAGCAACTATAGTCCTGAGAGGGTAAGAGCAAACAAATATTTCAGTTTTATTTTTTTTTATTTCTTGAATTTTCAAGGATTTTAAAAATCTGAACATGACGAACTCTCTTAAAAACGTAGTATTATTTACATCTGGTATAAACTTTGTTCATTATTGTGGGGAGCTTGGCACTTAAACCACTCCGTGGAAATATGTATGTATCTTATACCTGGTTCATATCTCATTCAGGCCAAAGAAAATTTGCAAATGTATGTAAATGCACTTCATTCTAACAAAATTTTGACCAGCTCTCCACAATGATGCAATTTTCTAAATTGTCTACTGAGCCTAATAGTAAGTAGTACGTTGCCTCTTCATACTTCTGCTCGTCATAGGCTTTTACTTAACTTAACCAACATCCGCAGGAACCGCCATGATAAAACCAAATATTTGCTGCACACATCCACAGATGCAAACACAGAAACACTAATGCACACATACAAGCAGTATGCACACGTTCAAATGTAAATAGACACAGTACGGCGTATATTTCTACCACATATGAGCAAACGCTCACACAGGCTTGCAATCCGGGTTGCTTGTGTAATGACAGGATTTTTAATATTAAAACTGTGATCCGGAATGCCGAAAGGATCGTGATTGGCTGTAAGATTTGAGTAGAGTCAATTTACCAATCAAGTTTAAAAAAACAGTCTAATTCAACAATCTTGTAAAAGATTGGAACCCAAATTTTAATAGACTATAAACAATTTGTAAGTCTGTTTAACTTTCCGAAAAAACAAGTCAAGTTTATGCAGCTGACCATTTGTTATCATCAGGTATACAAACACTAGAGAAATCTCTGTTGGAAAAACTAAGGTTCCATATTTTTGGCTTTTCGCTTCCAACATTCAAGTGCAAAGCAAGTTTAACTTTATGGAACTCTGTTGCGTTGCTTTAAATATCAAGAAGAAATTGTTGTTTGATATTGGAAGTAAGTCAAGAATCAATATTCATACCGATTTTGATCAACTCTACTTTTGCTTAGAAAAAAATTTGTTTAATTTAATTAATTTTGTTTGGAGGATCTATTATATTTATATTAATATTGGAACTGATGCAGTTATCTAACCTAGAGGTATGTTTTTTCCCAATAATATCGGAATGTGGGGAAAAAATGTTGCCTTTTTGTCTCAAATGTCATTTTAATAGTTTAGCAGTTTGGTAAAAAGTGAAGGAGAACATAAAATTGGAATAAATTGACTAAGTTATACTATTCGAAAATGCATAATGTGCACTTTCTTGATTTAACAAATTATTAAAATTTATTATTCATAATTTAAATGACATTTTTTTCGCCAAAACAATACTTAAAATTTTACGTAGAATAATAAGAATTGAATTTTGAAACTTCTGAATCAAACCCGGGATACCGATTCCTTAGTATATATCAATACAAACATAGAAAAGCTTAAAGAAAATTGGTATGACTGCGGCGAAAGCTTAAAGCAATCATAAGTGTATTTGAGTGAGTAGCTTTAGTAAGGCCACTTGCAATCCCACATGCACATTTATATACAATAGATGTGTGAGTGTGTATGAGTGAGGTAGTGAAAGAAGGAATTTGTGTACATCTTTATATCAGGTTCACAATAAGATATAAACAAATAAAGGGGCTTTCCAAGCACGGAAAAGTTAGTGTGGAAGCAACAAAAGAAACTTATAATCGCTTATTTTTATAACAATTTTGAAATTTGTACTTCAGTTTTTTGTTCTTATATTTGTTTCATAAAAAATTTGTATTCTTATTTTGATAAATTTTTAAAAATCTTATATATAAAACGCAGACTGACTAAAAAGCGTTTGCCCAATAGCTTCTTATAAGAGTTTAGAATATAAGGTAGCGAGAGTAGTGATAGCGCAGCGAGTAAAGCGCTGGCGCACAAATCGAAAGTACATGGGTTCGAATCCCAGCTCCGCAGGTTTTGAAATTTTTCTCTTTTAACTTTTTTTATAAACTTTTTTATATTTTACTTTGCTTTTCATTTTATTGTTGCTAATTGTTTTGTCTTATATACCAGCTGTCGTGTATATAGGCACACACGATAGGTGGCCCCACTTGTATATAAGTAAAATCAAATTGTCCATAGAATTCCGCATAGAAGTTTACCATTAAAAGTTCCTTTAATATATCGTAATCATTTATTTGATGTTAAAAATTCCGACAAGATTTTTCGAGCATATGTATTTTGCTTAATCGTTTTCCCACATACTCATAAAATGTTCCATAAAAATTTTCCATAAAATTGCTCCGATGATTTTTCTCAATAAGCTTTCCGGAAATGTTCCTAGGTAAAATTTGTCTGAAAATTTGTTTAAAAAATATGGGAATGGGAACCTTTTTTTGCAGAAAATTTCCTAGCAAACTTCTATTTTTGGGATCACAACTGTACTCTTGTATGTATGTACGTGCTAGAGTGTGTATATGTAGCTTAGAACTTTCGCAACAGATTTGTGTTACTTTGAATGGCATTTTCTGCGTAGCTCTGAATGCTTTTATTGAAGCGGAAGTGTATGTGTTTGTGTGTGCGTGCATGTGTGTGTGTGAATAATAATGATAATGAGTAAACGTCAGGTTCAAGTTTTTGGCAAAAATTTATTTGACAGGCAAAACAAATTTTCTAAGAAAATCAAACTGCTTCAAGTGCTGAATGTGTGTGTGGAGGCACGAACATAACCATACACTCCGATACCATCATATACATACAGACACATGCTCCTAAAGGAAATGCCGCGTTTCGAGTATGTGTAGCCGGCTTGTCAGTGTTTCTGCTATGTGAATATGAAGGCTTCTCTATTTGTTTATGCGCATTTGTGTGCTTTTAGTGTTGCTGGTGGTGTGTGTGTGCTGGCATGACAATGTGTAAGTGCAAAAAGTCGTTACCGCAAAGTGTTACTTTAATGTGTTTTTGAAGCAGCCATTAAAGCTTATTAAGCGCCAAAAGCTGAACGGGGTCCCATGCAAGACCTTCCGCTTCCTTTCAAAGGAGGTTAAATAAATATTAGTGCCACACACACAAACACAAATATGCAACGTGCGTTGTAATTTGTGGTGATTGTGGCAAGTTCTCGAAATTTTTCGCTGTTCACGCCTTAATTAAGAAGGCGTGGTGTTGCTTCTGGCAGAAGTTTAAATCCTTTTTGCAGGAGAGTCATGTCAAGCAACAATAGATTTATATGCTACCGTCGGTTGATATTAGTGAAATATATTGGGAAAGGTAAGTATAAACACGTAAGGAAACATCAGTCCGACAGGTGCTACACCAAGTAACCGAGTGGGGCGATAATACACTGAAAGAAATGAAATTGTGGGAAATGGTGGGCGGACCACGGCCATTTTTGACAAACTACAAGATGGAGAAAAACTCTGATGGACTTACGACAGAAATTATCGGCATATTTAACTTACCGCCTTCATAATAGGCGAAGCAGTGTCGAATATATTCGGGCTTAAATCATGCACTAAAAAGAAAATGTATCCACAATATTGAATTGTGAATTCAATTCAATTATCAAATGTGTACCGTCGAAAACATTGCATATTTTAAGGTGCTTTGAGTTATATATACGAATATTGATGTATAGATACGTATGTGCGTCAAGGGATGGTGTACATGTTTTCTTGTTTTGTTTTCAATTATAAGAAAGTCTTTTGTAACACGATTTTATTCAACTCTTTATGTTTTTTTTTAGAAAAGTCTCTGGCCTTTTCTCAATTTACAAAAAACAAAAACAATTCAAAACCAGAACACTTTTTTTTGGGACGTAAGTAAAGAAAACCTGACTTTATGCTTTAGAGTTTGACTGTCTATCACTTTGTATTTAGCAGCTCATCGGTGGATATATGACGAGTAAAAGATGGCGGACACTCCAAATTCCAACACCAGTTTCAACATTTATCGATATTTTTAAACTTCTTAAAACTAAGATGCCGTCAGCTTTAGCTAAGCCAAAAACCTCTTCGCACCTCTGTGCAGCGGCTTATCGTTGCAGGGTGGTCCAGCGGAAACACTTTTCCTCGGTGGTCACTGTATGGGTGCATTTTTCAATTGACTTGTTCTGTGCGAGAAATTTAAGTTCTGTGCGATAAATCTCACATTTATTTGCCTTGCTACCCCTCTCGACTTTGAATTGATTTAAACATGATGCCATGTTATTTTCCCGAATGATTTCAAGTTTGAACTTTAGTAATTTAAAATTAAAGCGCGTACAAATTAACTTTCACGCTCTGAAGTCTCTGCGGCTGGTACAGCTGTTAAGCATAAATTCAAATGCGCCCAAAAATGTGGCATTAGCCTGCCATTTTTATAGCTGTCGCAAGAGTAGCTGCGCCCAATAAATTAGTGGCGGTTAAGCAGTTGGCCGTAAATCAAGTGATTAATTTTGAGCGTCCTTTTGCTTGGGTTGTCACAGGAACACACAGCCAAACTTGCAGCCCTTAACAAACAAACACACAGACACAGTTACACTCACACAAGCGAGAAACCGCACACAAATGCGCCTACAGCCTAAATTGTCACGCGCACAAACTATGGGGCTATATATTTCAGCAACATGTTTGCATGCGTTTATTTGTGTGTGTTTGAGTGTGTTTCGGTGTGTGTGTGTTCTTTAAAATAGGCCGTAATAAAAATTTTATAGACACCTCAAAGTAAGCTAATAAAATTTGTTATACGCTCGAAATAAAGAGCACGCATACGACGTGGTTGCCTTTGGCTGGACTCTTTTTCTTAGCCTTCTCTTTTTGCTCTCACTGCTGCGAATATGCTGTTTGTGAATGAATAGAACTTGCTGTTCTGCTTACATATACATACATGCATTTGAGCTTACAACCGTCAAACCAGACCGCCTAATGCCAAAGCGGCATTATTTTCACGATTTCATTCTGTGCGTCCTTACGTGCCGTACTGGGGCGAGACTGGCCAAACTCACGAATAAACGAGTAATCTGGATTTAGTCCAAATGATTTTATAATAAAATATAACAATTCAATTTTAATTCATTTTTATGTATGTATAATTTAACGAAAATTAGGCAAGAAAAGGTGTACCACAAATGTGTCTGTCAAAAACATCAACATTATGTCAAAGACATATCAATGAGATCTTGCAATACCTAACTTTTTCTTTTAAGTTATTCGCGACAAAACGGTATAGAAAAGCTTCTGATAGCTAGTCTATATAAAAGCGTTGTGTTTATAATTTATTGCTTTTAGTAAACAATTTATAAAAAGATATGATAAACACATTATTTTCTGTTTTGTGTAAGATCATCGAAAAATTTGCCGATATTTTGCTAAGGTCATCATGTAGAATATATTTGAAAAAAGTTTGATTTTTATCCCCGCTATAACTGAGTCACTCCACTGTGCATGCTTCTGTCTGTTGATCTGCCCATCTGCTGCCATCCTACTTGGCACACGGAATTTATGTTTATAATTAGAAAATAAAATGAAAATTCAAACCCATAAAAATGCCTGATATATGTATGTACATACATAGGTGGCGCACAGACAAGAAGGAATAAGCCACGTGCAAAAGGGTATCACTAGCTAACAGCTAGCCGGAAATTGTAGCTTCCACGTATTCGTAAACGCATACAAAAATTTAGTGGGTGCGCTTTTAAGCGCCGGCTTTGAAATAAGAGCGCCACATGTGTGTACACATATTTTTGAGTGTGTGTGTGTTTGTGTTTATATTTGCATTAAGCATGAAGGTGGATTTTTAAAATATAAGTACAGGGTGTGCGCGACTTAGAAAGAGCACAGCAACAGTGTTTTAATAAAATAAGATCATTTTGAGACCCTACAGTCTTAAAGTTAAGAGCATATGTAGTTTCCGACAAATATTCTGAGCTGGGCCTGCTTCAAAAGTACAACATGAAAGCTCCGACAAGTCTATTCTAACGGTACATGCAAGTCAGCTTAAGTGCTTGCTTAACTTATAGTTCAGCTACTACCGCTTAAACCACGCAATTTAGTCTGCCATTGTTCTTCTTGAGATATGGAATAGATTGCTATGGAAGAAAGGACGGGAAAGGTACGCGGCTGAAATTGATATTTTTTTACTATAACTTTAGAGTGACTGCTGATAGCCCGCTCAATTTCCAAGCAACGCTTTTCTTTAATGTACTTAAGAAATAGCCACTTTATGTATTCACAACAATTGACAACCTGTATACAAGTCCACGGTTTTTACTGTTTGTCACGCTTTTTAATGAAATTAGCCACGTTCTTTCCGGTACGCTTCCCGTTCGCTTTTGTTGGTGACATTCGCGCTTGGAATTTTATAAGTACATAAGTGTTTTTTTTGTTGTATCCTGTGCCTCTACATACATACACACTGCGAACACATTCATGCACATATCTACCTGCATAATATACGCTACTTATTATGCATGAATTGTTATGAAATGCATGCAAATGCGTGTATGTATGCTTTCGTGTCTGCGTTATCTAATTTTGTGCTTGAATTGCCTACTTTCCGTTTTCCTTTTTTGCACTCCTTTTATTCATTTTTATTCTAATTTAGCGCGCCAAGCAAGTTTTTCAATTACTAAACAATTTATTTTATGTTTGCGATTGCAATGAAAAAATGTCAAACTGGCGCATGTTGTTTTTAAATGAGCTCCCTGTGTATGTGTGTGTAGGTTAAACATTACATATATTATTTATATACATGCATATATACATATGCAAATATGTATATGCATAATGCGGAGCAGGAACTTAAATAAAATTTTAATAGAAGCCCGAAAGGGAAAAATTTTGTGTGCAAGTTGTATAAATGAATGGGGATGGCATGAGATTAGCTACACTCCAAATGAATATTATCTATATTTGTTTCCCATTTTTATGAGTTAATCTTTCCTAGTTTTTGCGGAAAATGCATTTCAAGTAAAGGAAGAAGATTTTTTGAGCTAATCGAAAAATGTTCGTACTGCCTTCTTTCTCTTTTACAGTAAAAAGAGACTGTATTACAAATTGTTGTTTTTGTATCTCAATATCATTTTAGAGCGGTTCTACTTAAGTTTGTTTGTGCTAATAGTCTAATCATCTACCTGCCATACACCCATATATGTACGTATTTGAAAAAACCTATCATAATTATCTCAAGTACCATTAATTTTAATTTTGCCATTATATTCTCCCTGGCCGATGTTACAGTTTGTAATTAAAATCATGTGTGCCTCGGGATTCTTAAAAATACATGAGGAATGAGAAGTTGGTTTGGAAAACGCTAGCCTTCCGGGTTGTTGCGCCAGTTATTCATTTTTTTTAGTGTGCTTCGATTCTAATGTATAACTCTTTCCGAACTCTGAAAACCTGCTCCAATCCGAAAGCGCTATATTTAAATTGATAAAAAGCTATTTTGTTAAAGCTGTACTCTGATTTCATCGACTGCTGTCCACCATAAAAATTCTAAAACTTAATAACCGCTCGCAATGTGAAACATTCGACTCTAAATATAATTAATCCAACGCAAAACTAATATTTGGTGAGCCAACAGTGTTGATAACACAAACAAGCCTCCATCTCTGTGTGCCTAAAGTCAACGAAATGACACTTCCAACCGACAAATCTGACAGAGAAGTGGCACTGCAAGCACAGCTGTGCTTATAATAAGGAATATGTTAATTCGACCCCTTCCTCCTGGACACTTCACGGCGATTTCTGTATAAAGAGTACAGCTAATACGCACCGCTGAACGCGCTTCACACATAGCATAGTTTACTTTGTTTGGCGATTATAGGGCCAACTTAATGCAACAATTCATTTTCCACGCTTCTGCTTTGGAGCTATAAAAAGCAGAGAGAGCAAAACAGAGGTAAGTTAGAGCGAGCGGGCGAGCGAATCGCAAAGCATAAGCGAGACTCATGAAGGTCAGAGGGCCGTAAACGGCGCTGCCCTCAGCCGCAATCATAGCCGCAGCTACTGAGAGCCGTAACCTTAGCATACTTTTTGGTAACCAAGGGTAATTACTTACTTTACTTGCTACTACTTCAAGTGGACCACATTCTTCTCCACGCCACTCCCACTATTCTTTTCTGTCTTAGCCTGTGCGTTTTTATTTGTTTATGTTTGCGCAAATGCGAAGTGCTTTATTCTTACACTTGTTAATAGCTTTCTTATGCGTCTTCTCTTAATCTACGCTATTACTTAATTAAAATTTAAATATAGAAGCACAAAGAGTCTAGAACAAAAAAGAGTTGGCGTGGTTTTTATGACATTTTTAAGGATTTTCGTGTTTAGCTAAGAAATGGTTTCATAAAAGGTTCCGACAAAAATTATCTTAAAACTAACTATTCAAATAATTAAGGGCTTAAGATTGAAATCAATAAATCAATGAATAGAGCAATAATAGATAAATAGTATACTCTACTCTAATACCAAATTATACTCTCGAAGTGTAGTAATACTTATACTTGTACTAGATTCTAAGCTTACGTGATTGTATTAGATTTAAGTTATTTTTATTATTATCGAATATTGCGATGTACAATAAGACTAAGTCTTTTTAGTACTTCATATACATAAATTAATCATAACAAAGAACAATATAACTTAAAACTAGCATTCGTTTGAGACTAAGAAATATTAGGAATAACAACTAAATACATGAAATGAAAATATAATCATGACAGGTAGAAAAATAAAATCTGTATGATATTTAATTTAATTACAGCATTAATGACTTATAATATATAAAATTAACAATATGAGTATAGTTAATAGAGGAGATAGAATTAAAGTAAAGTAGAGGATAGAATAAGAAAGACATATAGATTTATTGATTAGAGGTGGTGAAGTATTTAAAGATGGCATGTTTCAAACTGGCTCGTGAGGTTATTTATTAAGTTATCACGTTATCTTCTTCCTCTCTCAGTGTAATAAATCGTAAGCTATTACCCATTGTACTAAATTTTAAAATGTTATCGAAGCTATTACTTTAACGAGGTGAGAGAACAATAAAGAGAACATGATTCATTCTGTGACGAGAAGCCAAAGTGTTCGCCTCGTGTGCGTAATTATTCACAGAACCCGTACTATATTTCAGGAGCATTGCCAATCAGCTCGACGCCAAGTGCAAAATAACGGAGACTCTTTTTTAATAAAGTTATCGTGCGGGCTAGCATCGAATCAGCGACACCATTCATCGGAGACCGAGCGAATCAAGGAATTGGGAAATCGATCAATTTATTATAATCAATGAATAAATTAAGAGCCTGAAAGAGGTCTAATAGCCTTGTTGTTCCTATGTGCAACTAAATAGTGGTGAGATAACAGTCGAAGATTCTTTTTCATCAGCACCATTAGATTATGGAATTCACTTCCCAACTATCTAAAACAAATAACTTCACGAGCCAGCTTTAAACATGCTCTCATACTTCACTACCTCTAATAATCTACTTACCTTTCCTATCCTATATTCTATTTTATCCTAATTCTTGCTCCCCTGTTAATTCTACTTAGTTTAGATTTTATATATTTAAAGTTATTAATGTCATTCGTTGTACTGAAATTTTATATTAATTTAATGTTATCACTGTTATTATTTCAATGTTATTTCAAATAGTTCAAAGTGAATGTTAGCTTTAAGTCACATTTTTTGTAAATCACATGTATAACTCCTTTGATGTACTAAAAAAGACTAAGTCTTAGTGTACACCGAAATTCCAATTATAATAATAAATGCACAAATCAATATACGAAGAAGTTTATATCAATTAAAAACTATAAATCAAAAAAGAAATCAATAAAAAAATATGTAGCTCAAAATTAATCAATAACCAAGTATATCAAAAATCAACTTATTAACCTCAATAAAAGAATTACGAAGTTAATTCAAGACACTATCAACAATAAACCAACAGTACATATTGACCAAATAAGAAATCGGAAAATCGATCAACAATTCAAAGCTAGAAAATTTACAAAAATTTATAAAGTTTATCACTCAATAAATCACTCAATTGTCAATGATCAATAAGTCATAAAAAATCGGTTAATTTATTCAAAAGGAAATCAGTTAACATACATATGAGGCCAAACGTTAAAAAGTTAGATTATAGATATGAAATTTAAGTAGGAAAGTAGCTAAAATTTGTACTCTAATGAACAGCATTTTTTTATATTGTATTTTTTTCTAAAGCTTCTGCAGTCAGCTAGAACTACACGCTCTTAATTTTCCTCGTTGTTATTTTGTTATTAGAACATTTCACAACTCGGTTTCAATTAAGCGTAATTAAAAAGTTGGCACGAATTCGCTGCTGTTGTTGTTGGCATATTTCGGCCGCTTGCATTTAGCGCTTTAGCGTATAATTACGTGCGCGCAAAGTTCACAATCGTAAAGTTAGGCCAGTAATGGCCGCTGTGCAGCACCACGCCGCCCTTTGAGCATTAAGACCTTTGCCGGTGGGCTGGTCAACAGGCGGACTGGCGGGCTGGCGGGCTGGCGGGAGAACCGGCAGACAGTCCGTTTGGTCTTTTTGGCATATTGCGGCACTTCGGTGCTCATTAAGCTTTCAGCACCTTAGCGCAAATCTGCGGATTTTCCTCCTGTTGCTGCTTCTTTTCTTGGCCTTAATCTCATCTGCCTTTTCCATGCAGAGCAATTGTTGCAAAACTTTTTAAGCGGAACGCTTTTTACTGCAGCACTTAAGGCAGCCAGAAAAAGTTTGGCTAAAAAGACAAATTTATTTAATACACTCGCGAAATGCACGGAATAAAATTTGGCGCATACTGGCGAAAACATAAAAAAGGAAAGGATAAAAACATGTGAGGGGCGACTGCTTAATAGTCAAATGTATCTGCATATTAGGAAGAATGAAAGAATGACTGAAATGGGGCTGGTATCTGATAATAAGAAGAACTTGGGAAAAAAGAAAACTTCGAAGAGATTAATACTCCGAGGCATGTGAACTTGCAAGAGGATAGCACCTTTAAAGGCCGAGTCTTGAGCCATTTTTGGAGAAAAAATAACATAGCAAATTTGTAGTTAGTAAAGATGGAGATGAGAGGGAGACTTGATACATTTTTTTACCGGGAAATGGGCACATACAAGATACGGGGTACCGAGAGGGTCTTATTCATGGGGAAAAATGGCTTGGAATAGACGGATACTGTGGAGAGATTGTAAGTAAGTAGGGATGGGAAGTTACCACAGGTTAACCAGCTTGTAGGAAGAAATAGGACTAGGTAGAGATGAGTGTTTTGGATAGAGTTTGGAATTATAGAAGTACCTGAGATGTGAAAGTGATAGGCATGTCTGAGGATCCGAGAGCAGAGGAGCATTTGTGCTTTGGGTCAAACACTACTCATAGGGAGCAAGGACTTGCACGATAGACTGGTATTCTGCTAATAAGTTGTTGCCGCTGTTGTACATGAGTGGTAACTAAGTTGAGAAACGTGTATGTGTGGGTCCCATGGCAAAAGAAGCATGTGAAATTTTGAAACAAATTGGTGCCACATTTCCGAGTTCTGAAGTATTGTTGCACTTCAATGGGCTACCAACTTTCAACATTTCGCTTAATGAGTTTTTGTAAGTTTTGAGAAGAGAATTTCGAAAGATTTGCCAGTGATGATACATATTACAAGCTGGAAAAGTGCACACAAAAGTTAATGCCAAGGTGCACTATAGACACACACATGTGCCTTTGCTTGGCTGAGAGAGTGTGTGAGAGTGTGTGACTGTGTGCTGAAGTGCTCATGTATCGTTTGCTGCTGCTGCTTGTAAAGTGCAGGCAAAAGATTCACTCAAAAAGTATGAAAACGTTGAGCGCCACTTGGGTTTGTGTGAACTTGCTGGAGTGTGTGTGGATGGCTGCATATGTATGTATGTCTGTTTTTGAATGTGGTTGCACTTGATATGTTATGCAATTGCGAGTGAAGCATGCATAGTGATACGTGTGAGTGATGTACTTGCAACTTGCTGCAATTAAATAAAACGCGTCAAGGAGGAGGTCGTTGGGGAAGGAAAAAGTAAAAAGCTGGGTAAGCAGCGCTTAGGTAAACATTTTTGTGACAGTTTTGACATGGTAAATAATTAGTTACTTACTTATTTGGCCATGACAACCACTTACAGGCAGTCGCAGGAACAGTAAACTTCACTGAATTACAGCGTGCTTTTAAAGAAGTACGAAAGAAGCTCAGCAAAGCCATTTCGAAGAGCAAAAGGGAAGCGTTTCGATCACTGGTAGCTGAGGTCGAAGATTCCAATTTTCCAATTGGAAATTCCAAGCAATCGAAGCGCCTCCTCTGCTTGATCTTTCCATCGGAGGCACGGCCTCTTCTGCGTTGGAGCTTCTTTCTCTATACGCGCATGTGCTAGCCGCTGCTGGATAGTAATTCGGTTGACAATGTCAATATCGGCGTAGAGCTCGAAAAATACCTGCTTTATTCGGATGTGGTAGTCGTCGCCAATACAGATTGGACCTAAGTACTTGCGGCGCACTTTCCTCTCAAACACTCCAAAAGAGGCCGCAACACTCAGCGAAAGCATCACTGAAGCATGGCAGTGCCATAAAGTAACGTGGGCTATGAGCGTCTTAGCGTTAGTTTTAACAAACGAGAGAGGACTCCTCTCAATTGCTCATCGAGTCCATAGTAGAACTTCTTATATCATCAGCCCGTAGACAGAGGTTTAGGCCCAAGTTTCTCGCAATAGCTCGTGTATACATGCGTTATTTTAAGCACATGATAACGGGATTCACACGGTTGGTCAATAGCTGTGTTCGAACGAGAAGCTTTTTTAGTAAGCTTGTTTTGTGAGAGGCTTTCTATCACGGCAGAGAGAGTTACACTCGATGAGTTTCAAACTTCGTCGCGAAAAATAGCGCGGAAAGTAGTATTTGCTTCAAGAGTTAAGTAACTGTACAAATAAATTTGTATGCACTGTTTTTGAGAATTAAAATATATGACATTTAGCTTGATCAAAAATGCAGGTATTACATATAAAAATTTGGTAGGAATGTGTAGTTCCCAGGTTACAACACATGGTTTAGGTATCAACCTCACCTGTCTTTCGAAAAATGGGCCTCCTACAATATCGGCTCATAACGTTAGTAATAGGTGATATATTAATTATGTTCATAGTTTCTTTACTATATGCATCAGAATTTCGATATTTTGTGTATATACTCCGATCAGGATACTCAATTATTGGTCGTAAAACGGATATTGTCCGTCTATTCGAAGATTAACTTCGGTGGGAACCCTCTGATGTATGCTTACTTTATTTCCAATTAATATGAGCAACTTGGTACTCTCTTTTAATTCCACTAAATTGTAATTAATTTGAAAGTATTTGATATTAATTTCAATCTGCATTGCAGCTGGCAGCGCTTCAAACAACCTCATGGCGTATGTGTAACATTTATTAGCGCATTACTCATACGCCGCTCATGCAATTTCGAGCGCATAAAATCACTTCAAATATTTCAAATCCCATTGTGGAAATTTAATTAACACACTCCTGCCGACGCTGCCTGTGGGGCTGTGCCACATCTGCAGCTAAATAGCGCCGGAAACAAAATTTGCGAGGCGCAACTGAACTATCGATAGCAGCAGCGCACACTTTACGGCTCATTGCCAGTGCACGTTTTCGGATTAGCAATTTTCCGGTTTTCTTCACAGTTTTTTCGGCATGTTGCCATAAATTTGGCGCTTACTTTCTCGTATGCACAGCAATGAAATCACGGAAAGTAGCACATAGTTTGTGCCTGCATGTTGGCCACTGCATTTTCAATATTACCAATTGAAACTCAATTTTCCCTGAAATTTGCAATTTCAAGCCAATTGCAATGAAAAAAGCGAGTTCAGAAGGAAGCACGGACGGACACAGTCGTCATTCCCGCAGAACTTGCCACCCCTTTCGGTCGCTGTTGTCGCAAGTATACTGCTTGAATACATGTCAGCGGCGCTGGCAGTGGCAGTAATAGTGCACGTGGCAGGCAGCATGTTGCTTGCCACACCGAAATGCCTGAATTCGAATCACGTTTTCGGTTGCTCTCCAGCTGGCTTCCATTGCCAGGCGTTGCCCACAGAGCTTCAATTTGAAATTCAACCCTTTCTGCGCCAACAGCAAGTCAGCAACAGCAGCAACAAGCACAAGTAGTGGCCAGCAATGTCGGCGCCACACAACCGCACAGCGTCGCATTCAAATGAGTTCACTAAAATTTCTGCTGAGAGTGTTTAGCGTGTCTCTGCTTCGGCTTTGAGTGGGAATTTCACACTTTTCAGGCGCAGCAAGTGATTTTCTTTACTGCTGTTGTATTCCTGGTTGTTGATTAAATTCGGTTCAATGACATTGCAGCGCTGTTTCTTTTTTTTGTGTTTTTCCATTCAGCAGCCTTGTCACCTCAACAAGTCCCACTTTATTTCAGTTTGCTCTGTATGCTTTTTTTGGTTCACTCTGTTGGATTTTAATAAGATATATATGTGTGCGCATATCTGCAAAATAAAGCAACGCACTTACTTAACTGACAGTTTTATAAAAGTCTTGTTTCTCAGCTGTTGCTGGCTCCTTGTTTGAAATGCTGACACATAATTGGAAAGAGTTCAGCTTTAAAAAAATCTATGTAACGATTCAAATATTTTAGTAGCAGAATTGCAAATAAATTGATTGTTTTACAATCGTTGATTTTATGTTAAATGAGTATTAGTAATACTGTATACAAAAGCGATGAAAGCAGCATAACCTGCCCGATTCTAATGAATTAAAAATTAAATGAGCATGCATTTGATTTATTGACGCATTGAGCGACCGAAAATTGTTTTTTGGACAAATAGCAAGAGTCCCTTGTATGGTCAAAGCCAAATACCGGATATAGTTACGCAATTCATTCTAGAAGCAATTTTTTTCATTAAAATTATGGTTGTAAATAAAAATCCAAAAGTGGAATCCAAAAACTATCCTTGGATTTTACTATTACATACTTTCCCGCTCGTCTGGACAAATAAAAATTCGAGCACGAATTCAGTTTTGAATATTTATTGAAGTGTTTATTAAATAAAAAGAACTCGCAAATGGCAAAAAATTAATTTTATTCACACATTAACTCAAAAGCGCGGAGGCTGCAAAACTAGTAATAGTTTCTTCGGCGAGTTACGAAACGGAAAATTTCGAGCACCTCAAATTTAATGAAGTGTTTAGTGACACTTCGGTGTTTCATGGGGAAAAGCGATTACACTTCCTGTGCCTATCTTTGCTACCGGGTTGTTTGGTTTTTGTGCTTCTAGTCAGCCCATCCCATCCCATCCCACCCCTTTCAACTACAGACCTGCCTGCCCGGCATGCGCCGCACTTTGACAATTGTGCACGCCGCACAGCTTTCAGCCATTCCATTGCCACAGTCGCAGGCGCATTAAGAATTTATGCATTAATGCAATCCGGCCCATTTGCACGTACCGCTCTTTAAATATTTCTCAGCGGCAGTGCCCGGCCGCACTACAATTGCACATAAAATGGTTTATTGAGCACCAGATTTGGTTTCAGCTCCGTGTGAACGTATGTACGTGTTTAATGGTAGTTATGTGAATGTGTACTCTTTCCATGTATTTGCAAGCGAGTGTCAGTGAACGTGTCTGCGATGCTCAGCAAGGTGTCACAGGCCGTGCAAGTAGAAGGGCGTTAATGCTGTAATTTTTAAGTACATTCTGTATAAATGTGTACCGTTCTTTAAAATTTATTGACACCGTAAAATTCACACTTTACATTCAGATGAAAAGTGTCTTTGTTGTTGTTGTTTCCATTTTTTATGTTCCGCGCCAGCGGTTTTTTATTGGTCTACTGCTGAGCACACAAAAAACACAAGCACACACACATATAGTACAATATATAACTTTCTTCCAGGTAATTCCCTAAGTCGCATTTCAGCTGCACCGCCAGCAGCTCAAAATTCTATTTTATGATGCCCTTGAGCGCGCCTCAGTTCAAGGCAAGCTTAGATTAGCTTAAAGCAAGCTAGTGAGAGGAGGTACGGTGTAGCAGAGACGGTGCTACCCGACGGTACTCGATGGCCCGTGGTTAGGCACTCGTCGTTCTGTCGCTGCTTCTGTTATGGATTTTATGAGCCATTTTATTTCATATTGGCCCCATACACACACACAATCCCACAATGCTGAAGCTACCCAGTCGGAAGCTCACTTTAAGCTTAACATGCACTGGCCAGCCGATAAATAAACGGTATAAAGAATTACATCTTATATCAGACGAATATGAGCTTCGGTCAAGCATTTCCCAGCCCTCCATTCGATCGCATAGGAACTTTTCCATATTGCGTAAGTGTAACTTTTGCTGTAACTATCAATTGTTCGCTGGTTCGACCCCCAGCTATCGAGTTCCTAATGGGCTCAGGCTCTTAACAAACTTATTTTTCCCACTTCTCATCACACAGGGTAACAAAGCTCCAAATTATTCAAAGGAAATCAAACCACGATGCTGACGATTTTTATCCTGATCAGCGGTATTCATATCCGACATACAATTCTAATGGACCAGCACTTTTTCCTTTGGGATTGATACTGTTCCTTTGTATTGCTTGCCATCATTTCACGCTAAAGCGAATTTGGTAATTTTATATTTTGTAGTGACGAAAAATGGTCCCTTAAATATCGTAAAATTCAAGCATCAAATATTTTGTAAAAGGCAACGTAACATAAAAAACTCTGTGTTTGCATCGTTTATTGCTTTAGCGGTCGCCGAAAAATACACATGAAAATCCATTCCCGTTGACAACTGGTTTTTTATGAATTTAGTGGATATAGTGACGCGGGAGTGTATTGGGAGTGAGCCATGGCAACATGTGTTCTGTTCAAAGAGCAACAGAGTGGAATTTTTTGTGCTTTTGATAGGTATGTGAGTTTGTGAGAAGTTTAGAATTGCTCTTCCGAGATTTGTCTAAATAGTAATAGCGTGGATTACTATCGATTGCCATTATTTTTACATGTTGAAGTTTTTACTATGGCCTGAGTTGGCTGAGATGCAAGTTATTTTTGACAGCAAGCAGATATAGTGAGCTCCACTACCCGTTTAAACAACTGACGAGTATCGAGTACTACAGTTCCGCATTGTATTGTAGTATGCGTTTGCATACCACTTAAAAACTAATCCTAGGTTTTTAGTTGAAACATAACTACATACTATGTAAATTATGAGAATATTATCAATTGTGGAAATCATGTTTCACCAGCATTTTTGAAGATTTAAAGACGGTTTTGGTATAGCAGAATGAAGATTTTGGTATAAATTCCATCACTGGTATCGACTCTGTACATTACGCTCTCAAAATATGTGTACAAAAACTCAAACGTGTTATTAGATACCTCTGGCACCTCGCTTTAGTCAAGTCTCTCAAGTCAGATATGTATATATCGAATTTTATTAATTTAGAGATAGATTTCACTTGCTTCATTTATTCGGAACCTGTAAGAAAAAATCCAGCATGATGAATTTCGTAGCTAAAACTAGGTATCGGAAGCTATTTAGCATGTAAGGCTAGGCCCAATTGAGCTGCTGAAAGTACTGATAAATACTTTAAAAGACAAAGTCAACAAAGTTAAAAAGATACAATATAAGTATATGTTAATGAACTCTTAAGTTCTCGTCATATACTTTTTTAAAATATGTTATTGAAAATAATCGCGGATATTAAAGTTTTACATTTTTATACATTTTTTTAAATACTTATTTAGGCATTGATAAATGGAAACATATACTATTTTTCAACTGCATCAGTTTTCCCGTTACTCTGATATCAATAGCTTCTTGAGTGTCCTTTATACAGTATATATTATAAATTATACTATTTATGTCGTTCCAAAAGAATAAGATTTATTGTTTTATGCGTATATAATTTTGATACATGGGAAGAGATGGATGTTTCAGAGCAATAATTAGCCACCATTGCATATGAGTATTATTCAGTTATTCTCAAGGCCTTCTTTGTTATTGAATATATTACCAACAAGTAGGAAATTCAAACAATTCCTGCCCCACTGGCAACCAGTCCCAACTTCGCAATAAACAAGAAGTTAATTTCAATTTGCAGTGACTGCTGCGAACTTTATTCACTTAGCGTGTGTGTGCGTGCAAGAGTTTATGTGTGTTTGTGCTGCACTAGCATTGGCTACATGCCATACAAATTAACTACAACTTTATGCAACTGTAACTGTAACTGCTGCAAAGCAATAAATAAACTGCAACTGGCAAGCGAAACTAAAAAACTAAATCCACAAAATACGGAATTTAAATACACCTCAGCGCAGTAGAGTAAGCGCAAATGTGCATGTGTGTGTGTGTGTGTGAGTGCTTTGCGCGCCAGCTTGCGTTATGTAGTTTACTATTGACTGTAACGATATTAAAGCAGTTATGCCGTTCTTTCGTGTTAGGGCGGATGCGCTCATATTTTGCATGGCACCAGCCACACCTGATGCTTTTGCTGTTGCTGTTGCTGCTGTTGTTATTGCTTTGTTGTTGTTGTGCATATTGCTGTAAATGATATATGGCAGCTGGGTAACCAAACGCAAGCGAACAAAGAAAATGGCAACAAAATATAGAAGCTGTACTGCATAAGTAAGCTTCAGCTTTATATGTATGTATATGTGTGCATGCTATATATTTGTGTGTGTACAAATTGCAACAAATTGCTTAAAAGTTTAAATTTGTCAGTTGACCCAAATTTCGAAATGGATTCATGCCATTTTTAATATGTCCCTCGTGCAAGTAAAACGATTTTAAAAGACATATCCTTTAAAAAAGGACTTTTCATCCTAAATTCCGTGAAATGAAATAAATATTTCTCTATTTTATGTTAATATATAAAAACGTTTGTGCATATGTATGTTGCAGCATCACGGCTGAACCACAGAAGCGATCGACTTTATACTCACAACATATGTTCGTGTGGTGCTCTGAATGGTTTTTTTTTCATGTTAGACCTTCCTAAGTGGCGCTGCGGTGGCGATTTTTCGAAAATTCTTATTTATGAACCAATCAAATTTACACCATATAATACTAAAGTTGACAGAAAATCGTCGACAAAATTTAAACCCGATAGCTGTTGTCGGGGTGGAAATATTCACGAAAACGTATTCTTCCTGTGGCCCAAACTAGACGCAAAAAGAACGAAGAGCATACTTGCTCTAAATAGACATTCCATCCGCATACTCACAGGGGTACTCACCGGACATTGCATCATAGGCGTCATGGGCGACCGATTGCAAATCCCTCGGAGTGGCTTCTGTAACAGTTGCGGAGACGAAGAGGAAATAGAATCTATTGAGCACCTTCTATGTTACTGTCCAGCACTACAGGAACGTCGCCTACGGTTCGTGGGAAAACGGTTCTTTGATAGCTTGGCAGAATTAGTACGCGTTCCTCTGGAGGATATTTCAAGATTTGCCATTAAATCAGGATGGTTCACCCACACCTAAGGGTTTGGGCTCTCTCCATCTACTGGGGTTTAGATACAATAAGGCATCACAATGGGCCTTCGGCCTCGGGGTGGGTTTACTGCCAGCAGTAAACAGCCTTTTTAACCTAACCTAACCTATTCTTCCTGTGCATAATTTTCATATTATTATAAAAATTCTTACCATAAATTAAATACATTTCAAAACAAATCTTGGAATAAAATAATTATTTTAGGCAGAACAACGTTTGCCGGGACAGCTAGTATCTTTATAAAAATGAAATTAATACTCGAGTGGGCCAATTATGTAGAGTTTGCACATATCTAGATTAAAGTAGAATAGTAATTTGGACATTAAAACCACGAACATGAATTCTGAATAACAATTAAAGTCATGGTTTCTATGACGAATGCAAAACTAGCCAGTTCGAGTTAAGGTAAACATATCTGCAGGAAGTAGACCATCATGGGCGCCATTTTGTTTAAAAAAAAGAAGTTTTTTTTTTATTATTCAGGAAAATAGATATCAAAATGAATCCACTTTTTGGGCATTTACAGAAAAAAATTCCCCTTAATTGTTTAATAAACTAATCTAGAGGACTATAGGGCGTCTACAACTCAGCATACAATCACATTAATTTTTGAATTTTTTTTTCTTTTTTCATCGTTTCAACTTGGCTTACCTTTTATCTTTTCCCTTGTTTTATGTACTGAAGAAAACTTGTAAATTTTTTTGATTAATTTTTCGATACGCCAACATAATTTCGAAAGGTACATGATAAAGTTTCTTGGTAATATGTTGAAAAAATATTGGGAAGGGTTAAGTAATTTTCCAAATGATCTATAAATATTTGTGGAAGCATATTAGTTATGAGTTAAAGCTGCCGTTGGAATTTTAGATTTAAAGCATATTTTGATTAGCAATATTATCGTTAACAAAATTTTATTTCCCATATTGGAAATTTGACACAAAATAATATTAATTTTGGAAAGGTTATATTTTTGCATTTATTTAAAATGAATTAAAAGACAAGACTGGCAAAAATTGTTTGAGTAATTAAATCACCATTTAAAGCACCTACAATTATGCAATTTAACACATTTGCTGCCGCAGCCGGAAAATTCATTAATTACAGTTTGCTTTGTGCCAGCTAAAATACACACAGACTCAGATACATACTCGTAAAAGCACATACATACATATATACATACATATGCATTGAAGCTTGGCTTACAAGTGAACGTCGCTGGGTGATCTGGCGTGAGATGGAGAGGAATAGGGAAGAGATGAGTGCTCGAACAAATGCAATACAACACAAAATGTAGAACAATAAACATTTTATTGTAGGCAAAGCATAGCCTCATCTGCGCTAATTAAATTTATGAGCGGACAAGGCCATTAATAAACAGCAACAACAACAACAACACCAATGCAGCCACGCCAATAATCAATGCAAATAATGACAGCAGCCATATGCTGGAGCTGGAGAAGTAAAAGCAGCTACCGTGGTTGCAGTGGCTGATAGGCGCGGAACGAATGTGGAGTGGTGGCAGCGCTGAGTAGCCAACAACCAACCAACAGCAACAACAATGCAATGAAAGGCAAGAACTGGCTAAGAGCAACATAATAATAACAATAATGAAACGTGAACAACGGCAGCGGCGGCAACAGCGGCAACAACAAAACAAAACAACAAGAAGAGGAGCAACAAAAACAACAGCAAGATAATAAATGTACTGTTGATGCTCATTGTAAAGAGTGTCAGTAGTAATTAAAAGGAGCAATACTGAGAAGAGCAACAACAAGAAGAGCAACAGTAAAAAGTGCAACACAAAATTTTTGATTTCATATTAAAAACGTACATAATTCAAACCGGCAAGTGCACACTTAGATGCTCAAACGGGCTGTCAAAAACAAACGGAATAAGTGCGCACAAACAACAAGGAAGATAGCTACAATCGGGCTGCATAGGCTACATCCAGCATCTACATATGTACATATGTATAACATTTAGAGCAGCGATGGCCAAAGTGGCGCGCTTGTGTGACGAAGTTTTTAATGCTAGAGGGAGTTCTCTACTCTGGGCGCAGATAGAGCAGGGACAATTTTTTTCAAAGGTTCCTGAGAAAAAGTCAATTAAATATTTTTGTGATATATTGTGACTAAATGAAAGACATGGATACAAATATTGTAAATGAGATGGAAAGAAGTTTGAAAACATCCAGCCCAGATCTCTTAGTTTAAATGGCTAGCTATCTTTTCTCAACAATTCATTTAATTGCCTAACTTAAAATGTGAATTGGATAAAAGTAAATAAGAGCCTTCCGGCTCGTGCTTAGGAATCTCTAGTTCTTATAAGACTGCTGCTAAAGCAGATTATGTGTAACTCATTCAAATATTTAAATGATCTACTGACATGGCTACTTTCTTCGTAAAGGTGCGTTTGTTTTAAAAATTAAAAATTGTGGCGAATATGCGAAATACAACCCTGTTCACTAAAGACAACACAAGCATATCAAATATAAACACCTTTTGATTGGACCGTGTTTCGAAGCCCTGGCGTGAGCTCCATCTGTTTGTGACTTGGTTGCTTAATGGATTCTACTAGATCATCGAGAACAGTGCGAGCGAGGAGTTCTATAAGTTTGACAGAAGCTGGCGGGAAACAGGATTTGAAAAGAAAATATGTTTGGATCAATAAAACCGTTACAAGCATTGAACTTTTTGTGCATTATTCCTGACGATTACACAATCCAGTGATCCGAACCGAAGAAGCTGAGTACTTATGCGGAATCACGTAACAATATGTATGTATGTGGGATGGGGATTGGAGTATTCGGAGAGTTTCGGAGAGTTAAGAATAACAGGTGACAAGGCGGACTGACGAAAAGAAACAGAACGAAGCGTCCATCCGCCAAGTAGTGTCGCGTGTTTGTACCGCGCTTAGTCGATAAGAGAAATGCATTATAATTATACATCAAATACATTATTATAAGCAATAAATATCGAAAGCTAAAGAAGATTTGTGTGTCGTGTGATTATTGAGCAGGAAGTATTCCTACATGTATATTGAAGTTCGTTTCTAATTTGAAATCACGGCGCATTTAAATACGGGTTTCGATAAGGAATTTATCAGCTACATGAAGTCGAAGAAGTTCAAAGTTTAAAGACCTTTAGCCCAGGGTATATAAGGTGGCAGCAATGTCGGCCTGGCTGGTGCCGCGTCACTATCGTAGCTGCTGCTGGCATCGCTGTTGTTGCTGCTGTTGTCAAAATATGCAACAGTTTACTGCACCTTTGTATTTTGCAGTCGTTGTGCACTTGGTTGCACCGAATACATCGCCAAGGGCGTGACACTGGCGGCGGCGAGGCAAGAAGTTATTTCAGTACAGCAGCTGTGAAAGCCAGCAAATCGTAGTTTAAGCATTGCAGTTTGGCTGGCAATATATGTGACATTTACACATATAGATGCACTAACACACATACATACAAGTTAACTTCCGTTGCTAAGCACTATGTGCTTTTCCCAAAATTAAAGAACACGGAAATGTCTTTTTTAGCACTATGTGCTACTTTTATTGGATTCGTTCCTTCTTACTCGAAGTGAGCTTAAAGACTGCAAACTTAAAAACTAATCTGCTTAATTCTACCTTATTTAGAGGAATTTGCTGCGGTTGCTATTTTTGTATGGTGGTGTTGTTGCCTGCGCGACTGCAGCTGAAGGTGAAGTTATTGTTGTTTGCGCGACTACAGCTGAAGGTGAAGTTGTTGTTGTTGCTGTAGTCATAGGTGTTATCGTGACTTCCAGCACTTGCAGCCGAAAGACGCTGACCGTGCAAGGGAACTCAGATTTGAGTTGGTTCCCATAAATGCAATGTGCCGGGTCTAGTTTCCCGTCACATTCCTTCGTGGAATTCGGATCACGATAACTTACACATGTATGTATGTACATATTTGTTAGTGGCGAGGCGCAGACGGTCTATTTTTGCGGCGGCAATAAACTTCTGTCATTCCGTTTTTTGAAGTTGTTTGTTTTTCGAGTGCAGGGTTCAATAAAATATGCTGCTGTCCTTTTTTTGTGCTTTGACATTTTTCTAACTATTTGTGAGAAATATGTCTCTGGGCGGTGTGCATCAAAAATGCATTTAAACTGTTGAAATAAGAATTTTGCAGGCAGCTTAAGCATATTCAGAAGATTTATTAGTTTAGAAAATGCTACAAAATTATATTTTTGCAGGCAATTCCTTTCAGAATAACACAGCACGAACTTTGCCCTTTGCTGTTAACTGGCCCGGGCCCCGATGAATGCACTTTGTGGTGAGTCACGGCAATCGTGCTGTGACCCCCGAAGCTGCTGCATCGCTGCATATTAGTGCAAGTTTTTAATAGAAAATCAAAACAGAAATATAACCCGAATCCACAACCTGCTGTGTTTTTGATTTTCCCCCCATTACAAGCTTTCAGCTTCTACTCCACCCATCAGTAAACTCCAGAGCTCACATGCACCCCGAATCGCGGAACTGACACTCCGGTCAGTTCTCGCATTTTTATTGGTTCTTCGAGCCGGATGAGGCTCTGGAGTTCGGAAGCGGCGAAGCACCCCGATATCCACAAACACACTTCTAATTAAATTTTTCCTTTCCTTATATTTCCATATATCATCACTGTTGTGAGCCACCACGCCCGGTCTTGCCCAATTGGCCCGGTCTTGCCCCAGCGCTCTGTCAAGAAAAACTGCAGACCGCAGTGCAGCAGTCTATATCGCTATATAGCAATCCACGGAGCACCTGTGCAGCGGCCACCGATAGGCCAAGTCAGCACTTCCACAAAAAAAACACCAAAAGATCACACTACACTTTTTCCGGCACGAATCTGCACTTTACTCACGGTGAGTTGTAGCATATTTATGTATATTTAGTGCGAGCGACATTTAATTTGGAATTGTATTTAAATTTCACAATTCTGAATCAAACCGCGTTAGCCGCTCGCCCAAACCTCAAAACCTTTGGGCATTTATTGTGACCTCTGCCTTGTTATATCGTTCGTGTTTGCTTCTTAAAGTTTTGTTTTTGCAAACAGTTGTAATTTAGTGGTGCCACCTTTAAATATGACGTCGAACAAGATTTTTCGCTGCGTTCGCGCGCTGGAACATTTGGAGAAATTGAACAATATACATACAATGAAGAGTAGGAAAGGCGGACGGCAAAGTTTTGGGTAAATTCGTTCCTGGAAAAAATAGGGATTCATGATTGAGAAGCTAACCTTTTAAAGGATATCTTATGGGACGGTGGCCAGGACTTCAACAATTTCAACAGGATGGATGTAAACAAGTTTCAGGAGCTTCTCTCACTGGTAAATTATGACTTGAAGATCTATTGTTATTTAAACAAATATAAATAATTTTGCGTTTTGTACTAGGTTTACTCGAGAATAAAAAAACGCGAAACGCACATATCGCGGAAAACTATTAGTACATTTTTGCCAGAAGTTTGGCAGGCAATAATTGATGGTCTGCAGGAAAAATATTTGGAGGTAAATTCCGGTTGCTTCCTTTTAATTCATTTATTTAGTTTTTATTTTGTCTGCAGAAACCCACTACTGGGGGACTTCGAAGCCCTTTGACAATTACCGCACACTTTGGGAGCCATAGACGGAAAGCACATCCGGAAAAAAGCACCACCACATTCCGAATCGGACTACTATAATTATAAAGGCTTTTTCAGCATCGTATTGCTTGGCGTTGTTGATGGACACAGCCGTTTCATCCATGTAGATGTCGGCGGAAATGGAAGACCATCGGATGTTGTTGTGTTCAAGAATAGGTCACTCCAGAAGGCATTAACAACTGGAAGGTTACGAATTCGAGTCGAGTTGTTTAAGCGCCTTTTTATTTAACAGGCGATGACATTTTTGTTCTGAATCGCCATTTAATGGAGGCATTTAATCGCGGCATATCTTTCGCGGAATCTAGTCGACTCTCAGAGCCCCGAACAGGATAACCTTCAACGAAATCTGCCCGCAAATGTGTCGTGTCTGCCGATACAAGACCAAGACACATACGCATCGCAAATGAGGGACAATGTAAGAAAATATTCCGTGACTGATGGTGATGTGCCATATAAATGGGCTGAAATAAGGAAGCAAATTGTAGTGCGTCCAACACAGCAGGAGTGAAGCGGTAAAACCACAACAACAGCAACAATAAAGAAAAGAAATCCCTGTTATTCCAAGCGAAATTATGAGTTGAACAAACGGGTTTAATCAGAACAATAACAACATTTGTTTTATATTTTAATATATATATTTTCATTATTCAGTATATCACTTTTTAACAATGCAAATTCTTAGCAAATAGGAACATATTTCCAAATTAAAGTACATAAATCACCTTTTAACAATGCAAATTTTTAAAAACTATGTAATAAATTCTAGGCAACAAGGTTGTGAAATTCATTGAAATTATAGAAATTGATATCTGCTCTACTTAAAGCAACTTCTAGTATGTCGCCCATAACACATCTATCCGGCGGAGAACTACGTCTATTCTGCGAAGCTACTGATGCTAGCACTTCGTTCGTTACATGTTGATGAATTTCAGACATTGTTTCAGTCGCTTCAGCTAGCGATGACGAAGACGAAGTCGGCGTCGAATATTTTGCTGTTGATTTAAGTCGTGGCGGTGGCGTCAGCTGACGAGCCAGACTTTTTACCGCACTCGACTTTCTCATTTTCAGCGACATGTGTGCTTCATTTTTTTCACTTCCTCGATGTCTTTCCCACATTCTGCAGCAATTTGGCGCCACGCGTTTTTCTTTGAATCAAGTCTTTTGTAACTTGAACTTCTATAGTTCCACAAACACTCGAATTGTTTATATAGATTAATCAATTTTAAAACATCCGCAATTCTCGACTCCATTTTAATTTACATTATTTTCTTGTGCCGGCTTCTAAATTTTCGCGCGCGGAAGTATTGTCGCAATAATTGCCGCCCTGAAGTGAAAAAACAGCTGTCAAACTCACAAAATTCCAGTAAAAGTTTAGAGAGCACTGCCACAACATTTTCTTTGACAGATATTTCTTAACACCTAACAGGAGGGGTCTCTACTGGAAAGTTCTTTCCGAACAGCGAATGTTAGAGCAGAAATCTCTCCTGTGCCGACAGGCCCTGTTATAGTAGAAACGAAACTTTTTCGACAGTTAATCGAACTTACAAATTTTATTGAGATACCACCGGTTTGGGTTTGGGTTAAAGTGACATATCAAATAATTGGGGGGACTTAAACGTTCGTGAATTTCGTTTTAAATTTAATTTTTAATGATTTTTCGTGTCACTTCAAAAACCCTTAATTACTTTTTTAACTTTAAATTATGGGCTTATTAGCAATTTTTGAGCGTTTGGCCGATAAAACATTGGATTTCGTGGCCACGTTTAGCCAAGATCGAGCGCATCACACGATCCATTCACTTAAGGTCCAAAGGGAAATTTTGAAATCGCTTTGTCATCCGTCAGGGCTTCGTTACCGTGTTGAACCGCCTACGTTCGCTTTGCGGCACAAATGGGCGAATTAGCGCAGTTGAACCACTCCCACTCCCAGTTCGATAATTGCAACAGTCCCTTCCGTTCCATGAAATGTAAGCTGCGTCATCATCCGCTCTTGCATTTCGAAAATGCTTACCCGCCCAAAATTAAGTTGGAAACTTCATCAGACCCCGATCCTGGCCTTTTTTTCCCCGATCAGATAAATTCTTCACGAACCCGAGAAGAATCTGATGAACCCGTTTTGAGTACACCACGACCAACTTTTCCGACCGCTGATCACAGCGCCTTAATTTCCACCCGCGATTCATGTCAACAAGTAAACACGAGCGCTTTTGTTTTCCCTCGTCTTCCCGGCAATCTTGATTCAAGCCATGCAAACTCCGTCACTCCGCCAATCGATAAAAACATAGTTAAAGATAGCAACTTTCTCTGTAAATACTGCACGCATCAGCTGCAGGGAGAAATCCTTCCCCGGTGATCGCGATCCCATGCTGTGTGACGAGCCGCAAATGCGGCTTAAAGCGAGAGTCCGTCATTTGTGGAAGTTCGCTGAGGTGCTGAGCTACGATGAAGAGTCGATGGTAGGGGGTGATAGCATGGTTCGCCCAGACCGGATGTTCGAGGAGGACCGGCTGCTTGGCTGGGGGATCCTCGAACAAAGTATCATCTATCTCTTCTTTCATTCAGTACATGCACACAAGCTCAATTAGCAGGCAAAACGTGGAGGGCGTAAGCAAACATTTTTCCAGCGCCATTAAAAATAATAAAAAGAAATTGCAGCGCAAGGTTAGCTTCCTCCGTCACTCTACTCGTACTCACACACACAATCGATAATATTTGTAGGCTGTTATTTATTAAAACACTTTTGTGCAGAGCTCATTCAAATGCGTGTACACCAACACTTACGTGCCAGTAGCACACATACAGAAATGAACACACATACATACACGAAAACGCAGGCAAATTCATTCGTATGCTATTTTACCTCATGCCTTTAACATTGAACCCTATACATATACACGTGCAAAGAAAGGACGCAGCGAACACGCACACATATAACAGATTGGTGCATTTTTAAATGCCAAATGGTCTCGCAGTCGAACAAGTACGTACAAAGTTGGAAGAGTGGAACAGGCAGGCAGGGCAGGGCAGCAAACACTGCCATAGGTGTTTATCAATGCAAATGCTTTTGTGCGCAACCTTGTTACCTTGCGCCCGCTGCCGTCCTTTATACAAAAGTGCCTGAATGCACAGGAAAATATGTATATAGTCGGTGCCATTTAACACTGCTTCGGGTTCTTGCACGAAATAAGTTTGGGGCCCTCTGGAAATGTTTTCATCTGAGCAGAAGGTCCATTTTCTAAAGAAATAACAATTTATTTAATCGGAAATATTGATACTGGGTCCCATTTTTTAAGTCATCATAGCATTGATAATCGTGTGCTTTTTAAAACTACAATTAATTCTATGCTATTGAGAGTAATCTTAACTAAAATTATAAGTGAATATAATCTGACAAATTTTAAAATGTAATCATCGCCTGGTAAAAACCACGAATATATTTTAGAAGTTAGTGACGTTAGTTTCAAAAAATTGCTAAGTAATCTTTACAAAATTGAGTTCGAAATTAGTGCAACACAAAGTAAAATAACAATAATTAAATTCGTAGAACGAGGCTGAGAGCCCGTTTTCTCTAGTTAACTTTTGTATGTCTATTTCAAGCAAAAGTTAGCGGGACCTACACATTTATTCTATAGCCGTGTCCATCCGTCGCGAGAGATTGAACGGGGTATATTTTTTTTAGATGACAAAAGTCCCCTGGACTTCTTTTATTATTATATTAGAAATCTAGAATAATGGCTTAGTACTGAAATTTTAAAACATTCTAAAAGATATTAGTTGCCGCTTAATTTTAAGTTGCCCAAAGGATTATATTACTATTAGTTATAAGTTATACAACCCCCTTGTATACATATGTTTATTTTATATTTTGAAATAAGAAAGAACACAATATATTTAAATGTAGAAAAATTATTATCAGTTGATCAAAAATTAATATAAGATTTGAAATCATTTTAAGCCTTCAACACATTTTCATTCAAAGTAGATTTGCAAATAGAATTTTGAAGCTGATAATTGTTTTAACCGGAGCTATTCTAAAAGCAAACGTGGTTGGTGGGGGAAAATGACTTTTGAATTTTTATAACATATAATTATAAATCCTAATCCCAGTGCAAAGCGAAGATTTATAAGATATTTAATCTTGTTAGAGGAGCAAGACGAAGCCTGCAAAAAACTCCGCATCAATACGGAGTCCCTCTAATGTGTTGGCCATAAGGCCACAACCAAATGCGCTTGTATGTTGATACGGCACTGCGTATCGTGCAGCTGTGGAAGCTGCAAAGTGCGCATTCATCGTTGCACTTTCTGCTGCTGCTGTGTAAATGTGCTTAAAAATTCCGTCTATTTGCCGCAGACTTACGGCTTAATACCGACAAGGATGGGCAGCCGGGGTGGGTTGAGCGCAACGGATGGCCGTGCGCCTAAGCCTATCGTGTCTGAGTAGAGGCACTTAAGGCGAAGGCTTAGAAATGGCAATGGCGCACACTTCTATGCCTGCAGCTGTGACAAAATGTTGCATTTGAAGATTTTAATGAATGAACGCTTGACGCTCTTTGCTTTGACACACAAACAGAAAGCGCAGTATATTTACAGGGGGCATTTTTAATACACACACATACTCACTTAAAGACGGCAGTGATTCTATGAAAGACAGCAGCTGCTGCTGGCATTAGTTTGACTCTATTTGAGTTTTAGTATTCGAAATGTAAATGGATTTGAGTTAAACACTGAAGTCTTTCCGCAAAAACTTTATAATTGTTTGATTTTCTACTTCTTTGCTTCCAGCAAAGTTAATTTGCGCAAAAAGCGAAGAGAAGCACTACCAATTGAGATTACTCATACGACTCCATGTAGGCTGATGCAATCAATTAAAATTACTCATACCACACGATGTGCGCCTTTGTATAATCTCAATTTCAATTGCAATTTAAGTGCTATATATACCAAAATTAGAGCAATGTAATGTAACACATAAAGGCATTCAAATCGCCAACAGCTCTTTTTATGCAATCCATTAAAGTGATTCATACCCCAGGGGCGTAAAATGTATGCAAATAAAATTACTCATATGTATGTCTTCAAAGCTAATATGTATAGTTCGGCCGAAACTCGGCTTCGTACAAAGCCGAAGCTCTGCGAAGAAAATATGGATAAGTAATGGAGTAATGGATTGTAAAATTTATGAACAGAATAGAGGTGGCATTATTCAATCACTTGAGCAAGTGTCATTATTATTTAGTTTCAATTCAATACAACGAAACAATTGAGTGTTTCATCAAATTTTCTGTAACAATATTCACAAACATAAAGTGTTACTAGGAAAATATGTAACACGGTAACTGATAATAAATCGCTGTTATAATTTTAAGATCCATGAGTAGCACAGCGTTCCAACAACACTCATAACATGCAGACACGAATACAAATTTAAAAATTTTAGTCCCGCTTCATTGAATACATATCTCAAAATTCACAGAGTTATCCGGATATACGTCAGTTATCCTCAGTTATACATATATCTCTTGAAGTTGCTAGCGATTACAATTTACGTTCAAAGACGTTCTATTTGCGAATGTCTTCTGCAGTCTCCTGCAGCATTTATTTATAGGAGAATCTTAGCTTACTCGTACATATAAACTACCTTAATATTTGATTCCGTATAGATATAGTGCACATATCTCACGTGCTATAACGAACCAAGCGATAACGATGCTTTTCCTAACGCTATAAAGCGCGTAAAACACAATCGATCATTTCCAAAAAATTATTGCTATATATGTATATTTTTTAATTTGGTAAGTCAAGAGTTATCGCTTGTTGCTTGTTCCGATCTTTAATGGCCTAATTATTAGCACCATAAAAGATTCCATGTGCATCAAGCGATAGCGAACCTTTTCAATTGAAACAATTAACTTAAAACTATATATTAGTAATTCTAAATTAATAATAGAATAAGTTAAAGCGAATAACGTGTCTGCTTCTTTCAATCCACTCAACAGTTCAAGCATCCTTTTTATGAGAGCGGGTATGCACACATGTACAGCGCAATAAAACAAAGAACCGCAGGCAGCCGGATTGTTGGTGGGGGCATATATGTCAAGCGCAAATTAAAAATAAAAAGGAAAAAACAAAGGAAAGGAAATCAAATAAAAAAAGCAAAATGAAATGGCCAGCTTTGTCATGTGCACACAAACATATGTATACATACAAACACATGTAAGTGTGAGTACGTATGCGATGACGCACTCGAGTCATATGCAATAAAGCAGCGGAAATGTTTGAAAAACAAAAGCTGGAGTTTATGAGACTGCCAGAACGTGGCAAAATGGGAAACGAAATAATACCAAAGCAAAGCGAATCTCTACACAAACATATCTACTACTACAAGGCGACTAAGGCATGCCAGTGCACTTATATACATCTAGCATATCAGCAGAGCAGCGATTACCAAACTTCTGTCGGCATATATTAGAAATCGGAGCACGGGTGGAGATAGCAACTATACCAGACATCCATTTGAAATCGGAATTTTTAAAATTTGGAAAATTCTGAGCTACAAATTCTACTACATATTCTTAAAAAATCAATCAAAACCGAAGAAAAATTTAAAAACATTAAAGTGAATTGGGAAACGGTACTATTATTTTTAAGCAAAGAAGCTATCATTTGAGTTGTAATCAGCATAGGAAAGAAAAAACTAAATAAAAGTGGATCGATTACATGTCATCAGTTTTCTGGAATCATCAACTAAACAAAAAAAAGTTAGATTTACTGCAGTGGAACCGGAATTGGAATACAGATCCAGAAAGCACCATAAAAACTAAATTTTAATATAAGAATTGAGTCTTTAAGTCAAGAATGTGGCATCTGAAATCGAAATCAATAAAGCTTGAGCAAAGATAACTATTTATATACATTCTGAACTTCAGTTAAAAGTTAATTCATTTTCTTTAAGTAAGTTATTAGATTCCGTTCGCGCGATGCGAACTGCTTTATTTCCAAAATCTAACTAAAGCTAAACTTAAAGCTAAACTGCTGTGGCAGCATCTGCGGTATCGGGAGGCCTCAAGGGGTGTTAACTAGCACAACGTAAGTACAAAGCATTATTGCTATTTACGAAACTGACATCAAAATCACTGCCGAACTTACAGAGAACCTAAAAACCAGAATTTTCATGGAAATTATTGCTCTAAACTTTAGATTGAACAGAATATAACCGAGCCCAAAATAGTTGAAATAAAAATCTCTATTCCTCAAAAAACTTTATTATAAAATGCTGATAATCTGACACAATTTGAAATTTCGGAACGGAGGAAAACAGATTCTATGGTAGTTTAGCTAAAGGAATCTTTTAATTTACTCTTATCTCCCAAAAGTTTGGGAATCCATGCCTTTTCGTGGTATGGCAGTAAATCGCAAAGCAACTGTAGGAAGGATTTTATTTCAGATTGCTAGCAGAGGTCAGCTGATATTTTTAATTTCTTTAGAAGCACTTCTTTCTCACAGCAATTAAAGAAATTTTTATACCCTACACCTATGGAATAATAGGGTATAATAACTTTATGCGAAAATCCTAGGTATAGACATAAGTATATAGAAATGCTTAAAATCACTTTCTGTGTTGATTTCCGGTTGTCCGTCTGTCCGTCTGTCTGTCTGTCCGTCTGTCTTGCTGTCCGTGGCCACAGGAGAGAAAGAAGGAGTTGTCCGATTTAGACCAATATTTTCCACTACTTCAAGTTCCGAGATTAGCAAAATCGGTTGAAGGACACGCCCACAACGGGCCAGTAAGTCCCACAACCCCGGAAAATTTACAGTAAAATTGCTTGAATTTGTTCAAATATTCATTAAAAGGAATGGTATTTGGTATTTAAGGTAAGGTGTGGGCTCTCTACGTCATACAAGAAGATGGGCGAGGTCCGCCCACTATATAGACGGTAAGCGGAAAATCCTTATAACTTCCATAATATATACACCAGAGCGTCCATATTTGGTCACTTCATTGCTGGTAAGAACACCTTTTATTTCTCCAAAAATGGGCGTGGTCCGCCCACTCAGTTACTTTGTGTAGGGTATTACTCTGTCGGTGAAACCCGACTGATGCTTCCTTACTTGTTTACAATAATTTAAATATGTTTGCTAACTTTGATTAAATTCAGCGGCGTAGTTTTGAAAAGATATTTAAATTCTCTTACATACAATAGCCTTTAAATAATTAATTTAAATTCCGTTTTATTGATTAAAGCTTTATTTAAGTTTTATAAAAACTATTGCAGTTATATATGCATATGGAGAGAAGTAGACAATAAGACCTGGAAGCATCAAAAATGCATATACTTAATTGCAATTATATAGCAAAAGATTTGAAAAGGTTAAAATTGCACAAAACTACAGAAATTTTTACTAGAAAACCTCTTTCTTCATCAATAATTTTACAAACTTTTAAGCGCGATTATAATTTTGTATTATAAAGTACTTCCTAGTATGCTAGAGCAATGGCAATCACAAAGCATGACGGCTAAAGTTGCTAGATTTAAATAAAAAGCGTTTAAAGTTTGCATCCAAAAATACGTATAAAGCAAAAACTTTTGAAAGATATCTCAGCAACTGAGATTCTTGAAGATGATGGAAGAATGGCTGAGGGTGAAAGCATCCGAAAAACACACACACACACTTTAACATGCACCACACAACAAGAAACTGGCAACAAAAGCACTTAAGTGCAAACACAAACAAAATGCTGCCCGAAAGGCGCACTCCACAGATGCAAAACTACAAAGCCAACAAATAAAGAAATCCACAAGTTCGGTGTGTGCACTTGAGCGGAGAAGAAGCGGAAGAAGAAGCCTATTCAGTGGCCGAATGTTGCAGGCAGTTGGAATAAATATATCGGACGCTATGCTCCTACTTTGCAAGTAGTGCTAACAAATTTCTTCAAAGAAACAATTTTTTCGAAATACTTGAAAGATATGTATTCTGAATTAATGGTACACAAAAAGCGAAAGAAGAGGTTATTCAGCTATCCATAACATTTAGATCATTTGATTTCAAATCGAGTGAAGAGTTAGAGTAAATCAATTTGGAAAAATAATTTCTTTGAGATACGATTTTTATGTCCAAGGAATGTGCAAGGAAACAAACTACTTGCTTAACCCATTTCCTTTCGAATATTGCCATTTTGTGGTAAGGTTTTTTAATCTTTACTTAAAAAATTAAATGTTGTTATGTTTTTGAATAAAGTCTGTAAACTTTACTTGATGCTTTTGTTTTGAAGGAAACATTCCGAAATTTGGTTTCATCAACAACAAAAATTCTTAAAATTGTGCAGTGGATTGAAAATCTATAGCCGCTTGTGATCGTCAGTTAGAAAGAAATTCAATATAAATTTTAAATTTAAACTTTCTAAAATATTTGCTCTGAAACGTCGACCATTCAAAACCCCGGATTTTAACGAATACACTTTTTCAGAACCCTATTTTGAACAAAATCCGGATATTTAAAAACTTGAACCGATTATTGAGACATTGCCAACAGCACTGCATATCTCCTTTGAGTGCTTTTGTGGCAAGCAGACTGCAAGAAAGGCGGCGGCCGCAGAGGGCACTTCAGATTTGCAAGCGTACTATTCCGGCCGTGGCTTACTTTCCGGATAATTGCATTATAGACGAATTGAAGCCAGGTGAGGGAACAGCACACAGCACACAGCTTCAGCAGCAACAATAACAGCGGAAGTGACTGCGGTAATTGCAGTGCGGCGCCAACAACAACACAAAGCCACCGCGTCGCGCACATTTCGAAGTAACTTTTGAGTTGCTGTTATTGTCTGCTGCAGCAGAAGTGGCTGCAATTGCTGCCGCCGCAATTGTTCTCTCACGCGTCAAGTTTTCAAGCTGCGGCAGGGGGGAGTCAACATTCTGCCCATTGCTGGCAATTTGATTATTTGACGCTTTTCATTAACACGCGAAAGAAAGGTGTATGTGGATTTTGCATGACAATTCATGTAACAACACACACAAACAAACATATGTATGTACACATACACACATCAGAGAGTATTTCCCAGTTTTAGGGTTCACATGCAAGTTTTAAACTGTCAAGTGTGACGCGGCAGCGGCTTGTGAGAATGTGTCAATGCCCATAAGCGTATCTGCCCAGTAGGAACAGCTTGACAGTTGCAAGCATTAAATATTTTATAAGCCACGACGATTATCATTCTTTTCAGTTGAACACTCATATGTTTTCTTTTCAACAGGATCTAAAATTTATTTCCTCGACTATCATAGTATCACTGTCTAAGTATCATTTGATTCTTAAAAAACATTTTCTGAGATAATTTGAACAATGTTCTTATAATGTCCTTGTCATTTTCATATACTTCTGGTAATATCCAGGATACTTTGATTGAAATTCTCTTTACTTACTACCTTTTATTTGATATCTAAATGTTTTATAAAAATTTACTAATAAGTAATAAAGTTCTTTAAAGTATCTGTTAAAAAGGAATGCTGGACAGACACGAAGAAACTGACTTTATAGCCACTCTATACTATCCAAAAAATATGGCCAGAAATAGTTATCTATACAAGCGGCAGATTGCATTTTAGAAGAGGTAGGAAAAGGTTCCTTCCTTACCAGGAACATTGCTATCAACAATCGATTAAGATTAAAATGTTCACTTTAAATAAAAAGGATTGATTTTTGCTAAGAGGCTATGTTATGTCTAAACAAGATTGACCAGAACTCTTCCCCTCTCGCATCTGAAGGCATTAATACTATATTCACAAAGTTCAGTAGTGTGTTCGTGTTCATGCAAAATTTGCACAATTTTCCGGTTGGGTGTGTTCATGCGCTTGTGTGCCGCCACAGATGAGCGATCGGGTGAGTGCAGCGATCTGTGAAAAAAGTTGTATTGCGCACTTTTAAATTTCTGTTCGCGCTCGTTGCTAATTAAATGTTTACTACTTTTAGCTGCAGTGCTGCGCTTGCTGCTCTTCGTTTGAGCAGTGAGCAAAATCGTAATTCGGTTAATAATTGCACTTGTATGTGCACACCGAGTTTATAGTTTCGAGTTATAGTTGCAAAATATAGTTGAGACTTAAACTTTGCAAGGATTTTTTAATATATGTTAGGAATGTCGGGTGAGCGACTTGAATTGAAATGCTCTGGCGTATGAGTTCTCTCTAATTAAAACTTATTATATTGCAAATTTATGGTTTTGCATTATGAGACGGCACAGTTACATGGCGGAAAATAAATGATGACAGTTCTATAAAATACATACATCATGTGATGCCTATGGCTCCAAAACGACAGCGTTGTAGTAATAGCGATTTTCGGAAAGAGCAATCACCTTCCTCAGATTGTGGGCAGTGGATATCAAAATATCGTGCTCTTCCCAATACATCATAAATGTCCCTAAGATCGCCAGGATGTCCAAAAATAATATTTTAAGTCAGATATACTGATGTTTTTATACTTTTAGTTTCCAAATTTCATGAACTTTTTCCAAAAGTTAAAAATTCCCAAATATTCGTTTGCATTTATTTAAGTAACAAGCCCACGAACGAAGCTTAGGCCTTCTTTCTTGCATAAAAAGCGTGCGCACGTTCAATTCCAATCATGAATCAACGGGACCTACCCATTCTACCAGCACTTATCCAATGAGCCATGGTGGCACCATATGTTTCTTATATTATATTTTAAACAAGCAACGTATTGTCCCTAGAGTTTCATGGAACGAACTATTACAATTTTACCGAAAACTTTGTTCCTACATATTAATTCAAATATTCCGAAAACTTGGTTGCGATTAAATTAAGGAATATATAAAAGTCTTGGCTCCTTTAAATCTAAAAATTAAATGGATTTTGTATACTCAGGCCAGACTCGAGTGGTTTGGATTTCTTTACATTCATATTCGGCAACACCATTAACCTAGTCAGAATATTTTTAAAAACAATGTTTTCATCCTTGCATTTGTACAGTGACTAAATTTAAAATTTAAGAACGAATCAGAATTTCTAACTAAATAGTTTATGATTGAAAAGGAATCTCCTTTTTGGCGTTGGCGCCGAAATGTCCGAACATTCAACATTATTAAATGCACTTATGCAGCTATTGCCAGTATGTCAAACTACCATCGAGCATAAAACTGCAGCATGATAAAAAAATTTTATTCCATAAAAAAATGCATTGCTGACAAGAAGCAATTCAAACTTGATGAAAACGAAAATGCCAGCTTAATGCAATATGATGTCATTTTCGCATGCTCTTATTCTTTAGAAAACTTGAATTATTACCCGCAATCAAGGCAACAAAACAACCAAACCACTCACAACAAAATTTATAATTCGCTCGCAGAGTCATTGCTGGCAACAATAGTCGTTTCAGTTTTATTGGCAATAATTAAACATGCAGCGATAGTGATAGGAGCGGCTCTGGAAGCTGAAGGTGGCGCAATGGCAATGCCGCGCGATGACCGCAATTCATGCAAAATTTTTATGAACTATTAAATGGCACTAGGAAATAGCAGAGAAATGACTAACATTGAGAGCAGTGCAAAGCGAAGCCGAGCAAAGGCATCAGCAAAGGAAAATGACGGGCGACAGTTAAACTCCATTAGGACCGCGTAATTTGGTTGTGCGCCATTAATTATGGCGAACTCGCTGGGAGCGTCGAGCGGCAGGCACAACATTCGAGGAATGGGCGAGGGAAAAGAGCGGCTGTAAACGAGCAGCCGTACTAAGGGCGGCAGATCGGTAGCAGCAGCGGCGGCCTCCGTAGGAGCAACATAGACAAATTAATTAAAATGCGAGCCAAGCGCAGAGCGTGAGAGGCACGTAGCGAGTCACATTACCATATTCCCTGGGAGTACAACCAAAAGAGTAGCTCCAAAAGGGCACCAACGAAAGAAGTAGCAACCACAAAAAAGTCGCAACGGCGAAAATGCAGTGTACATATATCGCGAAAGAACAAGTTCATTCGAGCGCTGATTATGGTTTAATAACCTACACATTATCAAATAGCAAGAAGAAGATGAAGTTGACAGCAATTAAATTTGGCAGCATCAGCGAAATGTGCTATTACGAAGGGGAAAGTAACGAAAATACACGCACAAGTAATTACCGAAATGAGCAAAACAACACAGCTGGTAAGCCAGCACACCAATGTGGGAGCATTCTGTATTAATGGGGACAGGTATTGGGTTGGTAGCCCTAATACTTCCACTTTGCTTTTTAATACACAAAAAGAAAGTCTGCAT
The DNA here is from genome assembly GCA_963457695.1 of Neria commutata. NCBI lineage: Eukaryota > Metazoa > Arthropoda > Insecta > Diptera > Micropezidae > Neria > Neria commutata. Next base: position 42,712,615 of record OY735246.1, read on the forward strand.
TTACCCAACCAGTGTTCTGTCTCTGCGGCCGTGAAGGCTAGCAACTCCATGAAAAGCCCCGAAGTTAAACATCCATGCGGAAAACGGAATCACAACTAGTATAACCCCGAAAATCTGTATTGTTCATCTCTTTCAATGCTTCTCATCTACTTCTCCGGGAACTCCGAGCCTCCCCTCACCCCCGACTTGCACGCACATTTAGTACTACTAGTCAACTTTGGAATCCTAAAAGTCTTTAAAAAACAATTCAAAGAGTGCCTTCAAGATGGGTCCACAAATACTCTGAAGAAAAGAAAAGCCAGCGTAAAATTATTCCCGTTGTTATTATTATAAAAAATTTCCCGTTCGGACATGGCTGCAGAATAAATGAGTAGGTCCTGATATCTTGTGCTAAAAATAGAACGAGCACACACAAGATAATGCGAGAAATCCTAAGCCCACACGGGCTGTTGCGCCAATTTTTACATAAATGCAGCTATTTAGGGTCTTAATTCGAATTTGAATTAAGATATTGCTGGACCTTGGAAGGTCCGCCTTTTAAAGCAAGCACCACAGAGGGACGAATTGACAATCGAGTATCCTAACCATAAGCAAGCAGCCTTGTGGACCTAATTGAACTTACTGCCGGACCCTATAATTCGGCTAGTTTGAATTAAAATTTTTGAATAACAATACATTTTGTATTTTTCGTTGGGGATATGAAAAATAACTTTTTTTTAATTAAATATTTTTAATCCTTTTTGGAAACATTATCTTTCCAGTGTTACCTTTATGAGAATTTTCAAATTTCATCGATGAATTTAATAAGAATTTGTGTTTTGCTAATCACGTTTTAGAGGCGAAAAAATTGAGTTTCGGACACAGCTACTACTTCATATTTTCAAAAACGTCGCAGAGGGATAATGCAATATATGAAAAGATACATTATGTTTGCTTGGCAGCGGGATCGAGGTGGGGCAGCGAGCGGAATTACTGCTCGGACTGCAGTCGTCAAAATTGGCTGAATGCGGCTAGCTCATTAATCTCTGTCGCTGCTGCTTGTGCTGGCAGCTGTGTCCAGCGGGGACGAGCGAGAGTGGAATAAGCCCGGCAGCAGGACAAAGCAAACAACACGTGGGATGTAAGTTTGCTTTCGGAGAAGCCGGTGAAAAAGTGGATTTAATAAAAAATGAAAAATGTGCAAAAATTTAACGAATAATTTAAACAGCAAATAAATTAAATGAAAGCAACGTAGAGGAAAATTCCCAAGCGGACAGCCGGACGGTGGAATGGAGAAGCACACTGTCACAGGAAGGGATGGAGAGCTGAGTAAAGATACAATAATAATGACGAGCAAAATAAGCGAGCTTTTTGGAAGAACAGTGCGGCCAGTAACAAGGGTACAGGAAAAGTGCGAGCTGAAAAATGTAGAGTATGGAAAAGTTTAAATAAACTAAAAGCAATCCCTTGATAAGCATCAATTTTGCTTACTTTTCGGAGCGTCTTTTCTACTGTCATTTGTGTGCCTCTTCCTGGTTTATACGTTCAAGAAGGGACTTGACACTATTTTAAACAGGCTCTGTAAGAGCTGCCCGTAGGCAGTGAAAACAGGGCGTGGTAAGAAAACGTGGAGAAGCGCAAAGAAAAACAAAAAAAATGAAAAACGAAAGAAATATGAAAAGGAATTTTTGGCTCAGAAATTTTGCAAAATCTATTAAAAATTAAAGGCGAGTGTTATAATTAAATTTCAAAAGAAAATTTAAAACTCGTAATTCATACGACAAGGTGGGCAAAGAAGAAATATATGTTGTGCATATCACACATTCTAAACATATAATAAGCGCTACAACTATAAACGCAGTCTAGCTTTCTGGCACTTGTAACTTGTGTGTGTTCATTATATTTTAAGACAAGTTAATGGGACCTACAAATCTATTCTACAGCCTTGTACGAACGTTATAGAGAAGCCAAACTTTATTACCGGGAGCCAACAGAAAAATTTCTTTAGAACATGCCAAAATAAATTGACAGTAATGCATGTAATGCATGAACAACTCCCCTACGTGCAGTAAAGCTTTCGAAATGCAATTTGCATAATTAAGCGCTACTTTTACAACAAAAATATATTATCTACTTGGAATAGAAAGATTTCCAAGTCATTTGACAAACTGCTGAATGTCAATCTAAAATTTACATATGAGATTTGTCATGAAATTAAGCAAGCGCCTAGATAAAGATAAGATTTATAAGTAATGCATTTCGCACGTGCAGAGCCATGTTCAAATTCAATTAATTACGGTGACAATTAAAACGATTTTAATCGCCTTTATTTAATGTCAGACATGTCGACTTATTTTGCCTTCATATATCCCCCTGTGTAAAGCACAGGCAAAAACTCACAGCTAAGCCGTTATATAAGAAATTGTACTTTTTGCTTAAAATGTCATTAAATTTGGGTTGAGGAATAACTATACTAAAGTTACTTGCTTTTGCTTAGTGCAAATAGAAGCATCTTTAAATGCTTTGAAGCACCTCGCCATAAAGGATGGGTATAAATATTTTACACAAAACTTATGCTAAAACCTATAAATATTTTAATATTCAAAATAACATAATAAATGTTTCACAAATGAGATTAATAAAAAAGACTTCTCAGTCATGCTCGTACAAGATTTAAGAATAAAATTTTAGCTCCCGTTAACTTTTGCTAAGAAAAGGAGGCGCTCACACTCAAATTAATGCGAGAAACTTTGCACAGAGCCTCGTTTTATGGGCTGTTGCGTCGGTTACATATATACATTTCTTTTTTGGAGCTTTTGCCGCTTTCCCTTTCTTCTGCCAAATGCTTATCATTTAAATCGAGGCATTGCTGTGCACTGAAGCAGAAGCCTTTAAGAAAGAGCACACCTGGCGCCAGTGCAGCGCAATAAAATTACAAAGCGACAAGAACAAATTAAATTACTTGGTTGGCCTGGTAAAGAAAAGAACAGAATGAAACGAAATCAATTGGTTTTGAAGGCAACGGCAGTAGCAGCCATTGCCAATGTTGTTGTTGTAGCTATTGTAGCGGCTGCTGTTGTCGTTGTCCTTGCTGACAACATGGCCTTTGAAGCGTTCTCTTAATAATTGCCTTTGAAAGCCGGGCATGTACTGAAACCAGCCATGCCTACCACCCAACAGCCACGCACCCCACCTACAATCCATGCATACACACACATGCACATCAAAATAGAACACTTAAAGTAATTGAAAACAGACGAGAATCGCTTTTCGCCCAGAAGAAGTGCCAAAACTGTTCGTAAGCCAAAATATTGCTTGTGGACGACTGGGGTAAAGCATAGCAAGGGAAGCAAAAGTACAATAGGTGGTAATGAAGTAGCATAGAGACAGTGTCAAGAAGATGAAGATAGCAGAGTTAGAAGAAGAGAAGTGCGACACAATGAAAAGGCGCAAGTAAAGCATTGAAATATAGAAATTTAATTTGGAATTTAATGACAGCCCTCCAAAGGCCAAAGAATTTGATAGCAGGGAAGCACAATGGAGCAATAGCAATAAGGAGCGAAATTTTGTGCAAAAAAACATTCAATAAAAAGCGAACAATAAATGCCATAGAGCATTATCTTCTAAAAGTGCCTGAGGCTGCAAATTATGTAAAATTTTCTTGCAGAGTTTAAAATTGTAAAAAAGTGTAACTATTATAAGTGTCAAAACGATTCCGTATGGAATTCTATTAACTCGTTAAGCCTGCAGAAAATTATATTCACACCAAATTTTGCTTTTGAATTTAAGTAGAGGGCCCAAAGACATTCGACGAAACGTTTTACTTGTTAATGCGAAATAATTTGTATTGAATCGTCTATTAAATTTCCTTAGAAATTTGTGCAAACAATGGAAACATTTCTTATTTCTCAGAATTCAGAAGTTGCGCATACGCCGCGTGGCACAGCAAAATGGCTTTTTGCCTGCTAATCAGCGAACAGACAGCAGATCTTATGCAACATTTACAAATATTATTAATATGCTGGATTTATTATGATTATGTGAAAACACTCAAACACTCACACAGAGACCGACAAGCACACAGACATTCACATCACACATGAACATTGCGGTGTATATGTACAGTTGTTATGCTTTAGGCTCGTGCAGTCTCATTTTGATTAACGCACTCACACATACGTGATAAGTGAGCACACAAACACATTACACAGACAAAACATATACATAAATGTATGTATGCCTAAATAGTAACCGAAACAGCAAAGACAAGCAGCATAATAACAACATCATCAACGGCACATAGATTTCTATATTTGCTCGAGATAAAGCAGATGGCATGAGATGGATGAACTCATATGAAAATGTTTTATTACTTTATATGTTGAGCATTTGCCGCAACAAATGAACACAATCATACACACACATACAGAACATGTCTGCCTGTCATCTTTCCTGGCAAGTTATTGTGCTGGCTGAGAAATTTATGTTTGCTGGTATGTGTCTATGAAAGTGTCATTTATACGGGTACAGAAACACATACATATACCGCCATTCATATAAATACCAAAACTCACACATGAAGCATATAAAGCGAGCGGTAACTACATACAGTGCCGTCTTTATAAGGGTAGGGGCCCCAAAAAGCAAAGCTGTTAAGTTACAAAATATTTTTCAAAACAAAAAGCTAAAAAAATAATTACTTTAGTTACAAAGTAATTGTTCATGCCAAACCAACTCGGCCACTGCCCAGCTGCATTGAAGTAGGAGTAAGCTTTTGTTAGAAAAGAAATAAAAATAAATCGCACCTATTGTGTTGTTTTATATTTCCGTGCCTCCATAAGGCTTAGCTGCTGCTTGCTCATCAAGACACTGCAGATCTCAAGAATATCTCGAACCGCGGATAGTTCTCGCATTCTTAATAAGCAAAAGCTTATACTAGCTTTATAAATATCAAATTAAAAAGAGTGTTTACATTACAGCTCTCTCTCTCTCTCTTTCAAGCATATCCTTTTTTCTGTAAAAGACGCCCTGCATCGATTAGGCCCAGGGCATTCCAATCAACCTACACAGCACTGCAAACTCAAATAGCCCGCACAGTTAGAAAAAGACGGCTATCAAAGTAACAATTCCCACGCACATACCATAATGTTGCTTGTTGTTGGTTTGTATATATGTATTCGTGCGTGAGTGCGTGTGTATCATTACACGATTGCAATGTTGACAACATGTTTCATAAGTCTCTGCTGTTGCTTTTTGGTCGCTCTGCGTGCATGTGATTGCTTTAAAGTGAGTGTGGGTATGTTTGTGAGCAAGCTCATACACACTCCCACACAGGCACACACTCAAATGCACACAATAATAGTAAACAAGTGTCCGACAACTCCCTTTGTGCGCCTGGCTTGGTTTCGGAGGTCTGGCAGCAAATACAAGTGGACATGTTGCCGCAGCAGTTGCTGCCGCTTGTAAAATGAAAATGTTAACAAACCGACGCTCTGGCACATTTTGCGGCAAATAAACTAAAAGCAAAACATTAAGAGTTATGGCGGCATTTCAGGCAGTTCTTATCTTAGACTTAAAAATTTAAGCCATTTGGATAATACTCATACGACATGGTGAACAATAGGATGTCGTTCGTACGCAATGGAGTGCGGCTTATTGGGCAAGAGGCACGAATAGTAAGCCATTAACTTAGCAGACAGCATACTTTAGATAATTGGACTGTGGTAGACTCAACCAATTTTCTACAAAAAACAATTTTCTATAACAAATGAATTTAATGTTTCGTAGTGTTCTCATATTGAAATTTTAAATTCGTTTTTATTTACATATTTAGAGTGATATTTTATATATTTTTCATAAAAACTTGACTCGCAAAAATTTGTACAAATTCAGTGGGTTCAAAAATGGTGCCAAGAAGAGAATTACAGGTTTCCTTGTTTAAAATATTCAAGTCATAAGTGCATTGTCTGCTTAGGTAAGACACCCGGAGCGTTAATCCATTGCTAGAAATGACAGTTGTCTATGGCAAACTCGACTTCACGGTCTGTAGTGTCGAAGATTTGAGCAATAATTAAATATAATAGGAAATTTGGAAATCTTTATAGAATTAATTGAAGATAAGGAAATTCAATCTCAATGGCAACAAATTAAGCGGATCTTTTCGAATATTTTATAGCTCCACAAGGCCCAAAATATGCCAAATAGTGACGAAAATTACAGCAATTGCTACAAGAACCACTTTGTTTAATGATGAAAAACAATTAATCGCAATCGCGTTATCCAAGAATAATAATTCATAATTGAAATCCCTTCTTTTAACTAAAATATTTCTGATTATTTAAAGCAAAGCGCTTGCTAATCGTGTCAAATATAAACATGTTAGTTAGTTTGGCAATAGCATTGCTGCAAATTCATCACTCATACGACCCCTATGTCAAATATGTAGTTACATACAAATGTGTGTGTGCGCGTCCAGCTCCGCCGGCCAGTGTACACTGACCAGTGACTTTGCGCTGATGGACTGACTAAAATGGCGCACTTAACATTTGCAAAATGTCAAGTCGTAAATTTAATTAAAACTGACACATGCAATAGTTTCGCTATCACTCCACCACTCCTTCCGTTCCTTATGCTGTTCTTCTTCTCTCTGGATGTACTTCTGCCATTCGGCCACAATTTCCAGCTCTTACAAGGCATAAATGACGAATGAGCACTCTGATTGCTGGAGTTGTCATGTTAACGCAGCACGCTTGGTTGCTTCTTGCTGGCTGCCGGATTTCGGATGCCAGCTGCTGGCTGTCAGCTTGCTGGTACATAAATTTACTTTAAAGTGGCATTCGTTAAATGTAATAAATTTGTGCACATGTGGGTGTGTGTGCGTGTGTGGCGAGTCTAACTTGTCACTGCTTAGCAGCGCTTCATTTTGCACAGCGGCAGCAGATTTATTATTTGGCGCATTGCTCCATAAAATCTCAGTCGTAAAAGGAGGAGCAAGAAAAAGCCAAAAAGACCACGGCCGCGAGGCAAGCGGAAACAGGCGAGCGTGGTGGGCGCTGCCGCATAAATCTGCAACTTGTTAGTGCGACAAATGACAAAAGCTTTAATTATCTGCCTTTGGCTTTCCTGCAGTCTGCGGCGCTGCACCAGCGAGTTTTACGGCTTGCCAGATTCCCGTTGCTGCATCTGCCACTTGCTAGCTCTTTATGTGTTTTAGTTTGTTCTGAGAGAACCTGCTGCTTTATCCGTTTTGCTACACCAGTTTCCCTACTTAGTGATCAGCGCTTATATATTATATGTATATGTGGTCACAAACCACAACCGCCTAAGTCGATTTAGGACGAAATTGAGTTATTAATGCCATTGTGATCAGTGTACCCTAATCTATATGATATCAAAGTTTCATGTTTGCACCTTTTTTAGGACGGAAATTATCCATCAGAAACCTAATAGTTTTTACATAGACTGTAGTGAGAATTAAAAACTTTAAACTGCTCTCCTGAAAAACTTGAAAATGTAAAAAACGTGTTTTTATCTAGCAAATTTCGTTTATTTTATTGTTGAATAGTTTCGAAAAATATTTTAGCTAATGTAATCATTGCAATATTAACATCAAATACTTAAGTATTAGAAACTGACAAATTGATCGTGTCAAATTTTTCCAATGAAATAAACTTTTTTGCCGGAAATGGAAATGCACAATTAATGCTGATTATGCAATTAGTGAATCCGAAGTAATTCATGGAAAATTTAATATTAAAATTATTAAAATATTCAAATTTCTGCAGCTACATTGGTTTGAGCATTTGACCGTACGCGTTTTTGATGAAAGCGATCAAATAAATTTATCTCACAATTTGTGTCAATCAAGCGACTTTGTTGAATACCGGGAAATTTTTAAGCATTTATAGCAGACTATGTGTGCTTTATTAAAAGCAAACATCGATTCTTGTTGAGTTTTTCGCTAGATGAATAACTATATGTTGGCTAAAACTTTATAGGATTCTCAAAAAGTTAATACTCGTAAATCTGCGAGTGAAAGTGCGAAAATAACTGCAAACGTCTCTTCCGTAGCCTGGTCTGCAGTTATTGGCTTATAAGATTCATAAACTTAATTATCATTTTCATTTAGAATTTTACTGGCAAAAAAAACTTTACATTATTATAAACATCTTGAATGTCGGCTATATTAACCATGCTCTCCAAAGTTATTAATGTTATTGGGTTTAAACTGATATCACGCTTTCATATGATTCCCATAAATATTTTCAGCTTATCGGACTGGCAGCTCTTTAGATTTTCCTTTCTCACAGCTACAAATTATTTTCTAATTTTACATCGTTAACAATATGTATAAAGGCAACAAAAAATAGTTTTGTTATTTTAAATCCAATCTACATTACAGGAGAAATAAATCACCAGATTAGAAATAAAACAATTGGGATATGAAATTCAAGTTTTTCCAAAATCCTTTATTTCGAAATTAACACATATTTTAAGGTGATCTTTTAGATTCAATAGAAAAATTCGGTTTCTCAAAACTATAAGTTATGGCTTTTCTCCAAGAATTTAGCGACATACTCATTTCATAAAAAAATAAGTTTTTAAATATTCTAAATATCTAACTTTTAGGGCGTCAGTGTTAGTCATTTAAATTAGGCGGAGAGATAAATAGCTTAGGGTTTCTATACCTTTCAATATAATTGGAATTCAAAATACTGGACGTAAAAAAATTGTTTACGGAAATAAAATTCATATTTTAACACCAATACATAAAGGCCCACTGAAGACCATTTAGACTCTCTAGGTCTAAGAGCAATTTTTCCGCTACGCTTTCGCTGTGAATGTTGCAGATTAATGCGCTGCTGATTAAGTTAGATTTTTTTCTGCTCGCTTTGGCATCTTCTACTTCTGCTTCTTGGCATTTTTTTTATTTTTTATGCTCTGTTTTCCCTTTTGTGTAGCTTCGTTTTTTCGTTTGCATGGCAGAGCGCCAGTTTTCCTTTTGCTTCTGGCAATGCCATTTGAAAATTGGACTTAGCGCTTGCAATTGATGTAACAAATACAAGCTTAATTACAGGCGTGTGTAGCGCTTGAACCAAAATTTTGCCCGCCGATGTGTATTGCAAGTGCATGAGTGTGAGTGAGTCGACAAAGTGTCGACATGTGGCTGTGTGTGCGTGTGTCCGCTTCATGCAAGTGGCAAATGTGGCACTTGTGGCATGCACGCTGCGAATTGAAATTGCTGCCGCACTGCGCCGTCGTTTTCGAAACTTTTCTGCATGTGTGAGTATAAAAAAGGCTATGTGCTGCTTAAATGCTCGTTCGTCCTGCTAAATGCTTGTTGGCACACACTCAAACACTCTTGCATGTGCATTTGTGTGTATGTGTGTGTGTGCTTTGTAGCATTTTGGCAAACGCTGCGATTGCTGCAACACGTTGCCACGAGAATTGCAACATAAAGTGATTCTGCTGGTGTTGCTCGCTTAATTGAATTGCATCGATTTGAGCTTTGATTGTCGCTGAAGTGGCAAAGGAAATTATTTTAATTAAAATACAATTTTTGCTTTGGTGTGCACTATTTGAGATTGTGATAATGTTGGTGCTTATTAAGAAAATGGAGTAGCTCTTCTCTAGATTCGGCGATTTCGGAGAAGTGTTTTACAGATTTTCTGCAGGCTTTTGAGAATTTAGAGCAGGGGTGCCCACAGCCTATACCCTCGGTGTTCATTTGTTTTTGTTAATGCCCTTTGGTATAGGCTGCGATTTCTTCACACAGACACAGCTCTTCGCGCTAAGCAGTACGAAAAACACAAACAACAATGTTATTTTCGTTTCGTCTGCCACTGCCCGAACGTAAAGCAACAACACTTTCTTCAGCTTTGTTGGTACATTTTTGCGACAATTATCTTCAACGCAGATTCTGTTGTTGTCTTGCGCATGATTTCGAGGAAAAAAGTGTGCAGCTGTGGAAGGAGAAGCACTTGAAAAAATTTGTGCTCATACATATTAAGCTTGAAATTTTAATTATGCAAACTTTGCAAAATGAAGAATTATCTTCAAAAGAAGTGTGAAATAAATCTTTTTGACTGGGAAATTGATTTAGATCATTTATTGAAATGATCATGGGAGATTTTTATGATTTTTGAGTTATTAAGTTGGTTTGTTTTTCATTACATATAACTAAGAAGAATATGCAATTAATTTTTTGTACAGTGTACATTTCGAACAACATTTTTTTTTCCTTTTTCATCATAACAAAGTTTGTTTGTATTGGTGTTTGCCCTTCCATAAGGAAGTTTTGGGCGTCACTGATTTAGAGTATGTTTAAAACCACATAGACAATCAACAATACGTTGATAACTATGTAAAAAAGTTTTAAATTAACCCTGGAAGATCATCGTTATTTTTATAACGTAAAGATCATCGTTCGTCGATTCGACGACGGCATTATTAAAAGTCGTGTTGAAATATCCCTATATATCAAAACCCCCAAAAATTGTTATTTTTATATTATATTGTTTATATATTTTTCAAATAAAACAATATGAAGTCCTTTTTGAGTTGTTTTTTAATAACAAATAAAAATTTCACAGCCTTTGTTCATTTGGCTTTACAAGCATTATGTAAACAAGCGTCGTCGAAACGACGAACGATGACCTTCCAGGGTTAAAGATTGATATTTTCTGACTGCCGAAGAAATTTAATGGTTTTTGAAACAAGAAATAAGATAAGAGAGAGCAATCTAACCAGCATGGAAATCGGAGGGTGCCTTATTGTATCGCTGTTGCGAACCGTACCTAGTGAGAGTGGTGTAGCTTCTGGCTGATTTGCAACTGAGGTATTGCATCTTTTTTTCATTCTTTTTTCTTTCATCTTCTAATTTCTTATAACACTCTGTTCGTCTTCCTCCCTCGACACATAAGTTCTTCCTTTTGTCTCTTCCTACCTTCTAGAAACACTTGTTTCGTACCACTTTTTATCACCGAGAAAATAATATAGAATCTCTATAATCTATATTATATATCATCATGCCAATGGGAACTTCAACACAAGATTTAGTTCCAATTCGTAGAATTTCATAAAATTTATTTAATCCACTGGACTCTATTTACACTACGGAAAGGAAAGGCCATAACCTCATCATGAATCAATGCTCCAACTAACTTTCTAATAGACACACAGTCAAGAGCCCACGGGTATCGAAAACAAAACCAGAAATGCGACCAGAATTCATTGGATTGTCAGAAGCAGAACCTTAACCAAAACTGAATTTGAAGAATGCATACGAGCTCGTAGGTATCGAAATTATAAAATATTTGCCTAGATCAACATTTCTCAATGGAATTTTTCTTATTTAACACTCAATTGCTTTTTAGTATTGCTAAAATTTAATCGGCTTATAACTTTATCATATTAACGCCACTCTAATTTGATAAAACATGTTATTGCATTTAATATTAAAATACCACCGTAAGAGATAAGTTTTAACTTTGAAGTGTCCATTCCTAACAGCCCTATTCCCCACTACCCTTGTGCACCCCTGTGCTTGAGTGCATATTACCCCACTCAAAGGCTATGACTTTCTGACTGAGACTGGTTGGACATTGAAACAATTAACAAATATGCCTACAAAGTGTAGTCAAAATTCCAAAAGTGCACACACACAACACAAATAAGGAACCCTATAAAGGGCGCACACATACGCACAGACAAACTCTAAAACGTTTTATTGCGTTTTTCCCTTTTTGATTGACATGTGCCTGACCGCGAAATCCTTGACCCAAATAGCTGAGTGCTAACATGGCACCCGCAACACATTCACGTACACACACGCCAACACAGACACACATTGAACTGCACGTAGATGTAGCGGTGGCATTGAAAAACAGCGCAAAGTGCAAGAAAATGCGATTTAAAGCAAATTAAACGTTCCTAGCGAAAAGAAATGTTTAATGCAAGGAAATTTCAGCTGAATGTGGAATGAAAAAGTGGATTAAGGAAAAAAGCTGACTTGTGCACTAAACAACGACATATCTATACACATAATGTGGAAAAAATATTTATTTATAAGCACCATCCTATAAGAATAAAATGCAACGTATTCTATTTATTAGGCATATTTTGACCAATATTTTGGATAAACAGATTTTCGGTAATTTCCAAAAACGAACCAGGAGGCAGAAAATGGGTTAAATCTTTTGTAAATAAAAAAAAATATATATATAATTATCGCGACAGCCCGTGTGGGGTTAGTAACGGGGCCTTCAAATAAGTTCGAGATGTTATTAGGTCGGCTGAGATTTGAGCTCAGGCCTCCCGCATCGCATTAGCAATTTTTTTGCTTTTATGAAAAATAGTCGGTTCTTAAAAACTAATTTTTTTGAAAACTCGGTATTTGGTTTTCATTTGGTAGACTTCTTAAATTTTCAAAAACTTTGATACCCCGCTATAGCTGTGCTCTGTCAAGAATAAAGCCCCACAATATCGAGCGAAAGGAAATAATATAAACTGAAACCAAGTCGCATTCATACGTGTTGCAGATGAGATTCGTTTATCCGAAGCTATGCTTCACTGCTGCTGCTGCGCCACAGCTTGTTTCTTTTCTTCTTCTTTTGTCTTTTGTTCTTCTAGTTGTTGTTTTAGTTGATATTTTTCTTACTTGTGCGCCGTTTAGCTCGCCTGGCAATGCATTTAAATTCAAATGCTCACTTTTGCATACTAACATAACAAAGCTAACCCGTGCATAAGATAATAACACAGCAGGCAAACACACACATCCATTTATACAAGCACATATCCAAAAACGTGTGTGCCTTGGAGCAGGAGTGGCAGCTTTTGGTAGAGTTGCGATAAAACCTCCCTCAACAAAAACTTTATTCCGCGGTACTTTTAAACGCTCTCAACCTTAAGATGTAAGGCAGCACATACACATGCAAAGATATACGCGAAAAGAAATTCGTTAAAATATACATGCACATAAGCGTGTAAATACAAACGCATAACCGGCTGTCTGCCCGCGCTGTCACCGTGTCTGCCTCCGTTGTGACTGCTCATGCTGCGGCAAAGCCAACGACGAAGCTGGTGACGGTATGGAGCATTTCAGAGGGAAGAGCCAGCCGGAGCAAGCTCTTGCTCTTTATGTCGCTTCTGCTCTGATTTTACCGACTTTCTTCATCATCGTACTCCTTATTGGGTCCGTCCTAGCTCTCGTCGTGGTACTCCTGCACGCTCTTGTCATTTTCCACTGGTGCTACTCACTGCTTTGCGCTACGTCGCAGTCGCAGTACCAATCATATCCATTATTAAAAATCATTACTTGTAACCAAGGCTGTAACCAGGATTTTCTCTCGGCGCAGGGGCTTCCATAAGAACGTTTTATTAAATCTCCCTGTACTTGGTCTCTGTTGTGAGGTCTGACATTATATTCCTTGTCAGTTCAATTCAAGCTAAAACGGACAGAATAACACCCTACAACAAGTAGTCAAGTGGGTCGACATGTAAGCTGAATAATTTGTGACAATAATACTACCTTTACTTACCAATTAATTGTATTCAGTTGGCTACTTCTAAGTTATCTTATAGTAGTTAATTCAGATAAAGCTTAAAGCTAAGGTAGAATTTTTCTAAATAAAGTTCATAATATGTTGGTGATACTTTCTAGAATACAAATCATTGCCTTCAAACTAAATCGCCGTCATACTTTGAAATGATTAATTACTTTTCTGTCAGAGCAAACGAAATATAAAAGTAATTATCGTAAACATTTTTAAGTTTCTCAAAGTATTATTTGCTCTTTTCGCACGCGCTCTCAAAAGTTCTTCCTATGCTTGAAAGTCACCTATTTTTCTTTTTCATACGTCTTGTGGGTCCGTGTGTGTGTGTGCACTCCCGCAACTTTTATCCTTAACCCCAGCGTGTTCAGATTGAAATCTGCTCGCCGCAGTCGCTGTCGCAGTTCTCAGCGTCGCTTGAGCAGAAACCTTGACACATTTCCAGCTGGCGTGCTGGGAAATTGTTGTTGCATCCACAGCCAACAATTCAGCGGCCACACAAGCCCTTTTTTGTTGTTGCTATTCGCTGTTTATGTTGTTGCTTTCGAGTGCACGGAAAAAATGTTTCCCTTTCAACAACTCCCTCGTCCATTGCCCTCCCTGCCCCGTCCTCCATCCTTAATGCCAACACAATTTCTATTTTTTAAACCGTGTCGTAGGAGCAGCAGCTGAGCTCCACCGCAAGAGGCAGGAAAGGCAGCTGAAATTGCATAAAGTTTCGCCAAAGAAAATGCAACATTGGCATTTGCGTTTACTTTGCAACATTTAAGCTGTTGCAGCGTGGCAAGCCAGGCACACAGAACAAAGGCAAGCGTCAATGGCATAACAAGCAATGAAAGTACTAATAACAAGTAAGGAAGCAATCAGTCGGGTTTCACCGACAGAGTAATACCCTACACCATGTTCTCAAGTAGGGTGATAATTCACTGAAATTGTGGGCGTATTTGATTTACAACCTACATAGTGGGCGGACCACGCCCATTTTTGGCAGACTACAAGATATACCTAATAGGACTATACATGCCAAATATTAATGCTCTGACAGGTGTACACCAGATGTTATCGGCATATTTATTTTACTGCCCCCATGGTGGGCGGACCACGCCCATTTCTGGAGAATTAAAAGATATTCCTACCAGGAACGAAGTAACCAAATCTGGACTCTCTGGTGTATATATTATGGAAGTTAAGAGGATTTTTTGTTTATCGCCTATATAGTGGGCGGACCACGCCCATTTTCTTGTATGGCATCTAAGACCTATATAACAACTTGGGAACCGAATTTCATTCATTTATATTCGTAACTAGTTAATTGGGAGCCATTTTACCGAAAAATTTTTGCCGGCTATATAGTGGGCGGACCACGCCCATTTTTTCCTGAGATATAGAAGAGCTACCTCTTAACTTGAATACCAAGTATTATTCTTTTCCATGAGTAATTACACAAATTATAGCCATTTTACCGAAAAAAATCCGAGGTAGTGGGACTTAAAGACCCGTTGTGGGCGTGTCCTTCGGGTAATTTGAATAATTTTAACACTTTACCTAACCCGAGGTTCACTGTAACTGTGTACCAAATTTGGTCCAAATCGGACAACTCCTTCTTTCTTTTTTTTGCATACACGCAGACGGACAGACGGACAGACGGACAGACGGACAGACGGACAACCGGAAATGAAAAGAGAAAGTGTTTCTGATCATTTCTATATACTTATGTCTATACCTAGGAAGGCTCCTTTAATGCGTTACAATTTTGGCACAAAGTTATTATACCCTATTACCATAGGTGTAGGGTATAAAAACAAGACAAAAGAGTTAAGGTTAACCACGAAAAGCGTGAGCGAGGGAGAATGAGCGCGCAAAAAAGCTTACTAATTTCCGTTGAGTGCTTGGTTTGCCTTGTGCTGAGGAGGCTTACATTTAACACGCAGAGAAGTCAATGCGACCTCTGACCTCTAACCGCAAGGCACAAGCAAAACTGACAGTAATAATATTTTCAACAATAATATTAAACCCCAGCATTAGGTCAGGTATTTTTACACGCATTTGTTCTCATTATTGCTAACACTATACTACAGCGACTTCAATCACGGTTTTGCTTCGAGAGTATAGAACTGACAGTCAAATTGGTTTCCGATACAGTCAAATTTAACTCAGATTAGTCACATTGATTCTCGAAACGCTTAAATTGATTAGGAGCAGATTAGTGAATTTGATTTCAAAACGGCCAAGTTAAACTCAACATGATTTCAGAAGTGGTATAATTGCACTTATGGAAGTCCTTTTTATACCCTACACCAATGGTAATGGTGAGCCGAATAGAAATTATCAGAATCACTTTCTGTCTGTCCGTCTGTCCGTCCGTCAGTCTATCAGTCTGTCTGGCCATCTGCCTGTCTGTCTGTCTGCGCGCATGATAGAAGGATGGAGTTGTCCGATTTAAACCAAATTTAGTACACAAAGACAGTGAACGTTAGCATAGTTTTGGTTCAGAGATTAACCAAATCAGTCGAATGCCACACCCACTAGGGGCTTCTAAGTCCCACTTCCTCGGGATTTGTTCATTAATATGGCTTAAATTTGTCTAATTAATCGTTTAAAGGAATTATATAGGCCGTAAATTGGAAATTCTCATAACTTTTCATAATATATACTCCGAGCGTCCATATTTAGAAACTTCATTGCTGGTAATTTTTTTAAAATTATAAGTTAATGAATATAAGTACTACTATTACTACTACTACCTCTAAGCTTTACAAAAATGGACGTGGCCCGCCTACCATGAAGACGGTAAATTAAATACACCGATAATTTCAGTTCTTTCGGTGGATTATCACCCGACTAGCTAGCTTAGTGTAGGAAATTGCTCTGTCGGTGAAACCTGACTGTGTTCTATTATTTTCTATTTTTAAGATGGCCTCTTCAATAAAGAATGGTTGTTGTTTATACCTTGTCCAGCTTTGTTAGAAAGAGCTGCATCTAAATTCCAAAAATAATTACTTCATAATTTTAGGTGAATTAGTTACGAAGATATAGCTCAAAATGTCGAAAAATTATCCCTCCCCCCAAACTTCTCAGAATTCCTTGGTTTCTCGTTTGTATAAAGAACATATATGTTATATCGTATATGCAATTTGACATATACGCTCTCTGCTTTTTTGTATGGTTGCTGCGTTATAAGTGCCATTTGATGTGATCAAAGAAATTGTACAAGATTTTGATATGCTACATTTTCTAAACAGTCGTCTTTGATACACCAGAGCAACCCGAATGTCCTTTCACAATTTCCTTAATACCATTAAAAATCAAATTCCTATGCAGTTTTGGGAACTTTTCCTAATTATCTCCGATAATTTAAATCTTGACTTAATTTTTCTTTAACTTAAGCAGTTCTGAACCTAACTAATATTGCCTGAAACCAACAGCAACTAAATGAGACTATTTGCAGAATTTAACGTAATTGAGTTAAACTTTTATTGAATTGCAGGCTAACTGAACGTACGAGCAAGATTAAATACTGTTTATGCCAATATAAGTGTACTCAAAATTATGGGCGTTTTCTTCTTTGTTAGAACTTGCTTCATTCAGTTTTCGATAAATTGGAGTACTACAAGACTACAGTGCCCGTGGCATCTCAATAGGCCTCTTTATTCAGTCTAAGGGTCGTTCTTCCTTTGAAGAGAGCCACTTCATCCTAATCTCCATATAAAGCATTGACTGGCAACTGCTGCTACGGCCTGTAATTACTAGGCAACGGTAAATTTTTTCATTAAAACAAAATTAAGAAAGAATTGTTCACGCTTAGTCAAACTTCAATGGGTCCCGTCACGTAGCAGACATAAAAAGGTAACATGCATTTAAATAAGAGACACAATTTCAGCTATACGAGGTGATTGCTGGTGCTGATGCCGGGGCGGAAGATGGGTAGATGCGAGAAGCAACGGAATGTGTGGGCAATAAAACAAAGCATGTAGCACGGCCTGTCATTTATGCTAAACAAAAGCGAAAGCATAATGCCGCCGCCGCAGTTGAGTGAAGGGCATTGTTCGGGTGAAATTGTCGCAGCTGCTGCCTGCCACACCTATTCACGAGTGCGTAGAAAGATGGAGATGAAGCTGAAGCTGAACATGGTCTGAGCCGTGCATAAAAGATGCTTATAAAGAGAGGAAGTAGAGCGGCAGCAGAAGCAGAGAAAGGCAACGCTCTTCGAGCTAGAAATGTTGATGCCTGGCTTTGTGCTAGGAGAAGAGTGAGAATGGCAGGGGGCGAAGAAAGCCAAAGCTACACGGACTCACACACACGCACACATACATAGATGAAAACATAAATTATATTTTGCATATAAATTAAGTCGCAGCAAAGTGGCAGCTGCCTTTGCGACTTAGTCGTATGCCAAGGTTGCACTCTCCGCTTGTTGCCTCTTTATTAAGTGTTTTTAAGCGTGTTGGTATATGTGCAAATGTGTGTGTTTAAACATATACTCGCATCTAAGCATGTGCTTTCTTTTGGGTATGCGTATCTACAGTATCGTCTTCAGCTTTTTAGGAGCTGCTAGGACCAATCGGTGCCGGTGCCGTTTAGTTGCGAGAGCATAATATATGAGCAGTTTAGTTTTGCTACTATTGAATGGGTAAGTAATTGAGAAGTAGAGTTCTCTCTCGACTGAAAACACTGACACTGGAGAAGGCGCGTGCATAGCAGAGAGACCCGGTAACGGGTTGTTCTGACCACCTAAGGAAGTAAGAAAGTAAATAAGTAAGCAAAGTATTTTTATATGTACATACATATATCTTAGAATACGAATAAATTTCTACGATTTTCGGAAATTGCGTATATAGTTGAAAAATTTTTCGACCAAATATATTCCTTGCAATCCATTTTTATACCCTACACCTATGGTAATCGGGTATAATAACTTTGTGTGAAAATTGTAATGCATTAAAGGAGCCTTCCAAGGTATAGGCATAAGGATATAGAACTGATCAGAAACACTTTCTCTTTTGATTTCCGGCTGTCCGTCTGTCTGTATGCGTGTCCGGAAAAAAAAGAAAAATGAGTTGTCTGATTTGAACCAAAACACAAAGTTACAGTGAACCTCGGGTTAGGTAAAGTGTTAAAATTAGTCAAATCGGTTGAAGGACACGCCCACAATTGGCCTGTAAGTCCCACTACCTCGGGTTTTTTTTCGATTAAATTGCTATAAATTGAATAATTACTCATTCAAAAGAATAATACTTGGTATTTAAGGCGAGGTGTGGGCCCTCTGCAAAATACCAAAAAATGGGCGTGGTCCGCCCACTGTATAGGCGGCAACAATTTTCCGGTAAAATGGCTCTCAATTGACTACTATTTATGCATTTAAACGAATGAAATTTGGTTTCCAGGTTAAGATATAGGTCCTATATGCCATATAAGAAAATGGGCTTGGCCCACTATATAACTATATAGGCGGTTGCATTCATATTTGGTCACTTCATTGCAGGGGAGAATATCTTTAAATTCATTAAAAATGGAGGCGGTAAATATAATAAACCGATCATAACTGTTGTACACCTGTCAGAACATCAATATTTGGAATGTAGACTTTAGGGCTCGTCACATAGAATCCGTTGCGTCCGTGAGAGTGAAGTTTTCAACTGACTGCGACTGCCGGAGAGGGTCGGCACAATGAATACGCTGGCAGCGCATAGAAAATCAGCTGCTTCGTCTTCTATATTAAAACATTTATATTGTTGCGCCAGCAGCAGAAACCCCAACATTTTCCTTCAGAAGCTTCTTGCGGTACACCTGAGCCGATTTGTCATAAAGGCAAATGTACTCTTGTACTGTTTCTATTAACTGTTCTTCGAAACAATTGCAAATACAGAAAATTTAAATGAAATAGAAAAAATTTCACAGAAAATTTCAAGTCGGCAAAACAATAAAAACAATCAGCTGATATCTGTCAACGTTCTGCCGGACGGCAAAAGTTGAAAGTTGTTAAACTTTTTGCGTTGCGCCATCGCATCCGTTGCTTATGTGCCATGCTTCATACGCTCTCACGGACGCAACGGATTCTATGTGACGAGGCCTTTATTAGGAATATCTTGTAGTTTGTCAATAATGGGCGTGGTCCGCCCACTCAGTTACTGTGTGTAGGGTATAATTCTGTCGGTGAAACCCGCCTGATGCTTCCTTACTTGTTTTTAAATCAAATGTTCCTTTGTCATTACAGTACGATTTTACATTCACAGGCCCTGCTCGAAGTTACGTTGCGGGCCCCTTTTAGCTATAGTGTACCAAAACCCCATATATAGGTGAAGACGGCATTGGACCTTTGTGCGGTTCCTCGTTTGTTTATATAGTGAGTGTATGTATATCTTTTTGGTAAGCTGATATTCAAACATCCAGATGCCAGCATTTATGAGAGCGCTTGCGCATGTCTTCGATATTGCTTATTTCCTATTTCTTACAGTTCGTTTGTGCCTTTGTGTAGTTGGAGTAGTCGTTGAATGAAGTTGTTGTAGTAGTTTCCATATGATTCTTATCATTTGTATACTGTATGTGTGCCAGCTGCATGCTGTGCCTCTGTTGCTAAAATTCCTATTTTCCCTTCTTTCCAAATTTCTCTTCATATTTACCTGACTTTACGTTTTTTTGCGTTTTACCACCCCGAAAGCTCTTCCTTTCCATCGTTTCGTTTTCTTAATGTTTGCCCTCCCCCCTTTCTTCATCTTCCTTTTGCCAATTTCAAGTGCTTTATTTCCTATGTACTCTCAATATTTTTTTGACATTTTAATCCTTTTTGCCTCTGACTCAATATTTTGTTGTTTCTTTTTTCTTTTTTGCTTTTGCTACATCCAATGCTAACATCATTTACCAGGCATCTTCTCTCAGCTGCTGCTCAAGCTAGCTTCTGTTGTGGATGTGTGAGTATGTATGTTTGCCTGCTGTGATTTTGTGTCTTCGTATGTAAGTGTGTGCTTCTTTGCGCAAATCTAAATCTCGAAATAGATTTAATGTTTGCCAAAAGGCGGGATTCTTGCACTTCACTTTGTTTAAGCCCATCCTGATTTACCGACATGTGTGTGTGCGAACATCTTCATTTTGTTTATGCATGTATATGTGTGTGCAGTGCTGCTCACTTGTGGCTTATGTGCAACATGTTGCTCGGAACTATTGCACTCAGTGTGTATGTTTGTGTGAGTAATGGTTTCTGTTGGAAATTTACTGCATCAGATGTAATCAGTTCCATTTGGATTTGTTCTTTGATAATAGCATTGCATAGAAGACATAATTTTAGGTAAGGTTTCCCTTCTAAGTTTGAAAGTTAATAAGTTCACATGCATAGGATCAAAATCTAAAATTTTAAAACAATTTCGAATTCGAGAATTCGTTTAACTTTCTCAAACCATTTTGAATTGTTTTTTCTAATATATAAGAATAATTTATTGCAATTGGCATTCGGTGTTTGCAGCGACTGTAGTTCACGTGAAATTAAGTTCATAGCCAGGAAATTGGAATGCGGCGCTAATGACATCTGTGAAAATAAAGCATATAAAATTCTTCGCTTCAAGTTTATTTAGAATTTATAAATTTTTCCAGTTCGAGATCCTGATTGAGACAATTCCCAAAATTACTTCAATTTCTAAGCTTCAAAATAAACAAGTAAGGAAGTATCAGTCGGGTTTCACCGACAGAGTAATACCCTACACCATGTTCCCAAGGGGGGTGATAATTCACTGAAATTGTGGGTGCATTTGATTTACAACCTACATAGTGGGCGGACCACGCCCATTTTTGGCAGACTGAAAGATATACCTAATAGGACTATACATGCCAAATATTGTGTAATTAGACAAATTATAGCAATTTAATCGAAAAAAACCCGAGGTAGTGGGACTTATAGGCCCATTGGGGGCGTGTCCTTCAACCGATTTCAAAACTTTTAACAATTTACTTAACCCGAGGTTCACTGTGACTGTGTACCAAATTTTGTCGAAATCGGACAACTCCTTCTTTCTTTTTTTTCCGGACACGCAGACAGACGGACACGCAGACAGACGGACAGACAGACAGACAGACGGACAGACAGACAGACGGACAGACGGACAGACGGACAACCGGAAATCAAAAGAGAAAGTGATTCTGATCATTTCTATATTATGTCTATACCTAGGACCGCTCCTTTAATGCGTTACAATTTTGGCACAAAGTTATTATACCCTATTACCATAGGTGTAGGGTATAAAAATTTTTTATTCTGATTCAGTATATTTACGAAGTTCTCTACCAATTTGGAGTTTGCTTCAAATATAAAAAACTTTAAAATTTATTTTGACGATTTTCGAAAATTATTGCATATGTAGTTTATTCGATAATTTTTTGGCGTATACCATTTTTTTTTTTTATTTCATTGATAAATTAACCTTAGATATATTAATTCTAAATTTTAAATTTGATTTCGACCTTGTTGTACGGAGCCTTTTTGCCATTTTCATTTTTGATATCTTATTGCTTAATCAAAACCTGATCTGTTGTTCTCCTAAATTATTGAAGTTACTTCAAAATTCATCAATACATAAAATATATAGAGAAAAAAGCCCTACGCCAGGTTGATAACCTGATAACGGATTGTATTTGACCAATCCATAAGAAGACGAAGATAAATACATCATGATGCCAATTTTAATAATGTTCTGTAATATTTTCTCATTACCGTCTAATTGACAAAGTGCAGGAAATGTTTCCTAATATAAATAAATGTACTTTCTTAGAAGTAGCAAACTTTTGAATTTTTAATTTGCACAAAATGGCCCAGCGACAAATTTTACTAAACTCCTGAAATATGCATAAATATGGCGACCCCTTCCAACCCAGCTTGCTGAAATCAAGAAATAAAAACCATTTCGACAGCAGCAAACATTTAAATTTCATCATAAATTCTAGTGAAATCCCACGAAATTGCACAAATAGCCCCGTGCCATGCAATAATTTAACCTTCTAAATTGTAACACCACCACCCGCCGACCCAACGCAGCCCAACACGACCCGCACACTCAAGCACGCATACAGACAAAAACACAAGCTCACTCACACTGCAACACAAAGCACGAGAAATATGAAAACCTACCAATTAAGCTCAACTCAACCGAAATTGCTAAAACGTGAGCACACTTTGCGCAACTTTGCACTTCAAAATGGCTACAATAATTTCAACTCCTTCATGCATATTTCATATTTTATATATTTCATGGCAATGGACGCACGGAGAGACAGGCCAAGCGGGGGATGTACGCACTGAAACACAGGCAAGTGGTCCCGTCGGTTCAGCAAATGGCCGGAATGAGCAGTCAACAGTGCTACTGGTGCTGACGGTGGCGGTGGTGCGAAATGACAACATGTCGAAGTTGTGAATTTTTAATATATTCGCTGTGACACTGGCTACTACTGCTTCCATCCCAAGCATCGTTCAACTCCATACACAAGCCAGTACTTTGGAAGCAATGTGCTTTGGTTTGTTATTTATTCGGTCAAAAATTAAAACCCGGTTTCTCACAAAACCAAAGACAAAAATCGCAAATCTGAGAAAAAACATTCGGTTCTTTTTTAGCACCAAAATTGACTTATAAATAATCGAAAACTTATCTTTCTTTACGATCAAAAATTTTTTTTTCTTTCTAAGACTGACTATACTATATATAGACTCTTAATATATAAAAAAAAGTGTTAAGAAATCAACAGTCAATAGGATCAACTTTCGTATTAGGTTTTTCAAAAATATCAATAAAAAATAACCAAAAAGCTATTTAACTATGTAAGAAAAACAGTTACAACCATTGTTGATTTACATCAACTACCTTTTGGTTCCACACCAAAACTGTAAAAAATTATCTTTGCGATGACAGTGTCCAAAAAAATTTGTTCTGCAACAAATCGAATATTTTTAAGCTAGAAAACTCTACAAAAACGAAACTGTTCTTTGATAAAAATTTTATTTTTAACTAACCGAGGTAGCGGGCAGACATTTATTTATTTATGTAGGGTCGATTTTTCAAGTCATGTACATTCTAATAAATAAATTAGTAAACATTTGCATAAAATAACAATTAATTCGGCAGATTGTATACGTATCTAAAACTTATTTTATTGTTAGAAATCGATGCTTAAAAACCGAGAAATCATAAAACCTTAAAAGGAAATCTTAAGGAAGTTAAAAGCTTAAAAACCAATTTCAGACCTTGCGAAAAACCATATTTTTTATTGAAATGTTCGTGTTTGCGAATAACCGGGAACCGAATAGAACAACAATATCGGTGCAATTTTCTATGAAACGCCACAATCTCTCTGTCAAAATGGCAGCTTGGAGAACAACCGCAACGCACATTTAAGTTTACAGCCCAGCCACATGTTCCCTGCCCTTATGCCAAACAGCCCACCCCTCACAAAAAGTTGCGAACTACACACTTTGCACGCTTTGCACGTCTACGGGAGTTGCAAGACATGGCATGGCGCTGTGCTTTGCACTATTAACAACAATTGCTCATTTAAATTTTAATTGCTTTATAAATGTTAAAAGGACCTTGAACTTTTACAAGAAGCATCACGAAAAATGAAGGAACATGACCTGCACGATAAGCGCAGCCGCCTAAAACTATGCTCTACAAGTAGGCAAGGGGAATATGTAGGGGCACCATCAGCGGCAGAAGCACAAATGAAATTTTGGACCCTCGCAGGTGGGACAGTATGACGGTGAAGAGAGGTACTGGGTGGGTACTAGTGTAGCTGACAGCTAAAACAGCAAGTGACAAGCAAACACATTTTTTGCTCAAGTAAAAAGTTAATGAACATTTTTACAGCAGCCTTGTGTGAGCTCAAATCGACGCCTATGCGAACATTAAAGCAAAGTGGGAGAAGAAAAGAGGGATGGGGAGACCATGTCGAAAAAGTCTTACACTTATGTATATAGAGCAGGGAATTCAGCTTGAACTGAATTATAAAAATGTACACACACAAGATTCATAATTCCGCAAAAGGGCAGCAACTTTAAAATGGCTCTTACACTTCCTCTGGCAGAGCAGAGACAACATTCCCTCTGGCTATTGGTTGAGTCCAACAGCAGCACATGCACTGTCTTCTTTGTTGGAATTATGTACACTGAGTTGCATTTTGTATGAGTGTATGTGGAAATGTGTCAGTACAATGCAGCAGCACCCTCTGGTCATTAACGCTAATGAATATATGCCAGGAAAGCGCAAAAACTTTTTCTTCTAATTTCTTAATGAAAGTATAAATTAAGCTAGCAAAAGTCCTCGTGCTGCACAAAAATTTAAGAAATATATAATTACCATGTCTTATTTGCTTAAAATTATTTAAGCAGGATTGAAATAAGAAATCCAAATTTTATATGCCCTAGAAGTTGAAATCTAATATCAGAGGTAAAAATGTCAGCATTTCTGAGTCTTTAGAAAACGTGAAAGAAAAGGTAAAAGAACAATTTTATACACTTTTCCAGAGCCAAAAATGTATTCAAAAATTTTCAATTAAATGTTTTGTATACAAAGATTTGTATTTTCTGTATAAACTAAAAATTTTGTCGCTACACATCACCACTTTGACAGATAATTGAAGTTTCTAATTAAAAAAAGTTATATTTACCTAGGTAAATAGCGATGTGGGGGAAGTTGGTGCAACAGCCTTTTGCCTAGTTTTCTCGCATAAACTTGTGTGTGCTTGTTATATTTTGCACAAATTAACGGAATTACAAATAATCGTATCGGAACGAATTCAGAAGCTTTTCAGCAAATAATACTCACGGAGAATTGCCAATTGATCACGAGAAGTGGCGCCGCGCAAATAAAAAATTTCAAAAACCAACTCTCTTGTTATTGGATGTTATGAGACTCGGCTGAGGTTTCAAACCAGGCCTCCCGCATCAGCAACCAAGCACTTGTCCACTGAGCCACCGCGGCGCTATATTTAAATGCTTATGATGAATAAAGCTATGGCCTTTTAGCATTCCTTTAAACTTAATTTACCGATTAGAAATAATTGGCAAGTTGTTTAGGGTGACTATCTCTCCAGTGATTATCCGTCAAAAGTAAAATAAGTCGTTCTATAAATGTGCGTATAGTTGTACTGGTAGCGAGGACTACGCCTTATACATGCATCCTTAATATCCCTATTCCGATGAGAGTCATAAATATTACATCTAAATATTTTATGTCAGTTGATGATTTGTCCTATGAAATTGTGCCAATTGAAGTGACAGCAGCTTCACGGCCAGAATAGGGCTTCAAGTCACCACTACTCTCTTTGTTTGCTTTTTAGTTTTTTTAACACCTTATAAATTTACTTCCATTACCTTTATCTTTTTCAACACTTATACATAAATGTTTTTGTGTTTGTGGCACGCCCTTTTCCCTAGCTTTGTCTTAACTTCTGCTACTTTTCACTGTGCCTATGCTTGTCATGTTCGCCAACCTGCCTCAAGTTTCTAAGCTGTACTCAATTTTATTACATTTTAGACGCATTTCTCAAATTTGCCTGCTTTTCTTACACTTCTTGCCACCGTCTCCCCAGCACCTCGTCAACTAATTACTTCTTACGAGTGTGCGCTCGAACCACAGCAAAAGCGAAGCTGCGAGTGCAGGGCAACACTTTTGCGCATGCCAAAGTCAAGGTAAGCAGCTGTCACGCGCGCATACACTCAAAACACACTCACATACTCACGCACGTACACTATCAAGTTGTGAATCGCCTAAAAGCATGCTTACTGGGCCACTTTACCTTTAGCTTTCACTTCGGCGCGCGGATTTACACATAATTTTCTACACATTTTCTTTTGCGCCGTTTTTTGCGTACATCCTTCACTTGCCCGCCTGTCTGCCCCACTGTCTGCAGTTACTGTCATTTCATCAAGTGGCAGCAGGAGCAGAAAAAAGCAACCTCAGTGTCAACAACATTTTACATTAGCGTTAATTGATGCTTTGGAATGCTCAAGATGACAGCAGCAGCAACAGTAGCAACAGGGACAGCCTGAAGCAACAGCGACAGCAGCAGGTTCAAAAGGGGTGGCCGCTAGAAGAGAGACACAAACAGATAGTGGCAACACAAGCAACGATAGTAGCAACAACAATCACAACAACAGAAACTGACAATGATTTTAATGCCCTGCAGCATCTAATGAAAAATTCAACGTAACAGCAACATTTTGCTTGCCTGCAACATATCAACAAGCGAAACAGCTTAACACTAAGCAATCAAACTATAAATGGCGGGGTGGCGAACCTCCGAATTTTCCTTTTTATTATTGCACTTTACATTATTATAATTCACGCTTATTGCAGTTTTTTAAATATGGCAATAAATAACAGTTATACTCGTTTTCGGCTATGCTGGCAAAAAACTGTATCTATCTGAAAGGATCAGTGGCTGCCGAACAAATGTTTGAATACTTTACTGGACTCTTCTTCCCACGATTTGTCGCTTACAATATTTTAGAATTCACATTGAAGATAACGATGAGAATTTCTGGGCAAAGACCGAAATATGATCTTGGCCATGTGAGCTCGAATTATTATATTTGCCTACAAATTAAAAAAGAAAACGTCAGACACGGTAGACATTTCTCACATAAAGTGGCTCGCTTTATCTGAATATGGACTAAAAAGATAATATAACAGTCTTCGGGATATTGGATGCTTTCCACATTTTGATTTGTAATAAAAGCGAGTTTACTTAATTATAACAAGTAGCTCGGCTCAATATAAACATATCTTCTTTTATCGAAGCATAATATTCATTCGAATGATTGGGTTTTACAATGACCTTGACGTCCGAGACCTTAGCAGACATGTGCATCACAAGTTGCCGCGGAAAATTTCGCTTCCAAATTTGTAGCGGTGTAACATAGATCAAATAGATACAAACACATTCAAAACAATTTCAATTTACTGCAATGATATTTCTAGAACAAGGTTTTTAATTAAAATTTTTTTAATAATGGTGCATTTTCTGCTGGTACGAGCTACTGATTTCTCAATTTTGTTGAAAAATTTACCACATTAACTTGTACCCATTTGCCTGCCTGCTGGCGTCCTTCCTCTCTTCTTGTCTTTTCCCAACGGTAACTAACCTCCTTCCACTCGCGCATGCAAACTGCAATTACTTACTGTAATTAATGACAACTTAAGCAACCGCACTTCAGCGCCAGCGAGCGATCCCCCTGCCCTCTTTCTGACGCTTTCTCGAGCTTACTGCCCATCCTGCTACCACCTCCAACCGCTGCTATCGCCATGCGCATTCGTGTATCCATGTATGTGCATGTCTTAAGTGCCCAGTGTCAATTTGTATCTACGCCAGTGTTACCTTCTTTTTGTGTCGTACCTTTTCACTTTGCCTTTTTGAAGTGTTCCACACTTTTCGCGTGATTTTTACCCTCTGCACAATGTCTTCTTCTCGTTTTTGTATACCC
Source organism: Neria commutata (assembly GCA_963457695.1). NCBI lineage: Eukaryota > Metazoa > Arthropoda > Insecta > Diptera > Micropezidae > Neria > Neria commutata. The sequence goes on from OY735246.1 coordinate 42,740,599, forward strand.
TTTAAAGGTCTGCCATTTTTCCCTACTAGCAATTTTCTAATTGGGTTAAGGTCAGTTTTGTTTTGGATTTTCATGTAGTTGGGGGAAAAATTGTGAAGGGTGCCCTCCGGCTCTAGCGCGCAAGTGATGGCTGGAGGGTTTAATGGGGTAAGTGGCTGGAGGGGTGATACACGAAGGTAGCTGCTGGTGTCTACGTGCTGCAAATGTTTAAACATTTGGTATTCAGTCATGCCGGCAGTGAAAAGAAATATTTCAGACCTTCAATTGCAAGAAAAACTGAATGGGGAAAGCTACCACGTTTCTTGCATTGCAATTTGATAATTGTAATTCAACGACTACATTTGGTGGCAAAATGATTACCTTGTTGGGTATTGGGTATGTGATGTGCATAATCAATGCCCGTGTTAAACTTTATATTCGCTTTTGATTGACCGTTGGCCAAAGCCGAAGCCGAATGCCAAACTTACAGTAAAACAAGTAAGGAAGCATCAGTCGGGTTTCACCGACAGAGTAATACCCTACACCAAGTAACTGAGTGGGCGGACCATGGCCAATTTTGTCAAACGAAAAGATATTCCTAATAGAACTGTATATAGCAAATTTTGACACTCTGCTCTGGAAGTCTATAGCGGTATATATAATTTACCGCCTTGATGGTGGGCGGACCACCAAAATTTAAAGGTATTCTTACCAGCAAGAGAGTGACCAAATATGGACGTTCTGGTACATATGTATATTATGGAAGTTATGAGGATTTTCAGCTTACCGCCTATATAGTGGGCGGACCACGCCCATTTTCTTACATGGCATCTATAGCCGATATCTGGACTTAAGAACCAAATTTCAGTCGTTTAAATTCGTAAATAGTTAATTGAAAGCCATTTTACCGGAAAAATTTTTCCGTCTATATAGTGGGTGGACCACGCCCATTTTTTGGTATTTCGTATAGGGCCCACATCTCACCTTAAATACCAATGATCATTCCTTTAAATGAGTAATTAAACTAATTAAAGCAATTTTACTGAAAAAATTACGAGGTAGTGCGAATTATAGGCCCATTGTGGGCGTGTCCTTCGACCGATTTGAAAACTTTTAACACTTTATCTAACCCGAGGTTCACTGTGATAGTGTACCAAATTTGGTCCAAATCGGACCATAGGTGTAGGGTATTATAAAAATATAGCAATATATTCGATCAAAAATGAATTGAAACTGGAACCGATTTGCTATATCTTGTTATTAATTTTGAAGTAATAATTAAAATTTTAGGGGCGACACACTGGCTCAGTGGATAACTGTTCGGTCTGCAATGCAAGGGGTCATGGTTCCGTCCCTAGCATACCAATACCATTTAAAAAACGTAAAGTTGTTTAAGATTTTTCTTTGTACATATCTCGCGAAGAATTTGTAACTTTCCTGGAACATAATTTGCCATTAAAATAAAGCTTATCATGCTCTTTTGGATACGTTTATACACTCACAAGGTAATGCTTTTGCCAGGTCGACATTTAGAACAGAGATCGGTAACGCATCAAAGGTGTTGGTATATCAAAGATAAAATTATTCAAAATTCATTTTATGTGTCTTTATCACGGCTTGGTTTTGTTATTTAGCTTAGAAATAGAAATAGTTCCAGCTAAGCCTTCTTCTTTGATTTAATATCACAAGCAAATCCAAGCCAATCCAATTTCTTAATCGAACAACACCTTTAACTATTAAAAGGCTGCTATTCAATTGGTAATCAAGAATTCCTGCAACACCAGAACAGGCCCAGTTTTATTGTTATCAAACTTTATTACTTTGAATTCATCAGACCTTGCGCAATATTTATTGGTAAAATACACTTTCAAAGACATTATTAAACAATTTATAAATGCCAAATATGAGAAATGGCCAGTACACAATATGTGAAATATATATGTATGTATGTGTGGGCAGGTATATACAGCAATAAAAAAGGGAAAGTTAATCAAAAAATTCCATCAAGGTAAAAATTCGAAAAAGTAAGCGAAAATATCGCTCAATTGTCAGCGCTAAAAATGGCACGTCGTAAATCATTTCGACGAAGGCACACACATGCACATGTAACATGTGTCGCTTGCGTATATGTACTCGCACGTACATATATGTGAAAATAATAACAACAAATTAACTGCTAAGAATATAAACAAGTGAATGAAACAAGCCGAAGCAAAAAAGTATTTGAAAAGGATGTAGGACTAAGGCTGGAAGATGATGAAGGCGAAATGTGGCAAAAAACATTCTTATACATTTATCGACAACTGCTTAGCGAGTAAAAGGGAAGAAACTGGCAAAAAATCGCAATATATGCGCTCACGCCACTATATATTCCCTCTTGTGTGCCTATATGTATAAATGTATATGCTAGTGTGCGTGTGTTTGCCAAAGAATGCTCTTACAAATGTGAAGAGTTTATAATTTATGAGCAATAATTTTGCCATTGAAGCGTAAAACGAACTGAAATAAACGAAGCAAATAAAAAGAGTGCATAAATGTGGTGTATACGCTCCGACGTACCACTGCCACTAGCGTGTACTATAAATATTTATGAGAGGCAGTAGGGGGAGAGCAAGTTGTGGAGCAGCATATGTGTAGCCTGTAAGGGCTTGGAAATGGCAACATATGCCAATGTTTGTGCAAAAAGCAGAGTAGAAAAACATAAGACACGTTTTGTGGCCAGGGACAAAAACTAAAAATAAATTACAGGAAGCCAGAAAGCCTGTACTACGAGGTACCGAACCGACTCACACACATCCATTCCCACTAACTCATATATTATACACACCAGAAACAGTTATTGGATTATCTTTTATTAATAGTTGACTTAAAATTATAAATCACCAGCAGTATCGTGCCGCTTTGCAGCGACTCTCCCCTTTATTTTAATATATGGGGTAAGTTATCTCAGATGTAGTATTTAGCATAAAGGTGAAATTCAATATGCTGCTCAGGTTGTCTTTATGTTTTTTTTTTGCGCAAAACCGCATTTTTTTGAGTTACAACTTCTCCAAGAATGGTGAAAAATTCACAGAAAATTTTAAATGCATACATTATATTCTCTAGAAAAACTTTCAATTCCGATATTTAGCCTTAAATGTACTGCATTTTTAGAAAAACTTCGCTGATTGCCAGTATTATTTGAAACATTCATCCGGATATTCTTTATATTTTCTACTAGCTTGGGTGGAGTTAAAAGAATGCGCTCCGAATGAAAATCGGGAATGATTAAAGAAGCTAAAGAAAGAAAAAAGATATGCTTTTCGAAGACGATCTTATTGTTCTTTTTTCTGTCATTTTTATTTCTAATTCAAAACGAAATGGTTATTACAAACAACCAAAATGGAAATAAAACTCAAAATGCCGTATTAACAGCAGAAATCTAATGCTAAAGTGACATTCATATTTTATGGATTCCTAGTCAACGTGAAAAAACGGCATTGGAGAATGAAAATAAGAATCGAAACACCACTAGAAAACCCAGAATCGAAAATTAAGTTCCTATAAGGTTTGGAACTGAAAACTCGAAAATCATTCGGAATTATTCTTGAGAAAATTTGGAGTAGGTATCAGAGAGACTTGATTTTAAAACAAACCTTTAATCGAAAACGATATTTCGATTTAGCTTGAGCACTGTTTTGACTTTAATCGGTATCAGATGAGGAAGTAGACTTAAACTAACGTATTACCAAAACATGTATTGGTCATTTGGCTTGGCGACTAATCGGCGGTGATTTAAAAGAGTCGGTTTCAGCGAGTAAATTGTATAAGAATTGGAACCGTCAATGTTAAATGCAAATAGATAAGAAGCAGAATTTAAAATTTTTCCACCAATCCTATTCTGTTACAAGTTAAGTTCATATTAGAAAATAGTATGAGTACGAGCTTATAGAGAAAAGAACGAAGGTAACAAAATGTCTTTAAAATTTTTATATTAACGCTTAATTTAGAAAAGTATTTTGATAAGCAATTTTTTATATTCAAAATTCTAAAGTCACACCACAAACTAAGGCAAATCAATTCGCATTTTATTTTGTATTGTAAAATTAAATAGTCAGCGATATCCCACCACAAATCCATAAATCCACAAATCCTGACAAATCAATAAATGCTTGCATTTATATATTAAATGATGTTGGCCTACATATGTACATATAAATATCATAATTTCAGCGCATGATTTAAGCGACTTTAAAAACTTTAATAACATCTCGCATCTGTGGTGTTATAAAAGCATTGAGCTTAATCCACTTACTTGAGGCTTTAGGGTCGAAATCGAAATGCCAATTTTAATATGTGTATGCTCTTACTCTCGCAGAGGTATATTGTGTATGTGTGCGTTTCAAACTCTGCAAGCGCTCCAGCGTAAAATTAAATTCTTATAATACAATAAAAGTAACTGCACGACTGTCCTTTCCGCTAACACAGCAAAGCGATGTAGCGAAAGGCTTGCAACATCAGAGAGTAACCAAGTACGAAAATGATTGCTTTGCAAATTCCTCTTGCACACCATTCTCACCCTAAGGTAGTGAGTTATGTGCTCGGCTTTACAGTAGGTACTCATGTTTTCTCTAATGTGCCCTTGCCACTTCAATAAGGACACTCGATACAGCCGAGCCGAGCCACTACACAACTTGACAAGGTTAGAAAAACAGCAACCCTTCCGCTTGTATGTGTGTATGCTTATGTATTGGGAAGTAGAAATAGAGTAAGCATATCAGACGCTCACACACACACTCACCGATTTTCTCTTAGTGTAAGGCATCACCTGCTGTTGCTGTTGCTGCTACTTCCGTTTCCGGTTTATTGTAATATCTAAACGATGACTCCCACAGCATTAGCGGAAGTGGATAAAGTGAACTTGACTCACAAACACGCTCTCACGGAAGGCGCTTAAAGAGCGGCAGCAGGGTTCCCGCATAAAAGTGAGGCGGCCTTGTTATAAAATACTACAACATGGACTGCTTTTAGGTGTTGTCGTAGTAATAACTGCCAATGTGGAAAATTGTAAGCATGCTTTTAGGCGTTTAAGCATATAAAACTAGCTCAACGCTTTTATGTCGAATAGCTAAAAAAACCTGCTGCAGTTTACCCTTTTCCGAGTCAAAACAAGTCACCTTTTTGGGGAAAGTGCTGAGAATATTCGGGTAGTACGAGTACCCATATAAGTAGGTATACGATCCATTTCCCAAAGCAAGCATGTATTAAATAAATACAATCATATATTTTTTTTGAACTTGGTTTATTCGAACTTCTGGCAAAGGACAAAGATTTAATTATGTTTATTTTAGCGTATGGTTTCAAATTCATCAAATTCATAATAGTCTACAAATTATATGCTTTTCGAAATATATGAAAGACTGTCTTCCATATTCTTTTCCATTCTTTTTCCAATGCTGTCTTTTTATGAAGGTCATAGCTCGGATATTAGTTCAATTTGCAGTCTGAGTTCTAGTCAGCATTTTTAGCCAGATTCAATTGCAGATGCTTACCTTAGTCTTAGTTCGCGTTCTTGACTGTCTGGTCTATATAATGAGGATCCTAAGTCGCATGATTGAACACATATACATATATGTACATTCATCGAAATTCATCGTAACAGAATCTGGCACCATCTCTCCGCTGTCTGCGCCGTATTCTACTCTGTATTCAATAAGGTCCAATAATAAAATACTTTAAAATATACTCGAGTCTTAAAGTGCTTGCTTCAAATTTTATATTACATTTACATACAAAAATCCGATTTCTAATAAGCACTAGACTGCTACCTAACTCAAACTTAAATTGTGTTACCCATAAAAATCAATGGAGCAAAAAAGAAGAGGAAAACTTGTGGTGTTGGCTGCTAAAACAAACTTTTCGAGTTTATTTGAGTTGCCCACGCTTTTGGCCATACACCGTTGAAGGCTGCTCTTTCAACTAAAAAAACAACAAGAAAAACAGCAAAAACTTTACATTGAAAATTTTGATATTCTGCATATGCCCTTTACTCATACATCTGCCAGCTCCTTGCAGACCCCCCTTGGGGCGCATGTTGCCTTCCGCGTGTTTGCGCCTTTTTACGACCTACCAACCTTTTCAGCTACATCCCACTCTTTTCCAACAATAACAACAACAACAAAAACATATTTCGTTTATAGTTTTCATAGTCGATGTTTGCGTTGATTCCTGACAGATGCCGCTGTCGTCGTCTGCCGCAAAAACAGCAAACTGTCACGCTGTGCGCAAAACTAGAAAAAACGGCTGTGCCTGGCAAGTTCAAGGGAAATGACAGCGCATCCTTTTACTTTAATAAATAACCCAAAGCACTATTTTTCCCTAAATGTTAATTTCCCGCTTTTGGCGTTATAACCTAAGTCACTGGTTTTTCATGTTTGTTGTTTTTGTCACTATGAGCCGCTTGGTTGCCCACTCCACCAGCTCCCATTTTGAGCAGCAAGTACGTATGTATGTAGGTAGAAATAAATATATTTTTTTCCGGTTTCATAAATTCATTTTTGCTTTTGGTGCTTATACTTGCCACACGAATGTTTGCGCTTGTGTTGTTTATGCAGCAGTAGTAGTGACGGTGCACTTACCTAAAAATAGACAGAAATATAAATACTTTTAGTCAACATTATACAATATGTTTGCAGATTAATGTCTCAGGCCCCCAGTGCAGACTTATACATATAAGAATTAAGAGTAAAGCTAATACAACTCTTAGCCCCATTTTAATGTTTAACTTTGGGCATTCAAATATAACTTAATTTTGTACGGTGAAATGTTAAATTCTTAGATAAATGTCGATTATAATGTAAATTAACATTATGTAAAATCTTTTTTTCCGATTTTCTTTACCGTTTATAAGATAGTCTCTTAATTTTCGCAACATATATTTTTAAGTTTGAGTACCGATAGTCCCTGTCTTTCTTCTAATTCTTAATCAGATTTCACTATCAGTTCCTTTCAGTCCCTGATTTAAATATTTAACTCGATTCCCTTTCGATACTTTATGTTTAAATCAACTAAATTGAATATTTTTTAGTATTGGTTCATTATGAAACGAAATATATGTATATTACCGTAGCTAGTACTACTTAATGTAATTTACTTCTATGGCTCTTTTGAAAATGTTGATCTTTTGCCGCCAATTAAACGGAAAAGTGAAGCAAATATTCGATATGATATCAGTTTGTCGTGAGAGAAACACCATAAAGCTATCGTATTTTCATTATATCTGTTCTTCCATTCAATAATGTCTTCAATTAGGCACTTTTATTTCAGCAATTACTCAATGAAAGTGCCCTGAACAAATTCATACGATCTATCACATAAGCGTATAATCTTTAAGCTATCTTCTGAAATAGAAGCCATATTCCATAGTAAACGAGATTGTGTGTATGTCTTCTCATGATAGCCTGATGTGCATTAGACTGGCGATGTACATATTTATTCGAGTGCTCCACTTTGATGTCATGAAGAACACTTCTTTCTAGCACAACTTATTCTTTTCTCAACATATGAATAAGTTTTCAAGAGAGCTAGATTTTTACGGTTCCTTCTTGTAACCTTGACTACCAACATTTTAAAATTTATGAAGAAGATTGCCTAAAGACCAAAATTTATTGAGCAAAAATGGCTATTAGTTGTATGCTTTACTCAGCTGCAGAAATCTTGCAAAATCCACAATTCGTTTCAATTTTACGGTTTAAAGACAAAGTCGAAATGGAAAAATATCTAATATTTTTCTATTCTAATATTAGAACCTTAAAAATTGCATATTTTCAGTTTGGCTTAAAAAACCACCATTCCATTTCTCTACTTAAATTGCATTGCATTTTTACATGTCATGGAGATATATTGGAGTGTAGCTTGGAGGTGGTGTGAACAAAGAGGAAATCATAGCATCGGTACATATATCCATGTATATTAGATGATACAGCGACGAAAGCAACTAGATTTAACCACATTTTCCCTATTCCAACTAAGATCTCAATCATTTCCTCTCGCCACAATTGTGAAAAATGTTGCTATGTTGGTATGAAAAGGGATAAAATGAAAGCAGTCACAAGAGCATAGAAATACTCATGGTTATATACACACAGAAGCTTACTTGAGCTCACAACGTGGTTGACACAGTTACTGATAATGTAGTTGTTTCTGCGTAAATCTTGCGCAGTCTTATACCCTACACCTATAATAATAAGGTGTATTAAATAGGTATAGACATAAGTAAAAAGAGAAAAACTTGATGTTCATACTATTTCCGATTGTCTGAAAGGACAAAAATAACCAGTTATACGTAATGAAAAACATTTGGTACCCAGTGACAATGAACCTTCTCCTAATTTAAGTTCCGACATAAACCATATTTGAACAAAGAGCATGCAATACTGCTTTTTTTACTCTTCAAATAAATGGACATGTACAGCCTTTTCGAGATTAACTTCCAATATATTTATGATATTAACTCCAGTACTTTGTGTAGGGTGTTACTCTCGATAAAATCCTACTGATGCCTCCTTACTTGTTTTCGCTTGTAATCGTATATGCCATCACTCATTTTGTTGTTGTTTTGTTGCTGCTGAAATCACTATTGACAGGTCTTTAATGTCTTTTGCATTTCTCCATCGTAGTTGCTCTTAACTTCACTACAGTTCACTGCTGTCAAGTTTTTCTTTATATCACAAGCCCAATGCCAGTCCCCACAGAGCAACTTCAACAACAACAACAAAATGAGTGGAAAAAGCCGCTTTAAAACTGACATTTCTGGCAGCAAGTATAGTACCTATACATATATCAAAAGTATGTTGTGACATGTAATCTTCCTCAAATGCCAACTGCGGTTACTTTGGTTTAGTTTAAAAAATTAATTAAATATTCTATGTTTGCTAAGGACTGCCTCAACACCCTCTTTACCTTTCCCTCTGCTAGCGTAAAAAGAAATTCAGCTTTCCGCATTATCCTTGCTGCAAGCGACAGCTCAAGCTTGGTTACTTTCTCTTATTGTTGTGGTTATCGCATTGTTAACGTTGATAATATGAGTGGATGTGAACAAAAGGAATCTAACACCGGCACAGATAGCACAAACTGACCAAAAAAGGTTTGTGAGAAAAGAAAGAAAACGATATATGTCAAACTAGTTTAATGTCTTTAGATATTGAAATATTGGCACGTGAAAGTTAGTCTTTGCATCAACAAAAGGTAGCGGTGCATTTTATGGAACAAAACCCAAACAACGCTTCATAAACGGATGAAAGGAATAAGAAAGAGATATAAACAAAAGCATGTTCTAGCCACTATTTAATAGCGTTAAGCTGGATTTCAATATATGTATGTAGAGTCTTTATCCTCGCCGTTTCCAAACACTCGTTATAATTAAGAACACGTAATTGCAATTACTTTCGTTTAAAGTACAGTTTATTGAAAGATATTAAATATTAGTTAATTTCCGCTTGCACAACTTTTAGACCTCTCTCCTTCAAATGTTCAACGTCGACTGTCCCTTTATCGTTCGTTTTTTAAATCGTCTACGCGTCGCTTTGGTTTCGTCAAGTCCGTCCGTCTGTTACCAAGGTTACCGTCAGAGTTGTATTGTCTAGTAAATGTGTCCGCTCCTAGTCGCCCGTCCGTGTGTCTCCGGGTTTCCTACTCCCACATGTATGTATGTATCTATAGGAGAGGTCGCATGAATGCATTTGGTTTGCTTGTGCACTACGGAACTGTATTTTATTGCACGCGGCACACAAGTGCACCTTTTAAATGGGTGAAACACTCTCAAAACCTCTCATCAGTAAAACAAATTCTGACACGTGCCGTTATTTTCAAAGAGAGTAAGAGTAGCATCTTATATATAAAACGCAGACTGACTAAAAAGTGTCTAAAGCCTGTCCACTTTCTGTCTTCTACGACTTTAGACGAATCAAATCAGTTCGTTGTGTAGTCCAGTGGGTAGAGCCGCGCGCTTGCATACAGTAATTCAGTAGGTCACGGGTTCGAATCCCAGCTCCGCAGGTTTGAAAATTTTTCTTTTTTAACTTTTTTATAACCTTTTTTATTTTTTACTTTGCTTTGCCTTTTATTGTTGCTAATTGTTTTACTAGCTGTCGTGTATACAGGCACACACGACAGGTGGCCCCACTTGTTTGTTATATTGCTCCAGTTGTTACAATCAAAACAATCAAAACAAAGGTAGCAAAGTAACGGTGAAGTATAGTGAGTAAAGTGAGTGCAGTGAATGGGTACGCTGGAGAATTTTGGCGACGCCGGCTTGTAGTGCCTCGCCCGAAAGAGTCTTTTCTTCGGCAAATAATGTTTAAAATGACCACAATATGCATAGGAATTATAATTAATACACTAAAACAGCTTTCCATCAGAAATTCTTTAACAATAAGCTCAGTCTCTTAATTGCTTTTAACCCCTTAAATACTCGGTGCACTCACTGCATTGCACACTGTTTACCAAAACCACTGCAATAGTGGACAGTACGCTTGTGAGTAAGGTGCTTGCGCTTACGGTTTACTCAATTGTTTTGCTCTCTCTTTCACTCTTAAGGCATATGTGCCTATTCATCACGTGTTTGGAAATAAGTGCACATGAGAGTGAACGATTCAAACTCGAATGAATGTCTTGATCGCTCTTTCAAATGCATCCATGCAGACCTCTAATCTATAGCCATTCCTTGACTCCTTACTGTATAACCTCCTCTGTCTTATCCTCTTATTCTTTATTTAAAGTTTTTTACAAAATGCAGCATTGAAAGTTTTCGACTTTTTTATACAATTATACGATATAAAAATATAGTGATAGTAATTTCGCCTTCACTCCTTCCCAACGACTACAGCAAAATAATCTGAGACAATTCAAATATTCACTGCAATGTCCTCGCAAAAAGTTTCCACCCAAATTGCTATTATTTCATCTTGTACGAAAAGCAATTAAACCAGATGCTCGCACTCCTGGGGGATATGAAATACATAGGGACATGTGTGTGTTTTAATGTAAGCACACAATCAAAATGCATCTGAACAATTTCCTTGGAACCTCACCAATGCAGTCATCTGCTTCCATGCCTTTTCAATAGCAAGCACATGAAATTTGATAAACCAAAGCAGCAAACGTAAAATTGTGTAGAAAACAAGCGCAGTGAAACAATCTCATATATGCACCCACGCGCACACACACTTATTCATCGAATAACGATCAAAAATTTAAATAGGAATTGAAAATGCATGGGAACGTAAAGCATGTCGATAAGATAATGCGATAGAAGGGTAAAAGAAAAAGCGGGTAAGTAGCAAAAGCAGTGACAGCAGCAGAACTGCAGCATAAGAACAGGAATAACAAAAGTTGCTGCAGCACTGCAGGCACTGCAAAGTGCCACGGAATCTGAACGAAAATCGCTTAAATGTACACTGAGCCAAAAAACGCATACTATAAAATACATATAAAATATCAACAAAATATTTTGTTTATACATAAATTTAATATGCTCATATTTCTAAATCGATTGAATTCGAAATTCGGATAAATTGCTGATGATATTTTGCCTACTTTCACTTATATTGGTACTGGTTTTAGATTGTTCAGAACTGTCGGCTTTTGAAGTAGATTATGGGTAGCTGAGGAAAGTTAATAACTTATGTGTGGGTGCCATACTGAGGCGATTCCTGCGAAGTGAAGCTCGGCTCACTTGTGCGAAGAGTCAAAAATTGGGAAAGCAGCGCTGCTTTGGGTCTTTAATATATTTAAAGTAATAAATATTCAAAACTATATTACATCCAACTAACTGTATTAATACCACAGTAGGTACCTGAATGGTAAGTCTTACTAAAAATGAGCTAACACATAAAAGAAAGGAGGAGTTTGGGGTGTCTATACAAACTAACCCCCTTTCACTCGACCCACTAGGAGAGATTATATATACCCGCTTTGTTGCCACAGACAGCCTTTTTGTTGTTGATTGAGAGCCAGATCTTTTCGAAATCATAAAAATGACAATAATATCAGTCAACTTATTAGTATCTACGTAAATAGATGCCAATTATATATTATAATAATTCATATTTTAGTAAAGAAATTTAGCGTATTTATTTTAAGGCTGATCATAGTTAGTTCTTTTGACTAACTCATAATATAACATTATAATTTTGAATATTTGTTTTTTCAGTCTCTTTTTAAATACGCACGTATTTCGAGTTGTCTATTTGATGGCAACTTTTATTGCTTTTTTAGTTGAATTGAAAACGTTTCGTTTGATTTAACTATTTTTTTGGCTCAGTGCATGTGTGTATTTTTTCAGTACGCAGCATTCAGGATTATACATACATATATATCTTTGCATGTGTGCACGAATGAGAAAATATAACCCGCATACATACGAACAAGAAGCTTACCATACATACAATCCTGCCTGCACTCGCTTGTGAACATTTGTGTGAAAGTGCATGCATGTGCGAGCACGCTTGTGTGGGTGCAGTACAAACAACATGTACAACAACCATATACAATTGCGACGCTAAAGATGCAGAGCAGAGGTATCCAAATATTGGCATAAACACACTAGCAATACCAGCGAAAGTTCGTTTGTTTGTGTTGTACCTGTTTATAGCGTGTGTCACCCCAGTCAACATAAAGCCCTGATTTCAATATTAAAAACTATAAAACTGTCGAACTTTTCACGTAGAAGAATAACGCTTTCCAAAGCTTTTTGCTTTTATAAAATATTTATACATTATATCTATGGTAGGGTATAATACTTTGTGCGAAAATTGTAACGCATTAAAGGAGCTGTCCTACATATAGACATCAGTACAAGTATATAGAAAAGATAAGAATCAGTTTCTTTCTTAATTTCCTGTTGTCCGTCTGTCTGTCCGTCTGTCCGCGCAGGAGAGAAAGAAGGAGTTGTCCGATTTGGACAAAATTTAGTACACTGTTACAGAGAACCCTAACTTAGTTTAGGCTCCGAGATAAGTCAATTCGATTGAAGAATACGCCCACAATGGGCCTGTAAGTCCCACTACCTCGGATTTTTTTTCATTAAAATTGCTATCATTTGTCTAATTACTCATTTAAAAGAATAACATTTGGTATTCAAATTAAGGGGTCGGTCTACTATGTCATAGGTAATAAAATGGGCGCAGTTCATCACTAAAACTCAGAAAACTATGCAAAACTAGTTATTGTTTCCTGATATAGAGGAGCTGCTACCAGCTTACCTTGTTCGATGGAGTTTTTAATCGCAAGTGTCCGAGCGCAGCTTACCGCCACCGGCTTGAAGCACTCGGGCCAAAGCGACACTTGGCAGCAAGTTGCCACCTCGCTTCAGCTGAACCGGTACAAATGGTACTAGGGGCGTTCGGCCTAAACAATAGGTATGTAGGCGGCAAAATTTTTCGGGTAGTGTCCTCTGAGGGTGAGAGCAGTGTTCGAAGAGCGACGGGAAGTGAGGACAAGCATTTCCTTAGTGTCATCATTGATACTGCTTTTCTTTCTCTACCCTCTCTTTTTCTGTTGTGTTCTTGCTTTAGACTACACATAATGCTTTTTATATCCTATTTGAATTTGTCCTGTTAAAAAGCAGTTTTCGATAGCTTGTTTGCACTTTTGCAGTTGTTTGCATTTGACTGCTAAGCTTTTCATGCGCGTGCTCTATTTTTTGCGTTCTTTAAATACCAACACAAATACACACGACACATGCACACATTTATACAGACAACAAGCTCTTGACATGCTGTAGACATTTTGAAATGGCTTTTGTCTTTGTTTTGCATAGCGCCAGTATTTCAAATGCATTCAACAAATATCAACTTTAAATATATAATATTTTTTCCAGCATTTTTGTTAGAAAACGGCGCAAAAATGCGCAGTGAAATGCAATCTTTGAGGTATATTTCAATAGCATGAACTTCGGCTTAAAACACTGAGTTGCCTTCGCTCATGATTTCAGATAAACATTCCTCTGGAAATATACCCATATATTTCGACGCCCACTCCATCTTTTATCTTGAAGCCATCATTACATTAACTTGCACTAATATAAAATGACCACACACAAGTTAATGGCAGTTAATGGGCCACAGCCTCGGGCACATGGGCTCTTGAGCTTGTTATGTACTTATTTTTCCAATAATTTTCACTTTATATTAAATGCAGGTATTGAGCGTTCTTTCACTTTTTTAATATTCTAAGCACATATTAGAAACATAGAATTGTTCAAGTTCTTCTTCAGAGATAAATCTTCGGAAGAGCCAATAACAATAAGCTGAAATATTTACATATATTCTTTTCTATTACATTCGGTCTCATTTTCATATTTACACTTATTCTGCAACAAAATAAAGGCCATTTATTTTCTCTCATCAATTGCGATTAAAGACAACCAGAGTAGCTCGATACACTATTCGTTATGCATGTAAATATATCCGTAGAGGTTACATCAAAGCCCTAACGGAATTTGCTAACCCGCTGCTAAACACCTTCTGGCGTGCTTCAGCAATTTTCTTTTCTATTGCTCTGCTAATTAAATGTCAATGAAATTGCTTCATTGAATTGAGCATATTGATTACTGGTTGCTAGGCTGCTTTGAAACAAGATGCATGCTCACACACATACACACACACTTGCCTACATATTTAGGATACGGCAAAAATATTTCTTCAGCTGTGTCCTTAGTTAGAAAGTGTGTTCATGTGTGAGCTTCTATTTGTGTGGGCCCTTTTGACAGTTTATGTATGATTGGCGCCCACACATGCATATTTGCTTGGAGTTGCTGCGTTACTGTGGATCCTAAGGGGAGTATCTTTGCACAGACTTTTAAGCGAGGGCATTGTCTACCCTATTGACGAGCTATCAAAAATGTGGAATAATTTTTTAATAGTAAAGCTAACAAGAAAATTCGAATATTCAAATAAATTGCAATTAAAAACTTCAAATAAAAATATTACGCATTGTCTTCAATATTTTAAAGTGCTGGTAAATTTGGTTTATCAAGCCGTCAAATATGCTCGCTATTTTCTAGCACAAGGGAAGTGGCCTACAAATTTATTCTAAAGCCGTGTCTGAACGGCATTGAGAATCTTTACAAATCCTCACGAGAGACGGCGCAAGGAAACAATTTGAAATATAATTTTCTTCTTTGTTTTAATTTTCCTTATAAGTACTGGGAATCGAACCAGAGTTATGGTATCAGAAACCAAACCCAATTAGAATATTTATTGATTTTTTTCTAATTACCATTAGTTGTCATCAAGAATTCATACATAATTTACATAAACTTTTTATCTGTTTAAGAGATTTCATTCTAAGCAAATTCAAAGGCAAGCCAAGGCAACTTGCCTAAATATTATAAATTTGATCTAAAGTTATCTAGAGTATCCCAAATTATCAGAAACAAAATTGGATCAATATTAATCTAAAATGAACATCAAAGTGTTCCAATAAAAATCAAGGATCTATAAGTAGTTGAAAGCAACCCATAGCTAACTAGTGCAAACCAAAAAAAAGTTGTTCAAATTTAAGGAAGTGAATTGAAGCTAATGTAAAGTAAAGTAGTATTTTAATCTAAGTTACAACTCTTATGCACCTCTTTACTCTTTGTAATTTAATGTAAATGTTCACGGACACTATTCCTTCTACTCCCAGTTCATTAATCTATAATCATTTTCAAAAGAACAAGTGTTTCGCACTAATAAAGGCAATATCGTAAGCATTGACTTAGGAAAAAGAGCCAATAAAATAAATATATAAAAATAATCCTTATAATTTCACAGTAGTCCAACTGTCAATATTAATAATAATAATCGAAGTCTGTAGTTCATAGCTCAGTAACTACAGATCCATTCAACAGTTCGAAAAGTTGTTAAACATTTTGGGGCCCAGACACCCTTTCAAAATGAATTCCACTCTACGCTCCTGCGTGTTCGTATGGATATCTTTGGCAACAATTCGTATTGAATTAAAATTATGCACACATCAAACGCAATTTCTCTTCTTCTTTCTACCGCCGACCGTTCAGAGTGCGGGCGTTTGTTTTCATGCTCGACCAATATTTGCAAATCGGTTTCAGTTAGAAATGTGGAAGGATTTTAGGAAATTGTCATGCAACAATTGATGCAGTGTTATTAAGAAAGACAACTTGTGTCGAAAGTACATAGAAATAACTAATAGAATGAATCCATGGCTTTACCGACAGTATACAAAGAATTTGAATAAGCTTTGCTATAATATTTTGACATTGCTGGAATTGAGAAAATTAAGATTGTAGATGGAGATAAGGCTGTGTACATCTGCTACTATTTTTGCTATATAAACTATAAAAATCTACAACTGTACTAGTACTTCTGTTATGAGTTTCATAAAACTGAGGTAAATTTTAATAACAGAAGTACTAGTACAGTTGAAGATTTGTCACAAAAGCATTCGTTGCTTATTTCCAGAGGGTTTAAGTCTGATCGGAATGCCGCTTCATTCATGTATGTATATTTGAAATAAATCAAGAAAGGAAGATTTTTCGGGTTTCGCCGATGTGTTAAATTTATACCACACTACAGGGCATTCCTAATAGGACAATTTGTGCCAAACAGTTGTGCTCTGACAGGTATATAACACAAATTATATTAAATTTATTACGTTTATGGTGGGCGGACCACACCCATTTTTTTAGTATTTTTAATTATTCCTAAGAGCAATGGTGTGAACAAATATGGACATTCTTGTGGATATATTACGTATGATATGAGAATTTTCGGTTTACCGCTCAAATTGTGAATGGACCCCTCCCATTTTATCTTACGACATGTAAGGCTTATATCTGAAATTAAGTTCCAATTAAAATTTCTTTTATATGCATGATTTGTCAAATTTTAAAGAATAAATTTTACCACCTATACAGCAGGCGAACCAAGCCCATGCTTTCGTAGGGCATGGACGGCATACATCCTAACTTATTTACCAAATTTCATTGTTTAAATGAATAATTAAACAATAAGAGAAATTTTACTGAAAAAATTACAAGCTAGGTGGGCTTATAGACCATTGGGGTCATGTAGTTTAAGCATTTTAGGTAGGTAGGTTAAGTGGTCGTCTCAAGGACATCATTTAGGCCAGAAGGCCCATTGTGTTACCACGTGGGGGGTTTTCCCCTATACACTTCCCATGTATGGGAGCCACTTTGTGGCTCTGGTATATATGGTCGATATGTCCTGGTGGCATTTTATCCAAGTCTGCCAGACAGCTCAGGAAGTAATGTTCCAGGAATCTGAAGCGCGTTCTTGCTAGCGCTGGGCATTTGCAAAGGAGGTATTCAACAGATTCCTCGCAGTCTTCGTCTCTGCAGCTTCTACAGAAGTCGTTGTACAGCAGTCCCAGTCTATTGGCATTTTGACCAATGAGGCAGTGTCCGGTTATGATTCCTACGACAATCCCTATGGAGGGTTTGTTTAGTAGGATCAATTCGCTGGATCTGCTCTGGTTGATCGTAGGCCAGATTTGTCTTGTTGTGTAACATGTCTGTTCGTGGAGCCATCTCGTGTTTGCTCTGTTTGTGTGGTTGGTTTTTAGCATAAGTTTGCATGTGGAGAGTGGTATCCCAACTTCTTCAGTTATGTTGATTCTTTGTAGCTCTGTGCCTGCTCTTGCGAGTTCGTCGGCTATACAGTTTCCCTCTATGTATTTGTGCCCAGGCACTCAGCAGAGGTGCACATTGTACTGCGCGGATATCTCGTTCAGAGATGTTCGGCAGTGAAGGTTAAGCATTTTAACAAATCGTGGAACTAATACTAGCGGGACAGCCGAAAATCATGACAGAAAGTAATCATGATATACTCATGTCTATACTAAGGAGATGTCCCCTTTAAGGCGTTTAAATTTTATATTCCGTATTACCAATGGCGTGGGTTAGCAACCCAGTTCTGTGAATTAGTTTTTCTTTGATGGACCGATTTCGTTCGGAAGAATTATTATCTAAGAGTTCTTACTTATATACTTCAAATACAGCTTGTCAGTAATCATATCGAAAGATATTAAGGTCCAATAAATATACCTTTCTAATTAGTTTCAAAATGATAGCGATTCAAAACGTATTCTATAATTAACTATATTGCATTCTAGTAAGTCTGATATAGAATTATAAGCTGTACACTGCTACGCGTCACATTTATTTCAACCAAAAATAAGAATGTTGCCTACACCGTGTCTCCCTTCCCTACAAACAAAAGTCTACTTAGAAATAAATACTTTTTAACATAATTGTTCAATTCCATTTGTTCAAGTACAGCAACAACGTGCTACGCAACCATGCCAGCAGCATAAGCAAATGTTACGCATACGTAGCGTGGCACCGCCAAACAAGCTGAATGTGCATCAGAAGTGCGCACAAAAAAAATTGCAAACCATTATAAATCCTAGCTTATTCCCTTTTGCGCAACAAGGCTCAGCTGATTCCACTCTCGTATGGCTTACATCCTTCTCGTCCCAATGGCTCAAACCATTTTTCAAAATAATTGCGTTGCATTTGGTTCCACTCGGTCACTCCCCGTTACGTTTAAACACTACCATTGATTTTACCCCGCCCACTATAATTCATCCTGAATGTGCCGTAAAAATATGAAGACAAAGAGATGAAGATGAGGAGAAACAGTAGGAAAGAAAGAGGAAGACGACTTTCACGCGGTATAATTATTGTGTTATCAACAGAAAGACAGTACACAATTTCATAAAAGAATCTTCTGCTTGCGAATTTCAAGACTTTTTTTCCAAAATAAATAAACGAACACAATTTAAAAATTCAAAATGTAAAAAAAAATTATTCTACGAAACTAACAATATAGATTCTGATTTCATAAAATGCTTGAAGACAAAAATAAATGCATGTAATTGAATGATTTTTATAGAAGTTGTAATAAAAAAAAATAAAATTTTCTAGTTACTACAAAATCTTATAATTTCAAATTCAAATTTAAATCTTTCAAAAATAGAGACTTTTCTATCCGAATAAAAAAAATTTTTTTTTCATTTTACTTTTCATCATTGAAGTAGATAAATTTCAACATAAATTTATTTATATTCAAAGTTTTGTCAATGAATTTTATTTAAATATAAACTTTTTTAAACTTATTCATGTTTTGCATTTATATTTTTACTTTATTTTGTTCACTATCAAAATAAATAAAACTATATAAAAAAAAACAATTTAATTTATCAATTTAACAAATAATACGGCTGTGATCGACCCTAATATTCGTGGCATATTTGTGGCGCGGTGAGTTGTTGCTATCGTTTTTCATTGATGTGTGGTGTACCTATAATTATAAACTGAAGCCCAAGTGTGTAGTTGCTTGATAAGTGCCACGCCCCCTGTCCTACGCCCATAAAATTTTACCAGTGGGACGAAGCATCCAAGAGGGGCCTGTATACGGAATTTCAATGCTGCACGACCTTTAGTTCCAAAGCTATTCTATATAAACGATTTTGTTTGTATGGGGGGTGCCACGCCCCCTTATCCAGTGCCCATCTTATTTTCTCAGTAGAAGGATATGGATATATAGTAAGTTCCTACCGAGTTTCATTGATGTGTGATGTGTAGTTCTAAAGTTATACACAAATCTGGAGTTTATAAAAAAGTGCCACGCCCCTTATCCTACGCCCATAAAATTTATTGATTCGTGTATTGGGCTCTAGATTAGGCATGTATGCAAAGTTTCAGATCTCTAAGTAGTCGGGAAGTGAGTGAAAAATTGATTACTAGATTTGACGACATACCACTGACATACCGCTGACATACCGTGCAAAGTGAACCTAATATAAAGCTTATAATAAAATGATAAAATGGAAATCGAAAGTATGATAACTGACAAAGTTTATAATTCACCAGGAAATTGTTAATTCAATGTGAACAATTAACAAAAAAATGGAAAATGGAAAATGGAACTCGATATACATATGCGAGGAATGTGACACGAAGTGCAGTGTTGGAAATATGAAAGTGGAGTGAGTTGACCATGATGCAAAGAGCGTCCATTGAGATCGAACGGCCATGTCAAGAAACTGTCACCGACGATTAATGGCACTGAACAGCCGAATGCACTGAGCCTGCCAGTGTTGGGCCCTCGGAAATGTTGTAGATAATGGAAGAGTTTGGAATTTGTTTTCTGATATGTAAATAAAGTTTGAGAAGTTGTTTACATAGATAAAAATATACCTCATAAAATAAAAACTAACTAGTCTTGCAGTTAAGATTTAACTTAAAAAGAAATCAAATATTTATGACAATCCACCGCTGTGTGCATGCATAATTTTAATTAAGAAAATCTAATAGACATTCCAAAAGCTTCCTTTCGCGCATATCCTCTTTTAGTGGGTGCTTTGGCCTGTCTTAAGCCGGTCGATCGTAATGATAGCAAGCACACACGCACTGCTCGGTTCACGCTGCTGTATTTCATCATTTTGCCAATTTCATTTGATATTCAAGTTGTCATTAAGACACTCCATCATCATCACCATCACAAACACCGTCACCAGCACAAGCGAAAGCAACAGCAATATCGCCAACACCTACATCAACATTTCCATCATGTTCGTTGACGTTTACTTACGCCCCGAAGTACATTCGCACGGCAACGTAACCAACTTCATTCATAAAATACGTGACAAAGCGTGCGGAAATGCCATGGCGGAAATTGCCAGCGCACCTATACACACACACGCGTGCACACGCAGCGACAGCAACAGCCACACTCTCATGTACGCACACATCAGCAATTCAAGTGAGACACTACCTACATTCAGCAAAAGTTTCCCTCATATTGTTTAAATATACTTATTCGTTTTGTTGGTGTCGCCTTTTTATGTTTTTCCTTTACTTTTCCATTTGTCCTTTATGCGCCAGAGAATTCAACGAAGTGAGCAATAGCAATATTCGTAGTTGGTAGTAGTAAAAATAATAGGAAACCATTACATTTTGCAATACTTTTATTGCAATTTTATATTGCTTAGTAATATCCGTCGATAAGTAGCAGAAAACCACAAACAACAACGCCAGTCTCAGTCTCCATGTCATCACTAACATTATCACCGCTGCCAGCAGCACTATCATCAACCCTCCATTTAACCCCCGCAAAGAGCGCGTTCACAGCAACCACCATCAAATCGATATGAATTTATTGACTGCCAGCGTTGTAAGATTTCCCTCTCCCTCGCCAAATTGCTTTGAAAAAGATGCCATTCTTCTGTCGCCCCTTTGACGCCCTTGTGCATCCATGAAGTCCCAAAAAATTATGCTTGCTATTCTAGCATTTACAACTTATAAGCAAGCTTAGGGCCAGTTTCACAGTGGATGTTTAAATCTAATTTGCGAATTGAGTTTAAATCTAGTTTAACTTTTCTTGAGTTTCACAGTGCATTTATTTAAATACGGAATAATGAATGGCAACTTCGAATATTTGACAATTGAAGGTTGACACAACTTGCCAAAAACATATGTTCAATTGTTCAATTATGGAGGCAGCGCGAGCTAAAAATTTTTCGTCGGCCGAAAGAAGTGAATTATTGGATATTGTGCAAAGAATCCACAGTTTATATTATTTATAATACTACGGGATCATTTATATGTGCTATACCATGCAGTTTTATGTTTAATTTGATCTCTTATAAATTGCAATATTGTCGACGCAGCTTGCTTGCACATCCGAAATCAGCTGTTTATTTGTTTTCGATTGCAACTCTGTGCCGTACTTAAATATCCACAGTCGGCTATTTAAATCGTATTTAACTTCCAACTGTGAAACTGAAATTCCCTATTTAAACTGCAATCAGAGTTTAAATATCCACTGTGAAACTGGCCCTTAAAGCTAACAAAATTCGAAATGCGTTCAGTTTCCAAATTAATTCATGCGTAGACAATGCTTCGAGTCTAAAATTTACAAAAGCATAAATTTCACTGCGGTTTTTCTGTGGTAAGTCGATGAAACTTCGTCAAAATATAATTAAAGTAAAAAGCAAAAACTCTGCTTTGTAAAGGGAAGAGCAAGTTTCCAGCGAGTAGCTGCAAACCGCAAGTAGAATTCCAGGCGAGTAATCAAATCATCAAGCAAGCCGCTTTGCTTTAGAGAAGCGAATAGCTGCTACTTAATAAGATGGTGATTGCAGTGTAGCGAGCTAATATCGACTCAATATCTTCAAGAGAAAGTTCTTATATTGAGGAGTGGAACTAGCTCTTTCTTTGAACTAAGAGCAGAAATTATGTACATGCAAAATTTAGGGGCAACTTGTTGGTAGTTGACATCGAGCGAGTAGCGAATGTATCGATACGATAGCTATCAATAAGTTCATAATTTTCAAAAAATCTTACTGACGTATTTAATAATTGCAGTATGAAAGCAGTAGATCGTTTTTGCAAAAAGTATAATGAACAGCTAAATGGAGAAAATGAGTAGAGTAGTTAGAAGCTGTAATCTAGCAAGTTCTTAGGAGATGGGAAGGGAGTTTGACGGGCATTTAGAAAGATATTTAGAATTTTCACAGAAACAATTTTGCAATAGGAAAAGAGAAGGATTCTGTCAAAAAATAGATATCGCTCAGACGCCAATTAATATACATAATTGGATTCGGAACAAAATGGAAGAAAATATAAATCTTTTGGGTACTCTTCCCAATAGTTTTAAAGTAAGGTTCAGGAATGAAACTACTGTCTTGTCTGTTTTTGTTTGTAAAACAGATATGTACATTCGTTTATCTACTCGAACCCAGTTCGACAGTAAACTCCAATGTGAATGGTTGTCTTTAACTTAACCGCTTCCGGTTAAAATACTCACTAATAACAGATTCGAACACTGTTTCTGATTTTTAATCTACATACTTATGAATTTCATATGGCACTTTGTTTTTCTCATTAATAATAATAGAAAATATTTTTATTAAATTTTGTTGTTACCGGTTAGTACAATATTTTGCTGAAAATTGTATCCTGACTAATACATTTAAACGAGAAATTTATTTCGCAGCTTAAAAAGTTGAGAAAATTTGCAAGTTAAGGCAATCAAGCTATAAAATTCCTAAAATGAGAGCAATCACAGTCGAAATAAGTGTAAAAAATTTCACTGCAAACTTGTATTTCATAAGCTACAGTTAATGCAACTACGACAAAGCACTCAATTTCATTTTAACATCACAAGTTTAGAACTCATCCGCTCGCACTTCATCGGCAGACATGCGACAACAGCTGCTAATTAGCCACACCTCAACCGCCAAAGTAACGTCGCATTTTCCACGCCGCCGCCTGCCGCCATTAAACTCGGTCAACTCCACCCAGTAAATTACCCTAACAAAAGGCGGGGGTGGTGAGAAGTGCGTAAATATGGCAAATCATTTAATTGTATGGATTATTACAAAATTTGAGTGGCAATTGTGGCAACATGTTATGTGAAAAGTTGAGCAGTTGCGCCATTATCAAATACACTGCGGGGAAAAGGGGTGCGCTTGGAACGCCGACGAAAGGGGAAATGAGAGGCGGCATGATTGCTGGCGAAAGGTATACAGAGTTGCTCCAATGAAGCGCTGGAAGCAAGTGGAGCCATTCAAAAAAATTTCAACAACATCATTTGAAGCACTTTTGTTTTAATTTCTTATGGCAATGCTTATGGCCAAAGTTGGAATGTGTGCCAATATGTCGGCGTGTATTGCCAGCAGACATTGGTAATATTAGTTTGGAATTGGCGGTCGCCTAAAACGGTGATTGAAAAAGTTGCAAACTTTGTCGAGACACATTAATATCACTTGTATTAAGTTCAAAGTTTGTTTATGCAAATGTGGAAATGCAAAAACGTGTAAGCAAAATTTGGACAGACAATATTTCAAGGAATTTAACCCTTAGCAAGACTTTTTTAAGATTTCGATTTTTAAACAACTCAATGAATTTTTATTATTGGTCAAAGTCGCTCAAGCCTAGCCACAAACTATTTGAGTTTTTTCAAAAAAGCATTTGAATATAAAATAAATTTAATTTATGTATATTTGTAATTTTTTAACCTCTCTTGCCTAACTGAGATCTGAGTTCTCGGTAAGAGTTTTCTATCAATTATTGGATCGATTATTGGAAAAACTTATTAAAAATTGTGGGAAATAGATGATCATACCTAGTAAGCCTGATTTTATCCAATTTTTAGATTGAGAAATGTAGTAAGCCAATGGAAGCCCGTTCTTTTTTTAAATTTGTTTATAATCCGCTTTTACATTTTTTTTTAATATTTCTAAAAATATTTCTTTATTTTTTACAGTGAAAATATGTTAACATTATGAGGTTGTTATCATGTCGAATTTCTGGTTTCTACGTTAAATAAAAGGCCTGTTTATATACACACCTCCGGAAACAACGAGTTTCCGGTTTTTCCCCTTTAGGGGAACGGAACCCTAACAAGGAAGCAAAATAACGCCAATAATGACAAGAAGAAGAATAAGAGGAAGAGGAAAAGTATGAAGAAGGAGATAGCAGCAAAGAAAATCCACTTTTGCTTTCGATTTCGGTAACAATAGGAATTATTAAGGTTACAGCTAAATAGTAACTTATGAATAAAGCGTACGTGTTCTAGAAATGTTTTCGTGAAATGTATCAAATAAGAATAAAGCTGACTTCATTTCAAACACGTTATAATTACTGACTTTCCGATTTGTAACTCGTCTCGATTAATCTGAAAGAAGTACCACATCTGAGAAAAATATTCTGCTTGCAATGTCACGGCATATAGTTTTGCATTAATTCACCTTTGCCATTTAAAGCCAGGAAATTGTGCATATTTCTCATACGAACGGTACAGCTCAAGGTAAACAGCGCAAACTCGTAAATATTGTGCAGAAAAGCAACTCTGCATACCCACACGTTGCTACACAGACAAGGTGCACTTGACAGAGGCGCCACAGTTCTGGCAATACGATTCTTTACCTTCCTGCATGGCGCTGAAATTCGGAGAAGGAAAGCCTTACCGCACACGCAGTGCAACATACATATGTACATATATATACACATAAATTTACTTACAAAAACTGCTTACTTGCAGATTTAGAAAATTGCACAGTGGTTGAAATTGCTAAAACTTTTGATACATTAATTAGTTAAGCGCATGATTTCAACAAATATTCTATAAATTTTTACTTTTTCTCTTCATTTTAAACCAAAATTAATTCAAAAATTTTGGTAGAGTTTTTAAACCAAACTTTTTGAAACGTTAGTTATATAACGAATAAATTATCGTAACAGATTTTTTTGTTAAAATTACGCCTGTTTTTCTGTGAAGAATGTGATTAAACAAAGCGGAGATGTATAGTACGAGAAGACACAGTGCAGCATAACAAGTTACAATGACATTATAACCAAGGAACAAGGATAACAAAAACATAAACAAAACATGTCAAGGAAACAACAATGCAAAATGGCAAACAACAACAGGGCGCTGCCACGTTAGTGTAACCCACTCTCTTTTAATTCTATGAGCCTCACTAATACATATGCACAGCTTAATCTTTCACCCACGCCACACACACAAACACACACGAAAATTGTAGCTAGCCCAACAATGTCGACAACAGCAACAATACAGTGAAACTGTAGCTTACCTGCCACTTGAGTCAAGAGTTGGCATTGCACATGCCTTGGCCCCTTAATGTATGCTCATCTGTAGCTCAGCTGTTCTCTGCAGTCGCAGCGCGTGTCAAATCAGAGTCACCTTCGCTTTCGCTGCTACAGCTGCTGCGCTGTAGCACTGTTGCACTGTTTCACGCACATATGTACATACATATACATACTTATAGTCATGTGCATGAATGTACATATGCATGAACCTGCGAGTTCCTGTCTCAACGTGTGTATCTGTGTATGCCAGTCAATATGTCAATAGCTGTGTGGCCGATGCAACAGCCCTCAATTATATATACACATATCTCTCTATACATGTGAGTGAGTATTGCTATGTGTATGGGTTAGTGCTTGCCTACTTGCTTGCCTAGCTGCCTACAGCCTACTTGCTTTATATTTGACATCTGTATGTAGAAGCAACCCAATTGTATATCTGTGTATGCATGAATATATCTGCTTGTATGTGTGTGTGCTTGTCCCACGTTGAACTTCGTTGTTCAGTCAAAATCGTATTTGAATTATCAACAAGTACGCCCCACCAGCCCAATCCTTTCACCATACGCCTTTTTTCCTTGATTCAGTAATCCTCTCCAAAAACCAATATCAAATTGCTGACTCCATGAAAGTGTTCATAATTGAGTTATTTAAGTGCGCCCTTTTAACTTTACTGGTTTTGCAAGTTTGATAGTGGGCTTTCCTTTTTGTTTTTAAACGAAGCAATTTTTCAATGAATAAATAAAACTTTAAGACCCACTTTCATAAAATAAGTTAAATTGTTTCCCAGCTAAGAAACTAGAATAGTTTAAGAACATTTGCGATTTTCAAACATGAGTCTACAGTTTGCCAAAAATTAACGACAGCTATTAAAAAATAAGTCTTGACGCTTATGTTTGAAACAACAATCATATAGTACTTGAAGAATATAGTGGTCACTAACAGTTGTTGGGCCCTCTGAACCTTTAACCTTTATAGACTTATATACATATTTCACTGTTGATTTTAAAATCCAAAATATCAAAAAAGATTGCTCTATCTCTCAATCTGTCCAAATAAAAAATTTGATTTTTGATTGATATTTTGAAGGAACTCGAACAGTTTGGGAAGCTTCCAACCAAAATATAAATACCACGTGTGTTTCAGTCAGTCAATGCATGGACCTGATAATGTGCTCAGATTTAGGCATGGAAAGTTTAGAAAAAACTTATCGACTAAGCCGATATATTGTTGTATAAACTGTTGTTTAACCTATAAATGCCCACTGTAATTTTAAAGATACAACCACTTTTTTACAAATAACTTCTCAAAAAATATTGTTTTCGAAAAACTCAATAAGGAAACCATATCTACCTATACCATACCATCTTTTTATATCACCATTTTATTGTACATAACATATATTTTTCTGCTAAAAATCGGGGTTCTTGGGCATTCAAGGGTTAAGGTAGAAAGCTCTTAATAAAAGCGTCAAGAAAGTGACGTCAATGAGAAGAGATACAATTGTTAATTATTTAATTTTTTATAAATTAACTCGCACAAATGGCGGGACACTATAAACAGGCCGATTTTAGCAATACTAAGCAAAAGATCAAAATATTTTATAAATTTTTATACATCAATTAAATTAAATATGAATTTTCTGCATATATATTTTGGAGAGAGCTTATCAGAGCTGACGCGCGGGCGATCGCGGACCTGAGAACCGAGATTTCGATAAACACAGCAGGCAGTGATATTTGCTCTTTGTTGTCAATTTCTTTCTCTTTTTCTTTTGGTCCACTTTGCTGTTGCGGAAGAACCGGTTTGGGCAGCTGCTGTTGTTGTTGCTTATTTACCAACTCGCTTGAAATGGAACAGCTCGCACGAGGTGATAGATGAGAGTTATGGTAGAATTACTCTAGCGGTAAGGTTAGAAATCGTGTCAGCTGACAAAATCTATCTTACCCGAACACAATGTTCGCTATTACTCTGACCGGATTGAGTAGTAGAAATTTCTGCGTCGATTAGAAAACTACCGCAAAAGTCGTGTCAGCTGTGAAAAGAATGTTGCCACCCAAAAAATTCGTTGAAAATTGAAATAGAATTAATGCTTTTCCTATGCAAGAGGTAATATGGCAACACTGATTAAAACGAGCGAATATTTATTGGAAATACAATCCACCTGCGCTTTCGTTTGCTTTAAATTTGTACACATCGTACATTTTACACAACACTCAACACATTGAGTCAATTATTTCGTCGTTTGAATTAATTTTTCACGATATATTTTGCTTGTGAACTTTGTTGCAGAAAAGTGTGGCCAGTGACCTTCGATTTTAGTTCAACAAAAGAAGTGATTGTTTTTGCCGAAATTAGTTATTTCGGCAATAATAATCCACTTCTTTTGTTGAACTAAAATCGAAGGTCACTGGCAACACTTTTCTGTAAAGAGTTCACAAACAAAATATATCGTGAAAAATGAATTCAAACGACGAAATAATTGACTCAATGTGCTTAGTGTTGTGTAAAATGTACGATGTGTACAAATTTTAAGCAAACGAAAGCGCAGGTGGACTATATTTCCAATAAATATTCGCTTGTTTTGACCAGTGTTGCCGTGTAAATTCTTGCATAGGAAAAGCATTATTGCTATTTCATTTTCAAGTGAATTTTTTGTGTGGCAACATTCTTTTCACAGCTGACACGACTTTTGCAGTAGTTTTCTAATCGACGCAGAAATTTCTACTACTCAATCCGGTCAGAGTAATAGCGAACATTGTGTTCGGGTAAGATAGATTGTGTCAGCTGACACGATTTCTAACCTTACCGCTAGAGTAATTCTACCATTAGGCACGACCGCGTCGACATTGATTAGTGCTGCTGCTTTGTCCACTAGGGGAGCGGCAGGCGGGGGCGAACGAATAGAGTTGCGGCGAGCAGAAGCACACAATTTGCAAAAAAATTGCTTATTAGATTTGAGCAGAAAATCAAGATCTGCAGGCAGGAGACCGACACAATCCAAATGAAACAGCTCGTTGCACTTGGCGCACTGGACCTTATGACGAGGCCGGTCGACTTTTTGCCCACAAACACACGGCATTATAATTTCCAGATAATTATATTTATGTAAATGAATTATAAGAGTCACTGTCTCGAAGTATTAAGATGGATTCTATAAGTTCATAGCAATCCGAAGAGAGGCGAAATAGAGCACAGAAAATACGTCCGCTAGGCTTCGCGTTCACGAACGAAAACATTTTTATACCCTACACCTATGGAATAATAGGGTATAATAACTTTGTACGAAATATGTAACGCATTAAAGGAGCCTTCCTAGGTAGAGACATATGTAAGTATATAGAAATGATCAGAAACACGTTCTCTTTTAATTTCCGGTTGTCCGTCCGTCCGTCCGTCTGTCTGTCTGTCTGTCTGTCTGTCTGCATATTCGGAAAAAAGATAAAGAAGGAGTTGTCTGATTTGAACCAAATTTGGTACACAGTCACAGTGACCCTCGGGTTAGGTAAAATGTTAAAATTAGTCAAATCGGTTGAAGGACACGCCTACAATGGGCCTGTAAGTCCCACTACCTCGGGTTTTTTTCGATTAAATTGCTATAATTTGTATAATTACTCATTCAAAAGAATAATACTTGGTATTTAAGGTGAGGTGTGGACCATCTGCAAAATACCAAAAAATGGGCGTGGTCCGTCCACTGTATAGGCGGCAACAATTTTCTGGTAAAATTGCTCTCAATTGACTACTTATGCATTCAAACGTATGAAATTTGGTTTCCAGGTTAAGATATAGGTCCTACATGGGATATAAGAAAGGTGAGAATATCTTTATATTCTCCAATAATGGGCGTGGTCCGCCCACTATATAGGTGGTACATTTAAAATACCCACAATTTTATTTCTTTCAGAGCACCTAGCGTCCCACGCCTTACTAGATGTAGGGTACTATATGTCGGGCTAACCCGATTGATGCTTCCTTACTTGTTATATATATATTTTAATTACTGCTTTCATTCAAAACTTTGTGTTTCAACGACTGCATACACCCATGCGCCAGGTGACACAATAGCAACTACAACAGGCAAAAACAACGATAAAATGATGAACTCAAACACCGACTTTAATTAAGGCATGCAAATGTTTACAGTCAAAAATTAAATAAAAATAAAACATAATTGAAGTGGAAGGAAAGTGGAAGTAAGTGCGGAGAAAGGGGAAAGTGTAAATTCTAAATAGACTTTAATGCAGATATGAGTAGCATGAAGTTGAGCGCTGATGGCCCACACCCATATGAGTGACGTGGCGAATACTCGGTATGAAAATTCGGCAAACTTTTTAAAATACATACTAACTTTTATCAACATACTAACTTTTGACAATTTTTTTGTAATTAGTTTGTTCATTATAATTGTGAGTGTGTGCACAAGCTGTGCGTATTAGGCTATGTGAAAGAATTATATTCAGCATAATTTAAAATATAATAAATTTAATAATTAACAACTCTCTTTCTTTGCTGATTCAAAGTACTAGTACAAAATACTATGATATCAAAAACATATAAATTGAAACTTAAAGAATAATGTCAAGTATCAATTTACCAATTATAATTATTGAAGAAATCGTAAGTACTTGAAATTTCAAAGTAATCGTTGCAATAGAATTTTACAGTTCGAATTTTAACCCACATTTTCCATAGATACATTTTCCTAGCTAAAAAGCAAAACAGAGAGGAAGTTACCTGTCATTAATGTCACAAAATGGAGTGACTGCTGGAGAGAAGGGAGCGTGCAAGCACGTTAGAGCGCGGGAACGCATAAGAGAAAGTAAACATTGAAAGGTGAAGCTGTGTGCGTGGCAGGTGCTTGCTTGGCGGAAAGCAGTTATGAACCGGAGACTGGGATTACTGCTGGCATTGGCAAACATAACGCAATCACTCGAGCATGCTCGAGCAATTTAGAGGCAAAACCGTGGTCGGAAAGAACGCTGTGCACAGAAAAAAATAAATTGAATAAATTTGCATATTTTTAGGCGCAGTAGGAACAGTACGTATCGCAGCAGCAGCAGCATCAATACGTCGACGTCATTCTGTGGCGAATAATAGAAGAGCCAGGCATGAAGCTGCTCTCCTACTTTGCGGTCCTTCATCCACCTACCTCCATCGTCTTCTCTCGCTCCCTTGCATTCGCCTCACATTCAACAAATCGTAATAGTAACACAAAAATGCTAACAACTTCAGCTGCCGCCAGGTAAATTTCACTCTATTGGCATACTAACGTTGCATAAACTTGGGCGTTGCCAGTCCAGTAGAGTTGGTAAGTATCACGTGTTGCTAGCTGACAGCAGTGGCGGCAACATGCCGTTAGAGGCCACTAAGTTTTGGGGCGCTTTTATATGTCTGGCATTTAAGAACAAAGTGCTTTCAATATTAACAAATAATATGAAACCATGACTTATATACATATTATACATAAATATCTGACGTAATATCCAATATGAACGAGGTCAAGGCCTTACTTTCTCCCATAAACTTGTCTGTGCTTTTTCCATTTTTAATACAATTTAACGGTATCTACACTTCCCATGTATGGGAGCCACTTTATGTCTCTGGTATATTTGTCGATATGTCCTGGTGGCGTTTTTCCAAGTCTGTCAGATAGCTCAGGAAGTAATGTCCCAGGAATTGGAAGCGCGTTCTCGCTAACGCTGGGCATTTGCAAAGGAGGTGTTCAACAGATTCCTCGCTGTTATTGTCTCTACATCTTCTGCAGAAGTCGTTGTACACCAACGTCCCTGAGGCAGATCGCATTTGCTTAGAGCCAAGCGGCTGCCTGTCTGATGGCTGTGAGGTCGGCCTGAAAGACGCTGCAATGGTCCGATAGTCTATATGACGAGCGTAGGTTCGGATTTCTGCAGTATACAACGCTGCCGACTTTGTCGTTCATCTTTGAACCGTCCGTGTAGAAAGTTGCCATATTGCTGGCCTCTTTCGGTAGTTCTTTCTTATCCCAATTGTCCCTCAAGGGGATTTTCGCACTGAATAGTGATTTGGGGAGTGGTTTGGTACCTCACGTGGTAGCACAATGGGCCTTTTGGCCTAAGTGATGTCCTTGAGACGACTACTTAACCTACCTATCTACCTAACAAAAAGAATCTATAGTCTTGTCCGAACGGAATTGATAAAATTTACACTGACTCACTGCGGGATGAAAGTTTATTATGCGCATATTTTGTAAGTTTTATAAAAGTAACGGCATTCAAATTAATAATTTTGGATATAAGAGGGGAAACCCTTTTTATCGGGCTTTGTGTGAATCATACATTTTCAAACATCAAAATTTTAAATACTGGAAAACGAATAGCGAAAAGTCTTATGCAAAATTTTAGCTTGTTTAGGTTATAAGAAATAATGAGCTTCTTGAGACGTAGACGAAAGTTGGATCCCTAGGCAATTCCTCAAACTATTGATACACTGAATTTCAATGACAAATTTTAATTTCGACATTAAAACGATGTCGTTAATGTTCTCCATTGAAGGAATTGCTTACACACACAATTCTGCACATCCGTTGAGAAATTTTAAAACTGTTTAATCTATGACGTAGGTAAGTAGCATCTGATTCACAATATTGAGTTGTGAGCTTTGCGACTCTCGCCAGAATAGGATTC
Organism: Neria commutata; assembly: GCA_963457695.1. Classification (NCBI taxonomy): domain Eukaryota; kingdom Metazoa; phylum Arthropoda; class Insecta; order Diptera; family Micropezidae; genus Neria; species Neria commutata. Next base: position 42,772,882 of record OY735246.1, read on the forward strand.
TTAATTGACATATTGAAAACCATCACATTGAAGACTAACAAAACTATACGATTTTATTTTTGTCAGTTTCATGCAACTTCATTGAGATGCGACTAGATTTTTATGGAGTTGTAGCTCAGTGCAAGCTGGGTCATACATTAAAACGACACTGACTTCCCGATTCCTCTTGTTTTTGTTGTAATTGCTATGCTTTTACTTTGTAGTCACCTTGGGAAAGATTAATTCACATTTTAGCACATTTTATTGCTACTTCAACTCCCCCTCCATATCGCCTTGCAAGCTAACAGCCAGCTTTAACTTTAGGTACTCATTTCCTTTGCCACTTGCCTATTTGTTGCTGTTGTTGTTTTATTATTGCGTTGCTGCTGCCGGCAGTGTATAAAATTAAGGCGGCCATTTTTTACTCAACGCCCGCACACACTATCAGTCTTCCTCGTAGCACATCTCATTTTTTTAACTTTTAGCTTTTATTTCCTTTTCTTGTTCTTCTTCTTTTACCTCTCAGCAAGTTTTTCTTTTATGGCAAATTTATTTAAATTTTGCGTAGCTGTTCCATGCTTTTGTTTTTCACATTTTCCGCTCCGGTGTCCGGCCCGGCGACTGCTTTACTTGAGCTTGAGCCAACTTTAGAAGTTTTTTGCACTTCTGAATTACTGTTGCTTGTGTTGCTGTTGTTATTTTCCTTATTGTTAGCAAAATTTTCTGTGTTTTTTTAATGCCAGTTGTTCATCTTGCTGTCGTTGTTACTTTTTTTGTTTCTGTTGAAGTACATTGGTCTGTTGATAATTTGGTAGTTGCCATATTTACGAGTCGTTATTCCACTGTCTCAATTTGGTGACAAGACGCTCATAACCAATGCGATTATATCTGCATTTTATTTATGTTTTTAAGTGAGACATAAGAATATGCATGAGGAGGGGAAGACGAAGATTATTCCATAAATAGCAGCCATGGAGGTACAACAGGCCGCTGAGCAAGTTCTGCTCTGGCAATGAATATTTATATGGGTAGCATGCGGAAGCTTGGAATTGTATATCCAACATGCCAATAAGTACAGTATTACGGTTTGGGGGTATTTGGAACCAGAGGTTGATCCAGAGAAAAACTGTTTGGATATTGTAAAATTTAGGGACAGACGAAGAATTAATTACCTAATCCAAATTCGTATACTTTACAGTGTCAAGTTTATTGCTCGAGCAAAAAATTTTATATTGTCTAATTTACTAGATATTATTATTTTTCTTCCGGGAGATTGGTTGACTGGAGTAAAGTTCAACCTGTCCGGAAGAAATTTCCTTATCTGTATATGATAAACCTTTGTATTATTATTTCGAATAATAAATGCAGATATAAAGTTAAGACTGCTACCAGATACTCCAGAAACTATGTACTTGGAAGGTCAAAGAGAAAAAGAGAGGACCTAGAGAGGAAGCCACAACCTTCCGTAATCAAAGGTAAACAATGTAAAACCATTAAAATTGTTTTAAAAAGGACGCTTAAATTTAAAAAAAATATGGTGAAGACTTCTTGCCACTTTAGTATAATTTTAACAAGCATGTATATAGGTAAGCAAGTACATTTTAAAGATGAAAGTCTGATCTAAGAAACGTATTGTAATCGGATATCTAATGAAAAGAGAAACCGTACTAAAAAGGTATATAACCGGACGCCGAATAGAAATCGGAACTGTCAATATAGAGATGTAGCGGAATGTCTGCCAGTGACTGAAGAGAAACCGAAATCAAAATATGAAGGTTATCAGATTATGTAGATGTAATCGCAATAATTTCAAGTGCTCGGAAAAGCAATTACTGATACTTTATGTACTGTATGTAGGAGCAGCTAAGTGTAAGAAATTAGGTCAAACCGTTGCAAAAATTCGAACAGCCAATACGAAGAACGAAATGAAAATTATGGAATTAGTAGATTTAAAATTTATTTTGATTGCAATGCCTGCTCAAAATGTTTACGTCTGCGCTCGGTGTATTTGCAATCATTGCTACAAACTCCCAGCAGGACAAACAACTTTAGGGCACAATTAATACGGTAAATAACTGTATAAAGCCTACAGGAGGAAACATTTTGAGTAGCAGTCATTTTAATATGCGCTTTTACTACATACAAACAGTCCACTCTCACGCTCCCGCCTTCTCTTTGCCAACTGGCATAAATATTCCACGAAATGTTTTCTGGCAGGACTCACAACCTGCATTATGCTTAAATGGCGTCTACGTGTAAACACTTTTAAGCACAACATCAGTGGAAAAGTACCGCGAGAAAGAGAGAGCAAGCAAGCAGGTGGGGAGGGCAGCTTGCTGGGGAAACAAATTAATTTGTATATGCAATACGGCTGACATATAAAAACAGTCTTAATTTATGCTGTTTCTCTGCACGCCCTCCTTTACCCAACTGCCTTTCATCGCCGATGTTCGGAACGTTGCCATAAACACACACAAACAACCGCGACGAACAGAAAATGAATGCGACATCGGAGCATATGAAGGGCACAGTAAGGAAACGCATTAAGTTGGCAACACTTACATTACAACTAAGCGCAACGAGGTGTTACCAACCGGCCTGAAGCCTACTTGAGACGCTTGAAAGCCCGCACTGCCAATGTCAGAACCACGGACGGCTATAAATGCCTTGGCCTTTAAAGTTGAGGGTCCTTGGGGAAATGTAGTTCTTTTACAATAAAAAGGGTGCGGAACCAAAATATTTCTTACTAAAAGTATTATTTCACGAAGTTGTCTAACTTAATTATTGGAATTGTAATTGCTAGTGTTAACATAAATAAATACAATAATTTTGTCCATGTACCTACTACTAAGTATTTTTCCGGAATTTTCGGATTTTGCATCTATAGTAATTTATTACTTATATAACTATCTATAATATATATCATAAGTGACGGCCGCCAAATCACTTTACGGGTAATCACAGCTACGTGGTATTTACTGTGTATATTGTGGAATTCCACGTTGTATTCTAAATACTCTCATTAAAAAGTAATTAGTCAGTCTGGATTAGAGCTATTGAAGGAATTTACATTAAAAAAATCATAGTTTTAGGTTACTAAATAATCTAAAAAATTGTGCACTATGTTAAAAAAATGTATAAAATTAAATGCCTTTAGAAATATATCGGAGTCGCAGCTTAAAAAAGGCATCGAGTTTCTTGCAATTTTAAATAGATTGCTACTTTGTTTTCTTTCCCTAATTGGGCGCCCAATTATAGTCATAGATAGAAACGGCACTGTGCAGATCTAGAAATTAAACGGAAGGTGGGAAAACAAGTTGCGAGGAGTTGAAAGTGAAATGGAATTAAGTAAGTAAGTATGTGTGTGCGAGTGAGGCATTTTGTGCCTGAAGTGACAGACGCGGCTTCAACGAATGACAGCAGCGACGTCAGCGGAAAAGACATTGAGCCACACTTGCAGCCGGTAAACGGAAACGTCAGGCTGCAGAAGAAGGCGTGAGCGCAATGAGGGGGCAGGGCATGAAATATAAACTTAATTTTGTTGTTGTTGTCGCTGATGAGATGGAGAGCAAATGTCAACAGCAAAAGATGTCATGATTAAAATTCATTTAAGAAAGCCTTGGACGGAAGGCTGTGCTCATTCCATTGGCCGGACGCGATGCGAAGTGGCGTGTTGCGACAATGTAGCACTTCTGGCTCTTTGACTTCTTGAAAAAGACAAACAAACAATATTGGCTGCAAAAAATTCTTTCAATTAAACTGAAACGAAAAGACGCAATGTCTGAGAGTGCTTTATTTTTGTTTCTCTTTACTGGGTAGTTCGACTTTTTGGACTGTCATTTGCTCTTGGTGGTTATTCGTCTCCTAACGAAGTCTCTTATTACGATAATTATTTGTCAATTTTACTTAATAAAATCTAAACTTTTATTCATGTTCTTTTGCTCTCAAAATTTTGGTTCCAATATCGATTTAATTCAACTCTAAATATTGCTTCCTTCCGCTTAAAAATTTAATATAAATGAAGGCTAGTACCTTAGGAGAAACTTCTTTCTTAAAGAAGATGCAGTTAGAGCTTCTCTGGAAAAAAGTTGTGCTGTGATAGTTACAGCTGTTTAAAAAACTGCTCGTTTAATAAAATAAAATTTTATATACATCGAGAAGTCGATCAACGATTAGGCAATATAATTCGTTTATTAAACTCAGCTTTTGAGTTAATTTGATCGAAGCAAATCGTTGAAATTTAATTTGAATAAAATATATTTAAGTGGCCCGGATTATTGTGTCCTTTTAATATAAGCTTTTTATTAACTTCACTTCAGGTTTGTATGTATGTAGTCAAATCTAGTAATACATTTTTCACCCACTTCCCGACTACTTAGAGATCTGAAACTTTGTATACATGCGTAAACACGCTGACAATACATGAATCAATCATGAGCGCCCAAGCTTTTATGGATAGTAAGAAACAGGTGACTTGAAAACCATTTATTTTCTGCTTTTTAGTACATTTAATGAATTAAAGCTTATTTTAAAAAGTTTTTTTCATGTTATATTATTTTGGTTGAATTAATGAGCTTTTTTGAATGTGAAGTTCGAAAAAAATTTTGGTGAAATGTTATGTAATGATACAGTTTTTAAATCGGAAATTACTAAGTATAAAATTTACATCTGATATTTAGAATGGGCAGCATATTTGGAAATTAAAAGATTGTAAGCAAATGATTTGATAAGCTCTTTGGGCTGCCGTGGCTCAGATACAGTTTTCCAATCAATGTTGTTTACGATGAGATACCACTTTTAAATTGTATTTTAAGTAGGGTTTCACCTTACCGGTTGATCATGTCTTACCAAATCTTGACTACTCATATATGGTAATCGTAAACAAAATTGCACTCCAACTTGAGCAAAATATTCACCATTGCATTTCATTTCATGACGTAAAAAACTCAAATAACTGTATCAAATAAGGTATTTATAATTTATGCTAGCCCTTTGTAATTTATTGACAATTTGGTTTTTCAGCTGGCACTAATTGAAAAATTTAATTTAACCGAAAGCTGACTAACTATCTATTCTCTCAGAATATATTATCTCTCTCATATCAACGTACATATTAGGGAATTTTGCAGCCTATTTTAGCATTGTCCGCAATCCAGTTATCAAGAAAAAGAATCTCATCTCCCCAATGGAAAGTGAACTTAGCTGAAAGAAACTGTGAACTGTTCTTATTTCTTATTCATTTCATATTCAATGCAAGCAAATCGAGACAAATGATTTTTGTGCTGAAATACCAAATGCAGCTAAATTTATTTTCATATTTAAAATGCAAACTCGTAAATCTGCAACGCAGCTTAGCAAATACACGAACATGCAACACACATACAATTACTCCCATACATGTATGTATATAAAATTTTGCATGTGATTCATGAGCAAATCTCTTTGGAAGGATTTCATAGAAATTTTCATAAATTGAATTCTCGCTTGTTTATGCGTTTCCCCAGTGGCCCTTTTCGCACACACACTGACACACGCATAGATACGCATATCTAATCATACATATATACAGATATACGCAGGCATACATATAAACAACACACGTGCTTAGCTACATGCATTAATATGCTCCCCTATTTTGTGTCCCTTGGCAAAAGGTAACATTTCCCTGTCTGTCAGCGTGGCAGGCAACTCTGTAGCTGCGGTGGCACTCCACCAGAAGCAACAGTCCCAGCCAAAGGGATAAATTTGCTAGCTCGCGTGCAAAACAGAAGCGTAAGAAAAAAGAATTTAATTTACGAGCTTCATTCACTGTAAAACACGGTATGCGGCCAAAATGAAAATGTTTGAAAATCACTGGAACACACACAGAAGCACATCGGTGTTGGCACTTATAAATTTCTATTATTGGTTCATCCCATGCTTGATATGGTAGTAAATTCATTAAAAAACGCTAACAGATCACCGATTTTTGTTCCTCTCTCCCCCAATTTTCAAATATATGTAACTCGAATAAGTAGTTTAGATAAAAAGAAATCTTTATTCAAGAACAAGCCGGTGGTTTTTCCTTTAATCGATTTGTTATACTAATTAACATGACGATTCTAAGTCTTCCTAAATTAAGGAATTTTAATTTTATAAACACATGCATACAATTTTAGTACCATTTAATACGAATTGTAAAACGTTACGGGAAGAAGAGCAAGTTTGCGGAAAGTAAAGCATTCACCAGCCCAAACCTCCCCCTGAAACAGTTTTTCTCCAAATGCGAAGGAAGGCCTGAACTTTTAATAGAGGCTCTTTGGCAAAGTAAAAATTGGTTTTTAAAAAAAAAAATTTTTTGAGTGACGAGGCGGCATTAAAAAAATGCCAGAGGCCGATATTTTGTGCATGCCTTACATGTACAATGCACATAAGTGAATTTATAAAATTTTAAGCAAATATATATTAAAAACAAATCGGAACTAGCGCAAATTTGAATCTGACCAGCCAAAAATCTTAATGAGGGTCACAGAGACATAATATTCAAGCAACATTCAAGCAATATTTGTATGAACATACGAGCATATATAGAAAGAAGTTTTATGTAACTTGACTTAACACTTGTTTTAAATATTATTCAAATCACTAATAAAAATCAGAAAACGTTTCACATTTTGGCCCCGAGTGGGGGTAGTTTGAATACAAAAGTGATTAAGTGACAACATTGATACACGCACACACACATAGGGCGGCAATATGACATTCCCATTCAATGCGATGCGTTTGCATTGCTTATCCTTTGGGCAGAGAACACGACCCGCTTCGGTGCGAGCGCGTATTTGAAATTGCAGCGCGCTGGTTTAGTGCTTTCGACTGTCACCCATTTGCCCATCAGACGTTTCCATATTCCCTTGGTTACTGCTGACACGCGCTCATCCCTCTGGCCTGCTTCTCACCCCATCGCTGTTGTTGTTCGTTATCAACTTCTCACTGCCGCACTGCATCCGCATTCTATTGGAAAATGAGAGCAAAAAATTATTTCACACAAACGCACAGATACACATACATATATACTTATGCGCAAACAAGTGCTGCTAATGGCGCGCGATTTTCTGCTGCTTTTCCAATCAACACTGCCTTAAGATATTGCAATTCCTTTACTTTATTTTTATCTCTCACTTCGATTCCCAACTGGCAGTCTTTTACACAAAAATGAGTTGAAGACGAATAAAAGTGGATCGCAAGTGCTAAAAATCGGGTATCGAAATCCGCCAAATTATGACATCAAGAACCGAAAGACATTGGAACCGAAACCTATTGCATTTTTGGAGAGAGAAGGGCCTTCTTCGGCGCGGTGGCTCAGTGGGCTAAGTGCTTGGTCGCTGACGCGGAGGACCTGGGTTCATCTCCCGGCCCGGTAACATCTAATAAAAAGAAAATTTGTTTTCAAATTGTTTCTTTGCCATGAAAAGCTTCTGAAACCCGTTCGGATTCGGTAAAGTAGGTCCCGTTAATTTGTGAAAAATATGACAAGCACTCACAAGTTAATGCGAGAAAGCTAGGCTTTAGACCACAAGGGCTGTTGCGCCAATCAATTAATTAATAGAGCCTTCTTCGGAAGCTATGTGTGAAAATTATATATTTGCACTCTTTAGCCAAACCGCATAAATTATTATCTCACTTTCGATTTCCAACAACAAGTTAAGTCTATAAGTCTATATATAGCATTCCTATCATCGATTTACGAAAAGCACTTGTGCGATTCGAGAAAGCTGGGCCTAATCATCGTTCGCAGGCTGTTGCGCCAATTTATCTTTTACTTTGAATCGTATTACACAAAAAGGATACCTTTTGTACTTTGTACAATGCTTCAGAAGAAAACTCGTTTTGAAAGTATTAAACTGGAAGACTGGCTTGCTGCACCGCGAATAAGATTTTATCATATTATCAGATTTTTCTGAATAAAAATAAAAAGCCATAAATATTTTGAAAGTACAATTCGAATCTGTAATGTGAATTCGGTGGAAATGTTTTTTTTTCCAACTAAGGACTTCGAAACATTTGAGGAACTTGTTTGGTTTTAGTTCCCGTTCGGAAAAAGCTTATTGCAAATTTAAAATAGTGTTCTAGTTGAAAATATGTACAAATTTTCGTTTTCAATTTAGGGCAATTTTTTAGACTTTCGTTCCCCTTAAAGAAAAAACGACAATCTTATACGGTAACTTTTTTCCCAGTAGTTGTCTATGTAAACATACCTTTTCGACGTAAAAATCTGAATCCAATAATTGGCTACGAAATACATTTCCGAATCGAGCTTGACTATTTAAAAGTCTCTTAATAAAATGTATATATAATTCAATTTCTACATTTTCGGTAATCGAATTTTTTGGAAATAGATCAAGAACGCAATGGGCAACAGTCTGAGCCACTGTTCTCTCCTTCTCTGCCCACTCAATGCTTCGATGTGGTCTTTACTCACGATTTGGTTCGTTGTATGTTTGCTTGTGTTATTCCTATAGGGATTGGTTAATTCTGAAAATTGAAATAACTGAAAACACAGAGACATGTAGATGCACCCTCCTTCTTTTTGCAATTTGTTTAAAAATCGCAATATATGTATATATTTTGGCTGCAAATAAAATATCACTTTTCATTTAAGTAAACGAGTATTGACGACGGAGCACGTCCTACGCCAGTCGGTTTATCAGTAAGCAGCCGATTTCCCGAGGTGAGACGACGGAAATTACTGAGCGCAATTGATGTCCTCAAGCACTCGAGCACTTCCGTACGAATGGACCAAAGTGTTTGGCAACGGGATACACCCTCTCTGCCCCGCAGCGCAGAAAAGATATTTAAATTGAAATTGGCAGTGAAAGCGAGAGAGATGATTTCGCCTCGATTTTGTATTTTATGCATTGGAAAATTTTTCAATTCGATATAAATCAATTTGTGTAAGGGAAGAAGCTGTGATTACAAGACGATTGGTAATGCAATGCCTTTCCGTCGGAGAACATACCACTAAAACAATAGAAAATTCTCCTGTCCAGAACATTTTGTCCACAAGCCCATCCAAGATCTGGGAAGGCCTTTTCCTATTTCTAGTGCTTATTGTGGGAAAAAGAGTCTGAAATTTTCGAACTTTAGCAACAGATTAATTATCTGGTATATAAAAAACTTTATGTGATTCAAAATTTGTTTCAAGTGCCAACATTAGAATATAACTAAATCATTAACGCTAAACAAATGAATTCCAAAAACTGGTAGTCCTCTTTTTATATTAAAAGATTGATCGCGATTATGCTAAAGAACCTTCTTAGAATAAGAAGCAGAACTATCTTCTACAAAGCCGGTCTGCATAAAGAGGTGCTTAAAAAGTCTTACAACGCTATAAAGACGTGAGCTGCGGGATAGTTGTAGAACTCAATGAAATGAGCAAGTTTACACACCTACCAAACCCAAGGCATTAAGGACCATTAACTGAAAGCCGCACTGATTGTGAGATAAACGCTTATGATTGTAGGCGCATGTGCAAATCCCAAAAACAGAATTACTTTGCTAGAGCTGCAGATTAAGTAAATGCTTTGGAGAGAAATACTATTGAGGCAGATGCTTATAACTCGAAAGTTAATTCCCACAGAGCAGCACAGAGCGCTACTTAAATGATAACTTCCTCTGCGAGACCAAAAAAATGGACTACAAGCAACCGGATTGGCGACAAAAGTTCCAGTGTGTGAAGTACCAAGGCGAAAATTTGCGCTGCAAGCAACAACTTTGCAACGGTAGAGGTCGTCCTGTGAAGATACGCCATGCTGCTCGATTGCATAGCCGTCTCCTTTATATTGTGCTTGTTTTTCTGCAATTTTTGTAAATATTTTGCGCAAAAGTCAAAAGGACACAAGCAAAAGTATACACACTCACACGATATCCAACCAAAGAAGGATGAAAAATATTATCTGTTGTTCACATGAGACCTGTGAAAATATTAAGAAAATAAGCACACACTCACACCACACAGACAGCGAGTGCAATGTGCAATATGCACACACAGAAATAGCACAGCCAACGGCAGTGCCACCAATATCAACACAAGCCACAAAAGGATGTGAACCAACGCGCGCACAAGTAAAAGGACATACGACTGCTGGAAAATACAAAAATACAGTGGGGATGTCGCGTCTGCGACCAGAAAGTGCTAAGGCGACGCTGCAGATAACGGCAACCACTACATACATATGTACATATGTACTTATGTTGAGAAGAAGAAGGGCAACAACAATTGGCGTTGTCGCTGTTGAAGCGACTAAAAGTGGGCATCCTGGCTGAATTGTTTTCAAGTATGATATTGTCTCATTGCCATTTCTATAGCCAAGTACCATTTATTTCAATTTTTGCTATTTTTTTCGGATTTGTGTCTTGTGTGGTTGAACAGAAATGTTGTTGAAAAAAATATACGACGAAAAAAAGCGGTCATGCTGGAAATAGCGACGGCATGTACCAAAAAATCGCAAGATATATACGTATTTTGCAAAAACATAAAAAATAACATTGCGAGAAAATGTACATATCTCTAAAATGGGGACCGAGATTAAGCGGCCACAAATCGGACAAAAACGGCTTAATTATCATTAGACTTGGAATTACTCTCTTATAAGCCTAAATAGAATCATCAGTTCATATTAGATTTACAAAAAAAAGGCAATATCAGATTTTATATAAAATAGCGAAAATTCCGAAAGCGGAAGTGATATCGGAATTATTGTTTTGCAATTTTTGATATCGAAATCGGTAGCATATGAACTGAACTCGAAACTCTGCCTTTTTTATTATCAACTAGCTGATTTACCCGGCTTTGTCCCAGTGCCACATCATACGAGCAATAACAAATAAAATGGAATTTAAAAATGTTATTAAAAGCCACATTATTTTTAGTGGTATGGTAAAGGGTAATTTGTTAGAGTGGTTTTAAGGAATAAGATATGTATATTGAGTGACCTTGCTTAAGACTTTCCTATTTGCTTATGAAGTTTTGTCTAAATCGGGGAAGTCATAAATGTAGGTCCTTACAGAACTATCTCTGTATGTAGATAGTACTCCTTTGGTGGAAGGCCAAAATTTAAGTAACGAACCCCTGTTCATATAATTTGACTTTTATATATATAGAATAGATATTTTGTCAATCTTAATCGGAAATGAATATAATTTTGAGTTTCAAATCTTGCTATAGATTGTGTACAAATTCAATGTACATATTCCGTTTTTTGAAATAAAACTTGAAATTGTACAGATACTTTAAAGTGGTATCGGAACAATATTTGACACAAAATTGCTCTTCAACATATTTCTTTTATATCTTGGAAGAGTATTCAGAATTGAAACCAATTCATTAAGAGTTACACATTGGAGCAGAAAATGTTATTTTATTAGTTTTCGCTATTTTAACCGAATCCACGAAGCGAAAAAACTCCAATCCAATAGATAAATGAAAAATGCTCACGTTAAAATTTCAATAAAAATTTCAACGGCGAAAATGCAATCGGAGCTAACTTACTAAAACTAAATAACTAACTAAACCTATGGAAGTGTGATCAAAAGCTGTATGTATATAGAATCGACTTCAACCGAGCTGAAGTTAGTATTTAAATATAGTTTTGAAAATGAAACTGAAACTGCATTTTCTGCTGAGAAACAATGCGGAAATTGTTGAAGTATTTTTATGTGTGTGCGTGCGATGTGAGTCACCTGTAAATTTAATATGTACATTTGTATGTAGTTATAGCTGTAGTTAGCGCTACGGGCATTTCGCTTTCTCTTGTCCTTTTTTCCGTAAATAACAAAACGCTCCACCGAGACTATTGTCTGCTCCCCCCACGAGATGTTAAAGGTGTAGTAGATTTATGTTGCAACTAGGGGAATTTTCGTATTTTTCGCACTTTCTTTTCTCGCACTATTGTTATGCCGCTACTATGAGTGTCATTTTTTGTTGTTGCTCTAACATTTCTTGTCGTAGTATGTACATATATCCGCCTCATTCATTGTTAAGTGCCAAGCTGGTGTCTTAGGTTGGCGGACATTCGGCTTGACAGTAATACATATTACATGCCTTTTGGGACGAGGTGGCAAGTGTCTGTACTTTGTGCACATGTGTAAAGTAAGTGATTGTACGTAGTTGCCATTATTGCGATATATATATCTACATATATTTATATAGGCTAGCAAAAAATATATGTTGTATTTCCTATGTTAAATTTTTCAATTCAACACTTTCGCGTTTGGTTCGCCCGAGTTTTTGTTTCAGACCTAAAGTTCATAAATTAGGGAGTACATAAATAAATGCTATTTTCGTGATAATTTAAAAAAAGTTATGACAATATTTTTACTATTAGTAGCAGACAATAAATTTCCGGTAATTTAACAACAAAGAATTGACTGTTTGTATCCCCATACAAAAGAAACCCCAAAACCGAAAAAAAACTTTAAAAAAGCCTTATTCTTCACCGATACCCTTCCAATCAGATCAGATTTTAAGAATTTAGGTACAGGAGATGCTTTAAGCACATAGAAGAGAGTAAGAATTTAGATATTACCCTCCATGTTCACCAAAATGGGGCGATTTATTGTTAAGCTACAAAATGTGTTTTACAACGGATTTGTTAATCAAAACATGTGAAAAATATATACTCAATGATTTATGAATGAATATCCGAATGGAAAATGTTATTTCACCTAAATTAATTGTCACAATATAAGGACTTTTCTGACTGTGTTATTGTTAAAATTTGTTCAACGATACGAAGCCAAATTTAGAACAGTTTCATTAACAGTTTTCTGGTCAGATGTATTCGATGAATATCCAAATTTATCAAAACAGGCTATTTGAATTCTATTGCCGTTTGCAACCACTTATTTGTTTTCAAAATATGTTGCGACAAAAACAGAATATCGTAACAGTCTTGATGCTGCACCAAATATGCGAGTTCAGTTCTCCAACATATGGCCCAATTTAAAGAGAATCATGGAATCAAAGAAGCAGGTGGATTCTTCACATCAAAGTTTATTCATTTATTTTAGTTTAAATTTATTTTTTTTTAATTCAGGGTTCCGCGAGCATTGGAAACAACTTTAGGGGTTCCACGACCAAAATAGTTTGGGAAGCAATCTGTTAGGGGGAATTCTAGGTAGATATTCAATTAGAAACGTAATTACAGAATAAATGAATATTCATACATTTGAAAAGATTTCTGTATTGTTGTTCATGAATCTGCTTATGCTCATGCTTTCTTTCTCTCCCTCTCACAGTCAGTATTTTTGGTTCGATAACTCACATCCGCTGGGATTTCATTTTATCATGCATACCCTTAAAGTAAAAAAGAAATAAAGAACGGTTTGTTTTACTCAGTTCACTAATAGCTCATTCATAAGCTAAATACGCCTAACTCTGGATGTGATTCCTTTGTTAAAAGTATCTATGTATTCTAGGTCTCTTTGCTGAATATAAACTCCCATTTATATGTATGTATGTACAAAGCCGACGCTCTCTTATGCCCGTATGCTGCAGCATGTTAATGTGGTAACGAAGCAACTCCGACGCCTTGTTTGGCTTTCGACTTTCAATTAAAATTAATTGAAAACGAAGCAATACATAATTTTCCACGTGCAAAATATTAGCATACAGCATAGAAATTAATTAAACGAAAAACAACACAGCAAAGCAAACACCACGCGGACAACCAGGCAACATAACGGCGCTTACCCCGCCACTTTCCTCATGAACAGTGTTGTCAATTATTTGACAGCATTAAAGAGCCAGCTTATCGAATAATGAAAAAAGGATTTTTGGGCAAAACATTTAATACAACAAACTGTTAAAAGTACCTACTGTTTAAAAAAATGGTTTTTGAAATGCACTCAAAATAACTTTTTGCATTCGAAAAAATTAAAGCGAAATCAGGGCAACAGAAAATGTAAAACATTTTGGAAAATAAATTTACTTCGATTCCTGGACTCATAAATTTTGTCGAAAGTGAAGTCAGTCTGTTTGCTCATTCGACGATTAGACGAAGCTTTCCCATCTTTTTGACATCTTTTAAGATAATGCCTTTTATACAATCTATAGCAATAAACTTTAAATTTATGTTTTTATTACAAAAAGTATCGCATGGGACTGTGGGGCTTAAGATAGAAAGAAAGTATCTCGAGAAATGGAAGGTTGGAAATATACAATGGATTTATAGTTTTCTTTCCATACTATTGAATAACAATATGTAAACCAAGCTTTTCTTAAAGAAATAAAAACCTGGTATTTCGTGGCACTAGATTTCGGTTTGCAGTCCGCTGTTCCCTGCGCTTATGTAAAATAATGGTAAGCTCGAAGAAAGGGGAACTCCAACACGTCGAAGGGGTTAAAATGGCAGGTACATACCTTTAATTATCATCACAAGAAAGATCAACACGACGACGAACAGCGACGAGTCCATGTCGCCTTGGTTGAAGTATTTCCTTTTTTGGTGGTGTTGGTGTTACCTCTCGTTGAGTTGACGAGAGCAGGAAAAGCCGTCGTTTTAATTTGAATTTACGCTGAGTTGGTTGCTTTTAGTGCAATTGGCAATAATTGCAAAATAGTAGTAGTAGTAGTAGAATACAATAAGAGTAGTAGCTGTTGTTGCTGTTGTTGTTTTAGCATCAGTAGTATTTCTGGTTGTAATTAGTAGTCGTTTTGGTAGTAATAGTATTACAAGTAGTAGCAGCAGCATTACTTGCAAAGCAGCTCATTTCTTTTTCAAGTTACATTTATATTTTTACATAAATCCGTCGTGGAAAGCCGTTAGCAGCCGAAGGTGCATACTTATGACGCTGATGAGGATTCTGGGAGCAATTCTGCACCAGGAACAAAAACACAACGGCTAAGAGATGGCTGAGAACCGAGAGCGAGAAATCAAGCTGGCGGGAAGTACGAGTGTCAACAATGGCCGCCAGGCAATTACGGCCGGGCCGGGCCGAGACGTCGCCGGAGGTGTCGATTTCGGCTGCGCTGATGGCAGCTTTTTGCAAGCTGGCGACGTTAGGGTTAACAACGTTCACTAACGACCAGCGCAACGGTACAAGCGCACTCTCATATGCATACGCACACGTCGCCGCATCCACACACACACCAAGTCGACGACGAAATGGCACACCAGGCCGCTGTTATTTACAAGTATAGTGAAGCGCAAAATTGCGTTGTTGCGTCGATCTACCTGTACCGCAATTGTTGTTGTGGCTGTTTGTTTCACTACGCTGCTTGATTTTTTTGTTGATGCTGTTGTTTTTTGTTAGTACTTTCCCGCTTTTTGATTTATTTGCGTTTGTTTGGGGCTTGTTTATTTATTTGAGTTTCATTTGATTTGCTTTGATTTGAAATGAAAATTAAAATTATATATTTTTTGCTGTTGTTGTTACGAATTTTCTGTCGCTCGTTAGTATGGCCGTTACCATTACCGTTGTTCTCACTACGCTGCGTGCGCAATTGGCCCGTTGTTGCTGTTACCGTTATCCTTACCGTTAGCGTCGACCCAGCTGTCGACCGCTATGAATTATAAATTTCTCAAATAAATTTTATTTACTTTTCGAAATTTCGCTGCTTCCACGCACTTTGTTTGCAGTGTAGCCACACCGTAGCAAAGAATACAACGAATCGGACTCATTAACTTCCTGGCTGAAAACTTTTACCGCCAACTGTGGCTGCCAGCACTGCTGTTGGTGTTGGTTCCGATGTTTTTGTTACTGCTGGCCGATTGTCTTGTCGTTGCTTTTGATTTAGTGCCCGGTATAGAAATGTTCGCTTGATTTGTAAAATTCTTTTAATTTAATCTGGTTTCGGATTTCAATGCTATAATAATTAGCTTCTTATTCATAGATGTGCATGCATGTGTATGAGTGAATATTTCTGCACTTGTTTACTACCTAAAAACACAATATACAATTCCTTTTTGCCTTTAATAGGTTTCTCTTTAATTATGCGCGAATTTTGTATTTGTTCAACTTAGAAAAGTTGGAAACCGTGTTTTGAGTTTGCGCGTATTTATACGTTTTTTTAACCTTTTTTAAGTAACTGCTTATTTTTCAAAAATAGTTTATCGTTGTTTATATGCTGTTTCCAAATTGTTCCGATTGTGGTGAGCATCTGTAAATTTTAAGAACAGGTAAAAATTTTGGGATTAGTTTTATGTGGGTTTTGCGTTTTTTAAGGGGATAGTAAAACATTCAGGGTAACTCTCACTAATTAACTAATCGAAGGAAGAAGCCACATACTCAAAATTGGGACAATTCTTGCTCCCGATAGAAACCTTACCTAAACCCAGGATTAATATACACCAAGCATCGTTAACACATCTTATCAAACTAACCGAATCGCAGTAATAAAGTCTTACCAAGTCCGTACGAGTACGCAGCTCAATATAAATTAGCTTATATACAGCAGACATGAGTGAGAGTGTTGCAATAGTTTTTAGTTCCAATATCTTCAACATATTACTAAATATTTTTCAACATCAATATTTCCGTCTCAAATATTGAAACCGATTTCCAAAATCAATAGCATTGACTTTTGAAACGTGTCTAAAATTCCAATAGATTCTGCTATTGATTTTAAAAGGATAATGAAATTGCTACTACATTTAAAAGCCTATGGTAGTTTCAGTACTTATTTCGAACATTTAACTTCAATTTATAAAATTGAAAAATAATATAACAACGCGATTTTAAGCAAATTACATAAAGCTCAAACAAAACAAAAATAAGTGAAGCATTAACTCAATGCAATTACAACGAAAACAGGAAACGTATAAATTTTCGTGTAACCCCGTAACCCCTAAACAAGTTTGAAAATGTAATTTTGGCAGCACCGCGCCGCAAACAACAATAATTTGGCCAACCGTGTAGGAAAGGCCGAACTGGAAGAGTGTAGAAAAATTCAATTAAATGTGTACATCTGGGAGCAAAAAAGGGAAAAAACTGCATTTCACTCTGAAATTATGTGGCAGAAAAATTAAGGTAGCCGCTCAACAATAAATGCGGGAAAAATTGTAGCCTCAGAGTGAGAATGGAACAATTAGACAGGAGAGAACACAACCAAGTGAAAAGCAAGAAAACGCCAGCAGCTGACGCATTTTTTGGCCTGGCCAGCTCAATTTGAAGTTGCCAGCCCGACGTCTCGGAAAACGGGAGACGAAGTGAGCGAGTAACAAGAAGTGAACAAGCACAAACAATGGCAGGTCAAAAATAACCCCTAAGAAACAAATTAAGTTTTGTGGTAAAAGCCAAAGTCATTGACCAAAAAGCTATGAAATACGATTTAAAGTGCGTATATGTGAATCAGTGTGTAGAACATTTTTTTAACTAATATATACACTTATACGAACAACACACTGACATACAAGTACAGACACACTCTCGTAAATTCAACTGAAACTTACTTCTAAAAGAATTATTTTTCGGAAAAGTTCGGTACATTTAAAAATAAGAAATTTCATAAGTAAGAGACAAAAAAAACTTGTTACATTGGCTCAACGAACTTATTACATTGAACTAAGAGCTTCGAGTTATTACTACACAGGATCAGTGAAACCAGTTTTATTTATCTTATTTAAAAAAAATTCATTTTTGGCAAAAAACCTTAAAAAATTTAATGAAAAGTCATAAGATTATCACAAACAAACTAAGGAATTAATTGAATATATTTCATTGGTTCAACGTAATTTCACATTTAGCCAAAATAAAAATATTGCATTGGCACAATTACTTTTTCATAACTTAAATAATTCTTTGGTTCAGTGCGATAATCCACTGACCACGCCCATTTTTGACAAACTACAAGATATTCTTAATAAGACTATATATGCCAAGTCTTGAGGCTCTGGAGGGTGCAAAACAGAAATTGTCGATGTTTTTAATTTACCACTCCTATGGATTTTTTGACAAACTACTGTAATTTTCTTAAAAAGCAGCATTAAAGAATCAAAGCTTTATACTACATTGAAATATTGCAGTGAAACAAGCTTTCGAAAATAATAGCGCTTTCATTTCAGGAGCATGTTCAACGCTGCAATTAACAATTTTCTTCCATATGTAATTACTTTTATTTAATAACTAGCTGATTTACCCGGCTTTATCCGAGTGCCACATCATACGGGGAATAACAACTAAATTGGAATTTAAAAATTGTATTAAAAGCCACATTATTGTTAGTGGTATGCTAAAGGGTAATTTGTTAGAGTGGTTTTAAGGAATAAGATATGTATATTGAGTGACCTTGCTTAAGACTTTCCTATTTGCTTGTGAAGTTTTGTCTAAATCGGGGAAGTCATATACGTAGGTCCTCACAGAACTATCTGTGTATGTAGATTACTCCTTTGGTGGAAGGCGAAAATTTAAGTAACGACCCCCTTCACTCCTCATGGACCCCAAATTTTTTACATACATTTGAGGTGTGCCACGCCATCTTGTCCCATGACCCTAAATCTATATACATATATAAAACCCAAATTATGTAAAAATGTTTACGTGAATGCATGACTAAATACTAACAGAATACAAAATTTTAATGTTGTATGACATGTAGTTTTAAAGGTATACCAAATCAAATATTTAAGTTGCATGAGGGGTGCCACGCCTCGTGTCCAATGCCCATCCCATTTTCCGAGTTGAAGGATACGGACATGTAGTAAGTTCGTATCGTGTTTCATTTATGTGTGCTGTATAGTTCTAAAGTTATACCCAAATGTATAGTTGATTGAAAAGTGCCACGTCCCTTGTCCTACGCCCATAAAATTTTACCCGTGGGACGAAGCATCTGAGAGGGGCCTGCATACGGAATTTCAATGCTGCGTGACTTGTAGTTTTAAAGATATGCCAAATCAAATATTTAAGTTGTATAGGGAGTGCCACTCCCCCTTGTCCCACGCCCCTAAATTTTTTTAAGCAAGAGGGCACTACTAAATACTAACAGAATACAAAATTTTAACGTTGTATGACATGTGGTTTTAAAGATATACCAAATCAAATATTTAAGTTGTATGGGAGGTGCCACGCCCTCTTGATGAATCGAAAAATTTTATACACAGTCGCCTTCCTTTGGTCTTCAACAATATTGGTATAAAGTTTGGCTGAAATCGGTCGACGCGTGTAGCTTTGTATAGCCGGACAGACAAACAGACAAACAAACATTCATTTTTATATCTTAATATATAAAAACGTTTGTGCGTATGTATGTCGCAGCATCACGGCTGAACCACAGAATCGACCTTATACTCACAACATATGTTCGTGTGGTGCTCTGAATGGTTTGTTTTCATGTTAGACCTTCCTAAGTGTTGCCACGGTGGCGTTTTTTCGAAAATTCTTATTTATGGACCGATTTGGCTCTGATTCACACCATGTAATACTAAAGTTGACAGAAAGTTGTTGTCAAAATTTGAAGCCGATAGCTGTTGTCGGGGTAGAAATATTCACGAAAGCATATTCTTCCTGAAATACATTGAAACACATTTCAAAACAAACCTTGGAATAAAATAATTATTTTAGGCAGAACAACGTTTGCCGGGACAGCTAGTATTAGATAAATTTCTCAATATATTTTTTCGAAAATTTGATTCACATTTTTTTTCAAATGAAACGCATATCGCAAATATTAGAAATTATTAGTAACTACTACCCGTATATACCCGAAAGAGCGGTGCCTTTGCGGTATTGTTGCACACTAAAAGTTCTTCTTTCTCAACCAATAAAAATATTAAATTTCTCTATTGATTATACTTACTCTCGCAGGAAAATTTGAATATAAATGAGAGCTACCCGAAAAGCTCAATAATGGCATACGAAATCCCAAGAGACTTTTAAAAGCAGTCATACATATTTATGTATGAATGTTGAAATGTAAGCATACATATGCAATCAGGTAGATGGTGCGTCCCAGTTTGACAGTTCAAGCCGAAAAATTTTCGAAAAACCAATTGACTAAATAAATTCCCCGTTAAACTGCTTCTAACACTTAAATGACAGCTGAAAATGTGTGCAAGCCAAGGGTTAGAGGATGGGGAAAAGGTCAAAATACATGAAAAAAATATACAATTTAATATGATTTTAAGCCATTGAAGATGTCAGGCGGACAAAGTAAATTGCCGCAAACATGGCTGAAATGATAAATGAGAATAGGAAAATAGCCAGAGTAAATTTAGTCTCTGGTAAAACTAAATTTTTTTATTTTTTGTTCGAAGAACTTCGCGTAAAACAACAATTACAATCTATCCTTGATCTTACCCGTCAAAAATAGCGGACGACTAAAAAGAATGCCCCTGAAATTAACTGTTGAATAGTTCCAGGTTTACACTCTGAGTAAGCCTGAGGCAATGTGACATATTCTTAAAGCTTCTGCACAAAAGCTGTAGCGGTCTTAACTCACATCTCAAAGGAACTATTATATCGAACAGCCTATATTTTTAAATAACAGGAAATTGTTTTTCAATTTTCGTTTCTAGGTATGAAAGAGAATGCATGCTATTTCCTCTTATTATTGATCAACTTCTAATTCCATTACAACAGCGGCTACACCACTACCAATACAATGCAAATTGAGAACGCTCGGAGAGTACATAACTTCCCTGCTACCACACAAGCACGTGCAGCAGAAGTCAATATAACAATGTCTACCTGACTGATACGAAGATGGCCAATATTAATCCTTAAAAGGAAAACCTTCGAAGCTGCGAATAATTTTAGATTATATGAGGAATTTTGCGAAATATACAGAGACCTTAGTCAGCAACTGGCCTTGACTCTTGTTGATTGTCATCGTAAATGCAAGAGATATCGGATATTGTTACCTCTGCATTTTAAAAGGTATAAAGATATCAGATGAGCTGATACAAATTTTTGGAATCAGTACCCTTTTACTGCTGATACGTTCCTACAATATACATATGTAAATAGTATCGAAGTGCCATTCTCTTTTTTCGGGTTCCATTTATCAACCATTCACCGTATTTCATTTCTTCATAACTCTCTACAACTGCACCCTGCTCGTGTCTTGGACGCTCGCTAGTTGCTCTGCTGTTTTGAAACTCCGTACGTGGGCATCTAATTCTACTGCAACAACAGAATCTACTTTCTCACCGGCAAGATGATCAAGAATTAACGGATTTATTTTTACAAAAATTGTTTGTCTAAAATACAAGTTGCAAGAATAGTTTTAGTTTTAACTCCTGCAGCAACGTCATTTTCGAAGGTATTATTATAGACATCGACTAGTGAACCTCCTCCTTGTGCTTAATATCTACTCTTCCTCTCCATCATTTCATTTACACGCATATTCTTAACTTGTTGAAAAGTAGTAAGATGTGACCATACTTAATTGTAATGTCACGGAGCAATCGATCAATAACAATGATAGCAACTTTGTAAAACATACTCGCTTTGTCAATGATAATAAACCGTACACTGCCGATATATTCGCCATGAAAAGAGTTCGGTTCAACACCAGATACGCATGTTTCAAGCATTTTATATTGATCATGAAGAGCGCAGCCTCCATCTTCCAAACCAGCTGCAATGCCGCTTAAAGCGACTGAAATGGAAAAGTGTTAAACAGATTCACGACGCTTCGATCTGCAATTAGCTCTGATATATCCCACTTTTTCCTGCTGGGTCTTTGCGTATTTGCAAAATACACACCCCCATAGGCAGTGCATTCGCCCAATTCCATTAGAAAAGTGTTGTACCGGCACCATTAGTTTACTTCCTTTTTTTTGCTCTTCTGCTGGTAAAGTGCGAAGCCATTTCAGATGCTGAGTTTCAGTGAACCAGAGCAGCCATTGTGTCTACAGTCGCGTACACACACATTTACTCTAGCACATATGTATGTATGTACTGTATGTGCATGTATACATTCAATTGATATGAATCATCAATATCAACAGCCAACAGCTATGCCAGCCCTATAGATATTCATAATCAAGAATATTGAGGTCACATGCAGGCGGATGTTTGTATATGGCTGTGGGTGTTTGTGTGTAGACATGTGTGCGCATTGTGGTTAATCCTTTACGACTCTGTAAAATAAAAGTAGACAGTCTCACTTATATGATTGCTTTTTGCGTTCAAGATTCAAATTATTGATAGCTGTGTTGATGAAATCTCTTATTAAAAGATGATCCGCAAGTGTATATATTTTTTCAATAAATCGAATTTTAAAGTTTCTCTTTTCTCGGCTTCCTCTATTAATCTTTGAAAGATGCCGAAGAGCCC
Organism: Neria commutata; assembly: GCA_963457695.1. Classification (NCBI taxonomy): domain Eukaryota; kingdom Metazoa; phylum Arthropoda; class Insecta; order Diptera; family Micropezidae; genus Neria; species Neria commutata. The sequence goes on from OY735246.1 coordinate 42,795,115, forward strand.
GTGCTCAACAGCACACCGAATTTCAACCTACTAAAACTACCACCATATTCGCCTTTCATCTTTCCCTCTGGAACTACCAACGAGGAAGTAGCATTAGGAACCGGCTTGGACGAATCAGGCATAGGTCTAGTTCTATAGTATGGCTCGATGATCCTGGCTTAGCTAAATAGATATCTAGGCTATCATCGGGCCTAGCTCCGCTGCAACTAAGTTCCACTTCCAGCTCCGGTTGAGACTGTCTAGACGCGCGTGGCATAGGTCTGTCCACATCGGCGTCTGTCACTTTATGGCGGAAGATTCTTTAAGCTCAAGCCTCAAAAAGTCAAAGATTTTTTTAACAAGTATACAAATTTTTAACTTATATTAACAACTAAGTTGGGAATTTGTACATTTGCGTGCAGAGGGTGCAGAGGGTGCCACATAGAAATATTTTACTTTTGTATTCGATTCAAATAAACAACAAACTAAAATCATTTGAAGCAATACTCAAATTAAAGAACATGAAAACGTCAAATTGAGTACATAAACGAAAAAGTCAAAACTCGCAGTGTGTATGTATGTTTGCCACCACTACAAAGACAATATAACTAGTCAAAGTATTTTACTTCAAAGCAAATTCCGTTAAAATTTCATAAAATTTTTCTTTTATTTTTTCATTTCGGCATTTTCCATTTGTACGAGCAAGTTCTAAAAAGGAGATGCATGAGTTGCATCGCATCGTTTTTCACACATGCCCAAGCACTTTTATTATATTGAAAATAAATTTTCAATCAAATTGAGAAATCGCAACAAAAAATAATAACAGTGCAAATGAAAAAGCGCTTTTGAAGAGCAAAACAAAAAGTCTGTACGTTTGTAGTGAAAAAAAGTTATAAAAGCAGCGCTTTTTGATATTTCGAAATAGGAATTGATTGTAGTATGTATTTCGTTGTATCTCATCCTGGAACGCAACATTTGCAAAGAAACTTTAGGGAAAACAATAGAAAAATATGAATGCATGGACAAAAAAAAATTTGTAAAAAAGCATTTGACAATAATGCAAAAAAGTATGCAAAAACAAAATGCAAATTTCTTAGAACAATACAAAGCTCTACAGTTTTTGCAAGCCTGGTCGGAGTCAATAAGTTCAAAATTTATATTTAAACAACGAATATATAGTGGATTAACACTTAAATTGTTAGACACAAAAATGGCTCAAGTGAAATGTATATTTAAAAGATTTATTTTGCTTAAAATTGTCTACTATCAGAGAACATGTGTATCGATGCTTCCAATTAGAAGTATGCTAAATCGACTTAGCTCAAATGTATACAACATATGACGCGCCCAGAGCAAAAACGACTTTTATACCTGCACAGCGCATGTGCGCAATGAGGCGAAAATTGACACTCGAAGCGTTTTTGCTCTGTGCGCGTCATATATACATACTTATTTTAAAATCATTGGTAGGTATGTCTGTACGAAATGCTTTATAAAAGCTGGTAAAACAAATTTGTTCAAGTGTTTTTATTACATTTGTGTTTTGTTTACAAAACTGTAATAACATAAGCATTTAGAAAATGTGAATTTAAATGAAATTTTCAGTGATTTTATCATGTCACTGTCGAGCTTAATGGATATATGCTCGATTTTTGATGCGAAAAGGCGCAGGTTTCAAACCTGACCGACATACATCCATCGGAATTCTATCGATTTCGTCGACTTTCGTTTGTCTAATTATGCATCTAAAGGAGTGTCGTATACAAAAATGGGCGTAGCCCACCTGCAATAAGGGTGGTGAAAGAAATTTGCTCATATACCATATACGGAATTCATCAATTATGTATAGACGCTCAGTTGGGTACAATCCCAATTGGATTATTTTTGAACTCACCAAAAACGGTCGTGGTCCGCCTTTAAAGTATGTGGCAAACGTGAAATTTCCATTATTTCTGTAGAATACATACCAGAATATCAATATTTGATCAGAATACTCTCTTATTTAAAGAGTTTATCTTCTTCTCAGTGTAGGACAACTTGTTAACAACACTTTCAGTTGGAGGTCAGGTTTTAAGGTGGCACGATAAAGTATCTAATTGTTACCTCGAAACCGCAAACTTCGAGTAATTAATTGAACATTCACTCAGATTATTATTTTTTGATTTTTCAACTTAAATTAATGTCTTTTTTCGCATAAAACCACATCATTATTTGCAACAGATTGCTTTTACGACTAAGGCAATCGCACAGCTCGTACTCAGCCAGATCATTAATGCAATTAATTTCCAATAAAATACCCCACAAAGCTTTTAATTAATCGGCATACAAATATTATTTATTAACTTCAAATTTTCGAAACTTAATCGATTTAACCCTGCATAGGTTATAAACCGAACAAATAATTGGTATAGTCTTTTGAAGTACTACAAATTCAATTAATCAATCAAAAATCTCGATTGTCAGTTATGAAAAAAGTGGTTTCTTGTTAACACTCAAACAATCGCAATATGAATCACATAGATATATATTTAAATATACTCAAAGTTAATTCCCACAAGACTTTTTGTGCAGTATTGATTATCTTATAAAACCAAAAATCGCTTCTTACAATGATAGCTTTCCGGGCCACTTATTCCGATAAAGAAAAAAAAGTTAGATATGGATTGTAGAATTTTTGCTTTAAGGTCTTCAAAAAAATAAATTACTTTAAAAGGTTAATTATTTCGCATTTATATTCACATAATTGTGTATGATAAGTATGAAAGGGTTAAATGAAGCAAGAAAATATTTCGTATATTACTTCGTTCTCGCCTGCTCCTGTAAACTCTTCTGTTCATTACGTCCATAAAAAGCAACCGCATCTTTCTCCCTAAACATATCCTGCGCGTTGGATATTATGACAGTTCAAAGCGAAAATAGAGAGGCGGCCAAGACAAAGTCGCCTGGCATACAATTTTTGCTTGAGTGCGTTCACTAACTCCAAAGAAAAGACTAGTCAAAGTACAGCAAAGCAAAGCAATTATAAGTGCGTTTAATCAGCAAAAGGGATTTGCATTTGACGCACAGCGGAAAGCGAGCAAGGAGCAGCCAGGAGCAAAGTAATGCTCGATTAAGCAAATCTGTGCACGCCAGCAAGGGTGTTAGCGGTCACAGCGGAAAGTGTGGTGCAGAGCAGCAAGCAGCTATAAGGGAAGAAGAATCTAGCAAAATGTAGCAAGCCGGAGCGTTGCGGAAAAAATATTAAAATACGGGTAACTAGATGGAAAAATGTGTTTACAGAAAAGTGCTTAGAAGAGCGGAAATGAAAACCAGAGCCGGCATTGAAAATACTTGAATACAAAACCGGTATAATTCATATGCCGAAATTCTCCAATTAATATGAGAATGGAACAGAAATCGACACCTTTTTACTGCCATTCCATTTTAAGAAACGAAATCAATAAGGTTACTTTCTATTGGAACTCGAAAGTAGAATGTGTATGTATTCTATTTGGAAAAAGTAAAATGTGTACTTGTTGCCACGTTCAAGAAGATATACCAATAGGTAATAGTAAAACTCTGGGATATGGGAACCATATTCATAATGCTAAAAGACTTCGAATTGAATTTACTTTCTAATCGGAATACAGTCTTACTCACAAGCGGAATTTAAAAAAAACCTATGCGATCATAAGACCTTGCATGTAATCTGTATTGCAATTTTTAACGAAATTCTTATCGTTACTTTTTCTTAAATTGCAGCATTGAAATTCTGCGATAGGTTAAATACAAATCGTCATTTTAAAGAACAAGCAAAGCAAAATCGGGTTTTATTAAATATTTGCATGCCTAGTATAAGAACCTTGGCATGAAAACAATTGGAAAATACACAACGTTTACTTGAATATCAACTTAAATTTAGTAAAGCCACGCTTGCCAAAATTTGTCAATACCCCCGAACACGTCGTAAAAGATTAATATATATATGTAAATATATCTGTCTGGCTGTTACGGTTTGTGGCCACTGTTATACTGAATCATCTACATGTACAGAGCTCAAAGCTCTTACGAAATATCAGTTTAATGAAAAAATAATTTAAAATACAAAATACATATGAATAGTTTCTAGAAAATTCGAGAAAGCGATTTAGAATTTCGGTTCGACCGTCGAAAAAGTTATTAAAATGTTCTTCGAAAAATATTACAACAATATAACATTGAAGTATTTGAGTTAAATTCATTCCGAATGAGGATAAAAAGAAATTCATAGTAATTACTTTTCAAAACTATTAGATACTTAAAAGCTGAGCTCACGTATTAAGATTTTTTTTTACACATGAAAGTATGCAATTTAAAATATGTAAAATTTTTAGATAATCCGGAAGATGATGTAGATTACTTAAGGGCTATCAAAGAAAATTGTCAAACAGTGAAAGAGCACTGATTGACAAAATTCCTTCAATTTGACATCTGTCTCAGGACATGAATTGTTCATTTCATTTTTTGAACTTCATAAACTGACATAATTTGTTGCAGAAACAAATACAAAAGTTCAGCCTCTTGCGCCAATAAAATGTTTTTGTTTGTAGTGTAGTGCAATTGCAGATTATATTAACATTAGTAAGGCTATTAACAGACTGTGTATATTTTAACAACAATTTAAAAATAAATATTCACGCATTTTCACCGTTGAAATATAATAGCATAATCTGGTAGGGTATGCTGGCTCCAGCATCCACAAGCAGCTTTTGTAAGGACGAAGAGGAAGTAGCAAAATCAATGCACGAAAAATGCGGTGTGGCTCCGGGCGAGAAAAAGCAGCCATTTGTGTAATTCTAGAAAATGGCGGTCACTTCTTTAGCTCACGCTTCTGTTACAGTTGCGCATAAACTATTTTAAATGTATGTATATAAGATATAATGAAAAGGCGCTTTATATTTCCGCTAACGCTGGCATTTCTCATTATACGGTTTTTCCTTTTACCCCTTTAAATTCGAACAATGTTCAACAATAAAATAGCAATCGTCGGTACTAAATTTCTGCAAAGTCCTCGAGCTACCAACTATAGCCAGGATAGACACTTTATTCGGTTGGTTTTTTGTGCTTTTGGTTTTAGTTGGCTGTGGGCGTTTTGAAGAGCTTCTACTTTCAGCCATTTTTAGTAGCACCATCTTTCATTATATTTTTACTTTACTTTATGCAGTTTTATATGTCTTTTTCAACTCGTATTTTTTTCATAAGTGTCATTTAATCGCATGCTTGCTCAGAAATTTTACAGCAATTGATAGCTCACTACCTGGTCATACTGTCAATTGGCAAGTTCTTTTATCGCCTCATTTGAAATGTAGGTATATATAATGTTTTATAAAATCCAACTGGCAATCGATTACAAGTACCAGTCTATTGTCGGTCATATGACTCACTGTGTCATAACTGTGATTTTTCACAAATTTTTTAAAATCCCAATGACAATATAATGCATTGAAATGTTTTCTATATAGAATATGCACACGATTTCCTACAAGTTGAAAACTGTACGTACGTACGTCTTGAAACCATGTAGAGTATGTAGATCCATCAGATACTGGTAAGAATTCCTTCATATGAAGACACCTCTAACATAGCCTTTTTCTAATCTAACCCTACTCTAATAAATTTTCTTAGACGTTTAATAACGTACTTTCTTTCCTTCCTGATTTCCCTTTTATATTTTCATCTTCTTTGTACACAACGAAACCGCTCCTCCAACGCCGGAAAAGCAAACCCGGCCCATTTGGCTCGTTCGCGGACATATACTGCAAATTCTCGGCGCCCTACGCCATTATTTATGATACAAAATGTTAGTTTTATTGACTTTTGCTAACTACGTAAAATATTTAACGATTTCATACCACGTAAAATACAAAATGCCGATGATATTGATATCGCCGGTAGCACCAACCGAGATGTTACAGCTGCTTTCTCTACTATCGGAAGAGAATCAGTTATAATGGATTTACAGATCAAAAAGAGCAAGACGAAGTACCTACATGTTTTCCACTGCCCACAGGCGCCGGAAATTACACCTTCGAAGCTGTCACGTAGTTCACATATCTTGGCGCCGCCATTACCACCACAAACGATGTCAGCTTGAGGACGAACCGGAGGAAAACTCTTGCCAACAGTCGAGAAGTAGTCTTCTCTCGACGGACAATACTAAAGCTCTACAATGCGCTCATCCTCTCTCTCCCTACAATCCGCGTTGGTGCGGCTACTGCATTCGGATGAGCCACGAATTGATCGAGCTCTACTCCGACAATGACATAGTCAGCCGCATCACCATCTAGCGGCTGACTTGGACCTGAGCATATGGACAAAGAGGCTCCAGCACAGAAGATATTTGAGGCGGCAGTTGGAGGACGGAGAGGGCTTCGGAGGCCGTGCTTCCGATAAAAGGACCAAGTCTACTGACAAAACTTGACATTTAAGCTGAAAAAGCGACGCCTGAAGAGAAATCCTACGTCATAACCCGTAACGAGTTGTTACGGGCTCATCGATATCACGTTTCGACACCGCTCCAACGCACCACGCATTCGCGGAATACACTTCGAGCGGAAGTTTTTCCATGCCACTTCAATGTTCGCGGATTTAAGGCAAATTTCCACCCAATCCACGCAACTTTCCCCAACCCACTAACCTATAATCCATTCAAAACCAACAAGTGCTTTGCATGCATGGAGGGCATCCTCTGAGTGTTTGTTTACCAAAAACTCGAGCTCCTTAAGAAGAAGGTAAGTTCAGTTCAAATCCCACTCATTTTCAGTTCTTTGCCTCAACGTTCCTATATGCCGACTCAGTATACAGTGTATAGCTGATTCTCCCAAACTCATCGTTTCTTTTACTCCTCCGCCAGCAATTTCACTCCAAAAGTCTTATCACCCTTTACAGATATCCATCTTTACCAAAGATGTTCTCCCCATAATCCAACTACATACTACTTATGAATTGATTAATTGCATGCGCATGAAACTTGGAGTTGCTGTGAAAACCTGCCAAGTTTCTTCTACTTTCTCGTGCTCACTCACCAACAAAGCGCTGCGGTCCTTATTTGCGGCACGTCAGACTTCTCCAAGACAGGCGCAAGTCATCCAGCAAATGTGAGCGACGTCAGTTGTTGTGGTGCTGCCGGTGTATATTGTTGTAGATGTCGCACTGTTTCAAAAGTAACATTTTAATTGGTCAATCCGAAATCTTGATTTACGTGCCATATCTAATTTAACGAATTTTGTTTGACTTATTAAAATTATTATGCATTTTGTTTTTATATTATTTACATTCGTTTAATTTGTTGTATTATTTGCGGCTTGAATGTTTTAATATCAGTTTTAAAATAAGTGCTTTAATAGTTATTTATGAATGCAGTTAAAAACCTTATTTATTGTGTTTTTGGGGTTTCGTTTAAACGATTTTATTTCTATTTATTTGTAATTCAATTTCTATTTAAAATTGTTTTTTTTTAAACGCTTTCGCTATATCAAGTGCAGAAAAGCAAAAATTAAGTGAAATGGCTAATAAAATATGCTGAAAATGAAAGCGATTTAAAGATTAACTTGGTTTGATCGCGAGTTACAAGTTTTTAGTTTTCGAATTTTTATGCGTATAAATTAACAGTTTTAATGAAAACTTCATGTTTGAAATTTAACTGTTTTAGATGTCATTTTAATTTATATGTTAATAGCGGCTTTTAATGTAATTCGAACTTCAAATGGATGTTTTTAGTGCTGTTATATGCGCAGCATTATTTACATTGTGTGACTGAGAGGGCCAAGCTATAAAGAAAAAGAAGAGAACTTTAATTGGGGTTTATTTAAGTTAATATTTAGTGCAGCAGTGATTTTCCTAATGGAAGTTTTATTATTTTTTAGTTCTAATATACATATTACATCATTTCTAATGAAACTATTATACTATATCAAAAAAGCTGTTACGAAGAACCCATTCTAAACATTTTTACTAATTTATAATTTTTCGAATGTACCCAAAATAAAAATTTGTTGTTACTTAAAATTGTGTAACGCAAGCTTAAGCCTGGGGTGGAATCCGGTGAACCGATATTGAAGAAAAATTATACTCTTTCACCGTTTTCACTGAGCTGTTCCGATACGGTTCAAATATTTTCCATATGAAAAGCATGAAAAGTGTTATGAGATCGATATCAGGAACTTAGTCAAATCGATATCAAAACGTTATTATGTCGGGTGTCAAAATTGCCATATTCTCGATATTCACTATATATTAACCTGAAATTGCTTTCTTTGCTTGCTTTCAGTTTCTCACGAGAGCCATACAGGTAGTAGCACTGGAATATGTATAAAACATTATGCAAGCGATGTGCAATTTGATAACGGAAATTTCCTCTGAAAAAAGAAACAATTCTGAGAGCGCCCTCATGCGACCGCGAGCACAACAGTGTATAATCAGCTGTGCAGTTCTTTTGAACACTCATGCAACTGTTTGCGTAATTCAATTCCCCAATTGAAATATCCCTTCAAAATCAAATATTATAATAATGACATATCTTTGGAATAGGTTTAGGCATGTGCACCAAATATTGGATGAATGTAGACTTTGATATGTCAGAATCATCAATGTAATAAGCTAAAATCGATCTTCTTAAATCGCCAAGATCTATTTAGTGGAAATCGTGTGTATGTGAAGCCAGAAAATATTACATTTTCATATTTGACATTTTCGAATTAAATATGTATTAGGGTACATCCGTCTTTTGTCGAAATTCCAATGACCTTGAAGAGATCCCATTTCCAATGGCAAACGCTGCCGTAGTGCTGCCAGTAGTTAACTCTGTTATTTGGGCACATGCCAGAATTTTAGTTATATTATTTATTTATTTATTTATTTAGTCAAAGAATGATAATTCTGTACTGACAAGCGAAAATATAATTTAATAATATACTAAAGCTAGTAGCAAATATTGTTAAGAAAATTTTTAAAAATATATTTAGGTAAGGAAAAATCCAAAGCAAAAGAATTTGAGATTTGGTTTAACTCACTAAGAGCTCACACCATGGGAGCATATGATGCATAATTTGTTTTTTTTATGCTTATATAAAAAGGTTCAAATTATTTAGCCCCATGACTACCAGCGTATCACCTGTTTAAAATGTATGTTCTACCTTTTTTTATTCATTTTATACGCGTTTTTATATTTTTGTTGACACTTTAAAAAAATTAAAAGCGAACCCTGTAAATACCAGCGTCCCGCATATATTAAAAAAAAGCATAAAAATTAGTAATAACTTTAACTGTTTTTATATTTTTGGCCTACAGCGAAAAAATTGCTAGTGAAAGTGTTAAATATACATTAATATAACAACATCATGACAAAGGATGTTTTTCTGCCACTGCCACGGGCATCATGTTTTGTGCACGAGTCAAGCTTCCTGCCTACGAAATTGCAATACAAACGGCCGAACGGATGAATGGAGAGGAAAAGGTGGAAGGCAATGTTCAAAAAGCTTGAAAAGCGATGGAGGAATAGTCGACAAAATGTTCTTGTTTTCCTAGTTGCTGTTGTTGTTATAATTGTCGTTTTTGAAAAGTAAGTGCCAAAATGGGCGGCCGCTCATCCTGTTGCATATTTTTGTTGTTGTTCAGTGTTGTCAATCGGTGTTGCGACTTGAGTCCGCGCTCATATGCTTACGTGTATAGATGCTCAACAAATTGTTGCCACTACTGTTGCTCGTGCTGTTGTTATTGTAATTCTAGCGCTGCTAGGCAACAGAAAACCAACCAACCACGAAATCAATGGCAATCCACTTGATGTTACTTCAATTTACTCTCTATACCTCATCGAGCAATATATACGCATACACAGCCGCTCCCCTGCTAAACGCCCGCACCACAACAACCCCGTCAGTCCTGCCACAACATCCCATACCACACTTCCGGTAGGAAAGGCAGGCGGGCGAGCGAGCGAGCGAGCGGACGGACGGATGAGCAAGCATTTTGTTGCGCCGGGATTTTTTCGTTTTCCTTGCTTATCATCTACTACTTCTTTTTCTACACATATATATGTACATACAATCTCATTTGTTGTTGTTGTATGCTTCTTACTCCTTTATGTTGTTGTACTTCGGCAGCGCGCTTTTGTTGCGCTTATCATGAGTTTTCCACGCTGTTACGCATTTTTCTTTTGCTTGCCTCTTTTTGTCATCTTTTTGTTATTATTTCAGTTGCTTCCCTTTTCGTCTGCTTTCGCTGCTGTTCTGCGTTTAATTTTCTTTGATTTTGTTGGTTAATGTTGCAAAGATAAACATACAAACACATGCAAATAACACACTAAGTGTATATGTGTGTATCCATGTTATCATCATAAAATTATCTGTACGCATCCTGTTGGCATCTTCCCCTTTTATGTTCTCTCTTTTACTGTGCTAATACTAGTTAACTTGCTCTCTGTGACACTCTTTGTACTCTCTCGCTCTTTTGCTTTATTCTAATCAAGTTCTGGAAAAAAGGCAGTAATATCATACCTTTTTTTTATTGGCCACGAAAATCTGGTTTGAGGAAATCGAAAGAATTCGAACATTATAGCCGGTTCAGATTTAACAAAATACAGACTACAGAAACTCCCGAAAGCCTTCTAAAACTTACTAAAAGAGCCTCAAAATTTAAAATGTATCAAGGACGAACGATGGTACGATGATTCGATAAATTAATATCGAATAGAATCAAGGAACAGAAAGATACTGGAGGATCCTGAAATTTAAAGACAAATTGTTGATCGGTTCACAGCCAAACGCGAGCATTCATTTTTTTTGGTTTTACCGTTCAGAGGAGGTGCGGAGGTGCCTATGCATGCAAAGTACTTGTTGGTATTGAAAGAGTAAATATCATTCCCAATATGTGAAAAGAGCCTAACGGTTTTTCCTAGTTTTAACGAATTTTCTAACTTTGACATATGTAAGTATGTACAGAAAGTTTGTTTGTAGCACGAATTGATTGCACACTATGGAGGATTTATCTTGTTGTATTATAAAAGGCCTACTTTGGCGTTGGTGTGCGTAAGCAACAATATTACTACAACCGAATCTAGTTGAGTACTTTTTACAGAAAGACAACGATATATAGTTTTGTGGGCTATATGATGATGGTAGACAGAAGAAGTTCACTCTGGGGGTCGGAGCATTTGGTATTCAACAATACATATATTATAAAATTTTAAGCCTGAGGCTGGAAAACTTTTTCGAATTCCCGGTTTGGATGCACCATTACTATAAACTTTTGATTTTAAAATTTATAAATAACAACTCTGGTCGAAACAATAAGCTCTGATTCTCAGGCTTCCTCTCATGCAAACCGTCGCACTTTGCAACAACTTTCCCTCTCTTATTCTCTCAATGTATCTCTTTCTCTCTCGACGACCTCGCCAGTTCCACCTGCGCTCAACAGCTATCACGGTTCGTCTCATTATTCCAAAACGACGCATTTGAGTGAAACTCTCGTGGCGCTGCTAAAAAACCCGCCAAACTGGCTGGGACCGCGCTCACGAACAGCTCCAGCTGTGCAGCTGTATACGTGGTATTTGAATGTGTACGTGTGCGTGTATGTTTTCCGTTGTTTTTGTGCCCCATTAATACACTTACGCGTAGTCTGAAGTGTCTGGATTTTTTTTGGTATCTAAAGAAATCCTGCAAACTGCCAATTGTTGCAAAATTGAGTGCAAATTCCGCTTTCGAGTGAGTCGGGATGCCGATGCCTTTGGCTGGCAATGAGTGCGTCGCTGTCTGTGCGTGTATACGTCTGTATATATGTATATGTGCATTTGTCGGTATGTCTATCTGTAAAAGCTTTATAGAAACATAAATGCATGTGTATGTGTGTGTATGCGTGTGAATTTAAATGCTCAAAATATAATTCAATAATTCTGAATGAAATGTGTACGTATTTTTTCGCCACATTTTTCTTTGAATTTGCCTTTGCTTGTTATTGGGACAAATTAACTGCCAGGGTTGCAAAAGTAAATTTAGTATAATTTTTAGAATTCTGAGTACACCTAAACTATATTTCCAATTTTATGTTAACTTCGCTTATTTCGAGAAACGATTTAAAGCGAAATGAGAAGCCGTTACAAATAAAAGAATGTTGAAAAGCAATCGAAATTTACTGGCATTAGCGGCGAGTAGTATGGGTAAATGTTTTTAAAGTAGACAAACACACTGACATCCATATACATCAACCAATACACATAAATCTTTTTTGGTACGAAATTGCCATTTAAACGTTTTATGGCCTCGTACTCACTTTCCCTTTCAACTCGTGCTCACGTATAGAATACATATAGACATACAGACAAACAGAGAGATAGACAAACATTTTTACTTATGTACATACATACATGCATACAAATAATGTACACAGTTGGAAAAATTATGGCAAAATGGCAGCTAGATTCGTAGATTCGTAAGCATGTACATATGCGTCGGAGTATGTGACTGTGTGTCTGTAACAGTATGTTATACAAATGTACGTGCTGATATTTAGTAGCAAATATGTATGTATGCTGTTGCGTATACAATTTTAAGGAACTTCTGTGATAAAAAAAATTGGAATAATTTATTTAAATAAATAGAGCCTTTAGTAAGGATTGTCGGATATCGTTGAAATGTGAATACGCATCCCATCCAGATCTAAAAGCTTCAAATATGTTCAGCTCTTTCTAATAATAGAAAAAGTTCTTTTATATATGACTACATCAAATGTCGGCAAACGATTACTCGTGCTGGGATCTCCAGTAACTAAAATTTTATACTGGACCTTTTTTGAATACTGAAATGATGTAATGTAAATCAATTTTTGTGATTCAAGTTTAGTAGTAAAAAAATTGAAAGCCCTTAAAAAGTGTCGCCTACCATTTTGGCAAATTTATTGTGGAAGAGATTGAATTTAAAATCCTTCAACTCGAAGAACTTGGTAGAAGTTGTTCATTACCGCAATTGACGGTCCAAGAGCGATTTCAGAGTATCAAACAACTTTTAAATGCCTTCCACTGAATTGTTAGCAGTTAATTTTATATAGAATTCAAATCAAGCTTTCGTGTGAATGCAGCCCGTAGGACTTGGCCCCAGCGAGCTTCGCTTCCAAAAGTAATGAAAATTATGGTTTTCTAGTTTCTAGATGCGAAAAGCTCGAACACCAAAGGCAATGAGCAAATTCTTATTTTAGTTTTAAAACCAACAAATTTTTTTTTTTTAATATCAACCGTTTTAATTATAAGAAGAATATTGCTCACATTAAACAAAAATCTGAAAGGATGTGGAATTCTCGTTCAAAGGTTCGAATAAAGGAAAATATACTTAGGAAAAATCCTGTATAATTACTAAAGTCGGTCGGTTATAGCTTGCGCCTAGAGACTTTGGAATTAGAACCCGAGCATACATTCATCCACAGATACACAGAATAAAGAACGGAACTGTATTTCAATCAGCTGAGGAAATGATGGGCAAAGCTTTACATGTCCCTTTTGTGGGACTTGCAATTCGTGTCGCTTATATGCACACCACCGAGGAGTTTCAATTGTTATTTAAAATTTTGCAATCAACTTTAATCTACTTTCGGCTTTTCTTTTAACTACTTTTTCCAATCTCCCCGATTTTTCCAAAATATCATATTATACGAGTATCACTGGAAAATTCCATGCCGAAAAAAATATCTATATAATTCAAAGCGAAAGCTTCGCCAAAATTTTACCAGAAAATTTCTTTAAAATGGGGTAAATTTTCAAAACTTTTTCTACCAAAAGCTAACACAATAAAGCACACAAACAACACCAACTCAGGGAAAGCTTCAATTTGAAAAAGGTATAAAGTAGAGAAAGTTAGTCAATGTAGTTAAAAAAACGAAAATAAAACTTGTAAACGCAAAGCAATGAAACTGAATAAAAGTTGAAAGTTGTATTGAATTGTTGTTGCTGTTTTTGGTGAAAACGATGCGTTTACTTGTTGTGCTATAAAAAAAAGCTGAGGCCCAAGCAACAGCAGTATTGCTGAAATGCAATGGTAAAAGTTTCGTGCACTGTTGTAGTTGTTGCAGCAAAGTGTTGAAATGCATTGGGGATTACGGCAGCATATGGTTATAGCGCTAGTCCAAGTTTGAGGTAATTCATCATGAGGGCAGTAAAGCAGCAGTGCTTTTTGTTCCATTGAGTAGAAGCGACCCAGCAGGAAAAATGCGGATATGTCAAAGCTGAATATTGAACGGAATTAAATTTCATTCCTTGGAGAATGGAGAGGAGGGAAATCACTATGATGCAACTTGGATGTCCTGAAGGGAACGTTTATTACAGGAATGTGAGTACTTTTCCCTAGGAAAAACTGCATTTGAACGAGCAATTCCGCTTCACTTTTTGGGAATATTTGCGGAAAAAACTGAAAAGTTTCAAAAATAAACAGCTTCCGCTGAATTTGAACCTGAAGCATTGTCAACTCGACTGTCAGTACAAGGTTTACCATCGAAGCAAATTTTTTCCATTTTACCTAAATTATTTCTGTCAGAGCTGGAAACCGGAACTGAAAAACCCAGGAAGCCTGAACCATTTTCAGCTCCAAAAATCATAGGGTTTATTTACAAAAATTCCGGGGATTTCGTATTTAATTCATAGACAATGTTTTTGATCACAAATTATTCTTTACTTTGTAAGTCATTTATTAACCAATTATAGCCAGTTAAAATACCCATCCCCAAACCTTTGGGTTCACTACAACCTTTCGATATTGGCTGCCTCTTTTTCAAGAACTATGTTTGGACTATTGAATGTGTTAAGCTTGGAAAATTTTTGTAAAATTGAAACTTTGAGTCTAGCAAGCTCCCTACATTGCCTATTAAATCTTCCGAATAGACACCGTAACATTTTAGTTGAATATCTGTGAAGAAATCTCTCAAAGAGTTGCCAGTTCATCTAGAGAAATGGAGTCGCACAAAGAAAACATTTTTGTCAAATTGTCTTTCTTCTAACAGAAAATGAAGCGAATATCTCTTGCTTCAGAAACCAGGCACACATTTGCCGAGTCACAGTGGTGTTAAAGGTTAGGCATGAATAAAAAACGCTTACGGAAGGCTGGTGCGCTTTCCTGCTGGGATGGCATTGCAACAGTTTAACAAAACCTAAAAAGCACACACATACCAATGCATAGCTAAATTAATGTTGGTATCAAAACAGTAAAAGAGTTTTGGAATTGTTTCAGAAATGAATTGAAATTGTTAAAACTTATTTATTTAATAGGAAAAAGAGTACAATTATAAAAAACTAGCTAGCAAGGTACACATTGTTGATGCTGTTGTTGTTGTTTTCATTGTGTATATCAACTCCGTTTATTGTTATTTTTATTTTTGCTATTGTGATTGGTATACATACATATATACCACTTTACTTGTGTATACGTGAGCTTGTCTGCTGCCATGTGCAACTGTTTGTGTGCGCAAAGGTATAAGTTTGAGAGTGTATGTGTTTATGTATATACATATGTACAAAACTTTTTATGATGTCTACAATGTCTTATCAGTAGCTACGCAACAGCAGCACAAAACAACAAAATTTATTAGAGAAAATCTACAACAAAACGTGAATTGAGCGCGTGGAACCGACGCGGCGGAGTGAAGCAAGCACAAAATTGAAAGCGTTGGAAAAAATTAGAAGCATGCATTTGAGCGCCCACGTTGGCTGGCGATTTTGCATGCATGTGTGTGTGTGTGTGTGTATGTGTGTGTATATGTGCCAGTACAGTTCATTTACTGTTTTTTCTCCTTTCTACCACTTTAATGCGTCTGTGTGCTAGCTCATGTGTTTGAGTATGTGCGAGTCTGTGTGACATTTCTATGTGGAAATTTTGCTCTTATTATTGTTGTTGTGATTTTCTTGAAATTATTTGCAAACACACGCACTCATGCAGGCCTCTAAATCTGTATTTTTAATGCAAATTTCATTTCATTTCAACAAATTTAAAGCTTAATTTATTTGAAATAATACAAATTTAGCTATGTAAAAAATAGCACAAATTTATATCCATCAGCTAAGTAGTTTAAATTAAAGCTCACGTTTACGTTGTCACGATTTATTCCAAAAATGTTTGTCAGTTCCTTTAAATAGATTCCTAATTTTTTCCTTTTCCTACATCCTACATATAATGTAGAATTTTCGAAATATTACGGGTATTCATTTATCAATTTATCAAGTGTGTTAAATGGCAAAGTGTTTGTGCAAATGGTGTTTGGGTGTCAAAAAGAAAAAACTAAAATGCCATGAATCAAAAAAGTAAAGATTAATGTTGGAGCTGTTCGGAACAAATTACTGTAACCCTTTTGCGTTTATTTTGATTGTTCAATACTAAACTTTTGTCATAATGTTATAGATCATAGCTAAGCAGGGTTGCATTCGTTGCCGTCTAAGTTTAAAAACATCGTTTGCACAGCGAAATAATCGCGCAAATTTATCACATTTGTGCAAATGAACTTTCATACAAAATTTGACAGTTCGTTTATCAGGTGATAAATTTGTCAAGTTTGTCAGGCTTTTGCGCGTTTAAATGAATACCCCTATTAAAAATATGCAGTCACATATTTAAAGAGGCCGGATTCAAAAATTTAAATCCACAAATTATCTTTAATTGATTTTGGAAGAAAAATATACATACATATGTGTACAAAGGAAATAAAAACGTATATACATTTAATAAGTTTAAAGTCTATCGATTTATAGTCAAAAATTCATCATGCACATTTTTATCCTAACTTTAACCATCGTTAAGCTATACATATTTCTATTCACAATTCCAAAGACACAATAACATTTTGAATGGTATCTGAATATAAGCATCACTCGAGATGTGTTATTTTTTTACCAATTGAGGTTGGTAATAGAGCTACTAGAAGAGAGAAGATCCAATTGTATACTTAAAAACACTGATGGTAATCATTGCTATCCTACAATCCAATTAATAACGAGTCATAATTAGTCAGCATTCTAAATATTTTCGCCTGATTCCTTATTTTTAGAAAATCAAATATTTTATACTAACTGCCTATTCCAACAAGAGTCAAAATTTTTTACTTTATATCAATTGATATGTTTTTCTATAACGAAATATTTTATCTGTATGAAGACTAACAATTTAAATGGCAATCAATTGTGACTGTCATGCCAGAATGTAACTGTAAGAGCGACAGTCACACAAGTTAAAGTTCAATATTTTAATTCTATGAAAACAATTGTCACTGTATCGCAAGTATTATAAGGATGTAAATGAAGCTCCACATATTCTTCACAATTCTCAAAACAGTTGTATGGCGTTCGTAACGGAGCCACGAATTTGAAATATGTTTTGCTTCAACGGATAACTATAAAGGAAAAAAATAGGTCCAATGCCAAAAACAGACAACAAGCTTTTCCCATTTCACTCAGAGGAATATTCCTCAAAATGTAATCGGGGATCAAGCCAGTTTTTAACCTGTGCAAAATTTGAGGGTGACCTTGATATTCTAGGTTTGCGCCAATATCATTCTCATCTAGGCTTACAACATCCACTATAAAAAATTTCAAGTACCTATATAAAAGTAATTTGTATCAATGTTTTATCGGTCGTCGTTCGTCAACGGCCTTATAAAATGGAAGGTCATCAAAAGCTGTTCTACCTAACAGAAAGAAATAAAACTAGGAAAATAATTAAAATCCATTCGAGATTGAAGATCTTTAATTTTTCGTTTGCTAAATTGCCTCCACAACATCTCTCGATAAGAGGGTAGAAGGATATTTGATGTTCAAAGTTGTTGGAAAGATACAGCCGTAGAATGGTAAAGGTGTTCGGAGCGTATGATAAACAAGTTTTTCTCAAAACTGAATAACGTAAATTAACTGACACCATATCTCCAAAACGACCAAACCGATTTCGTTCAAATTTTTATGGTATCTTCGATAATCCCACAGTTCCAGATCTACCATAATCATTGTAATCATTGTATTCAAGCTAAAGATGTCGGTTAAAATTAAGAAAATTTTAACATCATTTTTAAAACACTGCCAAGCAACTAAATTTTAATATTTTCTTTGAAATTCTACTATCGTTTATAGCCACAAGTCAATATATTAAAAACTTGACACCTTATAAGATGAACCCTTAAGTTTTAAATGTCGCGCTTCTAACATTAAGAGCCAGTTTCACAGTGGATATTTAAACTCTGATTGCAGTTTAAATAGGGAATTTCAGTTTCACAGTTGGAAGTTAAATACGATTTAAATAGCCGATTGTGGATATTTAAATACGCCACAGAGTTGCAATCGAAAACAAATAAACAGCTGATTTCGGATGTGCAAACAAGCTGCGTCGACAAAATTGCAATTTATAAGAGATCAAATTAAACATAAAACTGCATGGTATAGCACATTAAAATGATCCCGTAGTATCATAAATATTATAAACTGTGCATTCTTTGCACTTTGCACTTACAATATCCAATAATTCACTTCTTTCGGCCGACGAAAAGTTTTTAGTTCGCGCTGCCTCCACAATTGAACAGTTGAACATATGTATGTTTTTGGCAAGTTGTGCCAACCTTCAAATGTCAAATATTCCATGTTTAAATAAATGCACTGTGAAACTCAAGAAAAGTTAAACTAGATTTAAACTCAATTCGCAAATTAGATTTAAACATCCACTGTGAAACTGGCCCTAAGAAATTAATCTCATATTAAAAAATTAAATCATGTAATTATTAAGTTTTGTTGCCTTCATCTCTTCAATTATTTTTTCACAAATTCCATGAAACTCTTTCATAACTATTTCGTTTTCCCCCGACTGTCTAAATTGTGTTTCTGAACTGAGAAACTTGCACAAAACATATTTTAAGCAGAAGCTAAAAATTCATTGCAAGAGTGTAAATTACGAGATGCTTAATACAGAATAGTAAATTGTTAAATATCTTTAATGCAAGCTTAATTCATTGCATTGGAATTTTTTTTAATGTTCGTTACATTTTAACATGCTCTCTATATTCTCTGTCGCTCACTACGAGAGACGCAGAGCGAGAGTGAAAGCACAGAATTGAGCGCGTAATAATTACTGAGATTGTGGTAAAGTCGAGTAATTCTGTGTATGTGTGTGTGTGTGTTCCGCATGTTCGACACTAACGTATTTCATTAACATATCCACTTTGATTCATTAGACTGCACACTGCACACCTCGACTGAATTTGCCCTTGATTGTGGCCTTTTCGCGAATTTGTCTGCACAGTTCGGCACTTTAACACGTTATAGAAATGTTTTTGTAATTTTAGTTTCAGCTTTTGTTGCTCAATTTTTTTCAAGAATTAATATAAAATATTTTTATTTCTGAATTTGATCCTATACCCACTTTTAGTACAGACAAGCACCAGCAAAAACAAATGTCAAACACGAATCAGTTCCTGCTATCTGCTGCCGAGCGTGCGTTGCTTTGTGTGGGCAACAGCAACAGGAGTGTGCCACACCATGGCATAGACACATTCCCATATTTATGTATGTGTGGAAGCATTCTGTATATAAGTTGTTTGTATATAGCCATTCCTACTTCTGGTTCCAAGGCAGCAACAATGCACGCTCAATCGGCGTTGAGTGAGTGAAGGTAAAATACTTAACCCTCTGCTGTTCGACATTTGAAATTAAATTTATTGTGTTTGATTTGACTGTTTTGAAAGAACATTTTCTTATTTAAAAAAATCATTAAAGTCGTATATATTGCTAGAACTTTTCACTTTTCACATTCAGACCTGAGTAAAATTTCACGCAATTATTAATTTTTTCAATAGCAATCTTAAGCTCAATTCCACGTCAAATTTCACTCCCATTTCTAAACAATATTTGATATTCTCGTTTTTCACTTTCGCTCACATTTCTCATTATTCGTAAATTTAAGAATTGTAAAATGTAGCAAAACATTTTTTCATTTTTATGAAAACACACATATTTTCCAAACGCAAGGCTCTCTATAAAACTTAGAAACCCACTTAGGTTCATAAATCGAAATTCCCAAATATCAGTCGACAGCAAACTGCTCCTCTACAAAGTAGTCTTTAAACCTATTTGGTCATACGGTATACAGCTGTGGGGCACTGCGGCCAACTCAAATATAGAAATACGGCAAAGATTCCAATCAAAGACTCTAAGAATGATTACAAGCTCACCCTATGATGACACAAACAACCAAATCCATCGAGATCTCAAAGTTCCCACAGTCATTCAAGAAATAAATAAGCATGCTACGTCGTACATCCGCAGGCTCCAAAACCAACCAAACCCACTCATATCAGAATTGACGTCCCAGTCAAAAACTTTCACACGACTCAAGAGCAAGTCAAAGACAGATCTTTTCCGTGGAAATGGACTGTTAAGAAATGGTTGCACTTCATAAATGCAATAACTTTTTTAAAGCGAAATAATCTTCGAAAGGATTATTCCAAAAAATTTGCGAAAAATTAAATTTTGCATTAAATTTAACGAAATTATTTTCACTTGTTCAAACCTGCGCTACCTTGAGGGAAAAATTCAGTTCGATTTTTTTATGTGCTGTATTAAAACTGAATTGATTTTTTTGTTATGACAAAATTTGATATTCGAGATATTTGTATGTACATAAATGAGGACAATTTCTTTGCTACTTTCTGCCACGTGAAATTCTTGATACTTGTACTTTCCACAGCGATGTAACGACACGACTATATATTCACGATAAAAACTATGAATACGAGCGCACTTTTCAATGATTTTTTCACAAAATTTAACAGATAGAATTTTGATTGCACAGATATTTTGATCTATTCTTTACATAAAATTTTGCTGGAAAATGCATGATCTTAGTAAAAATTTCACGTACAGGAGCAGAGTATAGTACTATATGTATTTAAAATTATATCGTTAAAAGTTTTACTTTATTTGTACAAGTTAAGATATGACTTGTGAAAAACCTTCGTTTATTAGATAGACAAACTTTGTGGAATTTTGGTTATGCTCAGATATGTACTGAATAAATTATGTCAGTAAATTGTGCAAAAATTAGAAACTGGCATATACAATTTCCTTGTCACGTTCTCAATTCGATTGAAATAAATTTCAATAAATCATACATCTCTGGTTTCTTAATTTCAAACTATGTAAAACTAAAAATGTCAAGTTACCGGAGCTCTAGAACACCATCTTTCCATTTCGCCTAATTAATTAAATGATAATCAAAATCAAGTGAAGGTGACTTTGACAGATAAATCCAGAAAACAATCACTAAGAATACAAGATAGTATTGAGAGGAAACTAATTTTGAAGCAAAGCTTAAAATATTCAACTTCAGATGAGAAAAAAGTTTAAATTTCAACTGCAAAATAGCGTACAATAAATTTTTTTGGCGAAAATGTCCACCGTAACAGTGTTCAGTTTTTAAATAAAAGTTCTATACATAACAAATTAACGTATATGCACATCCAACGAAAGCTCAGGCTAGAAAAGAATTGAAAAATTCGAAGGCATAATTTTAGGCATCAACCCCCACAAAAACTAAAATTTCGATATAAACAGCAAAAAGAGAAACGAGTGGAATTTCAGTTAAAATTAGCAGCCCTTTTAGTTTGTGACTGCTTTAAATACTTGGACAGTAGCGGGTTAACACATCGAAAACGCCACAAGTAGCGGCGTTCAACTATTGAATTCGTTTTTTTTTTTAAGTGAAATAAAAGTATGCACTCTTATATCTAACGATTCATATGAATATTCAATATTAAAAAATTCCTCAGCATATTTTTAGGCAATTAAACGCACAAGAAACTTCCTCGAGAAATAAGCATTACTGGAGCTAAACTTTCTTGAAACGCAACATAAAGTGAATTTTGTATATTTGTAGCCTGCTCTCAGGCGCAATTTTCAACTCAAAACAAATTTTTTACACAAATATTTGTTAAAATATATTAATTGAATATTTGACTCACACAATTCACAGACTCCAACAAATTGTCGTGTCTGCCTGAGTTACTTTAAAGTAAGTATGTGTACGAATTTGTTGTACGCCTAAAATGCTGCTGTCGAAATGCCATTAAACGCGAGATTGCCACGAATCCTGCACACACACACACACACACAAGCACAAACACCGAATTTTCACTAGTAACGCAATTTATAGCAAATATTTGTATACTTTGCGCTTTTCTGCTCTCTCCTTTCCTTTACTTTACTTTGATTTAATTTTTTTTGTACATATTTTTTAATTCTTTTTATTAACTCCAATCAAACGACCACACTCTGACCATACACCGTTACAATATGCGCGCAGTTAGAGCGAGACACTACTCTTAAATGCCGTTATAAAACCAATTTTATTTGAATTACTTTAGCTTTTTAATTTTTTCGCTTCGTCCTTTCAAAATTTTTTGGGGGGGACTTTTTCTTTGTATTTGACTAGTTTGCCTGCTTGCCTTTGCTGTGCTGCTGGCTTGTTGTACACTGCTACCACGTATCAACCGCTCTGCATTTCAGTTAGGCGTCCTTACTCGTTGTACCCTAGCGACTTAATGTGCTCAGCGCAGCTTTCCACACGACCATGGACCAGCAACAGCAGCTGTGGCTGTAGCAGCAGGCATAACAGCGCAGTTCACCTACAACGCCAACGAACTTGTGCGAGTATACGTGAGAGTCCTGTCTGTCAGTCGAAATCCTGTATGCATCAGCAACGCTGGCTCTTGTAGCGCTCAGTGCACAGATTCCAGGATGCTGTTGCTACGACTCATGTTACCATCTCACTCTCTCTGCGCGGCACGCTGTTAATCAGCAGCAGGCCAGGCCAGTCAAAGCTTACACTCAAGCTGACGACATGCCAAAAGCTTTCCTGGTGGCTCATAAATTTTGTCTCTGCTGTTTACATTTAGCAGATTTTTTCTTATTTATCCATTTAAAATTGTTGCTTGAGTGTTGCCAGCTGCGAAGCAGCACACAAGGTCAATGTGTCTGAATGCTAGTATGACATGTCATCTAGAGCTGGACAGATTCACTTACATTACAAATACAACCATTACAAATATGTACAAGATTTCGTAATTCATAAAAATTCCACACAATTCCTTTGTTATGGATTGGAAACTTTTATAAAAAAAAGTGTAATTGCAAATTATCTATATTTTGCAACTCCTCACAAATGAGACTGAAATCGGATTTCGATTGCATTACTCGGAATTTTATTTTAATATTTTGACGACAGATGGACTTACATAAATTGTTAGAAGCATTTATTCTGAATTGTTGGCATATACAGCACATGGACAACTATTTATTCTGTATGAAATCGAATGAATTAACCCTCTAGATCCCAAGACCGTGGATGGCCCAAATTCTTTGTATGCTTATTCGCTTTCCGAATTCCGTTTTGCGTTCATATTTTGTTGTTTTATTTGGGAAATACCAAAAATTTATTCTATTGCGTTTGCAATACATTCTGATACTTGTATCCGCTGCCATAGTCATTTGAAGTTGGGAAATTGTGAAATTCGAACAAAGTAATAATTTTGAAAAAAGTATGAATTTCAAAAAAGTAAAATTTGTGTTAAAAGTGGTCGCAGTTGGATAAAAAATTATTGGCGTGTTGCCTGTAATGTTATGAAAGCCCAAATCGCTTTAATACCAAAAAAAAGTTTTCATAAAGATTTTATCGTCTAGAGGCGGTCTTGGGACAATTGGGTAAAAAAAATGTGTTAGGTAAGTTTGAAAGTGAAGCATTTCAAGAGATATTAATGTCTTTAAAGACACGGAACGTCGACAAATGCATGTTATTATCGCTTGGTGATAAAGCGATTGGAAAAATTTCCGATTTAATGGATTTTGATGGTGATACTGATGTAGAAGAAGATTTTGAAGACAATTTGGATGATGAATTCTGCGGGAGAGAATCCCTACCAATGATGGAGTTTACTAGGAGACTAATAGAGGTGTAAATATGACAGATTCAATGCTGGAATAAGAGATTTGTGTTACTTTAAGCGGAAATTCCACGTCGTTCGAAAAATTGTTGTCTCCCTCTTCTTTTGCTTAGAATAATCCTCGATCACAGAAACGCAAACGCAATGCAGGAGAATTTATCGGATCTTTTTTGGATATAGATCCGAACTCATGCTGGATAAATCTTCGATTGCATTTTCTAAACCCGAAGTAGGAGAGTATCTCAAAGAGCTTGATATGCCTTTTTAATGCTTCGAAATCTTTTTATTGATCAACACTGCTGAACAATCAAATATATTGTATATGCCACTCAAAAAAATATCACAACTCCATTTCTAACAGCCAATTCCGAAATTCGTCAATATATTGACATTTTATTTTTTATATCAATGCACTTTAATTACGATTTTTGCCAAAAATAACAACTTTTTTCACAAAAATATGTGTTTTTCGTAATTTTTTGGAGTATTTCTAAAAAAAAATAGAATCGTGGCATTTTGTTTATTTTCTATCCAAATCTGTTATAAACTTTTATTTTTGTTTAAATAAAATATGCGAAAAAAAAAATTTTAAATGAATTATTTTTGGCTTTCTTTCCCAAGGCCGCCTAGAGGCGGTCTAAGTTTTTGACCCTGTAAAACCCGATCCGCACAAAAAATTTGGTTTTTTTTAAAAAGATCCCTTACTTTTAACACTAATCAAGCCCAAAAATAATTTTTCTATTCGGAAAAAAAATTTGTGAACTAGAGGGTTAATTTCACATACTATTGGCACATTTATTGATATGTGTCTTAGAATGACAAGTTTCAAATTTGTTTTTTTAGCACATATTATACTTTAAATAATATAGTTATGGTTTTGTCCATTTGAAATTGAATATTCAGAAAAAATAATGTAGGTATGTGATAAGAATTAAGTTGTATAGTTTCCAATAGTGCATTTCATTTTACGCACTTTATGTAAGATATAAGTTAACAGCTTGCTCAGTCCTGGAGTAGTAGTATTTTCACAAATTGGGGAAGTGTCCGACTTCATCCAGCCTAACGTCCTTGATTGGAGCTGCGTAGCTTCGTCTGTCCGCCTGAGGACTTCCTGATAGTAGGTTTGAAGGGCGTCCAACTTCTCTAGGTGGAAGCTTTCCTTCCAGGACTTAGGCATTGCATATGTTCATTCAGAAGTCCAACAGATCAAGCTGCTTAGTATTTTTGATGTCTGCTCTTTTACATCTTTGCGATATTTCAACAAGAACCTATTACAGCAATAACGACAAAATGAGTTATAATTCGAAGCGTCAAAGTTTCACACCTCCAACACCTCCCATTTCCATCGTTGTATTTTTGTATAATCTCTGGTATAGGTACGGTGACCAACCGTACTATATTATATAGAACAGTACTCTATTTTAATCCGATGTTCTATATGATATCTTTTGTTATAAAAAACATGGACATGTTCTCTATTTTAACATGTGTTCTATATTTGTTCTATATTTGATACAAATCGAATTAATATAGTATAAAAAACAAATACCAAGCATGAATTACGAGCATTATCGAATTAAGCATATCATTATAGAATTAAGCAAAAAGGGTCAATTGATTTAGACCAATTCAATAAACATGTAAGCAGTTTTTATACGAGTTGTATTGATTACTTAGATCAATGGAGCACTGCATTCGAAGAGGTTGAATTTTTTGAACGGATGCTTCTTCGTGAAACGCTTTCCTGGGACAAAGTAGAAAAAAGTTTGGTGCTTATTATGGAAATGATGAGGGATTTAACTATTGATGACAGCGAACTATTTGACGAAATAGCATACGTTAAAAAGTATGTGACTTTGGACAAGATCGAAATGTGGTTAGAAAGTCAGTCGACAGTCGAAGAAAGATGGGTAGAGATTTTTAATCACTTTGACAAAAAAAGTATACCTTGTTAAAACATTGTAAAAATTGTGGAATTCAGTCTTTGCTTACCAGGGTCAAATGCTCCTACAGAAAGGGTTTTCTCTCTTATGAACAACATTTGGACTGCGGAAAAATCGCAAATGAATATTAACACAATTAAATCCATTTTAATTACAAAATGCAATTATGAACTTTCTTGCTAGATCTTAAACGTTTTTTATCTTATGTTTACTGGGTAAACTGTTTTTTTTTTATAATAATTATAAGTTATTTTGCAACATGATCTCTTATGTTTAAATAAAAAATACATTTTTAAAATGGACATTTGCCATTTTTAAATTTTTAGCAAAAAAAAAGGTATGTTGGTGAGCGTGTTCTCTATTTTCATTTCAAAAATATGGTCACCGTAGGTATAGGTGTACTTTGATATGTGCGTGTTGTGTAAGAGTAGCGCAACCAATTTTACTGATTTCATTAGTCGACGACAATATCTTTTAGATGATTTTTCCCCAAGCTCACAATTCACCATATCATTTCGGTCAGTCATAAAATATTCATTTACTAGTCCTTCAGCAGCATTTTCCTTTCCCTATTTACTGAAAAGTGCTTTGTCTGGTGCATATTTATTAGCTAAAGTGTCTGCTCTTCCGCAAAATTGTAATGGTCCAAAGGATCATTATCTTCGCCCTCTTAGTCCTTATTTCTCCGTTCTTCACGTTGCATTTCCGTTTTATGCTGATTTACAATATTTGTGACAGTTTCTTCGTATTCTTCAGTTTTAACGCCGTCATCTACATATACCTGAACAATCTAAATATACCAAACAAATTTTCGTTTGTCAGGACTACATGCTTTGTGCGATCCTTATCTCCTTAGAAATAAAAAAAAAGAGCAGTCAAGTGCGAGTTGGGCTCGCTCACTGAGGGTTCCGTACCGGAAATACCCTTTTTAGCGTTCGAATTTAGTTTTTCTTTGCCCGTCTGGCCATACAATTTTTTACATTTTGACCTACATCTTCGAAACCAATTCACCGAAAATTATAAAAAAATATGTTTAGAATCCATGAATGTAGCCCTTTTTAATGATACCCCACTCGATATAAACAACCCCTTTTTCTGAGGGGGGTCATCTTAAAAAAAAGAAATAAAAAAATTTAAAATTCGAAAAAAGGGGCAGCCATTCAGTCATGCGTGATCAAATACCTGGTAAGCCTGAATTTATCAAATTTTTCGGTTGAGAAATGGTGTGTGCAGATCGGATCATGTGGGGACAGGTCAGTTTTTCTCACATTTTTAACTATATCTTTCTAACCCGTTTACATAAATTTAAAAAAAATACATTCTATAATCTATGGATGTAGCCCTTTCTAACGATACCCCACACGATACGATTTAAAAATATTTTTATTTTGTCCGACCCGAAAACCGTTAAAAATTATAAAAAAATATTTCTTAACTTTTTATAGTGAAAATGTGTTCAGGTTATTAAGACCTAACATCGTGCAAAATTTCAGGTCTCTACGATGAAAAAAAGGTCGTTTTATATACACACTCCGAAGTGTTCCCGTTTTTTCCCTTTTAGGGGAACGGAACCCTAAAAACATTACAATAACAACAAAAATATTTTCATTTCAACTTACCTTTGACTAAAAACCAATAAACAAAGTAAATGCAAGTTCAATGCTTCTTTCACAAGACTATACAAACAAAATTACTGCACTCATGTACACTACAGTGACACTCACTTCTACCGACTGCCCTATCTTTAGCGTTGATCAAATTTTTGTGGTAAAAGCATTCGATTGTTGCTTGAAGCCTCAGTAACTAGAACAAAATTATTTGGTTTTAAAAAAAGTACAATTGGTCTTTTTGTTGTAGCTTATAGGATCAAAAGTCGCTGCTAAGGCAAATAACGCAACCTTCGCCCACAAAAACCGCGACAACAATGAAATGGTTTGAAAAATCTTCGTAACGAAAACAGTCGTAGCATGCCATGACCTCAATTAATACAATTTTTAAAGAAAAAACGGAAAAACATATTTTGTTCGGTCATATTTTAAATATTTTTTAAAGATGTGTAAACTGTAAAGGGTAGTGAAAGAGTTAAGAAAAAAAATTGCTTTTATTGTAAGAAAAAATTTTCATGACTTTTCTTCCTATTTATAAGGTATCGTCTATTAGAAAAGTTTGAAAGTAGAACATTTCAAGAGATATTAAGGCCTAAATATTGTCTTTAGAGACATATAACGTCAACAAATGCATAAGTCCTCATCGCTTTCCGATGAAGAGATTAGGAAAATTTGATGGTGATACTGACGTAGAAAGATTTGAAGTACAGTTTGGATGATGTTGCTTGCGAGACAGAGCCCCTACCAACGATGGAGTTGATAAAGAGATTAATAGAGCTGTAAATATGTCAGATTCCGCGTCGTTGGTAAAATTGTTATCTAATGAAATAATATAAGAATTGTTTTGTAAATCTTCATTTGTGAGAAATCTTGTCTTTAGCAGTCTATAGTTAAGTTCACCGAAAAATCTGCTTTTTGATTGGTATTTTCAACCCTTTTTTAGTATTTCCCTAGAAGTCCCATTGATAAGAACTTTAAAGGGTTAAATTGCTCCACAAAAAATCTGCGGAAAATTGGACTTGGGGTCAACATAGATATAAATCAGCTACGAGTTAACCGAGTGGAGCGATAAATCACTACAGGAAATGAAATTATGGGTGTGTTGAATTTACCGCCTCCACGATGAGCGAACCCCGCAAATTTTTTTCAAACTACGAGACATACTAAACATTAATGCTTTAGCAAATACACAATTTAAAACACTTTAAAACTTCGTACACTTTTTTTTAATTTAAAAGTTATCTTAACAGTGTAGTGTATAATTTGTGAGCGCTCCCGCTGGCAACCCTGTACATGGAAGAAATGTGAAGAATTACATATTGGCAAAAGTGATGTTCAGAGAAGATATTTCGAGACAACTCTGAAAAAGAGCAGGGTGCTTGCGAAAGCGCACAGTCATTAAATTTTTTAATATAAAGGATATTACAACATTTGTAAAATAACATAAACTTTGCTGTCAACTGGCCCGGTCCCCTTTGAATGCACTTTCTGCCGAGCCACGTCAATTTGACTGTGACCCCGGAAGAAGCTGCACATAAGAGTTAGTTAATGTTGATATACATATGTATATAGAATAGCCCCATCTCGAAACTGTTGGAGTTTGATTGTTTCCCCCGAAAGTCAAAGCTTTCAGCTGCTGCTCCGCTCACCAGGACACTTCAAATATCTCTTTACGCACATAAATTCAGTTGATACAAGCCGTTTCGCTATCTAGCCATCCACGGAGCACCAGCAATATTTACTGCACTGTGAAGCGGCCACCAATGGGCCAGTCATCACCTACACCAACACCTGCAGACTACACTGCACCGTTTCATACACGAACCGCCACTTTACTACTGTACTCACAGTGAGTTTTTATTATTTCCATGCTGTATTTCGAATATCGTTTTAAATTTTATAATTCTTAATAAGCGCGCCATTCGCCCCAAGCTTGAAATAATAATAATAATTGATTTGCGCAACAGCCCGTGTGGACTTAGGCCTAGCTTTCTCGCAATAACTTGTGTGTTGCTTGTGCTATTTTGCACAAGTTAACGGGACCTACTAACCGAATCCGAACGGGTATAAGAAGCTTTTTCTATGGCAAGGAATATTCTCGGAGAATTGCTAATTCATCGCGCAAAGAAACAATTTGAAAACAAATCTTCTTTGTGTTAGATGTTGGGCCCCGGCTGAGATTCGAACCGAGACGATTTCGCATTAGCGATTGTCCGAGCCACGGCGGCGGTTTGATCAAAATCCCGTTCCCCGTTCCCGTTTTTTCCCTTTTAGGGGAACGGAACCCTAGAAATGAATGTTTTACGTAGGTACTTCTACTTCTTTCCAAAATTTAAAATAAAAAGCAGTCAAGTGCGAGTCGGGCTCGCTCACTGAGGGTTCCGTACCTGAAATACCCTTTTTAGCCTTCGAATTTAGTTTCTCTTTGCCCGTCTGGCCACACAATTTTCGACATTTTGGCCTACATCTTCGAAACTAATTCACCTAAAAATATGAAAAAAACATTTCTGGAATCCACGGACGTAGCCCTTTCTAACGATACCCCACAATATGTAAACCACAAAAATTTTTCGCTGAGGAAATTTTTTACTATGGTAATCTTAAATAAAATTTAAAAAAATAGAAAAACAAATTTGTCGAAAAAGGTTGCAGTTTTCCAGTAATCTATGACTAAAGCCCTACTAACTCTGATTTTAACAAAATTTTAGCTTAAGAACTGTAGAAAGGCAAGGGGGGTATGTTCATTTTTTCGACATTTTGTCCTATATCTTCGAAACTGCTTCACCGAAAATTATAAAAAAAATATGTTTGGAATCCATGGACGTAGCCCTTTCTAATGATATCCCACTCGATATAAACAACAAAAATTTTTTTCTGAGGGAGGTCATCTTAAATCAAAAAAAAATTTTGAAATATAAAAATCAAAAAAGGTGCACCCTTTCGGTAATGTGTGATAAAATACCTAGTAAGCCTGATTTTATCAAAATTTTCGGTGAAGAAATGGTGTGTGCAGATGGGATCATGTGGGGACAGGTCTGTTTTTTCACCTTTTTAACTATATCTTTCTAACCCGTTTACATAAAATAAAAATAAAAAAAAACATTTTATAATCTATGGACATAGCCCTTTCTAACGATACCCCACACGATACGATTTAAAAATATTTTTATTTTTTTTTTGTCCGACCCGAAAACCTTTAAAAATTATAAAAAAATATTTCTAAACATATTTCTTAACTTTTTATAGTGAAAATGTGCTTAGATTATTAAGACCTAACACCGTGCCAAATTTCAGGTTTCTACGATTAAAATAAGGTCGTTTTATATACATACTCCCAAAACAAAAGTGACCTTATAAGTGTTCCCGTTTTTCCCTTAGGGGAACGGAACCCTAATAAAAGCAGTCAAGTGCGGGTCAGGCTCGCTCACTGAGGGTTCCGTACCAGAAATACCCTTTTTAGCGGTCGAATTTAGTTTCTCTTTGCCCGTCTGGCCAAACAATTTTCGACATTTTGGCCTACATCTTCGAAACCAATTCACCGAAAATTATAAAAAAAATATGTTTGTAATCCATGGATGTAGCCCTTTCTAATGATACCCCACTCGATATAAACAAAAAAAAATTTTTTCTGAGGGGGTCATCTTAAATTAAAAAAAATTTCAAAATTTAAAATTAGAAAAAACCGGCAGCCATTCAGTCATGCGTGATCAAATACCTAGTTAGCCTGATTTTATCAAAATTTTCGGTTGAGAAATGGCATGGGAAAATGGGATCATGTGGGGACAGGTCAGTTTTTCTCACATTTTTAACTATATCTTTCTAACCCGTTTACAAAAAATTTAAAAAAAATACATTTTATAATCTATGGACATAGCCCCTTTCTAACGATACCCCACACGATACGATTTAAAAATATTTTTTTTTTTGTCCGACCCGAAAACCTTTAAAAATTATAAAAAAATATTTCTAAAAATATTTCTTAACTTTTTATAGTGAAAATGTGTTAGGTTATCAAGACCTAACATCGTGCCAAATTTCAGGTTTCTACGATGAAAATATGGTCGTTTTATATACACACTCCCAAAACAAAAGTGACCTTATAAGTGTTCCCGTTTTTTCCCTTTAAGGGAACGGAACCCTAAAAAGGGGGAAAAATCGTTGCGATAGTATGTACAATGCTCTGACAATATATAATTCGTATTATTGAACATCAAATGTAGTTCAAATGTGAAAAAACTGACACCTCCCTCCCTCCATGATCCCATGGCACACCCTTCATTTCTTAAGCTAAAATTTCAATAAAAGCAGAGTTACTAGGTATTTGATCACGCATTACTGTAAAGTTACGGGTTTTTTCGATTTTTTTTAAATATATATTTTTTAAGACGAGTGTTTAAACTCGTACGAGGTGTACGAGTTTTTATTTTGAAACAAAGAAAAGAAATACGAAGGATTCCAATTTGAATTTTGTGCGGAGTTGCGCGTTTTACTTTACAATTGAAAAAAGGTGGACAAAGTTTATTTATTTAAATTGAAAAATCTATGGAGGCCACGGAGTTGTGGTGTTGCCGGCGCAGCGCTTTCTTGGAGAGTGAATACGGCCTCTCAGGGAAAAAGCAGGAGAACCGTTTACTGCGGTTGAGCGCTGCACAGTGGGCAGATCTGACTTAAGCAACGAGTAATCTGCTAATAACAAAATAATAGAGCAAAAACAACAAAATAATAAAAGAAAAATTCTAGAAAGCAAAAAAAATTACAAATCTCGATCTGCAGCTCTAACCTAACCACTGAATTCCCCCAGTGGAAAACATTGAGCAAAACTGACACTTATAGATATTTTTAGGCACACGCGTCTTCTTGAAATTCCACTTCGATAAGTAGATGACGGCAGATGTCAGTTTTTCGAAACATGTGTATGTATAGCAATCTTTTAGCATTAAAAACATGCGTATAGCAATCTTCCAGCAATACAAACAATGGGACAGCTGACTGATAACAGCGATAAGAGCGCTATCAGGTCACAATGGACGATGGCCAGATACCAGAATTGCCAGCAACCACATAATTGCTTTTGTTCTTTGTTCTAACTTATTTCTTATTGATTTAACATTTAACAAAATTAATAAAATATTTTAAGCGTTTTAAAAAATTTGTGTTTTATTTGCAAAAATATTTAGGTAGAATAATTCACATTTGCTGAATGCTGAAAATGTGATGAAATGCAATTCATAGGCAGACAGAGTTCTGCTCAAATCCTTTGTAATTTTTGCAAATTATGCGCTTTTTATAAGCTTTATATTAGGTTCACTTTGCGCAAGCGGTATGTCGTCAAATCTAGTAATCAATTTTTCACCCACTTCCCGACTACTTAGAGATCTGAAACTTTGCATACATGCGTAAACACCAAGACAATGCATGAATCAATAATGAATTTTATGGGCGTAGGATAAGGGGCGTGGCACTTTTTTATCAGCTCCAGATTTGTGTATAACTTTAGAACTACACATCACACATCAATGAGACTCGGTAGGAACTTACTACATATCCATATCCTTCTACTGGGAAAATAAGACGGGCGGTGGACAAGTGGGCGTGACACCGCCCATACAAACAAAATCATTTATATAGAATAGCTTTGGAACTAAAGGCCGTGCAGCATTGAAATTCTGTATACAGGCCGCTCTTGGATGCTTCGTCCCACTGGAAAATTTTTATGGGCGTAGGACAGGGGGCGTGGCACTTTTCAAGCAACTACACACTTGGGCTTCAGTTTATAATTATAGGTACACCACACATCAATGAAAAACGATTACTCGCCGCGCCTTGCAAGTAAAACAACAACAACTCATCGCGCCACAAATATGCCACGAATATTAGGGTCGATCACAGCCGTATTATTTGTTAAATTGAGGATATGACATATGACGATAGGAAACACTGTGAATACCCTAAATATTGTGTACTACTCTGCAAGTTTTAAATTCTTTTTGCGAAAAATTTCAGAGCTCTCAAATTGAATTTATGGAAGACTAAAAAGTAGAAAATAAAATTATATAAAAAAAAGAACTTTTTAAAAATAAGCTTTAATTTATTTAATGTACTAAAAAGTAGAAAATAAATTGTTTCCAAATCACCTGTATCTTACTATTAATAAAAGCTTGTGCGCTCAATATCCATATTCAAAATATCTTTCATTACTAGAATCTATTTGCAAAAAATTATTTAAATAAAATATTGTGGTCACTGGTTGACAAATATTGAACACATGAGCGCCCCAAGCTTTTATTGATAATAAGATACTGGTGACTTGGAAACCATTTATTTTCTACTTTTTAGTACATTAAATAAATTAAAGCTTATTTTTAAAAAGTTTTTTTTTTATATAATTTGATTTCCCATCATAAATGCAGAATGTTTTCGCGCGGAAACTTTAAATGGCTTAAAAAATTCATTTTATTCTCAAGGTACGAAATTTATGGAAAAGAAACGGTTTTTAAAAAAATTGGGTACGTTATTATTATCGCCCAACCCAACCCTGTTCAGAATCTTATCCACTGAGCCACCCAAGTTAGAAAGTTTTGTGGTATTACATATTTGTGTTTGTACAAATCGTTGTAATTTTCAGTTGGTAATATGTATATATTTTTATTGCTATTTAAAGTCGAGGTTTTTTCAATGTAAAAATATATACTATTTAAGTTGCATGTAACTGAGTAGCATAGTTACTGAGCTCGGTATCCCTGCTAAGACTAAGCTGGCGAGCAGGATGACGTTGAGTAACACACAATGCTCCGTCAAGATAGGAAGGGAACTCTCTGATCCTTTCGATGCCGTAAGAGGCTTTAGACAAGGCGACCGCTATCCAGCGAGAGAAGGAAAGATAAGCCGTACGTCAGGTGCTTCGTACCAACTCCGGCGGCCAAGATGGGCGCACCCCCTCTGCCACGCATACTTCCACATCCAGCACGAGCGGTGCTTCCTCTGGGTATTCAATGGCAGTTGGTTCTGGCGCATTTCATTGAAGATTTCCTGCTTTTTACTATCTGCCGCCAAAGCCTTAAGCTTCGTTCACATTCGACTTTTGCTTCGCTTTGCTTCAGAATTTCACTTTGACAGATAAGTTCAATACATGCTTTTATATGAGGCTTGCCAAATAGAACGCGAGGAAAGCGAAGCGAAGCAATGCGACGCAAAATGTTGGGCAACTCTCAACTTTTTTGCGCTTTGACAATCAGTTGTTGAAATTTTTTGTGATATTTTTCATATTCTCGTACGCTTGCAGTTGATTTCATTTTCTCGTGTGTTTGCGTTTTCAATTAAGACACTCGCGAATTTCAAACATTAGTAGCATAACTACTACTACTGCAATTATATCAGTAAAATCCAAAGTTAAAGCGTCCATTGTAGCAAACCTTCTACTTTTCACGCTTTGTTGTTGAATCTCGAACTGTCAAGCAAAGCGAGGAAAGTCGAATGTGAACGAGGCTTTAAGGTATAGGTACGTTCGTAAATGCAACCCAGCGGTTGCACTGCAAAGCAACGCGTTCGTAAAAGCAAAATGGCGCAATACTACTGCGTGCAACGCGTTCGTTAATGCAACGGCTTGGCACCGCAGTGACAAATTTCTGCAGTTTTCGCAGTAATTATCCTACTGTTGCCGGTTACAGAACACGAAATGGAAACGTAGAAAATGTATTATAAATGGATAAAAATTTGTTTGTTATCTTGTATAAAGATAGAATACATCATCTGGATAGGTTTTTATTGTTTTAAAGTAATTATTTACTTTCGGGGTAGGTTTTTACCACGACATATCTTTTTTTCACTCGTTTTACTCTTTCTTTATTGAAATTCATTAAAAGACTCACTTCAAGTTTCGCAACTATCAATTAATGCGTTAACCAAAATTTCCATCCTGAATCGCGTTCGTTAATGCAACCAACCTGCAAACGAAATCAGCTGATCGGGCAGTGACAACTGAAGTTGGCTGCACTGCTACTGTCACTGCACGAATTTACTGCATTTACGAACGTATCTTATTTCTGTACCAAATCGTGTTTTTTTGACGTTATCATTCCTTGCTGAACGCTATCTGTATGTTTTTTTTTGAGAATATATACATTTACATAAATGAAGTTATAGCTAATAGCACCACGCCAATTAGACGAATTATATTTGCAACTACAAATTATATTTATTGCGAGTGCAAGTGCCTTTCGCTACTAGGCCGCCTTAGATCCAGCATAGTCGCAGCAAGAAAAGTGCTATTCCATAGAGAAGTACGCATTTTCCACGCTATGCGAAGAAATTCTGAACAAATACACCAATACAGAAACATACTGTAATATGGAAATTACCAATCCATGGAAAATCATACCTCATGAAGGCGTAAAATAATAGAATAAATAACTTAAAAAATTGCTTTAAACGACATCTTAAAATGAAGCTGTGGAATACATGCTCATGTAACGGAACATTCGAATTTCTAACTTTTCCATAGCCGCAAACTTTCAGCAAAAATTCATTTAGATCTTTTCGATTTGAACAAAACGATCTCGCTTATACTGATCTTTATAGCTGGCAACGTAACGTAAACGTCCCTCATACTTTAGGTTTATGATAGTCTTCACCAACGGCGGGTGTTCGCTGCCTAGCTCGAGCCATAGCTTACCGCCCGTACGTAAATGTACACAGGCCAGATCGAAAACGAGACGCGCAATACGCAGGCCATCTGAACCTCCATCCAAGGCAGTCATATTCTCGTAGCTACAAAATAATATAATTTATTAAAATGTATAGATGTATTAAAGGTAATTGTGTGCAGCACGTCTCTTACATCACAACTTCCGGTTGTAAATGCTGAAATTCTTCGGAGCGCACATAAGGCGGATTTGATATGATCAAGTCGTACGTCTTGCCGTTGAGCTCTTCAGGTAGGTAGCTGCCCTCCGCCATGGTGTGATTGTGTAGTTGGAAACGGTCTTGCAAGCCCAGCAATTTGGCATTTTCCCAAGCTAATGCGGTGGCCGCTTTGCTGCGTTCAATGGCGGTGGCACGCACTTGCGGTAACGCGTGCAGTATAGCCAGTGACATGGCGCCGGAGCCGCAACCCACCTCGAGCATTTTAACTTTCGCGACTGAACG
This sequence comes from Neria commutata, assembly GCA_963457695.1. Classification (NCBI taxonomy): domain Eukaryota; kingdom Metazoa; phylum Arthropoda; class Insecta; order Diptera; family Micropezidae; genus Neria; species Neria commutata. Next base: position 42,831,740 of record OY735246.1, read on the forward strand.
ATATTCCGCTATTACCTTATGCACGAATTCCTCCGTCTCTGGGCGGGGTATGAAAACTGTCGGTGCTGTCTTCAAGGTTATGTCCATGAAATCCCACTCGCCGAGTATGTGCTGCAAAGGCATGCGCGCGCAACGCGCCTCACAGAGACGCTCGAATTCCTGCAATTGCGTTGGTGTAAAATGCACCTGCTGATATTGATATTGCGGCAGCGAGTTCTAGAAAAAGGCAAAAATGCTTAAACATGACATAATGCAATTTTTTAAATGGCTATTGTCAATTACGAATTTCCGCCGCAGCACATGCGCCACTAGGCACTTCAGATTGAAATCTATGTCACCAACGCCGGCTTCTTCCAGTTTCGTGTCCCAACCGTTTAGCGCTTCCGTCACGGCGATCAGAGGAGGTTGTTTTGAGTAGCATAACGCTGAGGCGCCCAGTTGTCGTATTTGCTGATGCAACCATTGCGCGCGCAGGAGCGCCATTGAATACAGCATAATGTTCTAACACATAGCTTCCTAATAAACACAGAATAAACTGTGCTAATAAATTCTTTAAATCTGCTACACGAATAAACAAAACAGCTGGTCGCAAGCAAAGGTTCGAAAAATTCGAACATTTCTTTTCTCAAAATTCGAAATCTTCCTTGGTTCCTGTCCCAGATGTACTAAGATGATTTCCATTTTCGATTAGTACATTATTTAGCACACAGCACATGCCCCAATCATTTACCGCACTGCCGCATTATCGACCCCAACCAAAGTTAAAAGTGTGGATTAAGAAGCAGGCCAGGCGTTTTCAAATTACTGTTATTGCAAATTTTACAAATGGTAGTATATGTAAATTAATCATGAATATAATGTTAAGGCGCTGAGTCGTTTTTTGTACTTTGTTTTCTAAAATCGGTTCGTTTGGTTTTTGCTGTCAGATTTTTGCTGTGAAATAATTAGATTCCAAGTTTGAGTTTGTACGAAGCAGAACATTTATTGAATTTTGTATATTGGAAAATAAAAAAAATATTGAAAACATTTCCGAATAATAAAAATATTGAAAACATTTCTGGTCCAATCGAGCCGGATTACAGTTCACTATGCCAAGATTAAGGAAAGCAAATAAAGATGGGATGGATGGTGGAGATGGTTTCAATGACACAGCCAGTGCGCCGAGTGCTGTAGGTAAATATCGGGGTTGTAGTTAGGGCCAAGGTTGAAAATTTCGCTTCGGCTTTAGAAGGAGGAAACAGTGCGAATTCAAATTGAGAAACAGTGCGTTTTCCATTTTGCGAATTCCATTGGAGCGATTTTTGTAAGGAAACAGTGCGTTTTCAATAATGCGAATTCAAATTGAGAAACAGTGCGTTTTCCATTTTGCGAATTCCATTCGAGCGATTTTCTAAGGAAACAGTGCGTTTTCCATAATGCGAATTCAATTTGAGAAACAGTGCGTTTTCCATTTTGCGAATTCCATTCGAGCGATTTTCTAAGGAAACAGTGCGTTTTCCATAATGCGAATTCAATTTGAGAAACAGTGCGTTTTCCATTTTGCGAATTCCATTCGAGCGATTTTCTAAGGAAACAGTGCGTTTTCCATAATGCGAATTCAATTTGAGAAACAGTGGGTTTTCCATTTTGCGAATTCCATTCCTGAGGGAACAGTGCGTCTTCCATTGTTTAAATTCCATCCGATAAAATTGAACGATTTCCCTGGCAACGGGCATTTTTCCGAATTTTCATTAAACAAATTTATTGTAGATACAGCCCGAGCAAACAAAATCAGAAGGCCCAGCCTATTACATTCCTCACCACGCGGTATTAAAAAAATTCCGAGTAGTATTTGATGCGTCATGTTCGACCGATACAGGCTTATCGCTAAATGATGTCCAGATGATCGGACCGAAACTACAAGGGGATCTAATTGACTTGCTTTGGGGATTTCGTTTGAATGCCTACGGTGTCTCTGCAGACATTAAGAAAATGTTTCTGCAAGTAAAGATAGTGTCAAAGCATTGGGACCTGCAAAGAATGTTTTGGCGAAACGAACTTGGCAACATATCTGAGTATTGGCTAACGGGGGTAACGTTCGGAATGGCCTCAGCCCCGTTTTGTGCAGTAAGAGCGATGCAACAGTGCGCAAAAGACAATGCGACCAAATGGCCTTTGGGTTCACAGGCGGTGCTTAAAAACTTTTACATGGACGACTGCCTGACCGGAGCTGATACAGAGCAAGAATTGTTGCATTTATCTCTGTAAATGAAGGAGCTTTTGGCGGCAGGAGGATTTGAGCTTACAAAATGGCGATCTAATTCTAAAAGCATACAGAGGGTTTTGGTTCCGCAATCAACAGACGATGAAAACTTGCTTAACACCAGCACAGAAGCATCAGTATTAGGCCTCAGGTGGGACACGAGCACGGACGAGCTCACATTCAAGGTACAATTCTTGCCAACGATTCGCGCCTTCGGTTGGACTAAGCGGACGGTCTTAAGTGTCACGGCGCGACTTTATGATCCAGATGGGCTAGTGGCGCCATTTGTGATAAGAGCAAAAATTCTACTTCAACTCATTTGGAATGCAAAGATCGGCTGGGATGCAAGGCTACCAGATGTTTTGGATATCATGTGGCAAGACGTATTTTCCCAAATTACACAATTTGAGCGCCTCCGTGTTCCGCGCTGGCTGGGCTATGATCGACGTTCCGAAATGTCCTTACACGGCTTTGCCGATGCATCTGTTCAAGCCTTTGGAGCGGCTATATATATGGTTGTTCAGACCGATGAGAAAATTGTTTCTAACATAGTACTGGCGAAATCTAGGGTTGCGCCGCTAAAGAAAGAGAGCATACCGCGTCTTGAGTTGCGTACTGCCGCCTTGCTCAGTGACCTAATGCAACGTATCCTGACAGAGTGCGAGATTGAACATGGAATCAAGATCTCATCAGCCACCTGTTGGTCGGACTCCATGGTAGTTTTGTGTTGGCTAAAGCGCGAAACCGGCACTCTCAAACAATTTGTAGCAAACCGGGTGCGACAAATCAAGGAGAGGATACCGACTTGTGAGTGGCGTCACGTTCCGACCGAGGCCAACCCAGCCGACTTCATCTCGAGGGGTATGGCTATGAGAGAGATGATCGAATGCCACTTATGGTGGCACGGGCCTGCGTTTCTCCAGCGCACCAAGGCTACGTGGCCGGAGCCACCGGGAGCTTTGCCACGAAATTTGGACATCGAAGTTCGGAATGAATGTCGGCAAACAGGACTGAATCAAGCTCAGTCAATCGTACCTGAGATAGCTGTCACGGCCGGAGTGCGGCGCTTCCCGGGGCAGAAATCCGGACAAGTTCAGTTGGTTGCGAGTGTCAACGCAATCAGTATAAGCCAGCAATCGCTTCTTTACCGCTATTCATCAATCAACCGTGTAATACGTACGACAGCTTGGATATTCAGATTTGTACGTTATTGCCGGGCCACCCCAAGAGATAGAGACAGGGCTCCCCTGAGTTATAGGGAATTGCAGGACTCGTTGGAATATTGGATCAAGCAGGAGCAACGCGACCATTTCAAGGACGATGTGCGGGTGCTGCAACTCGACGACAGCAACAGCCATTCAGAAAATCGACAACGACTTTCAAATGCAGTCGCCATGTTGACTCCTTTTATGAAAGACGGCATCCTACGCATGCATGGGCGATTGCAAAATGCAGATTTGCCAACCGAGCAGTGCAATCCAATTATATTACCGGGAAAGGGGCGACTGGCCTGGCTGTTGGGCAGAGCTACGCATCTCCAATTATTGCATTGTGGCGCGCAGCAGCTCATAGCCACATTAAGACAATGCTACTGGATAATAGGGGTACGAGCTCTAGCGAGGACATTAATCAAGGATTGTATTATCTGCGTGAAGTTGAAGGCCAAAATGAGTCAACAATTGATGGGGGACCTTCCGGCTTGCCGAGTTCGCCCTGCACGGCCTTTTCTCCATTCGGGAGTGGACTATGCGGGCCCTTTGCACGTGCGACCAGATCGACGGAGGGGAAAGGTTATATTGCTGTATTTGTCTGTATGGTATCGAAAGCGGTACACCTGGAATTCGTTTCAGACTTGACAACTAGCGCTTTCATAATGGCGTTTATTCGCTTCACATCACGCTACGGCCATTGCTTGCATCTCTGGAGTGATAATGGAACCAACTTTGTTGGGGCAGAGCGGGAGTTAAGCCGTATGCTTCAGACCTGGCAGACATCAGATCTCTCTGAGCAGTTAGCAGTGAGGCAAACTCAGTGGCATTTTATCACCCCTGCTGCACCTCACCAGGGAGGCCTTTGGGAGGCGGCCGTAAAGGCTGTCAAACATCACTTGCGTCGTGTCATGGGGGCACGACTATTGACGGTTGAAGCGATGCAGACCCTGTTGTCAGGAATCGGTGCGATTCTCAATTCGCGCCCGCTGTGTGCACAGAGTTCCGATCCACAAGATTTAAATCCTCTGACGCCTGGACATTTATTGATCGGCGAAGCTTTGGTGCCGGCTCTGGGAGGACGAGTGCCAATGGAAATTCCGGAAAACCGCTTGGACTACTGGCAAATGCGGCAGCAAATGGCACAAAGATTCTGGAAGCTGTGGAGCGATAGCTATCTTCACGAACTACAGCAGCGCCCCAAATGGCGAGAAGCTCGCCGAAACTTGAAGAGCGGTGACCTAGTTGTCATCAAAAATGAAATTACACCACCAACCCTGTGGAAAATGGCCCGTGTTACCACGCTGTATCCAGGTTCTGACGGTTTGGTGCGGAATGTCGGGCTTTGGACTGGTGACAACAGTATCACCCGGCCCATCCAGCGATTATGCGTTCTACCTTTAGAATCCATTGAGCCTCGATAGACGAGTCTCAAGGCCGGAGGATGTTAAGGCGCTGAGTCGTTTTTTGTACTTTGTTTTCTAAAATCGGTTCGTTTGGTTTTTGCTGTCAGATTTTTGCTGTGAAATAATTAGATTCCAAGTTTGAGTTTGTACGAAGCAGAACATTTATTGAATTTTGTATATTGGAAAATAAAAAAAATATTGAAAACATTTCCGAATAATAAAAATATTGAAAACAATAATAATGATTGAAATGCAATTGATTTTGTGTAGAACAAATTCCACATAAATTACTAATCTCAGTGTTAAAAATTACCAATTTTAATAGCACTCCTCTGAACACAAACAAAACTTCTTTATTTTTAAATGTACTCAGCTCTAGAGCTTTAAAAAATTTGGTTTTATTTTCTGGCTTTCACAAAGATCAAATTAAAATGACAATACAAAGTTTGCAACAGAGTTGCATTTTTCTGGTAGTACCCTCCTTTGAGACGGTGTTGCCACATTCTGCCCCCCGGCCCCCCGGTATGACGACCCGTGCAATCCTTCGTTTTATGTCTAGGACTGCTATCTTCGCAGCTGGTCGGTGGTATTCGCCGGTCGATGTGCGGACGGTAGTGCTTCTGACTTGTGCGTCTTTGGCAGCGTGTATGCTGGTCACAACACCCTTTGGCCAGGTGTAACGGGGAAGATTAGGGTCTACAATGATTACCACGTCACCTTTTTCTATTGGTTTCGTGTGATCGAACCATTTCGACCGTCTGGTTAGAGTTGGCAGCACTTCGGCCACCCATCGTTTCCAAAACATGTCAGCTAGGAATTGAGGGTGACGCCAGGAACTCTTGACGTATTCATCTGTTGAGCAGAATTTGCCTGGTAGCTTTCTTCCAGAGCAGCTGCCCAGCAGGAAATGATTGGGCGTTAAAGCCTCGCGGTCGCCGGCGTCCAACGATTTGTAAGTAAGCGGACGACTGCTGACTATGCCTTCCACTTCCACGAACAAGTTGTGTAATTTCTCGTCGGTCGACTTTGTGTCGGGTGTAACGATACTGTACATTACGTATTTAACGGAGCGTATCATGCGCTCCCAGGCGCCGCCCATGTGTGGACTCGCTGGCCGGATGAAAGTCCATTTGCATTCGGCGCTTGTAAACTGCGCCTGTAGAGCATCAAAATTCAAATTCGAGTGAGCTTCGCGTAGCTCCTTCTCAGCTGCAACCAGGTTGGTGCCGTTGTCGCTAAATATTTCAATTGGTTGTCCTCTTCTGGCGATGAAATTTCTTATCGTCATTACGCAGGAATTCATAGTGAGTGAGTGTGCCACCTCGATGTGAACAGCGCGGTCATACAAGTGAATAGAACGTCGTATCTTTTTACCGTGCGCCTTCCAATGGTCACTAAGAACGGGCCGAAGAAGTCGATGCGCACGTAAGAAAATGGTTTCATATAGGCCGCCACACGTCCTTCAGGAAGTGGACCCATTTCGAGCGGATGCAGGTTCGCGTCGTGCAGCTTGCAAGGCATACAGTTTGAGCGTACAGATCGCAGAAATCTTCGCAGGCTCGAGATGTAAAATCGTTGAAATATTTCGTTGATAACCGTGTCATGATGTACATGCTGGTACTTCCGGTGATACCAATCAATTACCAGTTTCGTGATTTTGTGAGCTTTTGGCAAAATGATTGGGTTTTTTGCTGCATCCTCTATTGGCGCTTTCTCCAAGCGGCCGCGCATACGAACGATTTCGTTGTCGTCAAGAAAAGGTTTTTTTTTTATATACATGATTTATTTATTGGATCGCTCTTAAGAGCCTAACAATAAGTTATCAAATCTTAAATCTAGGTACTGTATATTTGCATTACAACCAGTGTTGCAAATACAAAAAGTTTTCAGGCGTATTCTTTTGTTTGTACAATGTACAATGCATTTAAAATATATGTGTAGTTATGTGTATGATGGATAATCAGTTCTGCGAAGACGGCTGTGGGTTTGTGTGTGGAATAGGTTTTTAGCCAAAATATTGGGATGAAAAGGTGACAGCTTTCTAAGCGGGCTAGACTTTGGCAATACGCATCGTGGGTCATTTCGTAGTTGTAGTTGTTGACGTTGTTTTTTCTTGCAGTTTTCGATGAAACGCTTCACATAGGCTACGCAAATCTCAAGGCGTTCCCACTTGGAAAATCGGCTAACATCGATAATTGCTTGCACCTCAACTTGTACTGCACACTGCGACAGCAACTTGTATTCTTCTTCTGCAGGTTCAAGTTCGTTCGTATATAGCTCGTATTTTGACCATTCTTCCTTTGGTAGGCGCAAGAAGTCAGGACCGGAAAACCAAGAATTCGTTGGTGCAAAATCGGTGATGTTTTTCCATTTTGTGGCCGCATCAGCTACGTTTTGTTTTGAGCTCACGTAACGCCATTTTATTATGTCGGTGTTTTCTTGTATTTCCGCTACTCTGAACATTACAAATTGTTTGTATTTACGCGGATCAGAACGCAGCCATGTCAAGATTGTTTTCGAGTCCGTGTAGCAATGTGTGTCAGAAATTTCGAAGTCGTGTCCCTTGACAATAGCGCTAGCTAGACGGGAACCCAAAACCTTGGTCTTGGCGCTGACAAGAGCGATATGAATTCCTTCTTTGCACACAATCCTGAAGTATGCTACCGCAGCACTTGCAGACTCGCTTGCGCGGACAAAAACATGTAGTTCGAATCGGCAACCGTCTTTTCTGTAGACGCCAAAATAACATCTTGGAATTTTCACTCCGCAAACATGCTTAAGGAGTGGAAGCCAGTGTTTCCAAGGGCTTGCAAATTCTTCAGGAATAGTATCATCCCAGTTGATGCCACTTCGCCAAATGTCCTGTAGCAATATCCTTATGCGAATTGTATAAAACGACAGAAATCCTTGTGGGTCAAATATTGACATCAGCAGTCGGAGAAGTTCTCTTTTTGTTGGTAGTCTTTCGACACTTAAAATTTCGTTGCTGGCCTTGGTAAACTTTGTGTTGAATGTAAACACGTCGTTGTTTGTATACCACTACAACCCAAGTACCTTTTCTGGTTCTACCACTTGGTTGATTGTTTTTCCAGCCTTGCAGAAGTCGTTCATTCGTTCTGTCTCTCCGAGTGCGTCAATCACTTGTGTGTAGTTTGACACCCAACCTCTGATGTGAAAGTTTCCGCGTTTATGCACCTCCTTTACATCTTTGGCCAGTTGAATGGCTTCTTGTGGGCTGTCAGCGCAGTCCAGCAGGTCATCTACGTAGTTCCTCTCTATTATAGACTTGGCAGCCCTCGGAAACTCTACGAAAAATTCTTCAGCGTTCCTGTCTCTTACGTACTGGGCGATAGATGGAGAACAACTGGCTCCGAATGACATTACTTTCAAGACATAAACATCGGGCGCTTGAGAGGCATCGCAATCGCGCCAAAGGAACCTTTGTGAGTGCTGGTTCTCGTCGTCTACACTGACTCTGTGAAACATCTCACAGATATCAGCACAAATGCCAATCTTGCCAATTCGAAAGTTGTACAAGACGCTCGTGAGCGGACGCAACAAATCTGGGCCTTTATCTTTTACCTTTTCCTTAAAACCGGAATCCTTGTTAAGCTTTTTCTCAAAGTAAGTATTCAAGTCTACGCCTTGCCAACTCGTAATTGTCTGGTAGTGCTATATTGTCTGAACGCCAAAGTAGCTTAGCCGTGAAATGGTCGCCAGTTCGCTTGACGTACTTTGCAAGTTGATTTTTATCGCCAACGTCGTGTACATCGCGTAGTGGCGCCTGCATTTCTGTGCTTTCAAGCTTCATGTTTTCAATTGGAAGTTTTTGGAGCGCCAGAATAAATAAAACTAACGGACAAAATTAAAACTAAAAAGTAAAGAAAAGAATTCTATGAAAAGAAAAATAATATTTTCATCTCTTGAAATTTGTTGTGTAGCCCTGAAAAGGGCAGTTAATAATTAAATCGTTCCATTCCGATTGCGATTGCAATGGAAGTTGACTTCTTTGTAATTCAATTGAATTACTTTACTTTTTAGCAGCTGCTTTCTTAGGCGTCGATGGCGCCTTCTTTGCTTTGGCGGCACTGGCAGTTTTTGCTTTGGGTGCTTTTGGCTTCGATGCACTCGCTTTGGTGACTGCCTTGGCCTTAGTCGGTTTAGCTTTAACTGTGCCCGCCTTCTTAACAGCCTTCACCTTTGCTTTCTCTGCTTTCTTTTTGTCAGCAGAAGCAGTTACTTTCTTCGTACTCGCAACTGCGGTCGCCTTCTTCACTTTCTTCTCACCAACCGCTGCAGACTTTTTCGATGCTCCTGACGTAGCCGTCTTTTTTCCTGCACTCGCAACTGAAACCACCTTCTTCTTGATATTCTTCTCAGCAGGGGATTTTACTACTTTCGCCTTTGGCTCCTTTGTAGCAGCTGCCGATAATTTAAAGGATCCAGATGCACCCTTACCTTTAGTTTGAATCAATTTGCCATTGGCAACAGCAGATTTCAAATATTTTTTTATGAACGGCGCCAATTTCTGCGCATCGCATTTATACGTAGCGCTGATGTATTTCTTTATGGCCAACAGCGAGGAACCGCCACGCTCCTTTAAATTCTTAATCGACGCATCGACCATTTGCTGAGTCGGTGGATGAGTGGGAGCTGCTGATGGCTTCTTTGCCTTGGTCGATTTTTTAGCGGCAACTTTCTTCTCAGCAGGAGCAGCAGCAACTGGAGAGGCTGCGGTAGCAACAATAGCGGCATCAGACATCTTAATCTTTTTGTTGTGTTTTTCAATCACTTAATACAAAATTCACTTGGAAAGTTTTTAAAATTCACAAATATGTACTCAGTGAAATACTCATTGCCACCTTGAATTTACCTCATAAGAAAACCTGAGAAGCGCGTAGAAGGGCGATACAATAAGAAATTACAATTCAGTAGATATGAAAAAATCCGCATTGATAACTTTACACATGTTTTTAAATTTATAAATGTTTCGAATTCACATATTGTACAAACCTGTCTTTCTTTATAATCTATAAATATCAAACTTCAATATATTCCAAAAATTAAGACATTCTCTGTTGCATGAGCTATGCAATTACTCGGCAAACTGACACTTTGTAGGAACTCCATCTGAAAATATAGAACTTTTTTATTAAAATTACCACCCATTTTCCAAATATATTTTAAACACTTTATACAATACATTCTTCAAACAATTACTTATACAAAAATGTATTTTACCATCATATATTTCTTATGCTAAACAAAGAAAAAATATTTTCCAATTATCATCTCTGGTATGAAGTGCACCTCGTTTCCTGCAATAAGAATCGTTCCTTTATCAACATGCTACAATTATAATTAAAGTTTGAACGATAATTCGATATATAAACCTTCGAAAATATTTACTACAATGGGTACGTGTATTTAAGTTCAACCTTATCTTACCAAAACTCGTATTTATTGTTCATTCTGTTTAGTATTTTTTGCAATTGTTGAAAGTGTGTACAAAAGCCATCGTGTCATGTGGGTACATATACCACATTCGTATTAAAGAAAATGTAAGCCAGTAAAATTTATTTAAATTACATGGGAAATTTTATATTAAATAATTCCAAGTATACATTATAGAAAACTGCAGCTACTCGAAATAGATGATTTAAAAAAATTATAATAACAAAGAAATTGTCTATTTGAGTAAATTTTCCAGCTGAAGTTTAACTGTGCATGGGCTATACATAGTACATATAATTATGTGCAAATGAAACACACAATTTGTAGACTATGTTTATTGAGCGTATATATTTAAGAGGATATATTTTAATTAAATATTCTAAAAATTTTTATTATGTATAAGTAGTGATTATCAAAAATAAAACCAGAATATAAGCAATCTCGCATTGTTGTGAAAGTAGTTTAAAGTAAGGCAAGATGTTACTTTTTCACAAGATACCTACTCCATACTTAAATTTCCAAAATGTAAATATTGCAAGTATGTAATTTATGTAAAGGTGAAACTCTGAATTGAAAATAGCATGCTTTTTTTGTTTCAGCGGAGCTTGCATTCTCTCATTTCCTTAGAAATTTTCAATGATTTTTTTAATTATGTATCTTCAAAATAAAACTTGAATAACGAAGGCTGTATTCAAGTTCGGAACATCTAATAACAGTTCCCTATATGAAGCATATCTCAATGCTATTCAACTATTACTTTATATAAAACATTGACAACAGTTTTCAGCTTTACTTAAATTGTGAGGAAATTAAAAATAATACAAATAGCTACATAGGAGCAAAAGCATATGTAAATATTTTTCCATCTCTTTTGATGCATATAAATTGTGGTCCTGAAAAGGACCGATTGATTTTCTAAAAAAAATTGTGAGCTTTTGATTTAAGCGCGCTCTCCGCGGATCCGTCTGGCCAGCTGAATGTCTTTGGGCATAATTGTGACACGTTTAGCATGGATGGCACACAAGTTTGTGTCTTCGAAGAGACCGACTAAGTACGCCTCACTAGCTTCCTGGAGTGCCATTACCGCTGAGCTCTGGAAACGCAAGTCAGTTTTGAAATCCTGTGCAATTTCACGAACCAAACGCTGGAACGGCAGCTTGCGAATAAGCAATTCAGTGCTCTTCTGGTAGCGACGAATCTCACGAAGTGCCACTGTGCCGGGACGGTAACGATGCGGCTTCTTCACACCACCGGTAGCTGGCGCACTCTTGCGAGCAGCCTTCGTAGCCAATTGTTTGCGGGGCGCCTTTCCACCAGTCGACTTACGCGCAGTCTGCTTAGTACGAGCCATTTTCACTTTTCACTTTTTACTTTTCACTGATCACACTGTTCACTATGGAATATTGGCGCTTTCCTGGTAGCGGGATTATTTCAAATAAATGTACGAAGAATGTTCCAATCGTTCATACGTTTCGATTTTTGCTAGGTACATGCAAAGCAAGCCAACAGCCAATGAGCGAAGAGCAAGCGAGTTACCCCGGCGTAGCATTTTTTGTATAAATATAAGCGCAAGGAATAAGCGACATTAGTTCTCGAGTTGCGAGTAGCGAGTAGCGAGTTGAGTGAATTTTGTGAAGTGATTTCTGAAAGTTTTTGTATATCCGCCAAGTGAAAAATGACTGGTCGTGGAAAAGGAGGCAAGGGCTTGGGTAAAGGTGGTGCCAAGCGTCATCGCAAAGTTCTTCGCGACAACATCCAAGGTATTACGAAGCCAGCAATCAGGCGTTTGGCCCGTCGCGGTGGTGTGAAACGTATTTCTGGATTGATATACGAAGAAACACGCGGCGTGTTGAAGGTATTTCTGGAGAATGTTATCCGTGATGCCGTTACATACACTGAGCACGCCAAGAGGAAGACAGTCACGGCCATGGACGTTGTGTATGCTCTGAAGAGACAAGGTCGCACTCTGTATGGCTTCGGCGGTTAAATTGCCCTACCCAACCGACCGGATGCAATGAAATGATCTGCGAAATTTTTAAAAATCTGTCCTTTTCAGGACCACAAATTTATTTTTGAAAAGAGATTTAAGAAGTTTTTTATTGGAAATCGTACTTACCAGCATATAATATAATAAAGGGAATTTTCTGTGCATTGGTCATATAATTATTTAGATTGAAAATCAAGGACGTATTTTGATATTAAATACATACAATATTGCATATCTTCAAATCTATGACGTTAAGCAACAAGACCCATCCGAGCAATAGTTTGTGTAAATTACTCGAAACATTTGAGAGGTTTTATTCACGTATGTATGTTGCCGTCGCCTTATTGTGAATTTCTTCTACGCTATGGATAGATATAAAAATTACTGAAACATTTGTAAGGTTTTATTCACGTATGTTGCATTGTGAATTTCTTCTACGCTTTGATTATAAAGAATTCTAGTTTTAAGAGCTGTAAAATGAGTGTATTTTTGGATCTTTAAGCAAATGCAATTTATGACAAACATTGGGATAATTTTCCTTTTACGTTTTTCACACGGAATACACTCAAAAACTTGACTTAAATTAAGCGAAAATGGAATTAGGCGTCATCAACATAGCATTATCAAATGACTGGTTTGCAATTACAAACAAGCATTTTCATTTTCCCTAATTGTATATAATTGTAAAGTTATTTGAACTACCATCAAAACATTTATAATTTTTTTAGTATCTCTTTTGAAAAGTATTTTGTCGTCCTGAAAAGGACGGTTTGGTTTGTTGTTGTTACTGCTTCATTCTTCTCACGAAGTTCGTTTAAATTTATGCCTTCTTTTCGGTTTTCTTTGGCAAGAGAACTGCTTGAATATTGGGCAGCACACCACCTTGGGCGATTGTCACACCAGACAGAAGTTTGTTCAATTCCTCATCATTACGGATGGCCAGTTGCAGATGGCGGGGAATGATTCTGGTCTTTTTGTTGTCGCGAGCAGCATTTCCAGCCAACTCAAGTACTTCAGCAGCCAAATATTCCATCACAGCTGCCAGATATACTGGAGCACCGGCACCAACGCGCTCAGCATAGTTGCCTTTACGCAGCAACCGATGAATACGGCCGACGGGGAACTGCAGACCAGCACGATTTGAGCGCGACTTTGCCTTTCCCTTAACTTTGCCACCTTTACCACGACCAGACATTTTGCTTTATTATTTTATATTTCACTTCACTTTACACAACACAAAGGCTGTATGCTTAATGATACCGTTCATACTAGCCTCCGTCGTATTTATACTTTCACAGCGCTCTTGTTCATAGAGTGCAGGGTAGGAATAGTAAATATTGCTACGTCTGAAAAAACGTTCGTTCACTACCTGAAAATGTCGTTCGGAAATCGCAGATAAGCAGCGGACAAATTGGCAAAGCTACAAAAATTTGTGTTTTAGTGAAGTGAAGTGAAACACGAAAGAAATTGAAAATGCCGCCAAAAACCAGTGGAAAAGCAGCGAAGAAGGCTGGCAAAGCCCAGAAGAATATCACGAAGACTGACAAGAAGAAGAAGCGCAAGAGGAAGGAGAGCTATGCCATCTACATTTACAAAGTGCTGAAGCAAGTCCATCCTGACACTGGCATTTCGTCGAAGGCAATGAGTATCATGAACAGTTTTGTAAATGATATTTTCGAGCGTATTGCTGCTGAAGCCTCGCGTTTGGCCCACTACAACAAGCGTTCGACAATCACCAGTCGCGAAATTCAAACTGCTGTTCGTCTATTGCTGCCAGGTGAATTGGCAAAACACGCTGTTAGTGAGGGAACCAAAGCCGTAACAAAGTACACCAGCTCCAAGTAAATTCCAATTCAGATTGAAATCATGACTCATGATGCTACAAACAAAGGCCCTTTTCAGGGCCACAAAACATTCTTTTGAAAGAGATTCAAATTATTTTATTTGTAGGGAAAATAATTCTAAGGAATAAATATATGATGAACATATTTTCTAGAAAATGCTTTATTTACACTCTAAATGTGCGGAAAATCCATTGAAAAAATATGAACTTTTAGTTATTAAAATCCCTTTTTCTATTTTTCTCAATAAACTGCAAATTTTACCACATACCAGATAAATTCTAAATTCAAATTTAAAAATATTCCGTATTAGTAAAATTTGATTTATCTCCTTGGATTTGAATTCAAAATTTCACTATTCATTTAATGGACAACTGCAACTGCCCTTTCGACAATAAATAAAACTTACAACTAAAAAATGCTGTACATATACATATGTAATTTCAACAGAGCAATATATATTATAAATTTCCTTAATTTCTCCTTAGAAAAATTTGTTTTATGTCCTGGTATTGAATTCAAAATTTAAATATTCTTCCGTCAGAATAAATAAAACAAACGAACAAAATTACAACGAAAAAGTAAAGAAAAGAATTCTGTGTGGACTGAAAACTATGAAAGGAGAAAAAGAATATTTTCATCTCTTTTGAAATTTATTTTGTAGCCCTGAAAAGGGCTGTTAATAATTAAATCGTTCCATTTCGATTGCGATTGCAATGGAAGTGTAGACTTTTTTTTGTAATTCAATTGAATTACTTTACTTTTTGGCCACAGGCTTTTTAGCAGCTGCCTTCTTAGGCGTCGATGGCGCCTTCTTTGCTTTGGGTGCTTTTGGCTTCGATGCACTCGCTTTGGTGACTGCCTTGGCCTTAGTCGGCTTAGCTTTAACTGTGCCCGCCTTCTTAACAGCCTTCACCTTTGCTTTCTCTGCCTTCTTTTTGTCAGCAGAAGCAGTTACTTTCTTCGTACTCGCAACTGCGGTCGCCTTCTTCACTTTCTTCTCACCAACCGCTGCAGACTTTTTCGATGCTCCTGACGTAGCCTTCTTTTTTCCTACACTCGCAACTGAAACCACCTTCTTCTTGATATTCTTCTCAGCAGGGGATTTTACTACTTTCGCCTTTGGCTCCTTTGTAGCAGCTGCCGATAATTTAAAGGATCCAGATGCACCCTTACCTTTAGTTTGAATCAATTTGCCATTGGCAACAGCAGATTTCAAATATTTTTTTATGAACGGCGCCAATTTCTGCGCATCGCATTTATACGTAGCGCTGATGTATTTCTTTATGGCCAACAGCGAGGAACCGCCACGCTCCTTTAAATTCTTAATCGACGCATCGACCATTTGCTGAGTCGGTGGATGAGTGGGAGCTGCTGATGGCTTCTTTGCCTTGGTCGATTTTTTAGCGGCAACTTTCTTCTCAGCAGGAGCAGCAGCAACTGGAGAGGCTGCGGTAGCAACAATAGCGGCATCAGACATCTTTATCTTTTTGTTGTTTTTTTTAAATCACAATACAAAATTCACTTGGAAAGTTTTTAAAATTCACAAATACTCAGTGAAATACTCATTGCCACCTTGAATTTACCTCATAAGGAAATATGAGAATCGCGTAGAAGGGCGATACAATAAGAAATTACAATTCAGTAGATATGAAAAATTCCGCATTGATAACTTTACACATGTTTTTAATTTTATAAATGTTTCAAATTCACATATTGGTCAAACCTGTCTTTCTTTATAATCTATAAATATCAAACTTCAATATATTCCAAGAATTAAGACATTCTCTGTTGCATGAGCTATGCAATTACTCGGCAAACTGACACTTTGTAGGAACTCCATCTGAAAATATAGAACTTTTTTATTAAAATTACCACCCATTTTCCAAATATATTTTAAACACTTTATACAATACATTCTTCAAACAATTACTTATACAAAAATGTATTTTACCATCATATATTTCTTATGCTAAACAAAGAAAAAATATTTTCCAATTATCATCTCTGGTATGAAGTGCACCTCGTTTCCTGCAATAAGAATCGTTCCTTTATCAACATGCAACAATTATAATTAAAGTTTGAACGATAATTTGATATATAAACTTTCGAAAATATTTACTACAATGGGTACGTGTATTTAAGTTCAACCTTATCTTACCAAAACTCGTATTTATTGTTCATTCTGTTTAGTATTTTTTGCAATTGTTGAAAGTGTGTACAAAAGCCATCGTGTCATGTGGGTACATATACCACATTCGTATTAAAGAAAATGTAAGCCAGTAAAATTTATTTAAATTACATGGGAAATTTTATATTAAATAATTCCAAGTATACATTATAGAAAACTGCAGCTACTCGAAATAGATGATTTAAAAAAATTATAATAACAAAGAAATTGTCTATTTGAGTAAATTTTCCAGCTGAAGTTTAACTGTGCATGGGCTATACATAGTACATATAATTATGTGCAAATGAAACACACAATTTGTAGACTATGTTTATTGAGCGTATATATTTAAGAGGATATAGTTTAATTAAATATTCTAAAAATTTGTATTATGTATAAGTAGTGATTATCAAAAATAAAACCAGAATATAAGCAATCTCGCATTGTTGTGAAAGTAGTTTAAAGTAAGGCAAGATGTTACTTTTTCACAAGATACCTACTCCATACTTAAATTTCCAAAATGTAAATATTGCAAGTATGTAATTTATGTAAAGGTGAAACTCTGAATTGAAAATAGCATGCTTTTTTTGTTTCAGCGGAGCTTGCATTCTCTCATTTCCTTAGAAATTTTCAATGATTTTTTTAATTATGTATCTTCAAAATAAAACTTGAATAACGAAGGCTGTATTCAAGTTCGGAACATCTAATAACAGTTCTCTATATGAAGCATATCTCAATGCTATTCAACTATTACTTTATATAAAACATTGACAACAGTTTTCAGCTTTACTTAAATTGTGAGGAAATTAAAAATAATACAAATAGCTACATAGGAGCAAAAGCATATGTAAATATTTTTTCATCTCTTTTGATGCATATAAATTGTGGTCCTGAAAAGGACCGATTGATTTTCTAAAAAAATTGTGAGCTTTTGATTTAAGCGCGCTCTCCGCGGATCCGTCTGGCCAGCTGAATGTCTTTTGGCATAATTGTGACACGTTTAGCATGGATGGCACACAAGTTTGTGTCTTCGAAGAGACCGACTAAGTACGCCTCACTAGCTTCCTGGAGTGCCATTACCGCTGAGCTCTGGAAACGCAAGTCAGTTTTGAAATCCTGTGCAATTTCACGAACCAAACGCTGGAACGGCAGCTTGCGAATAAGCAATTCAGTGCTCTTCTGGTAGCGACGAATCTCACGAAGTGCCACTGTGCCGGGACGGTAACGATGCGGCTTCTTCACACCACCGGTAACTGGCGCACTCTTGCGAGCAGCCTTCGTAGCCAATTGTTTGCGGGGCGCCTTTCCACCAGTCGACTTACGCGCAGTCTGCTTAGTACGAGCCATTTTCACTTTTCACTTTTTACTTTTCACTGATCACACTGTTCACTATGGAATATTGGCGCTTTCCTGGTAGCGGGATTATTTCAAATAAATGTACGAAGAATGTTCCAATCGTTCATTCGTTTCGATTTTTGCTAGGTACATGCAAAGCAAGCCAACAGCCAATGAGCGAAGAGCAAGCGAGTTACCCCGGCGTAGCATTTTTTGTATAAATATAAGCGCTTAAGGAATAAGCGACATTAGTTCTCGAGTTGCGAGTAGCGAGTTGAGTGAATTTTGTGAAGTGATTTCTGAAAGTTTTTGTATATCCGCCAAGTGAAAAATGACTGGTCGTGGAAAAGGAGGCAAGGGCTTGGGTAAAGGTGGTGCCAAGCGTCATCGCAAAGTTCTTCGCGACAACATCCAAGGTATTACGAAGCCAGCAATCAGGCGTTTGGCCCGTCGCGGTGGTGTGAAACGTATTTCTGGATTGATATACGAAGAAACACGTGGCGTGTTGAAGGTATTTCTGGAGAATGTTATCCGTGATGCCGTTACATACACTGAGCACGCCAAGAGGAAGACAGTCACGGCCATGGACGTTGTGTATGCTCTGAAGAGACAAGGTCGCACTCTGTATGGCTTCGGCGGTTAAATTGCCCTACCCAACCGACCGGATGCAATGAAATGATCTGCGAAATTTTTAAAAATCGGTCCTTTTCAGGACCACAAATTTATTTTTGAAAAGAGATTTAAGAAGTTTTTTATTGGAAATCGTACTTACCAGCATATAATATAATAAAGGGAATTTTCTGTGCATTGGTCATATAATTATTTAGATTGAAAATCAAGGACGTATTTTGATATTAAATACATACAATATTGCATATCTTCAAATCTATGACGTTAAGCAACAAGACCCATCCGAGCAATAGTTTGTGTAAATTACTCGAAACATTTGAGAGGTTTTATTCACGTATGTATGTTGCCGTCGCCTTATTGTGAATTTCTTCTACGCTATGGATAGATATAAAAATTACTGAAACATTTGTAAGGTTTTATTCACGTATGTTGCATTGTGAATTTCTTCTACGCTTTGATTATAAAGAATTCTAGTTTTAAGAGCTGCAAAATGAGTGTATTTTTGGATCTTTAAGCAAATGCAATTTATGACAAACATTGGGATAATTTTCCTTTTACGTTTTTCACACGGAATACACTCAAAAACTTGACTTAAATTAAGCGAAAATGGAATTAGGCGTCATCAACATAGCATTATCAAATGACTGGTTTGCAATTACAAACAAGCATTTTCATTTTCCCTAATTGTATATAATTGTAAAGTTATTTGAACTACCATCAAAACATTTATAATTTTTTTAGTATCTCTTTTGAAAAGTATTTTGTCGTCCTGAAAAGGACGGTTTGGTTTGTTGTTGTTACTGCTTCATTCTTCTCACGAAGTTCGTTTAAATTTATGCCTTCTTTTCGGTTTTCTTTGGCAAGAGAACTGCTTGAATATTGGGCAGCACACCACCTTGGGCGATTGTCACACCAGACAGAAGTTTGTTCAATTCCTCATCATTACGGATGGCCAGTTGCAGATGGCGGGGAATGATTCTGGTCTTTTTGTTGTCGCGAGCAGCATTTCCAGCCAACTCAAGTACTTCAGCAGCCAAATATTCCATCACAGCTGCCAGATATACTGGAGCACCGGCACCAACGCGCTCAGCATAGTTGCCTTTACGCAGCAACCGATGAATACGGCCGACGGGGAACTGCAGACCAGCACGATTTGAGCGCGACTTTGCCTTTCCCTTAACTTTGCCACCTTTACCACGACCAGACATTTTGCTTTATTATTTTATATTTCACTTCACTTTACACAACACAAAGGCTGAATGCTTAATGATACCGTTCATACTAGCCTCCGTCGTATTTATACTTTCACAGCGCTCTTGTTCATAGAGTGCAGGGTAGGAATAGTAAATATTGCTACGTCTGAAAAAACGTTCGTTCACTACCTGAAAATGTCGTTCGGAAATCGCAGATAAGCAGCGGACAAATTGGCAAAGCTACAAAAATTTGTGTTTTAGTGAAGTGAAGTGAAACACGAAAGAAATTGAAAATGCCGCCAAAAACCAGTGGAAAAGCAGCGAAGAAGGCTGGCAAAGCCCAGAAGAATATCACGAAGACTGACAAGAAGAAGAAGCGCAAGAGGAAGGAGAGCTATGCCATCTACATTTACAAAGTGCTGAAGCAAGTCCATCCTGACACTGGCATTTCGTCGAAGGCAATGAGTATCATGAACAGTTTTGTAAATGATATTTTCGAGCGTATTGCTGCTGAGGCCTCGCGTTTGGCCCACTACAACAAGCGTTCGACAATCACCAGTCGCGAAATTCAAACTGCTGTTCGTCTATTGCTGCCAGGTGAATTGGCAAAACACGCTGTTAGTGAGGGAACCAAAGCCGTAACAAAGTACACCAGCTCCAAGTAAATTCCAATTCAGATTGAAATCATGACTCATGATGCTACAAACAAAGGCCCTTTTCAGGGCCACAAAACATTCTTTTGAAAGAGATTCAAATTATTTTATTTGTAGGGAAAATAATTCTAAGGAATAAATATATGATGAACATATTTTCTAGAAAATGCTTTATTTACACTCTAAATGTGCGGAAAATCCATTGAAAAAATATGAACTTTTAGTTATTAAAATCCCTTTTTCTATTTTTCTCAATAAACTGCAAATTTTACCACATACCAGATAAATTCTAAATTCAAATTTAAAAATATTCCGTATTAGTAAAATTTGATTTATCTCCTTGGATTTGAATTCAAAATTTCACTATTCATTTAATGGACAACTGCAACTGCCCTTTCGACAATAAATAAAACTTACAACTAAAAAATGCTGTACATATACATATGTAATTTCAACAGAGCAATATATATTATAAATTTCCTTAATTTCTCCTTAGAAAAATTTGTTTTATGTCCTGGTATTGAATTCAAAATTTAAATATTCTTCCGTCAGAATAAATAAAACAAACGAACAAAATTACAACGAAAAAGTAAAGAAAAGAATTCTGTGTGGACTGAAAACTATGAAAGGAGAAAAAGAATATTTTCATCTCTTTTGAAATTTATTTTGTAGCCCTGAAAAGGGCTGTTAATAATTAAATCGTTCCATTTCGATTGCGATTGCAATGGAAGTGTAGACTTTTTTTTGTAATTCAATTGAATTACTTTACTTTTTGGCCACAGGCTTTTTAGCAGCTGCCTTCTTAGGCGTCGATGGCGCCTTCTTTGCTTTGGGTGCTTTTGGCTTCGATGCACTCGCTTTGGTGACTGCCTTGGCCTTAGTCGGCTTAGCTTTAACTGTGCCCGCCTTCTTAACAGCCTTCACCTTTGCTTTCTCTGCCTTCTTTTTGTCAGCAGAAGCAGTTACTTTCTTCGTACTCGCAACTGCGGTCGCCTTCTTCACTTTCTTCTCACCAACCGCTGCAGACTTTTTCGATGCTCCTGACGTAGCCTTCTTTTTTCCTACACTCGCAACTGAAACCACCTTCTTCTTGATATTCTTCTCAGCAGGGGATTTTACTACTTTCGCCTTTGGCTCCTTTGTAGCAGCTGCCGATAATTTAAAGGATCCAGATGCACCCTTACCTTTAGTTTGAATCAATTTGCCATTGGCAACAGCAGATTTCAAATATTTTTTTATGAACGGCGCCAATTTCTGCGCATCGCATTTATACGTAGCGCTGATGTATTTCTTTATGGCCAACAGCGAGGAACCGCCACGCTCCTTTAAATTCTTAATCGACGCATCGACCATTTGCTGAGTCGGTGGATGAGTGGGAGCTGCTGATGGCTTCTTTGCCTTGGTCGATTTTTTAGCGGCAACTTTCTTCTCAGCAGGAGCAGCAGCAACTGGAGAGGCTGCGGTAGCAACAATAGCGGCATCAGACATCTTTATCTTTTTGTTGTTTTTTTTAAATCACAATACAAAATTCACTTGGAAAGTTTTTAAAATTCACAAATACTCAGTGAAATACTCATTGCCACCTTGAATTTACCTCATAAGGAAATATGAGAATCGCGTAGAAGGGCGATACAATAAGAAATTACAATTCAGTAGATATGAAAAATTCCGCATTGATAACTTTACACATGTTTTTAATTTTATAAATGTTTCAAATTCACATATTGGTCAAACCTGTCTTTCTTTATAATCTATAAATATCAAACTTCAATATATTCCAAGAATTAAGACATTCTCTGTTGCATGAGCTATGCAATTACTCGGCAAACTGACACTTTGTAGGAACTCCATCTGAAAATATAGAACTTTTTTATTAAAATTACCACCCATTTTCCAAATATATTTTAAACACTTTATACAATACATTCTTCAAACAATTACTTATACAAAAATGTATTTTACCATCATATATTTCTTATGCTAAACAAAGAAAAAATATTTTCCAATTATCATCTCTGGTATGAAGTGCACCTCGTTTCCTGCAATAAGAATCGTTCCTTTATCAACATGCAACAATTATAATTAAAGTTTGAACGATAATTTGATATATAAACTTTCGAAAATATTTACTACAATGGGTACGTGTATTTAAGTTCAACCTTATCTTACCAAAACTCGTATTTATTGTTCATTCTGTTTAGTATTTTTTGCAATTGTTGAAAGTGTGTACAAAAGCCATCGTGTCATGTGGGTACATATACCACATTCGTATTAAAGAAAATGTAAGCCAGTAAAATTTATTTAAATTACATGGGAAATTTTATATTAAATAATTCCAAGTATACATTATAGAAAACTGCAGCTACTCGAAATAGATGATTTAAAAAAATTATAATAACAAAGAAATTGTCTATTTGAGTAAATTTTCCAGCTGAAGTTTAACTGTGCATGGGCTATACATAGTACATATAATTATGTGCAAATGAAACACACAATTTGTAGACTATGTTTATTGAGCGTATATATTTAAGAGGATATAGTTTAATTAAATATTCTAAAAATTTGTATTATGTATAAGTAGTGATTATCAAAAATAAAACCAGAATATAAGCAATCTCGCATTGTTGTGAAAGTAGTTTAAAGTAAGGCAAGATGTTACTTTTTCACAAGATACCTACTCCATACTTAAATTTCCAAAATGTAAATATTGCAAGTATGTAATTTATGTAAAGGTGAAACTCTGAATTGAAAATAGCATGCTTTTTTTGTTTCAGCGGAGCTTGCATTCTCTCATTTCCTTAGAAATTTTCAATGATTTTTTTAATTATGTATCTTCAAAATAAAACTTGAATAACGAAGGCTGTATTCAAGTTCGGAACATCTAATAACAGTTCTCTATATGAAGCATATCTCAATGCTATTCAACTATTACTTTATATAAAACATTGACAACAGTTTTCAGCTTTACTTAAATTGTGAGGAAATTAAAAATAATACAAATAGCTACATAGGAGCAAAAGCATATGTAAATATTTTTTCATCTCTTTTGATGCATATAAATTGTGGTCCTGAAAAGGACCGATTGATTTTCTAAAAAAATTGTGAGCTTTTGATTTAAGCGCGCTCTCCGCGGATCCGTCTGGCCAGCTGAATGTCTTTTGGCATAATTGTGACACGTTTAGCATGGATGGCACACAAGTTTGTGTCTTCGAAGAGACCGACTAAGTACGCCTCACTAGCTTCCTGGAGTGCCATTACCGCTGAGCTCTGGAAACGCAAGTCAGTTTTGAAATCCTGTGCAATTTCACGAACCAAACGCTGGAACGGCAGCTTGCGAATAAGCAATTCAGTGCTCTTCTGGTAGCGACGAATCTCACGAAGTGCCACTGTGCCGGGACGGTAACGATGCGGCTTCTTCACACCACCGGTAGCTGGCGCACTCTTGCGAGCAGCCTTCGTAGCCAATTGTTTGCGGGGCGCCTTTCCACCAGTCGACTTACGCGCAGTCTGCTTAGTACGAGCCATTTTCACTTTTCACTTTTTACTTTTCACTGATCACACTGTTCACTATGGAATATTGGCGCTTTCCTGGTAGCGGGATTATTTCAAATAAATGTACGAAGAATGTTCCAATCGTTCATTCGTTTCGATTTTTGCTAGGTACATGCAAAGCAAGCCAACAGCCAATGAGCGAAGAGCAAGCGAGTTACCCCGGCGTAGCATTTTTTGTATAAATATAAGCGCTTAAGGAATAAGCGACATTAGTTCTCGAGTTGCGAGTAGCGAGTTGAGTGAATTTTGTGAAGTGATTTCTGAAAGTTTTTGTATATCCGCCAAGTGAAAAATGACTGGTCGTGGAAAAGGAGGCAAGGGCTTGGGTAAAGGTGGTGCCAAGCGTCATCGCAAAGTTCTTCGCGACAACATCCAAGGTATTACGAAGCCAGCAATCAGGCGTTTGGCCCGTCGCGGTGGTGTGAAACGTATTTCTGGATTGATATACGAAGAAACACGTGGCGTGTTGAAGGTATTTCTGGAGAATGTTATCCGTGATGCCGTTACATACACTGAGCACGCCAAGAGGAAGACAGTCACGGCCATGGACGTTGTGTATGCTCTGAAGAGACAAGGTCGCACTCTGTATGGCTTCGGCGGTTAAATTGCCCTACCCAACCGACCGGATGCAATGAAATGATCTGCGAAATTTTTAAAAATCGGTCCTTTTCAGGACCACAAATTTATTTTTGAAAAGAGATTTAAGAAGTTTTTTATTGGAAATCGTACTTACCAGCATATAATATAATAAAGGGAATTTTCTGTGCATTGGTCATATAATTATTTAGATTGAAAATCAAGGACGTATTTTGATATTAAATACATACAATATTGCATATCTTCAAATCTATGACGTTAAGCAACAAGACCCATCCGAGCAATAGTTTGTGTAAATTACTCGAAACATTTGAGAGGTTTTATTCACGTATGTATGTTGCCGTCGCCTTATTGTGAATTTCTTCTACGCTATGGATAGATATAAAAATTACTGAAACATTTGTAAGGTTTTATTCACGTATGTTGCATTGTGAATTTCTTCTACGCTTTGATTATAAAGAATTCTAGTTTTAAGAGCTGCAAAATGAGTGTATTTTTGGATCTTTAAGCAAATGCAATTTATGACAAACATTGGGATAATTTTCCTTTTACGTTTTTCACACGGAATACACTCAAAAACTTGACTTAAATTAAGCGAAAATGGAATTAGGCGTCATCAACATAGCATTATCAAATGACTGGTTTGCAATTACAAACAAGCATTTTCATTTTCCCTAATTGTATATAATTGTAAAGTTATTTGAACTACCATCAAAACATTTATAATTTTTTTAGTATCTCTTTTGAAAAGTATTTTGTCGTCCTGAAAAGGACGGTTTGGTTTGTTGTTGTTACTGCTTCATTCTTCTCACGAAGTTCGTTTAAATTTATGCCTTCTTTTCGGTTTTCTTTGGCAAGAGAACTGCTTGAATATTGGGCAGCACACCACCTTGGGCGATTGTCACACCAGACAGAAGTTTGTTCAATTCCTCATCATTACGGATGGCCAGTTGCAGATGGCGGGGAATGATTCTGGTCTTTTTGTTGTCGCGAGCAGCATTTCCAGCCAACTCAAGTACTTCAGCAGCCAAATATTCCATCACAGCTGCCAGATATACTGGAGCACCGGCACCAACGCGCTCAGCATAGTTGCCTTTACGCAGCAACCGATGAATACGGCCGACGGGGAACTGCAGACCAGCACGATTTGAGCGCGACTTTGCCTTTCCCTTAACTTTGCCACCTTTACCACGACCAGACATTTTGCTTTATTATTTTATATTTCACTTCACTTTACACAACACAAAGGCTGAATGCTTAATGATACCGTTCATACTAGCCTCCGTCGTATTTATACTTTCACAGCGCTCTTGTTCATAGAGTGCAGGGTAGGAATAGTAAATATTGCTACGTCTGAAAAAACGTTCGTTCACTACCTGAAAATGTCGTTCGGAAATCGCAGATAAGCAGCGGACAAATTGGCAAAGCTACAAAAATTTGTGTTTTAGTGAAGTGAAGTGAAACACGAAAGAAATTGAAAATGCCGCCAAAAACCAGTGGAAAAGCAGCGAAGAAGGCTGGCAAAGCCCAGAAGAATATCACGAAGACTGACAAGAAGAAGAAGCGCAAGAGGAAGGAGAGCTATGCCATCTACATTTACAAAGTGCTGAAGCAAGTCCATCCTGACACTGGCATTTCGTCGAAGGCAATGAGTATCATGAACAGTTTTGTAAATGATATTTTCGAGCGTATTGCTGCTGAAGCCTCGCGTTTGGCCCACTACAACAAGCGTTCGACAATCACCAGTCGCGAAATTCAAACTGCTGTTCGTCTATTGCTGCCAGGTGAATTGGCAAAACACGCTGTTAGTGAGGGAACCAAAGCCGTAACAAAGTACACCAGCTCCAAGTAAATTCCAATTCAGATTGAAATCATGACTCATGATGCTACAAACAAAGGCCCTTTTCAGGGCCACAAAACATTCTTTTGAAAGAGATTCAAATTATTTTATTTGTAGGGAAAATAATTCTAAGGAATAAATATATGATGAACATATTTTCTAGAAAATGCTTTATTTACACTCTAAATGTGCGGAAAATCCATTGAAAAAATATGAACTTTTAGTTATTAAAATCCCTTTTTCTATTTTTCTTAATAAACTGCAAATTTTACCACATACCAGATAAATTCTAAATTCAAATTTAAAAATATTCCGTATTAGTAAAATTTGATTTATCTCCTTGGATTTGAATTCAAAATTTCACTATTCATTTAATGGACAACTGCAACTGCCCTTTCGACAATAAATAAAACTTACAACTAAAAAATGCTGTACATATACATATGTAATTTCAACAGAGCAATATATATTATAAATTTCCTTAATTTCTCCTTAGAAAAATTTGTTTTATGTCCTGGTATTGAATTCAAAATTTAAATATTCTTCCGTCAGAATAAATAAAACAAACGAACAAAATTACAACGAAAAAGTAAAGAAAAGAATTCTGTGTGGACTGAAAACTATGAAAGGAGAAAAAGAATATTTTCATCTCTTTTGAAATTTATTTTGTAGCCCTGAAAAGGGCTGTTAATAATTAAATCGTTCCATTTCGATTGCGATTGCAATGGAAGTGTAGACTTTTTTTTGTAATTCAATTGAATTACTTTACTTTTTGGCCACAGGCTTTTTAGCAGCTGCCTTCTTAGGCGTCGATGGCGCCTTCTTTGCTTTGGCGGCACTGGCAGTTTTTGCTTTGGGTGCTTTTGGCTTCGATGCACTCGCTTTGGTGACTGCCTTGGCCTTAGTCGGCTTAGCTTTAACTGTTCCCGCCTTCTTAACAGCCTTCACCTTTGCTTTCTCTGCCTTCTTTTTGTCAGCAGAAGCAGTTACTTTCTTCGTACTCGCAACTGCGGTCGCCTTCTTCACTTTCTTCTCACCAACCGCTGCAGACTTTTTCGATGCTCCTGACGTAGCCTTCTTTTTTCCTACACTCGCAACTGAAACCACCTTCTTCTTGATATTCTTCTCAGCAGGGGATTTTACTACTTTCGCCTTTGGCTCCTTTGTAGCAGCTGCCGATAATTTAAAGGATCCAGATGCACCCTTACCTTTAGTTTGAATCAATTTGCCATTGGCAACAGCAGATTTCAAATATTTTTTTATGAACGGCGCCAATTTCTGCGCATCGCATTTATACGTAGCGCTGATGTATTTCTTTATGGCCAACAGCGAGGAACCGCCACGCTCCTTTAAATTCTTAATCGACGCATCGACCATTTGCTGAGTCGGTGGATGAGTGGGAGCTGCTGATGGCTTCTTTGCCTTGGTTGATTTTTTAGCGGCAACTTTCTTCTCAGCAGGAGCAGCAGCAACTGGAGAGGCTGCGGTAGCAACAATAGCGGCATCAGACATCTTTATCTTTTTGTTGTTTTTTTTAAATCACAATACAAAATTCACTTGGAAAGTTTTTAAAATTCACAAATACTCAGTGAAATACTCATTGCCACCTTGAATTTACCTCATAAGGAAATATGAGAATCGCGTAGAAGGGCGATACAATAAGAAATTACAATTCAGTAGATATGAAAAATTCCGCATTGATAACTTTACACATGTTTTTAATTTTATAAATGTTTCAAATTCACATATTGGTCAAACCTGTCTTTCTTTATAATCTATAAATATCAAACTTCAATATATTCCAAGAATTAAGACATTCTCTGTTGCATGAGCTATGCAATTACTCGGCAAACTGACACTTTGTAGGAACTCCATCTGAAAATATAGAACTTTTTTATTAAAATTACCACCCATTTTCCAAATATATTTTAAACACTTTATACAATACATTCTTCAAACAATTACTTATACAAAAATGTATTTTACCATCATATATTTCTTATGCTAAACAAAGAAAAAATATTTTCCAATTATCATCTCTGGTATGAAGTGCACCTCGTTTCCTGCAATAAGAATCGTTCCTTTATCAACATGCTACAATTATAATTAAAGTTTGAACGATAATTTGATATATAAACTTTCGAAAATATTTACTACAATGGGTACGTGTATTTAAGTTCAACCTTATCTTACCAAAACTCGTATTTATTGTTCATTCTGTTTAGTATTTTTTGCAATTGTTGAAAGTGTGTACAAAAGCCATCGTGTCATGTGGGTACATATACCACATTCGTATTAAAGAAAATGTAAGCCAGTAAAATTTATTTAAATTACATGGGAAATTTTATATTAAATAATTCCAAGTATACATTATAGAAAACTGCAGCTACTCGAAATAGATGATTTAAAAAAATTATAATAACAAAGAAATTGTCTATTTGAGTAAATTTTCCAGCTGAAGTTTAACTGTGCATGGGCTATACATAGTACATATAATTATGTGCAAATGAAACACACAATTTGTAGACTATGTTTATTGAGCGTATATATTTAAGATGATATAGTTTAATTAAATATTCTAAAAATTTGTATTATGTATAAGTAGTGATTATCAAAAATAAAACCAGAATATAAGCAATCTCGCATTGTTGTGAAAGTAGTTTAAAGTAAGGCAAGATGTTACTTTTTCACAAGATACCTACTCCATACTTAAATTTCCAAAATGTAAATATTGCAAGTATGTAATTTATGTAAAGGTGAAACTCTGAATTGAAAATAGCATGCTTTTTTTGTTTCAGCGGAGCTTGCATTCTCTCATTTCCTTAGAAATTTTCAATGATTTTTTTAATTATGTATCTTCAAAATAAAACTTGAATAACGAAGGCTGTATTCAAGTTCGGAACATCTAATAACAGTTCCCTATATGAAGCATATCTCAATGCTATTCAACTATTACTTTATATAAAACATTGACAACAGTTTTCAGCTTTACTTAAATTGTGAGGAAATTAAAAATAATACAAATAGCTACATAGGAGCAAAAGCATATGTAAATATTTTTTCATCTCTTTTGATGCATATAAATTGTGGTCCTGAAAAGGACCGATTGATTTTCTAAAAAAATTGTGAGCTTTTGATTTAAGCGCGCTCTCCGCGGATCCGTCTGGCCAGCTGAATGTCTTTTGGCATAATTGTGACACGTTTAGCATGGATGGCACACAAGTTTGTGTCTTCGAAGAGACCGACTAAGTACGCCTCACTAGCTTCCTGGAGTGCCATTACCGCTGAGCTCTGGAAACGCAAGTCAGTTTTGAAATCCTGTGCAATTTCACGAACCAAACGCTGGAACGGCAGCTTGCGAATAAGCAATTCAGTGCTCTTCTGGTAGCGACGAATCTCACGAAGTGCCACTGTGCCGGGACGGTAACGATGCGGCTTCTTCACACCACCGGTAGCTGGCGCACTCTTGCGAGCAGCCTTCGTAGCCAATTGTTTGCGGGGCGCCTTTCCACCAGTCGACTTACGCGCAGTCTGCTTAGTACGAGCCATTTTCACTTTTCACTTTTTACTTTTCACTGATCACACTGTTCACTATGGAATATTGGCGCTTTCCTGGTAGCGGGATTATTTCAAATAAATGTACGAAGAATGTTCCAATCGTTCATTCGTTTCGATTTTTGCTAGGTACATGCAAAGCAAGCCAACAGCCAATGAGCGAAGAGCAAGCGAGTTACCCCGGCGTAGCATTTTTTGTATAAATATAAGCGCTTAAGGAATAAGCGACATTAGTTCTCGAGTTGCGAGTAGCGAGTTGAGTGAATTTTGTGAAGTGATTTCTGAAAGTTTTTGTATATCCGCCAAGTGAAAAATGACTGGTCGTGGAAAAGGAGGCAAGGGCTTGGGTAAAGGTGGTGCCAAGCGTCATCGCAAAGTTCTTCGCGACAACATCCAAGGTATTACGAAGCCAGCAATCAGGCGTTTGGCCCGTCGCGGTGGTGTGAAACGTATTTCTGGATTGATATACGAAGAAACACGTGGCGTGTTGAAGGTATTTCTGGAGAATGTTATCCGTGATGCCGTTACATACACTGAGCACGCCAAGAGGAAGACAGTCACGGCCATGGACGTTGTGTATGCTCTGAAGAGACAAGGTCGCACTCTGTATGGCTTCGGCGGTTAAATTGCCCTACCCAACCGACCGGATGCAATGAAATGATCTGCGAAATTTTTAAAAATCGGTCCTTTTCAGGACCACAAATTTATTTTTGAAAAGAGATTTAAGAAGTTTTTTATTGGAAATCGTACTTACCAGCATATAATATAATAAAGGGAATTTTCTGTGCATTGGTCATATAATTATTTAGATTGAAAATCAAGGACGTATTTTGATATTAAATACATACAATATTGCATATCTTCAAATCTATGACGTTAAGCAACAAGACCCATCCGAGCAATAGTTTGTGTAAATTACTCGAAACATTTGAGAGGTTTTATTCACGTATGTATGTTGCCGTCGCCTTATTGTGAATTTCTTCTACGCTATGGATAGATATAAAAATTACTGAAACATTTGTAAGGTTTTATTCACGTATGTTGCATTGTGAATTTCTTCTACGCTTTGATTATAAAGAATTCTAGTTTTAAGAGCTGTAAAATGAGTGTATTTTTGGATCTTTAAGCAAATGCAATTTATGACAAACATTGGGATAATTTTCCTTTTACGTTTTTCACACGGAATACACTCAAAAACTTGACTTAAATTAAGCGAAAATGGAATTAGGCGTCATCAACATAGCATTATCAAATGACTGGTTTGCAATTACAAACAAGCATTTTCATTTTCCCTAATTGTATATAATTGTAAAGTTATTTGAACTACCATCAAAACATTTATAATTTTTTTAGTATCTCTTTTGAAAAGTATTTTGTCGTCCTGAAAAGGACGGTTTGGTTTGTTGTTGTTACTGCTTCATTCTTCTCACGAAGTTCGTTTAAATTTATGCCTTCTTTTCGGTTTTCTTTGGCAAGAGAACTGCTTGAATATTGGGCAGCACACCACCTTGGGCGATTGTCACACCAGACAGAAGTTTGTTCAATTCCTCATCATTACGGATGGCCAGTTGCAGATGGCGGGGAATGATTCTGGTCTTTTTGTTGTCGCGAGCAGCATTTCCAGCCAACTCAAGTACTTCAGCAGCCAAATATTCCATCACAGCTGCCAGATATACTGGAGCACCGGCACCAACGCGCTCAGCATAGTTGCCTTTACGCAGCAACCGATGAATACGGCCGACGGGGAACTGCAGACCAGCACGATTTGAGCGCGACTTTGCCTTTCCCTTAACTTTGCCACCTTTACCACGACCAGACATTTTGCTTTATTATTTTATATTTCACTTCACTTTACACAACACAAAGGCTGTATGCTTAATGATACCGTTCATACTAGCCTCCGTCGTATTTATACTTTCACAGCGCTCTTGTTCATAGAGTGCAGGGTAGGAATAGTAAATATTGCTACGTCTGAAAAAACGTTCGTTCACTACCTGAAAATGTCGTTCGGAAATCGCAGATAAGCAGCGGACAAATTGGCAAAGCTACAAAAATTTGTGTTTTAGTGAAGTGAAGTGAAACACGAAAGAAATTGAAAATGCCGCCAAAAACCAGTGGAAAAGCAGCGAAGAAGGCTGGCAAAGCCCAGAAGAATATCACGAAGACTGACAAGAAGAAGAAGCGCAAGAGGAAGGAGAGCTATGCCATCTACATTTACAAAGTGCTGAAGCAAGTCCATCCTGACACTGGCATTTCGTCGAAGGCAATGAGTATCATGAACAGTTTTGTAAATGATATTTTCGAGCGTATTGCTGCTGAAGCCTCGCGTTTGGCCCACTACAACAAGCGTTCGACAATCACCAGTCGCGAAATTCAAACTGCTGTTCGTCTATTGCTGCCAGGTGAATTGGCAAAACACGCTGTTAGTGAGGGAACCAAAGCCGTAACAAAGTACACCAGCTCCAAGTAAATTCCAATTCAGATTGAAATCATGACTCATGATGCTACAAACAAAGGCCCTTTTCAGGGCCACAAAACATTCTTTTGAAAGAGATTCAAATTATTTTATTTGTAGGGAAAATAATTCTAAGGAATAAATATATGATGAACATATTTTCTAGAAAATGCTTTATTTACACTCTAAATGTGCGGAAAATCCATTGAAAAAATATGAACTTTTAGTTATTAAAATCCCTTTTTCTATTTTTCTCAATAAACTGCAAATTTTACCACATACCAGATAAATTCTAAATTCAAATTTAAAAATATTCCGTATTAGTAAAATTTGATTTATCTCCTTGGATTTGAATTCAAAATTTCACTATTCATTTAATGGACAACTGCAACTGCCCTTTCGACAATAAATAAAACTTACAACTAAAAAATGCTGTACATATACATATGTAATTTCAACAGAGCAATATATATTATAAATTTCCTTAATTTCTCCTTAGAAAAATTTGTTTTATGTCCTGGTATTGAATTCAAAATTTAAATATTCTTCCGTCAGAATAAATAAAACAAACGAACAAAATTACAACGAAAAAGTAAAGAAAAGAATTCTGTGTGGACTGAAAACTATGAAAGGAGAAAAAGAATATTTTCATCTCTTTTGAAATTTATTTTGTAGCCCTGAAAAGGGCTGTTAATAATTAAATCGTTCCATTTCGATTGCGATTGCAATGGAAGTGTAGACTTTTTTTTGTAATTCAATTGAATTACTTTACTTTTTGGCCACAGGCTTTTTAGCAGCTGCCTTCTTAGGCGTCGATGGCGCCTTCTTTGCTTTGGGTGCTTTTGGCTTCGATGCACTCGCTTTGGTGACTGCCTTGGCCTTAGTCGGCTTAGCTTTAACTGTGCCCGCCTTCTTAACAGCCTTCACCTTTGCTTTCTCTGCCTTCTTTTTGTCAGCAGAAGCAGTTACTTTCTTCGTACTCGCAACTGCGGTCGCCTTCTTCACTTTCTTCTCACCAACCGCTGCAGACTTTTTCGATGCTCCTGACGTAGCCTTCTTTTTTCCTACACTCGCAACTGAAACCACCTTCTTCTTGATATTCTTCTCAGCAGGGGATTTTACTACTTTCGCCTTTGGCTCCTTTGTAGCAGCTGCCGATAATTTAAAGGATCCAGATGCACCCTTACCTTTAGTTTGAATCAATTTGCCATTGGCAACAGCAGATTTCAAATATTTTTTTATGAACGGCGCCAATTTCTGCGCATCGCATTTATACGTAGCGCTGATGTATTTCTTTATGGCCAACAGCGAGGAACCGCCACGCTCCTTTAAATTCTTAATCGACGCATCGACCATTTGCTGAGTCGGTGGATGAGTGGGAGCTGCTGATGGCTTCTTTGCCTTGGTCGATTTTTTAGCGGCAACTTTCTTCTCAGCAGGAGCAGCAGCAACTGGAGAGGCTGCGGTAGCAACAATAGCGGCATCAGACATCTTTATCTTTTTGTTGTTTTTTTTAAATCACAATACAAAATTCACTTGGAAAGTTTTTAAAATTCACAAATACTCAGTGAAATACTCATTGCCACCTTGAATTTACCTCATAAGGAAATATGAGAATCGCGTAGAAGGGCGATACAATAAGAAATTACAATTCAGTAGATATGAAAAATTCCGCATTGATAACTTTACACATGTTTTTAATTTTATAAATGTTTCAAATTCACATATTGGTCAAACCTGTCTTTCTTTATAATCTATAAATATCAAACTTCAATATATTCCAAGAATTAAGACATTCTCTGTTGCATGAGCTATGCAATTACTCGGCAAACTGACACTTTGTAGGAACTCCATCTGAAAATATAGAACTTTTTTATTAAAATTACCACCCATTTTCCAAATATATTTTAAACACTTTATACAATACATTCTTCAAACAATTACTTATACAAAAATGTATTTTACCATCATATATTTCTTATGCTAAACAAAGAAAAAATATTTTCCAATTATCATCTCTGGTATGAAGTGCACCTCGTTTCCTGCAATAAGAATCGTTCCTTTATCAACATGCAACAATTATAATTAAAGTTTGAACGATAATTTGATATATAAACTTTCGAAAATATTTACTACAATGGGTACGTGTATTTAAGTTCAACCTTATCTTACCAAAACTCGTATTTATTGTTCATTCTGTTTAGTATTTTTTGCAATTGTTGAAAGTGTGTACAAAAGCCATCGTGTCATGTGGGTACATATACCACATTCGTATTAAAGAAAATGTAAGCCAGTAAAATTTATTTAAATTACATGGGAAATTTTATATTAAATAATTCCAAGTATACATTATAGAAAACTGCAGCTACTCGAAATAGATGATTTAAAAAAATTATAATAACAAAGAAATTGTCTATTTGAGTAAATTTTCCAGCTGAAGTTTAACTGTGCATGGGCTATACATAGTACATATAATTATGTGCAAATGAAACACACAATTTGTAGACTATGTTTATTGAGCGTATATATTTAAGAGGATATAGTTTAATTAAATATTCTAAAAATTTGTATTATGTATAAGTAGTGATTATCAAAAATAAAACCAGAATATAAGCAATCTCGCATTGTTGTGAAAGTAGTTTAAAGTAAGGCAAGATGTTACTTTTTCACAAGATACCTACTCCATACTTAAATTTCCAAAATGTAAATATTGCAAGTATGTAATTTATGTAAAGGTGAAACTCTGAATTGAAAATAGCATGCTTTTTTTGTTTCAGCGGAGCTTGCATTCTCTCATTTCCTTAGAAATTTTCAATGATTTTTTTAATTATGTATCTTCAAAATAAAACTTGAATAACGAAGGCTGTATTCAAGTTCGGAACATCTAATAACAGTTCTCTATATGAAGCATATCTCAATGCTATTCAACTATTACTTTATATAAAACATTGACAACAGTTTTCAGCTTTACTTAAATTGTGAGGAAATTAAAAATAATACAAATAGCTACATAGGAGCAAAAGCATATGTAAATATTTTTTCATCTCTTTTGATGCATATAAATTGTGGTCCTGAAAAGGACCGATTGATTTTCTAAAAAAATTGTGAGCTTTTGATTTAAGCGCGCTCTCCGCGGATCCGTCTGGCCAGCTGAATGTCTTTTGGCATAATTGTGACACGTTTAGCATGGATGGCACACAAGTTTGTGTCTTCGAAGAGACCGACTAAGTACGCCTCACTAGCTTCCTGGAGTGCCATTACCGCTGAGCTCTGGAAACGCAAGTCAGTTTTGAAATCCTGTGCAATTTCACGAACCAAACGCTGGAACGGCAGCTTGCGAATAAGCAATTCAGTGCTCTTCTGGTAGCGACGAATCTCACGAAGTGCCACTGTGCCGGGACGGTAACGATGCGGCTTCTTCACACCACCGGTAGCTGGCGCACTCTTGCGAGCAGCCTTCGTAGCCAATTGTTTGCGGGGCGCCTTTCCACCAGTCGACTTACGCGCAGTCTGCTTAGTACGAGCCATTTTCACTTTTCACTTTTTACTTTTCACTGATCACACTGTTCACTATGGAATATTGGCGCTTTCCTGGTAGCGGGATTATTTCAAATAAATGTACGAAGAATGTTCCAATCGTTCATTCGTTTCGATTTTTGCTAGGTACATGCAAAGCAAGCCAACAGCCAATGAGCGAAGAGCAAGCGAGTTACCCCGGCGTAGCATTTTTTGTATAAATATAAGCGCTTAAGGAATAAGCGACATTAGTTCTCGAGTTGCGAGTAGCGAGTTGAGTGAATTTTGTGAAGTGATTTCTGAAAGTTTTTGTATATCCGCCAAGTGAAAAATGACTGGTCGTGGAAAAGGAGGCAAGGGCTTGGGTAAAGGTGGTGCCAAGCGTCATCGCAAAGTTCTTCGCGACAACATCCAAGGTATTACGAAGCCAGCAATCAGGCGTTTGGCCCGTCGCGGTGGTGTGAAACGTATTTCTGGATTGATATACGAAGAAACACGTGGCGTGTTGAAGGTATTTCTGGAGAATGTTATCCGTGATGCCGTTACATACACTGAGCACGCCAAGAGGAAGACAGTCACGGCCATGGACGTTGTGTATGCTCTGAAGAGACAAGGTCGCACTCTGTATGGCTTCGGCGGTTAAATTGCCCTACCCAACCGACCGGATGCAATGAAATGATCTGCGAAATTTTTAAAAATCGGTCCTTTTCAGGACCACAAATTTATTTTTGAAAAGAGATTTAAGAAGTTTTTTATTGGAAATCGTACTTACCAGCATATAATATAATAAAGGGAATTTTCTGTGCATTGGTCATATAATTATTTAGATTGAAAATCAAGGACGTATTTTGATATTAAATACATACAATATTGCATATCTTCAAATCTATGACGTTAAGCAACAAGACCCATCCGAGCAATAGTTTGTGTAAATTACTCGAAACATTTGAGAGGTTTTATTCACGTATGTATGTTGCCGTCGCCTTATTGTGAATTTCTTCTACGCTATGGATAGATATAAAAATTACTGAAACATTTGTAAGGTTTTATTCACGTATGTTGCATTGTGAATTTCTTCTACGCTTTGATTATAAAGAATTCTAGTTTTAAGAGCTGCAAAATGAGTGTATTTTTGGATCTTTAAGCAAATGCAATTTATGACAAACATTGGGATAATTTTCCTTTTACGTTTTTCACACGGAATACACTCAAAAACTTGACTTAAATTAAGCGAAAATGGAATTAGGCGTCATCAACATAGCATTATCAAATGACTGGTTTGCAATTACAAACAAGCATTTTCATTTTCCCTAATTGTATATAATTGTAAAGTTATTTGAACTACCATCAAAACATTTATAATTTTTTTAGTATCTCTTTTGAAAAGTATTTTGTCGTCCTGAAAAGGACGGTTTGGTTTGTTGTTGTTACTGCTTCATTCTTCTCACGAAGTTCGTTTAAATTTATGCCTTCTTTTCGGTTTTCTTTGGCAAGAGAACTGCTTGAATATTGGGCAGCACACCACCTTGGGCGATTGTCACACCAGACAGAAGTTTGTTCAATTCCTCATCATTACGGATGGCCAGTTGCAGATGGCGGGGAATGATTCTGGTCTTTTTGTTGTCGCGAGCAGCATTTCCAGCCAACTCAAGTACTTCAGCAGCCAAATATTCCATCACAGCTGCCAGATATACTGGAGCACCGGCACCAACGCGCTCAGCATAGTTGCCTTTACGCAGCAACCGATGAATACGGCCGACGGGGAACTGCAGACCAGCACGATTTGAGCGCGACTTTGCCTTTCCCTTAACTTTGCCACCTTTACCACGACCAGACATTTTGCTTTATTATTTTATATTTCACTTCACTTTACACAACACAAAGGCTGAATGCTTAATGATACCGTTCATACTAGCCTCCGTCGTATTTATACTTTCACAGCGCTCTTGTTCATAGAGTGCAGGGTAGGAATAGTAAATATTGCTACGTCTGAAAAAACGTTCGTTCACTACCTGAAAATGTCGTTCGGAAATCGCAGATAAGCAGCGGACAAATTGGCAAAGCTACAAAAATTTGTGTTTTAGTGAAGTGAAGTGAAACACGAAAGAAATTGAAAATGCCGCCAAAAACCAGTGGAAAAGCAGCGAAGAAGGCTGGCAAAGCCCAGAAGAATATCACGAAGACTGACAAGAAGAAGAAGCGCAAGAGGAAGGAGAGCTATGCCATCTACATTTACAAAGTGCTGAAGCAAGTCCATCCTGACACTGGCATTTCGTCGAAGGCAATGAGTATCATGAACAGTTTTGTAAATGATATTTTCGAGCGTATTGCTGCTGAAGCCTCGCGTTTGGCCCACTACAACAAGCGTTCGACAATCACCAGTCGCGAAATTCAAACTGCTGTTCGTCTATTGCTGCCAGGTGAATTGGCAAAACACGCTGTTAGTGAGGGAACCAAAGCCGTAACAAAGTACACCAGCTCCAAGTAAATTCCAATTCAGATTGAAATCATGACTCATGATGCTACAAACAAAGGCCCTTTTCAGGGCCACAAAACATTCTTTTGAAAGAGATTCAAATTATTTTATTTGTAGGGAAAATAATTCTAAGGAATAAATATATGATGAACATATTTTCTAGAAAATGCTTTATTTACACTCTAAATGTGCGGAAAATCCATTGAAAAAATATGAACTTTTAGTTATTAAAATCCCTTTTTCTATTTTTCTCAATAAACTGCAAATTTTACCACATACCAGATAAATTCTAAATTCAAATTTAAAAATATTCCGTATTAGTAAAATTTGATTTATCTCCTTGGATTTGAATTCAAAATTTCACTATTCATTTAATGGACAACTGCAACTGCCCTTT
This sequence comes from Neria commutata, assembly GCA_963457695.1. Lineage (NCBI taxonomy): Eukaryota > Metazoa > Arthropoda > Insecta > Diptera > Micropezidae > Neria > Neria commutata. Next base: position 42,870,247 of record OY735246.1, read on the forward strand.
CGACAATAAATAAAACTTACAACTAAAAAATGCTGTACATATACATATGTAATTTCAACAGAGCAATATATATTATAAATTTCCTTAATTTCTCCTTAGAAAAATTTGTTTTATGTCCTGGTATTGAATTCAAAATTTAAATATTCTTCCGTCAGAATAAATAAAACAAACGAACAAAATTACAACGAAAAAGTAAAGAAAAGAATTCTGTGTGGACTGAAAACTATGAAAGGAGAAAAAGAATATTTTCATCTCTTTTGAAATTTATTTTGTAGCCCTGAAAAGGGCTGTTAATAATTAAATCGTTCCATTTCGATTGCGATTGCAATGGAAGTGTAGACTTTTTTTTGTAATTCAATTGAATTACTTTACTTTTTGGCCACAGGCTTTTTAGCAGCTGCCTTCTTAGGCGTCGATGGCGCCTTCTTTGCTTTGGCGGCACTGGCAGTTTTTGCTTTGGGTGCTTTTGGCTTCGATGCACTCGCTTTGGTGACTGCCTTGGCCTTAGTCGGCTTAGCTTTAACTGTTCCCGCCTTCTTAACAGCCTTCACCTTTGCTTTCTCTGCCTTCTTTTTGTCAGCAGAAGCAGTTACTTTCTTCGTACTCGCAACTGCGGTCGCCTTCTTCACTTTCTTCTCACCAACCGCTGCAGACTTTTTCGATGCTCCTGACGTAGCCTTCTTTTTTCCTACACTCGCAACTGAAACCACCTTCTTCTTGATATTCTTCTCAGCAGGGGATTTTACTACTTTCGCCTTTGGCTCCTTTGTAGCAGCTGCCGATAATTTAAAGGATCCAGATGCACCCTTACCTTTAGTTTGAATCAATTTGCCATTGGCAACAGCAGATTTCAAATATTTTTTTATGAACGGCGCCAATTTCTGCGCATCGCATTTATACGTAGCGCTGATGTATTTCTTTATGGCCAACAGCGAGGAACCGCCACGCTCCTTTAAATTCTTAATCGACGCATCGACCATTTGCTGAGTCGGTGGATGAGTGGGAGCTGCTGATGGCTTCTTTGCCTTGGTCGATTTTTTAGCGGCAACTTTCTTCTCAGCAGGAGCAGCAGCAACTGGAGAGGCTGCGGTAGCAACAATAGCGGCATCAGACATCTTTATCTTTTTGTTGTTTTTTTTAAATCACAATACAAAATTCACTTGGAAAGTTTTTAAAATTCACAAATACTCAGTGAAATACTCATTGCCACCTTGAATTTACCTCATAAGGAAATATGAGAATCGCGTAGAAGGGCGATACAATAAGAAATTACAATTCAGTAGATATGAAAAATTCCGCATTGATAACTTTACACATGTTTTTAATTTTATAAATGTTTCAAATTCACATATTGGTCAAACCTGTCTTTCTTTATAATCTATAAATATCAAACTTCAATATATTCCAAGAATTAAGACATTCTCTGTTGCATGAGCTATGCAATTACTCGGCAAACTGACACTTTGTAGGAACTCCATCTGAAAATATAGAACTTTTTTATTAAAATTACCACCCATTTTCCAAATATATTTTAAACACTTTATACAATACATTCTTCAAACAATTACTTATACAAAAATGTATTTTACCATCATATATTTCTTATGCTAAACAAAGAAAAAATATTTTCCAATTATCATCTCTGGTATGAAGTGCACCTCGTTTCCTGCAATAAGAATCGTTTCTTTATCAACATGCTACAATTATAATTAAAGTTTGAACGATAATTTGATATATAAACTTTCGAAAATATTTACTACAATGGGTACGTGTATTTAAGTTCAACCTTATCTTACCAAAACTCGTATTTATTGTTCATTCTGTTTAGTATTTTTTGCAATTGTTGAAAGTGTGTACAAAAGCCATCGTGTCATGTGGGTACATATACCACATTCGTATTAAAGAAAATGTAAGCCAGTAAAATTTATTTAAATTACATGGGAAATTTTATATTAAATAATTCCAAGTATACATTATAGAAAACTGCAGCTACTCGAAATAGATGATTTAAAAAAATTATAATAACAAAGAAATTGTCTATTTGAGTAAATTTTCCAGCTGAAGTTTAACTGTGCATGGGCTATACATAGTACATATAATTATGTGCAAATGAAACACACAATTTGTAGACTATGTTTATTGAGCGTATATATTTAAGATGATATAGTTTAATTAAATATTCTAAAAATTTGTATTATGTATAAGTAGTGATTATCAAAAATAAAACCAGAATATAAGCAATCTCGCATTGTTGTGAAAGTAGTTTAAAGTAAGGCAAGATGTTACTTTTTCACAAGATACCTACTCCATACTTAAATTTCCAAAATGTAAATATTGCAAGTATGTAATTTATGTAAAGGTGAAACTCTGAATTGAAAATAGCATGCTTTTTTTGTTTCAGCGGAGCTTGCATTCTCTCATTTCCTTAGAAATTTTCAATGATTTTTTTAATTATGTATCTTCAAAATAAAACTTGAATAACGAAGGCTGTATTCAAGTTCGGAACATCTAATAACAGTTCCCTATATGAAGCATATCTCAATGCTATTCAACTATTACTTTATATAAAACATTGACAACAGTTTTCAGCTTTACTTAAATTGTGAGGAAATTAAAAATAATACAAATAGCTACATAGGAGCAAAAGCATATGTAAATATTTTTTCATCTCTTTTGATGCATATAAATTGTGGTCCTGAAAAGGACCGATTGATTTTCTAAAAAAATTGTGAGCTTTTGATTTAAGCGCGCTCTCCGCGGATCCGTCTGGCCAGCTGAATGTCTTTGGGCATAATTGTGACACGTTTAGCATGGATGGCACACAAGTTTGTGTCTTCGAAGAGACCGACTAAGTACGCCTCACTAGCTTCCTGGAGTGCCATTACCGCTGAGCTCTGGAAACGCAAGTCAGTTTTGAAATCCTGTGCAATTTCACGAACCAAACGCTGGAACGGCAGCTTGCGAATAAGCAATTCAGTGCTCTTCTGGTAGCGACGAATCTCACGAAGTGCCACTGTGCCGGGACGGTAACGATGCGGCTTCTTCACACCACCGGTAGCTGGCGCACTCTTGCGAGCAGCCTTCGTAGCCAATTGTTTGCGGGGCGCCTTTCCACCAGTCGACTTACGCGCAGTCTGCTTAGTACGAGCCATTTTCACTTTTCACTTTTTACTTTTCACTGATCACACTGTTCACTATGGAATATTGGCGCTTTCCTGGTAGCGGGATTATTTCAAATAAATGTACGAAGAATGTTCCAATCGTTCATTCGTTTCGATTTTTGCTAGGTACATGCAAAGCAAGCCAACAGCCAATGAGCGAAGAGCAAGCGAGTTACCCCGGCGTAGCATTTTTTGTATAAATATAAGCGCTTAAGGAATAAGCGACATTAGTTCTCGAGTTGCGAGTAGCGAGTTGAGTGAATTTTGTGAAGTGATTTCTGAAAGTTTTTGTATATCCGCCAAGTGAAAAATGACTGGTCGTGGAAAAGGAGGCAAGGGCTTGGGTAAAGGTGGTGCCAAGCGTCATCGCAAAGTTCTTCGCGACAACATCCAAGGTATTACGAAGCCAGCAATCAGGCGTTTGGCCCGTCGCGGTGGTGTGAAACGTATTTCTGGATTGATATACGAAGAAACACGTGGCGTGTTGAAGGTATTTCTGGAGAATGTTATCCGTGATGCCGTTACATACACTGAGCACGCCAAGAGGAAGACAGTCACGGCCATGGACGTTGTGTATGCTCTGAAGAGACAAGGTCGCACTCTGTATGGCTTCGGCGGTTAAATTGCCCTACCCAACCGACCGGATGCAATGAAATGATCTGCGAAATTTTTAAAAATCGGTCCTTTTCAGGACCACAAATTTATTTTTGAAAAGAGATTTAAGAAGTTTTTTATTGGAAATCGTACTTACCAGCATATAATATAATAAAGGGAATTTTCTGTGCATTGGTCATATAATTATTTAGATTGAAAATCAAGGACGTATTCTTCGTATTCTATCTTCAAATCTATGACGTTAAGCAACAAGACCCATCCGAGCAATAGTTTGTGTAAATTACTCGAAACATTTGAGAGGTTTTATTCACGTATGTATGTTGCCGTCGCCTTATTGTGAATTTCTTCTACGCTATGGATGGATAGATATAAAAATTACTGAAACATTTGTAAGGTTTTATTCACGTATGTTGCATTGTGAATTTCTTCTACGCTTTGATTATAAAGAATTCTAGTTTTAAGAGCTGCAAAATGAGTGTATTTTTGGATCTTTAAGCAAATGCAATTTATGACAAACATTGGGATAATTTTCCTTTTACGTTTTTCACACGGAATACACTCAAAAACTTGACTTAAATTAAGCGAAAATGGAATTAGGCGTCATCAACATAGCATTATCAAATGACTGGTTTGCAATTACAAACAAGCATTTTCATTTTCCCTAATTGTATATAATTGTAAAGTTATTTGAACTACCATCAAAACATTTATAATTTTTTTAGTATCTCTTTTGAAAAGTATTTTGTCGTCCTGAAAAGGACGGTTTGGTTTGTTGTTGTTACTGCTTCATTCTTCTCACGAAGTTCGTTTAAATTTATGCCTTCTTTTCGGTTTTCTTTGGCAAGAGAACTGCTTGAATATTGGGCAGCACACCACCTTGGGCGATTGTCACACCAGACAGAAGTTTGTTCAATTCCTCATCATTACGGATGGCCAGTTGCAGATGGCGGGGAATGATTCTGGTCTTTTTGTTGTCGCGAGCAGCATTTCCAGCCAACTCAAGTACTTCAGCAGCCAAATATTCCATCACAGCTGCCAGATATACTGGAGCACCGGCACCAACGCGCTCAGCATAGTTGCCTTTACGCAGCAACCGATGAATACGGCCGACGGGGAACTGCAGACCAGCACGATTTGAGCGCGACTTTGCCTTTCCCTTAACTTTACCACCTTTACCACGACCAGACATTTTGCTTTATTATTTTATGTTTCACTTCACTTTACACAACACAAAGGCTGAATGCTTAATGATACCGTTCATACTAGCCTCCGTCGTATTTATACTTTCACAGCGCTCTTGTTCATAGAGTGCAGGGTAGGAATAGTAAATATTGCTACGTCTGAAAAAACGTTCGTTCACTACCTGAAAATGTCGTTCGGAAATCGCAGATAAGCAGCGGACAAATTGGCAAAGCTACAAAAATTTGTGTTTTAGTGAAGTGAAGTGAAACACGAAAGAAATTGAAAATGCCGCCAAAAACCAGTGGAAAAGCAGCGAAGAAGGCTGGCAAAGCCCAGAAGAATATCACGAAGACTGACAAGAAGAAGAAGCGCAAGAGGAAGGAGAGCTATGCCATCTACATTTACAAAGTGCTGAAGCAAGTCCATCCTGACACTGGCATTTCGTCGAAGGCAATGAGTATCATGAACAGTTTTGTAAATGATATTTTCGAGCGTATTGCTGCTGAGGCCTCGCGTTTGGCCCACTACAACAAGCGTTCGACAATCACCAGTCGCGAAATTCAAACTGCTGTTCGTCTATTGCTGCCAGGTGAATTGGCAAAACACGCTGTTAGTGAGGGAACCAAAGCCGTAACAAAGTACACCAGCTCCAAGTAAATTCCAATTCAGATTGAAATCATGACTCATGATGCTACAAACAAAGGCCCTTTTCAGGGCCACAAAACATTCTTTTGAAAGAGATTCAAATTACTTTATTTGTAGGGAAAATAATTCTAAGGAATAAATATATGATGAACATATTTTCTAGAAAATGCTTTATTTACACTCTAAATGTACGGAAAATCCATTGAAAAAATATGAACTTTTAGTTATTAAAATCCCTTTTTCTATTTTTCTCAATAAACTGCAAATTTTACCACATACCAGATAAATTCTAAATTCAAATTTAAAAATATTCCGTATTAGTAAAATTTGATTTATCTCCTTGGATTTGAATTCAAAATTTCACTATTCATTTAATGGACAACTGCAACTGCCCTTTCGACAATAAATAAAACTTACAACTAAAAAATGCTGTACATATACATATGTAATTTCAACAGAGCAATATATATTATAAATTTCCTTAATTTCTCCTTAGAAAAATTTGTTTTATGTCCTGGTATTGAATTCAAAATTTAAATATTCTTCCGTCAGAATAAATAAAACAAACGAACAAAATTACAACGAAAAAGTAAAGAAAAGAATTCTGTGTGGACTGAAAACTATGAAAGGAGAAAAAGAATATTTTCATCTCTTTTGAAATTTATTTTGTAGCCCTGAAAAGGGCTGTTAATAATTAAATCGTTCCATTTCGATTGCGATTGCAATGGAAGTGTAGACTTTTTTTTGTAATTCAATTGAATTACTTTACTTTTTGGCCACAGGCTTTTTAGCAGCTGCCTTCTTAGGCGTCGATGGCGCCTTCTTTGCTTTGGGTGCTTTTGGCTTCGATGCACTCGCTTTGGTGACTGCCTTGGCCTTAGTCGGCTTAGCTTTAACTGTGCCCGCCTTCTTAACAGCCTTCACCTTTGCTTTCTCTGCCTTCTTTTTGTCAGCAGAAGCAGTTACTTTCTTCGTACTCGCAACTGCGGTCGCCTTCTTCACTTTCTTCTCACCAACCGCTGCAGACTTTTTCGATGCTCCTGACGTAGCCTTCTTTTTTCCTACACTCGCAACTGAAACCACCTTCTTCTTGATATTCTTCTCAGCAGGGGATTTTACTACTTTCGCCTTTGGCTCCTTTGTAGCAGCTGCCGATAATTTAAAGGATCCAGATGCACCCTTACCTTTAGTTTGAATCAATTTGCCATTGGCAACAGCAGATTTCAAATATTTTTTTATGAACGGCGCCAATTTCTGCGCATCGCATTTATACGTAGCGCTGATGTATTTCTTTATGGCCAACAGCGAGGAACCGCCACGCTCCTTTAAATTCTTAATCGACGCATCGACCATTTGCTGAGTCGGTGGATGAGTGGGAGCTGCTGATGGCTTCTTTGCCTTGGTCGATTTTTTAGCGGCAACTTTCTTCTCAGCAGGAGCAGCAGCAACTGGAGAGGCTGCGGTAGCAACAATAGCGGCATCAGACATCTTTATCTTTTTGTTGTTTTTTTTAAATCACAATACAAAATTCACTTGGAAAGTTTTTAAAATTCACAAATACTCAGTGAAATACTCATTGCCACCTTGAATTTACCTCATAAGGAAAAATGAGAATCGCGTAGAAGGGCGATACAATAAGAAATTACAATTCAGTAGATATGAAAAATTCCGCATTGATAACTTTACACATGTTTTTAATTTTATAAATGTTTCAAATTCACATATTGGTCAAACCTGTCTTTCTTTATAATCTATAAATATCAAACTTCAATATATTCCAAGAATTAAGACATTCTCTGTTGCATGAGCTATGCAATTACTCGGCAAACTGACACTTTGTAGGAACTCCATCTGAAAATATAGAACTTTTTTATTAAAATTACCACCCATTTTCCAAATATATTTTAAACACTTTATACAATACATTCTTCAAACAATTACTTATACAAAAATGTATTTTACCATCATATATTTCTTATGCTAAACAAAGAAAAAATATTTTCCAATTATCATCTCTGGTATGAAGTGCACCTCGTTTCCTGCAATAAGAATCGTTCCTTTATCAACATGCTACAATTATAATTAAAGTTTGAACGATAATTCGATATATAAACTTTCGAAAATATTTACTACAATGGGTACGTGTATTTAAGTTCAACCTTATCTTACCAAAACTCGTATTTATTGTTCATTCTGTTTAGTATTTTTTGCAATTGTTGAAAGTGTGTACAAAAGCCATCGTGTCATGTGGGTACATATACCACATTCGTATTAAAGAAAATGTAAGCCAGTAAAATTTATTTAAATTACATGGGAAATTTTATATTAAATAATTCCAAGTATACATTATAGAAAACTGCAGCTACTCGAAATAGATGATTTAAAAAAATTATAATAACAAAGAAATTGTCTATTTGAGTAAATTTTCCAGCTGAAGTTTAACTGTGCATGGGCTATACATAGTACATATAATTATGTGCAAATGAAACACACAATTTGTAGACTATGTTTATTGAGCGTATATATTTAAGAGGATATAGTTTAATTAAATATTCTAAAAATTTGTATTATGTATAAGTAGTGATTATCAAAAATAAAACCAGAATATAAGCAATCTCGCATTGTTGTGAAAGTAGTTTAAAGTAAGGCAAGATGTTACTTTTTCACAAGATACCTACTCCATACTTAAATTTCCAAAATGTAAATATTGCAAGTATGTAATTTATGTAAAGGTGAAACTCTGAATTGAAAATAGCATCCTTTTTTTGTTTCAGCGGAGCTTGCATTCTCTCATTTCCTTAGAAATTTTCAATGATTTTTTTAATTATGTATCTTCAAAATAAAACTTGAATAACGAAGGCTGTATTCAAGTTCGGAACATCTAATAAGAGTTCTCTATATGAAGCATATCTCAATGCTATTCAACTATTACTTTATATAAAACATTGACAACAGTTTTCAGCTTTACTTAAATTGTGAGGAAATTAAAAATAATACAAATAGCTACATAGGAGCAAAAGCATATGTAAATATTTTTTCATCTCTTTTGATGCATATAAATTGTGGTCCTGAAAAGGACCGATTGATTTTCTAAAAAAATTGTGAGCTTTTGATTTAAGCGCGCTCTCCGCGGATCCGTCTGGCCAGCTGAATGTCTTTTGGCATAATTGTGACACGTTTAGCATGGATGGCACACAAGTTTGTGTCTTCGAAGAGACCGACTAAGTACGCCTCACTAGCTTCCTGGAGTGCCATTACCGCTGAGCTCTGGAAACGCAAGTCAGTTTTGAAATCCTGTGCAATTTCACGAACCAAACGCTGGAACGGCAGCTTGCGAATAAGCAATTCAGTGCTCTTCTGGTAGCGACGAATCTCACGAAGTGCCACTGTGCCGGGACGGTAACGATGCGGCTTCTTCACACCACCGGTAGCTGGCGCACTCTTGCGAGCAGCCTTCGTAGCCAATTGTTTGCGGGGCGCCTTTCCACCAGTCGACTTACGCGCAGTCTGCTTAGTACGAGCCATTTTCACTTTTCACTTTTTACTTTTCACTGATCACACTGTTCACTATGGAATATTGGCGCTTTCCTGGTAGCGGGATTATTTCAAATAAATGTACGAAGAATGTTCCAATCGTTCATTCGGTTCGATTTTTGCTAGGTACATGCAAAGCAAGCCAACAGCCAATGAGCGAAGAGCAAGCGAGTTACCCCGGCGTAGCATTTTTTGTATAAATATAAGCGCTTAAGGAATAAGCGACATTAGTTCTCGAGTTGCGAGTAGCGAGTTGAGTGAATTTTGTGAAGTGATTTCTGAAAGTTTTTGTATATCCGCCAAGTGAAAAATGACTGGTCGTGGAAAAGGAGGCAAGGGCTTGGGTAAAGGTGGTGCCAAGCGTCATCGCAAAGTTCTTCGCGACAACATCCAAGGTATTACAAAGCCAGCAATCAGGCGTTTGGCCCGTCGCGGTGGTGTGAAACGTATTTCTGGATTGATATACGAAGAAACACGTGGCGTGTTGAAGGTATTTCTGGAGAATGTTATCCGTGATGCCGTTACATACACTGAGCACGCCAAGAGGAAGACAGTCACGGCCATGGACGTTGTGTATGCTCTGAAGAGACAAGGTCGCACTCTGTATGGCTTCGGCGGTTAAATTGCCCTACCCAACCGACCGGATGCAATGAAATGATCTGCGAAATTTTTAAAAATCGGTCCTTTTCAGGACCACAAATTTATTTTTGAAAAGAGATTTAAGAAGTTTTTTATTGGAAATCGTACTTACCAGCATATAATATAATAAAGGGAATTTTCTGTGCATTGGTCATATAATTATTTAGATTGAAAATCAAGGACGTATTTTGATATTAAATACATACAATATTGCATATCTTCAAATCTATGACGTTAAGCAACAAGACCCATCCGAGCAATAGTTTGTGTAAATTACTCGAAACATTTGAGAGGTTTTATTCACGTATGTATGTTGCCGTCGCCTTATTGTGAATTTCTTCTACGCTATGGATAGATATAAAAATTACTGAAACATTTGTAAGGTTTTATTCACGTATGTTGCATTGTGAATTTCTTCTACGCTTTGATTATAAAGAATTCTAGTTTTAAGAGCTGCAAAATGAATGTATTTTTGGATCTTTAAGCAAATGCAATTTATGACAAACATTGGGATAATTTTCCTTTTACGTTTTTCACACGGAATACACTCAAAAACTTGACTTAAATTAAGCGAAAATGGAATTAGGCGTCATCAACATAGCATTATCAAATGACTGGTTTGCAATTCCAAACAAGCATTTTCATTTTCCCTAATTGTATATAATTGTAAAGTTATTTGAACTACCATCAAAACATTTATAATTTTTTTAGTATCTCTTTTGAAAAGTATTTTGTCGTCCTGAAAAGGACGGTTTGGTTTGTTGTTGTTACTGCTTCATTCTTCTCACGAAGTTCGTTTAAATTTATGCCTTCTTTTCGGTTTTCTTTGGCAAGAGAACTGCTTGAATATTGGGCAGCACACCACCTTGGGCGATTGTCACACCAGACAGAAGTTTGTTCAATTCCTCATCATTACGGATGGCCAGTTGCAGATGGCGGGGAATGATTCTGGTCTTTTTGTTGTCGCGAGCAGCATTTCCAGCCAACTCAAGTACTTCAGCAGCCAAATATTCCATCACAGCTGCCAGATATACTGGAGCACCGGCACCAACGCGCTCAGCATAGTTGCCTTTACGCAGCAACCGATGAATACGGCCGACGGGGAACTGCAGACCAGCACGATTTGAGCGCGACTTTGCCTTTCCCTTAACTTTGCCACCTTTACCACGACCAGACATTTTGCTTTATTATTTTATATTTCACTTCACTTTACACAACACAAAGGCTGAATGCTTAATGATACCGTTCATACTAGCCTCCGTCGTATTTATACTTTCACAGCGCTCTTGTTCATAGAGTGCAGGGTAGGAATAGTAAATATTGCTACGTCTGAAAAAACGTTCGTTCACTACCTGAAAATGTCGTTCGGAAATCGCAGATAAGCAGCGGACAAATTGGCAAAGCTACAAAAATTTGTGTTTTAGTGAAGTGAAGTGAAACACGAAAGAAATTGAAAATGCCGCCAAAAACCAGTGGAAAAGCAGCGAAGAAGGCTGGCAAAGCCCAGAAGAATATCACGAAGACTGACAAGAAGAAGAAGCGCAAGAGGAAGGAGAGCTATGCCATCTACATTTACAAAGTGCTGAAGCAAGTCCATCCTGACACTGGCATTTCGTCGAAGGCAATGAGTATCATGAACAGTTTTGTAAATGATATTTTCGAGCGTATTGCTGCTGAAGCCTCGCGTTTGGCCCACTACAACAAGCGTTCGACAATCACCAGTCGCGAAATTCAAACTGCTGTTCGTCTATTGCTGCCAGGTGAATTGGCAAAACACGCTGTTAGTGAGGGAACCAAAGCCGTAACAAAGTACACCAGCTCCAAGTAAATTCCAATTCAGATTGAAATCATGACTCATGATGCTACAAACAAAGGCCCTTTTCAGGGCCACAAAACATTCTTTTGAAAGAGATTCAAATTATTTTATTTGTAGGGAAAATAATTCTAAGGAATAAATATATGATGAACATATTTTCTAGAAAATGCTTTATTTACACTCTAAATGTGCGGAAAATCCATTGAAAAAATATGAACTTTTAGTTATTAAAATCCCTTTTTCTATTTTTCTCAATAAACTGCAAATTTTACCACATACCAGATAAATTCTAAATTCAAATTTAAAAATATTCCGTATTAGTAAAATTTGATTTATCTCCTTGGATTTGAATTCAAAATTTCACTATTCATTTAATGGACAACTGCAACTGCCCTTTCGACAATAAATAAAACTTACAACTAAAAAATGCTGTACATATACATATGTAATTTCAACAGAGCAATATATATTATAAATTTCCTTAATTTCTCCTTAGAAAAATTTGTTTTATGTCCTGGTATTGAATTCAAAATTTAAATATTCTTCCGTCAGAATAAATAAAACAAACGAACAAAATTACAACGAAAAAGTAAAGAAAAGAATTCTGTGTGGACTGAAAACTATGAAAGGAGAAAAAGAATATTTTCATCTCTTTTGAAATTTATTTTGTAGCCCTGAAAAGGGCTGTTAATAATTAAATCGTTCCATTTCGATTGCGATTGCAATGGAAGTGTAGACTTTTTTTTGTAATTCAATTGAATTACTTTACTTTTTGGCCACAGGCTTTTTAGCAGCTGCCTTCTTAGGCGTCGATGGCGCCTTCTTTGCTTTGGGTGCTTTTGGCTTCGATGCACTCGCTTTGGTGACTGCCTTGGCCTTAGTCGGCTTAGCTTTAACTGTGCCCGCCTTCTTAACAGCCTTCACCTTTGCTTTCTCTGCCTTCTTTTTGTCAGCAGAAGCAGTTACTTTCTTCGTACTCGCAACTGCGGTCGCCTTCTTCACTTTCTTCTCACCAACCGCTGCAGACTTTTTCGATGCTCCTGACGTAGCCTTCTTTTTTCCTACACTCGCAACTGAAACCACCTTCTTCTTGATATTCTTCTCAGCAGGGGATTTTACTACTTTCGCCTTTGGCTCCTTTGTAGCAGCTGCCGATAATTTAAAGGATCCAGATGCACCCTTACCTTTAGTTTGAATCAATTTGCCATTGGCAACAGCAGATTTCAAATATTTTTTTATGAACGGCGCCAATTTCTGCGCATCGCATTTATACGTAGCGCTGATGTATTTCTTTATGGCCAACAGCGAGGAACCGCCACGCTCCTTTAAATTCTTAATCGACGCATCGACCATTTGCTGAGTCGGTGGATGAGTGGGAGCTGCTGATGGCTTCTTTGCCTTGGTCGATTTTTTAGCGGCAACTTTCTTCTCAGCAGGAGCAGCAGCAACTGGAGAGGCTGCGGTAGCAACAATAGCGGCATCAGACATCTTTATCTTTTTGTTGTTTTTTTTAAATCACAATACAAAATTCACTTGGAAAGTTTTTAAAATTCACAAATACTCAGTGAAATACTCATTGCCACCTTGAATTTACCTCATAAGGAAATATGAGAATCGCGTAGAAGGGCGATACAATAAGAAATTACAATTCAGTAGATATGAAAAATTCCGCATTGATAACTTTACACATGTTTTTAATTTTATAAATGTTTCAAATTCACATATTGGTCAAACCTGTCTTTCTTTATAATCTATAAATATCAAACTTCAATATATTCCAAGAATTAAGACATTCTCTGTTGCATGAGCTATGCAATTACTCGGCAAACTGACACTTTGTAGGAACTCCATCTGAAAATATAGAACTTTTTTATTAAAATTACCACCCATTTTCCAAATATATTTTAAACACTTTATACAATACATTCTTCAAACAATTACTTATACAAAAATGTATTTTACCATCATATATTTCTTATGCTAAACAAAGAAAAAATATTTTCCAATTATCATCTCTGGTATGAAGTGCACCTCGTTTCCTGCAATAAGAATCGTTCCTTTATCAACATGCAACAATTATAATTAAAGTTTGAACGATAATTTGATATATAAACTTTCGAAAATATTTACTACAATGGGTACGTGTATTTAAGTTCAACCTTATCTTACCAAAACTCGTATTTATTGTTCATTCTGTTTAGTATTTTTTGCAATTGTTGAAAGTGTGTACAAAAGCCATCGTGTCATGTGGGTACATATACCACATTCGTATTAAAGAAAATGTAAGCCAGTAAAATTTATTTAAATTACATGGGAAATTTTATATTAAATAATTCCAAGTATACATTATAGAAAACTGCAGCTACTCGAAATAGATGATTTAAAAAAATTATAATAACAAAGAAATTGTCTATTTGAGTAAATTTTCCAGCTGAAGTTTAACTGTGCATGGGCTATACATAGTACATATAATTATGTGCAAATGAAACACACAATTTGTAGACTATGTTTATTGAGCGTATATATTTAAGATGATATAGTTTAATTAAATATTCTAAAAATTTGTATTATGTATAAGTAGTGATTATCAAAAATAAAACCAGAATATAAGCAATCTCGCATTGTTGTGAAAGTAGTTTAAAGTAAGGCAAGATGTTACTTTTTCACAAGATACCTACTCCATACTTAAATTTCCAAAATGTAAATATTGCAAGTATGTAATTTATGTAAAGGTGAAACTCTGAATTGAAAATAGCATGCTTTTTTTGTTTCAGCGGAGCTTGCATTCTCTCATTTCCTTAGAAATTTTCAATGATTTTTTTAATTATGTATCTTCAAAATAAAACTTGAATAACGAAGGCTGTATTCAAGTTCGGAACATCTAATAACAGTTCTCTATATGAAGCATATCTCAATGCTATTCAACTATTACTTTATATAAAACATTGACAACAGTTTTCAGCTTTACTTAAATTGTGAGGAAATTAAAAATAATACAAATAGCTACATAGGAGCAAAAGCATATGTAAATATTTTTTCATCTCTTTTGATGCATATAAATTGTGGTCCTGAAAAGGACCGATTGATTTTCTAAAAAAATTGTGAGCTTTTGATTTAAGCGCGCTCTCCGCGGATCCGTCTGGCCAGCTGAATGTCTTTTGGCATAATTGTGACACGTTTAGCATGGATGGCACACAAGTTTGTGTCTTCGAAGAGACCGACTAAGTACGCCTCACTAGCTTCCTGGAGTGCCATTACCGCTGAGCTCTGGAAACGCAAGTCAGTTTTGAAATCCTGTGCAATTTCACGAACCAAACGCTGGAACGGCAGCTTGCGAATAAGCAATTCAGTGCTCTTCTGGTAGCGACGAATCTCACGAAGTGCCACTGTGCCGGGACGGTAACGATGCGGCTTCTTCACACCACCGGTAGCTGGCGCACTCTTGCGAGCAGCCTTCGTAGCCAATTGTTTGCGGGGCGCCTTTCCACCAGTCGACTTACGCGCAGTCTGCTTAGTACGAGCCATTTTCACTTTTCACTTTTTACTTTTCACTGATCACACTGTTCACTATGGAATATTGGCGCTTTCCTGGTAGCGGGATTATTTCAAATAAATGTACGAAGAATGTTCCAATCGTTCATTCGGTTCGATTTTTGCTAGGTACATGCAAAGCAAGCCAACAGCCAATGAGCGAAGAGCAAGCGAGTTACCCCGGCGTAGCATTTTTTGTATAAATATAAGCGCTTAAGGAATAAGCGACATTAGTTCTCGAGTTGCGAGTAGCGAGTTGAGTGAATTTTGTGAAGTGATTTCTGAAAGTTTTTGTATATCCGCCAAGTGAAAAATGACTGGTCGTGGAAAAGGAGGCAAGGGCTTGGGTAAAGGTGGTGCCAAGCGTCATCGCAAAGTTCTTCGCGACAACATCCAAGGTATTACAAAGCCAGCAATCAGGCGTTTGGCCCGTCGCGGTGGTGTGAAACGTATTTCTGGATTGATATACGAAGAAACACGTGGCGTGTTGAAGGTATTTCTGGAGAATGTTATCCGTGATGCCGTTACATACACTGAGCACGCCAAGAGGAAGACAGTCACGGCCATGGACGTTGTGTATGCTCTGAAGAGACAAGGTCGCACTCTGTATGGCTTCGGCGGTTAAATTGCCCTACCCAACCGACCGGATGCAATGAAATGATCTGCGAAATTTTTAAAAATCGGTCCTTTTCAGGACCACAAATTTATTTTTGAAAAGAGATTTAAGAAGTTTTTTATTGGAAATCGTACTTACCAGCATATAATATAATAAAGGGAATTTTCTGTGCATTGGTCATATAATTATTTAGATTGAAAATCAAGGACGTATTCTTCGTATTCTATCTTCAAATCTATGACGTTAAGCAACAAGACCCATCCGAGCAATAGTTTGTGTAAATTACTCGAAACATTTGAGAGGTTTTATTCACGTATGTATGTTGCCGTCGCCTTATTGTGAATTTCTTCTACGCTATGGATGGATAGATATAAAAATTACTGAAACATTTGTAAGGTTTTATTCACGTATGTTGCATTGTGAATTTCTTCTACGCTTTGATTATAAAGAATTCTAGTTTTAAGAGCTGCAAAATGAGTGTATTTTTGGATCTTTAAGCAAATGCAATTTATGACAAACATTGGGATAATTTTCCTTTTACGTTTTTCACACGGAATACACTCAAAAACTTGACTTAAATTAAGCGAAAATGGAATTAGGCGTCATCAACATAGCATTATCAAATGACTGGTTTGCAATTACAAACAAGCATTTTCATTTTCCCTAATTGTATATAATTGTAAAGTTATTTGAACTACCATCAAAACATTTATAATTTTTTTAGTATCTCTTTTGAAAAGTATTTTGTCGTCCTGAAAAGGACGGTTTGGTTTGTTGTTGTTACTGCTTCATTCTTCTCACGAAGTTCGTTTAAATTTATGCCTTCTTTTCGGTTTTCTTTGGCAAGAGAACTGCTTGAATATTGGGCAGCACACCACCTTGGGCGATTGTCACACCAGACAGAAGTTTGTTCAATTCCTCATCATTACGGATGGCCAGTTGCAGATGGCGGGGAATGATTCTGGTCTTTTTGTTGTCGCGAGCAGCATTTCCAGCCAACTCAAGTACTTCAGCAGCCAAATATTCCATCACAGCTGCCAGATATACTGGAGCACCGGCACCAACGCGCTCAGCATAGTTGCCTTTACGCAGCAACCGATGAATACGGCCGACGGGGAACTGCAGACCAGCACGATTTGAGCGCGACTTTGCCTTTCCCTTAACTTTGCCACCTTTACCACGACCAGACATTTTGCTTTATTATTTTATATTTCACTTCACTTTACACAACACAAAGGCTGAATGCTTAATGATACCGTTCATACTAGCCTCCGTCGTATTTATACTTTCACAGCGCTCTTGTTCATAGAGTGCAGGGTAGGAATAGTAAATATTGCTACGTCTGAAAAAACGTTCGTTCACTACCTGAAAATGTCGTTCGGAAATCGCAGATAAGCAGCGGACAAATTGGCAAAGCTACAAAAATTTGTGTTTTAGTGAAGTGAAGTGAAACACGAAAGAAATTGAAAATGCCGCCAAAAACCAGTGGAAAAGCAGCGAAGAAGGCTGGCAAAGCCCAGAAGAATATCACGAAGACTGACAAGAAGAAGAAGCGCAAGAGGAAGGAGAGCTATGCCATCTACATTTACAAAGTGCTGAAGCAAGTCCATCCTGACACTGGCATTTCGTCGAAGGCAATGAGTATCATGAACAGTTTTGTAAATGATATTTTCGAGCGTATTGCTGCTGAAGCCTCGCGTTTGGCCCACTACAACAAGCGTTCGACAATCACCAGTCGCGAAATTCAAACTGCTGTTCGTCTATTGCTGCCAGGTGAATTGGCAAAACACGCTGTTAGTGAGGGAACCAAAGTACACCAGCTCCAAGTAAATTCCAATTCAGATTGAAATCATGACTCATGATGCTACAAACAAAGGCCCTTTTCAGGGCCACAAAACATTCTTTTGAAAGAGATTCAAATTATTTTATTTGTAGGGAAAATAATTCTAAGGAATAAATATATGATGAACATATTTTCTAGAAAATGCTTTATTTACACTCTAAATGTGCGGAAAATCCATTGAAAAAATATGAACTTTTAGTTATTAAAATCCCTTTTTCTATTTTTCTCAATAAACTGCAAATTTTACCACATACCAGATAAATTCTAAATTCAAATTTAAAAATATTCCGTATTAGTAAAATTTGATTTATCTCCTTGGATTTGAATTCAAAATTTCACTATTCATTTAATGGACAACTGCAACTGCCCTTTCGACAATAAATAAAACTTACAACTAAAAAATGCTGTACATATGTAATTTCAACAGAGCAATATATATTATAAATTTCCTTAATTTCTCCTTAGAAAAATTTGTTTTATGTCCTGGTATTGAATTCAAAATTTAAATATTCTTCCGTCAGAATAAATAAAACAAACGAACAAAATTACAACGAAAAAGTAAAGAAAAGAATTCTGTGTGGACTGAAAACTATGAAAGGAGAAAAAGAATATTTTCATCTCTTTTGAAATTTATTTTGTAGCCCTGAAAAGGGCTGTTAATAATTAAATCGTTCCATTTCGATTGCGATTGCAATGGAAGTGTAGACTTTTTTTTGTAATTCAATTGAATTACTTTACTTTTTGGCCACAGGCTTTTTAGCAGCTGCCTTCTTAGGCGTCGATGGCGCCTTCTTTGCTTTGGCGGCACTGGCAGTTTTTGCTTTGGGTGCTTTTGGCTTCGATGCACTCGCTTTGGTGACTGCCTTGGCCTTAGTCGGCTTAGCTTTAACTGTGCCCGCCTTCTTAACAGCCTTCACCTTTGCTTTCTCTGCCTTCTTTTTGTCAGCAGAAGCAGTTACTTTCTTCGTACTCGCAACTGCGGTCGCCTTCTTCACTTTCTTCTCACCAACCGCTGCAGACTTTTTCGATGCTCCTGACGTAGCCTTCTTTTTTCCTACACTCGCAACTGAAACCACCTTCTTCTTGATATTCTTCTCAGCAGGGGATTTTACTACTTTCGCCTTTGGCTCCTTTGTAGCAGCTGCCGATAATTTAAAGGATCCAGATGCACCCTTACCTTTAGTTTGAATCAATTTGCCATTGGCAACAGCAGATTTCAAATATTTTTTTATGAACGGCGCCAATTTCTGCGCATCGCATTTATACGTAGCGCTGATGTATTTCTTTATGGCCAACAGCGAGGAACCGCCACGCTCCTTTAAATTCTTAATCGACGCATCGACCATTTGCTGAGTCGGTGGATGAGTGGGAGCTGCTGATGGCTTCTTTGCCTTGGTCGATTTTTTAGCGGCAACTTTCTTCTCAGCAGGAGCAGCAGCAACTGGAGAGGCTGCGGTAGCAACAATAGCGGCATCAGACATCTTTATCTTTTTGTTGTTTTTTTTAAATCACAATACAAAATTCACTTGGAAAGTTTTTAAAATTCACAAATACTCAGTGAAATACTCATTGCCACCTTGAATTTACCTCATAAGGAAATATGAGAATCGCGTAGAAGGGCGATACAATAAGAAATTACAATTCAGTAGATATGAAAAATTCCGCATTGATAACTTTACACATGTTTTTAATTTTATAAATGTTTCAAATTCACATATTGGTCAAACCTGTCTTTCTTTATAATCTATAAATATCAAACTTCAATATATTCCAAGAATTAAGACATTCTCTGTTGCATGAGCTATGCAATTACTCGGCAAACTGACACTTTGTAGGAACTCCATCTGAAAATATAGAACTTTTTTATTAAAATTACCACCCATTTTCCAAATATATTTTAAACACTTTATACAATACATTCTTCAAACAATTACTTATACAAAAATGTATTTTACCATCATATATTTCTTATGCTAAACAAAGAAAAAATATTTTCCAATTATCATCTCTGGTATGAAGTGCACCTCGTTTCCTGCAATAAGAATCGTTCCTTTATCAACATGCTACAATTATAATTAAAGTTTGAACGATAATTCGATATATAAACTTTCGAAAATATTTACTACAATGGGTACGTGTATTTAAGTTCAACCTTATCTTACCAAAACTCGTATTTATTGTTCATTCTGTTTAGTATTTTTTGCAATTGTTGAAAGTGTGTACAAAAGCCATCGTGTCATGTGGGTACATATACCACATTCGTATTAAAGAAAATGTAAGCCAGTAAAATTTATTTAAATTACATGGGAAATTTTATATTAAATAATTCCAAGTATACATTATAGAAAACTGCAGCTACTCGAAATAGATGATTTAAAAAAATTATAATAACAAAGAAATTGTCTATTTGAGTAAATTTTCCAGCTGAAGTTTAACTGTGCATGGGCTATACATAGTACATATAATTATGTGCAAATGAAACACACAATTTGTAGACTATGTTTATTGAGCGTATATATTTAAGAGGATATAGTTTAATTAAATATTCTAAAAATTTGTATTATGTATAAGTAGTGATTATCAAAAATAAAACCAGAATATAAGCAATCTCGCATTGTTGTGAAAGTAGTTTAAAGTAAGGCAAGATGTTACTTTTTCACAAGATACCTACTCCATACTTAAATTTCCAAAATGTAAATATTGCAAGTATGTAATTTATGTAAAGGTGAAACTCTGAATTGAAAATAGCATGCTTTTTTTGTTTCAGCGGAGCTTGCATTCTCTCATTTCCTTAGAAATTTTCAATGATTTTTTTAATTATGTATCTTCAAAATAAAACTTGAATAACGAAGGCTGTATTCAAGTTCGGAACATCTAATAACAGTTCTCTATATGAAGCATATCTCAATGCTATTCAACTATTACTTTATATAAAACATTGACAACAGTTTTCAGCTTTACTTAAATTGTGAGGAAATTAAAAATAATACAAATAGCTACATAGGAGCAAAAGCATATGTAAATATTTTTTCATCTCTTTTGATGCATATAAATTGTGGTCCTGAAAAGGACCGATTGATTTTCTAAAAAAATTGTGAGCTTTTGATTTAAGCGCGCTCTCCGCGGATCCGTCTGGCCAGCTGAATGTCTTTTGGCATAATTGTGACACGTTTAGCATGGATGGCACACAAGTTTGTGTCTTCGAAGAGACCGACTAAGTACGCCTCACTAGCTTCCTGGAGTGCCATTACCGCTGAGCTCTGGAAACGCAAGTCAGTTTTGAAATCCTGTGCAATTTCACGAACCAAACGCTGGAACGGCAGCTTGCGAATAAGCAATTCAGTGCTCTTCTGGTAGCGACGAATCTCACGAAGTGCCACTGTGCCGGGACGGTAACGATGCGGCTTCTTCACACCACCGGTAGCTGGCGCACTCTTGCGAGCAGCCTTCGTAGCCAATTGTTTGCGGGGCGCCTTTCCACCAGTCGACTTACGCGCAGTCTGCTTAGTACGAGCCATTTTCACTTTTCACTTTTTACTTTTCACTGATCACACTGTTCACTATGGAATATTGGCGCTTTCCTGGTAGCGGGATTATTTCAAATAAATGTACGAAGAATGTTCCAATCGTTCATTCGTTTCGATTTTTGCTAGGTACATGCAAAGCAAGCCAACAGCCAATGAGCGAAGAGCAAGCGAGTTACCCCGGCGTAGCATTTTTTGTATAAATATAAGCGCTTAAGGAATAAGCGACATTAGTTCTCGAGTTGCGAGTAGCGAGTTGAGTGAATTTTGTGAAGTGATTTCTGAAAGTTTTTGTATATCCGCCAAGTGAAAAATGACTGGTCGTGGAAAAGGAGGCAAGGGCTTGGGTAAAGGTGGTGCCAAGCGTCATCGCAAAGTTCTTCGCGACAACATCCAAGGTATTACAAAGCCAGCAATCAGGCGTTTGGCCCGTCGCGGTGGTGTGAAACGTATTTCTGGATTGATATACGAAGAAACACGTGGCGTGTTGAAGGTATTTCTGGAGAATGTTATCCGTGATGCCGTTACATACACTGAGCACGCCAAGAGGAAGACAGTCACGGCCATGGACGTTGTGTATGCTCTGAAGAGACAAGGTCGCACTCTGTATGGCTTCGGCGGTTAAATTGCCCTACCCAACCGACCGGATGCAATGAAATGATCTGCGAAATTTTTAAAAATCGGTCCTTTTCAGGACCACAAATTTATTTTTGAAAAGAGATTTAAGAAGTTTTTTATTGGAAATCGTACTTACCAGCATATAATATAATAAAGGGAATTTTCTGTGCATTGGTCATATAATTATTTAGATTGAAAATCAAGGACGTATTTTGATATTAAATACATACAATATTGCATATCTTCAAATCTATGACGTTAAGCAACAAGACCCATCCGAGCAATAGTTTGTGTAAATTACTCGAAACATTTGAGAGGTTTTATTCACGTATGTATGTTGCCGTCGCCTTATTGTGAATTTCTTCTACGCTATGGATAGATATAAAAATTACTGAAACATTTGTAAGGTTTTATTCACGTATGTTGCATTGTGAATTTCTTCTACGCTTTGATTATAAAGAATTCTAGTTTTAAGAGCTGCAAAATGAGTGTATTTTTGGATCTTTAAGCAAATGCAATTTATGACAAACATTGGGATAATTTTCCTTTTACGTTTTTCACACGGAATACACTCAAAAACTTGACTTAAATTAAGCGAAAATGGAATTAGGCGTCATCAACATAGCATTATCAAATGACTGGTTTGCAATTACAAACAAGCATTTTCATTTTCCCTAATTGTATATAATTGTAAAGTTATTTGAACTACCATCAAAACATTTATAATTTTTTTAGTATCTCTTTTGAAAAGTATTTTGTCGTCCTGAAAAGGACGGTTTGGTTTGTTGTTGTTACTGCTTCATTCTTCTCACGAAGTTCGTTTAAATTTATGCCTTCTTTTCGGTTTTCTTTGGCAAGAGAACTGCTTGAATATTGGGCAGCACACCACCTTGGGCGATTGTCACACCAGACAGAAGTTTGTTCAATTCCTCATCATTACGGATGGCCAGTTGCAGATGGCGGGGAATGATTCTGGTCTTTTTGTTGTCGCGAGCAGCATTTCCAGCCAACTCAAGTACTTCAGCAGCCAAATATTCCATCACAGCTGCCAGATATACTGGAGCACCGGCACCAACGCGCTCAGCATAGTTGCCTTTACGCAGCAACCGATGAATACGGCCGACGGGGAACTGCAGACCAGCACGATTTGAGCGCGACTTTGCCTTTCCCTTAACTTTGCCACCTTTACCACGACCAGACATTTTGCTTTATTATTTTATATTTCACTTCACTTTACACAACACAAAGGCTGAATGCTTAATGATACCGTTCATACTAGCCTCCGTCGTATTTATACTTTCACAGCGCTCTTGTTCATAGAGTGCAGGGTAGGAATAGTAAATATTGCTACGTCTGAAAAAACGTTCGTTCACTACCTGAAAATGTCGTTCGGAAATCGCAGATAAGCAGCGGACAAATTGGCAAAGCTACAAAAATTTGTGTTTTAGTGAAGTGAAGTGAAACACGAAAGAAATTGAAAATGCCGCCAAAAACCAGTGGAAAAGCAGCGAAGAAGGCTGGCAAAGCCCAGAAGAATATCACGAAGACTGACAAGAAGAAGAAGCGCAAGAGGAAGGAGAGCTATGCCATCTACATTTACAAAGTGCTGAAGCAAGTCCATCCTGACACTGGCATTTCGTCGAAGGCAATGAGTATCATGAACAGTTTTGTAAATGATATTTTCGAGCGTATTGCTGCTGAAGCCTCGCGTTTGGCCCACTACAACAAGCGTTCGACAATCACCAGTCGCGAAATTCAAACTGCTGTTCGTCTATTGCTGCCAGGTGAATTGGCAAAACACGCTGTTAGTGAGGGAACCAAAGCCGTAACAAAGTACACCAGCTCCAAGTAAATTCCAATTCAGATTGAAATCATGACTCATGATGCTACAAACAAAGGCCCTTTTCAGGGCCACAAAACATTCTTTTGAAAGAGATTCAAATTATTTTATTTGTAGGGAAAATAATTCTAAGGAATAAATATATGATGAACATATTTTCTAGAAAATGCTTTATTTACACTCTAAATGTGCGGAAAATCCATTGAAAAAATATGAACTTTTAGTTATTAAAATCCCTTTTTCTATTTTTCTCAATAAACTGCAAATTTTACCACATACCAGATAAATTCTAAATTCAAATTTAAAAATATTCCGTATTAGTAAAATTTGATTTATCTCCTTGGATTTGAATTCAAAATTTCACTATTCATTTAATGGACAACTGCAACTGCCCTTTCGACAATAAATAAAACTTACAACTAAAAAATGCTGTACATATGTAATTTCAACAGAGCAATATATATTATAAATTTCCTTAATTTCTCCTTAGAAAAATTTGTTTTATGTCCTGGTATTGAATTCAAAATTTAAATATTCTTCCGTCAGAATAAATAAAACAAACGAACAAAATTACAACGAAAAAGTAAAGAAAAGAATTCTGTGTGGACTGAAAACTATGAAAGGAGAAAAAGAATATTTTCATCTCTTTTGAAATTTATTTTGTAGCCCTGAAAAGGGCTGTTAATAATTAAATCGTTCCATTTCGATTGCGATTGCAATGGAAGTGTAGACTTTTTTTTGTAATTCAATTGAATTACTTTACTTTTTGGCCACAGGCTTTTTAGCAGCTGCCTTCTTAGGCGTCGATGGCGCCTTCTTTGCTTTGGCGGCACTGGCAGTTTTTGCTTTGGGTGCTTTTGGCTTCGATGCACTCGCTTTGGTGACTGCCTTGGCCTTAGTCGGCTTAGCTTTAACTGTGCCCGCCTTCTTAACAGCCTTCACCTTTGCTTTCTCTGCCTTCTTTTTGTCAGCAGAAGCAGTTACTTTCTTCGTACTCGCAACTGCGGTCGCCTTCTTCACTTTCTTCTCACCAACCGCTGCAGACTTTTTCGATGCTCCTGACGTAGCCTTCTTTTTTCCTACACTCGCAACTGAAACCACCTTCTTCTTGATATTCTTCTCAGCAGGGGATTTTACTACTTTCGCCTTTGGCTCCTTTGTAGCAGCTGCCGATAATTTAAAGGATCCAGATGCACCCTTACCTTTAGTTTGAATCAATTTGCCATTGGCAACAGCAGATTTCAAATATTTTTTTATGAACGGCGCCAATTTCTGCGCATCGCATTTATACGTAGCGCTGATGTATTTCTTTATGGCCAACAGCGAGGAACCGCCACGCTCCTTTAAATTCTTAATCGACGCATCGACCATTTGCTGAGTCGGTGGATGAGTGGGAGCTGCTGATGGCTTCTTTGCCTTGGTCGATTTTTTAGCGGCAACTTTCTTCTCAGCAGGAGCAGCAGCAACTGGAGAGGCTGCGGTAGCAACAATAGCGGCATCAGACATCTTTATCTTTTTGTTGTTTTTTTTAAATCACAATACAAAATTCACTTGGAAAGTTTTTAAAATTCACAAATACTCAGTGAAATACTCATTGCCACCTTGAATTTACCTCATAAGGAAATATGAGAATCGCGTAGAAGGGCGATACAATAAGAAATTACAATTCAGTAGATATGAAAAATTCCGCATTGATAACTTTACACATGTTTTTAATTTTATAAATGTTTCAAATTCACATATTGGTCAAACCTGTCTTTCTTTATAATCTATAAATATCAAACTTCAATATATTCCAAGAATTAAGACATTCTCTGTTGCATGAGCTATGCAATTACTCGGCAAACTGACACTTTGTAGGAACTCCATCTGAAAATATAGAACTTTTTTATTAAAATTACCACCCATTTTCCAAATATATTTTAAACACTTTATACAATACATTCTTCAAACAATTACTTATACAAAAATGTATTTTACCATCATATATTTCTTATGCTAAACAAAGAAAAAATATTTTCCAATTATCATCTCTGGTATGAAGTGCACCTCGTTTCCTGCAATAAGAATCGTTCCTTTATCAACATGCAACAATTATAATTAAAGTTTGAACGATAATTTGATATATAAACTTTCGAAAATATTTACTACAATGGGTACGTGTATTTAAGTTCAACCTTATCTTACCAAAACTCGTATTTATTGTTCATTCTGTTTAGTATTTTTTGCAATTGTTGAAAGTGTGTACAAAAGCCATCGTGTCATGTGGGTACATATACCACATTCGTATTAAAGAAAATGTAAGCCAGTAAAATTTATTTAAATTACATGGGAAATTTTATATTAAATAATTCCAAGTATACATTATAGAAAACTGCAGCTACTCGAAATAGATGATTTAAAAAAATTATAATAACAAAGAAATTGTCTATTTGAGTAAATTTTCCAGCTGAAGTTTAACTGTGCATGGGCTATACATAGTACATATAATTATGTGCAAATGAAACACACAATTTGTAGACTATGTTTATTGAGCGTATATATTTAAGATGATATAGTTTAATTAAATATTCTAAAAATTTGTATTATGTATAAGTAGTGATTATCAAAAATAAAACCAGAATATAAGCAATCTCGCATTGTTGTGAAAGTAGTTTAAAGTAAGGCAAGATGTTACTTTTTCACAAGATACCTACTCCATACTTAAATTTCCAAAATGTAAATATTGCAAGTATGTAATTTATGTAAAGGTGAAACTCTGAATTGAAAATAGCATGCTTTTTTTGTTTCAGCGGAGCTTGCATTCTCTCATTTCCTTAGAAATTTTCAATGATTTTTTTAATTATGTATCTTCAAAATAAAACTTGAATAACGAAGGCTGTATTCAAGTTCGGAACATCTAATAACAGTTCCCTATATGAAGCATATCTCAATGCTATTCAACTATTACTTTATATAAAACATTGACAACAGTTTTCAGCTTTACTTAAATTGTGAGGAAATTAAAAATAATACAAATAGCTACATAGGAGCAAAAGCATATGTAAATATTTTTTCATCTCTTTTGATGCATATAAATTGTGGTCCTGAAAAGGACCGATTGATTTTCTAAAAAAATTGTGAGCTTTTGATTTAAGCGCGCTCTCCGCGGATCCGTCTGGCCAGCTGAATGTCTTTGGGCATAATTGTGACACGTTTAGCATGGATGGCACACAAGTTTGTGTCTTCGAAGAGACCGACTAAGTACGCCTCACTAGCTTCCTGGAGTGCCATTACCGCTGAGCTCTGGAAACGCAAGTCAGTTTTGAAATCCTGTGCAATTTCACGAACCAAACGCTGGAACGGCAGCTTGCGAATAAGCAATTCAGTGCTCTTCTGGTAGCGACGAATCTCACGAAGTGCCACTGTGCCGGGACGGTAACGATGCGGCTTCTTCACACCACCGGTAGCTGGCGCACTCTTGCGAGCAGCCTTCGTAGCCAATTGTTTGCGGGGCGCCTTTCCACCAGTCGACTTACGCGCAGTCTGCTTAGTACGAGCCATTTTCACTTTTCACTTTTTACTTTTCACTGATCACACTGTTCACTATGGAATATTGGCGCTTTCCTGGTAGCGGGATTATTTCAAATAAATGTACGAAGAATGTTCCAATCGTTCATTCGTTTCGATTTTTGCTAGGTACATGCAAAGCAAGCCAACAGCCAATGAGCGAAGAGCAAGCGAGTTACCCCGGCGTAGCATTTTTTGTATAAATATAAGCGCTTAAGGAATAAGCGACATTAGTTCTCGAGTTGCGAGTAGCGAGTTGAGTGAATTTTGTGAAGTGATTTCTGAAAGTTTTTGTATATCCGCCAAGTGAAAAATGACTGGTCGTGGAAAAGGGGGCAAGGGCTTGGGTAAAGGTGGTGCCAAGCGTCATCGCAAAGTTCTTCGCGACAACATCCAAGGTATTACGAAGCCAGCAATCAGGCGTTTGGCCCGTCGCGGTGGTGTGAAACGTATTTCTGGATTGATATACGAAGAAACACGTGGCGTGTTGAAGGTATTTCTGGAGAATGTTATCCGTGATGCCGTTACATACACTGAGCACGCCAAGAGGAAGACAGTCACGGCCATGGACGTTGTGTATGCTCTGAAGAGACAAGGTCGCACTCTGTATGGCTTCGGCGGTTAAATTGCCCTACCCAACCGACCGGATGCAATGAAATGATCTGCGAAATTTTTAAAAATCGGTCCTTTTCAGGACCACAAATTTATTTTTGAAAAGAGATTTAAGAAGTTTTTTATTGGAAATCGTACTTACCAGCATATAATATAATAAAGGGAATTTTCTGTGCATTGGTCATATAATTATTTAGATTGAAAATCAAGGACGTATTTTGATATTAAATACATACAATATTGCATATCTTCAAATCTATGACGTTAAGCAACAAGACCCATCCGAGCAATAGTTTGTGTAAATTACTCGAAACATTTGAGAGGTTTTATTCACGTATGTATGTTGCCGTCGCCTTATTGTGAATTTCTTCTACGCTATGGATAGATATAAAAATTACTGAAACATTTGTAAGGTTTTATTCACGTATGTTGCATTGTGAATTTCTTCTACGCTTTGATTATAAAGAATTCTAGTTTTAAGAGCTGCAAAATGAATGTATTTTTGGATCTTTAAGCAAATGCAATTTATGACAAACATTGGGATAATTTTCCTTTTACGTTTTTCACACGGAATACACTCAAAAACTTGACTTAAATTAAGCGAAAATGGAATTAGGCGTCATCAACATAGCATTATCAAATGACTGGTTTGCAATTACAAACAAGCATTTTCATTTTCCCTAATTGTATATAATTGTAAAGTTATTTGAACTACCATCAAAACATTTATAATTTTTTTAGTATCTCTTTTGAAAAGTATTTTGTCGTCCTGAAAAGGACGGTTTGGTTTGTTGTTGTTACTGCTTCATTCTTCTCACGAAGTTCGTTTAAATTTATGCCTTCTTTTCGGTTTTCTTTGGCAAGAGAACTGCTTGAATATTGGGCAGCACACCACCTTGGGCGATTGTCACACCAGACAGAAGTTTGTTCAATTCCTCATCATTACGGATGGCCAGTTGCAGATGGCGGGGAATGATTCTGGTCTTTTTGTTGTCGCGAGCAGCATTTCCAGCCAACTCAAGTACTTCAGCAGCCAAATATTCCATCACAGCTGCCAGATATACTGGAGCACCGGCACCAACGCGCTCAGCATAGTTGCCTTTACGCAGCAACCGATGAATACGGCCGACGGGGAACTGCAGACCAGCACGATTTGAGCGCGACTTTGCCTTTCCCTTAACTTTGCCACCTTTACCACGACCAGACATTTTGCTTTATTATTTTATATTTCACTTCACTTTACACAACACAAAGGCTGAATGCTTAATGATACCGTTCATACTAGCCTCCGTCGTATTTATACTTTCACAGCGCTCTTGTTCATAGAGTGCAGGGTAGGAATAGTAAATATTGCTACGTCTGAAAAAACGTTCGTTCACTACCTGAAAATGTCGTTCGGAAATCGCAGATAAGCAGCGGACAAATTGGCAAAGCTACAAGATCGGATCGATCATTAAGCATTCAGCCTTTGTGTTGTGTAAAGTGAAGTGAAATATCGAAGCGACTACCTGTGCTATACAAAGGCCGCGATCCCCGAAAAAAGACATTCCTGCAACCAGCAGCCAAACAACTGCAAAGTCGTTGCAGCTTAGCAGTAAAATAAAAAAAACTGACACTAGCGAGAAAGTCGACACAAAGAAAAAAAAGTCACGCGCCCGCGCTGCCTACGGGAGTGGTGGGCACCGAGCAAAATCAATGAACGCTGACCAGCTGGGAAAGCGTAAAAATTTGTCACCGGAAGACGACATTCAACCGAAGAAAATGGCAAGCTCTTCAATCAATGGGGAGCAAGACGACCGAGTAGTGGAACTGGAAGCATATGCCAGAAGCCTAGAGGAAAAATTAAAAAACAACCGTTTCTACGGTCTGCAAAATGAAAGCCCCAACGCCATCGAAATCGACGAGGAAGCAGAGAAAGAATTCCCAAGTTTGGAAGCAACGCGACACCATAAAGGGCCGACAAGGGCTAAGCTACCGAGCACAAAGCAACAGGAGCAACAAAAATCTTCAGTGGAGAGGCCGCCGCAAATAATATTAAATGGAGGGAACATTAAAGAGCTAAGTACCCTCATTTTTAATAAAATTAAAAACAAAAACTTTTTTTTCAACCAAAAATCGAAGGACAGAACAATACTCCAAATTTCAAATCTGTCCGACTACAAACTTGTCAGGGAACTTTTGGACCTTAAACAGGCAAATTATTTTTCTTTCACTCCTAAGAGTGAAAAACCAATATCTCTGGTACTTAAAAACTTTCCAGAGTACTATGACGAAAACGACGTGGTGGGGGCTCTAAACTCGACCGAATTGGACTGCAAAGTAATTAGGGTTACTAAATTGAAGACGAATTGGCTAGTACAATTCGACAAAACTTCAAACATAAATGAAGTTTTGGGTATTAAATTCTTAAATCAAAATAGGGTATTTTTCTGTCGCTACAAGCCACAAACCATTGTACAATGCAAGCGTTGCCAACGGTTCAACCACGTTGCTGCCAATTGCAGTATGCCCTACCGCTGCGTGAAATGTGGCGGCAGTCATGGGCCAAATAACTGTAAAATCCCTCCGCGTGACGAAAACACAGAAGTGTTTACGGTAAAGCTTAGTGACGGGTCACTGAAGAAGCAAATAGGGCACCAAGTGTACTGTGTGCTCTGTAAATCAGAGGGCCATACAGCCAATTATAAAAAGTGTGAGGTTTACCAGAACCTCAAACAAAAGAAGGCAGTTGCAATTGAGCAACGCCAAAATAGAATAGCTTTTGTCCGTCAGTCCGCAAAAACTTTTACAAGCCCATTGAGGCGCTTCGCAGACGTGGTGAAAGAATCGGCACCGACAAGGGTGTTCGCAGCGCAGCCTAGCGCGGCAAACCAATCAACTCAACCGAAAAGTGCGTTTTCATTTATAAACGATGAGTGTAAGGCTGTTTTTGGACAAAATTTTTCATATATAATAGCTAAAATAAATGAATTTATTCCTAGCTACGACAAAAAGGCCCCCGTCCATGTAAAACAGGAAAAGCTCTTTAATCTTTTCCTATCAATTTGCATAAATGACAGCCCGTAAAGACTTAGACATTATTCAGTGTAACGTAAACTCCCTAATCGGACTATCAAGACGGTATGACCTAGAAAATTTTCTTTCAAAAAATAAACCGACAATAATGCTCGTCTCTGAAACGAGGCTTTCCCCAAAATACAATCCGTCATTCAACAATTACGTTTTAGTTAGAAAAGACAAGCTTATTAAGCACGACGTAGGGTTAGCCATACTCATCAGAAGTAACATAAAATTCTCACATATCGCTATAAATGGGATAGAAACCATTGAAGCAATGGGGGTTAAAATTCACCTTAAAAACAGCAAAATCCTAAACGTATTTTCCATATACCGTTCCTCTACAAGAAAAGGCCCCTTTACCCAGGACCTTGACAAATTAGTTGCCCTCTCGCAAGGGGAAAATTTCATAATTGGTGGTGATTTTAACGCCAGACACAATGCTTGGGGTGATTGTGTCAACTCCTCTGCTGGAAATACATTACACAATTGGCACCTAACCAATTGTTTAGAACACAAAATGGCCTTGTGTAAACCTTCTCAAGCTACCTACCACTCCCCAAAAGGAAGTTCCTTCATTGACCTTTTCATTATTTCAGACGCAATTCAGATAGATAGCCCATCAAATGACCTATTCGCCCAATGTCTTGACTACCCCTCAGACCATACCGCAATCAGAATAATAGTGAAGAATTCACCTGCAAACGCAGCAGAAAAGAAATTAGTTTTAGATTTTAACAACACTAATTCCGTTTGTTTGCAAAAACAGCTAGATTTCGAGCTAGCTAAAATACATATCCCTGCCCACTACAACATGACTCCGGACGAAATAGACGAGACTATAGTTCAAGTAAACACTGCCCTTAATTTTGCAATAACCAAAAGCACCCCGTCCAAAGTAATAAATTTCGGAGGACTCATTCCTCTCCCCGACTACATTCTCAGGCTAGTCCATCTGAAAAACAGGCTACGTAGGATTTGGTTCAAAAAGAAATACAATTCAAACCTTACTGATCTTCAGCTAGACATAAAGACACTTTCAAAAGTCATTGCAAAAGAAATAGGATTTTATAAAACAAACCACACACAGAAGAGACTAGAACAGATAAAATTAGATAACCAAACCTTCAAAAATTTAAAACAGGTCATCGGAATTAAAAAATTCCAAAAAATCCCAACAATCACAGACTGCAACAACTGCCAAATTTCAAACGACTCTGACAAGGCCGAAGCTTTTGGCAAAATATTTCAAACCAACTTCACAAATAGCAACAACTCAATAGATCCGAACAAAAAATCAGAAATAGAAGAAGAAGTCGCCCGCCGACTCAGTTTCTCAGATCCAATAGTCCAGTTCAGTAAATTTTTCCGCGCCACCGGTAAAAATAATGATCCCCGAGATTCGAAGTTCGTAAATGGAAACATGGTTTTCACAATTCTAAAAACACTAAATAGTAAAAGATCTTCTGGCTTTGACCATATCCCCAATTTCATTTTGAAGAAAACCAGCAAGAAATTCGCTGAAGCCATTACTATTCTTTTTAATCAGTGCATAAATTTGTCCTACTTTCCCAACGTTTGGAAAACAGCAAACATTACACCCATTGCTAAAGCGGGCAAGTCCCCCTTTAGTCTTTCAAATTATAGGCCCATCTCACTCCTTTCCAACGTATCAAAAGTTTTCGAGAAATGCATTCTCAACTTCTTGCAAGATGAGCTCGATGCCCACTCAGTAATAAAGAGCTTCCAAATGGGTTTTCGGAAGCAACTGTCCACTCTGCACCCTCTCCTGTATCTCTCAGACACAGTTACCACAAACCTAAATAAAAGACGTTCCACCGTAGTAGCCTTCATAGACGTAAAAAAGGCCTTCGACTCGGTTTATGTAAATGGTCTAATTTATAAGCTACTAAATTACGACGTTGATCCTTCTTTAACAAAACTTCTTAAATCCTTCCTCGAGAACCGTTTCTTCAAAGTCAGTTGTGGGGATAAGGTTTCTTCAAAATATAAAATAGTTTCAAGCGTTCCGCAAGGATCAATACTGGCCCCACACCTATACAATGTCTTTCTGTCCGATTTCCCTCAACCCGAAATTGAAAAGATTAAAGTCGTGGCGTATGCCGACGATGTAGCGATATTCACTAGTGGAGTCTCAATGAGGATAATGTCCAAAAACATGAATGATTACTTATCAGTCGTAAATAGTTATTATAAGGACTGGGGTGTTGAAATAAATACAGACAAGTCAGAAGTCCTTCGAATCTTAGGCAGGAAATCAAGCTACAAAAACTGTAGAAAAAACAAACCAAAGATCTCTATAGACAATAGCCCTTTAACCGAGAAGAAAGTAGTAAAATATTTAGGAGTGCACATAGACAGTCAGTTTACTTTTAACTACCACATCAAGAAAACTATAGGAAAAGCCAAAACAGCTCTGGTTCTTTGGACAAATGCTCTGAAAGTAAACAGCAAACTCGCTAAAAAAATCAAAACCATTATCTATTTGCAGATCATCCGCAGTATAATATCATATGGCTTCCCCATCTGGTTCCAAATATCCTCCAGCCAAATGGAAAATGTTCGTATTCTGGAAAGGAAGTGTCTTCGATATATTCTCGGCTACCAAGCCTACGCCGAAGTGGACGGCATACATAGAAAAATCAGCAATAGAAAACTGTACGCCGCAACCCGCGTACCAAGAATCGACCGTGTCCTGGCAGACAACGGCTACAAATTCATCATAAAGTCACAACTAATGGACAACACATTAATCAGAAGCCTCTTCGACGCAGAGGACTACCCCCATCCACAGCACAAATACGTTTCACCGAGACACTTCCGAACCCTTTACGAAAAAACCTTTTTCGATGAGCTTGGCAATATCACCTTTTACAATAGAAAATCTAAAAATAGGAAACAGCTTATTTATGACGTAAGCCAATTCAAGCCTTGGTTCTAAATATTATCTAGTTTTAAGTTTAGTTTAAGTATTACCTAGTTATTTAATTTTAGTTTTAAGGATGGTAAACGTGCATATGTGGTTTTTTGTACTTTTTCCACGTAAACCAAAAACACGTAATAGTTAAATCAAACATTCATAATTTGGTAATCAGTAAAAAATAACCGTAAAATAGAATAATATGGAAAATTAGCTCAACGCTAATGTATATTTAAGATATATTAACCGTAAAAACACTGTATATAAAAACATTCTATATAAATTTACAAATAAATCATATTTAAACACTCTATGAACGGCAAAGCTACAAAAATTTGTGTTTTAGTGAAGTGAAGTGAAACACGAAAGAAATTGAAAATGCCGCCAAAAACCAGTGGAAAAGCAGCGAAGAAGGCTGGCAAAGCCCAGAAGAATATCACGAAGACTGACAAGAAGAAGAAGCGCAAGAGGAAGGAGAGCTATGCCATCTACATTTACAAAGTGCTGAAGCAAGTCCATCCTGACACTGGCATTTCGTCGAAGGCAATGAGTATCATGAACAGTTTTGTAAATGATATTTTCGAGCGTATTGCTGCTGAAGCCTCGCGTTTGGCCCACTACAACAAGCGTTCGACAATCACCAGTCGCGAAATTCAAACTGCTGTTCGTCTATTGCTGCCAGGTGAATTGGCAAAACACGCTGTTAGTGAGGGAACCAAAGCCGTAACAAAGTACACCAGCTCCAAGTAAATTCCAATTCAGATTGAAATCATGACTCATGATGCTACAAACAAAGGCCCTTTTCAGGGCCACAAAACATTCTTTTGAAAGAGATTCAAATTATTTTATTTGTAGGGAAAATAATTCTAAGGAATAAATATATGATGAACATATTTTCTAGAAAATGCTTTATTTACACTCTAAATGTGCGGAAAATCCATTGAAAAAATATGAACTTTTAGTTATTAAAATCCCTTTTTCTATTTTTCTCAATAAACTGCAAATTTTACCACATACCAGATAAATTCTAAATTCAAATTTAAAAATATTCCGTATTAGTAAAATTTGATTTATCTCCTTGGATTTGAATTCAAAATTTCACTATTCATTTAATGGACAACTGCAACTGCCCTTTCGACAATAAATAAAACTTACAACTAAAAAATGCTGTAATTTCAACAGATATTATATTATATATATTATAAATTTCCTTAATTTCTCCTTAGAAAAATTTGTTTTATGTCCTGGTATTCAATTCAAAATTTAAATATTCTTCCGTCAGAATAAATAAAACAAACGAACAAAATTACAACGAAAAAGTAAAGAAAAGAATTCTGTGTGGACTGAAAACTATGAAAGGAGAAAAAGAATATTTTCATCTCTTTTGAAATTTATTTTGTAGCCCTGAAAAGGGCTGTTAATAATTAAATCGTTCCATTTCGATTGCGATTGCAATGGAAGTGTAGACTTTTTTTTGTAATTCAATTGAATTACTTTACTTTTTGGCCACAGGCTTTTTAGCAGCTGCCTTCTTAGGCGTCGATGGCGCCTTCTTTGCTTTGGCGGCACTGGCAGTTTTTGCTTTGGGTGCTTTTGGCTTCGATGCACTCGCTTTGGTGACTGCCTTGGCCTTAGTCGGCTTAGCTTTAACTGTGCCCGCCTTCTTAACAGCCTTCACCTTTGCTTTCTCTGCCTTCTTTTTGTCAGCAGAAGCAGTTACTTTCTTCGTACTCGCAACTGCGGTCGCCTTCTTCACTTTCTTCTCACCAACCGCTGCAGACTTTTTCGATGCTCCTGACGTAGCCTTCTTTTTTCCTACACTCGCAACTGAAACCACCTTCTTCTTGATATTCTTCTCAGCAGGGGATTTTACTACTTTCGCCTTTGGCTCCTTTGTAGCAGCTGCCGATAATTTAAAGGATCCAGATGCACCCTTACCTTTAGTTTGAATCAATTTGCCATTGGCAACAGCAGATTTCAAATATTTTTTTATGAACGGCGCCAATTTCTGCGCATCGCATTTATACGTAGCGCTGATGTATTTCTTTATGGCCAACAGCGAGGAACCGCCACGCTCCTTTAAATTCTTAATCGACGCATCGACCATTTGCTGAGTCGGTGGATGAGTGGGAGCTGCTGATGGCTTCTTTGCCTTGGTCGATTTTTTAGCGGCAACTTTCTTCTCAGCAGGAGCAGCAGCAACTGGAGAGGCTGCGGTAGCAACAATAGCGGCATCAGACATCTTTATCTTTTTGTTGTTTTTTTAAAATCACAATACAAAATTCACTTGGAAAGTTTTTAAAATTCACAAATACTCAGTGAAATACTCATTGCCACCTTGAATTTACCTCATAAGGAAATATGAGAATCGCGTAGAAGGGCGATACAATAAGAAATTACAATTCAGTAGATATGAAAAATTCCGCATTGATAACTTTACACATGTTTTTAATTTTATAAATGTTTCAAATTCACATATTGGTCAAACCTGTCTTTCTTTATAATCTATAAATATCAAACTTCAATATATTCCAAGAATTAAGACATTCTCTGTTGCATGAGCTATGCAATTACTCGGCAAACTGACACTTTGTAGGAACTCCATCTGAAAATATAGAACTTTTTTATTAAAATTACCACCCATTTTCCAAATATATTTTAAACACTTTATACAATACATTCTTCAAACAATTACTTATACAAAAATGTATTTTACCATCATATATTTCTTATGCTAAACAAAGAA
Source organism: Neria commutata (assembly GCA_963457695.1). Classification (NCBI taxonomy): domain Eukaryota; kingdom Metazoa; phylum Arthropoda; class Insecta; order Diptera; family Micropezidae; genus Neria; species Neria commutata. Next base: position 42,906,716 of record OY735246.1, read on the forward strand.
AAAATATTTTCCAATTATCATCTCTGGTATGAAGTGCACCTCGTTTCCTGCAATAAGAATCGTTCCTTTATCAACATGCAACAATTATAATTAAAGTTTGAACGATAATTTGATATATAAACTTTCGAAAATATTTACTACAATGGGTACGTGTATTTAAGTTCAACCTTATCTTACCAAAACTCGTATTTATTGTTCATTCTGTTTAGTATTTTTTGCAATTGTTGAAAGTGTGTACAAAAGCCATCGTGTCATGTGGGTACATATACCACATTCGTATTAAAGAAAATGTAAGCCAGTAAAATTTATTTAAATTACATGGGAAATTTTATATTAAATAATTCCAAGTATACATTATAGAAAACTGCAGCTACTCGAAATAGATGATTTAAAAAAATTATAATAACAAAGAAATTGTCTATTTGAGTAAATTTTCCAGCTGAAGTTTAACTGTGCATGGGCTATACATAGTACATATAATTATGTGCAAATGAAACACACAATTTGTAGACTATGTTTATTGAGCGTATATATTTAAGAGGATATAGTTTAATTAAATATTCTAAAAATTTGTATTATGTATAAGTAGTGATTATCAAAAATAAAACCAGAATATAAGCAATCTCGCATTGTTGTGAAAGTAGTTTAAAGTAAGGCAAGATGTTACTTTTTCACAAGATACCTACTCCATACTTAAATTTCCAAAATGTAAATATTGCAAGTATGTAATTTATGTAAAGGTGAAACTCTGAATTGAAAATAGCATGCTTTTTTTGTTTCAGCGGAGCTTGCATTCTCTCATTTCCTTAGAAATTTTCAATGATTTTTTTAATTATGTATCTTCAAAATAAAACTTGAATAACGAAGGCTGTATTCAAGTTCGGAACATCTAATAACAGTTCCCTATATGAAGCATATCTCAATGCTATTCAACTATTACTTTATATAAAACATTGACAACAGTTTTCAGCTTTACTTAAATTGTGAGGAAATTAAAAATAATACAAATAGCTACATAGGAGCAAAAGCATATGTAAATATTTTTTCATCTCTTTTGATGCATATAAATTGTGGTCCTGAAAAGGACCGATTGATTTTCTAAAAAAATTGTGAGCTTTTGATTTAAGCGCGCTCTCCGCGGATCCGTCTGGCCAGCTGAATATCTTTGGGCATAATTGTGACACGTTTAGCATGGATGGCACACAAGTTTGTGTCTTCGAAGAGACCGACTAAGTACGCCTCACTAGCTTCCTGGAGTGCCATTACCGCTGAGCTCTGGAAACGCAAGTCAGTTTTGAAATCCTGTGCAATTTCACGAACCAAACGCTGGAACGGCAGCTTGCGAATAAGCAATTCAGTGCTCTTCTGGTAGCGACGAATCTCACGAAGTGCCACTGTGCCGGGACGGTAACGATGCGGCTTCTTCACACCACCGGTAGCTGGCGCACTCTTGCGAGCAGCCTTCGTAGCCAATTGTTTGCGGGGCGCCTTTCCACCAGTCGACTTACGCGCAGTCTGCTTAGTACGAGCCATTTTCACTTTTCACTTTTTACTTTTCACTGATCACACTGTTCACTATGGAATATTGGCGCTTTCCTGGTAGCGGGATTATTTCAAATAAATGTACGAAGAATGTTCCAATCGTTCATTCGTTTCGATTTTTGCTAGGTACATGCAAAGCAAGCCAACAGCCAATGAGCGAAGAGCAAGCGAGTTACCCCGGCGTAGCATTTTTTGTATAAATATAAGCGCTTAAGGAATAAGCGACATTAGTTCTCGAGTTGCGAGTAGCGAGTTGAGTGAATTTTGTGAAGTGATTTCTGAAAGTTTTTGTATATCCGCCAAGTGAAAAATGACTGGTCGTGGAAAAGGGGGCAAGGGCTTGGGTAAAGGTGGTGCCAAGCGTCATCGCAAAGTTCTTCGCGACAACATCCAAGGTATTACGAAGCCAGCAATCAGGCGTTTGGCCCGTCGCGGTGGTGTGAAACGTATTTCTGGATTGATATACGAAGAAACACGTGGCGTGTTGAAGGTATTTCTGGAGAATGTTATCCGTGATGCCGTTACATACACTGAGCACGCCAAGAGGAAGACAGTCACGGCCATGGACGTTGTGTATGCTCTGAAGAGACAAGGTCGCACTCTGTATGGCTTCGGCGGTTAAATTGCCCTACCCAACCGACCGGATGCAATGAAATGATCTGCGAAATTTTTAAAAATCGGTCCTTTTCAGGACCACAAATTTATTTTTGAAAAGAGATTTAAGAAGTTTTTTATTGGAAATCGTACTTACCAGCATATAATATAATAAAGGGAATTTTCTGTGCATTGGTCATATAATTATTTAGATTGAAAATCAAGGACGTATTTTGATATTAAATACATACAATATTGCATATCTTCAAATCTATGACGTTAAGCAACAAGACCCATCCGAGCAATAGTTTGTGTAAATTACTCGAAACATTTGAGAGGTTTTATTCACGTATGTATGTTGCCGTCGCCTTATTGTGAATTTCTTCTACGCTATGGATAGATATAAAAATTACTGAAACATTTGTAAGGTTTTATTCACGTATGTTGCATTGTGAATTTCTTCTACGCTTTGATTATAAAGAATTCTAGTTTTAAGAGCTGCAAAATGAATGTATTTTTGGATCTTTAAGCAAATGCAATTTATGACAAACATTGGGATAATTTTCCTTTTACGTTTTTCACACGGAATACACTCAAAAACTTGACTTAAATTAAGCGAAAATGGAATTAGGCGTCATCAACATAGCATTATCAAATGACTGGTTTGCAATTACAAACAAGCATTTTCATTTTCCCTAATTGTATATAATTGTAAAGTTATTTGAACTACCATCAAAACATTTATAATTTTTTTAGTATCTCTTTTGAAAAGTATTTTGTCGTCCTGAAAAGGACGGTTTGGTTTGTTGTTGTTACTGCTTCATTCTTCTCACGAAGTTCGTTTAAATTTATGCCTTCTTTTCGGTTTTCTTTGGCAAGAGAACTGCTTGAATATTGGGCAGCACACCACCTTGGGCGATTGTCACACCAGACAGAAGTTTGTTCAATTCCTCATCATTACGGATGGCCAGTTGCAGATGGCGGGGAATGATTCTGGTCTTTTTGTTGTCGCGAGCAGCATTTCCAGCCAACTCAAGTACTTCAGCAGCCAAATATTCCATCACAGCTGCCAGATATACTGGAGCACCGGCACCAACGCGCTCAGCATAGTTGCCTTTACGCAGCAACCGATGAATACGGCCGACGGGGAACTGCAGACCAGCACGATTTGAGCGCGACTTTGCCTTTCCCTTAACTTTGCCACCTTTACCACGACCAGACATTTTGCTTTATTATTTTATATTTCACTTCACTTTACACAACACAAAGGCTGAATGCTTAATGATACCGTTCATACTAGCCTCCGTCGTATTTATACTTTCACAGCGCTCTTGTTCATAGAGTGCAGGGTAGGAATAGTAAATATTGCTACGTCTGAAAAAACGTTCGTTCACTACCTGAAAATGTCGTTCGGAAATCGCAGATAAGCAGCGGACAAATTGGCAAAGCTACAAAAATTTGTGTTTTAGTGAAGTGAAGTGAAACACGAAAGAAATTGAAAATGCCGCCAAAAACCAGTGGAAAAGCAGCGAAGAAGGCTGGCAAAGCCCAGAAGAATATCACGAAGACTGACAAGAAGAAGAAGCGCAAGAGGAAGGAGAGCTATGCCATCTACATTTACAAAGTGCTGAAGCAAGTCCATCCTGACACTGGCATTTCGTCGAAGGCAATGAGTATCATGAACAGTTTTGTAAATGATATTTTCGAGCGTATTGCTGCTGAAGCCTCGCGTTTGGCCCACTACAACAAGCGTTCGACAATCACCAGTCGCGAAATTCAAACTGCTGTTCGTCTATTGCTGCCAGGTGAATTGGCAAAACACGCTGTTAGTGAGGGAACCAAAGCCGTAACAAAGTACACCAGCTCCAAGTAAATTCCAATTCAGATTGAAATCATGACTCATGATGCTACAAACAAAGGCCCTTTTCAGGGCCACAAAACATTCTTTTGAAAGAGATTCAAATTATTTTATTTGTAGGGAAAATAATTCTAAGGAATAAATATATGATGAACATATTTTCTAGAAAATGCTTTATTTACACTCTAAATGTGCGGAAAATCCATTGAAAAAATATGAACTTTTAGTTATTAAAATCCCTTTTTCTATTTTTCTCAATAAACTGCAAATTTTACCACATACCAGATAAATTCTAAATTCAAATTTAAAAATATTCCGTATTAGTAAAATTTGATTTATCTCCTTGGATTTGAATTCAAAATTTCACTATTCATTTAATGGACAACTGCAACTGCCCTTTCGACAATAAATAAAACTTACAACTAAAAAATGCTGTAATTTCAACAGATATTATATTATATATATTATAAATTTCCTTAATTTCTCCTTAGAAAAATTTGTTTTATGTCCTGGTATTCAATTCAAAATTTAAATATTCTTCCGTCAGAATAAATAAAACAAACGAACAAAATTACAACGAAAAAGTAAAGAAAAGAATTCTGTGTGGACTGAAAACTATGAAAGGAGAAAAAGAATATTTTCATCTCTTTTGAAATTTATTTTGTAGCCCTGAAAAGGGCTGTTAATAATTAAATCGTTCCATTTCGATTGCGATTGCAATGGAAGTGTAGACTTTTTTTTGTAATTCAATTGAATTACTTTACTTTTTGGCCACAGGCTTTTTAGCAGCTGCCTTCTTAGGCGTCGATGGCGCCTTCTTTGCTTTGGCGGCACTGGCAGTTTTTGCTTTGGGTGCTTTTGGCTTCGATGCACTCGCTTTGGTGACTGCCTTGGCCTTAGTCGGCTTAGCTTTAACTGTGCCCGCCTTCTTAACAGCCTTCACCTTTGCTTTCTCTGCCTTCTTTTTGTCAGCAGAAGCAGTTACTTTCTTCGTACTCGCAACTGCGGTCGCCTTCTTCACTTTCTTCTCACCAACCGCTGCAGACTTTTTCGATGCTCCTGACGTAGCCTTCTTTTTTCCTACACTCGCAACTGAAACCACCTTCTTCTTGATATTCTTCTCAGCAGGGGATTTTACTACTTTCGCCTTTGGCTCCTTTGTAGCAGCTGCCGATAATTTAAAGGATCCAGATGCACCCTTACCTTTAGTTTGAATCAATTTGCCATTGGCAACAGCAGATTTCAAATATTTTTTTATGAACGGCGCCAATTTCTGCGCATCGCATTTATACGTAGCGCTGATGTATTTCTTTATGGCCAACAGCGAGGAACCGCCACGCTCCTTTAAATTCTTAATCGACGCATCGACCATTTGCTGAGTCGGTGGATGAGTGGGAGCTGCTGATGGCTTCTTTGCCTTGGTCGATTTTTTAGCGGCAACTTTCTTCTCAGCAGGAGCAGCAGCAACTGGAGAGGCTGCGGTAGCAACAATAGCGGCATCAGACATCTTTATCTTTTTGTTGTTTTTTTAAAATCACAATACAAAATTCACTTGGAAAGTTTTTAAAATTCACAAATACTCAGTGAAATACTCATTGCCACCTTGAATTTACCTCATAAGGAAATATGAGAATCGCGTAGAAGGGCGATACAATAAGAAATTACAATTCAGTAGATATGAAAAATTCCGCATTGATAACTTTACACATGTTTTTAATTTTATAAATGTTTCAAATTCACATATTGGTCAAACCTGTCTTTCTTTATAATCTATAAATATCAAACTTCAATATATTCCAAGAATTAAGACATTCTCTGTTGCATGAGCTATGCAATTACTCGGCAAACTGACACTTTGTAGGAACTCCATCTGAAAATATAGAACTTTTTTATTAAAATTACCACCCATTTTCCAAATATATTTTAAACACTTTATACAATACATTCTTCAAACAATTACTTATACAAAAATGTATTTTACCATCATATATTTCTTATGCTAAACAAAGAAAAAATATTTTCCAATTATCATCTCTGGTATGAAGTGCACCTCGTTTCCTGCAATAAGAATCGTTCCTTTATCAACATGCAACAATTATAATTAAAGTTTGAACGATAATTTGATATATAAACTTTCGAAAATATTTACTACAATGGGTACGTGTATTTAAGTTCAACCTTATCTTACCAAAACTCGTATTTATTGTTCATTCTGTTTAGTATTTTTTGCAATTGTTGAAAGTGTGTACAAAAGCCATCGTGTCATGTGGGTACATATACCACATTCGTATTAAAGAAAATGTAAGCCAGTAAAATTTATTTAAATTACATGGGAAATTTTATATTAAATAATTCCAAGTATACATTATAGAAAACTGCAGCTACTCGAAATAGATGATTTAAAAAAATTATAATAACAAAGAAATTGTCTATTTGAGTAAATTTTCCAGCTGAAGTTTAACTGTGCATGGGCTATACATAGTACATATAATTATGTGCAAATGAAACACACAATTTGTAGACTATGTTTATTGAGCGTATATATTTAAGAGGATATAGTTTAATTAAATATTCTAAAAATTTGTATTATGTATAAGTAGTGATTATCAAAAATAAAACCAGAATATAAGCAATCTCGCATTGTTGTGAAAGTAGTTTAAAGTAAGGCAAGATGTTACTTTTTCACAAGATACCTACTCCATACTTAAATTTCCAAAATGTAAATATTGCAAGTATGTAATTTATGTAAAGGTGAAACTCTGAATTGAAAATAGCATGCTTTTTTTGTTTCAGCGGAGCTTGCATTCTCTCATTTCCTTAGAAATTTTCAATGATTTTTTTAATTATGTATCTTCAAAATAAAACTTGAATAACGAAGGCTGTATTCAAGTTCGGAACATCTAATAACAGTTCTCTATATGAAGCATATCTCAATGCTATTCAACTATTACTTTATATAAAACATTGACAACAGTTTTCAGCTTTACTTAAATTGTGAGGAAATTAAAAATAATACAAATAGCTACATAGGAGCAAAAGCATATGTAAATATTTTTTCATCTCTTTTGATGCATATAAATTGTGGTCCTGAAAAGGACCGATTGATTTTCTAAAAAAATTGTGAGCTTTTGATTTAAGCGCGCTCTCCGCGGATCCGTCTGGCCAGCTGAATGTCTTTGGGCATAATTGTGACACGTTTAGCATGGATGGCACACAAGTTTGTGTCTTCGAAGAGACCGACTAAGTACGCCTCACTAGCTTCCTGGAGTGCCATTACCGCTGAGCTCTGGAAACGCAAGTCAGTTTTGAAATCCTGTGCAATTTCACGAACCAAACGCTGGAACGGCAGCTTGCGAATAAGCAATTCAGTGCTCTTCTGGTAGCGACGAATCTCACGAAGTGCCACTGTGCCGGGACGGTAACGATGCGGCTTCTTCACACCACCGGTAGCTGGCGCACTCTTGCGAGCAGCCTTCGTAGCCAATTGTTTGCGGGGCGCCTTTCCACCAGTCGACTTACGCGCAGTCTGCTTAGTACGAGCCATTTTCACTTTTCACTTTTTACTTTTCACTGATCACACTGTTCACTATGGAATATTGGCGCTTTCCTGGTAGCGGGATTATTTCAAATAAATGTACGAAGAATGTTCCAATCGTTCATTCGTTTCGATTTTTGCTAGGTACATGCAAAGCAAGCCAACAGCCAATGAGCGAAGAGCAAGCGAGTTACCCCGGCGTAGCATTTTTTGTATAAATATAAGCGCTTAAGGAATAAGCGACATTAGTTCTCGAGTTGCGAGTAGCGAGTTGAGTGAATTTTGTGAAGTGATTTCTGAAAGTTTTTGTATATCCGCCAAGTGAAAAATGACTGGTCGTGGAAAAGGAGGCAAGGGCTTGGGTAAAGGTGGTGCCAAGCGTCATCGCAAAGTTCTTCGCGACAACATCCAAGGTATTACGAAGCCAGCAATCAGGCGTTTGGCCCGTCGCGGTGGTGTGAAACGTATTTCTGGATTGATATACGAAGAAACACGTGGCGTGTTGAAGGTATTTCTGGAGAATGTTATCCGTGATGCCGTTACATACACTGAGCACGCCAAGAGGAAGACAGTCACGGCCATGGACGTTGTGTATGCTCTGAAGAGACAAGGTCGCACTCTGTATGGCTTCGGCGGTTAAATTGCCCTACCCAACCGACCGGATGCAATGAAATGATCTGCGAAATTTTTAAAAATCGGTCCTTTTCAGGACCACAAATTTATTTTTGAAAAGAGATTTAAGAAGTTTTTTATTGGAAATCGTACTTACCAGCATATAATATAATAAAGGGAATTTTCTGTGCATTGGTCATATAATTATTTAGATTGAAAATCAAGGACGTATTTTGATATTAAATACATACAATATTGCATATCTTCAAATCTATGACGTTAAGCAACAAGACCCATCCGAGCAATAGTTTGTGTAAATTACTCGAAACATTTGAGAGGTTTTATTCACGTATGTATGTTGCCGTCGCCTTATTGTGAATTTCTTCTACGCTATGGATGGATAGATATAAAAATTACTGAAACATTTGTAAGGTTTTATTCACGTATGTTGCATTGTGAATTTCTTCTACGCTTTGATTATAAAGAATTCTAGTTTTAAAATGCAAAATGAGTGTATTTTTGGATCTTTAAGCAAATGCAATTTATGACAAACATTGGGATAATTTTCCTTTTACGTTTTTCACACGGAATACACTCAAAAACTTGACTTAAATTAAGCGAAAATGGAATTAGGCGTCATCAACATAGCATTATCAAATGACTGGTTTGCAATTACAAACAAGCATTTTCATTTTCCCTAATTGTATATAATTGTAAAGTTATTTGAACTACCATCAAAACATTTATAATTTTTTTAGTATCTCTTTTGAAAAGTATTTTGTCGTCCTGAAAAGGACGGTTTGGTTTGTTGTTGTTACTGCTTCATTCTTCTCACGAAGTTCGTTTAAATTTATGCCTTCTTTTCGGTTTTCTTTGGCAAGAGAACTGCTTGAATATTGGGCAGCACACCACCTTGGGCGATTGTCACACCAGACAGAAGTTTGTTCAATTCCTCATCATTACGGATGGCCAGTTGCAGATGGCGGGGAATGATTCTGGTCTTTTTGTTGTCGCGAGCAGCATTTCCAGCCAACTCAAGTACTTCAGCAGCCAAATATTCCATCACAGCTGCCAGATATACTGGAGCACCGGCACCAACGCGCTCAGCATAGTTGCCTTTACGCAGCAACCGATGAATACGGCCGACGGGGAACTGCAGACCAGCACGATTTGAGCGCGACTTTGCCTTTCCCTTAACTTTGCCACCTTTACCACGACCAGACATTTTGCTTTATTATTTTATATTTCACTTCACTTTACACAACACAAAGGCTGAATGCTTAATGATACCGTTCATACTAGCCTCCGTCGTATTTATACTTTCACAGCGCTCTTGTTCATAGAGTGCAGGGTAGGAATAGTAAATATTGCTACGTCTGAAAAAACGTTCGTTCACTACCTGAAAATGTCGTTCGGAAATCGCAGATAAGCAGCGGACAAATTGGCAAAGCTACAAAAATTTGTGTTTTAGTGAAGTGAAGTGAAACACGAAAGAAATTGAAAATGCCGCCAAAAACCAGTGGAAAAGCAGCGAAGAAGGCTGGCAAAGCCCAGAAGAATATCACGAAGACTGACAAGAAGAAGAAGCGCAAGAGGAAGGAGAGCTATGCCATCTACATTTACAAAGTGCTGAAGCAAGTCCATCCTGACACTGGCATTTCGTCGAAGGCAATGAGTATCATGAACAGTTTTGTAAATGATATTTTCGAGCGTATTGCTGCTGAAGCCTCGCGTTTGGCCCACTACAACAAGCGTTCGACAATCACCAGTCGCGAAATTCAAACTGCTGTTCGTCTATTGCTGCCAGGTGAATTGGCAAAACACGCTGTTAGTGAGGGAACCAAAGCCGTAACAAAGTACACCAGCTCCAAGTAAATTCCAATTCAGATTGAAATCATGACTCATGATGCTACAAACAAAGGCCCTTTTCAGGGCCACAAAACATTCTTTTGAAAGAGATTCAAATTATTTTATTTGTAGGGAAAATAATTCTAAGGAATAAATATATGATGAACATATTTTCTAGAAAATGCTTTATTTACACTCTAAATGTGCGGAAAATCCATTGAAAAAATATGAACTTTTAGTTATTAAAATCCCTTTTTCTATTTTTCTCAATAAACTGCAAATTTTACCACATACCAGATAAATTCTAAATTCAAATTTAAAAATATTCCGTATTAGTAAAATTTGATTTATCTCCTTGGATTTGAATTCAAAATTTCACTATTCATTTAATGGACAACTGCAACTGCCCTTTCGACAATAAATAAAACTTACAACTAAAAAATGCTGTACATATGTAATTTCAACAGAGCAATATATATTATAAATTTCCTTAATTTCTCCTTAGAAAAATTTGTTTTATGTCCTGGTATTGAATTCAAAATTTAAATATTCTTCCGTCAGAATAAATAAAACAAACGAACAAAATTACAACGAAAAAGTAAAGAAAAGAATTCTGTGTGGACTGAAAACTATGAAAGGAGAAAAAGAATATTTTCATCTCTTTTGAAATTTATTTTGTAGCCCTGAAAAGGGCTGTTAATAATTAAATCGTTCCATTTCGATTGCGATTGCAATGGAAGTGTAGACTTTTTTTTGTAATTCAATTGAATTACTTTACTTTTTGGCCACAGGCTTTTTAGCAGCTGCCTTCTTAGGCGTCGATGGCGCCTTCTTTGCTTTGGCGGCACTGGCAGTTTTTGCTTTGGGTGCTTTTGGCTTCGATGCACTCGCTTTGGTGACTGCCTTGGCCTTAGTCGGCTTAGCTTTAACTGTGCCCGCCTTCTTAACAGCCTTCACCTTTGCTTTCTCTGCCTTCTTTTTGTCAGCAGAAGCAGTTACTTTCTTCGTACTCGCAACTGCGGTCGCCTTCTTCACTTTCTTCTCACCAACCGCTGCAGACTTTTTCGATGCTCCTGACGTAGCCTTCTTTTTTCCTACACTCGCAACTGAAACCACCTTCTTCTTGATATTCTTCTCAGCAGGGGATTTTACTACTTTCGCCTTTGGCTCCTTTGTAGCAGCTGCCGATAATTTAAAGGATCCAGATGCACCCTTACCTTTAGTTTGAATCAATTTGCCATTGGCAACAGCAGATTTCAAATATTTTTTTATGAACGGCGCCAATTTCTGCGCATCGCATTTATACGTAGCGCTGATGTATTTCTTTATGGCCAACAGCGAGGAACCGCCACGCTCCTTTAAATTCTTAATCGACGCATCGACCATTTGCTGAGTCGGTGGATGAGTGGGAGCTGCTGATGGCTTCTTTGCCTTGGTCGATTTTTTAGCGGCAACTTTCTTCTCAGCAGGAGCAGCAGCAACTGGAGAGGCTGCGGTAGCAACAATAGCGGCATCAGACATCTTTATCTTTTTGTTGTTTTTTTTAAATCACAATACAAAATTCACTTGGAAAGTTTTTAAAATTCACAAATACTCAGTGAAATACTCATTGCCACCTTGAATTTACCTCATAAGGAAATATGAGAATCGCGTAGAAGGGCGATACAATAAGAAATTACAATTCAGTAGATATGAAAAATTCCGCATTGATAACTTTACACATGTTTTTAATTTTATAAATGTTTCAAATTCACATATTGGTCAAACCTGTCTTTCTTTATAATCTATAAATATCAAACTTCAATATATTCCAAGAATTAAGACATTCTCTGTTGCATGAGCTATGCAATTACTCGGCAAACTGACACTTTGTAGGAACTCCATCTGAAAATATAGAACTTTTTTATTAAAATTACCACCCATTTTCCAAATATATTTTAAACACTTTATACAATACATTCTTCAAACAATTACTTATACAAAAATGTATTTTACCATCATATATTTCTTATGCTAAACAAAGAAAAAATATTTTCCAATTATCATCTCTGGTATGAAGTGCACCTCGTTTCCTGCAATAAGAATCGTTCCTTTATCAACATGCTACAATTATAATTAAAGTTTGAACGATAATTTGATATATAAACTTTCGAAAATATTTACTACAATGGGTACGTGTATTTAAGTTCAACCTTATCTTACCAAAACTCGTATTTATTGTTCATTCTGTTTAGTATTTTTTGCAATTGTTGAAAGTGTGTACAAAAGCCATCGTGTCATGTGGGTACATATACCACATTCGTATTAAAGAAAATGTAAGCCAGTAAAATTTATTTAAATTACATGGGAAATTTTATATTAAATAATTCCAAGTATACATTATAGAAAACTGCAGCTACTCGAAATAGATGATTTAAAAAAATTATAATAACAAAGAAATTGTCTATTTGAGTAAATTTTCCAGCTGAAGTTTAACTGTGCATGGGCTATACATAGTACATATAATTATGTGCAAATGAAACACACAATTTGTAGACTATGTTTATTGAGCGTATATATTTAAGATGATATAGTTTAATTAAATATTCTAAAAATTTGTATTATGTATAAGTAGTGATTATCAAAAATAAAACCAGAATATAAGCAATCTCGCATTGTTGTGAAAGTAGTTTAAAGTAAGGCAAGATGTTACTTTTTCACAAGATACCTACTCCATACTTAAATTTCCAAAATGTAAATATTGCAAGTATGTAATTTATGTAAAGGTGAAACTCTGAATTGAAAATAGCATGCTTTTTTTGTTTCAGCGGAGCTTGCATTCTCTCATTTCCTTAGAAATTTTCAATGATTTTTTTAATTATGTATCTTCAAAATAAAACTTGAATAACGAAGGCTGTATTCAAGTTCGGAACATCTAATAACAGTTCCCTATATGAAGCATATCTCAATGCTATTCAACTATTACTTTATATAAAACATTGACAACAGTTTTCAGCTTTACTTAAATTGTGAGGAAATTAAAAATAATACAAATAGCTACATAGGAGCAAAAGCATATGTAAATATTTTTTCATCTCTTTTGATGCATATAAATTGTGGTCCTGAAAAGGACCGATTGATTTTCTAAAAAAATTGTGAGCTTTTGATTTAAGCGCGCTCTCCGCGGATCCGTCTGGCCAGCTGAATGTCTTTGGGCATAATTGTGACACGTTTAGCATGGATGGCACACAAGTTTGTGTCTTCGAAGAGACCGACTAAGTACGCCTCACTAGCTTCCTGGAGTGCCATTACCGCTGAGCTCTGGAAACGCAAGTCAGTTTTGAAATCCTGTGCAATTTCACGAACCAAACGCTGGAACGGCAGCTTGCGAATAAGCAATTCAGTGCTCTTCTGGTAGCGACGAATCTCACGAAGTGCCACTGTGCCGGGACGGTAACGATGCGGCTTCTTCACACCACCGGTAGCTGGCGCACTCTTGCGAGCAGCCTTCGTAGCCAATTGTTTGCGGGGCGCCTTTCCACCAGTCGACTTACGCGCAGTCTGCTTAGTACGAGCCATTTTCACTTTTCACTTTTTACTTTTCACTGATCACACTGTTCACTATGGAATATTGGCGCTTTCCTGGTAGCGGGATTATTTCAAATAAATGTACGAAGAATGTTCCAATCGTTCATTCGTTTCGATTTTTGCTAGGTACATGCAAAGCAAGCCAACAGCCAATGAGCGAAGAGCAAGCGAGTTACCCCGGCGTAGCATTTTTTGTATAAATATAAGCGCTTAAGGAATAAGCGACATTAGTTCTCGAGTTGCGAGTAGCGAGTTGAGTGAATTTTGTGAAGTGATTTCTGAAAGTTTTTGTATATCCGCCAAGTGAAAAATGACTGGTCGTGGAAAAGGGGGCAAGGGCTTGGGTAAAGGTGGTGCCAAGCGTCATCGCAAAGTTCTTCGCGACAACATCCAAGGTATTACGAAGCCAGCAATCAGGCGTTTGGCCCGTCGCGGTGGTGTGAAACGTATTTCTGGATTGATATACGAAGAAACACGTGGCGTGTTGAAGGTATTTCTGGAGAATGTTATCCGTGATGCCGTTACATACACTGAGCACGCCAAGAGGAAGACAGTCACGGCCATGGACGTTGTGTATGCTCTGAAGAGACAAGGTCGCACTCTGTATGGCTTCGGCGGTTAAATTGCCCTACCCAACCGACCGGATGCAATGAAATGATCTGCGAAATTTTTAAAAATCGGTCCTTTTCAGGACCACAAATTTATTTTTGAAAAGAGATTTAAGAAGTTTTTTATTGGAAATCGTACTTACCAGCATATAATATAATAAAGGGAATTTTCTGTGCATTGGTCATATAATTATTTAGATTGAAAATCAAGGACGTATTTTGATATTAAATACATACAATATTGCATATCTTCAAATCTATGACGTTAAGCAACAAGACCCATCCGAGCAATAGTTTGTGTAAATTACTCGAAACATTTGAGAGGTTTTATTCACGTATGTATGTTGCCGTCGCCTTATTGTGAATTTCTTCTACGCTATGGATAGATATAAAAATTACTGAAACATTTGTAAGGTTTTATTCACGTATGTTGCATTGTGAATTTCTTCTACGCTTTGATTATAAAGAATTCTAGTTTTAAGAGCTGCAAAATGAATGTATTTTTGGATCTTTAAGCAAATGCAATTTATGACAAACATTGGGATAATTTTCCTTTTACGTTTTTCACACGGAATACACTCAAAAACTTGACTTAAATTAAGCGAAAATGGAATTAGGCGTCATCAACATAGCATTATCAAATGACTGGTTTGCAATTACAAACAAGCATTTTCATTTTCCCTAATTGTATATAATTGTAAAGTTATTTGAACTACCATCAAAACATTTATAATTTTTTTAGTATCTCTTTTGAAAAGTATTTTGTCGTCCTGAAAAGGACGGTTTGGTTTGTTGTTGTTACTGCTTCATTCTTCTCACGAAGTTCGTTTAAATTTATGCCTTCTTTTCGGTTTTCTTTGGCAAGAGAACTGCTTGAATATTGGGCAGCACACCACCTTGGGCGATTGTCACACCAGACAGAAGTTTGTTCAATTCCTCATCATTACGGATGGCCAGTTGCAGATGGCGGGGAATGATTCTGGTCTTTTTGTTGTCGCGAGCAGCATTTCCAGCCAACTCAAGTACTTCAGCAGCCAAATATTCCATCACAGCTGCCAGATATACTGGAGCACCGGCACCAACGCGCTCAGCATAGTTGCCTTTACGCAGCAACCGATGAATACGGCCGACGGGGAACTGCAGACCAGCACGATTTGAGCGCGACTTTGCCTTTCCCTTAACTTTGCCACCTTTACCACGACCAGACATTTTGCTTTATTATTTTATATTTCACTTCACTTTACACAACACAAAGGCTGAATGCTTAATGATACCGTTCATACTAGCCTCCGTCGTATTTATACTTTCACAGCGCTCTTGTTCATAGAGTGCAGGGTAGGAATAGTAAATATTGCTACGTCTGAAAAAACGTTCGTTCACTACCTGAAAATGTCGTTCGGAAATCGCAGATAAGCAGCGGACAAATTGGCAAAGCTACAAAAATTTGTGTTTTAGTGAAGTGAAGTGAAACACGAAAGAAATTGAAAATGCCGCCAAAAACCAGTGGAAAAGCAGCGAAGAAGGCTGGCAAAGCCCAGAAGAATATCACGAAGACTGACAAGAAGAAGAAGCGCAAGAGGAAGGAGAGCTATGCCATCTACATTTACAAAGTGCTGAAGCAAGTCCATCCTGACACTGGCATTTCGTCGAAGGCAATGAGTATCATGAACAGTTTTGTAAATGATATTTTCGAGCGTATTGCTGCTGAAGCCTCGCGTTTGGCCCACTACAACAAGCGTTCGACAATCACCAGTCGCGAAATTCAAACTGCTGTTCGTCTATTGCTGCCAGGTGAATTGGCAAAACACGCTGTTAGTGAGGGAACCAAAGCCGTAACAAAGTACACCAGCTCCAAGTAAATTCCAATTCAGATTGAAATCATGACTCATGATGCTACAAACAAAGGCCCTTTTCAGGGCCACAAAACATTCTTTTGAAAGAGATTCAAATTATTTTATTTGTAGGGAAAATAATTCTAAGGAATAAATATATGATGAACATATTTTCTAGAAAATGCTTTATTTACACTCTAAATGTGCGGAAAATCCATTGAAAAAATATGAACTTTTAGTTATTAAAATCCCTTTTTCTATTTTTCTCAATAAACTGCAAATTTTACCACATACCAGATAAATTCTAAATTCAAATTTAAAAATATTCCGTATTAGTAAAATTTGATTTATCTCCTTGGATTTGAATTCAAAATTTCACTATTCATTTAATGGACAACTGCAACTGCCCTTTCGACAATAAATAAAACTTACAACTAAAAAATGCTGTACATATACATATGTAATTTCAACAGAGCAATATATATTATAAATTTCCTTAATTTCTCCTTAGAAAAATTTGTTTTATGTCCTGGTATTGAATTCAAAATTTAAATATTCTTCCGTCAGAATAAATAAAACAAACGAACAAAATTACAACGAAAAAGTAAAGAAAAGAATTCTGTGTGGACTGAAAACTATGAAAGGAGAAAAAGAATATTTTCATCTCTTTTGAAATTTATTTTGTAGCCCTGAAAAGGGCTGTTAATAATTAAATCGTTCCATTTCGATTGCGATTGCAATGGAAGTGTAGACTTTTTTTTTGTAATTCAATTGAATTACTTTACTTTTTGGCCACAGGCTTTTTAGCAGCTGCCTTCTTAGGCGTCGATGGCGCCTTCTTTGCTTTGGCGGCACTGGCAGTTTTTGCTTTGGGTGCTTTTGGCTTCGATGCACTCGCTTTGGTGACTGCCTTGGCCTTAGTCGGCTTAGCTTTAACTGTGCCCGCCTTCTTAACAGCCTTCACCTTTGCTTTCTCTGCCTTCTTTTTGTCAGCAGAAGCAGTTACTTTCTTCGTACTCGCAACTGCGGTCGCCTTCTTCACTTTCTTCTCACCAACCGCTGCAGACTTTTTCGATGCTCCTGACGTAGCCTTCTTTTTTCCTACACTCGCAACTGAAACCACCTTCTTCTTGATATTCTTCTCAGCAGGGGATTTTACTACTTTCGCCTTTGGCTCCTTTGTAGCAGCTGCCGATAATTTAAAGGATCCAGATGCACCCTTACCTTTAGTTTGAATCAATTTGCCATTGGCAACAGCAGATTTCAAATATTTTTTTATGAACGGCGCCAATTTCTGCGCATCGCATTTATACGTAGCGCTGATGTATTTCTTTATGGCCAACAGCGAGGAACCGCCACGCTCCTTTAAATTCTTAATCGACGCATCGACCATTTGCTGAGTCGGTGGATGAGTGGGAGCTGCTGATGGCTTCTTTGCCTTGGTCGATTTTTTAGCGGCAACTTTCTTCTCAGCAGGAGCAGCAGCAACTGGAGAGGCTGCGGTAGCAACAATAGCGGCATCAGACATCTTTATCTTTTTGTTGTTTTTTTAAAATCACAATACAAAATTCACTTGGAAAGTTTTTAAAATTCACAAATACTCAGTGAAATACTCATTGCCACCTTGAATTTACCTCATAAGGAAATATGAGAATCGCGTAGAAGGGCGATACAATAAGAAATTACAATTCAGTAGATATGAAAAATTCCGCATTGATAACTTTACACATGTTTTTAATTTTATAAATGTTTCAAATTCACATATTGGTCAAACCTGTCTTTCTTTATAATCTATAAATATCAAACTTCAATATATTCCAAGAATTAAGACATTCTCTGTTGCATGAGCGATGCAATTACTCGGCAAACTGACACTTTGTAGGAACTCCATCTGAAAATATAGAACTTTTTTATTAAAATTACCACCCATTTTCCAAATATATTTTAAACACTTTATACAATACATTCTTCAAACAATTACTTATACAAAAATGTATTTTACCATCATATATTTCTTATGCTAAACAAAGAAAAAATATTTTCCAATTATCATCTCTGGTATGAAGTGCACCTCGTTTCCTGCAATAAGAATCGTTCCTTTATCAACATGCAACAATTATAATTAAAGTTTGAACGATAATTTGATATATAAACTTTCGAAAATATTTACTACAATGGGTACGTGTATTTAAGTTCAACCTTATCTTACCAAAACTCGTATTTATTGTTCATTCTGTTTAGTATTTTTTGCAATTGTTGAAAGTGTGTACAAAAGCCATCGTGTCATGTGGGTACATATACCACATTCGTATTAAAGAAAATGTAAGCCAGTAAAATTTATTTAAATTACATGGGAAATTTTATATTAAATAATTCCAAGTATACATTATAGAAAACTGCAGCTACTCGAAATAGATGATTTAAAAAAATTATAATAACAAAGAAATTGTCTATTTGAGTAAATTTTCCAGCTGAAGTTTAACTGTGCATGGGCTATACATAGTACATATAATTATGTGCAAATGAAACACACAATTTGTAGACTATGTTTATTGAGCGTATATATTTAAGAGGATATAGTTTAATTAAATATTCTAAAAATTTGTATTATGTATAAGTAGTGATTATCAAAAATAAAACCAGAATATAAGCAATCTCGCATTGTTGTGAAAGTAGTTTAAAGTAAGGCAAGATGTTACTTTTTCACAAGATACCTACTCCATACTTAAATTTCCAAAATGTAAATATTGCAAGTATGTAATTTATGTAAAGGTGAAACTCTGAATTGAAAATAGCATGCTTTTTTTGTTTCAGCGGAGCTTGCATTCTCTCATTTCCTTAGAAATTTTCAATGATTTTTTTAATTATGTATCTTCAAAATAAAACTTGAATAACGAAGGCTGTATTCAAGTTCGGAACATCTAATAACAGTTCTCTATATGAAGCATATCTCAATGCTATTCAACTATTACTTTATATAAAACATTGACAACAGTTTTCAGCTTTACTTAAATTGTGAGGAAATTAAAAATAATACAAATAGCTACATAGGAGCAAAAGCATATGTAAATATTTTTTCATCTCTTTTGATGCATATAAATTGTGGTCCTGAAAAGGACCGATTGATTTTCTAAAAAAATTGTGAGCTTTTGATTTAAGCGCGCTCTCCGCGGATCCGTCTGGCCAGCTGAATGTCTTTTGGCATAATTGTGACACGTTTAGCATGGATGGCACACAAGTTTGTGTCTTCGAAGAGACCGACTAAGTACGCCTCACTAGCTTCCTGGAGTGCCATTACCGCTGAGCTCTGGAAACGCAAGTCAGTTTTGAAATCCTGTGCAATTTCACGAACCAAACGCTGGAACGGCAGCTTGCGAATAAGCAATTCAGTGCTCTTCTGGTAGCGACGAATCTCACGAAGTGCCACTGTGCCGGGACGGTAACGATGCGGCTTCTTCACACCACCGGTAGCTGGCGCACTCTTGCGAGCAGCCTTCGTAGCCAATTGTTTGCGGGGCGCCTTTCCACCAGTCGACTTACGCGCAGTCTGCTTAGTACGAGCCATTTTCACTTTTCACTTTTTACTTTTCACTGATCACACTGTTCACTATGGAATATTGGCGCTTTCCTGGTAGCGGGATTATTTCAAATAAATGTACGAAGAATGTTCCAATCGTTCATTCGTTTCGATTTTTGCTAGGTACATGCAAAGCAAGCCAACAGCCAATGAGCGAAGAGCAAGCGAGTTACCCCGGCGTAGCATTTTTTGTATAAATATAAGCGCTTAAGGAATAAGCGACATTAGTTCTCGAGTTGCGAGCAGTGTTGCCAGAACCAGGGATTTCGCCCATATTTCGGGATTTTTGTACCTTTAATGGGCGCGCGGGATTTTGAGTCTAAAAATGGGATTTTTGAGCCGATACCTATCTTTTATACTTCTTTTGTTTATTTATTAATACAGTAGAAACTCGATTCTTACACGTAATGAAAACCTGGCTCGGTACAAGTTTCGAGATTGTCCCATATAGGTAAATTATAAGGAGTTTTTCACTGTAAAGAATCTAAGTTTGTTACATTTTATATTTTAATTCAATACACTTGTATAATGATAAATTTTAAGTGAAACTAAAGAAATTTAGGATTTTGGTTTGTTTTGTGCACACTTGCTTGTTCAGTACTGCACTGCTTCCATGCAAAAGTTAAATAAGAACAGAGATTTCGTCAGCATATGAATTCGTGGGTACTTCCCCAAATATTTTGAGCTCGAAACTTATACATTTGCGGTACTTCCCCGAATTTTATTCAAAGACAAAACAAAAAATGTTGCAATGTATTGGGGTCAAAATTTTTTAATTTCGCAAGTACTGAGTACGTAATGAAAAAAAAATTTTGTGCCACAAGTATCGAGGTGGGGAAGTACCGAGTATCTGCAAGAATCGAGTTACTACTGTAACTGTAAATATTTGATTATTAGCACTGAATTTAAGTGTAATCTTCAGCGTTGTGCTTTAAGCAACAATTTTTTTGTTCTTTATATTTGTTTAAAAAAGTATATGTATTTATGAATTGTTATTGAAAAACACGTTTTTTAATAAATATTTGTGAATGGGATTTTTTTCGGGGATTTTTGATTTTTTAAATGGGATAAAGAGGGCGTTTTGCATAAGTGAATGGGATTTTTGGAGCTAGGTCTCTGGCAACACTGGTTGCGAGTAGCGAGTTGAGTGAATTTTGTGAAGTGATTTCTGAAAGTTTTTGTATATCCGCCAAGTGAAAAATGACTGGTCGTGGAAAAGGAGGCAAGGGCTTGGGTAAAGGTGGTGCCAAGCGTCATCGCAAAGTTCTTCGCGACAACATCCAAGGTATTACGAAGCCAGCAATCAGGCGTTTGGCCCGTCGCGGTGGTGTGAAACGTATTTCTGGATTGATATACGAAGAAACACGTGGCGTGTTGAAGGTATTTCTGGAGAATGTTATCCGTGATGCCGTTACATACACTGAGCACGCCAAGAGGAAGACAGTCACGGCCATGGACGTTGTGTATGCTCTGAAGAGACAAGGTCGCACTCTGTATGGCTTCGGCGGTTAAATTGCCCTACCCAACCGACCGGATGCAATGAAATGATCTGCGAAATTTTTAAAAATCGGTCCTTTTCAGGACCACAAATTTATTTTTGAAAAGAGATTTAAGAAGTTTTTTATTGGAAATCGTACTTACCAGCATATAATATAATAAAGGGAATTTTCTGTGCATTGGTCATATAATTATTTAGATTGAAAATCAAGGACGTATTTTGATATTAAATACATACAATATTGCATATCTTCAAATCTATGACGTTAAGCAACAAGACCCATCCGAGCAATAGTTTGTGTAAATTACTCGAAACATTTGAGAGGTTTTATTCACGTATGTATGTTGCCGTCGCCTTATTGTGAATTTCTTCTACGCTATGGATGGATAGATATAAAAATTACTGAAACATTTGTAAGGTTTTATTCACGTATGTTGCATTGTGAATTTCTTCTACGCTTTGATTATAAAGAATTCTAGTTTTAAGAGCTGCAAAATGAGTGTATTTTTGGATCTTTAAGCAAATGCAATTTATGACAAACATTGGGATAATTTTCCTTTTACGTTTTTCACACGGAATACACTCAAAAACTTGACTTAAATTAAGCGAAAATGGAATTAGGCGTCATCAACATAGCATTATCAAATGACTGGTTTGCAATTACAAACAAGCATTTTCATTTTCCCTAATTGTATATAATTGTAAAGTTATTTGAACTACCATCAAAACATTTATAATTTTTTTAGTATCTCTTTTGAAAAGTATTTTGTCGTCCTGAAAAGGACGGTTTGGTTTGTTGTTGTTACTGCTTCATTCTTCTCACGAAGTTCGTTTAAATTTATGCCTTCTTTTCGGTTTTCTTTGGCAAGAGAACTGCTTGAATATTGGGCAGCACACCACCTTGGGCGATTGTCACACCAGACAGAAGTTTGTTCAATTCCTCATCATTACGGATGGCCAGTTGCAGATGGCGGGGAATGATTCTGGTCTTTTTGTTGTCGCGAGCAGCATTTCCAGCCAACTCAAGTACTTCAGCAGCCAAATATTCCATCACAGCTGCCAGATATACTGGAGCACCGGCACCAACGCGCTCAGCATAGTTGCCTTTACGCAGCAACCGATGAATACGGCCGACGGGGAACTGCAGACCAGCACGATTTGAGCGCGACTTTGCCTTTCCCTTAACTTTGCCACCTTTACCACGACCAGACATTTTGCTTTATTATTTTATATTTCACTTCACTTTACACAACACAAAGGCTGAATGCTTAATGATACCGTTCATACTAGCCTCCGTCGTATTTATACTTTCACAGCGCTCTTGTTCATAGAGTGCAGGGTAGGAATAGTAAATATTGCTACGTCTGAAAAAACGTTCGTTCACTACCTGAAAATGTCGTTCGGAAATCGCAGATAAGCAGCGGACAAATTGGCAAAGCTACAAAAATTTGTGTTTTAGTGAAGTGAAGTGAAACACGAAAGAAATTGAAAATGCCGCCAAAAACCAGTGGAAAAGCAGCGAAGAAGGCTGGCAAAGCCCAGAAGAATATCACGAAGACTGACAAGAAGAAGAAGCGCAAGAGGAAGGAGAGCTATGCCATCTACATTTACAAAGTGCTGAAGCAAGTCCATCCTGACACTGGCATTTCGTCGAAGGCAATGAGTATCATGAACAGTTTTGTAAATGATATTTTCGAGCGTATTGCTGCTGAAGCCTCGCGTTTGGCCCACTACAACAAGCGTTCGACAATCACCAGTCGCGAAATTCAAACTGCTGTTCGTCTATTGCTGCCAGGTGAATTGGCAAAACACGCTGTTAGTGAGGGAACCAAAGCCGTAACAAAGTACACCAGCTCCAAGTAAATTCCAATTCAGATTGAAATCATGACTCATGATGCTACAAACAAAGGCCCTTTTCAGGGCCACAAAACATTCTTTTGAAAGAGATTCAAATTATTTTATTTGTAGGGAAAATAATTCTAAGGAATAAATATATGATGAACATATTTTCTAGAAAATGCTTTATTTACACTCTAAATGTGCGGAAAATCCATTGAAAAAATATGAACTTTTAGTTATTAAAATCCCTTTTTCTATTTTTCTCAATAAACTGCAAATTTTACCACATACCAGATAAATTCTAAATTCAAATTTAAAAATATTCCGTATTAGTAAAATTTGATTTATCTCCTTGGATTTGAATTCAAAATTTCACTATTCATTTAATGGACAACTGCAACTGCCCTTTCGACAATAAATAAAACTTACAACTAAAAAATGCTGTACATATACATATGTAATTTCAACAGATATTATATTATATATATTATAAATTTCCTTAATTTCTCCTTAGAAAAATTTGTTTTATGTCCTGGTATTCAATTCAAAATTTAAATATTCTTCCGTCAGAATAAATAAAACAAACGAACAAAATTACAACGAAAAAGTAAAGAAAAGAATTCTGTGTGGACTGAAAACTATGAAAGGAGAAAAAGAATATTTTCATCTCTTTTGAAATTTATTTTGTAGCCCTGAAAAGGGCTGTTAATAATTAAATCGTTCCATTTCGATTGCGATTGCAATGGAAGTGTAGACTTTTTTTTGTAATTCAATTGAATTACTTTACTTTTTGGCCACAGGCTTTTTAGCAGCTGCCTTCTTAGGCGTCGATGGCGCCTTCTTTGCTTTGGCGGCACTGGCAGTTTTTGCTTTGGGTGCTTTTGGCTTCGATGCACTCGCTTTGGTGACTGCCTTGGCCTTAGTCGGCTTAGCTTTAACTGTGCCCGCCTTCTTAACAGCCTTCACCTTTGCTTTCTCTGCCTTCTTTTTGTCAGCAGAAGCAGTTACTTTCTTCGTACTCGCAACTGCGGTCGCCTTCTTCACTTTCTTCTCACCAACCGCTGCAGACTTTTTCGATGCTCCTGACGTAGCCTTCTTTTTTCCTACACTCGCAACTGAAACCACCTTCTTCTTGATATTCTTCTCAGCAGGGGATTTTACTACTTTCGCCTTTGGCTCCTTTGTAGCAGCTGCCGATAATTTAAAGGATCCAGATGCACCCTTACCTTTAGTTTGAATCAATTTGCCATTGGCAACAGCAGATTTCAAATATTTTTTTATGAACGGCGCCAATTTCTGCGCATCGCATTTATACGTAGCGCTGATGTATTTCTTTATGGCCAACAGCGAGGAACCGCCACGCTCCTTTAAATTCTTAATCGACGCATCGACCATTTGCTGAGTCGGTGGATGAGTGGGAGCTGCTGATGGCTTCTTTGCCTTGGTCGATTTTTTAGCGGCAACTTTCTTCTCAGCAGGAGCAGCAGCAACTGGAGAGGCTGCGGTAGCAACAATAGCGGCATCAGACATCTTTATCTTTTTGTTGTTTTTTTTAAATCACAATACAAAATTCACTTGGAAAGTTTTTAAAATTCACAAATACTCAGTGAAATACTCATTGCCACCTTGAATTTACCTCATAAGGAAATATGAGAATCGCGTAGAAGGGCGATACAATAAGAAATTACAATTCAGTAGATATGAAAAATTCCGCATTGATAACTTTACACATGTTTTTAATTTTATAAATGTTTCAAATTCACATATTGGTCAAACCTGTCTTTCTTTATAATCTATAAATATCAAACTTCAATATATTCCAAGAATTAAGACATTCTCTGTTGCATGAGCTATGCAATTACTCGGCAAACTGACACTTTGTAGGAACTCCATCTGAAAATATAGAACTTTTTTATTAAAATTACCACCCATTTTCCAAATATATTTTAAACACTTTATACAATACATTCTTCAAACAATTACTTATACAAAAATGTATTTTACCATCATATATTTCTTATGCTAAACAAAGAAAAAATATTTTCCAATTATCATCTCTGGTATGAAGTGCACCTCGTTTCCTGCAATAAGAATCGTTCCTTTATCAACATGCAACAATTATAATTAAAGTTTGAACGATAATTTGATATATAAACTTTCGAAAATATTTACTACAATGGGTACGTGTATTTAAGTTCAACCTTATCTTACCAAAACTCGTATTTATTGTTCATTCTGTTTAGTATTTTTTGCAATTGTTGAAAGTGTGTACAAAAGCCATCGTGTCATGTGGGTACATATACCACATTCGTATTAAAGAAAATGTAAGCCAGTAAAATTTATTTAAATTACATGGGAAATTTTATATTAAATATATCCAAGTATACATTATAGAAAACTGCAGCTACTCGAAATAGATGATTTAAAAAAATTATAATAACAAAGAAATTGTCTATTTGAGTAAATTTTCCAGCTGAAGTTTAACTGTGCATGTGCACTTATATTATGTATAAGTAGTGATTATCAAAAATAAAACCAGAATATAAGCAATCTCGCATTGTTGTGAAAGTAGTTTAAAGTAAGGCAAGATGTTACTTTTTCACAAGATACCTACTCCATACTTAAATTTCCAAAATGTAAATATTGCAAGTATGTAATTTATGTAAAGGTGAAACTCTGAATTGAAAATAGCATGCTTTTTTTGTTTCAGCGGAGCTTGCATTCTCTCATTTCCTTAGAAATTTTCAATGATTTTTTTAATTATGTATCTTCAAAATAAAACTTGAATAACGAAGGCTGTATTCAAGTTCGGAACATCTAATAACAGTTCCCTATATGAATAGCATTCTCAATGCTATTCAACTATTACTTTATATAAAACATTGACAACAGTTTTCAGCTTTACTTAAATTGTGAGGAAATTAAAAATAATACAAATAGCTACATAGGAGCAAAAGCATATGTAAATATTTTTTCATCTCTTTTGATGCATATAAATTGTGGTCCTGAAAAGGACCGATTGATTTTCTAAAAAAATTGTGAGCTTTTGATTTAAGCGCGCTCTCCGCGGATCCGTCTGGCCAGCTGAATGTCTTTTGGCATAATTGTGACACGTTTAGCATGGATGGCACACAAGTTTGTGTCTTCGAAGAGACCGACTAAGTACGCCTCACTAGCTTCCTGGAGTGCCATTACCGCTGAGCTCTGGAAACGCAAGTCAGTTTTGAAATCCTGTGCAATTTCACGAACCAAACGCTGGAACGGCAGCTTGCGAATAAGCAATTCAGTGCTCTTCTGGTAGCGACGAATCTCACGAAGTGCCACTGTGCCGGGACGGTAACGATGCGGCTTCTTCACACCACCGGTAGCTGGCGCACTCTTGCGAGCAGCCTTCGTAGCCAATTGTTTGCGGGGCGCCTTTCCACCAGTCGACTTACGCGCAGTCTGCTTAGTACGAGCCATTTTCACTTTTCACTTTTTACTTTTCACTGATCACACTGTTCACTATGGAATATTGGCGCTTTCCTGGTAGCGGGATTATTTCAAATAAATGTACGAAGAATGTTCCAATCGTTCATTCGGTTCGATTTTTGCTAGGTACATGCAAAGCAAGCCAACAGCCAATGAGCGAAGAGCAAGCGAGTTACCCCGGCGTAGCATTTTTTGTATAAATATAAGCGCTTAAGGAATAAGCGACATTAGTTCTCGAGTTGCGAGTAGCGAGTTGAGTGAATTTTGTGAAGTGATTTCTGAAAGTTTTTGTATATCCGCCAAGTGAAAAATGACTGGTCGTGGAAAAGGGGGCAAGGGCTTGGGTAAAGGTGGTGCCAAGCGTCATCGCAAAGTTCTTCGCGACAACATCCAAGGTATTACGAAGCCAGCAATCAGGCGTTTGGCCCGTCGCGGTGGTGTGAAACGTATTTCTGGATTGATATACGAAGAAACACGTGGCGTGTTGAAGGTATTTCTGGAGAATGTTATCCGTGATGCCGTTACATACACTGAGCACGCCAAGAGGAAGACAGTCACGGCCATGGACGTTGTGTATGCTCTGAAGAGACAAGGTCGCACTCTGTATGGCTTCGGCGGTTAAATTGCCCTACCCAACCGACCGGATGCAATGAAATGATCTGCGAAATTTTTAAAAATCGGTCCTTTTCAGGACCACAAATTTATTTTTGAAAAGAGATTTAAGAAGTTTTTTATTGGAAATCGTACTTACCAGCATATAATATAATAAAGGGAATTTTCTGTGCATTGGTCATATAATTATTTAGATTGAAAATCAAGGACGTATTTTGATATTAAATACATACAATATTGCATATCTTCAAATCTATGACGTTAAGCAACAAGACCCATCCGAGCAATAGTTTGTGTAAATTACTCGAAACATTTGAGAGGTTTTATTCACGTATGTATGTTGCCGTCGCCTTATTGTGAATTTCTTCTACGCTATGGATAGATATAAAAATTACTGAAACATTTGTAAGGTTTTATTCACGTATGTTGCATTGTGAATTTCTTCTACGCTTTGATTATAAAGAATTCTAGTTTTAAGAGCTGCAAAATGAATGTATTTTTGGATCTTTAAGCAAATGCAATTTATGACAAACATTGGGATAATTTTCCTTTTACGTTTTTCACACGGAATACACTCAAAAACTTGACTTAAATTAAGCGAAAATGGAATTAGGCGTCATCAACATAGCATTATCAAATGACTGGTTTGCAATTACAAACAAGCATTTTCATTTTCCCTAATTGTATATAATTGTAAAGTTATTTGAACTACCATCAAAACATTTATAATTTTTTTAGTATCTCTTTTGAAAAGTATTTTGTCGTCCTGAAAAGGACGGTTTGGTTTGTTGTTGTTACTGCTTCATTCTTCTCACGAAGTTCGTTTAAATTTATGCCTTCTTTTCGGTTTTCTTTGGCAAGAGAACTGCTTGAATATTGGGCAGCACACCACCTTGGGCGATTGTCACACCAGACAGAAGTTTGTTCAATTCCTCATCATTACGGATGGCCAGTTGCAGATGGCGGGGAATGATTCTGGTCTTTTTGTTGTCGCGAGCAGCATTTCCAGCCAACTCAAGTACTTCAGCAGCCAAATATTCCATCACAGCTGCCAGATATACTGGAGCACCGGCACCAACGCGCTCAGCATAGTTGCCTTTACGCAGCAACCGATGAATACGGCCGACGGGGAACTGCAGACCAGCACGATTTGAGCGCGACTTTGCCTTTCCCTTAACTTTGCCACCTTTACCACGACCAGACATTTTGCTTTATTATTTTATATTTCACTTCACTTTACACAACACAAAGGCTGAATGCTTAATGATACCGTTCATACTAGCCTCCGTCGTATTTATACTTTCACAGCGCTCTTGTTCATAGAGTGCAGGGTAGGAATAGTAAATATTGCTACGTCTGAAAAAACCTTCGTTCACTACCTGAAAATGTCGTTCGGAAATCGCAGATAAGCAGCGGACAAATTGGCAAAGCTACAAAAATTTGTGTTTTAGTGAAGTGAAGTGAAACACGAAAGAAATTGAAAATGCCGCCAAAAACCAGTGGAAAAGCAGCGAAGAAGGCTGGCAAAGCCCAGAAGAATATCACGAAGACTGACAAGAAGAAGAAGCGCAAGAGGAAGGAGAGCTATGCCATCTACATTTACAAAGTGCTGAAGCAAGTCCATCCTGACACTGGCATTTCGTCGAAGGCAATGAGTATCATGAACAGTTTTGTAAATGATATTTTCGAGCGTATTGCTGCTGAAGCCTCGCGTTTGGCCCACTACAACAAGCGTTCGACAATCACCAGTCGCGAAATTCAAACTGCTGTTCGTCTATTGCTGCCAGGTGAATTGGCAAAACACGCTGTTAGTGAGGGAACCAAAGCCGTAACAAAGTACACCAGCTCCAAGTAAATTCCAATTCAGATTGAAATCATGACTCATGATGCTACAAACAAAGGCCCTTTTCAGGGCCACAAAACATTCTTTTGAAAGAGATTCAAATTATTTTATTTGTAGGGAAAATAATTCTAAGGAATAAATATATGATGAACATATTTTCTAGAAAATGCTTTATTTACACTCTAAATGTGCGGAAAATCCATTGAAAAAATATGAACTTTTAGTTATTAAAATCCCTTTTTCTATTTTTCTCAATAAACTGAAAATTTTACCACATACCAGATAAATTCTAAATTCAAATTTAAAAATATTCCGTATTAGTAAAATTTGATTTATCTCCTTGGATTTGAATTCAAAATTTCACTATTCATTTAATGGACAACTGCAACTGCCCTTTCGACAATAAATAAAACTTACAACTAAAAAATGCTGTACATATGTAATTTCAACAGAGCAATATATATTATAAATTTCCTTAATTTCTCCTTAGAAAAATTTGTTTTATGTCCTGGTATTGAATTCAAAATTTAAATATTCTTCCGTCAGAATAAATAAAACAAACGAACAAAATTACAACGAAAAAGTAAAGAAAAGAATTCTGTGTGGACTGAAAACTATGAAAGGAGAAAAAGAATATTTTCATCTCTTTTGAAATTTATTTTGTAGCCCTGAAAAGGGCTGTTAATAATTAAATCGTTCCATTTCGATTGCGATTGCAATGGAAGTGTAGACTTTTTTTTGTAATTCAATTGAATTACTTTACTTTTTGGCCACAGGCTTTTTAGCAGCTGCCTTCTTAGGCGTCGATGGCGCCTTCTTTGCTTTGGCGGCACTGGCAGTTTTTGCTTTGGGTGCTTTTGGCTTCGATGCACTCGCTTTGGTGACTGCCTTGGCCTTAGTCGGCTTAGCTTTAACTGTGCCCGCCTTCTTAACAGCCTTCACCTTTGCTTTCTCTGCCTTCTTTTTGTCAGCAGAAGCAGTTACTTTCTTCGTACTCGCAACTGCGGTCGCCTTCTTCACTTTCTTCTCACCAACCGCTGCAGACTTTTTCGATGCTCCTGACGTAGCCTTCTTTTTTCCTACACTCGCAACTGAAACCACCTTCTTCTTGATATTCTTCTCAGCAGGGGATTTTACTACTTTCGCCTTTGGCTCCTTTGTAGCAGCTGCCGATAATTTAAAGGATCCAGATGCACCCTTACCTTTAGTTTGAATCAATTTGCCATTGGCAACAGCAGATTTCAAATATTTTTTTATGAACGGCGCCAATTTCTGCGCATCGCATTTATACGTAGCGCTGATGTATTTCTTTATGGCCAACAGCGAGGAACCGCCACGCTCCTTTAAATTCTTAATCGACGCATCGACCATTTGCTGAGTCGGTGGATGAGTGGGAGCTGCTGATGGCTTCTTTGCCTTGGTCGATTTTTTAGCGGCAACTTTCTTCTCAGCAGGAGCAGCAGCAACTGGAGAGGCTGCGGTAGCAACAATAGCGGCATCAGACATCTTTATCTTTTTGTTGTTTTTTTTAAATCACAATACAAAATTCACTTGGAAAGTTTTTAAAATTCACAAATACTCAGTGAAATACTCATTGCCACCTTGAATTTACCTCATAAGGAAACATGAGAATCGCGTAGAAGGGCGATACAATAAGAAATTACAATTCAGTAGATATGAAAAATTCCGCATTGATAACTTTACACATGTTTTTAATTTTATAAATGTTTCAAATTCACATATTGGTCAAACCTGTCTTTCTTTATAATCTATAAATATCAAACTTCAATATATTCCAAGAATTAAGACATTCTCTGTTGCATGAGCTATGCAATTACTCGGCAAACTGACACTTTGTAGGAACTCCATCTGAAAATATAGAACTTTTTTATTAAAATTACCACCCATTTTCCAAATATATTTTAAACACTTTATACAATACATTCTTCAAACAATTACTTATACAAAAATGTATTTTACCATCATATATTTCTTATGCTAAACAAAGAAAAAATATTTTCCAATTATCATCTCTGGTATGAAGTGCACCTCGTTTCCTGCAATAAGAATCGTTCCTTTATCAACATGCTACAATTATAATTAAAGTTTGAACGATAATTTGATATATAAACTTTCGAAAATATTTACTACAATGGGTACGTGTATTTAAGTTCAACCTTATCTTACCAAAACTCGTATTTATTGTTCATTCTGTTTAGTATTTTTTGCAATTGTTGAAAGTGTGTACAAAAGCCATCGTGTCATGTGGGTACATATACCACATTCGTATTAAAGAAAATGTAAGCCAGTAAAATTTATTTAAATTACATGGGAAATTTTATATTAAATAATTCCAAGTATACATTATAGAAAACTGCAGCTACTCGAAATAGATGATTTAAAAAAATTATAATAACAAAGAAATTGTCTATTTGAGTAAATTTTCCAGCTGAAGTTTAACTGTGCATGGGCTATACATAGTACATATAATTATGTGCAAATGAAACACACAATTTGTAGACTATGTTTATTGAGCGTATATATTTAAGATGATATAGTTTAATTAAATATTCTAAAAATTTGTATTATGTATAAGTAGTGATTATCAAAAATAAAACCAGAATATAAGCAATCTCGCATTGTTGTGAAAGTAGTTTAAAGTAAGGCAAGATGTTACTTTTTCACAAGATACCTACTCCATACTTAAATTTCCAAAATGTAAATATTGCAAGTATGTAATTTATGTAAAGGTGAAACTCTGAATTGAAAATAGCATGCTTTTTTTGTTTCAGCGGAGCTTGCATTCTCTCATTTCCTTAGAAATTTTCAATGATTTTTTTAATTATGTATCTTCAAAATAAAACTTGAATAACGAAGGCTGTATTCAAGTTCGGAACATCTAATAACAGTTCCCTATATGAAGCATATCTCAATGCTATTCAACTATTACTTTATATAAAACATTGACAACAGTTTTCAGCTTTACTTAAATTGTGAGGAAATTAAAAATAATACAAATAGCTACATAGGAGCAAAAGCATATGTAAATATTTTTTCATCTCTTTTGATGCATATAAATTGTGGTCCTGAAAAGGACCGATTGATTTTCTAAAAAAATTGTGAGCTTTTGATTTAAGCGCGCTCTCCGCGGATCCGTCTGGCCAGCTGAATGTCTTTGGGCATAATTGTGACACGTTTAGCATGGATGGCACACAAGTTTGTGTCTTCGAAGAGACCGACTAAGTACGCCTCACTAGCTTCCTGGAGTGCCATTACCGCTGAGCTCTGGAAACGCAAGTCAGTTTTGAAATCCTGTGCAATTTCACGAACCAAACGCTGGAACGGCAGCTTGCGAATAAGCAATTCAGTGCTCTTCTGGTAGCGACGAATCTCACGAAGTGCCACTGTGCCGGGACGGTAACGATGCGGCTTCTTCACACCACCGGTAGCTGGCGCACTCTTGCGAGCAGCCTTCGTAGCCAATTGTTTGCGGGGCGCCTTTCCACCAGTCGACTTACGCGCAGTCTGCTTAGTACGAGCCATTTTCACTTTTCACTTTTTACTTTTCACTGATCACACTGTTCACTATGGAATATTGGCGCTTTCCTGGTAGCGGGATTATTTCAAATAAATGTACGAAGAATGTTCCAATCGTTCATTCGGTTCGATTTTTGCTAGGTACATGCAAAGCAAGCCAACAGCCAATGAGCGAAGAGCAAGCGAGTTACCCCGGCGTAGCATTTTTTGTATAAATATAAGCGCTTAAGGAATAAGCGACATTAGTTCTCGAGTTGCGAGTAGCGAGTTGAGTGAATTTTGTGAAGTGATTTCTGAAAGTTTTTGTATATCCGCCAAGTGAAAAATGACTGGTCGTGGAAAAGGAGGCAAGGGCTTGGGTAAAGGTGGTGCCAAGCGTCATCGCAAAGTTCTTCGCGACAACATCCAAGGTATTACGAAGCCAGCAATCAGGCGTTTGGCCCGTCGCGGTGGTGTGAAACGTATTTCTGGATTGATATACGAAGAAACACGTGGCGTGTTGAAGGTATTTCTGGAGAATGTTATCCGTGATGCCGTTACATACACTGAGCACGCCAAGAGGAAGACAGTCACGGCCATGGACGTTGTGTATGCTCTGAAGAGACAAGGTCGCACTCTGTATGGCTTCGGCGGTTAAATTGCCCTACCCAACCGACCGGATGCAATGAAATGATCTGCGAAATTTTTAAAAATCGGTCCTTTTCAGGACCACAAATTTATTTTTGAAAAGAGATTTAAGAAGTTTTTTATTGGAAATCGTACTTACCAGCATATAATATAATAAAGGGAATTTTCTGTGCATTGGTCATATAATTATTTAGATTGAAAATCAAGGACGTATTTTGATATTAAATACATACAATATTGCATATCTTCAAATCTATGACGTTAAGCAACAAGACCCATCCGAGCAATAGTTTGTGTAAATTACTCGAAACATTTGAGAGGTTTTATTCACGTATGTATGTTGCCGTCGCCTTATTGTGAATTTCTTCTACGCTATGGATGGATAGATATAAAAATTACTGAAACATTTGTAAGGTTTTATTCACGTATGTTGCATTGTGAATTTCTTCTACGCTTTGATTATAAAGAATTCTAGTTTTAAGAGCTGCAAAATGAGTGTATTTTTGGATCTTTAAGCAAATGCAATTTATGACAAACATTGGGATAATTTTCCTTTTACGTTTTTCACACGGAATACACTCAAAAACTTGACTTAAATTAAGCGAAAATGGAATTAGGCGTCATCAACATAGCATTATCAAATGACTGGTTTGCAATTACAAACAAGCATTTTCATTTTCCCTAATTGTATATAATTGTAAAGTTATTTGAACTACCATCAAAACATTTATAATTTTTTTAGTATCTCTTTTGAAAAGTATTTTGTCGTCCTGAAAAGGACGGTTTGGTTTGTTGTTGTTACTGCTTCATTCTTCTCACGAAGTTCGTTTAAATTTATGCCTTCTTTTCGGTTTTCTTTGGCAAGAGAACTGCTTGAATATTGGGCAGCACACCACCTTGGGCGATTGTCACACCAGACAGAAGTTTGTTCAATTCCTCATCATTACGGATGGCCAGTTGCAGATGGCGGGGAATGATTCTGGTCTTTTTGTTGTCGCGAGCAGCATTTCCAGCCAACTCAAGTACTTCAGCAGCCAAATATTCCATCACAGCTGCCAGATATACTGGAGCACCGGCACCAACGCGCTCAGCATAGTTGCCTTTACGCAGCAACCGATGAATACGGCCGACGGGGAACTGCAGACCAGCACGATTTGAGCGCGACTTTGCCTTTCCCTTAACTTTGCCACCTTTACCACGACCAGACATTTTGCTTTATTATTTTATATTTCACTTCACTTTACACAACACAAAGGCTGAATGCTTAATGATACCGTTCATACTAGCC
The DNA here is from genome assembly GCA_963457695.1 of Neria commutata. Taxonomy (NCBI): domain Eukaryota; kingdom Metazoa; phylum Arthropoda; class Insecta; order Diptera; family Micropezidae; genus Neria; species Neria commutata. The sequence continues at coordinate 42,941,004 of OY735246.1, forward strand.
TCCGTCGTATTTATACTTTCACAGCGCTCTTGTTCATAGAGTGCAGGGTAGGAATAGTAAATATTGCTACGTCTGAAAAAACGTTCGTTCACTACCTGAAAATGTCGTTCGGAAATCGCAGATAAGCAGCGGACAAATTGGCAAAGCTACAAAAATTTGTGTTTTAGTGAAGTGAAGTGAAACACGAAAGAAATTGAAAATGCCGCCAAAAACCAGTGGAAAAGCAGCGAAGAAGGCTGGCAAAGCCCAGAAGAATATCACGAAGACTGACAAGAAGAAGAAGCGCAAGAGGAAGGAGAGCTATGCCATCTACATTTACAAAGTGCTGAAGCAAGTCCATCCTGACACTGGCATTTCGTCGAAGGCAATGAGTATCATGAACAGTTTTGTAAATGATATTTTCGAGCGTATTGCTGCTGAAGCCTCGCGTTTGGCCCACTACAACAAGCGTTCGACAATCACCAGTCGCGAAATTCAAACTGCTGTTCGTCTATTGCTGCCAGGTGAATTGGCAAAACACGCTGTTAGTGAGGGAACCAAAGCCGTAACAAAGTACACCAGCTCCAAGTAAATTCCAATTCAGATTGAAATCATGACTCATGATGCTACAAACAAAGGCCCTTTTCAGGGCCACAAAACATTCTTTTGAAAGAGATTCAAATTATTTTATTTGTAGGGAAAATAATTCTAAGGAATAAATATATGATGAACATATTTTCTAGAAAATGCTTTATTTACACTCTAAATGTGCGGAAAATCCATTGAAAAAATATGAACTTTTAGTTATTAAAATCCCTTTTTCTATTTTTCTCAATAAACTGCAAATTTTACCACATACCAGATAAATTCTAAATTCAAATTTAAAAATATTCCGTATTAGTAAAATTTGATTTATCTCCTTGGATTTGAATTCAAAATTTCACTATTCATTTAATGGACAACTGCAACTGCCCTTTCGACAATAAATAAAACTTACAACTAAAAAATGCTGTACATATACATATGTAATTTCAACAGATATTATATTATATATATTATAAATTTCCTTAATTTCTCCTTAGAAAAATTTGTTTTATGTCCTGGTATTCAATTCAAAATTTAAATATTCTTCCGTCAGAATAAATAAAACAAACGAACAAAATTACAACGAAAAAGTAAAGAAAAGAATTCTGTGTGGACTGAAAACTATGAAAGGAGAAAAAGAATATTTTCATCTCTTTTGAAATTTATTTTGTAGCCCTGAAAAGGGCTGTTAATAATTAAATCGTTCCATTTCGATTGCGATTGCAATGGAAGTGTAGACTTTTTTTTGTAATTCAATTGAATTACTTTACTTTTTGGCCACAGGCTTTTTAGCAGCTGCCTTCTTAGGCGTCGATGGCGCCTTCTTTGCTTTGGCGGCACTGGCAGTTTTTGCTTTGGGTGCTTTTGGCTTCGATGCACTCGCTTTGGTGACTGCCTTGGCCTTAGTCGGCTTAGCTTTAACTGTGCCCGCCTTCTTAACAGCCTTCACCTTTGCTTTCTCTGCCTTCTTTTTGTCAGCAGAAGCAGTTACTTTCTTCGTACTCGCAACTGCGGTCGCCTTCTTCACTTTCTTCTCACCAACCGCTGCAGACTTTTTCGATGCTCCTGACGTAGCCTTCTTTTTTCCTACACTCGCAACTGAAACCACCTTCTTCTTGATATTCTTCTCAGCAGGGGATTTTACTACTTTCGCCTTTGGCTCCTTTGTAGCAGCTGCCGATAATTTAAAGGATCCAGATGCACCCTTACCTTTAGTTTGAATCAATTTGCCATTGGCAACAGCAGATTTCAAATATTTTTTTATGAACGGCGCCAATTTCTGCGCATCGCATTTATACGTAGCGCTGATGTATTTCTTTATGGCCAACAGCGAGGAACCGCCACGCTCCTTTAAATTCTTAATCGACGCATCGACCATTTGCTGAGTCGGTGGATGAGTGGGAGCTGCTGATGGCTTCTTTGCCTTGGTCGATTTTTTAGCGGCAACTTTCTTCTCAGCAGGAGCAGCAGCAACTGGAGAGGCTGCGGTAGCAACAATAGCGGCATCAGACATCTTTATCTTTTTGTTGTTTTTTTTAAATCACAATACAAAATTCACTTGGAAAGTTTTTAAAATTCACAAATACTCAGTGAAATACTCATTGCCACCTTGAATTTACCTCATAAGGAAATATGAGAATCGCGTAGAAGGGCGATACAATAAGAAATTACAATTCAGTAGATATGAAAAATTCCGCATTGATAACTTTACACATGTTTTTAATTTTATAAATGTTTCAAATTCACATATTGGTCAAACCTGTCTTTCTTTATAATCTATAAATATCAAACTTCAATATATTCCAAGAATTAAGACATTCTCTGTTGCATGAGCTATGCAATTACTCGGCAAACTGACACTTTGTAGGAACTCCATCTGAAAATATAGAACTTTTTTATTAAAATTACCACCCATTTTCCAAATATATTTTAAACACTTTATACAATACATTCTTCAAACAATTACTTATACAAAAATGTATTTTACCATCATATATTTCTTATGCTAAACAAAGAAAAAATATTTTCCAATTATCATCTCTGGTATGAAGTGCACCTCGTTTCCTGCAATAAGAATCGTTCCTTTATCAACATGCAACAATTATAATTAAAGTTTGAACGATAATTTGATATATAAACTTTCGAAAATATTTACTACAATGGGTACGTGTATTTAAGTTCAACCTTATCTTACCAAAACTCGTATTTATTGTTCATTCTGTTTAGTATTTTTTGCAATTGTTGAAAGTGTGTACAAAAGCCATCGTGTCATGTGGGTACATATACCACATTCGTATTAAAGAAAATGTAAGCCAGTAAAATTTATTTAAATTACATGGGAAATTTTATATTAAATATATCCAAGTATACATTATAGAAAACTGCAGCTACTCGAAATAGATGATTTAAAAAAATTATAATAACAAAGAAATTGTCTATTTGAGTAAATTTTCCAGCTGAAGTTTAACTGTGCATGTGCACTTATATTATGTATAAGTAGTGATTATCAAAAATAAAACCAGAATATAAGCAATCTCGCATTGTTGTGAAAGTAGTTTAAAGTAAGGCAAGATGTTACTTTTTCACAAGATACCTACTCCATACTTAAATTTCCAAAATGTAAATATTGCAAGTATGTAATTTATGTAAAGGTGAAACTCTGAATTGAAAATAGCATGCTTTTTTTGTTTCAGCGGAGCTTGCATTCTCTCATTTCCTTAGAAATTTTCAATGATTTTTTTAATTATGTATCTTCAAAATAAAACTTGAATAACGAAGGCTGTATTCAAGTTCGGAACATCTAATAACAGTTCCCTATATGAATAGTATTCTCAATGCTATTCAACTATTACTTTATATAAAACATTGACAACAGTTTTCAGCTTTACTTAAATTGTGAGGAAATTAAAAATAATACAAATAGCTACATAGGAGCAAAAGCATATGTAAATATTTTTTCATCTCATTTGATGCATATAAATTGTGGTCCTGAAAAGGACCGATTGATTTTCTAAAAAAATTGTGAGCTTTTGATTTAAGCGCGCTCTCCGCGGATCCGTCTGGCCAGCTGAATGTCTTTGGGCATAATTGTGACACGTTTAGCATGGATGGCACACAAGTTTGTGTCTTCGAAGAGACCGACTAAGTACGCCTCACTAGCTTCCTGGAGTGCCATTACCGCTGAGCTCTGGAAACGCAAGTCAGTTTTGAAATCCTGTGCAATTTCACGAACCAAACGCTGGAACGGCAGCTTGCGAATAAGCAATTCAGTGCTCTTCTGGTAGCGACGAATCTCACGAAGTGCCACTATGCCGGGACGGTAACGATGCGGCTTCGTCACACCACCGGTAGCTGGCGCACTCTTGCGAGCAGCCTTCGTAGCCAATTGTTTGCGGGGCGCCATTCCACCAGTCGACTTACGCGCAGTCTGCTTAGTACGAACCATTTTCACTTTTCACTTTTTACTTTTCACTGATCACACTGTTCACTATGGAATATTGGCGCTTTCCTGGTAGCGGGATTATTTCAAATGTACGAAGAATGTTCCAATCGTTCATTCGGTTCGATTTTTGCTAGGTACATGCAAAGCAAGCCAACAGCCAATGAGCGAAGAGCAAGCGAGTTACCCCGGCGTAGCATTTTTTGTATAAATATAAGCGCTTAAGGAATAAGCGACATTAGTTCTCGAGTTGCGAGTAGCGAGTTGAGTGAATTTTGTCAAGTGATTTGTGAAAGTTTTTGTACTGTACATTTGTAAGGTTTTATTCACGTATGTTGCCTTTTGAATTTCTTCTACGCTTTGATTATAAAGAATTCTAGTTTTAAGAGCTGCAAAATGAGTGTATTTTTGGATCTTTAAGCAAATGCAATTTATGACAAACATTGGGATAATTTTCCTTTTACGTTTTTCACACGGAATACACTCAAAAACTTGACTTAAATTAAGCGAAAATGGAATTAGGCGTCATCAACATAGCATTATCAAATGACTGGTTTGCAATTACAAACAAGCATTTTCATTTTCCCTAATTGTATATAATTGTAAAGTTATTTGAACTACCATCAAAACATTTATAATTTTTTTAGTATCTCTTTTGAAAAGTATTTTGTCGTCCTGAAAAGGACGGTTTGGTTTGTTGTTGTTACTGCTTCATTCTTCTCACGAAGTTCGTTTAAATTTATGCCTTCTTTTCGGTTTTCTTTGGCAAGAGAACTGCTTGAATATTGGGCAGCACACCACCTTGGGCGATTGTCACACCAGACAGAAGTTTGTTCAATTCCTCATCATTACGGATGGCCAGTTGCAGATGGCGGGGAATGATTCTGGTCTTTTTGTTGTCGCGAGCAGCATTTCCAGCCAACTCAAGTACTTCAGCAGCCAAATATTCCATCACAGCTGCCAGATATACTGGAGCACCGGCACCAACGCGCTCAGCATAGTTGCCTTTACGCAGCAACCGATGAATACGGCCGACGGGGAACTGCAGACCAGCACGATTTGAGCGCGACTTTGCCTTTCCCTTAACTTTGCCACCTTTACCACGACCAGACATTTTGCTTTATTATTTTATATTTCACTTCACTTTACACAACACAAAGGCTGAATGCTTAATGATACCGTTCATACTAGCCTCCGTCGTATTTATACTTTCACAGCGCTCTTGTTCATAGAGTGCAGGGTAGGAATAGTAAATATTGCTACGTCTGAAAAAACGTTCGTTCACTACCTGAAAATGTCGTTCGGAAATCGCAGATAAGCAGCGGACAAATTGGCAAAGCTACAAAAATTTGTGTTTTAGTGAAGTGAAGTGAAACACGAAAGAAATTGAAAATGCCGCCAAAAACCAGTGGAAAAGCAGCGAAGAAGGCTGGCAAAGCCCAGAAGAATATCACGAAGACTGACAAGAAGAAGAAGCGCAAGAGGAAGGAGAGCTATGCCATCTACATTTACAAAGTGCTGAAGCAAGTCCATCCTGACACTGGCATTTCGTCGAAGGCAATGAGTATCATGAACAGTTTTGTAAATGATATTTTCGAGCGTATTGCTGCTGAAGCCTCGCGTTTGGCCCACTACAACAAGCGTTCGACAATCACCAGTCGCGAAATTCAAACTGCTGTTCGTCTATTGCTGCCAGGTGAATTGGCAAAACACGCTGTTAGTGAGGGAACCAAAGCCGTAACAAAGTACACCAGCTCCAAGTAAATTCCAATTCAGATTGAAATCATGACTCATGATGCTACAAACAAAGGCCCTTTTCAGGGCCACAAAACATTCTTTTGAAAGAGATTCAAATTATTTTATTTGTAGGGAAAATAATTCTAAGGAATAAATATATGATGAACATATTTTCTAGAAAATGCTTTATTTACACTCTAAATGTGCGGAAAATCCATTGAAAAAATATGAACTTTTAGTTATTAAAATCCCTTTTTCTATTTTTCTCAATAAACTGCAAATTTTACCACATACCAGATAAATTCTAAATTCAAATTTAAAAATATTCCGTATTAGTAAAATTTGATTTATCTCCTTGGATTTGAATTCAAAATTTCACTATTCATTTAATGGACAACTGCAACTGCCCTTTCGACAATAAATAAAACTTACAACTAAAAAATGCTGTAATTTCAACAGATATTATATTATATATATTATAAATTTCCTTAATTTCTCCTTAGAAAAATTTGTTTTATGTCCTGGTATTCAATTCAAAATTTAAATATTCTTCCGTCAGAATAAATAAAACAAACGAACAAAATTACAACGAAAAAGTAAAGAAAAGAATTCTGTGTGGACTGAAAACTATGAAAGGAGAAAAAGAATATTTTCATCTCTTTTGAAATTTATTTTGTAGCCCTGAAAAGGGCTGTTAATAATTAAATCGTTCCATTTCGATTGCGATTGCAATGGAAGTGTAGACTTTTTTTTGTAATTCAATTGAATTACTTTACTTTTTGGCCACAGGCTTTTTAGCAGCTGCCTTCTTAGGCGTCGATGGCGCCTTCTTTGCTTTGGCGGCACTGGCAGTTTTTGCTTTGGGTGCTTTTGGCTTCGATGCACTCGCTTTGGTGACTGCCTTGGCCTTAGTCGGCTTAGCTTTAACTGTGCCCGCCTTCTTAACAGCCTTCACCTTTGCTTTCTCTGCCTTCTTTTTGTCAGCAGAAGCATTTACTTTCTTCGTACTCGCAACTGCGGTCGCCTTCTTCACTTTCTTCTCACCAACCGCTGCAGACTTTTTCGATGCTCCTGACGTAGCCTTCTTTTTTCCTACACTCGCAACTGAAACCACCTTCTTCTTGATATTCTTCTCAGCAGGGGATTTTACTACTTTCGCCTTTGGCTCCTTTGTAGCAGCTGCCGATAATTTAAAGGATCCAGATGCACCCTTACCTTTAGTTTGAATCAATTTGCCATTGGCAACAGCAGATTTCAAATATTTTTTTATGAACGGCGCCAATTTCTGCGCATCGCATTTATACGTAGCGCTGATGTATTTCTTTATGGCCAACAGCGAGGAACCGCCACGCTCCTTTAAATTCTTAATCGACGCATCGACCATTTGCTGAGTCGGTGGATGAGTGGGAGCTGCTGATGGCTTCTTTGCCTTGGTCGATTTTTTAGCGGCAACTTTCTTCTCAGCAGGAGCAGCAGCAACTGGAGAGGCTGCGGTAGCAACAATAGCGGCATCAGACATCTTTATCTTTTTGTTGTTTTTTTAAAATCACAATACAAAATTCACTTGGAAAGTTTTTAAAATTCACAAATACTCAGTGAAATACTCATTGCCACCTTGAATTTACCTCATAAGGAAATATGAGAATCGCGTAGAAGGGCGATACAATAAGAAATTACAATTCAGTAGATATGAAAAATTCCGCATTGATAACTTTACACATGTTTTTAATTTTATAAATGTTTCAAATTCACATATTGGTCAAACCTGTCTTTCTTTATAATCTATAAATATCAAACTTCAATATATTCCAAGAATTAAGACATTCTCTGTTGCATGAGCTATGCAATTACTCGGCAAACTGACACTTTGTAGGAACTCCATCTGAAAATATAGAACTTTTTTATTAAAATTACCACCCATTTTCCAAATATATTTTAAACACTTTATACAATACATTCTTCAAACAATTACTTATACAAAAATGTATTTTACCATCATATATTTCTTATGCTAAACAAAGAAAAAATATTTTCCAATTATCATCTCTGGTATGAAGTGCACCTCGTTTCCTGCAATAAGAATCGTTCCTTTATCAACATGCAACAATTATAATTAAAGTTTGAACGATAATTTGATATATAAACTTTCGAAAATATTTACTACAATGGGTACGTGTATTTAAGTTCAACCTTATCTTACCAAAACTCGTATTTATTGTTCATTCTGTTTAGTATTTTTTGCAATTGTTGAAAGTGTGTACAAAAGCCATCGTGTCATGTGGGTACATATACCACATTCGTATTAAAGAAAATGTAAGCCAGTAAAATTTATTTAAATTACATGGGAAATTTTATATTAAATAATTCCAAGTATACATTATAGAAAACTGCAGCTACTCGAAATAGATGATTTAAAAAAATTATAATAACAAAGAAATTGTCTATTTGAGTAAATTTTCCAGCTGAAGTTTAACTGTGCATGGGCTATACATAGTACATATAATTATGTGCAAATGAAACACACAATTTGTAGACTATGTTTATTGAGCGTATATATTTAAGATGATATAGTTTAATTAAATATTCTAAAAATTTGTATTATGTATAAGTAGTGATTATCAAAAATAAAACCAGAATATAAGCAATCTCGCATTGTTGTGAAAGTAGTTTAAAGTAAGGCAAGATGTTACTTTTTCACAAGATACCTACTCCATACTTAAATTTCCAAAATGTAAATATTGCAAGTATGTAATTTATGTAAAGGTGAAACTCTGAATTGAAAATAGCATGCTTTTTTTGTTTCAGCGGAGCTTGCATTCTCTCATTTCCTTAGAAATTTTCAATGATTTTTTTAATTATGTATCTTCAAAATAAAACTTGAATAACGAAGGCTGTATTCAAGTTCGGAACATCTAATAACAGTTCTCTATATGAAGCATATCTCAATGCTATTCAACTATTACTTTATATAAAACATTGACAACAGTTTTCAGCTTTACTTAAATTGTGAGGAAATTAAAAATAATACAAATAGCTACATAGGAGCAAAAGCATATGTAAATATTTTTTCATCTCTTTTGATGCATATAAATTGTGGTCCTGAAAAGGACCGATTGATTTTCTAAAAAAATTGTGAGCTTTTGATTTAAGCGCGCTCTCCGCGGATCCGTCTGGCCAGCTGAATGTCTTTTGGCATAATTGTGACACGTTTAGCATGGATGGCACACAAGTTTGTGTCTTCGAAGAGACCGACTAAGTACGCCTCACTAGCTTCCTGGAGTGCCATTACCGCTGAGCTCTGGAAACGCAAGTCAGTTTTGAAATCCTGTGCAATTTCACGAACCAAACGCTGGAACGGCAGCTTGCGAATAAGCAATTCAGTGCTCTTCTGGTAGCGACGAATCTCACGAAGTGCCACTGTGCCGGGACGGTAACGATGCGGCTTCTTCACACCACCGGTAGCTGGCGCACTCTTGCGAGCAGCCTTCGTAGCCAATTGTTTGCGGGGCGCCTTTCCACCAGTCGACTTACGCGCAGTCTGCTTAGTACGAGCCATTTTCACTTTTCACTTTTTACTTTTCACTGATCACACTGTTCACTATGGAATATTGGCGCTTTCCTGGTAGCGGGATTATTTCAAATAAATGTACGAAGAATGTTCCAATCGTTCATTCGTTTCGATTTTTGCTAGGTACATGCAAAGCAAGCCAACAGCCAATGAGCGAAGAGCAAGCGAGTTACCCCGGCGTAGCATTTTTTGTATAAATATAAGCGCTTAAGGAATAAGCGACATTAGTTCTCGAGTTGCGAGTAGCGAGTTGAGTGAATTTTGTGAAGTGATTTCTGAAAGTTTTTGTATATCCGCCAAGTGAAAAATGACTGGTCGTGGAAAAGGAGGCAAGGGCTTGGGTAAAGGTGGTGCCAAGCGTCATCGCAAAGTTCTTCGCGACAACATCCAAGGTATTACGAAGCCAGCAATCAGGCGTTTGGCCCGTCGCGGTGGTGTGAAACGTATTTCTGGATTGATATACGAAGAAACACGTGGCGTGTTGAAGGTATTTCTGGAGAATGTTATCCGTGATGCCGTTACATACACTGAGCACGCCAAGAGGAAGACAGTCACGGCCATGGACGTTGTGTATGCTCTGAAGAGACAAGGTCGCACTCTGTATGGCTTCGGCGGTTAAATTGCCCTACCCAACCGACCGGATGCAATGAAATGATCTGCGAAATTTTTAAAAATCGGTCCTTTTCAGGACCACAAATTTATTTTTGAAAAGAGATTTAAGAAGTTTTTTATTGGAAATCGTACTTACCAGCATATAATATAATAAAGGGAATTTTCTGTGCATTGGTCATATAATTATTTAGATTGAAAATCAAGGACGTATTTTGATATTAAATACATACAATATTGCATATCTTCAAATCTATGACGTTAAGCAACAAGACCCATCCGAGCAATAGTTTGTGTAAATTACTCGAAACATTTGAGAGGTTTTATTCACGTATGTATGTTGCCGTCGCCTTATTGTGAATTTCTTCTACGCTATGGATGGATAGATATAAAAATTACTGAAACATTTGTAAGGTTTTATTCACGTATGTTGCATTGTGAATTTCTTCTACGCTTTGATTATAAAGAATTCTAGTTTTAAGAGCTGCAAAATGAGTGTATTTTTGGATCTTTAAGCAAATGCAATTTATGACAAACATTGGGATAATTTTCCTTTTACGTTTTTCACACGGAATACACTCAAAAACTTGACTTAAATTAAGCGAAAATGGAATTAGGCGTCATCAACATAGCATTATCAAATGACTGGTTTGCAATTACAAACAAGCATTTTCATTTTCCCTAATTGTATATAATTGTAAAGTTATTTGAACTACCATCAAAACATTTATAATTTTTTTAGTATCTCTTTTGAAAAGTATTTTGTCGTCCTGAAAAGGACGGTTTGGTTTGTTGTTGTTACTGCTTCATTCTTCTCACGAAGTTCGTTTAAATTTATGCCTTCTTTTCGGTTTTCTTTGGCAAGAGAACTGCTTGAATATTGGGCAGCACACCACCTTGGGCGATTGTCACACCAGACAGAAGTTTGTTCAATTCCTCATCATTACGGATGGCCAGTTGCAGATGGCGGGGAATGATTCTGGTCTTTTTGTTGTCGCGAGCAGCATTTCCAGCCAACTCAAGTACTTCAGCAGCCAAATATTCCATCACAGCTGCCAGATATACTGGAGCACCGGCACCAACGCGCTCAGCATAGTTGCCTTTACGCAGCAACCGATGAATACGGCCGACGGGGAACTGCAGACCAGCACGATTTGAGCGCGACTTTGCCTTTCCCTTAACTTTGCCACCTTTACCACGACCAGACATTTTGCTTTATTATTTTATATTTCACTTCACTTTACACAACACAAAGGCTGAATGCTTAATGATACCGTTCATACTAGCCTCCGTCGTATTTATACTTTCACAGCGCTCTTGTTCATAGAGTGCAGGGTAGGAATAGTAAATATTGCTACGTCTGAAAAAACGTTCGTTCACTACCTGAAAATGTCGTTCGGAAATCGCAGATAAGCAGCGGACAAATTGGCAAAGCTACAAAAATTTGTGTTTTAGTGAAGTGAAGTGAAACACGAAAGAAATTGAAAATGCCGCCAAAAACCAGTGGAAAAGCAGCGAAGAAGGCTGGCAAAGCCCAGAAGAATATCACGAAGACTGACAAGAAGAAGAAGCGCAAGAGGAAGGAGAGCTATGCCATCTACATTTACAAAGTGCTGAAGCAAGTCCATCCTGACACTGGCATTTCGTCGAAGGCAATGAGTATCATGAACAGTTTTGTAAATGATATTTTCGAGCGTATTGCTGCTGAAGCCTCGCGTTTGGCCCACTACAACAAGCGTTCGACAATCACCAGTCGCGAAATTCAAACTGCTGTTCGTCTATTGCTGCCAGGTGAATTGGCAAAACACGCTGTTAGTGAGGGAACCAAAGCCGTAACAAAGTACACCAGCTCCAAGTAAATTCCAATTCAGATTGAAATCATGACTCATGATGCTACAAACAAAGGCCCTTTTCAGGGCCACAAAACATTCTTTTGAAAGAGATTCAAATTATTTTATTTGTAGGGAAAATAATTCTAAGGAATAAATATATGATGAACATATTTTCTAGAAAATGCTTTATTTACACTCTAAATGTGCGGAAAATCCATTGAAAAAATATGAACTTTTAGTTATTAAAATCCCTTTTTCTATTTTTCTCAATAAACTGCAAATTTTACCACATACCAGATAAATTCTAAATTCAAATTTAAAAATATTCCGTATTAGTAAAATTTGATTTATCTCCTTGGATTTGAATTCAAAATTTCACTATTCATTTAATGGACAACTGCAACTGCCCTTTCGACAATAAATAAAACTTACAACTAAAAAATGCTGTAATTTCAACAGATATTATATTATATATATTATAAATTTCCTTAATTTCTCCTTAGAAAAATTTGTTTTATGTCCTGGTATTCAATTCAAAATTTAAATATTCTTCCGTCAGAATAAATAAAACAAACGAACAAAATTACAACGAAAAAGTAAAGAAAAGAATTCTGTGTGGACTGAAAACTATGAAAGGAGAAAAAGAATATTTTCATCTCTTTTGAAATTTATTTTGTAGCCCTGAAAAGGGCTGTTAATAATTAAATCGTTCCATTTCGATTGCGATTGCAATGGAAGTGTAGACTTTTTTTTGTAATTCAATTGAATTACTTTACTTTTTGGCCACAGGCTTTTTAGCAGCTGCCTTCTTAGGCGTCGATGGCGCCTTCTTTGCTTTGGCGGCACTGGCAGTTTTTGCTTTGGGTGCTTTTGGCTTCGATGCACTCGCTTTGGTGACTGCCTTGGCCTTAGTCGGCTTAGCTTTAACTGTGCCCGCCTTCTTAACAGCCTTCACCTTTGCTTTCTCTGCCTTCTTTTTGTCAGCAGAAGCAGTTACTTTCTTCGTACTCGCAACTGCGGTCGCCTTCTTCACTTTCTTCTCACCAACCGCTGCAGACTTTTTCGATGCTCCTGACGTAGCCTTCTTTTTTCCTACACTCGCAACTGAAACCACCTTCTTCTTGATATTCTTCTCAGCAGGGGATTTTACTACTTTCGCCTTTGGCTCCTTTGTAGCAGCTGCCGATAATTTAAAGGATCCAGATGCACCCTTACCTTTAGTTTGAATCAATTTGCCATTGGCAACAGCAGATTTCAAATATTTTTTTATGAACGGCGCCAATTTCTGCGCATCGCATTTATACGTAGCGCTGATGTATTTCTTTATGGCCAACAGCGAGGAACCGCCACGCTCCTTTAAATTCTTAATCGACGCATCGACCATTTGCTGAGTCGGTGGATGAGTGGGAGCTGCTGATGGCTTCTTTGCCTTGGTCGATTTTTTAGCGGCAACTTTCTTCTCAGCAGGAGCAGCAGCAACTGGAGAGGCTGCGGTAGCAACAATAGCGGCATCAGACATCTTTATCTTTTTGTTGTTTTTTTTAAATCACAATACAAAATTCACTTGGAAAGTTTTTAAAATTCACAAATACTCAGTGAAATACTCATTGCCACCTTGAATTTACCTCATAAGGAAATATGAGAATCGCGTAGAAGGGCGATACAATAAGAAATTACAATTCAGTAGATATGAAAAATTCCGCATTGATAACTTTACACATGTTTTTAATTTTATAAATGTTTCAAATTCACATATTGGTCAAACCTGTCTTTCTTTATAATCTATAAATATCAAACTTCAATATATTCCAAGAATTAAGACATTCTCTGTTGCATGAGCTATGCAATTACTCGGCAAACTGACACTTTGTAGGAACTCCATCTGAAAATATAGAACTTTTTTATTAAAATTACCACCCATTTTCCAAATATATTTTAAACACTTTATACAATACATTCTTCAAACAATTACTTATACAAAAATGTATTTTACCATCATATATTTCTTATGCTAAACAAAGAAAAAATATTTTCCAATTATCATCTCTGGTATGAAGTGCACCTCGTTTCCTGCAATAAGAATCGTTCCTTTATCAACATGCAACAATTATAATTAAAGTTTGAACGATACAATGGGTACGTGTATTTAAGTTCAACCTTATCTTACCAAAACTCGTATTTATTGTTCATTCTGTTTAGTATTTTTTGCAATTGTTGAAAGTGTGTACAAAAGCCATCGTGTCATGTGGGTACATATACCACATTCGTATTAAAGAAAATGTAAGCCAGTAAAATTTATTTAAATTACAATGGAAATTTTATATTAAATATATCCAAGTATACATTATAGAAAACTGCAGCTACTCGAAATAGATGATTTAAAAAAATTATAATAACAAAGAAATTGTCTATTTGAGTAAATTTTCCAGCTGAAGTTTAACTGTGCATGTGCACTTATATTATGTATAAGTAGTGATTATCAAAAATAAAACCAGAATATAAGCAATCTCGCATTGTTGTGAAAGTAGTTTAAAGTAAGGCAAGATGTTACTTTTTCACAAGATACCTACTCCATACTTAAATTTCCAAAATGTAAATATTGCAAGTATGTAATTTATGTAAAGGTGAAACTCTGAATTGAAAATAGCATGCTTTTTTTGTTTCAGCGGAGCTTGCATTCTCTCATTTCCTTAGAAATTTTCAATGATTTTTTTAATTATGTATCTTCAAAATAAAACTTGAATAACGAAGGCTGTATTCAAGTTCGGAACATCTAATAACAGTTCCCTATATGAATAGCATTCTCAATGCTATTCAACTATTACTTTATATAAAACATTGACAACAGTTTTCAGCTTTACTTAAATTGTGAGGAAATTAAAAATAATACAAATAGCTACATAGGAGCAAAAGCATATGTAAATATTTTTTCATCTCATTTGATGCATATAAATTGTGGTCCTGAAAAGGACCGATTGATTTTCTAAAAAAATTGTGAGCTTTTGATTTAAGCGCGCTCTCCGCGGATCCGTCTGGCCAGCTGAATGTCTTTGGGCATAATTGTGACACGTTTAGCATGGATGGCACACAAGTTTGTGTCTTCGAAGAGACCGACTAAGTACGCCTCACTAGCTTCCTGGAGTGCCATTACCGCTGAGCTCTGGAAACGCAAGTCAGTTTTGAAATCCTGTGCAATTTCACGAACCAAACGCTGGAACGGCAGCTTGCGAATAAGCAATTCAGTGCTCTTCTGGTAGCGACGAATCTCACGAAGTGCCACTATGCCGGGACGGTAACGATGCGGCTTCGTCACACCACCGGTAGCTGGCGCACTCTTGCGAGCAGCCTTCGTAGCCAATTGTTTGCGGGGCGCCATTCCACCAGTCGACTTACGCGCAGTCTGCTTAGTACGAACCATTTTCACTTTTCACTTTTTACTTTTCACTGATCACACTGTTCACTATGGAATATTGGCGCTTTCCTGGTAGCGGGATTATTTCAAATGTACGAAGAATGTTCCAATCGTTCATTCGGTTCGATTTTTGCTAGGTACATGCAAAGCAAGCCAACAGCCAATGAGCGAAGAGCAAGCGAGTTACCCCGGCGTAGCATTTTTTGTATAAATATAAGCGCTTAAGGAATAAGCGACATTAGTTCTCGAGTTGCGAGTAGCGAGTTGAGTGAATTTTGTCAAGTGATTTGTGAAAGTTTTTGTACTGTACATTTGTAAGGTTTTATTCACGTATGTTGCCTTTTGAATTTCTTCTACGCTTTGATTATAAAGAATTCTAGTTTTAAGAGCTGCAAAATGAGTGTATTTTTGGATCTTTAAGCAAATGCAATTTATGACAAACATTGGGATAATTTTCCTTTTACGTTTTTCACACGGAATACACTCAAAAACTTGACTTAAATTAAGCGAAAATGGAATTAGGCGTCATCAACATAGCATTATCAAATGACTGGTTTGCAATTACAAACAAGCATTTTCATTTTCCCTAATTGTATATAATTGTAAAGTTATTTAAACTACCATCAAAACATTTATAATTTTTTTAGTATCTCTTTTGAAAAGTATTTTGTCGTCCTGAAAAGGACGGTTTGGTTTGTTGTTGCTACTGCTTCTCTCTTCTGACGAAGTTCGTTTAAGTTTATGCCTTCTTTTCGGTTTTCTTTGGCAAGAGAACTGCTTGAATATTGGGCAGCACACCACCTTGGGCGATTGTCACACCAGACAGAAGTTTGTTCAATTCCTCATCATTACGGATGGCCAGTTGCAGATGGCGGGGAATGATTCTGGTCTTTTTGTTGTCGCGAGCAGCATTTCCAGCCAACTCAAGTACTTCAGCAGCCAAATATTCCATCACAGCTGCCAGATATACTGGAGCACCGGCACCAACGCGCTCAGCATAGTTGCCTTTACGCAGCAACCGATGAATACGGCCGACGGGGAACTGCAGACCAGCACGATTTGAGCGCGACTTTGCCTTTCCCTTAACTTTGCCACCTTTACCACGACCAGACATTTTGCTTTATTATTTTATATTTCACTTCACTTTACACAACACAAAGGCTGAATGCTTAATGATACCGTTCATACTAGCCTCCGTCGTATTTATACTTTCACAGCGCTCTTGTTCATAGAGTGCAGGGTAGGAATAGTAAATATTGCTACGTCTGAAAAAACGTTCGTTCACTACCTGAAAATGTCGTTCGGAAATCGCAGATAAGCAGCGGACAAATTGGCAAAGCTACAAAAATTTGTGTTTTAGTGAAGTGAAGTGAAACACGAAAGAAATTGAAAATGCCGCCAAAAACCAGTGGAAAAGCAGCGAAGAAGGCTGGCAAAGCCCAGAAGAATATCACGAAGACTGACAAGAAGAAGAAGCGCAAGAGGAAGGAGAGCTATGCCATCTACATTTACAAAGTGCTGAAGCAAGTCCATCCTGACACTGGCATTTCGTCGAAGGCAATGAGTATCATGAACAGTTTTGTAAATGATATTTTCGAGCGTATTGCTGCTGAGGCCTCGCGTTTGGCCCACTACAACAAGCGTTCGACAATCACCAGTCGCGAAATTCAAACTGCTGTTCGTCTATTGCTGCCAGGTGAATTGGCAAAACACGCTGTTAGTGAGGGAACCAAAGCCGTAACAAAGTACACCAGCTCCAAGTAAATTCCAATTCAGATTGAAATCATGACTCATGATGCTACAAACAAAGGCCCTTTTCAGGGCCACAAAACATTCTTTTGAAAGAGATTCAAATTATTTTATTTGTAGGGAAAAATAATTCTAAGGAATAAATATATGATGAACATATTTTCTAGAAAATGCTTTATTTACACTCTAAATGTGCGGAAAATCCATTGAAAAAATATGAATTTTTAGTTATTAAAATCCCTTTTTCTATTTTTCTCAATAAACTGCAAATTTTACCACATACCAGATAAATTCTAAATTCAAATTTAAAAATATTCCGTATTAGTAAAATTTGATTTATCTCCTTGGATTTGAATTCAAAATTTCACTATTCATTTAATGGACAACTGCAACTGCCCTTTCGACAATAAATAAAACTTACAACTAAAAAATGCTGTACATATACATATGTAATTTCAACAGAGCAATATATATTATAAATTTCCTTAATTTCTCCTTAGAAAAATTTGTTTTATGTCCTGGAATTGAATTCAAAATTTAAATATTCTTCCGTCAGAATGAATAAAACAAACGAACAAAATTACAACGAAAAAGTAAAGAAAAGAATTCTGTGTGGACTGAAAACTATGAAAGGAGAAAAAGAATATTTTCATCTCTTTTGAAATTTATTTTGTAGCCGTGAAAAGGGCTGTTAATAATTAAATCGTTCCATTTCGATTGCGATTGCAATGGAAGTGTAGACTTTTTTTTGTAATTCAATTGAATTACTTTACTTTTTGGCCACAGGCTTTTTAGCAGCTGCCTTCTTAGGCGTCGATGGCGCCTTCTTTGCTTTGGCGGCACTGGCAGTTTTTGCTTTGGGTGCTTTTGGCTTCGATGCACTCGCTTTGGTGACTGCCTTGGCCTTAGTCGGCTTAGCTTTAACTGTGCCCGCCTTCTTAACAGCCTTCACCTTTGCTTTCTCTGCCTTCTTTTTGTCAGCAGAAGCAGTTACTTTCTTCGTACTCGCAACTGCGGTCGCCTTCTTCACTTTCTTCTCACCAACCGCTGCAGACTTTTTCGATGCTCCTGACGTAGCCTTCTTTTTTCCTACACTCGCAACTGAAACCACCTTCTTCTTGATATTCTTCTCAGCAGGGGATTTTACTACTTTCGCCTTTGGCTCCTTTGTAGCAGCTGCCGATAATTTAAAGGATCCAGATGCACCCTTACCTTTAGTTTGAATCAATTTGCCATTGGCAACAGCAGATTTCAAATATTTTTTTATGAACGGCGCCAATTTCTGCGCATCGCATTTATACGTAGCGCTGATGTATTTCTTTATGGCCAACAGCGAGGAACCGCCACGCTCCTTTAAATTCTTAATCGACGCATCGACCATTTGCTGAGTCGGTGGATGAGTGGGAGCTGCTGATGGCTTCTTTGCCTTGGTCGATTTTTTAGCGGCAACTTTCTTCTCAGCAGGAGCAGCAGCAACTGGAGAGGCTGCGGTAGCAACAATAGCGGCATCAGACATCTTTATCTTTTTGTTGTTTTTTTTAAATCACAATACAAAATTCACTTGGAAAGTTTTTAAAATTCACAAATACTCAGTGAAATACTCATTGCCACCTTGAATTTACCTCATAAGAAAATTTGAGAAGCGCGTAGAAGGGCGATACAATAAGAAATTACAATTCAGTAGATATGAAAAATTCCGCATTGATAACTTTACACATGTTTTTAATTTTATAAATGTTTCGAATTCACATATTGGTCAAACCTGTCTTTCTTTATAATCTATAAATATCAAACTTCAATATATTCCAAGAATTAAGACATTCTCTGTTGCATGAGCTATGCAATTACTCGGCAAACTGACACTTTGTAGGAACTCCATCTGAAAATATAGAACTTTTTTATTAAAATTACCACCCATTTTCCAAATATATTTTAAACACTTTATACAATACATTCTTCAAACAATTACTTATACAAAAATGTATTTTACCATCATATATTTCTTATGCTAAACTAAGAAAAATTTTTTCCAATTATCATCTCTGGTATGAAGTGCACCTCGTTTCCTGCAATAAGAATCGTTGCTTTATCAACATGCTACAATTATAATTAAAGTTTGAACGATAATTCGATATATAAACTTTCGAAAATATTTACTACAATGGGTACGTGTATTTAAGTTCAACCTTATCTTACCAAAACTCGTATTTATTGTTCATTCTGTTTAGTATTTTTTGCAATTGTTGAAAGTGTGTACAAAAGCCATCGTGCCATGTGGGTACATATACCACATTCGTATTAAAGAAAATGTAAGCCAGTAAAATTTATTTAAATTACATGGGAAATTTTATATTAAATAATTCCAAGTATACATTATAGAAAACTGCAGCTACTCGAAATATATGATTTAAAAAAATTATAATAACAAAGAAATTGTCTATTTGAGTAAATTTTCCAGCTGAAGTTTAACTGTGCATGGGCTATACATAGTACATATAATTATGTGCAAATGAAACACACACTTTGTAGACTATGTTTATTGAGCGTATATATTTATGAGGATATATTTTAATTAAATATTCTAAAAATTTGTATTATGTATAAGTAGTGATTATCAAAAATAAAACCAGAATATAAGCAATCTCGCATTGTTGTGAAAGTAGTTTAAAGTAAGGCAAGATGTTACTTTTTCACAAGATACCTACTCCATACTTAAATTTCCAAAATGTAAATATTGCAAGTATGTAATTTATGTAAAGGTGAAACTCTGAATTGAAAATAGCATGCTTTTTTTGTTTCAGCGGAGCTTGCATTCTCTCATTTCCTTAGAAATTTGCAATGATATATTTTAGTTATGTATCTTCAAAATCGAAGCCTGTATTCAAATTTGGTACATTTAATAACAGTTCCTTATATGAAGCATATCTCAATGCTACTCAACTATAACTTTATATTTATATTATAACATTGACGGCATAGTTTTCAGCATTACTTAAATTGTGAGGAAATTAAGAATTATTCAAATAGCTATAGATAGGAGCAAAAGCATATGTAAATATTTTTTCATCTCTTTTGATGCATATAAATTGTGGTCCTGAAAAGGACCGATTGATTTTCTAAAAAATTGTGAGCTTTTGATTTAAGCGCGCTCTCCGCGGATCCGTCTGGCCAGCTGAATGTCTTTGGGCATAATTGTGACACGTTTAGCATGGATGGCACACAAGTTTGTGTCTTCGAAGAGACCGACTAAGTACGCCTCACTAGCTTCCTGGAGTGCCATTACCGCTGAGCTCTGGAAACGCAAGTCAGTTTTGAAATCCTGTGCAATTTCACGAACCAAACGCTGGAACGGCAGCTTGCGAATAAGCAATTCAGTGCTCTTCTGGTAGCGACGAACCTCACGAAGTGCCACTGTGCCGGGACGGTAACGATGCGGCTTCTTCACACCACCGGTAGCTGGCGCACTCTTGCGAGCAGCCTTCGTAGCCAATTGTTTGCGGGGCGCCTTTCCACCAGTCGACTTACGCGCAGTCTGCTTAGTACGAGCCATTTTCACTTCTTACTTTTCACTGATCACACTGTTGACTTTGGAATATTGGCGCTTTCCTGGTAGCGGGATTATTTCAAATAAATGTACGAAGAATGTTCCAATCGTTCATACGTTTCGATTTTTGCTAGGTACATACATGACACAGTTTTGCAAAAATTGTTCATCGAACCACGACCTGAAATAAAATTAACTCTATTGTATAAATTGAATTTGTCGATTAAAGCACTTTCCAACCGATTTTTACAAAGTTGATATATAGCAAAGTTATAACAATCTATTTACGATCTTTACTAATGTCAAGCAAAAAGTAAGATTCAGCTAAAAAATTTAAGCTTGAAGGGTATCGAAATCCAAACTTAAAAGAATTTCAGACTAAAGCTGCATTGCGAAATTTATGAATTCCACATTAATCGCTAATAAATCGATAATCATGGAAAGAAATATTTGTTTCTCAATAAATTATGAACTGTTCATATGTTGGCTAATCATCAAATGAGCACTGGCCATATTATTCAAAGCAGCCTCAACTGGCTGAAAGCACTTTCGAGTTTCCTGTTCAAACCTGATTTGCTTCTTTCTGCTGTGGGCATATATACATATGTATAATATTTTCCGGAAGAAATAGATAAATGAATTACAAACAAAATGAACCGAAATTATACAGAACCTGACTTTTTCCACGAATTTTTTCGCAAAATTGTGAACAATAATATTTGTGAATAGATACAGCCAGAATCTCGACATAAGTTTGTAGTTCGATATTAGCGAAAACTTATTCATAACAGAATTTTAACCTAAGAAATTGTGAAAATGCAAATTCTCTGTTGGCATGCACATTTTTTTTAGTTGGTGACCTAACATGTTGCAATTTAAAATGGCAGTGCATAGTTGCTGTCCGTTGGGGACTAGCTGCCATATGTACATTGTATATACCTAAGGATATGCTTCTCCATCTCCCTTTACTCCCTTCTTAACATTTATCAAATTGGGTTATTTTGATAATAATATTGACTAACCAACCACACATACGCATACACGCGCAACAACAACAACGCATAAATGTGCGAAATTGCAATACATGCACGCATACATTTGTATAGTATGGATAGTGTTTGGCCGCCTTCTGTGAATTATGTGCCAAAGCGAGCTGCAAACACACACATGCGCTCTAAACATTTATGTAGGTGTGCGGATGTGTATGAGTGTGTGTGTGTATTTCTGCCACAAGCCTGTACGCCATGTTATAGCGCACACATGCATAAAGCCAAGAAGTCCCATAGCTTTGAGAAATTTCTTATTTTTATCTATTTTTGCTATTTTATTATATTCTCCTTTGGAGCGAACAGAGAAGAAGCAGAGGGAGCGAATACGAATGTCTATTTTATTTTATGTCAACATTCAATGCATTTCCTTAACACACGAGCACACTCACACACACACAAGTACACTACCAAATGCCAGCGACTTTACGATTTTCTCATTTTCGCATTTTCAAGCTAAATTCCACTTCTTGCCACCCACTCCCATTTCTGCCTTCTCTCCGTTTATGATAAACGACTTACCCTACGCATTCCCTCCTCCACAATATTTTTTGGCTGTGCTTTTTAATATGCTACATCTATGAGGATAGGCATGTTATTTTCTTTACTGATTTTTAGTTGATTTCAAATTCTTAAATATTTTTAGTACAGCCGAACTTACATAACTCGAATCACCATTATCCAAAGAAAAAGTTCGACTTATAGAAATTGATTTATTTGCTTCCTAAACGATGTTGCCACCCGATTTAGTTCGAGTTATAGAAAATTCGGGTTATAGAAGTTCGATTTATGGAAGTTCTATTGTATTTATATTGAAGTTTCATAAAAATGTAATATAAAGTATAGATTGGTTCTATCTTATACAATAGTAAAAGCCGAAAACTGTTGGAGATATGATTAATTAAGATGGATTCAACACAATGTAAAAGTGTATTGCCTTTTTAGACCAACGTAATTCTTATTGCATTTTAGTTGTTTACATAAATAATTGGCTTGAGACAAATACATACGTACTACGTACCGCGTATATATCTACCGCAATGAAATAAGTGGTCGCCGCGGTGGCTCAGTGGTCTAAGTGCTTGGACGCTGACGCGGAGGACCTGGGTTCAACTCCCGGTCTGGTAACATCTAATAAAATGAAAATTTGTTTTCAAATTGTTTCTTTGCGCGGCGCCACTTCTCGCGGTGAATTGGCAATTCTCCGAGAATAATCTTTGCCATGAAAAGCTTCTCAAACCCGTTCGGATTCGGTAAAGTAGGTCCCGTTAACTTGTGCAAAAATTTAACAAGCACACACCAGTTAATGCGAGAAAGCTAGGCCTAAGTCCACACGGGCTGTTGTGCCAGTCAATTAATTAATTAATTAAATAAGTGAAAAAAATTACTTACCGTTTTAAGACCCAGTTTCGAATTGATGGAGATGCTACATTGTCAAAAATAACATCGATGCTACTAATATTGATGTGCAGCGAAATTAAACATCGTACGTTTTAAACATCGGTCCAAGATATCGATATTATATCGACGTTTTTCGGGCACAGAAAGAGCGAGTCATTTGATCATGGTGAGCATATAATGCACATACATATAAGTTTTGGCAATTAGCATTTTCGAAGTGGTGCTTATAGTGACGCATTTGAAGTGCATATACATATGTATATGCCAGAACAAAATCGAAATTTCAAATTTGATAGCACAACAACACGGCACCACTGTCAGTAACACTAGATATGAGAAAAGAGGGGAGATGTTCGAAATTACTCATATTCACAGGGTTTTTTTCATGTAAATGCTGTTATATTAAGGGATTTATATGGATAAATGTAAATTTTATTGAACTCTTATGGCTAAATGCTCAAAATGTGCATTTAATGCTCAGTATAAACGCAGCAAAAGATGTAAAAATGTGTTATTAGAAAATTGTAAAAATAAGTCATATGCTATAATTTCGTTAGAAATAGTATAATTTTTAGGGAAAAATGGAAAAACGTAATGATTGAAAATCAGATTAAAAGACATCGATATACCGATTTTTATGAATTTCAAACCCTTGCCAAAACAAAATAATCCCTTCACCCAACCACTTTACCTGCACTGGCGATTTTACATCGGCTAAAACATTGCAATGAACAAAACACAAATTTTTCAGAAATCATAAAACACCAAATTTCATATTCCATAATTATAAAATATGCGAAAGCATTCTGTACATGATAAAATTTTTTGTTTTTTAATCACAATTAAGTTTGAATAGAATTGAAGATAGTTCTACAGGAACATGAAGCCGCATTAAGCATTATGCAAAATATGTTAATTATTATTTTGATTGTGGTCGTTTGCCGGAAGTAATCCGATAGAAAAATTAGTATGATATTCTGAGTCTATTTCCGATCCATCCACCTCCGTATCAGCTCTCTCTAGGCACCCCCTTCCCCAGTCCCTGCTTCCAAGCTTAGATAGGGCTTCTTCGACTTCCACAGGGCTAAGATTGTATTTCAATTTCACAAAAATTTATGGACGTTCTCTTTAATCAACCACCCAATATCAACTAAAATTGGTGACTTAGTGTAGGGTGTTACACTGTCGATGTAACTCTTTGCTTGTGGTGGCAAAATTTAATTTAAAATTTTTGTTGTTTTCCTGTTGTTGCGGTCGTTCCATTTCAATGTGCGTAGGTACTGTCAATTTGAAATTTTTTTTTGCTGTTGGGTGGGGGTAAGAGGGTGTTGCTAGCATTTCGGAAATTTTTGCATTTTAAGTTTTCCAATACTGCAAGGGGATAAATACGAAAATGTGAGAAAAGCTAGTTTTGGAAAATGTTTGTATTATTTTGTGCTCTGCATATTTCATGCTCACCACACACAAAAGGATAATTCAAGGATATTTATTGTGGTGCCTTTGTGGATTTATGTTAAACAGCCTTCGGCATAGCTTCTTTGGTTGTTGTTGTTGTTTTCGCTATGAAGATGGCCATTGTGTTGATACCGCTGGCGGCTTGCTTTAGCGAGCAAATGAAAGGGCACGATCAAGGCGGTTGATATGGTGAGATGAGTGGTGGGTGAACGCATAATGCAGGGAAGGGCTTGGTGGGCAATTAATTTCGTTGATTGAATGTGTTAGACACTACAAAAAGCAGAGTTAAACTTTGCGCAGTACCTTTTGAAGTGAAATTAAATAAATTGAAATAATAGAATTTAGAATTGAAATTGAAATTTAATTGAAGAGAAGAGAAGAATGGATGACAAGGATGGCAAATTACTCTTCATTATATGCTCAACAGAACTCTTAACGTAGGCTGTAAATGTTTGACTGAAATGAAAGCGCAAGGAAGTAAGGAAAGTTGAAACGATGAGTAGATAGAGTCAGATAATAGAAGCGAGAATTGCTTCAATTATGATTTGAATAAAATTGAATGGAATGGACAAGTGAATGGAAATACAAAGAATTAAAAGGCACAGCAATCGCCAAGCGTCCGATTTATGGAAACAGAATTGTAAAATAAAGCTGGAAACAAAGTTTATAAAATAATTGTTCTTCTATAAAAGACAGAACCCTCAAATAACAAACGCAATTGGAAACTGAAAACTTCATTTTAAGTCAGAACTAACAATGGTTTCAATACGTAAATGAGCTGGTGTCAAGGACAGAAAATTTTCATTTATAAAAAGGTTGAAAAGGAGCATAGAAGAGAATGAAGGAATTAGAAAAACCGGAAAATATAGTTAAAATTATTGAAAAAGGAAAAGAACTAACTAGGCATTAGAAAGACCTAATGTCAGGAAGCAGCTGTCTACTGAAATTCGCCAGAAAGTCTGGTATTCTTACAGATCACTAATTTCTTGAGTCACAAAAGGATCATCATGTGCATTCATTAAGGACTCAATGGGGTCTATGCGTGGTGTATTTGTCCTAAAAACATAAGCAAACCTTAGTAAATGAGAAAAGAAGTGGAAAACGAGAGTGAGATAGGTTTAAAAGGAGTCCTGGGTATATAAATATATCATCCTAAAATCGACGAAACTATTACATACTATAAACCATTTAGAATTTCTAAACATAGTGCTCAATGCCGCAGCTTTTTATATTATTTCTTTTCAAAAAAATACGTTAAGCAAAGCTAGTTTTAGGGTCAACTCTTTTCCATCAGCTGTACAAAGAAAGTAAAGGTACACAAGAAGCGAATAAAAACTATCATTCACCATTTTTGCATTTCATTCTAAATGTAATTATTGTGAAGCCATTTTTCCTATTCTCATCATAAGCCATGCATAAAAAGTATAATTTTTTGTTGCTTTTCTTCGATTGCCCAAAAGCTTTTAACTGCTGCATAACTTTCCATTATGCTGCTAAATGCGGCTCTAATTGAAAATTCAAATTGGCAACATTGCTTCATTCATTAACGTTGTTTCCTTTTTCATTTCACATTGCTCGCAGTTCTTTTACCTTCCCCACCACACACAATTGCACTCATAATTGGACTTATTGGCAGCAAAAACAAAAAGGCATCAGATCAATTGGATTTAAGACATTCGTCATACTTTTTTCCTAATGAATCGAAGAACTGAAAAATTGTGGGTAGGCAATTTGTTTCCTTATGATTTTTGCTTTGTTTTATTTCTCGAATTTTTTTAGACTTATATTTCCTAAAAATTTAATTCATTCATTCATTTTTATAACAGTTTTTGAATCATATTTGTTTTACACTTTACTAGCAGTGCAATAAATGAAGTGTTTTAAGTAGAAGGAACTTTCTGACAAAATTTCTGTTTATTATTCAAAATGCTCGCATTGAGACGGAAGGGTTGTCATAGAACCTTAGAAGGATATGGGACAATTCAATTCAAAAGGAATTTATTACTTTAAACTTGTTGGTTTAAGCTTTTACGGTAGTTCGTTATTCCGTCCCCTAACAAAATTACCGGGAATTCGTATGCGCTTTCCAAGTCAATTGAAGTTAAAAGAATTGAGTTGGTTCTTCGCTTAAATTAACGAAACCGTGCGCAAGTCTTTATGTTGACTACTTACTTTACTTTACTTACATTAGTTGGTCAGAACAACCCAATACTGGGTTACAACCGAACGTACGGCTTCTATCCAGACGCCCCTGCTTCGCGTCTTCCTTCTCCAGTTGGAAATTCCAAGATTTGCCAGTGCCTCATCTACTTGGTCTTTAGCTACTTTATAAAAAATCTTTGATTTACTAAATTTTTATGTTTTAGATAAATGTTCATAGTAAACTCTCAGCCAATTCGAAATTGAATTATAATATAGAACTTCACGGAAGAAAGTGAGTTAGATACAAACAAATCAAAAATAATATGGTCCTATACAAATAAGCGCCTACCTAATGCTCATGTGTGTATAGGACTATAAAGCAGCATAACAGATTAAACAGATTAAAATGTTATCCTTACTTATTGTACAGCTAAATAGAAAATTAAACTAGCGTGCACACTCATACACATCTAAAAACAGATGCTTATACACTATATGTGTATGTATAGGTAGATGAGGTATAATAAAGAATTTCGCATAAACATGACCTATCTAATATTGTAAAAGGAAGGACCAATACTTTATAACAACAATATTAAACACATACAAGCACACATCCACACACACAGCCACGAATGAGCAGTAAAGGCGAGCGCCTGGAAAAAACTTTCGGACATCAATCAGAAAAAGAATGCCGTCACTTGAATTAGGGGAAGACGGAAACCTGTACACACACAATCATGCACAGTTACACATGTACTACATGCATACATACATAGATACATATAAATCCAAATGATAATGTGCACACTTAGCTACACTTTGTCAGGATTGCCAGCATAAATTTAGCATTTCTCTTCCGGTTTCACGTCCTGTTTGTTGGCATTAAACAACAACAACAAAATATGTGTAATTAAAAAGAAGCACTGCAATTTTATGCTGTTGATGAAAATAGCAACAACAACAACTGCTATTAAAGTTGCATCACCTGTTAGTTATAGAAAAAGCACAAGAGTTGGCACAAATTTCAATGCGCGCGTTTTCCAAGCATCTCACTGCGCTCTCCAGCCCTCATTTATCCACCCCTCTTCGGGGATTACCACCTAGCATATAGCCATTTACCAGCTCCCACTGTCATCTCATTCGAGCTGAAGGCAGCTAATAAACACATGCTTAACCCATATTATGCTTAAATCATTTGGCGGGTCATTTTTATACGATTTTTCTTAGCATACTACTCGTGTTTGCAAATATTTCCCGCTATTCGGGAAATTACCATCCACAATCTCTTTCATAGCAGCCATATTGAGAAACGAGAGAAAGAGTAAAAGAGCGAAAAGAGAAGGACAATTTTAAACATCGAATCAGGGTTGTGTGAAAGCAAAGTTATTGATCCAGAAAGTAGTGAAATCAAAATAGTTAAACTTTTTCGTCATATTTTTCCGACATATTCAATGAGCCTAGCCAAAAAGAATTCTATTTTTCGAAAAATTGGTTGGGTAAGATTTTTATTTCCATAATAGTACATATAGTACAGATATCATCTGTCGAATTTGTGGCGATGGTGAAGAAATAGCAAAACACATACTGCGCCACTGTAATTGACTAACAGGGAACAGACTTCGTAACCTAGGTAATATATCTACAACCGCAGCATATTGCGGATAGAATCCCAAAAGAAAATTGCTTCATAAGTACCTCTTGTAGCTGCGCATCCATAATCTTCTGTAAACACATGAAAAACTACTTCAATAGGACTTTCAGGCCGCGGTGGCTTGAAGAATAGATCTCTACTCCAACTGCAATCTACAATCTATTGAAAAACTACAGACTACCTATATAAAAATATATTTGCCAACCCTGAGCTGAATGAAATAAAGAAGCAGGGAAATTTGGCATGAGAGAACATGAATTTTACTCACGAAAAAAATGTTGGAAATGATAGAAAGAGAGCACTAGCGAAGGTGAAAGGTAGAAGAGAGTAAGGACTAGAACGAAAGGAACAAATTCCGTGGGCTTTTCACTTGTCTCTGGAATTGAAACGCGATGCTCCATCGCGAATCGCGATGCCTTAACAAAGGATAAATTTTCCAAATCAGTTCGTTGGAGAACTTGGGACTTCTCTCTTGTGTATTTTTTGCATGGTGTGCACGCGGTAAAAAGGAAACGACAACGCACGGCACGGTTGGGCCAATTGAAGATTTATTTCAAATAAAATATAATTTTTATGAAAAGTGCAAAAAGCGTACAGGATTGCAATTTTTGTCAGAAAGCGAATACAAGTTAAAAATTTAAAAGAAGCAGTAAAGTGTAACATAGGAAGTCTGTGGGAAGCAGCAAAAGTCAGTGCCACTTAAAAGTGGCCAGTGCCACACGAATCAAAAGTAAAAAGAATTTCCAAAATCGATTGCGGTATTTGGAATACATTTTGTTTGTAAAGTGAGGCAGTTAAAGTGTGGCTGTGCCTCAAAGATTATCAAATATTTCGACTATAAAAGAATGTTATTTTATTGTAATGTGCAAATTGCTGTAGGCAAACCAAAGTGCCGGCGCGCCCAAAAGTATGCAGTATCAAATTTGAAAATAAATGGAGACATTTAAAAAATTTTCCAAAAATTCCTATTAAAGTTTGACTTAACTTTTCTTGGCATCGAAGCCAATGCAAATCCAAGAAATTGCAGTTGCGCCTAAAGGTGTGCAGCATTAAATTTAAAAATTTAATAGTGAAACAGATGAATGAAAGAAAATTCATTTTCAAAGTGTGCCGGTTAATTTTATGGTTGCATTGATATAGGAAACCCATTAAATTGCCGACGCGCCTAAAAATATGCAGTACTCATTTAAAAAAAAATGGAATAAAGTAGATAAATATTTACCGAAAATCGATTTAAAAGATTTAGTTGGTTTTGTTGCCATTGCAAGCGAATGTAATTGCTATCGCGCCTAAAAGTATGCAGAGCTCAGTTGCTAAATTGTCATAATTTTCTAGCCGCATTCAAATACAGTAACTTTGCATATTCTACATATACATACATATGTACATATGTATACACATATCCTACATACATATGTACATACATATGCATATATGCAATAAATTGCTATAGTAAATTGTGATATGAATATAGCAAAAGGCGCGTTAAACAAAACCGTAAATCGTTTTACGAACGCACTACACGACATTACCAGCTTTAAAGGCATCAAATTACATACATGTACGCATATATGCACGCATGTGTGTGCATGGAACGTGTGTACATTTGTGTGTGTGTGTGTTGCTGTATGTATTAAATTTGTGAAAACCGCTTAAATAGAGTGTGTCGCGTGCGTCGGCATTTTTGTAGGACACACACACACACACAGCAACGTACACCCGCCTCAAAACGCGCGTTTGTGTTGTTCACTTCCGACCGGTGGCAACTTTCCTTTCCCCTCCGTCAGCAATTGTAGCAAAGGGGCGCAATCAAAATAACGTAGTGATTCCCTCTTCCTTCCCTCTGTTTACCGAATAATTTTTTGGCTTTACACTACCTTTATTTTCTGTTGGTAATGTGTATATATGTACATATGTATATGTATGTATGTGTGTTCGTGTTTGTATGAGCGGGCGCGTATTTTTAGCCCCGTCGGCGTATGTAGTTAATTTGTGGCTTAAAATTGTGTTTGTTATTTTTTTATAAGCTTTAGGTGGCTATTAATTTTGTTTGCTTTGCTTGAGTCGAAAAAGAAGGCATTAAAACTGACGTGTTAAAAAGGCGCAATTGCCAACTTTTCGGACAAATTTCTTGCCTTTATTAAGCGCAATACAAACCGAATTTTCATCAAATATTCAATTTATCGTTTGAAATTTCGAAAACAGTCCAAAAATCTATAAAAGTGTAATCAACCGTCGCTTATTCGAAGATCTACGAAAACTTTAAAATTGCCAAAAAGTAACATAAATATCCATTAGATATATTCAAAATACTAAAAGTTAAAAAAAAACATGCTGAAAGAAGGCAAGCAATTTCCTAAAATTGTAAAATAAAATTTGTTCGTTACTTGCTTTATTTTTAGGAAAAATAATCAAATCAGCAAAGCCACTTAATTGTGACATTAAGATGCCAACAAATATTAAATAAAAGTATTTAAATGTGTATAAAAGCTAAAATCAATTGCAGAAACAGCCAAATTTTCTGCTCGCTTACGCTCTTAAATAATTGCTACAATCCGCTTAAAGTGCAAACTTCAACAATCGTTAACGCGCAAATAAAGCGTCAAATGCAAATTTATTGCTTGCAGTAATGCGGCTTTGAAATGTGTGCAAAATATAATACCAAATTTATTAAATAAATCAGATAAATAATGTCAAATGCAAGCAATATCATAAATTAAACCAACACATTTAGAAAATAACGACAAATTATAATTATCACAGAAATTTTAAAATTATCTAAGATATAAAATAACCTAAAAAAAATACGAAAAGTAAAATTGAAAAGAACAATTTTGAGAACATTTAACGAATATAAATTGAAAACATATTTCTTTGTGTGAATACAAATTTCGTGAAAAAAGTTAAAAAAATTTTATAGAGTTTATGCAAGTATATATAGCAAAGAAATTTATAAATTTTGTAAAAAGCTGTGAAAAAAATACATATACATTACAGTAGGAGGTTATAAGAGCGAGCAAATGAAAAATTTTTTCCCATTTTTTGAAATTATTTTGAATATCTTATGTGGAATAGTTATCAAAATTTGATAATTTTGATCAACACCATAAGAGAATGAAAAAGAAATATACATACTTTTAACAAAACACACACAGAAAAAAGAGCAAGTATACAAAATTTAAATAAAAGTGCAAGAATTTCATTTAGTAAAAAAATATCACACATCAAAATCAAAACCTTTTGAAAAATCTCTCACAAACAAGATCTATGAAGCGATATAACTGTCTGCTTTAAGAGAAATAGATTGGAAAGCAAAATTTAGCACATAACAAGGCCTATCTTCGTTATAAAAAGGAACGAGTTTATTAAAAACTTTATGTGCTCACACTCAAGCGTAAATAAAACAACTTGTTTTCACGCCAACGCCAGAAGTACCGTTAATGTCGTGAATGAAAATTAATTACAGTTTGAAAAGAATTGTTGTACTGAATCCCCCCATCTTTCCAAAACGAAATTTAAAAAGTACGTGCTAACGTGCGAGCGAGGTAGCCAGATAAAAAAAATAAACAAAGAAAAGTCGAAAAAGTTGCGCTACTTCGGTACTCCGACGGCTAATTAACGCGAGAACAGTTTTATAACTGTCAAACTGTTCAATTACCCACACCAAACCGAAAGGTACGACAGCGTGCGAGAGCGGGTACGTTGAATACACGTGAAGTGAAATCGACAGTGACAGAATAACGTCAAGAGAGCAAAAAGCGAGAGCAACGGTAAATACAGCGTTAATGAGAGTGGTAACGGTAACGGAAACTGTAACGTTTAGCTGAATCAAACTTTAAAACACATTGGAAAAGTAAGTTTATGCACAAATTCTTAGTTGAGAATGAATGACTGAAAGGTATGACAATAAAAACGTTTCAATTTACAAAAGTACATATTTGTATATATTGTTCTTTATTTTCTATTGAAACATATCTTTCTTAACTTTATCTTCTGGAGAATTAATATAACATTTAGGGAGCACTCATTTGTATAGGATTAAGAGCACCTACTTTAAGAAGCCTTAATAGTGAAGAGCAAGAACATTCTGAAAGTCCCGGAGTTAGTCACCCAGCGTACCAGGATTTTCATTATTTATGATAGAAATATTTTGGCAAGCAAATTCACGATTATGTAAAGCGGACAAATGCTCCGAAGCTAAGGCCTAGCTTTTTCACATAAACTTATATGAGCTCGTACAATTTTAGCACAAAATAACGGGACCTACACATTAATTTTACAGCCGTATCCGTACAGAATTGAGAACCTTAATTTTCATGGCAAAGAATATTTTCGGGGAATTGCCAAATAGCCGGAGTCGCGTGCAAAGAAACGAAGTTGCTTTTAAATAAGCTGATGTGGGGTGGCTGGGACTATCCGCATTAGAGACTCTATTTCCAATAAGGAAATGATTTAAAGCATATAAATTTTAAAATTTTCATATTGGTGAAAAAGATATCAGTGTTGCCGGCCACTGAGCAGAATTAGAGTCACCATTCGCCAAGCCTAGCTCCGAGAGAAGCGTCTTTATTACGCACAACCCCCAAGCGAGGTACCTTCGTTCAGCCAAGCCACTTTTTCAGTGGCCCACTAAATCTCACTGGAATTCCAAGGGCTTATAACGCCGAACGAAAAGCAGCTTCCGACTGGAAATACTGAAGGCCTTAAATTTAACTTCAAATGCGAACATTTTTAATTTTTGTATACTTTTCTGGTATACGTTTTTCGTTCAGTGTACATACTTTTATGTACATAAATATTATAAAATCATTAGGGGTATTCCCTATCCGGTGCAATTGGTCCTGCAAAAGAGCAACACCAAAATATTTTTCCACCTTTTGCATACACAACAACAAAACACACAGGTTTGCTTTTGCATTAAAGTCACAATTTTCCTAGACCAAAATCCATTGCGTTTAGTGGAAAATATTTGATGCAAAATATGAGCATAGTTGCCAGCTTGAAAAGTCGCACTTATTGGTGTTATAAATATTTATCCATGATTTCATTTGCTGCATTTTCAATTAAGAAGTCGCTTAATTGTTGTTTTTCGTTCTTTCGTGGCATTTTTTTGAACAATCAAATAAAACAGCTGTTTGACAAAAACATTTGCAGGGATTTCACGATCGGTCGTTCCCGATTATAAAAATACAAAAGAAAAAATTTGCTTTTGCTTTTACATTCGCTCCGGATAAGGAATACCCCTATTATATTTTTAGTAACCAAAAAAGATCATTGTTTACGCCAAACGCCAACTTTCTGTAATTATGCCCTTATGGTCTAGCCGTCCAACCGCTGTAATAGACAGCATTCGAAATTAGATACATACACGAAACGGTTAAGCACACGATCGCCTTGATAGTAAGTGTTCGTGGGCTTAGCACGTTGTAGCTAGCTTGCTTACCACTTTCGACCACCAAACTGTGCACAGCGTTTTTGTAAGTATATTGTAAAATAAAAGAAAATAGGGATTTTTATCCCGAAAAATCCAGCATTTGGTTTAATTTTTGTGTTATTATTTTTTCCAATTTCTTTACAAATTTCCACCGGGCCATCCAACCCCGCACATATATACTGCACGTATATACAATCATTAACAAATTGTATATTTATTCCGTAATGAAAACCTTTGCAACTTCTCAAATATATGTATGTATAAGTGATCTAGCTCTGAAGCCAAGGCACCCGAATTCCCTGTACATAGTTGTATATTCCATTTCATCAGATAACCAACAGCCAATTTTACAACAGCTTATGGCATAAGGCAACTATCGCAACACCCTTTCAAATTTCACATATATTTACAACCCGCAAGTCTGGCACAAGGGTTCTATATCGCTACTCCGACAGTCCAACACAAATACCGTGATGCAACCCAGCAGCGTAAGTGCAATTTCGCAAAACTGAACACTGTACCCAAGCTGATAACAGCGCTCTGCAAGAAAAGCAAAGGATGACAAAATTAGCTAACTAAATGCAGGCAAACGTTGCAAATTAAATTGAAAACTTAATTGTGAGGTTCGTTGCAAGACAGGGAGTGAAAGAGAGAGCGCGCACGCGATGGTGCGGGTAAACCATAGAAAAATGATTATAGCGGGTCGCACAGTGTCGCACGGTTTGACATAATAAACTACAGCTTTGCAAAAAAGGAGCAAGGCAATGAAGAGCATG
Organism: Neria commutata; assembly: GCA_963457695.1. Taxonomy (NCBI): domain Eukaryota; kingdom Metazoa; phylum Arthropoda; class Insecta; order Diptera; family Micropezidae; genus Neria; species Neria commutata. Next base: position 42,975,366 of record OY735246.1, read on the forward strand.
ACACGAACACGATACAAGCCATCACCAAGCAACTAACTGACTCATCAGCAACATCATTATTATCATCATCAACAGCAACGTCATTGGGCGTCATTGTCACCAGCGTCATCACCAATGCCAACAACATCGTCACATCATGTGATACGCTCTTAGGCTGTTTGTCAATATTTGTTGTCACAAGAAATACAACAACAAAAATATTGCAAGTAATCATGAAATATGCTGTCGACTATGGAGACCAGTGATAGAGATATCACTTAACAACAACAGCGGCACTATGCCAGTTGGAACAGTGCTGCCGCATTTAATAATTTAATTCTGAAACACTTATATAAACATATTTAGGATTTTTGGGTTTTTATCCATATTGCTCACCTGTTGTTGTTCTGTAGCAACTTTAATTTTTAAAATCCATTACATTTTATAATTAATTGAATTGATGATCAAATTCCATACACTTCAAAACCCCATAAACTAAGGGTACAGCCGTAACTCTTATTTAATTTTTGATTTGATGCTTGACAGAGACTGTGAAAAAATGTAGAAGGTCCTTTATGTGTCGCTACCATAGTATTGACGCTTTAAAGGAAATCTTCGCCGAATTTTAAGAAAATAATGTATTTTCCAAAGACGGGCTTGATCTGCCTTCTACTAAATCTACTTCCCATATATGAGCCCAACCAAGCTAAACTGGTACTTCCTTACTTCTTATGTATGTACAATGAATGCAGTTCAACAAGAAAAGCTGGTGCAAAGATACCAGGGTTAAAGAATGTGCAAAATAATGGTTTTTCCTGTTCGGTTAATCTTTCTTTGGTTTTCCTTGTTGGCATTTCGCATTGAAAGCTACTGTCTCATTTCACGTTTTAGCGCCAATTTAGCTTATCACTTAATAACCTTGGTGGGCGCACAGTGCTGCCAGCAATGAGGAAAGGCGTTCGTCTGGCAGCATTGTTTGTTTCGTCTGCCTGGTAGCCTGTTTTCCTTTTTTTCAGTAAGGCAGCGAACCAACTCACGGCGTTGTAGTGTAGCTGTTGCTCGTCAGCATAAGTCACTGACATTTACAGGAAGTGTAAGTGAAGATGATGATGATGTTGTTGTTGTTGCTATGGTTGTTGGCAGTGATGTCGGCAACGGTGCTGTTGAACCTCGCAGACGTGGATGCTGCTGCGTTGGCGTTGCTGCTGCTGGCTGGTGTTGCTGTGTATATGATGGCATTGAAAGCAGCCAGTCTGTGCTGCCAGTATCGATGAACTCTGCGTTAATGTGCCAACGGAATTCAATATGCGAAGTAATCGTATTTAAGTCCCTTAAAACGAAACGCAAAACAGGGATGGTATTATCCACATGGAATCAATGCGCAGCTCTTTAAAGAAGAGTCTGCCTTCATACGCCTGGAAGACCCTGATACCTCTGATGTCATTTAGATTTGTGAATAAGTGCATGGGTATCAGAGATGCAGGATGCCAGGCTCGAGACAAGAACGACTGAAAGCAATAAATTACAAAATAAATCGTTTGTACACGAATACCAAATCTTATCGGACGTAGCACCTATATTTATAAGAGCATAGCTACTAATTTCATATTTGGAATATTTAGTTAAACTTAAACTGAACACTACAAAGGAATAGTCCGCAAATTGGTTTCCAGCTTCGGTAAAATGGGCTTCAATTTGTCGCTGAGAACATATTTTTCTGACAGCCATTTTGAACTTTATCCTTGGCGACTAACACGGAAAGCCGTTTCAACAAGTCCTAGCCACAAAGGACAGTATTTTATAATGTCTTTGTCGCCACAAATGAAAAAAGCTTGAGTGAAGAAAGTACCTGCTATATGCTGGCGGAGCATGCTGTGCTCCTGCCCCGCCATCGCCAGGACTCGCCTGACGTGTCTAGGAGCGCCGTTCTTTTCAGGGCTCGAACAGATCTCGAAACTAGGTATCAAGCCTCTTTGGAAATTTGTGAAATGCATCCAAATTCTGACAGATCACTACTTTGAGAACTCCTAAAACGGAACCCTAACTGGTATCGCTAAGGACCCAACAGGGTCTATGCGTGGATTTTCTTAGGCAGCCAGATAAACCTAACCTAACCTAATAGTGCTTAGTTAAAGTTTCTTTAAAAAACCTTAATTACGAGAGACAAAAAGTGTGCACGTACTATATTTTTGTTTGAAGAGAAATTTAATTTTCAATTTTCAAGACCACATATTTAATTATAAATTTAGTTTCATACAATTTAAGCAAACAGTTTTAGGCACTAAAGCCTTTCGTCGACGAAAAACGGTGTATGCGACTCAAAGGCTTAAGTGACATTTAAGATTGTCGTAGCAAAGACTGAGAAGCGGCGTTTACGAAAATTACGCTCATAACGGCAGAAAGTTGGAAAATGTTTTTATTTGGGCGATAAACTTGAGTTTGAAGCAAGTCTTTGGCGAACATTTTTTAAAGCAAAATTTTTTAGATTTGCACTCGTTCTAAAAAAGTAAAAATATTCCGCAAAAGCAAAAAGTTTGGTAGACAATGGCTTATATGCACACAAAATGCACACATAAATACACACACATGGTAAAAAGAGTTTGAGGTTATTTTTTTGAAATTTTGCCAAAATGCAGGAAAAGGAGCCACTTTGGGAGGCAGTGTAGAAAAGTAGTACACAAAAAAAATCTAACAAAAATGCTATGCTGCAATGCAAATAAGAAAACATAAAAGTGCTAAAGAAAAGGCAGAGAAGTTGAAAAAACCAGAAGAGGCGATAAATAAACGAAAAAGGCTAAGCACAGCACAACCGAAGTGAAATGGAAGTAGAAAGAAAGTCACAAAAGTTTTGCTACATAACGGACAATAATGGGAGCTGGGAGCTCTGGAAACCGAAAAGTGTTGCCAACAAGTTGTGAAAACTTTTGATGAAATTCGACTGAAGATCATTTTCGTTGAAGACTTCTCAGTTGAGGCAATTTTGTTAAATGCTTAATACCTCAACTTGCTCTTGCATGGGAATGGTTGCGTTGGTTTAAAAGGAATTGTCATGTGACATTCAATAGGAAAGAAATTTGCAAAATATTTAAGATTTTCATACCAGGAATTTCCAATGCGCCCGCAAATCTGGACTTAGACACATAAAAACGATTTTCAGAGGCTTGACTTATAAGTTATAAGTAACTTCAGTAGTACTCGGGTATTAATTGCTAATTACTCAGCATTTGAATTGCTCTCTGTTTTTGGCCGGCAGCGCTGCACTAAACAAAGAAACGAATGCACTCGCACGTACACATACAAACAGAAATACTCTTTCATATATGTACGCATATTCAATTTCTGTGTACGTATGCTCAGAGCAACAATACGCTTGTGGGCATGATTTTAATATGTGTATCCCCTAAATGCTCTGAATTGTTTGACTAGTATTTGTTGTTGCTGCTGCAGCGGCAAGGGTCAAAATCTTGAGAAAAGTTCTTAAGTTCATTTATGCCGCCCGACGCTGCATTTAACCACTATCCTTGGTAATTCTTCGTCTGCAATGCAAGGCAGTGCATTTGTGATGCTCCTCTTCTTCTTTTCCTTCTTCTTCTCCGCACTGTCATTTGTTTGTATGCGTGTTCGAGTGGAACTCCTTGAGCATGTGCATAACAAATATGCATATGCACATGAATGTATGAGTGTGTGTTATGTACAGTCTGTGTCAGAAGAAGGGAACCTCAATTTTTCAAAGAGCACCTAAGATATATATTATTTATTTCTTTTATGAGAGAAATTTATAAAGAATGAAGTTATTATATATAGAGAACAAACAGGAAAAAAATTTAGAATAGAAAAAAATGTTCTTCAATTATATAAAATACTGAATCGTTAATGTAAATTAAATTCACTTTTGAAATTTAATAAAAGTTTTTATTATTTTGCTAACCTTTTCCTCAATTTTACTGATCTTTTATCAACCTAATAAATGTTCATAATTTTGTGAAAACAAAACTTTAATATAATAATAATTGTACAATAATTCATTGCTGCTCTTATGCCACCATTGTCTTGAACTAAAGCCTTATAAATACATACACATACATGCAAATATATACGTTGTATCTCAGTAGGAAAGTCGGCTCCAGAACTGAGGTCGCATCATATTTATGAGAAGCTTCAAAGTATTAGTTGATTGTCGCAAAAGCCCGTTTTGGCTTAGTCCTAGCTTTCTTGTTTTAATTTGTGAGTGCTTCTTATACATATTTTGTACAAATTAACGGGACCTACAAATATCCGTATCCGAACGAATTGAGAAGCTATTCATGGCAAAGAATACTCTCGGAGAATTGCCAATTCATCGTGAGAGTGGCGCCGCGTAAAAATAAAATTGGAAAAACCAATGCTCTTTTTTTAGATGTTATGTGATGATTTGATTGAACCCAGGCCTTCCGCATCAGTGACAAAGCACTTGTCCACTGAGCCACTGCGGCGCCTATGAGAAACTGCTGCTTAAAAAATTATATCTTCAAATTAATACTCATCAAGAGTGGCTTTTAAAATTGCATCCAGAAAATTAAAAATGCTCGATAAGTATGCATGAGTCGAGTTCGACCCACAAAGTAATGTCATACGACAAGCACCAGAATTGGTTCATACATGGAAGCTGATATTGGAAAATGCGATTCAGGCATACAGTTTTTCGAGCTTTCAAATACTTTCCATTTTTCATAGCTTCATCTGTTTCATAGCTTCAGGCCGACATTCAGTTCTGACAAGTCTCGGTTTCCTGTTGGGTGTCTGCACAGAGTTTCTTTACATACATAACGATTTTAAGGTCGCAAGTGCACTTTGACACTTTGCCACACGCTGTGTTTGTTTCTTCCCATCCTTTCGCCTCCCCCATTCTTCAGCAGCACTCCTTCGAGTGCCTCAAAGTGTCAAGTGCGCCAACGAAGTGCAAGTCGAATGCAACGCTGTCGTTTCTCCCCGGCAGCCATGTTGAAAATCGTTCGATTTTGATTTGGCGCCGTCGCCGTCGTACCACCCTATTGAAGCAACCCGTTTTGGTTTGAGTTTTTATGGCAGTGCGTAAACAAAGCAAGACAGTGCGCTGAAGAAGAATGCGTGGAGTCGATGCCAGGAGATGAAGTCAACAATGGCTACACTCCAAAGTTCTGCAGTTTGTCAAGTAAATAAGGCAGTAAAAGCGGGGAAACGCATGAAACTGAGATTGCTCTATTGTTGATTGCGATTTGTGGGAAAGCTACGCTGAACGTTCGTAAGCTACAAAAATAATGTGTGGAAAAAAATTGAAACCAATTAAAGACGTCGCTAAATTTAAACTTAAAACAGAATGATAAAATATATGAATAACGGTGTTCCGTTGTTCAAAGGCTGTATTGCGGAATTTGAATTTGTTCGAAAAATGGAAATATTTTTATCTACAAAATTTGACAAGAAGAAAGATTCGATTCATTTTATGATGAAGCTGATAGGTAGTGAAAAATCACCAAGCCACCGCTGATTTCAAGCTGTGGCGTTTGACTGAGATATATTTTACCCAAGGAGCATTCAATCCTGTAGCTAATTGAAGCAAGAATATAAGACAGATTGCTCAAACTAAAAGGGCCAACACCATTTTCGAATAAAAAAAGCTCGGTTCTCCGAATAATCTAAAATCAGATATGTTAGCAATGCATATCATATATATTTAAAATACGAGAAACATATTCAAAGCCTTTTCATGCTACAGTCAAATAATATTTCTGAAGTCTCCTAATTTCATTAATTCAGTTGCTTTTATACTAGGTGTGTCATCTCAAATCGGCTAATGGAACTATTAAATAACTTTGCATATTGTTAATAGATTACGGAAAATGTGTTTTTTATTGAGCTTACTTAGTTGTTTGCCGTTTATTTAAGCTAGTTTCCGAAAAAATATCGATTAAGTGGCCGCCGTTATTGGTGAAACGAAAACGAGATCTTTTTCCAGCAATTTCCATCATATTAGCCAGAGTCTCGGGCGATATCGCTGCTGTTTTTGAGTTTTTCTAAGGTCTTCGGCTTGTTTACATAAGCTTTATTCTTCAAAAATTCTCACAAAATGAAGTCCGGCGGAGTCAAATCCAAAGATATTGTTGGCCAGTCAATATGAACATCGCGTTAACACAACTAAGCGATTATTTTCAATGTAAAGTTACACTGTATCGGAACATTCTTTCGGTGTACATAGATTCATGCTTAAAATTGTACGGAATTGACGATTCCAAAAAACGTACATATAATTCTTTCAAAGCATCCAAATGATTAGCAAGTATTAAATATATGTTTGCGCTTGCACTTTTAATTAATGAGAAATACTTAAATATTTCAAAATATTAACGTATAAATTCCTATGCTGGGAGTAGGGCTTAAAGAGATTTTCACACTTAATAAATGGCTTACATTTATCAACAACATGAAAATCTCGTAATCATAAATTATACGAACGAGCGTTTACACCCCTTTCACTTAGCCCAACTTGGTCCGGGGCTGGCCTTATGCCGCTGATACCATTCCCACCCCTTGCTTCCTAACCCCAAGAACAGTCATTATATCAACGCATTTAAGGCTCATCAACAAACAAATTAAAAGTGCTCTGTCGGTCTGTGACCGTGGTGTGTGCGCTATCGGGCTCAAAAGCGCACAATTTTCATTTGCCTGCATACTTTTAGACGCATTTGCGATTGCTCTGCGCGAAGACAAGCAGGCGCTTAATGAGCTGTAATTAGTGTTAAGGCTATTCGAAAACAGTAGAAGCCAAGTCGACTCAGCCGGTCGAGCTGCAAGTGGATTTAAATTACTGGGACTTTTCCTTTCAACAGCATTTAGAGGCGGCGTTGCCCTCATCTATTTAAGAAATCTTTCAAAATAAGGGGTTCGTAGAACAATTAAAAGGTCAATACTTTTTATAAGCTTTCTATTAACTTCACATCCGGTATGTCAGCGGTATGTCGTCAAATCTAGTAATAAATTTTTCACCCACTTCCCGACTACTTAGAGATCTGAAACTTTGCATACATGCCTAAACACGAGCCCAATACATGAATCAATAAATTTTATGGGCGTAGGATAAGGGGCGTGGCACTTTTTGATCTACTCCAGATTTGTGTATAACTTTAGAACTACACATCACACATCAATGAAACTCGGTAGAACTTACTACATATCCATATGCTTCTACTGAGAAAATAAGGCGGGCACTGGATAAGGGGGCGTGGCACCGCCCATACAAACCAAATTTTTGATCTCGATTATCTTTGGAACTAAGGGTCGTGCAGCATTGAAATTTCGTATGCAGTCGCCTCTTGGATGTGTCGTCCCACTGGTAAAATTGTATGGGCGTAGGATAAGGGGCGTGGCACTTTTTTTATCAACTCCAGATTTGTGTATAACTTTAGAACTACACATCACATATCAATGAAACTCGGTAGGAACTTACTACATATCCATATCCTTCTAATGAGAAAATAAGGCGGACACTGGATAAGGGGGCGTGACACCGCCCATACAAACAAAATCGTTTATATAGAATAGCTTTGGAACTAAAGGTCGTGCAGCATTGAAATTCCGTATACAAGCCCCTCTTGGATGCTTCGTCCCACTGGTAAAATTTTATGGGCGTAGGACAGGGGGCGTGGCATATTTCAAGCAACTACACACTTGGGCTTCAGTTTATAATTATAGGTACACCAGGTACACCACACATCAATGAAAAACGATAGGAACTTACTCGCCGCGCCTTGCAGGCAAAATAACAACAACTCATCGCGCCACAAATATGCCACGAATATTAGGGTCGATCACAGCCGTATTATTTGTTAAATTGAGGATATGACATATGTATAACGATAGGAAACACTGTAAATACCCTAAATATTGTGTACTGCTCTGCAAGTTTTAAATTCTTTTTGCGAAACATTACTATCAATAAAAGCTTGTGCGCTCAATATCCATATTCAAAATATCTTTCATTACTAGAATCTATTTGCAAAAAAATTATTTAAATAAAATCTTGTGGTAACTGTTTGACAAATATTGAACACATGGGCGCCCCAAGCTTTTATTAATAGTAAGATACAGGTGACTTGGAAACAATTTATTTTCTACTTTTTAGTACATTAAATAAATTAAAGCTTATTTTTAAAAAGTTTTTTTTTTATATAATTTTATTTTAAACGTGAGTCTGTAATACTACCTCTGCAGATTTTTGATCCTTTTTGTCGGAAGAAATAATTCATTATTTAATCACATTATTTACTCGTGAAATATTGGACTACAAATAATCTGGTGAAAAATAAATTGTGTCATACCAAATTCAACCGCAAAACCGCAGAACCGCAAGAAATGTACAAAAAGTTCTTGTTTTGTTACTTTATTTCTTGTTATTTAGGTCTGGGTATGGTGTCCTCTACAGGACATTAATAAAATAAGTAAATATTTGGCGCAACAGGCCGCGAGCGAGACTTAAACCTGCTTTCCTCGCATATAATGTGTGTTCGGGGAAAAATATCTCCGCTTTGTGGTGCTAACTATTTTTTGACCATGTTAACTCCACATACTGCAGCAAAAAAAAGTCGAATTTTGTTGGACAGTGTTATAGGTATGTAGATGCGATACCCGCCAAAAGTGCTCAATTATGAGGAAGACGACTTTGTGTATCAACAGTAAAATTGTTCTTAAGTGGTTCCATCTGCAGTGCCATCTTGCGCTACGAAGTGCAAATTTATTTGGCTTTTGTTTTGGTTTATATATAAAAATATATAGTTAGGAAGATATATATTTTAGCTAGACTTTCAATACACCTTCCATTAGATCTTGCAAAATTATATTCTCTGCTAACAATTCTTGATTTTATGCTCGTAATTTATTTTCCATTGGAATTTTCTATAAGGTCAGGTATTATACTTGCGCTTGGGTCAAATTTTGTGGCAACAACAATTACCAAGGAAAGCATTTACCCAACAACAAGCAAGTTTACGCGTTTTATCTTACCGTTTGCCTGATTGCCGATTTTTCGTATGCTTTATTGCAGCGAATTTTCAAGCAGCCCACTTCAAGCCTTTCGCTAAGGTACAATACTTGAGTTGGGTGTGTGCCAGTGTCGTCGCTATGTGATTGAGGGGCTCTGGGCGCAATAGATGCGAGGGCTCATTTCATTATCATCATATTTACTTGCACCTTTTTTTCTAAAAAAATTATATTTACGAAATTATTGACATTTTACCTCCGACATACTTTGAGAGATGTGTTCCATGTCCAAGGCTTAAATTACAGTATATATTATAACATATAATATAGATAATTTTATAAAGAATTTAATTTTAAATGAAACAATTGTTAGATATACTGAGTATCAGCTTATTTTAGTCTGGATACCATTTTGCCCTTCTTAGCTTAAACAAGTTTGACATTTGAAGGAAAAAATGTATGCGGTTGGGGGTTAGGCAAATGGAACTTTTTTTTAAAAAGGAAAAGGGATATTTTGTAAGAGACGTACATTTTTCAATAATCACATAAGATTCTATCATCTATCAGCCGAAGAATTTCTTATGAAATTAGGGATTCTACGCAAACTTGGTTGGACGTAGGTATACTTAAAAATTGTTTAAATAAACGAAATTGCACTTTTGTCAAAAGTTCATTCGAATCAAAGTAAATATAGCATTTATAGGAGTAAATTCGAACTCTGATATGAAGCTCTGCTAAATCAGTCGTCCTCACATAGGCCACCTGTGGGCCTTTAAGCAATGAAGGCACTGGCTGTGGTGCCAACTGGGTGGTATGCAGCTGCCTCGTTGCTGTTTGCAGCTGATGGCTTGCCGGCAACATTAGGCACCGCAAAAAGAGTAGACGAACTCTTTGCCTGGTAATTTATCTTCGTAGGGACGCTTAATGTTGCTGCTGTTAGCATGGCCACCCAAAAGCACCCACAATGCGCCTACATTGCCTTGCCTGCGTGTCACGGTGTATGTGCGCGCTGCAAAATCAGGCTGAGCACGCTGCCAAAATGCCGCACTCCAGGAAATCGGCAAACCTGCCGGCTGCACTGCCGGCAACACAGCAAGTGAAAAAGCTTATCCAGCGCTGCCACTTGGTGCGACAGCCCGCCTGGCAGGTTAGCAGGCACTCACCGACACACCCACCATCCGCCGCCCACATTCCGCAAGCGCCAGCGGCGTTTTTACCTTTGCCGAGATTTAAATCTCGTGCTGTGGCTTGTTCCTCTTTTTGGCGTGCTTAAATTTAAATTATGGCGACTAATTTTGGCGCGTTTTGTTGCTTTTCTTAGCGCCCGCAAATTCCGTGTGTGTGGGTGTGTGTGGGTGTATGTGTGTGCACGCCTAGAAGTATGCTTCTTTTGCGCGTTTTTTTTGTTACTTTACACGCTTTGCTTTGAGAGCGTGTGTGCTTTATGTGCGCTGCTCCTTTTTTATAGGTGTATACATGCACATTATAAATGTTTGTGTATGTATGTATAGCTCTATATGTATTACCGTGTTCATGTCTTCAGCTTGATTATACGCGTTTAATACACCAGAAACATTAAATTATAGGCTTTAAAATTCTATTAACACAACATTTTAACGGCGCGAGCTACATTAATCTGACATTTGTGGCGCATAAAGGGAATTTGTGCGGATTTATGCGAATTTTGTACATGCGTACGGACTTTGGAATTTGCTGATTCTAACTTCCACACAAAAATGTATGCATAATTTACGTTGGTATACACGAAATTCACAGCTTTCCGAGGTGTGTTTGATGTATTCTAATCCGCTACCCCTGCTTCTGGAAAATATTTTAAAACAAAGATTTGTAAATGTAAATATTTTTTCAAGTGAAGATTTAAGTCAGGGCTGCACCGAAACACACTTGAATCGTAGCATCGACAATTCTAGCGAAACCATAAGCCGAACCATTCTTAAAATCTTCTTCTCTCCACCAAACCACAAAATGTGTAAAATCACATTTAATTGTTCCTTGCCGAATGGATCCACAAACAAGCGATCTTTGAATTTTGCATCCGAACTTAAGCATTTTTGATTTTTCTCTCAAACGGAGATAAGAACCGACCTACTTTCTTTTTATTGACGGAAGAGCTGAAACATTTTTAATGCTTTTTGCCAAAGGGAACCATGAACTTAACCACGTCCCGAATTATTTAAGATTTTGCCCATCAAAATAAGCCATGAACAGAAAGATCTTGAAATTTTCTGTTGAACTGAAACATATACGGAATCTTGATAATGACTATACAAGTTCATTTTCATAAAAATTTAATTAAAGTTAAGTTCGTTTATAAATTAAATGTTCATTTCATTTCTAAATTATTTGCCAAATCAGTTTTAATTTATCTCGTCAAACAGAACAACGAAAAAAAACACTTCTAATTCTTCTATCGAATGAATCAATAAATCGAATCACTCCTAATTTTTCCTGTGCGAATAAGCAACTTTTTAATGTTTTTGCGAAACTGAGTCATTTGAAATTTTGTTTGAATATCGAAATACTTCTGATAATTCTATCAAACCGAAACTTCAACCATACCGCTTAAAATTGCTTTTGTCTGACCGAACCAATAAACGAGCTATATAAAATTTGCACTGTCGAACTAGACTATGAACCACACCAATATTTCTAAGAAAAGAAACGCATATATATGAAAGTGTAAAAGAGTTATATAAAATTGTTGTAATAAATGAAATCACTTACTACTTGCACTTACTACGGTAAAATTTCGCAATTGTAGAACAGTTCTTTGAGTCCAGTTCAACCAGTTTTTGCACAAATATTCCAGTGAACCCGTTCTTGAACCCTAGCATTGAGAGGGAAATGATAGAGAACATGTTTTTGTTCAGGAAAACGGAACGCTCGGTCCCGATTTATTTCACAAGTTTGTAGTATTGGGTTTAATTGGTTCTGATTCTCTACTCTACCCCAGTAGGATTTTAATAAGAAATTTTAACCTATTACCAACAAAATACTTCTCTACGCCATTTTTTCGGGTCACGTTTAGTAGTAATATAATTCAAGAAATGTCAAATGGTTTCTATTACTCTGCAACTTACGCTACGCAACGCTTAACATTTCAATTCATTATGCAAGCATACTATTTAAAACTGTAATAATTCAACTAATAAACCAAAGTCACTAAAAATTAATAATTAAACTCTACACATTTCCGCACATTTACTAAATATATTTATTCAAAATACTATATTATTGACAAAAATTATTGCCAATTGATGCAAATGACAGCATCATCAAGTCACATATGCGCCTGAAAAGAGATGCGCATGCTAATAAGCGCCTAAAATTAGGCAGCACTGCAGGCAATTATTTGACATTTGAGCCTAAAATTTCATGCTACGCTGCACACGCAAAATCTAAACATACAAACACAATTATTTGAATTTTTGCAACGGCATCAGGTTGATAATCGCGCTACATGCTGCACTAAAATCACAGCATATTTTTGGGCGATATTTCAAATTTATACTTTTTTCATTAAAGCTTCAGGGCTGTTTAATTGCATGAGAGTGTGCGAACGGGAAACAAATTTGCAATGGCGTGTGTATGACACATACACACAGATGCCGCTGCACTTACACAAAGGGGGTTGGAAGCTGGTGGGTGCTTAGAGCGCAGCACCTGAAAATATGCTGCAATATCTGGCGCAAACGCTTAGTTTAACTTTACGTGTATGTAAGCATTGGCAGGGATTTTTTTGCATGAGTGTATGTGTGTGCTTTTGAAGTGAAAATCGGCTATTTTCGCTTTTGTTGCGCTCGTAAAAATAATAAACGACAAGAAAAGCAACATACGATGTCGCTCAAATACCAACAACAACGAAAATAAAAACTTTGAGGACACTCAAAAGCAAAAACACTGCTACCCTGCCCCCATGCCCAACCCAAAAATGACACGCCAGTTTGAAGAGGTGCCCCCGCTCCTCACAGCTCGCACATCGGGACCAACTGAGCTTGCACAAATTTCGAGCTTACAATAGCATTCCCCGGCTTATTGTTTATTTCCCATGCCCGGAAAATATGCTGGACGCTTTTATGCTTCAACATTGGTGCGGGTATGCGGTGTGCGGTGTTGGTAGGTGGGGCAGTGTGGTCGGTGTGCCGGTGGTCGCGTGGTGTGGGCGATATAATAAAGCAAAAGCATCCATAAATCTTCTTTGTCATGCAATTTATTTGAATTGCAGCATAATACCCATCGCGAGGAAAACACACACACACACACAAACAACAACAAAAAGAAGCACCCATTGAAAGTTTTACGTTCGTGTGGCATGCGCTCCCAAAAGTATGCTTTCAAATATTTCACCACAAATAAATATGTGCACTCATGCAATAAAAGTAAGTAAGAGGTGCCACGCCCTAGACGTAGGAAAATAAACACTTCATAAAAATTAAATAACGCTGGAGGAAAAGAAAGTAAAAAAATTGGCCAGAATACCATGAGAAGTTCAGCGGTGCGACTAGCAAATAAATATTATAATATTTAGTATGTATTTAAAAGTTTTTGGGAAATAATATTTGTATGTACTTTTAATAGTATTAAATTTTACAACCTATGCTATTTACAATTGTCATAAGAAAATATCAATTGAAAATTAGTATAGAATATTCTGAACGGGAAAAGATAAATTGGAATATAATATAGTATGTTGAAATGGAAAAAAAGTAAATTTAATTTGTTAATAATAAATTGAGAAAAACTAATTAATGACACCTACAAATTTAATATAAATCCGTGTCCGAGGGATTGAGTGGCAAATAATTCTCTCGGAGAGTTGCAAATTTCTCGCATTTGAACGAAATGTAAGCCCAACCGAGAGATAATATCTTAAGCAAGAGAAATTGAAAGTGCTTCTTTCAATATTTTATTCTGTACGGTTTCCATGTTAGTATAAAGTTAAGCTATGAACTGTAAAATTCTTCTGATTCATAGTAATTTTTCTGTGTCGAATGGTAAGTCGTTTTCTGAAAGTAAATTACATAGAAATAAGGGCTTGACGCATAACAAATGAAAATTTGTAATTTTTCTCACCGAGAAACTCGATTCAGTTGTTCAGATTTGGACCATCAGTTAAGTGCCATTATTTTTAAAAAGTGTTTTATATGGTCTGAGTCTACCAGAGAACGAAACTGGGACTCTTCGCATCAGATACCGAGCGCACGTCCACTGAGCCTTTGCAGTGCCATGAATAAAATGCTGAAACACTTGCGAAATCCTGCTTACATTTGCCACACTTTTGCTCCATATACGCCTATAGATATAAAACGAAGGAGAAAAATACGCACCTGCTCATTTTTTCAAGTGACAAAACAATACAAACGAATTGTATTCTTCTTAAAATGAGTTCCCAATTTTGTGTGCATTTAAAAAATAATTGCACAACAATGCAGCAAATTAAAGAAATTTCCGTTTCGTCTTTTTTTTAACCGCGACAAGCAAATGAATTAAAAATTCATCTCTTCCTACTCGTAGGCTTTTTCAATAGCAGAGTGTGTCTCTGCTGAAGGGCTGTATGAATAGCTTGTGCAGCTATTTCTTCATATGTGCTATAGTGTATGTTGGTATGTGCATGTATGTGTGTGCTTTCCTCCCTCATTAAACATTCATTCATTTCTTTCGGCTGCAGCCTTTCAGCATTCACGCAGAACATTCATAATTTCTGTTTTCCACTAGCAACTGCACTCAGCAGCATCATCATCCTCGTCCTTATCGTCATCCTCATCGTCGTCCTGCTGAACCCGCTCAATACCCAACTTTGCCAAGTATAATATATACATACACACCATCATGCATGCATTCGTGTTGTATACACGGCATGCTATATTGTTTGTTAATGTCAACTCACCGGCGCGTTCGCTGCGCTTCCATAATGGTTGCATAAATCACAAATGCATAAATAAGGCATTGAGGTAAATTAATCAGCCACCATATGTTGCACACTTGCATACACACATATACAGCAGACTTCAGCATCCAAATAGGAAAAATTCAGATGGGTCAGAGATCCGGCATCGCAATGGTCAAGTATTTTAATTATTTTGTAGAAATCGGAAAAAATATTTTTAATATCCCGTCAGCTTCTTATTCGAATAAATGAGAATTAAAAATAATATTATATGAAAAAAAACTTTTTAAAAATAAGCTTTAATTCATTTAATTTACTAAAAAGTAGAAAATAAATAGTTTCAAAGTCACCTGTATCTTACTATCAATAAAAGCTTGGGGCGCTCATGTGTTCAATATTTGTCAACCAGTTACCACAATATTTTACTTAAATAATTTTTTTCCAAATAGATTCTAGTAATGAAAGATATTTTGATGGATATTGGATATTGAGCGCACAAGCTTTTATTAATAGTAAGATACAGGTGACTTGGAAACAATTTATTTTCTACTTTTTAGTACATTAAATAAATTAAAGCTTATTTTTAAAAGGTTTTTTTTTTATATAATATTATTTTCTACTTTTTAGTCTTCCATAAATTCAATTTTAGAGCTCTGAAATTTTTCGCAAAAAGAATTTAAAACTTGCAGAGCAGTACACAACATTTAAGGTATTCACAGTGTTTCCTATCGTCATATGTCATATCCTCAATTTAACAAATAATACGGCTGTGATCGACCCTAATATTCGTGGCATATTTGTGGCGCGATGAGTTGTTGTTGTTTTGCTTGCAAGGCGCGGCGAAAAAGTTCCTATCGTTTTTCATTGATGTGTGGTGTACCTATAATTATAAACTGAAGCCCAAGTGTGTAGTTGCTTGAAAAGTGCCACGCCCCCTGTCCTACGCCCATAAAATTTTACCAGTGGGACGAAGCATCCATGAGGGGCCTGTATACGGAATTTCAATGCTGCACGACCTTTAGTTCCAAAGCTATTCTATATAAACGATTTTGTTTGTATGGGCGGTGCCACGCCCACTTGTCCACCGCCCGTCTTATTTTCCCAGTAGAAGGATATGGATGTGTAGTAAGTTCCTACCGAGTTTCATTGATGTATGATGTGTAGTTCTAAAGTTATACACAAATCTGGAGTTGTTAAAAAAAAGTGCCACGCCCCTTATCTTACGCCCATAAAATTTATTGATTCATGCATTGTCTTGGTGTTTACGCATGTATGCAAAGTTTCAGATCTCTAAGTAGTCGGGAAGTGGGTGAAAAATTGATTACTAGATTTGACGACATACATACATACAAACATACATACCTGATGTGAACCTAATATAAAGCTTATAATTACAAATACAGCTACAATATATGCAGTTTATTTTAGCCGATTAACTGTCATTCATAAATTTATATTTTTTACAACGACCGGACAAAATTGAAAGGTATACTTTGATTTCCACAAAATTTCTTACCTTAGAAAATTTGGGTCGCTCACGTCAAACCAAAGCTAGGCTTTAAGTTTGGCAAGCTTTTGCAGCAGGATAAGTAATTTGAATATCAATAATTTTTTAACTTGGTTATGTAGAGATATTGACAGTTGCATAAAGTTGAACAATTTTGAATGAAAAGCTATATTTTCAAAGAAAAAGCGTTATTGTATCGTTTTGTTGATGCTGAAAAATTTTAACTTAAGTGGAACGTTTAGATCTATTTTCAATTAAATTGTTTTCTGAAATCGAAGAAGTTAGTAGCATTTTCCGTAAAAGAACGAACCTTCTAGAACTAAAATATAGCAAGTTACAAACCGGAGCTGGTTTTGTCAAAATCCAACGACATGCTTCAAAACACAAACTTAAATTCCGACTTCATTTCGAAACACTCATCCGATTTTCCAGCAGGGTTACACACACACAATTGCATTTTAGAGTTAGCAAGCAATCAACAGGACTGCTTAAAAAAAATTTAATTCGCATCGCAATTGCCGCCTGAAGCGGCGCGCAGCAAAATCTGATCACTCGCTGGCACTTGCCTTGCCCGCTGCATTGCTGGCTTGTTTGCTTGCATCACAACGGGATTTACGCTTTGAGCATGATATTTATGGCCAGTGCGACAGGCAAGAAGTCAGCCTTCCTAACAGCAATATTCACTGCGGCAGAAGTGGATGTACACAGTGGGTGACCTCAAAGTTATAACTGATGAATGAATTAAAAAGATCTTGATTTCAAAAGTTCTTGAATCCTTAAAGCTAACAAAACATCAAAATAAACTAGCGAACCTGTAAATTAAGTTATTGGAGCACAATCTGCCTGACTAATCTAATTTTTGGAAGACAATTGAATTTAAAAATTCTGCACAAAAACAAATGTGTTTATAAACAACGATTGGGATGTTTATTTTGTAACTTGTGCTTTAATTTACTGAATTTTACATTTATGTATAAACGTGGCTGGTTGTTCGCCGTACAATTTGCTTAACACACTAATACAATTTTCAGGGTTACAGTCTGACATATTTTTGTGTTCACTCAGTGTTGCATTTTTTCTTAGTTTCTAAACATCTCGGCCCCCTTTGAAAGGTTGCGCTTTCAAACGTCTAAAAACAGTGGACATAATTTTGCAATGGGGCGTTTGTATGTGCCCTTTGAAGTTTTAACAGAGACTACTCTTACCAGTCCGTCCGATCCAGGGTGTACCTCGATGACTCTTCCCATACTCCATTGAGTAGGTGGCATGTTTTCATCTTTTAGTAGAACTATGTCGTTGCAATTCAAATTTTTTAGTTTCTGTGCCCATTTCGGTCGCTGTTGCAGTTGGGTCAAATATTCTCTTGACCATTTTCTCCAAAACTGTTGAACTATTCTTTGCAAATATTGCCAACGGCTCAAATGACTTAGTTTCGATTTAGAGTGATCCTCATCTGGTATTGCATTCATTGGCCTAAAGATGAGAAAGTGTGCAGGGGTCAATGGATCAATTTCCCCTTGAAATTTGATACACAACGGCCGTGAATTCAGACAGCTCTCGATTTCGCAGAGAATGGTAGATATTTCTTCATATGTTGCTGAAGCCTCTGCTAGCACGCGCTTTAAATGGTATTTAGTGGATTTTACTCCAGCTTCCCAAATTCCACCAAAGTGTGGGCCGGAGGGAGGAGAAAAATGCCACTGTATTCTTTGTCTTAGCATTTCCTTCGTTATTCCTTCTTGTGTTGCTGTGTTATTCATGAATTGATACAGCTCACGCAGTTTTTGATTACACCCAACAAAATTTGTGGCGTTATCTGAATGTATGTGTACTGGTGTTCCTCTCCTTGACACGAATCGTCGTAGTGTTGCAATGAATGCTGCGGTTGATAACTCTGTAACCAACTCGAGATGGATAGCCTTAGTTACCAGACAGACGAATACTGCGATCCAACATTTGTAAAGCTTACTTCCTCGACCTTTCCATGAACGCACCTGTATCGGACCAGCAAAGTCTACTCCGACGTTAACGAATGCCGAAATGGGTTCAAGACGATGTTGTGGTATGTTGCCCATTTTCTGTTCGTATGGCTTATTTCTGAACCGCATGCAGGTTGTACATTTGTAAATGCATTGCTTAATTTTGTAAGTCACATAAGGAATCCAATATCGGAGACCAAGCAGGTACTGAAGCTGTCGACTTCCAGCATGCAAATGTCGCAAATGGTAGTTTTTGATGATTAGTTCTGTCAGGATATTGTCTTTACTTAAGATAACCGGATGTTTTTGATCGTAGCCAATGTTTGCATTCTCGATTCTTCCACCAACTCGTAAAAGACCTTTCTCATCGACAAATGGTGCCAACGAAGTTAGCTTGTTATTAGATGCAAGCTGTTTGCCCGATGCGAGAGCGTGGATTTCTGCTGCATATGATGCACTTTGGGCCTTTCTGATGAGGACTTCGTGGGCCACTTCAAGCTCTCTAGCTGTTAAAAATTGAACTGATCTTTGAGCCTTATCTTTCTTGCAATTGTGCACGAATCTAAGCAATAGCGCCGTGATTCGTAGTAGTTTGTTGTAATCTGAGTAGTATTGGAGAATATCGCTCACTACAGTAGTAGCTACGTGTGACGCTGTCTCTTTACGTTCTTCCATGTCGATGTCTTCTGGTGCATCTATAGGCGGATGCTGATACGCGCTGTTACTTAATAGCATGTCTGGACCTTTCCACCAAAGCTGGTTGCTAATAAGCTCATCTGAAGAAATGCCCCGAGTGGCAAGATCTGCAGGATTCTGTTGCGATGCGATGTGACGCCATTGTTCTGTAGGTAATTTGCTAATGATGTATGAAGTACGGTTGGCAATGAATGTTTTCCAACGACGTGGATGATCTGCTAGCCAAGCTAAAACAACTGTCGAATCTGAGTAACCGTATATCTTTACGTCTTCAAAATTTAACGCCCTGCGTACCTTTACCATAAGCTTCACCATAAGCTGCGCTGCGCATAGTTCCATACGTGGAAGTGTTATTTGTTTTACAGGCGCAACTCTTGTTTTTGCTGCAATTATATTTGTTGAGATTAAGCCATTAGTATGCTCGATTTTGATGTATATGACGGCTGCGTAGGCTATCTCTGACGCATCTGCAAAGCCGTGTAGTTCAATGTGTTTTTCGTTTGTAAAATATAACCATCGTGGTATCTGGAGCATGGCAATTTTAGATATACCTTCGCGTAGATCAAGCCACCGATTTAATAAATCTGCTGACAGTGGTTGATCCCAATCCATGCCCTTAATCCATAATTTTTGCATAAATATTTTTAGTGCAATTACTACTGGAGACAGCCAACCAATTGGATCGTAAATCTTAGCAATGTCTGACAAGACTACACGTTTTGTTATTTCTTTGTCGATTTCTGAAAGTGTTATGCTATATTTGAAACAATCTGTGATGGTGTCCCATAATAGTCCCAAAGTTTTGACTGTGTGTGTGTCATCAATCACGGTTTCAGTTGATTGTTCTCTGTCTTCTGGACTGATGTCATTAATGAATGCTGCTGAGTTTGAAGACCATTTCCTGAGATTCAAACCGGCATTACTTAAAACGCTGTATACTTGGTTCTTTTGCTTGATTGCTGCCTCTGTGCTCTCTGCGCACGACATAAAGTCGTCAACGTAAAAACTATTTGCGATGGCGTTGCATGCCTCAGGATAAGTGTCTGCGTTATCTTGAGCGATCTGTAGTAATGTTCGTGTTGCCAAGTATGGAGCACATGCTGTTCCATATGTAACAGTCTTCAAATCATATTCCGTTGGTTGCTGATTTCTGTTGTCTCGCCAAACGATTCGCTGGAATGGTCGGTCCGCTGGATGAACAATTATCTGGCGATACATTTTCTCCACGTCGCCAGTAAACCCAATTTTATGTTTACGAAATTGTGTCAAAATTGTGAATAGATCTCTTTGGACTGTTGGACCGGTCAGCAACTGGTCGTTCAGTGACAATCCATTTGATGATTTGCATGATGCATCGAACACCACACGAAGTTTCGTTGTCGTGCTGCTGGGCTTCAAAACTGCATGATGTGGCATAAAGAATGACGATTGAGCCGATGCTGCGACTTCCATGTGATTTAATTCAATGTACTCGTTCATGAACTTTCTGTACTCTTCTTCAAGTTGTGGGTTCTTGTCAAACCTAGTTTCCATACCTTTAAGTCGTTTTAAAGCTGCTGGCTTTGAGTCGCCTAATTCAATGTTGTTGGTTTTAAATGGGAGCCTGACGATGTATCGCCCATCACTACCTCGCTGCACATGTTGCTTGTAATGATGCTCCGCTTGCTCCTCTTCAAGAGTCAAAGGCTTACATGTTGTCTCCACCTCCTCGATTTCCCAAAATTTCTGTAGTTGGTTGGACAAATCTACGCATGCGTGCGCTGCCACAATCTGTGACCTTTGGTTAGTCGTGGTCTTACCAATGATTACCCATCCAAACACTGTATGCAAAGCTGTTGGATTTCCACTTGGGTGTACCACCTTGTCGTGTAACAGACATTCCGCGAAAATATCTGCTCCTGCAATTATGTCAATATGGCCTGGCTTGCTGTATTGTGGGTCAGCCAAACTCAAATCCTTGAAAAAGTTTAGTTTGTAGTCTTCCACTTGAAATGCCGGAAGATCCTGCGTCAATGTTGACAAACACAAGGCCTCAGTTGTAATGACCTTTTCCACGATTGTTGATTTAAATTGAAGATTGACTTTCCCTCTGGTATAACCTCCTTCACCTGACCCAATCCCGTAGAGGCGTGTTTTGTCAAATGAACGCTGCAGTCGTAGCCGTTGCACACAGCCTTCTGAAATAAGCGTTACTTGTGCCCCTGAGTCAAGCAAAATTCGACATGGTTGATACTCATTATTGTCAGCTCGAACCATTACCACTGCTGTTGGTAAAAGTGCAACTGATTTATTCTGTTGACGAAATGCATTTACACAAACTGCACCTTCTTCATCATGTGCCACTGAATGATGTACCTGTTGTGCAGATTGTTGCTGAGTTGACGCTGGACTTGCTGTGGTTACGTCCTGATGAAGTAATGAGTTATGCTTTCCATTGCAGATTCTACATGTAGATCGCTTGCAATCGATCGCCCTATGATTTCCTTGAAGGCAGTTGAAACATACGTTGTTTTCGCGTACGACTTTTCTCCGAACACTCACATCCAGTCCTTTGAACTCATCACAATTGAACAATTGATGATTCTTAGAGCACACTGGACAATTGTTGACGATTGACGGATACGCATTTGATTGATTTCTTTGCCTGTTCGAATTGCCTTGTGGTTCGAAAGCCCTTGCATGTTTGCTTGCATTTCCCATATGCTGTTGTGTGCTCTCAAGCTCGAACAGACGTTCCTCCATAAATTTTAGAAATTGCTGAAATGTAGCTACCTCGTCAGATTTCCTACACCGATACCAAAGCCTCTGAGTCTCTTGGTCTAATTTCCTTTCCATTTGGAATAATAATATTGTATCCCAATGCGACACAGGCTCATTCAAAACCTTGAGTGCATTTATGCTTTCATTCGTGTTGTAAAAGATTCGTTTCATTTCACCAGCTGAAGCCACCTTCATTGCTGGCTGGTCAAGCAATATCGATAAGTACGATTTTTTTAATTTATCTGAATTGTCATATTTTTTCTTTATCAACCCCCATGCAACCTCATAATTGTCGTTTGTTGGTTTCAGATGCTTTACTAATGATAGTGCATCTCCCTTAAGTTTCGAATGCAAGTATTCAAGTTTTTCAACGTTTGATAAATTTGATCTTGTGTTGATCATTGCCTCGAATAAGTCTCTAAATCTTATCCAGTTTGTATACGTGCCGTCAAACTCTGGAATTTGTATTTGCGGCAATCGTATCTCTGCTTGTTGTTGTTGATGACTGCTCCCAGCAGTTTGATTTAAAGTTGGTGTAGTAACATCAAAACGGGTTGTAGTTGCAATCCTCTCGATTAGTACTCCCATTGTGTTCTGATGATCCATCAATGACTGCATTGCAGCAGTTATATCGCTGCTTGCATTTGGCGATTCGACGACCGTGCGATTACCTTCATCCTCTCGCAACCGCATTGCAAGAATGGATTTGATTGCGTAGTATTTCTCTTCAATATCAGTTCTGTATTTCTCTTCTGCTTCCTGGTCTTCGGGACCCGTAAGAGTGTCTATTTCGTTTTGAACATTTTGAAATTGTTGGTATAATTCTTCAAGCGTATCAACGCGTACTTTAATTTCTTCAATTGCCGCATTTGAATCGCAGCAAAATGTATTAATACGAGTTATAGAGCCCTTTAGTTTTTGACGTTTGAGTTTGAGATTTTCCATTTTGAATTAATTTACATATAATGTATGTATATAATAAGTTTGTAATGTTATAATAGCAAAGAGAAACAATAGACAAATGTTTGTATATTTAAATGACAATGTGATTACTTATGTAACGTAGTACCTTTGTATATAAATGCCTGAAATGCTGCTATGAAATGTTAAAATATATTGTGAATACAAGTGCCTGAAATGCTGCTATGAAATGTTCATCTGTTACTGCATGCAACTTTGATTGCTATAATTCTATGTTCTGCACCTTACAGTTTGATGCAAGTTGGGAACACTTTATAAATTTGTCGGATGTTGCAACCTTACAGTTTGATGGAATACAATTTTGTTCTAGAATATTCGATACTACTCACGAGACCGAAAATACACAATACTTAAATGCTTCCGGGTGCTCCACTGAATTTGAGGTTATGTCCTCTGCCACGTGAACGCCTGGTCTGCTGACTTCGTCACTGTGCTGATTGATGTTTCAGATGTTTCTGAATTGCTGATGCTGCTGATGTTTCAGATGTTTCTGAATTGCTGATGCTACTGATGTTTCAGATGTTTCTGAATTGCTGATTCTGCTGATGTTTCAGATGTTTCTGAATTGCTGATTCTGCGCTGATGCTGCTTATGTTAGCAGTAGCGCCCTTGCTACGTTTCACTGTCTGTAATGACTCAAGTCGTAGGTGCTCCGCTGCACATACTGCTTGTCCTGATGGCTTGTTTGATGAAACCACTCATGCGTTCTGTGCGACGCATCCGTTTTATTGAATTGCAGGTGCTCTGTTGAATACTCTGCCCATTTGTTGCGTTATATGATTATAACGTAGGCGCTCCACTGACACTGGCTAATGGCCGCCGATGAGTGAGGTTATGACTTCTTCACAACCTTTTCTTCGCAAATTGTACCGACATTCGGGTTGAAGGACCAAAAAATGTTTATAAACAACGATTGGGATGTTTATTTTGTAACTTGTGCTTTAATTTACTGAATTTTACATTTATGTATAAACGTGGCTGGTTGTTCGCCGTACAATTTGCTTAACACACTAATACAATTTTCAGGGTTACAGTCTGACATATTTTTGTGTTCACTCAGTGTTGCATTTTTTCTTAGTTTCTAAACAAAATGTTTAGTTTTTAACAGTCTTAGTGGCAGTGGTAGTGACTGAATATTTCTACAATCAAAAGCGTTTCTGACTATTTACACATTTTCAACAATTTGAATCAATGAAGACTTAAAGACCATTCCGCTTGCTTATGATTAACTTTTTAGTTCAAATTATTTTTATTAAATTTCTATATTAGAGGGTATTCTTGATTCCAGCTCATCATAGTTCAAGCAGTCTCAGCTACATATGTATCTAAGGCTCTAAGGCAATGATAAAAACACACATAGTTCCTGGTGACTGGAGTAACACTTCTAGATTGGACGGCAATT
This sequence comes from Neria commutata, assembly GCA_963457695.1. Lineage (NCBI taxonomy): Eukaryota > Metazoa > Arthropoda > Insecta > Diptera > Micropezidae > Neria > Neria commutata. The sequence goes on from OY735246.1 coordinate 42,999,569, forward strand.
CAACATAAGATCAGATCGAAATTTCATTTGCAATACTCTGAAGTTAATTCAAAACGTTTGGAAGTAGGTACATTTGGCCTAAATTACAGTTGAAATTTTCTGAAAAAAATTTTAAAGGTCTATAGTTCATTTCAAATATTCTGAAGTATTTTTCGAATTGACGGAATTACAGTTAAAAAATTCATTGAGATTCAGTTCGAATTGGTTTGCAATTACTTATGCCACTTCGAAGAGAATGCATGGCGAATTACAACCTTCGGTCTAAATTTGAAATCAAAATAAATAAAATATTATATATAGTTTTATGAAATGAAAATTGCTAAGAAACCCCATGAAATTCATAAAAAGAATTTATTTATCATTATCAATTTCTTGATTACGAACTGTATTGAAAGCACATAAGCGACTATGCCTCGTGAACGGGGTCCTTCCTTTCACACTACCAATCTCTCTTTTCATTCCCTACTCGCATTGCAAAACTGACGTTTATGTGTATGTTTAGCTGTGTACGTGTGTGTGTGTGTGTGTGTCAGTGAGTTCCCATCACTTGCAACAAAACGCCAACAGATCGCCCGTATTGCATTGGCCGCACTGATTAGTGACTGCGTAGTACTCGTATTTTACGCAAATAACGAGCGTTCACGGGTGGCTGTTGTTATGCTCTGTCGTCGCCTGGACTCCGTCGTCATTGCTACAAACAACGTAATTGCATGTTGGTACTTGCCAGCTTGGCTTTGGCATTGTATATGCTTGTGTTGGTCATTTTGAATTCGCCAATCTGGAATGCTCTTTTTGTTCAGCGCATCTCTGTGAACGACTAACTGTCAGTGACGGGCAGAGTAACAACAACAACAGCGATGATTATGGTGTCATCATCGCCCGTGTTGTTGCTTTGGGGTCGTTTATGCCTCTAATTGAGGTAATTATATATATTGCCGATGATACTAACACACATAAATACATGCATGTCTAAACATATGCACATGTATTCACATGTACACAGAATTCACACATGCAGGCAATTTTCACACTTGTAGAGTTTAGATCAGAAAGGACAGCGGTGCGTATGAGTGTTGAGAGCAATTCACGCGCGAAGTAAACTAATTTCAAAGCGTAATACTTTTTGTTAGACTAGTAGAATGAGATGGCTATAAAAGTCTTCACGTAAAATTTGCATCAAATTATTAAATTCAGGAAATCTATCAGAGAGCTATGCGTACAAATTGTAATATAATTTTTGGCATTTAGTCACCACTGATGAGTGTTTGCTGTACCATTTGGGTCAGTGATACTTCTTTGCGGTCATCCATTGCCAGTTGCCTAATCTCTTCTACAACTTTTAGGATATCCACACGGGTGCTGCCGTTCACCTTCTAGTGTCTAGTGCCCTAGAATGCAAAACAACACCTCCATTTCCATTTTCTTCCAGATAATTGTATGTACATCCAAAAGGCTCGATTGCTGTTTTAGTTCAGTCTCAAAATTGGGCATATGACCTTGTGATTCACCTTATAATATTTTATCTGCTTTCTTTCCTACCTTATTAATCTTGAGAATTCGTTTCCTAGTTATAGCCTGCTGTTTTTCACTTAGTTCTCCCATCGGATGCACGGCCTCTCGTTCTCTCGCTTTTTAATTTAGCGGATCCAATTCAATTCCAATCAATGATTTTTTAAATAAAAATGTATTAACTTCCATTTCACAACCCCTTTTCATTATTATATGCACTTCAGAACATTTCAAATGTATATCAGAATTTTCGGAAATTCATTTGGAATATTCTGAAATACATTTGAATTTTTCTGAAGTATATTTGAAATTTTTTTAAGCATGTTTGGAAAATCTAAAATTCGCAAACCCGAAATAATTTCGTGAAGTATAGTTGGAAGATATGAAGTACATTTAAAGATTTTAAAGTATATTTGGAAAATCTTTAGTGCATTTGGAATTTTCTAAAATTAATTTGGAAATTTCGATTAATTGGGAATTTTCTGAAGTTCTTGTGAAAAGGTGTAGTACCAAAAATTTCAGTATAATTGCATTTACTCATTTTATATGGCTTTAGTGATAACTTTAGTTTCTTTTCGACGCATTGAATGCACTCCGATATCGATTTTGATTCCATTTCTCATTTAAAATTTGTTTTAAAGATGCCAAATACAACGCAACTTCCCTTTAACCTCTGAAATGTTTGGCTATATTTATTGCTTTTAGTTGGTCAACATGTTGCCTTATTTGAAATTAAATGCCTTCCTTTTTTTTGATGTACAAAAACACAGCGTCGCAATAAAGGTTCCTACCACTCGAACTAACGCCGCACAACTTTATCTACTCCACTTCGTGGCTGCGGTTGAGAGCGGTCCCAAGCTCACCATTTACCCTTGTTCTACCCCACCTCAACTGAGCTCAGCTCGAGTTCTGCTGATTTCCAGCCATCTTCATGTCCACGTGCAACCAGTTCCTGCTGTGCAGTACTCGTACAATAAACTGTAATCGCCCGCCTTTTTTGTTTTTTGTCCACCGGTTTTCGGTTACTGCTGGCGCGAAATTCAATTCAATTCTGTCTGCTGCTGCTGTTGTCCCTACCAGGGATGTCAATGCTGGAGCATTTTCACATTACGAAGTTTTCTGTATTGCAAATGATAAGATACCGGAAATTTAATTCGATATTTTATTCTAAAAAGAACTTGCCACACATTTCAATAAAATGCAACCATGTGCTGTTTGATTTGTTTTGTGAAAAATGTAAATTTTTTAATAATCTTATGTAAAAGGAAATGAGTTTTGGAAATTTTTTCATATTAAACTTTTCTACACATTTCAATAAAAAAAATGACTGAATTTGGAATTTGTTTGCTGGGTTTGCTTTTTGGTGCTTTTCTTGTTTTGCTTTGTGCGTTATATAAAAATAATAATAATTTATGCATTATATTCTGTCCTTTAAATATCCTTGAAAGAGTGTACTTTTTCTATATAAACGAAAACTTGACTAACTTCGAAAAATCCCGTTGATCCCGAAAATGCGATTGTCCATTCTCGAAATCACATGTTTATCACAACTCCTTGAGATTGCGATCCCTAGTCTCTATTCAGTGTCACATCCACTTCGAGCGAGTTTGATTTCGCTCACGCCGTTTTTGCACGGAGTTGCCCATACCTAGTTTCATTGCTTTTGTTGTTTCATATTTTTCGACGAGATGCATTGAAATTCTATAATGATTGGAAAATAAAGACTTTCCGCCACTCTGACAGGGCAGGGTTGCATTGCGGTCTGGGTAACAAGAGGCAAATATTAAAATTCATGCTATAACAAGAGCGTTGAATACGCCGCATTTGAGTGGTTAGAGAGGAAAAGCGTCGATAACGGTTCTGATATTCTCGTGAACAAGCAGAGCATGGTTGCTTTGAAAGGAAATGTATGTAAGATGGCTGCAATGTTTGGAAAATTTAAATTCTTAAGATTTTAATTTGAAATTAAAATGAGCAATAAATAAAATTATATAAAAAAAAAACTTTTTAAAAATAAGCTTTAATTTATTTAATGTACTAAAAAGTAGAAAATAAATTGTTTCGAAGTCACCAGTATCTTACTATCAATAAAAGCTTGGGCGCTCATGTGTTCAATATTTGTCAACCAGTTACCACAATATTTTATTTAAAATCTGTTTTGCAAATAGATTCTAGTAATGAAAGATAAGTGTGAATATGGATATTGAGCGCACAAGCTTTTATTGATAATAATTTTTCGCAAAAAGAATTTATAACTTGCAGAGCAGTACACAATATTTAGGGTATTTACAGTTCCTATCCTATCGTTATATGTCATATCCTCAATTTAACAAATAATACGGCTTAGATCGACACTAATATTCGTGGCATGTTTGTGGCGCGATGAGTTGTTGTTGTTTTGCCTGCAAGGCGCGGCGAAAAAGTTCCTATCGTTTTTCATTGATGTGTGGTGTACCTATAATTATAAACTGAAGCCCAAGTGTGTAGTTGCTTGAAACGTACCACGCCCCCTTATCCTACGCCAATAAAATTTTACCAGTGGGACGACACATCCAAGAGGCGACTGCATACGAAATTTCAATGCTGCACGACCTTTAGTTCCAAAGCTATTCTATATAAACGATTTTGTTTGTATGGGGGGTGCCACGCCCCTTATCCTATGGAGTTTCATTGATGTGTGATGTGTAGTTCTAAAGTTATACACAAATCTGGAGTTGATAAAAAAGTGCCACGCCCCTTATCCTACGCCCATAAAATTGATTCATGTTTTGTCATCGTGTTTACGCATGTATGCAAAGTTTCAGATCTCTAAGTAGTCGGGAAGTGGGTGAAAAATTGATTACTAGATTTGACGACCCACATACATACCGCTGACAGAAACTGAACCTAATATAAAGCTTATAAAATAGTAGCAAGCCTTGAGATATTTTTTACGAACCTGATCAAAGCTGTACAAATATTTTCGTTATTTTTTCGATGTATGATCCTGAGGCAGTGCAACATGAATATGTTGAAGTTGAATAGACTTGACATTTTCTGCAAAGCTTGCAAAACGTCGAGTTGTTCTTTTCGAATCAGCCGAAGCAGAATAACCAGTTTTGGGAGGATGCCGAATATTTTGTCGATCTTTAGTTGTCGAAGTACGGATATGTAAGTAATTTGAAATGTCTGCGTCTTGAAGTGAACCCGTGCAAATGTCAGAAAGAAATGAATACAATATTTCCTTATTATGAAAATTACTTGCTATAAGGCTGCTTGCTGTGAGCGCGGTTACAACTGAATGGTGCAAAAGTTTTTTAATTATTGCCAAACGAAAAAAGGTGTTGGGTAGTTGAAGTTTCATCATTTTACTGTGAAGCGAAGGATGATGATTATAAGTCATAATACGCTGCGAAAAGTGGGTTGATGGAAACTGGATGTAAACAGGGAAACTGGTGGAGAGTGTTTTAGGTGTTAAGAAATGTTGGTGTGATTTGACTGGCTGCTGCGAGAGAAAGGAAAGAGGCAATAATTGTTTGGATAGAAGCAGCAGAATATGTAAAGGTTGTTGTTTAATTCACCCGGTTGGCCGGTTCAAATCACAAGCTCTAGTATAGACCATATAGCAGTCAACACGAAGTGTCACATTTCTCTAACGTTTTCAGCCACTTTTTACATACATACATCTAGTAATTGGCCATTTAAAACACGTTCACTCACAGGCATTAAAACCATTTAGACGTAATTTTTAATAGCATTTGGCAAAACATTCAAACAACTTTAAATTAAAATGCATACGTAAGAGTAGAGCAACCGCACGCAAAGCAATTACATAAATAAACTTGACAAATGAATAGGGAAGCAAGTTCACTTTCACTGCTCAAGCACTCTGTCTGTCTCGCTTCCGCCCCTAGTCGCCAATTCATTGACTCACTTCCGCATAGACAAGACCGCAACAAAGAGGACTCCAACTAACCTTAAATATTACCCCAAGCGACCACTTCTGCATGCTATTACCAGTATTGCTGGCGCTATGTTGTTGCAGTGACACGCTGTTGCTGAGCTGCCGAGTTGCCGAGTTGTTGCTGCTGCTCCTCCTGCCGTTGAAGCCGTCTTTATTTATGATCAAAGTGAAAATTTTTCAAAACAAATAGCAAACAGAATAAAACGGCAGGCGTCGAGCGGCGAGTTGTAGGAAAACGTTAAGAAATTGAAAATGGGGCAAATGGTACGGTAGTGACTGGCATGGCATAAGAATAAATGAAAATGGCAGTGTGGACTGGGCTGTCAATTTTGGCATTCTGCAATGGCGGAACCAGCCTCCGAATAAAAATTATTTCGAACAAAATTTATGGTTTTCAGAAAATTTGTATTTTCCTGTATCGTTAGCAAGTAGGTACAGTAACTTATCTCGAGATATGTCAGATAATTTGTCAGATATTTTGTATAAGGTACCTTAAATTTTCAGAAATTCTTCGAATTGAAGTTATAGCACTTTCTACAAAGATTTATCTGTCTTGATGCATAAATATATGCGAAGAAATAAATTAAGGGGGCCATACAAAAAAACAGAGGAATTTCGGTATTTTTTCAGGCTAATATCATTAATCCTTTCGTAAACATGTCTTTACATAATTTCAATGTTTTTTTCGTACAAAGAATTTTGATAGTTGTGTATAAAACTTGTTTGCGAGTTGCGAGATCGCTCCTTCTACATTGATCCGAAAATATTTTTATATCTGTAGATTTAGCTTGAAATTAAACCTTGTAAAAAATTATACTTAGTAAAGGTAAAGAAGTTTAAAGAAATGTGTTTGTTTACTTTTTTCATAATTTTTGGTTAAATAAGTACTTTTACCATAATCTAAACTATTCTTTAAGCTGTAAGCATACCAAAACCCTTTCTTGTTGACAACCCTAGTATGCACCGCCTCATCATCACCGCCTGGATAGAAGAAAGTGGGAACAACAACAACGGACAAACAACAAAAGTTACGTGCCAAATACAAAGAAGAGAAGCCCCAAAGATGATGTTGCCCTCAACTGTCGCTGTCGTCAACTAGTTATTTGTTGATGTTGTTGTTGTTGCTGCTGTCTTACTCTGGTCTGTTGTCAAATGAAAAATGTTGCTTGCAACACTTCTTCATTGTTGTTGATCTGTTTGTCCCTACCGATGAAGTTAAAAACAGTGCGCGCGAGCATTGTTCGGAAAGTTTCTTAAAGTTTTGGTGTATTTTATTGCTTTTAAGGGTAGGTACTCCTTTTTAGGGTACCGTTTTTCAATTATCCACACTAGTACAAATTGCAAATGCAATAGTAATGGAAATTTATTTGAGCATGCACTGAAAGAAATCAGCAACAAAAGAGTGAATTGAAAAACGAAAGATTTCTAGGTGTATAGCTTCAATAACCGAACAGTTTTGTGGCAAGGTACAAGGCCCCAACTTTTCAATAACAGGATTACCTCTAGGGTGAACTTAATTCAACAAAAGGGGCAATGTCACCCACATTTACGTTAACCCCTCCAAAATTGTTACTCAACGGAGTGCGGGTAATTACTCTGAATAACTACGTCTGTGTTTCCTTTAGGACTTTCGGGCCATAGGTATTTATCAAGCTGACAAATACTGCAAATATTTTTCTCCTATTGTACCTTTTTGTGTATGCCTCAACTACACTTTTGACAGCACTTTCAATTGAACCCTTTTTTGAGGTCCTTCATCATGTCCTTTCATATTAAACATAATCAGTTTCGTTGCTCTTTACGAACTTTTTCTTCGCTATTGTGTTTGCAACTGTTGACAGTTATTACAGAACTGACGTTTCGGCTGTCAGCTTGACATTTGTTGTTGTTGCGCGTAGATTTTAACTATGTCAACTTTTTTGGCTATGGTGATTTATGAGAAAATTCTATACAAATTACAGCTGTTGGAGCGACTTGGGACGCCTTTCCCCACAAATACATTTTGCTGCTATTGTCAAGCGTATCCACTACAATAGCGGTAATGAAGGGAAAGCAGTAGGAGCTGGCGTAGCTACAGTAATCATCATTAATGTCTTTATATACATATATATGTATATGTGTATGTATATCTTACAGTACATGCGGTGACTGTAATATAAACTTAATGGTAGTTGCTGTTTTGCACCCTACAGTCGAAGGGCGTTTCAAATATGCTATCGAAACTGGAATGCGGTATATGAAGGATCCTTGATTTGCGGCTGAAGTATTAAGAAAGTCTTTGGATGACGTTTATCTATCTGTCTGTCCTTTTATGTCTGTTTACCTGTCCGAATCCACAAAAAAGAAAAAAGCATTGCATTGTTTTGAAAGAAATTTGGTACTGATCCGTTCTTGGAAGAGTATGTCCTCAAGTTCAGAGATGATCCGTATTAAGAAAACTCTTCAACCGCTCTAGCCCCACGAGTTCATCTTCTCGAATACATCTTCTCTAGGATAGCTTGCGTTTTATATATCTTAAGGAATATTGGCTTGGAAAATATATTACTCTAAAATTTGTATATAAACCTCAATATTGTTACTTGATGTAGAGTATTGATTAGTCGATGAAGTCTTGTAAGTCAGGTTTCTCACTTCTTTTTCTATGAGCTTCATTGTACGATTTGCTTTTTGTGCCAATGTATAAGGATGTGTGTACATATATGAATTATGGCTCACCTCCAAAAAACCATTTGGAAAAGGCTAATGGATGAAATTTTCTTTTTTTTCGTTTTTTGGCATTCTCTCTCTCTCTCTCTTTCTCTCTTTCTCTCACTCCCTTTCCATTTCTAATGCAGAATTGTTTTTCGATTATACTTTGAGGCTTCAGGCACACAAACACGTAGTTACTCACACAAACTCTTACAGAATCATATATTTTTATATATTTTTATACACTCACCGTGAAATTCAATTATTGTGCTATCTGAGCCTTTTACTTGTGCATTTTCTAGTTACACTTCAATAGACGAAGACTTCACAGACAAAGGTCAAGGATTAGTTGGTAAACAAACATTTTTCAGATTTAAATACTTGTACACAGTCTGGGAATTCACAATTAATGCCCACATACTTTATTTGCCTCAGAGAGAATAGAAAAAGGAACTGGCGAAGTTGATATAAAGGTTTCACATTTGATCCATAATTAAGAATAAAATGTCAGCCATTTCCTACGTGCTCTTACTTAACCAAAAAGTATCTTTTTAAATTTAATTTTTTGACTATACTAATTAGTTCAATTTGAGAAACTTCCCATGAATGAGCTGATATTATAAAAATAAAAATCTGTATCTTTTGGGACAATTTTTATTAAAACAAGAAATTTTAGGCTGACATTTTTGCTTTGTTCATATTAAAGAGCAACCGAAGGAGAAGAGCTCTTTGCTATCGGTATCGTCCGTAAAGGGGTTGCCACCAGAACTAATTTTCGTGAAAATTGTGGTTGAAGAGTATTGAAGAAATTCTCTCGATATATCCGTGCATATTATGTATATGAATACAAAATGCATTATTTAATACTTTTGTAGCATTTATTATAATTTTTCGATTTCTTTACGAGTATCATGGAAAACAACCTTTTTGTTGTTTACTTTCTTCTATTAATTGTGTATTTCTTTTTTAATTTTAGCGCTTTCAGTCAGTAAAAAAAGCAACTTGATCTAAAAATCTGATTACTTGTATGCATACTAATTCGATCCTTCTAAACACAACTTTGTAAAAGTAAATTCAACTTAATTCCTTTCGCTTCAGCTCGGATTCGTGTGTATAAATACATTTCACTCATTTAATTTTCATTTCTTCTTTTTGTCGCTACTGCCTTTCTGTTGTTGTCCTGTCTATTCCTAAATCAGCATTGTCCCTGTGGTTCATTTTGCCCATATCAGCAAAAACTTTAATTTCCTCACATCGAAAGACAGACTAGCAAACATACACAGCGCCTACACTCGCACACACGTCTAGGCAACTTTGCACACACACATATACAGAACATGTCCTGCCAAAGCGCTTAGCAAACGCATGTCAAATACATAAGCGTCAAATCTGGCTACACAAACGTGACCACTTCAAATGACAGGGCATGCGAGACAGTTCCCTGTTGTTCATTTTCCCACCCCCTCTACGTGGCTGTCCCCGCCCGTTCCTATTGTCCATATTGCTCTTTTGAAGGGGGCGTGTTTGATGAACAGTTCGGTGCCTCTTTGTTAATTCAATTTCCATGCAATCACAGTTTGTGGTTTTTATGCGCTACGTTGCCATGTTGTTGTTTTTTTTGGTGTTGTTGTTTGTTGTTTTTGTTATCCTGACACTGTTGTCGACTGCGACTGAATTCGCAATAACTTGGACAACATCAACATCGACTAGGGAAATTCAGCAAGAGTGCACACAGGCGCACACCTCGCAGCAACAACAACAACACGCATAACAACAAATAAATTTACAGCAACAATTGCAGCTACGAAAGCCACTGCAACAAAGCAAAAATGTGCGTCAAATTTCATTCAAATTAAAGGACTCGTTGTCGTTCTCCATAACGGCAGCAGTAGCAGGTAGAAATGGCCATCACCCTCACGTGGCAGACGCAGAGAGGCGCAAAAAAAGACTTTTTTGGTATTGATTAAATTTCAGTTGACACCGTTACTGGTGTTTCTGGTTCTGTATCGGTGTGTGTCCAAATACTACAAAGTGGTCAAATCGCAGTGCTCATATTCCGTTGTCTACCATGTTCGCTAATTATTATTCCAAGAGTCTCATTAAATACGGTCTGCAAGTTTTAGATATATTTCCTCTTTTTTTTATCTGTTCTGCCTTCTCATTGCACTCTATTCCTTCCTTAGGTTGCTTCATATTCTTCTGTGTTCAACTCTTTAGTTTTTCCATATGTTGCCTTCTCTTCTCTTTTATTTCTTTCTTTATTTCAAATCCATTATGTTTTTGCTTCTCCTGTACTGCCTTCAAAATTACCTTCTCTTCTCTCTTCCATTATTTGACTTTCTGTTTTGTATCCTATGCAATTCTTTCCAACGCTCTCCTATCAATAGTAGAAGAAGACGCGTGTTAGTTTGTGAAAGGCTGTACATACATGAACAACATACATACATACTTATGTACATATATTCGAAAAACTTGTTAAAGTTGAAATTGTAAAGGATTGCAATCCAATTTGTATGGTAAACCTTAAAAGATGTGCAAATTGGGCTCACACATTCAGATTCAGCATATCAAAATTTTTTGTATTCCAAAGCCCAAATTTGTTCAGATTTGTGCAGTCTTTGATATTACGCTTTTGAAGAGAAGAGATTTGAAAACAATTAAAATTTTTAAAATTTTTTAACCTTTTCGTTAATTTTAATTTCATTGCCTGCTGCACTTTCATTCTCCCATAGAAAATTCAATTTGCAGAAGTGAACTATTACTTTTTTATTGCGTCTCCTCTGTAAAGCTGAGCCGAGTCCTAAGGTTGCCCTAATTCCTGACAGTTTGAAACGAAATTTTGGAAAGTTCGTTTTTGCTGTTACTTTGTAAAGTAAAGCAAACTGAAAGACTTAGCACAAATACGAATATGCACATACAAACACAAGTACAGGCACTAAAACAAATACCACGTTGCACACCTATAACAATAACAACAACAGCAACAATAATAAACGCCAAAGTTTAAACTGAGTAGAAGTGGGTAAAATTCCCAGTGCAACAATTTCGCTATAGTTTTGAGAAATTTTTGTTGTGGTTGTTGTACTTTTGTTTCAACATAATTTCATGTTGAGTTCTTTTGTTTAGTTTCTAAACTTAATTATAAAGGTGAAATTGGCAAGCAGCGCTACGTGCACTACTACTACTACTACTACTACTAGCAAACGCACGCACACTTACACACACACGCACATTTCATACATTTAGACATTAGTTGGAGCACAGTTCGCAGGATACGTCAAGGAAATTTTGAACAATGTAAGCTGTAATTGAAGCCAACAGCAGGAAACTGCGTGATCCGGGTGCAAGGCACAAGAGGGTTAGAAGAATGAGGGGGAATAGCTGCAGAAGTGCATAAACCACAGAAAAAGCAACTAAAAGATTTCACCAAGATTTGCCCCCCCAAAAACTGAAAGTAAACCAAGAAGCCGCAGAGAAATATTGTTTTGAATTTAAACACGCACACATTTACAATTCATGAATCTGTGTGTGTGAGTTTCTATACTTGTAAACTTTCACATTACCATTACGCAGAGCATTTACTATATTCACTGTGTCTAACAAAACAGAGTAATCGGATTTTAAAATTATAATCCGAAAATTGATGGAGGGAAAAATTAATTAACACCGAGTTCGAATATGAGGACGCTTCTCTACTCATTTGGGAACAAGGTGCATGAATTTCAAGATGAATGAACACTATTTAACACGTTATCAATTGAAGACCGACTTATAAAAAATAAGAAAATAAATTTTGCCAAAAAACTTGCAGCTTTCCCAGAAGAAGGTTACGGAAGACAACGTGGGCACTTCTATTGCAAATCACTATAGCGAGATAAATATTTCGTATTGCCCTCTGAAACGCAGGAAGTATATTTTTAATAAAAAATGTACATACAAAATTGTTATTACTTATACACGAAACTGATTGTATAACTACATTTTTTTATCAACTAATAATTATACGCGGTTTGTGAGGATTAAAAAATTTCTCATCATTTGAGTCAGCGATATCTTTATACACATAGCTTTTGTATGAATGCTTCGATCCTTATGCAACTTTGTGGAAGTGTTCCTGATTATTATGTACCTCATTCAATGAATGTTATATAAATAATCATTACGGTTTTCGAACAACCCCTTTCCGCCAAATTTATATTCATCCCAAGCCCGCTTACAGAACAACAATATCTGGAATAAATAAAAAATTTCGAATTTTTAGAGCGGTTTCTAGATTTAGCACAACACTAATAAAAAGCAAAGTGAAAAGTGAAAAGTTTTAGCTTGCAGCTTGAAAATTGCTACAGTGTAAGCTCGAGGGGGAAAAGAGGGGAATAGAAAATAGAGGAGAATGTAAGCGCATACATTTTCCCACTCGAACACCTACTTTTCATGGCACATCTCAGGCGAATAAAAAAATTAGAGGTGGTGAGTGTGAGGGCCCTTTCAAATTCAATTCGTGTTAGTGTGAAATTTTGCAAGTTTGAAGTCTCTATTGTGACTTGAAGCTGTTTCCCTTTTTTGTGTGTTTTAATTGCATTTGCGGAGGGATTGTAGTGCTGTGAAAGTGTTCAAGGATTTTCACCAAATGGCACAAGGGTCAGAGGGCTAAAAAAGAAAAATCGGATAGAGGTTAAATAGAAAGAAATTATTTTATGGGACTGAGAGTATTCAAAATTTATCTCCTTTCTCAAATTTTATCTCATTTTTATAAGCTTTATATTAGGTTCACATCAGGTTTGTATGTCGTCAAATATAGTAATCAATTTTTCACCCACTTCCCGACTACTTAGAGATTTTATGGGCGTAGGATAAGGGGCGTGGCACTTTTTTTTTATCAACTCCAGATTTGTGTATAACTTTAGAACTACACATCACACATCAATGAAACTCGGTAGGAACTTACTACATATCCATATCCTTCTACTGAGAAAATAAGACGGGCACTGGATAAGGGGGCGTAGCACCCCCATACAAACAAAATCGTTTAAATAGAATAGCTTTGGAACTAAAGGTCGTGCAGCATTGAAATTTCGTATGCAGTCGCCTCTTGGATGTGTCGTCCCACTGGTAAAATTTTATGGGCGTAGGATAAGGGGCGTGGCGCTTTTCAAACATCTGATACTCATTGGGATATGCTGTCATTATGCAAATATGTATGCTTCCCATCGAATCAATGTGAACTGTGGTACAAGTCTGACAAATGGAACACAGGTCAGTTAAGGAATCCCGATTTCGAGGTGAATGAGGAAATAGATAATCAGGCTTTGTTTTTGCTCGAAGATATGTGTTACCTCATGTGCACCAGTAATCAAGTTAGGAATGCCAACGCCATGTCGTGGAATGAACGGCGGTTTCAATCGAGAATTGAAGCGTGAGCGTCAATACGATCGAGATGCATTGAACCAGTTAGTTTTAACGAATGTACCACTGCTGAACCCCCAACAGAAGGAAGTGAATGCAATTGCTGATGGAAATGGTGCCTTCTTTTTCCTTTGAGAATTTTGATTTGATTTAAGATTTCAGAGCTCTAAATTTGAATTTATGGGAGACTAAAAAGTAGAAAATAATATTATATAAAAAAAAACTTTTTAAAAATAAGCTTTAATTCATTTAATGTACTAAAATGTAAAAAGATACTGGTGACTTCGAAACAATTTATTTTCTACTTTTTAGTACATTAAATGAATTAAAGCTTATTTTTAAAAAGTTTTTTTTTATATAATATTATTCTTGTTTCGTTCTTCATCACTTTCAGATCTTTAGAGTATGCCTTATATTTTGTCCCCTCTTTTTTTCCGACTTTTTTTCTGTTTTCTTTCATATCGCTTCTAGATCTTCACAATATGCACCATATATCAAATTATGAAAAAAAAGTCTTCGTACTTTTATTTTCTACTCTTTATTTGTTCTCAGCCCTTTTGAGTTTCATTAATTTTTTTGCCGCTTCGAAATCTTAAGATATGAATATATAATTGGCACAACAGCCCATGTAACCGAGGCTTAGGGGTAGCGCAGTAATCAGTATTTAGCCGAACGGAATATAAAAGAGTTTCCTTATTGCTAAAAATACTCTCGGACAGTTAGCATTTCTCTGCAAAAAATCGCGCATTTAAATATCGCGCATTAAAATAATTAGGAAAGCAATTTGTTTTTCAGATGGTATCAGTCTGCCAGGCATCGAACCAATGATCTCACGCATCAGCGGCCGAACACATACTAAGCCACTGATCTTAAGAACGTGCATCATACTTATTCTTATTCTCTTTTAAATTACTCTTACTACTTGGAACCAATTAGAAGAAGTCACAAAAAATTTGAATTTTAGTTTCAGTCGAAAAGCTCTTGAGTAAAAAATTTTGGGGTGGACTTCTTTTTCCCGTGTGGGTCAAGACCTAGCTTTCTTGCATTAACTTGTCATATCCTACATTAACCGAATCCGAACGGGTTGAGAAGCTTTTCATGGCAAAGAATATTCTCGGAGAATCGCCAATTCATCGCGAGAAGTGGCGCCGCGCAAAGAAACAATTTGAAAACTAATTTTCTTTGTGTAAGATGTTACCGGACCGGGGGATGAACCGAGGTCCTCCGTGTCAGCGACCAAGCACTTAGCCCACTGAGCCACCGCGGCGCAGAAACTAAAAAATTTCCTTAATTGACTTAAAATATTTATGTTTAAATAAAAAATTCGAATTAAAAGTGTTTATTACGACTTTTCTAAATTGGTTGGAACTCGACATGACCTTTTCTAGTTAAAATGGAATCGATTCGTTAGAATTGAAATAATTGAAATCCCCAGGAAGCATTCTAAATAAATTGCCCAAGAAATTGCTCAGCGACTCTCAGCGGAAGTACATAAAACTTTAAACACTCTCTCTGCAGGGAAAATAAATAAAAGCGTTATTTGCTTTTGCGGCCCTGCGGCAAAAAACAAAAAACTAATTCAACTTTTGACACATTGAAGCTGTCGGAAGAGACACATACATGTACACATCTAGGTACATATACGCAAATAGACACACTCTCAGATGAAAAGACCGAACAAACATTTGCCTTGCTGCAGGAGTGGCAGAGTTCCAGGCGACAGCAGCACATCCTGTCTTGGCCCAAAGCGTGCACAGGCCAAAGTTTTAAGACATATTACTGCCAAACACAGTCTAATGCAGTGATGTTAACTTTGTTGTTGTTGTTGTTGCTACCGCTGTTATACTGTTCAGGTGTCACAAAAGTAGGCAATTGCAGGATTTCCTAACTTTACAGATTCTGACAGTGTCGACCTACCTCTACACTGAAAGAAAGAGAGTCATAATTTTATGTGTACTAAATTCGTTCATTGCTTCAACCAGTTTTTACATAAGTACTATATTAACCACATTTTATTTGCTAGCTTAGGCTCAAATATTTTGCTCAAATTCTCTCAAAAAAATTACCAAAGTTCTCGATAAAACGCTTACCTGAAATCTAAGTTTCCACTCCTATATTTACACTTAAGCAAAGTTCGAATGCTGCAGAATAAAATGTAAAAAAAAATGCTTAACGCATTAGATTTCCAATAAACATTAAGTGGTTGATACCGAAATCCGTTTAAAAAAAGTTATATTGGCAAGGCTGTAAATAGGGACACGTTAGTAGATTTTTAATTTCTTTTGAACTTGGCTTTATTTTAAGACATTAGCCAAAGTAAAATTTTCCAAAAAATATTAATCCCTTATGGAGAGTCGAATCGATATGAATAAATCGCTAACGGACAACACGAATATGTACTATAAGAATCAAGTGTTGTTTCTGGAAAACTTATTGACATCGAATTTATTTGTAAACAGTTAATATTATTTATTTTGACGGAAATAAAAACCAAACTTCCAAACTTACCACATTTGAGCAATTTATAAAAAACACATCCTTCAATATGTTGGCTTTATTACTAGTGCTGCTTGTAAGACAAATATATTGGTATATATTGGTATTGTTAGGAGGTCTTTATTGCGCGGATTGATCTATTGTGCTGGCCCGTATTTAACCTAGTTGTGCTAGGCTTTTAATAAATAGTAGCACTTTGCTGGGTTTGATGTTCCATATTTTCCGTGGGGGCACTGTGTAGGCTCTTAGATGGATGTTTCTGTATCTACTGATTATGGGGCAATCACAAAAAAATGTGCTCGGACGTTTCAGTCCCTGTCTCTTAGAGTCGGCACATATCCATGTCGGATAAACCCATCTTCATGAGGTGGTATGAAAGCCTGAAGAAGGCAAACATATTAGGTTAGGTTAGGTTAATCTGGCTGCCTAAGAAGAAGGCCACGCATAGACCCTGTTGGGTCCTTAGCGATACCAGTTGGAGTTCCGTTTAGGAGTTGTCAAAGTAGTGATCTGTCATAATTTTGATGTTTTTCACAAATTCCCAAAGAGGTTTGATGCCCAGTGCAAACATATTACATAATATATAACTCCAATTAAAAATCGTATTTTTGGGCTTAGATTAAAGTTCCCGATTTCATTATAAAAACTGAATCGCAAGAGAAATTTCCAAACAAATTTTCATTAAATGGAAGCCGATAAAACCGATTCAAAATAGAAGTTTAAAAAATCTTAATCAGATTCGGCATACACAAGCCGACTTGGCATACTTTAGAAAATGGCTGCTTAGAAATTTCGCAAACTCACTAAACTCGTCTGATTTTTTCTGTGTGCAGCATCGCCTGCTTTCCCACCAGATTTGCTGACCGCAATCACGTACGAGAATTCTACGCTATTCAAAAAGTTTGTGTGCCTAACTCGAACGACTGTATTTGGCATGAAGAAGTTGCCTCATGTGCCGCTCGTCTGTGCGTCTGTGTGTGCATGGGCAGGTTGCTCGTATATGCCACTGTCAGCGTTGATGTTGTCACTGCTGTTTGTTGTTGCTGCTGCTCTGACATTTCGGTTGGCACAATATGCGTGTTTAAATGCTGCGCTGCACATACACAGGCGCACACAGCTCTTAGCTGCTGCTCCTGCCTGCTTTTATGTGCCAAAGTGCGGTAATTCCATTTTTTCTGCCTCTGCGCGACTACGGCTGCTGCCCCTGCCTCTGCTGCAGGTGCCATTTGTGTTGTTGTTGCTGCCACTTTCAATATTCGTTGGATTTGATTTTCTCTTGTTCTGTTTTCTTTACGCTTTTAGATCAGCATGGTCATTTTTGGTGCATTTTTGGTCTTACGCTTGTCAAAGTTGCCATTTGGCAAATGCACGTGAAAAAAACTGTCAAGGAGTATGCGGAACAATTTGGAACAAATTCAAGAAAATTGCAGAGACCAATTGCAAAGGGCATCCCATGCAAAATTGCCACAGAAAAACGAAAAAGGAAACACAATTTTTAAAAACCTTGTAATAATAAATTTATATAGTATTTTAATAAAAACTTTGAAAGCGCGAAATCGGAATTGAAACCGGAACTGGAATATAACTCGAAATTAAATTTAAAAAATGTGTTCTAATAATCCTCGTAACTCCAAATTTTAAGAAAATCGAATCCAATTAAAGGAAAACAAATTTAGGCACTGCAGTAACTCAGTTGTGTGTGCTCGGTCTCTGATGCGGAAGGTTGTAGCTTCAATACCCGGTAGACTCATGCCAACTAAAAATCGGTCGTTTGCGTACACATTGTTTCTTTGCATGGCGCCATCTCTCTGGCGCGAGAGCTGCAAACTCTCCCAGAGTATTCATTAATATTAAACAACTTATCAATGCCATACAAGCCTGGCTACTGAACAAATATGTAGGTCCCGTGCTGATATATAATGAGCACACACAAGTAAATGCGAGAAGGCTAGGCCTAAGTCTCGGTTACACGGGCTGTTGCGCTAATTATATTTATATATGGGATCATTTTATAGATGTCAGATTCTGAACTAAAGTCGACAGCAACAATATTAGCGAGTATAAGCGAGCGAAAATCGACAATCAAAAACAGTTCTATAAAAAAATTTACAATATAATTCCTTCTAGTAGAGTACTTCGAATCAAGAGAATCATCATTTGAGTTTGCCTTTCCGGTCAAAAACCTACTAAAAATCGAAGTCGGATAGAAAATCGAAAATGAAGTTAAAAAATTATATACAAATGTCTATATAAACGAGAACAGAAATTTGTATACTTATGACAAAAGATGTTTATAAATATTGAATAAACAATTCCTTAAACGGCATTTTTGATGTAATCTTATTATTTTTAAGCGTACTTAAAGCTTCTACTATATTCACTTATGCTAGAAGAATATATGATATAAATAAACTTTTTCGAATAAATGAAAATTACTTCTTAAAGATGTGTGCTTTGTTACTTTCTTCATTTTCCAAAATGCAATGCAGATAACTGCCAACGCGCTTAGCTTTTTTCTCAAGAGCTCCACCTTTAATCTTTTAGCTCCATCTATGGTACGAATCCCAGTGCGTCGATATAATCATATCCAGATGAATCTGCAGACTTTTGTTGATTTATACTTATAAATTGTACAGAATAAATGGAAGAAATATACTCTTAATAATTCAGAAAATGAAAGCATATCAACACAAACGAACCGACAGAACAGAGCACATAAATTTAAAATTATGACAATTTCAAAACTACAAATTAACCTCAATACACAGAAACACTCACAGAGCGACACACACACGCCTTAACCCCCTTCGGCTGATTATACGTAACTTTACCTGGCCACTTAACTTTGCTCCGACGCTGCTCGTTCCGTCGCCTTATCACCAATGCTACAGCTCTGAGCTGCGAGGCACTCGCTTCAACTTGCTTTAACTTTACTTTTGACACACAAAAAGCAGCACGAAAAGCACAAATTATGAAATGTGTCACCAAATGCTTTCAACTTTTGCACGTCTGCAAATTTTGTTCTGTATCCGCACGCAGCTGTGCGCTCCCTCCCTCAGTTCACCAGCTCCGTTTCAGTCTCCATAGTAGCTTCCACTTTTCCTGAGCTTTTTAGCACTATCCTTTCTCCTTTTAAATTGCTGTCATGCACAAAAATATTTCTGCGCCTTAAAGAATGTTTGCTTATTTGCATGCGCCAGTAGCGCCCTCTGTCGTGGCCTCTTTCCCTCACCTCTCAGCCATTTCCTACTGCATTTTGCTTAAACTATTTACGAGTATAATGCAAAAATTTGTTTCCTGGAATTTATTTTGATATTCTGTGCGCATTTTATGCTACACTCCATTCCACACGCCCGCTACCTTTTTAAAGCACCCCCTCTGCCGTCGTGCCAAAAGAATGCTACTTTATGTGGCATTCTAACGAAAAAATGTCACTAGTGTGCAAAAAACAATGACAACACACAAAACAACAACAATGCAGCCAAAATTACAACAAGCCCAACAAGGCCAAAATGCAGAGCAGGAAAAAATGTGGCCTACAAGAAGCAACATGGCACTAACTCAGCCGCTAACAAACATACATTAATACACACAAATATATACGCATACCAACAAACACTAAAGGAAGAGCAACCGGAAACGGAACCTAAAAATTTTCCTAATTTATTTATTGTTAGCGCGTGATTAGCGTAGCGATTTTAAACGGCACACTATAACTCAGTGCTGTTTTTAGTTATGTGCGGTAGCCTGGGCCCGGACTGAGGCTTCCCTCAAAAGAGAGCTTTATTTATTTAAAGAAATTAATTTAGCAATTAAAATAAATGTTCAGAAAGGCGAGAAAGGTTCAACAGCTAAGTAGAAATATCATTGAATTAATGTTATAAATAAGGGATATCTCGCCCTGCTAAATAAATCAGTTACAAACTTAATTACAACAGCTTGGTTTTTCAGCAACTTTTAATATTCATAAGTATTGTAAAATCGAAATTTAAATTCACTATTGAAAAAGTTAAGTACACAGTGGAGACACTTATTGCCATTCCCTAGGAAGATATGGAGCTTTCCAGTCTCTTAAATTGTTACTTGCTTTGATTTTACAATTAAATTGAATTGGAAATTTCAGAAAGAGCTCATCTCCGAACGTTGAAACTTTTCAGCAGACAAGAAACTGAATTTCTTTTGAACTATTTGACTTATTTATATCAATATATTTTTAACCACTATGAAAACCACTCTCGCTCATTAAATATCGAACTATACATAGATCTTCATTGAAAAAGAGCAAAAATGCAATTTTGGAAAAATAATATAACAAAACTAAAATAAACTTAGTTCAAATTATAAAACAACCTTCAACATCGGTTAAGCTCAGTGGCCTTTTGCACTATAAAACGGCACAGTGGAGCTCGTTAGCATACTAGCATTGTTGCTGTTGTTGTTGTTGTAACAGTGGTCTCTTTCAACAAGGAACAAAATAAATACCGCATAGAATAAGCTGCCCGACATTGGCCCCCGTTGGCATAAACAAAGTGACAAGCCAACAACCATAAAATAGCTTAAACTAAGAAGAAGAAGAACGAACAATACACCATACACACATATCTACGACAAGAAAACCACCAGCAAGAACAACAACAACTGCACAGCGGATTTTATGCTTGCATAAAATGCATTTTCGCGCGTAATTTTTGGTTAGACCGCATTATATCCGCTTTGGTGTTTCCGTTTCCACTTGCTACTATACGAACCAAAACAATAACATCGACAAAAACAACAACAACACACCAGTGGCATGCCAAAAACAGCAAGCACAACAACAACAAAGCAACTGTGGCAGCATCAACACTGAAAAACTGTCACAGTTGCACTTTTCAAAATGTGAAATGTCATAAATTTAACCCTATATTATGTGATGAGGACGATTATCGCCAGCAACGCTGCCAGCGCCCTCTCATGGCAGCTAAGGGAATTTGCAGCGCTCTTGCGTGCGCTAGTTGGTATAATTGTGTGTGTGTTTTGATATATTTTAGCTGAAAATGAGAGGAAAATTGCGGTTATGAATAATGCTCGGCGATATTTCTTGGGGATTTTCGCGGAATAGCAACGCTGCGCGGTGGAAATTATTATAATGAGAAACAAAATTTGTCGTCTAGAATTTAAGTTATGCGTACTCATGCCGCAAAAATAATTGGCACTAATTTAAAATGAACTCGTTTATCCTTTGAAAGCTTGAAGAGAAGTATTCATTTCTCTGATATTCATATTCTGCCGTGACAATCACAAGTCACAACTTCACTTGGTTTTTTTCTATACGAAAAATAGAATTTTCCATAAGAAAAAAATCAATTGATACACAATATTGAGAGGTAATTTTTGGGACTTTCATTAGAATAGAACTGCCAATGTCGCTTTTCATCTGAATTTGGAAATATGTAGTCGTATTTTCCAGAATGATGTAAGACGTGTTGCTTAAATTATTCGATATACCCAACAGGAGCGCACCCTGTACATTATATGATTGTTCAGTCGCGAATTTGACAGTATTTATTTATGGCCCTCAAAGCTAATAATTTCGTGCTCTCTGCCACTCCTGTGTGTCAATGCATACATACACAATTCATACTCTTTGACTACATGTTCATATGCAGATTAAATTACCTCATTGCGAGTGAATAAGGATCATAGCATCGACCCAAGAGTGAGATTCAGGGCATGAAGTATATAAATGATATAAACAAATTACAATCCATTAATTTCTAATTCTTATTCTTATTTCAAAGGCAAAATTCGTATCCCTTCCAACCTACTCATGAATACTATCCCGTTCAGAGCTGCTCCAAAATGCTTAAAATAGTAAACCAAATAGTATATGTCTATTTGTTCAGAGATTCATAACTTATGCCACACAATATTGGGGAGGCAGAGCGCGCAAGCTGCCATATTACCAACTACCAAGAGACTTATTACTTATCAAGAATTTTATCATTCCATACCAAATAACAATTTTTACTACTCTGCGCATTTTCCCTTAGTTTCGTACCAAACTAAATGGACGGCGAAACAAAGTAGAAAAAGGTATAAACAAAACAAAACAAAGTAAAAGTTTGTGCGAAAAACAAAAAACCAATTGTTGTTGTAAGGTTTTGTATAAAGTTGCGAAACCACCCCTCCAATTCCCGGTTGCATGTTAGCCTGATGTCTTCATAACTTTTTGTAGGGGCATGCTTTCGAAGAGGTCGACGCGATGGCATGAGGGTATGCACTGCAATAAGCATGAGGTGTAGTTGAAGGAACCTGCCTGCCGTATGCCTAAACTGGTAAAATATATAAAAGTATTCGAGATTTGCAGGTGCCGTGCGCGTAAAATAATACACTGATTATCCACGGTCTGATGCGGAAATAAGAAAACATATTTTTAAGAGCAGCCAAACAGAGAAAAAGATATGGAGACAGCAAGGAAAAGGATGACATTAAACGTGACTGCAAGACAAATGTGCCACCACGTTGGAAGGAAGCCTCACAATACAATAGCAAATGTCAGCAAATACTAGACAGACAGCAGCAGGATGAGCGAACGAAGGAGATGTAGAGAAATGCTAAGCAGAGTGAGCGCACAGAAAGTTCTGCCGCAGACAAAAGCAATCAATGGAACATGTTACAGAAAGGAAGAAAGTCATATGAAAAGTTTTCGTACCCTTAACAGCACCACTTCTTCATCCATCGTACCCAACTCAAATATTGGCACTTCCGCTCGAATTTTGACAGTTGAGCAGCAACAATGTTGCATTGACTTTTTG
Organism: Neria commutata; assembly: GCA_963457695.1. Classification (NCBI taxonomy): domain Eukaryota; kingdom Metazoa; phylum Arthropoda; class Insecta; order Diptera; family Micropezidae; genus Neria; species Neria commutata. The sequence goes on from OY735246.1 coordinate 43,022,405, forward strand.
ACCAAGCGTGTGTGTGCGTGTGTGTGTGTGTTGATGTATGAATGTTTGCGTGTAGTGTCTTTAATCAAATTAGGTGCTTTGTATGCGAGAATGTGTGTGTGTGTGTGAGCAGCAATTTGTGCTTTTGTGTTCGTTGACGATAGACCGGAAATTGTTGTTACTATTGTCTACATACGTGAGACGCTGATAAGGAGCAAACTATTTTTTGGAAACATGTTTACAATCTTAGCAGCGCATCAATGTTGCCAAAGTATTGCTGAACAAAAGTACTACGATTTTTATGAATAAATTATCGCTGACGAAGGGTTCGCCTCTGATTGTGCAGTAGGCTTTTATTCTTTTCAAACCACTCGTTGATTTCGGACATATAACGATCCAAATATCGTTGTTTAAGAACAGCAGTATATATGTACATACATACATTAGCATTCTTCAAACAAACGGCAAAATCAAACTTTTTTTGGATAAAAAATAATATACCTCTTTTATTTTCTTGAAGAAACAAGAACATGATCACAGTTATCAACACTTAAAAGTGGGCCAAGTCATTATCATATCGCTATCAAAAGAAAGTTGTTCAAAACATGGTTCATGCATTTAAAATGTGCCCCTTCTCCAATTGGACCGACGAATCCTTGGGGAGAAATTGTGAGGTTCTTAATCGAACACGCCTAAGAAAACGGCCTAGGAAAACCCAGCACAACAAAATAATTATATATCTTTCAATATCGATAACTGTAATCATAATCGAAACGTAATTGCAATCAATAAATAACTAGCTCTGCTCAAAAGTATAAAACTGGACAGAACTGCTGCATAGTTTTTGGCTTGTAATACACTTTTGCTTAGTATAAGCCTTAAAATATGCGTCAGTTATTTAACTGCTTTTGCTTCCCGACTCACATGGCTCATACCATAACATACCAAAAACCTTGTTTATCTTCTTATTGCAGCCCATTATTTGAACACATGTCGAATAACTTTATTGCTGACATTTTATTTCGCTATTGTAATCGCATATTAATGGTGGACATTTGTAGCTTAAGCTTTTTCACAAATTTAATTGCCGATAAATACCACTTTTGCTCCCAAACACTTAATATCAATATCAGGGTTTATATGATGTGTATGCATATACATAAGTATACATTAAAAGCGCCACAATATCAAAAAAATAAGAACGTAATGAAATGTGTCAATAACACGTTGCAACGACAAATATAAGCAATTGACATTCGCAACAAAAACAACAATACCAACAATCACATAAACACTTACAACAACAAGATTAAAACCAAGTCAGCAATCCTGCCCAGCTTTAAGCGCACACGTTGAGATTGAGTTTTCACTGTATGGTTCATACCCAATATGCATTCGCCCTTAGTGTCGATTTGTTAACAAACACTTTTTGATGTGTCAATATCATTTGAAAACTCGCGATTTCAATAAAAAGGCAACATTTAAGAGCAAGCCTTATTTTAGAGTCAAAGGTGATCGAATTGCTAGATTATTGGCTTATAATTTAAAATTACATGTACATACATACATACATATGTATATACATAGTCGAATTAAATGCAGAATACATAGAAGCATTTTCCATCGCAATCTTGGAACAAAAAGATTAAAAAAAGCAATTAAAGCAATTTCTTGACATTTCATTTGATGTCAAATTGGAAGCAAGTCTAAAACAACGATTTAAGTCTGCAAGCATTTTTAATAAAAAAAAGTAACACTTGAGAGTAGTCGTTATATAAAAAATATTGCGAGTTCCAAGTTTTACGAATGGAATAGTGTTTTGTTTATTAATATAAAGATGACTATAAAATGAAAGAAATTGTTGTTATATTCGGACATAGAAAACGATACTATGTTTTTAAAAACCTATTTACAGTTAATACTTTGGTTTTCAATTTCCAATTTAAAGTTCAGTTTTCGAACATTTTGGTTCATAGTTTTTGTAAAAGCTGCAGTGATTTTTTCAACTTTGTCATATGCCAACAAATTGATTGTAATTTTCTTGCTATATGTTTAAATGCTTATTGGGTAATGGTGCATGTGTGAGTGTATACACTCCCTTACATTGGGGATACTCAGCCATAAATGTGGCATGTGGCATATGGCAACGTGGGTGTGAAAATTATCACGTCGCATGCGACAAACGCAGAAATAGAAATATGTAGTAGTGGAAAAAATAAACCAAATTCACAAAAACAAAAAACAAAAACAATCAAACTGGCAGCGCCCAACTAACGTTGCCACATTGATGTCCAGTTTTGTTTTTTTTGCCGGAGCTGGAGGTCACACCCCCGGGTTGGCATAAAACGTGCTCGAGACATTTAATTGCTGTCACTGTCGCCCTGCGCACACGCTTACACATCCATACATGTATATTGACAGGCAGTGAGTGACCTTCGAGGCGAAACTTGCCCGCAAAGTGTTTTCTTGCTGCCAGCGTGAAAAGGGTTCCCGAGTTGGTGAAAGGTGTTGCCGCATTTTGTTGTATTGCTGCCATTCGTTTGCTTTACAATTTTTATTTAATTTTCAACACTCCGACCTACATACTTTGTTTTGCCTTAGCCTCTGCAGCAGCAGAGGGGAGAAAGATTGTAAGGGCCACATTACAAATGGCTGACAAATGGTTGACATTTCGTGGGTACGTTTGTTGGTTGGTTATTAATGAATTGCAAACAATCAAATTGATTTATTTGCGCCCACGTTTAGTTTATGTAGTTATACAGTTAAACGACATGCATAGCGACATTATATCACACTATATAATATTATAGTGGAAATTTACACAAGAAACGTGAGCAGATGTTTCGATATCAATTGAAAATAAGAGAAGAAGAAGTATTTAATTGTAAATGATAAAAATTGAAACATAAATATTGCATAAAGAAATAATTTACACACGCTTCTTATTTCCTAAATATGTACCAAAATTCGGATTAAGAAAGTTTTCCATTTGTTACAATTTGAATTTTTGCAGGATTCGTGAAAATTTCGACGGCATAGAGTCCAATCAGATTGTTGGCAAAGGACTTCAGTCTTTCACTTGTGACGCTCGATAAGGCCTTATATACGATAACCAGAAAGCTGATACCATAGTAGTTGGCCCAGATCATGGGATCTCACAGAGAATACAGCGATTCCAATCATCGGGCATACGCTCTTCCGACCGTATTTTGCAAATGAGCAGATGCTTTCACCCGATCAGCTCGTCGCAACCGGTCTTAAACAGCTCTACGAGTAGTCTGTCCGCGCCAACAGCTTTGATGGTTTTCAGCCGCTGAACACCTTTTCCATATACACCTCACAGTTATTTGGAGAAATGTTCCCTCCACAATATCAGCGTAACCTGGGTCCGGTCCTTGGGCTGTTGGCAAACATTTTTAAAATAATGGTAACGATGTTCCATAGAAAAAGCAACGCGATTCCGATATTTATATTGCTATTGCTTCAGCAGCATGTTGCCGAATAACATGTTAAATAATGCAACAACCAAAACTCTAATATCAGCATTACCCCATAATGGTACAGCCTTATAAACTTTAATGCTCGATAGTAAAAATTGTTGGAAAAAGAAGACAATAGCAAGTATTAGAAATTTAACAAAAGCTATTCTCCACATTAAACATTTAACTTTAGCAATGCACAAGCATCGTCGCATAGAAATCCTCCAAGTTTTCAAAACATAATCCTCCAGAACAATGATATTACCTTTAATATATGCTGCCAAGTTGTGCCAAAGACCCATTCACATGTATTTTCCTTTATAGATACACATGCAAAATCAAATATGAACATGCATATTTGCATACATTTCCACATACTCAGCGACAGAAATGCGTATATGCATACATATATGTATATGTATGTGCAAAGTGGAACACAGATGAGAGCATAGCAGCACAACAACACAAAATTGCTACAACTAAAAAGTTTTAAATATTTCATATGCTAAGTTTATAGCAATAAGGTAGAAATTCTCGGCTTCTTAAATATTTATAATGCGGTTAGACGTTAAGCAACAACAACAAAACCAACCATAACAAAAGCAACAACAATACCGCTGCTCATGCTACCAACACTGGCAGCAATTGTTGCATAAGTTGCAGCCACTTCGACAACATATTGCCACCATTACGCTCCGCAGCCTGAAAAGCAACACGCTTTCCAGCAACAGTGCCGTCAATATAAGGCCTGTGCTCGTGACTCTTAACTTAAAGTAAATTCGACAGCAATGCAATACCTTATATGTATAAATGCTCTGGTGAGTATTATGGATGTTCTGAGCATATTCCGTTCACTAACAGCTAAATTTAATTCTTTTAAAAACGTTACTAGGCAAATGAGAGCCATTTTACAGTAAAAACAATCGAGATAGCTGTTTTTATGGACCAATTGTGGGCGTGCATATTATCCGAATTGGCCAATCTCAAAATCTGATCAAGGGGAGATATCAATGCGACTGGGCTCTGGCTTTTTGTTCAGAATGGATAACGCGTTTTTCTATAGTTTGATCCCAGAGTATTATAAAACCGGAAATCGAAAGAGAAAATGAAATTTTTATTACTATAAATGATCAGATTATTACTATAAACTTATGTACACATTTACCTGGAACGCCTCCTTAGAGGCATTACAATTATAGCACAAGCTTAGGTTAACCTGTTACCAGAGATGTGGGGTATAAAAGGAACACAAAATGCTATGCTCTAATCCGGAAGTGACAATATCTGACAAAAACTATTTCAGTTCGCTTAGGAAAGTTTATTTGTTTAAATTGTGTATTTTTGTATTTAGTTCACAAATTGTTTGTCGCAGAAAAGTTTATTCTCTTACAAAAACAATGCAGAAATGGGCCCTGCGACCCCAAGTACCTAAAGGCGGCGCTGCGCACTAGCATCACTTCTACTGTTACTACTCTTCACATTGCTTAAAATTGTTTCCATTTTTTCTTGCATAAATGCATTTGGTTATGCCACTTTCCACTTTTCTCACACATCAGCAACATTCTCATCATCAACATCAACACCGCCATCATCACCATCATCGTCATTGCCAACATCGTAATAGCACAAGTGGCGAATGAGTGTGTGTGTGCGTGCGTGTGTGCGTGAATGTGAGCTAGTATGCATGACTGAGTGAGTGACATATGGTTGACAAGGACATGCTAAGCGGGTTTTTATGCTGCTGTTGGTAGCCATTGCAGCAACAGCAGCACCACTAGCAGCCAGCTACAACTACAACAACTGGCAGCAGTCAGCCTTGGCATAACAATGTTGCCGCATTTTTATTCCCTTTCACAAACACACACACACACACATATTTCTTTGTCTTTTGTGACTTATTTTTAAGTAAAAACTCAGCTCAAAATCAATTCACAATTCACAAGAAAAATGCGCAAAAATTGTGGCAGTAGTGGGATTGATGGGAAGCGGGTTGGTGCGGTGCTGGTAAGTGTTGCAAGGCTAAAATCGCCAGGAATTTCAATGATTTTGCATGCATTTTATTTTAGTGTGCAGAAAATATGGAAAAACGGAGGAAAGTATTTCATTCGCAATCGCTACAAAAGAAGCTTTGTTAAAAATTTTTTCAAAAACACAAATACTGATTGAAAAGAATTTTAAAAGCCATGAACTCTGTAGGGCCGCTTTCGCTAAAATAAAAATGGCATAGCCGTTTTCATTTCGTCTATTCTGCACCTTAAATAGACTTACTTGGAATTTTACTTGAAGTAACACCCTGTGAAATATAGGAAAATGTTGCACATTGCCATTCAGGCACTACTAAAAATTTTTAAAATTTCTGTAGAAGAAAAAAACATTTCTTTAGATGCTTCTCTGATATTTTGAAATGAGACATAAACGATGTTTTTAAACGAAAGTGAAGAGAGAAGACTAACGAATATTTGAATTGGCTTTTCATCTTAAAGTTGTGCGCTGCGAATTTTTTCATAGCAACAAGCCAACATTTGTAAATTTTTAGCTGAGCTTTTTTGTAAATATTGTGCGATATTTTCCTTAAATACTCAGGGAAAATATATTTGTCAACCAACTATTTCGACTGATGCAGCAGTTGAGCAGACTTACAACCCATCCACTTAATAAATATGGCGAAGATTTCCCACACGACTCTGCTAAATTGTGCCTTCCCTTGCCTCAATTTTTGCTTCTACGACTTGCTGCGTAAATTTAGCAACCCTGTTTGTTAGTTTGAAATTTTCCACCTTTGCACTTTTATGAGGAAAACTCATAAACCCCGCTACAGTGGGATGATTGAACAAGAAAGGGAAACTTAATTAATAGCTATAGGTATATGAGTTTAGTGGCAGGGCTAGGACCTCCTACGAAGAAAGATAATTAGTAGGCAGGATAATGTAGCATATTTCATGGCGTATTTACAATAAACAAAACACAAGAAATGAAAGAGAAATAGTTCAAAAAGAAATAATATAAATAATAATGCCAAGTGAAATGTATACACTTTTTGTGTGAGTGACGGTATGCGTGTTGTTTTCAATATAAATTCATTTTAACAAATGCCTGTTTTCTAAGGGAAACGCACATTTGTGAAATTTGTCTGAAGTTATTTATCAAGTTTAAATTATTTCAGATCTTTAAGCACATTCACAGTTTACATAAATTTCAAAATTAGGTCAATATTATATTGGCACAAATCAAAGATAACGTTTCATAAGTCCTCATTTATACACGGCGAATAATCGCGATTCCTGCTACAGACTTATCGTATTCTCTTTTAAAACTCTGTTACATCACCTAGTATCATTTAAAAAAATATTTACATCAACTTTATGAAGTTCTTTTCCGTGTTTTAAAAATAACGGATTTCTTATGCCGCGCAAAAAAAAATAAAAAGAAACTGTAGAAATCGCTGGAACGCGCATAAAACATTAGTAAAGTTCCAGTAATTACGTATGCAAGTGGTGACCTCGATCTGTCCGGCGTCATCCAGACGCAAATCCAAGTTCTGGAATAGCACTTTGCCCTCTCATAGCGAGACCTGAGAATCCTGTGGCCTTATGTTCTTCACATATTTGGCCACGTAATTTAGAATTATAGGTGTGATGTAGGATTCAATTTTAAACATTTTATGCTTTCTTTTATCAGATCCCGAGTCTAATCAGCTGAACAATTTTTCATATCACACAAATTTTATACGCATTTTTATAGGTTTCAATGGGTTTTTTGAAAATTATATTTATTTTGCTAACTTAAGAATTTAAGAATTTTAGACACTTTAAAATTTTAACACGAAAAAACCGATTTTGGCCACTTAGTTGTCAATTCAACGAGATGCTTTAGTTTTGAACTTGCTAATACATCGCAGGACAGGCACATTGCAATAATGTTTCAGCATGAAAATTTTCGTTCTGTGACCGAAACAGCAAAAAATATGGGAAGCAGCTGATGTTAATTTTGTCACAAACGAATGTTTTGCTAAAAATTCAATTTCGGTGTTTTTTGCATACGTTCATTGCGAGCAAATCTCCATATTTTTATAAAACCCGATTAGTTGTACTTTCAACATACATATTTGTTTATTTCTCACAAAATATAAAAACCTCGAACAGGCAATTCTTCTACCATGTTAGTTTCCAAGGCCTTTCCAACAGCTGTCACGGTGTTAGAAGCTCTGGATTGATTTTCTGCTACAGTGCTTTCACATAAAGAAGAAGAAACTCTAGGATAAATATTTACATTTACATATTTACGCATATTATGTAAATATACGATTTTCTGGGCCGACTGAAGTTGAAGTTTCTCAACATCAACATGTTGAACATAGACAGACAGCTGATGGCTGATAGAGTCAAAGAAGCAGCTGATTTTGAGAATTTACCTACGCGTGAACATAGCGAAATTTTTACTTTGCCGCATTTGAAAATTGAACAATGCAACGCTTCTCCAACTGTGCGGGATCGTTGTTAATGCAGTGATGCCACAGCTTTGGGTGATTTAAGAAGAAATTGAAAGATTTGTATTAAAATTTGGCGCTTTCGAATTTATTTAAGTAAGGTTTGGAAAGAAGTGACAGAGAGCGAATATGACAGGGAAGGCTGAGTCAGAAAAACCGCATTCCCCTTTCTTCATAAATCGATATCTGTCCGTGTGTATTTAACCATAATTTTGACTGTGTGGCAACTAACTTTATTTTTCGAGAATTTCCTTCCACTTCATTCTTTCTCTTTTTAAGTTTAACAATATAAGTAAAAGAAATGTATTGGTTAGAAGGAGTTTTGCAGCATACACAAACTATTTGTAGTTTAGTAGATGTCAAAGCTTTATTTTCTTAAGCATCCCTACCCAATTCATAGCATTTCTGGATGGCGGTAATGTTAGCCCTTTATTTAACGAGAACTTCCGCCAATTGAAGTACCGGGCATCCAGGTGTAGGTATTTCTGTAAATCGTGGTCTAGGTACGTTTTCGAGGATCATCAACTCGATATTTTAAAGGGAAAAAGATATTAACGTAATTGTTTCCGACGAGAAGAAGGTACTCCTGGCAAAAAATGTTTGAATATTTTTTATTGCAAATTCGGTTATGAACTTACTTAATTTAGAATTTTTTGTATGCCCTGATTTGATTTGTCCGAATTTTTTTTCTTTTTTTCTTTCCCTATTTTAAGAGCATTGGAGTCTTTCGTGACAAATGCTATTAATATATGAGATATATGTATATTTTGTAGCATTAGGATGCCAATGAAATACATATTCTAATTAATGTTCATCTGCTATACGACTTTATTTGTATGTAAGCTGATTATATTCCATTTCTTTTGACATTTACAAGAACTCACCATATCCGGAAGCCGGTCTTAAATTGCTACCTCGAAACAAAGAAGAACACTTAACACGACATGACATTTTAATATACATACACTTTTACCTTCAAATTGTAATTTAATAATGCACTTCAAATTTCAATTAGTTGGTATTGCTGTTCTTTATAAAAAATTAGTTAATACAAGTTCCTGAAAAAGCAACACTAATTCTTTTAAAATCCATTTTCGTATACATTTGGTCTGTACATGGACTGACATTCTTGTCTTCACGATATATCCCTGATCTAAGTGTCTAGTTCATACGGTATAGTTAAACGGTATAGTTAGTCGTAAGTTATTTGGGGGGAATGCTGTCCCCATAGCCAATTTCCATTGTGAATTCAGTTTCAGCAATGTTAAAGTGAATTAAGTGGAATTAGTCCTAAGCCTTTTCGTACTACCAATTTTTAGCTATTGCACGGTCGTATACACTGTAGGGTTGGCCTGCTCTTTCTGCCGAAATAGCGTTAGCCGAGAACAAAAGGATTCCAATTAAATCCGCTCCAAAAAAATTAAATAAAAAATAGGCCATCATCATGAAATCTACCACGGCAATCTGCTACAAATAAAGGAACAACATACATATAAACTGACACACAACCAAACAAACAAACAAACTCGCTCAATTTGTCGGATGCAAACAAACATTGCAAAATAAATGTGTGTGTGTGCATGTGTAGTGAGAGATTATCAGCATAAAAAGGCAAATTGGATTTTAATTATATTTATGAAAAATCAGATAACGGTATACAAATGTGACGTAATAGTTACATACAGGAAAACAGAGCCAACAACAAGCAAACTAACAGTAAAGTGATGTGTGCTTGCGGTTGAAAGCACTTCTAAACGGTAGGTATGTACCTAACATACCGCATTTTCACGCCAGTGAAATTAAATTACCGGAAATTGGGCAAAATGCAATTAAAGAGTGCAATTAAATAATTAACCCGAAAAATCAGAAAAGGAAACGCTTAATAGCAAAAAGTCATTAAGGTATTGCCGCACATTATTAAATCAAACCGCACACACATATGTATGAATGTGTGTACGAATATGCACACGCTCACTAATATCGAAAACCGCACACACACGTAAAAGTCATAACATTTTTTATTGATTTTTGTTTACCTCCTTTTTCCTGCGCTCACTTCCTTTGCTCATTTTCTTTAAGGCTCTGAACCAAGCCAACGTATTTTCTTTTGCCTGCCTGCCTTTAAGAACTCCTGCCAACAAAGTGTGCGTGAATGTGTGTGTGTGTGTGTGTGTAACCACCCCTAAAGACTGCCACTAAACGCAGCACCCTATCTGGCCCAGTCAGTTATGCGCTGAGTGGCATGCGTCCAAAGGGGGCGCCGTAAATTGCTATTTACTTTAGAGTTCGTTGCTCAAGCAAGCAAAAGGGAAAATAATTTCGCTCATAGTCGAATTGTATGCGCTATAAAAACATGCTTAAGGCCTATGCAACTCTAGCGCCGCGGCAACTCACCCACAAGCCATGCAATCATGCCTGCCAAGAACTCAAACGCGAGAAAAATTTGTCTAGGCATAAATTTGGCAGGCAAAAGGAGGCAAAGGTAGAATTTTTAAAGGATATTTAATGCTGAAGGACTGCACGTGTTTGAACATGAAATTTCCCACTATGCAGTTTGAGCGTAATTTCCCCGTGAGAGAATGCATATCCCTGGTGTGCTCTTTTCAACATTGACGCAGGCGCTTCGCAGACTTTTATTTAGATAGTTCTTTGAAAAAATTCTAACGAGAGTTAGAGAGACCGCAGTTGCCGTTAAAATGGGTAATTAAATGTGTATTTTGACGTGGAATTTTACTGGGGTTTGTTCATAATTTTATTTTGAGAAAATTAGCCTTTTATCGTCGATATATTTAAAATTGTTAATTCTTAAGGGATTCAGGTTAAGAATAAAATTTCCATTTTATGCATGCTTGGTAATGGTTGGTTTGAATACCGTAACGAAAATGTATACATAGAGCTTTCGAAACCTAACTAATTAATACCTATATCTTTTATTCTATTTACAGATTGACTGTTAAGCTCAAGAGGTAAGTTGCCAATCAAGTTCTACCATTTTTCCTTTATGGGCTATCGATGAAAGATAAACATACATATTTTCATACTTAATTAAAAAAACATTATCTAAATTTTTAACGTGCATTGAATGCAAAGCGCGTTTTCATCACCGTTTTTTAAATGGACAATTTTTGAAACTACATGAAGAGTCGCAAAGGTAGTTTTAACGAATACAGTCACAGTTTGGAAACTGAAGAAACCGCAGATATTTGGAAGTGTTGATTGTGTCTTTTATTTAAAAATATTTCTCCTACAATGTTAGCGTTAAAAAAAATCGAGCAGCCTCCAAGTTTGACTAAAGAACACATACGGCTTCATCTTTTTGTTGGATCCCTCATATTCAAAATCTTTTCTTATTAACTATGGCAACTCTATCAGAGCAGAAGTGCTTCCTGCTCTATTTCCAGTTTGAGTAGCACTGTGCCGCAATCAGCAGATATTATTGTTGCACAAGCTGTCATCTCCCTCACTCGTACGCAATACAAAGGACAGAAACAGACACATCCCACTGAATCTGACAGTTCATTCCAGTTGACAAAGTATCGCGACCACTGAGCAGAGGAAATTGTACGTTCTTATAAGAAAATTGACGCGAAAAATTGTAAACCATGTGTAAAACTTGTATTTAATATATAAACGACTAAAAACTTTTGTAAATTTCAACAGATCTCGAGCCAAAGTTCGCGTAAAAAGCAAAAACAACGTCGGCTGTATGAGCCGCGCTGTGTATATTTCTCGCTGTGTTTGTGTGTGTGTGGTTCACTTTGACATTTTGGCTGATGAGAAAAAAATCGATTTGTTTACATGCGAATTTTAGGTGCGATTTCACTGAAAAATCACAAATTTTATGTTTCAGAGCAAGTTGCAAGTGATTGTTCGTAAAGTGTTGCAAGTTTTATAAGCAAAACTTGGCTGCCAGAAAAAAAGTTTATTACACTGATAGGTGACGACGCGAGAAACAACGCCGGTGTCCAGGCTTAGTATTGCTCTTCCTTCCTCCGCCTATTGTGCTGCTGTGCTGGGCCTTGTGGTGATCGTGCAGTTCGTGACTTGCCCCTTAAATCTTAAATAGTCAATTGTATTTTAAATATATCGAAAAAGATATTTTTGCTTTTGCAAAATTCTATTAATTTGGAAAAACGTTCCCGTAAGTGAAATCAAAACAAGTGAATAAAGTGGACAAGCAGAAACAAGTTTTTCCTATTCTTCCTACGCCTTTTTGTAATCTGACCAAAGCGTGGGCGTTCTTTCAAAAGCCAGTTTTAAACTTTTCTTGGTTGCTGTGGAAAGTGAGCTGCAGTTCAGTTTGAAATTCCTGCATATAAGCGTAAATTGAGTACAGTAAATAGTTCTTTAAAATGGAAAAACAAAAGCTAACAAAATATGTACAAATTGGATTCTTCTAAGCCTGCACTTGCAATCCTTTCTGATCACCTAAACCTTATTTTGCCGTGAATAAAAATAACTTCTTCGAAAATTCCGGACTTAGGATACTCTTCTTTGGAGCTGTTAAAATTTGGTGCTGATAAAGGTAAACTATCTTTTAATGCCTTAAGTGCAGTTGATCGCCGTATCGAAATTGAATTTGTCCCGTATTTTTGGGAATTCTTCATAATATTTTAAATCGCATGCATTTGACAAACTTTTCCTGTAAACCTTTGAAAGACTGCTGTGCGATTTGCTTGAGGTTTTAAGGTGTTTGTTTGTGATCATTCGGGATATATAATGAAAGTGCTCGATCTCTAATGGCACAGTCCTACTTACAATCCAGCTCAATTCAATCAAAAATTGGTTATTTTCTTTATTCTAGAAATTGATTACTTGTGTGACTTGTCGGCAATATACCTATGAGCCTTTTCTTAATAATTAAGGTACGTTCGAAAATGCAGTAAATTCGTGCAGTGATAGTAGCAGTACAGCCAACTTTAGTTGCCACTGCCCGATCAGCTGATTTCGTTTGCAGGTTGGCTGCAGAAACTTTTGTTGCATTAACGAACGCGATTCAGGATGGAAATTTTGGTTAACGCATTATTTGATAGTTGTCAAACTCGAAGTGAGAGTCTTTTAATAAATTTCAATAAAAAAAGAGTAAAACGAGTGAAAAAAGATATGTCGTGGTAAAAACCTTGTTGAAAAAGAGAATTAGATCCATCCCGAAAATAAATAATTACTTTAAAACAATAAAAACATATTCAGATGATGTATTCCATCTTTATACATGATAACAAACAAATTTTGATCCATTTATAATAAATTTTCTACGTTTCCATTTCGTGTTCTGTAACCGGCAACAGTAGGATAATGACTGCAAAAATTGCAGAAATTTGTCACTGCGGTGCCAAGCCGTTGCATTAACGAACGCGCTGCACGCGGCAGTATTGCGCCATTTTGCTTTTACGAACGCGTTGCTTTGCAGTGCAACCGCTGGGTTGCATTTACGAAAGTACCTTTAATTTTCGATTCGTGCAGTGACCCGCCTGTGAAGAAGAGTCTTCCGAGAGCAATAATGTTCGCAGGGTTGATATAAGGCTTGCCAATCCAGAGATTCCAACCTAGGTGTTTTGTGCCCCGGCTGAGAGTTGAACCGAGGCGATTCCGCATCAGCGACCATGCACTTAGTCCACTGAGCCACAAGTGATCGTAAATAGAGGATCTGACGCAGCTGATATTAAAGAATCTTTTGAAAAGTAGTACTTAAATTGTTCTTGTAGAAATTAAGGTATGTCAGACGAGAGAAGACTCCACTTCCCAATTGCTTACCGAGTCCGCGCTTCATCACCAAGCTGACATCGTTTGTGGTGGTAATGCTTCTATTGACTTTGTCAATTCAAGACCGAAATATTTTCTTTGAAATCCGTTTTACTTTAAATCCTTTTAGTAGAACAACACATGTTTTTTTAAGTAATCGTATTGAAGGAAAACGTCCATCTGCACCAACAACAAAGAAAATATTTATAAAAGAAGCTACATTTTAATTAACAAAAATCTCTGTTATTATAGAAACATTTTCGCACACATTGAAATTGCTATATGCTTATGCAAACAGACGTAAGAACGTAAAAGATATCACACACACACAGGCACGCGCATACATGCAACACATGCTTTCTTTTCAGTGAAAGGCGAGAAATAAGGAAATTTGCATAAGAAGAAACGGATATTTATTTTTTGCAGCTTTTCAAGGAAATTAATCCTTTTTCTTTTTCTGCAAGTGTGTTATTACTAACATGTTATAAGCTTAAGCTTCTGTGTGACCAATTGTGTGATTGGCTAGTTGGAGTATAAATTACTTTACTCTTCTATAGAGGTACTATATTTTCGGTAAAAAAAGAACAAGAATAAAAATGTGCAAAATATCTAGGTTCTATTTAATAGCTTCCAAATTATAAACTTCGATGTTGCTATTTCTGTTAAATTTTATACTGTCGCTAGGTAAGAAATGCTATAGCTTTCTCAATTGGTTGAATGTTTTTGTCCCCTGAATTAACCAGCTGCTTATTATAGATGAAGATCTTAAAAAAGTGCAATATCTTATTAAAATAGTACTTTTTATTAATCCTTCCCTTTAGAGCACTTTAAACAATCTTCATTTGTTCTTTATTTCTGTTCATCACATAAGCTTGCATCTATTTTGTAAAAACCCTCATAAGATGTGGAACAATGTACTTAATGTAAATAAAATCTTTAACAAAGAGTATCTGTTGCTTATTGGCATACAGCAAGGGTTGTTAAACTCAACTCATAACAAGGGGTTGATTTTTTCCCAGATGCCAAAAATGTATGTGCTTCAATCTGGGTAATCGAATTTCTAGCAATATTGCAACATTTTCCTATTTCCTTTCTTTTATGTTTGTGTAACCTTTTATGTTTTTGTTTGTGTTTTCTTAGAACAATTCCTTCTTGCTTTTTTAAAATTTAATTTATATTGTATCTGTAAATTGCTTTAGCAGATTTGTAGGGTTTTGTTAGAGAAAACTGATGTATCAACAGATTTCCTAAAATTCAGATTTGTACGAAATGTACAGAGCCATTGTGTTTTTCCTTGTTATATTGGTAATCAGCTTCATTGTGCTTCCAAGTGCCCAAAAGTGTTTCGATCCCAAACAACGGCGGGAAAAAAATTATACGAAGTGCTATAATTTCGAATTTTCAAATTCCCAAATTACAATTGCAATCCTGAAGCATTCTGATTTTTCATTTATTTTTTAGTCAACAGACAACAACATTTGCATGTTTCAAAATTACGGTGAAAAATTTGACAATTTTAAAGAACTCTTGTACCACAATAATTAAAACTAATTGTAGATTGTATATTACGTGTTTTTGTGGTTTTCTTATTGTTAGTGGAAGCATAAAAAAACCATAAGAATACACTTGGATCCAGTCTCCTAGTCATCCCGACCGGAAAGACCTTTTGTGACAGTTCTCCATGTATTTAGAGATCTTCATGAATTTGCAGCTTTAAAAGTTATGCAGCAATTTCCTTTGGGTATCAGTTGGCGATATCATGCGGTTGTAGGTATATATATATTACCCAGGTAATAAGGTTCATCTTCCTTAAAGATTCTACACATGCTATCCTATAATATACCCATGGTAGACATATGTACATATTTATGTTTCATTGTCCTACGGTGTCCGGTCAGGAATCGCTTTACCATTCGGATGCGCTTTCTGATAAGCGTTACCTGCTGGTTTGTTCTCTCCTTACAAGATGCTGGCATAAATGTTTTACCCTGCCGGCTACCTTCCGTTTTCTTACCTTGTATAACCCTTAAATTGACATCAAATTTGTTTGGTTTTGCCTCTGTGAGTTTTTTGAACACTTGATTTTTCCAAGGACGATTGAATCCATAACTATACACCGCTGAATTAAATCACCAATTAAATATTAAATTTGTCTCAATTTGTGAAACGAAACCTGCAGAAATCCTTTGAGATCAATTATTTCTGTTCGCTTTTCTACCCAACACTATTTATTTAGTCACACAAAAATTCTGCAAATCCAATTCAAATTGTTCATGTCACATTCATGCAGGAATGCGCACCGGAATCTGCCACAACTTTGCAGTATTTTACTTAAGCAGCTTTACACATTTTTCTGCCCCTCTCTCCCCTACCTTTCGCAACAAAATAAAGCGTTGACACGCGTTTTGCGAATTTATTTTAATTGCGCGTGGGTATTTTAAATTGGCGCACCGCATTGTTGTACCACTGCGCCACTGTGCGCCCGTCCGGACGCACGCCTCAACGCTAGAGGGTTGCCTGACTGTATGCTATGTGAATTGATTGTTTGAATGTTTGACAGTTGTAAAGTGGCTGTGGCCAATATTGGCTAGCAGACAGTTTTACAAATTATTTTCTCTACAATTTTATGCATTTCATTCTTATGTGTATTGGTTTGTGGGGGTTCGGTGGTGATAGTGTACATTTTTGCAATTAATTAAACAATTATTCCTAATTAATGATTACGGAACTATATTTTCAGCGATGTGATTCTTTTAAACTTCAACAAAGTGCAAAGGTCTGCGCCAAAGTTCCAAATTATTTGTCATAAATGTTAGTTAATTTATCGAATCTGTTCGCTGTTCAAAGGAAAGAAAGCAGAAATTTAGGGATCTTAAATACATATTTTATGATACGCAGATCTATAATTGCTTAGGTTTTCACCTGTTCAGAATTGGCCCAGGAATATGTCTAGCTTCCATATACATACATATAAATTTATCAAATGGCTCATACATATTTTGCGAATACATTTTTAAAGTAAAACACTCTGATATGTATTTAGTTTATATATATAGATAGAGTGAACCAATTAAAACATCATCTGCAGATATCTCGAAACATACGGATTGAAAAAAGTCAACTAGTAATCAATTTTGTTCGATTCGTAGAGTGCAATTGAATTACAGTAAAGCCTCGATTTGCGACGTTTCAGTTAGCGACGTTTCACATTGCGTCGAAAAAAATTGGCGAATAAATTTTCATCATTTCACATCGCATCGTAAAATTCTTAAGTTTTAATTTTCTGTATTAATAAATAAATTTATTAGAAACTGGAAATTGCTTTGTTTTTGATCAAATAACCTTTGGATTTAGCATTGGGACGTATGCATCTTCAATATTTAGCACACTTCCATGCAATTCGAATTGCGACGTTTCGCTTGCGACGAATTTTTTGGGAACCAATTAACGTCGCAAAGCGAGGCTTTACTGTATGTTAAAACTTACCCCCTAATTACGTGCCCTCAGGCCTGTGTGGAGAAAGACAACTTTAAGATATTAATGGGGAACACATAATTTTTTGCGGATTTGGATTTCCCAGGAAAAATTAGACTAATTTCATCTACGATTATTAATAGGCAGGTGAATAAATTGTGCTCGTAAAGTCAATAATATCACAAATACACCATTTGAATTTCTATTACATTATTTTACGTATGCATACAAATTTTTGTCAAATAACTCTTTTACATAAAAAGCTCACCGTTATTGTTAATAAAAGGATTTTATTTTCATTAGGGAAAAAAGCCGAAAGACTGCTTTCTAGAAAGTATATTTCTGTACTTGTCTGTACTGTTTCAACTACATAATTATTTCGTGTTCGTCGTATAATAACTTATAAATTTACATCGGATTTCCTTGAAATTTATCTAATTATTATACTACTTGTCCAAAAATACTCACTTGTAATATATTTGGATAGTTTCTGACAGAGAATTTTAGAAACTTAGTTCAAGCGGTAGGTTGCTTAACACGTTCCAAGAAAAAGCAACTCATCATATATTACGTTTATTAAGCACTGATATAGCCTGTATCCCACCCTAAGGCCATGTGAAAAATGATGTCAGTGAACGAGTGCAGTTATACATAGATACATAGATAGATACATAGATACATTCATAGTTAAACAATGCCTATCGTCAACTTTTGTACTTGTATTCGTAATTCATAATTAAAAATATTATGAATTTATAATTTGTATAGATATTGATATTTTCTACACTTCTGTCCGATCATTTGCTGTTCATGCAAACTTCTTTGAATATTACGGTTAATCATGTGAAAATGTATACACATTCCCCATCCTCTACGGCGCGCTGACGAGGCAACACCGAAGGGCGTAAATTTGCAATTTTCACACAACAGTTCGAGAAGAAACGGAGTTGATAATCGTAAAGAGGCACAAGTAGCTTGTAAACTTGCTAGGTTCACATAAAGCAGCCACTTTCAGGCGCACATACGCACTTCACCACTACATACACATGCTTGCAAGCATGCGGGAACACACGCTTATAGCAGCCGAGGGGCAACGTTGTTGACGAGCGCGGTATTAAATGTTTAAAATATTTATAGGCGCTTGAAAAATGAAGCAGACAAAGCGAAAGCACTTTTTCAGTTTTTTTGTTCCTTTCTTTTTTGCTGTCTGTTCCTGTAAATTCTCATATGCAGTAAATGTGAAAATTCCTTAACATTCGCACACACACATACATGCACACTCATTCTTACTTATTTCTCAAGGGGCAACCGACAGGAAATTAGAAAACGGTACAGGCAGGCGATAAAAATTCAACAAACAGCCAGCCAGCAAAAAAAGGAAACGAATCACGGAGAAAGTACAGGCAAATGCGCAAGCAGCGAAAGAAAGGCGACAACGTTACTCATTAATGGCAAATGACAGTGTAAAAGCCAATGACAAAGTCTCAAGAAAATGTCAATGAGCATAAAAAAAGCAAAATATATATACGGCGTACCCTACTTAGGAGCCAAGAGCCAAAGGAATGAAAAATTGTAACAAAATTGCAAATTGCAGCAAATTCTTTGAATTTTACTTTGCTGCCTTCATTGATTCACAGGATACCAAGGCAGGCGTGTATCCTTTGTAAATTGCTGGCCTCTCCCCTTTTTTCTTCTGCTTGCTTCAATTGCAATTGTCTTGTTATTCTCTCGAGCGTTCGTTATTTTTTAGGCACTACACTGTGCGAGCGCATATTAGATTTGGGCAGATGTTTGGAATTCTCTAACAGGGGAGTGGTGAAGGCAGTGTTAAGTATGTATGTACGTAAACGTTAATCATTTGCCTCCTAGACTCGAAACTTATGATGTGCGCAGAGTTTGGGAGTCGTTACATTATAAAATACCCCATGAAAAGAAGAAGAGCCTCGGAAGGAACGACTCCCGCACACGTACTAAGTAGCACGATTTACGGATATGCACCTTGAATGTCTGGTCGCTCAGTAGGAAGGAGCCTTGATCAAACTGGTGGAAGCCCTCGCAAAATAAGTATAACGCCGATGCACCGCCCTACAGAAAATGCAATGGACAGGGTAGGAATGCTCAAAAGAAGCATCTGGTGACATCTACTACAGCTTGTATGCAAAGGGGCGCGAGTTTGGATATGGATTTGTGGTCAGTCGGAGGCATGAGAATGAAAGACTGGCTGAAGACTGCCTGCTCCTTGCATCAAGACGTATTTCAACAGCAGGATGCATTCTACGCGAGACACGAGATATGTAGGACAGGAAATATGTCCGAAAATTCTACTGGAAAGCTAAGCGCCTAACCAAAAGTTTTAACACCGGGGCTGCTTCTTGTCGTAACGAAGACGGAAATCTTGTAAAGGATGCGCAGGAGGAGGTTATGGAGGGGACATTTCTCCAGCTTACTAGCCGGCGATGTTATCAATTCCACCCACGGAGACAGCTTTCAGTTCCCACCAATCAACACCAATAGCGTGGATTTAACAACGCTTATTACGAGGTAAGGGTCGTAATATAGCGTGCATGCACCTGCTTTTCTGTACGATATGGCTAAAGGAAAACATGCCCAATGATTCTAATCTTGCTGTGCTCTGTTCTGTGCAAAAAAGGCGACCCAACGATCGGCGGAAACTACCGGGGTATTAGCCATTTGCAATCGCATACAAGGTTCTGTCGAGCGTACTGTGTGAAGGATTCAAGCCATTCGCTAAGGCACTGGTTGCATCTTATCAGTGTGACTTTAGACCTGGAAAGTTTACCATCGACTAGATCCACATACTACGCCGAATCCTGGAGAAGACCCACGAATATCAAATTGGCAGCTTCCTTCGATAGCTCGATAGCTCTCATAGTTCCTTTTCTATCCCGATGAAGCTTTATGTGTTGCTTAACGTCATTTTGTAGAGTCTCACAAAATTTAATAGGAGTACCGAGCTCAGACATTGTGGCAAATAGACAATCCCGTATCTTCTTGTATAGTGCATCGGAACTAGTCTGTAGGACCGACTATAACTTTCTGCTTTTTAAATGTATTTCGGTTGTTGCATGAGCAAATCTTTAACATTTTTCAAGCTCATGTTTTTTGCCTCGCTGTTCTCCCACATTTAAAATGTCGCACATTATGACATGCCGTTTGTAGCAGAGAAACTGCAGAGACGTGAAAAATAAGCAGAAGAAGCAGCATGAAGCAGAAATGCCACGGGTGAGGGTAGCTTGGCAGTCACAATTGAAAAATTACATTAAGGAGCGTAGTACTGCTTACTTTTACTGCGACTATGTGCGAGTACTTACATCCCATTCCAGTTGCGTAACGCTTAAGCGGCAATGTGGTAGGCGGCAGTCAATCGAATTAGTGGGTGTGGCAGATGCCTTTGAAATTCATTGGCAGTATGGCACTTTTGATTGTCTTTTATGAGCTCGACTTAAGGTTGAGCAATTTTTCTATTAAATTTCATTAATTTTCCATTGCCTTTTGCTTCTATTTTGCTTTTAGATTTTGTAAATATGTACAGCAAATAGCAAAATCATTGAAAAACAGCAAAGCAGGGAAAAACGAACAATTTTGTCTTTATGTATGTATGTGTGCGTCGCATTTTTTTCTAATAATTGCTGAAATGGAAATATATTCAAATTAAAAAAACCGAATGATTATCACCTAAGATTCTCCAGCATCCCCCGGAAAAACGAGATATATTTGTTAATTCGTGTTGCTTGGTATTTCTATGCGTTTGCTATTCAATTGGAATTTGTAGGTGTAAGTATGTATGTGAGTTGGCATATGGTAATGCATTTGAAATTTAATAATTGGAAATCGCTGTAGCGCTCAAGCAATGAATGTCGTGTTAAAATCAATAACAAAGTGCCGTAAGCGTCCAAATCGAAATAAATCTCAAAAGGAAACATCGATAAATTTAGCAACACTAAAAAGAAATTAGGCGTATATAAAAGACTTCTTTAGATAAGTTTTGGGATACTAACTAAAAGTCCAATTCCAAACCCATTTGACCTTCGATAAAACAAACTACTGGAATTCAAAAATGTTCTGAAATTGAAACGAATATTTTTATTTTGCAACTTTCAAAAAAGCTTTATGAACCCCTCCCCCCCCATTCCGACACAGTAATACAAAAATTGTGTACGCGCCGTTAATTTTTGCTTAAAATGGAACGACCACACATAAGCTAAAGCTACATATTCCTAAGCCACGTTCGTGGGTGTAACGGGACCTACATATTTATTCTATAGCCGTGTGCAAATTGAGATGCTTTATCGATTTATTTTTCTGACAAGCTTTTCATGCCAAAGTATATTTTCTGAGAGTTGCCATATATGTATGTAGTTCACGAGTTATGGCGTTGCGTGCACAGAAGCGAAGTTTCTTTTTTATTACATGGTATGAGTCGACTGTATTCGAACCAACTCTACGCATCAGAGACGGAGCATTTATCTACTGAGCCGTGGCTGCAAAATATGCGGTTTGTAAATTCATTTCTCATTGAAAGTGATTTCTGTACTGAAGTTTCTACCTGGCTTGCACATTTTAACTAAAACTTGCCTTTTGCTGAACATTTCTTAATTTAAAGCAATCTCAAACTGTTAGTTACTGCTTCTCGATAGCAGCGCTCCATTGATTGAATACATATTGTGCAAGTACGATATAAATATCTTTCATATAAAATCGCTACTTAATATGGCTTTTGAAAGCGTGTGCTCATTTTTATTGCATTGAAAAGAAAAATAAACACAATTTTATTAATTGAAAAAATGCAGCTACTCACTCATAACAAATTCAATTTGCTGCTTATTTTCGCAGTGCCTCTCATTTTCTGTCATGGCGGCCTTTCACTGTTATATTTTATGCATGGGCCTATACAGCGTCCGTTTTTATTTTTATATATTTTTTCGCCACGCCGTAAGTCCTCTGTAAAAATGCGCTATTTATACGGCACACAACTATTTAAATTTAATTACATTAAATATAGTAGCTCATATAAAAAGCGTCGAATTACGCTGTTTTCCACCCCGCAGAGTTGACGTGGTCGTAACATTTTGCTACCGCTCATGTTTGTTGACATTTTTATGGGTTTATTTTGACATTTACTTATTTCATTTGACTGTGTTGATGTTGCCGCTCTTGACGCTTTTACTCGCTTGCGCTTTTTGTTGTGACACTTTTGCAGGCTGCATTTTTTGAAGACCCGGTGACTTTTTCGAATTAAATAAAAAAATAAGGAGGAAGGGTCGTCAGTGCATGTTGTTATCTATGTACATGTACGTTGGGATGTTTTTATGACAGTCGCTTCCTAAGTGGTTGAAGGAATGTTGGACTGACTATTGCTGTCCGTTGCAGTTCCTTACCAATATTTTATCCGAATGAATTTAAGATACAATCCGAGCTTGATGAAATGAGAGCTAAGCTGTTAAAAACTTTGGAAGATTTTTTACAGATTAGTTTACGTAGCCGGTATGACCAAAGCAAATTTAATTAAAGTCTGCTTTTTCCTTTATGCCAGTAAACTTTTTCCTTTCAGAAAGAAATTTTAGATATTCTGAAAGCTGTATACTTTCTCATTCATCCAGGCATGCAGGAGTATTTGCGTCTGTAGTGATCGTAGAGTCCAGGACTGCCGGGGCACGTCGAAACTACTAATAACAAAGCGTTCTGTGAGCTTGCCAGGCTAGGTACTGAGAAAATCAAGTTCTGGGTGCAGAGCTGGCCCTTGGTCCGACAACATCTACTGTGTACAAAATATCGACAGATGGCCTATTCTCGGCATAGACAGACAGCTACTTCTTCCAACCTTTGGTAAGAGAAAGCGGCCTTGCTTCGATCACTTAACCGATGGGATTGTTAGCCCCATGCCAGGACATACAGCTCATATTTCAGTAAAAGCAACATTGAAGGACTTAGTAACGCACACGCTTAACATCTTTCAAATACCGCTCGTCATACACAATATTTATATAAAAAATTTACAAACTTTTTCTTAATTACCTTGATTCTACATTTTATGCAATACCCCCGAAACAAAAAAGGACTGGCAGATTTTCTACTTACGCGCCGCGCTGAGCTGAGCTTTTGGTAGTCTTTTTCGTTAGCCTTTACTGTTCATGCCTTTTTTGCATTCGAAAGTAAAATTTTCAGCTTTTTTAATCCGCTTGTTGCAGAATAAAAAGAGTCGAGTGCAGCCGCTTTGTTGTTTCCATGGCGCAACATAAGCACGTAGCAAAATATCAAAGCGCAACAATTTTTCCTGCATAATGGGCAATGTTGCCAGCGTACCAAAAAAGATTAAAATATGTAACAGCAAAAAATTTGGATGGCAACAATCTGCAATGTTTCCTCACTGCCTGTGGCGAGGTGAGGTGAGGGTGGGCCAGACACCTCTCATAAACCTCTCATGTTGAAGAATTTGAATTTGTAAAGTTTTGCCCAAATGTTTGTTTTTAAATATTAAAAAGTAAGAGTCCAAGGATTAAGAGCGTTTTCAGACAGGTGACTGACTCTGGCCAAGATATTCCGAGTTTGAGAAGGATCAAGTAAATACAGTACATATAAATTTCCTTATACGTAAGTTGGCATATTTTTATGAGTTTGGAGTGTGCGAGCAAGGAGGAAGGCGGCAGTCATGTTATCCTTAATGTTTGACCTATATTTGTACGCTACTTTGCATTTAAACTTTTTTCCTTTGGTGAAGCACTCGCGTGCTACAATTTTAAAAAATTGTCCAGCTTACAAATTTCACTCACGCCGCCCCCTCAGGCATGTGCTGGAAGCCAGGAAGTGCAGGAAGCCTTGCTGTTGTGAAACAGTGAAGTTTTAGCTGAAAGTTACATACCATTTTTTAAGTGCAAAAGTTCAACTTTCTAATGAGCGCATTTTGTGGAGTTTTTCAAGTAAGGCAGCCCAGACGCTCGCCACTCGTTGGCGCACTTGGCTAAGTTGTGTTGCTCTTCTGGCCTAAAGTGCGCAGTAATGAAGTTTTTGAAATATTGACTTTTTCCATAAGTCGAAGTTAAAGTTTTCGGTGTAAATGCAATGAAATGGTGCATTTGTTTATTAAAATGTTACACATTTGACTGGCGTCTGGTAGTTTTGAACTTTCTCTTACGTTGCTGTACTTTTGGGGGGTCTTTAGTGCTACGTAACTCGACAAGATTTCTGTTTTAAAACTTTTATTTCTTGTAAATTATGTTTTTTGTGAGTTTAAGGAAATAGTTTCAAATGCGTGAAGTGCTTTCGAGAATTCTTCAACATCATGTAAATTGATTGCAATTACAGTGTGTATCACAAGAAACGAACAGCGATTTATTTAAACTAAAACCTGTGTTTGTATTTCTTCTTTGCAATGCGATCGTATATTTAAAACATGTACTTGTTAAAACATTTTGGTTTCATTCTTCTGAGACAGACTACACCTCGTATACCATTTTTAACCAGGGCGAATGAAATACATATATTTGATATTTTCGCGAAAAAAACCATTTCCAAATAATATTTTTTTGATTAAAATAAATTTAATTTTAAAATATCTATTTTTCTATATCGAAATATGCTGTACCAAAGATAAACTCATATCTGTTTCAATTCCTGCCAAGGACTGAACAGATAGACGAAGCTTAATACATTTTTGGAAGTTTTATGGGAATCCGAATGGATGTTTGTAATTATTTCGGAAGCAGCTTGAAATCGTAAGTTTTATTTACATATTTCGAAAGCGCATTTAGACCGGACAAAATACTTAAAAATCAGAACAGAAGTGGGTGTTAAACATTTGTATCTAAACGAAATCGGGACTCAACGTAGACTTAGCCTTCATATGCCACTTCGCCAAATCAGTTCATTCTAAAATCCATTCACGCTCTTGTTGAAGGATATTAAGTATCGTTTCATATTTGGTACATTTCACGCAAATTATTCATAAGTCAGCGTCAGCGTCAGATTCTTTTTTAAATTTTCTTTTTTTTTACGTATGCAACAAATACCTCTCATTCCATTACGTGAAAATTAGAGGTGTTGTTTTGTTGTTTTTGACACTTTGTATGTGCATTCAAGTGTGAAATACAAAAGCTGCGCTCGAACAAAAAGAAATGCGGCACAACGAGGCATTGTGCTGGGTCCTTCGCCCTACCGCCACATTCGCACCAGCCGTGAGTGGGCAAAGTGAATTGTGTATAATTTTAGGCGCTCGACCAAAGGTTGCTGAACTTTTGCTCATTGTTGAGTGAAATTTCTGCAACGAAATGTGTGCATAAATTTCCTCAAAAGTGGCTAGCTTTCTTGCTTAGACGTTTTGGTCTAACCGTCTACTCGTCTTTAGTCAATGAACTTAATTCTACCTGAGAATAAGCTTCAAATATTTTGTTCAGCTAATAATTTAACGTTAGTAAGCTTAAAATTATTTATTTATATTCTCTGTTTGGATGCTTTTTTCCGCATATCACCAGATTGATTTTCCCACACGAATTCCTACAAAGCCTCTAAATTAAAAATTTCCAAAACAACTTATATATTCCGCAATTTAAAACACAGCCACAAAACTGATCATTTGAAATTTTGAGAGAGTCCTATGATGAAAAGAATTCTCAAAAAAGTCTCACGACAGTTGAAAAGCCTCAAAAAATACCACATGATATTTTGTGCATATTTCCACAAGTATCCATCAAATGCAAAAGTGTAGTTTTGTTTCTATTTATGGAGTGTTGCACAAACACATTTCAACGCCTTTTTATGCACTGCCGCCCGTAAATCCCTCCACACGTTATGCCTTTGTCTAGTTAAATTTAAATGAGAGCTACAAATTTTCTTCACGCTTAAGCGTGAAAATAATAATAAATTCTGCGAGTGGACAACAGCACTAACAACAACAATAAAGTGTAGTCTTAATTCTCACTTAATTTATTGCTTGCAATTTCATGCTGTTGCTGCTGCTCGTAGCGCTCTCTTTCTACGTTACGGATATGATTTTAATTTTTCACGCTCTTTTTCGCCTTCGCAAATTTTATTATGCTCCCTTTTGCTGCTATTCTCGTTGACCCCTTTTGCAAAAAAGTGCACACTTGGCGATTTGCTTACATGAACATGTGCTCTTTTTAGTGTCCTGCAAGTGACGTGTCCTGGTTTTTTTCTGTTATTGCTCTGCATATAACAACGGTAGCAGAGGACACAAAGTGCAGTGTAAATTGTGGAAGGAGATTTTCCAGAGGACTCGTAAAGTAATTGGCATTTTGTGTGTAAAGCTTTTCTAAGTTGAAACATTTTTAGGTACTTTAAAAATATAAAGGAAAAGAATATATGTATTAAAAAAATAAGTGAGGTTAAATTGTTTAGTTTGGTCACGAATAAGAAACGTAATCACAGTTATTGGAATTACGCACTATTTTTATAAGCTTTATATTTTGAAAACACAAATCAGTTTAGTTAGCCTTCATTGCTAGTAATTCTCTAATTTATAACTGTGATCTGTTTTAATAATAAAAATAACAAGTAACTTTGGAATGAAATGACGAAAAGACATGTTCGATTATGTAATAAAACCAAATTAATTCATATAGAGTGATCATATAATTATTTCATACAGAAATACAAAACTAATGTGTAAACGCATGCATCCAAACTTCGTATAAAACGCAAAAGTAGGTCAGGTTAGGTTAAAAAGGTTGTTTACTGCTGGCAGTAAACCCACCCAGAGGCCGAAGGCCCATTGTGATGCCTTATTGTATCTAAACCCCAGTAGATGGAGAGAGCCCAAACCCTTAGGTGTGGGTGAACCATCCTGATTTAATGGCAAATCTTGAAATATCCTCCAGAGGAACGCGTACTAATTCTGCCAAGCTATCAAAGAACCGTTTTCCCACGAACCGTAGGCGACGTTCCTGTAGTGCTGGACAGTAACATAGAAGGTGCTCAATAGATTCTATTTCCTCTTCGTCTCCGCAACTGTTACAGAAGCCACTCCGTGGGATTTGCAATCGGTCGCCCATGACGCCTATGATGCAATGTCCGGTGAGTACCTCTGTGAGTATGCGGATGGAATGTCTATTTAGAGCAAGTATGCTCTTAGTTCTTTTTGCGTCTAGTTTGGGCCATGAAGTCCGAGCAATTGCACAATTTGTGGTGTTTGACCACCGGTGATTGGCCATTGTTTCGGATTTAAGCTCTATGAGTCGATATGCTTCGCAAATGGGAGTGTGAAAGCTGTTATCGGAGTATTGTAAGTCCATTTCGGATCCATTCCTAGCAAGTTCATCTGCCCTCTCAAACGCAAAAGTAACGCTGAAAGATTTTGCTGGTGTCAATTTTACTTGAGCGTGTATGCATCTCTCTTCTACACATTTTATTGTAAATACTGAGAAAAAATGAGATAAAAAAGTAAAAATTAGTAGATCAAATGCTGTTTTTTCTATAGTAAATTTCGCGCGGCAGGCGATATTAGCTCCTTCGTGAACTTTTAAGGTTTTACATTGACTTTTAGTACAACTTCGATTTTTTCTCTCTTTCTGGCGCACCGGCGCACCTGTCAAATATTTTTATGGTGTTGAAAAATGCCCTCTATACAACTATTTGCTATATTTTGAAAAATTTAAGTTGTTAGATTCAGAGCCATACTCAACATATTTGCCATACATTTAATAGACCAGCACAAGAACTTAATGTTTTTGGTTAAAAATGTTTCGTTAGTAGCATTTCACATAACAAAACCAAAGCGAAATAAAAGTAGAAACCAGAAACGAAAATGAATACAGCTAAAACGAAGAGGCTTACAAATGACGCATAATGGCCTAAACAAAAGCCATCCTTTTTGTCTGGTTTGTCGCGCAAATTGTTAAAATGCTTCTTATTTTTAATGGTGCCATTTTGTTTTTGTTTTGTCTATTGCTTTCTTCTTTTGGCGGGCTTCTAACGTAGCTTCTTATATTGCTTAAATTTTTTTATTGTTGCTGAGCATAAAGGCGAATTGAAGTCCATTGAGGAAGAGCGCATGCAAGCGTAACTCTTGCAGTGTTTGCTATTGAGTGTTTGGACAAGTAGAGCATTGTTTCGTTCGAAGTCATTCGGCGTTTCCTTATTTTGCATAATTTGAAAATTTCGATTTTTTTTTACTCTACGAAGGCACTCAAAATGTATCTATG
Organism: Neria commutata; assembly: GCA_963457695.1. Taxonomy (NCBI): domain Eukaryota; kingdom Metazoa; phylum Arthropoda; class Insecta; order Diptera; family Micropezidae; genus Neria; species Neria commutata. The sequence goes on from OY735246.1 coordinate 43,050,739, forward strand.
TGTTGCCACTACATTAAGTGTGTCTTTTATTGAAAAATTTTGATATTTTTCGAGTGAGCAGATGGTAGAAGTTTCCCTGTTAAATTTAGCAAAATTCCCGAATAGAAAACTTCTAATTATTTTGAAGATTTTTTAATCAAGAATAGTAGATATATCATCAGAGTTCATAAAGGCGCCTGGTTTTATTTCCGCGCGCGAATTGACGATGGTATTGTATGCACTGCTTTGACTTTCTTACTTATTTATAATGCCATTAGCCATATGGCTTCTTCCATTTGGGGCCTCTACACTGGAGATTCGGTCTTCCTCTTCTTCTACCCTCGTAATACCTTTTTGCTAGGGCGATGTTCCCTCGAGAGTGTCTAAGCCAGCGGAGTCCCTGAATCTGAACGCGCTTGGTCAACGTTCAAGTCGGCATACAGCTCGGTGTTCGTTATGCTACAATAGTCGTTGTCGACTCCAATTGGGCGAGAGTTAGCACAAGTAAACGGTACCTTGTAACGGTAATTTTGTATAGTCGTGTCGGGATTATGAACGGGATTGAAAAGCTTTTTGTCATGCCAAGAAAATTTTCGGAGAGGTGACAATTCTTATAAAAACATTATTATTTTGGGCGGTATGAGTCTGCCGAGGATCGAATCAGCGGTCTTTATGAATATGTAGAAACTAAATGCCGCTAGTTACTTTCGTTAAAAATTTCTGTACTTGAACTTACACTCGTACTTGCACTCCACTCTTCTCTGCGCTTTGCTGGCGCGCTTCATCGATTCAGGCTGTTGTAAATTATTTTCTGCGCAGCAGAAATCACTGTCAAAGCCGTGATGTTTATATGACTGCTTTTTACACAGTGAGAGTGCGAGTGAAGTGTGTGTGTTTTCTAAACCATGCAAAGGACGCGATATGATTCTCTTCTTTTAGTTAAAAGATATGTAAAATTATTAAGTTGAAATTAAGTTCCGCTTTCCATAAAACGCTTTCAATTACCGATCTTAATTTTAATCGGAAAACCTGTCATATCCTTATTGAATTTTCACTGAATCGTGTAAGAGCCTCGCATCTCCATCTCAGCTTCCGAATTCCATTTCCAAATTGTCTTGGGTCTAATGGTAGCCGATACCATTGAACAATATGCTATATCTTGTCGTTTGAGAGGGTAGCCTTGTAAATGCCGCCCGAAGAAAAAACTTAATTTCAGAATATTTGTATAATATCCTCGTGGAAATGCCATGGTATTGCACTAAAATAGGAAGAGTAAGAACTTTCAATTTACTAAAGGGGAAAATTCACTCACTCGCATTTCTTGCTCATTTGGTTATTATTGCATTTACTTACAGTAAATTGAAATGTGATGCAGAGGCTTAAAAATTTAATTAAAAACAAAGACTTTCGAGTGTTAAAAATGCAAGATTTTGCTGCACTCTGCGGAAATTGCCTGGGAGAAAGGCAAAACAAATTAGAAAAGTAAAACAAAAGGAACAATAAAACGCCAGAGAAATGGCGTAAAACTGTTCCAGCGCTGGCAAACCTGACATGCCAACCGACTCAGCCATTGTTTTGTGAAAAAATGCCACTAATAAAATCGAAATGCACCAACAGACCACACACCACCAACAACGTAAACGCCCTGAGTGCGCTGCCAAGACAGTGGCGTGGGTGTGTTTGTGTTGTGCGGAAAGTTTAGACCGACGATATCGGATGCGGTGTCCGCTTGAAAGCTGCTTAGTTGAGGCGCAACTACCAGGGAGGCAAAACGTTGTATCAAGGGATCGGCTCTGAACAGTTAGACTCCTAAATTAAAGCAGGTATTTGAAGCTCGAAACTATATTTTTTCAAATTGTTTGATGCAGCTTTATGGGGAAAGCTTTAGTATATAACACTGCCTTATTCACAAAAAAATTATATAATGCAACTTACCAAATAAATCGAACAAAAAGCAAACATTTGTAAACAATTTAAAAGTTTAAAGCGTTATAACTTACAATTTACCAACAAATTTTAAAACCCAAAAAAAGTTTAGCGGTGCTTTCTTTGCTGTTTAATTACTTTTTGTTTAATACTTCAAACTTTCTTGAAAAGCTGGACCGGCGAATGTTATAGTGCAAAAAGTGAAGCAAAATTCACTTTTACACCTTCGCTTGCATCTCAGGACCCAATTCCATCCCATAATATTTTGTTTCTTAAATGGATCTGAGGAATTAACCTCTTCAAGAGAATATATTTGGCGGTGGACACTCTTTTAATTACAGTTCGAGTTTGAACAAGTAAGGAAGCATCAGTCGGGTTTCACCGACAGAGTAATACCCTACACCAAGTAACTGAGTGGTCGGACCACGCCCATTTTGATAGCGTTTAAAGGTATTATTACCAGCAGTAAAGTGACCAAATATGGACAGACTGGTGTATATATTATGGAAGTTATAAGGATTTTCCGCTTACCGTCTATATCAGTGATGCTCAAAAGTTCCTTAAGGAAGAGTGAACACCAATACATACAAACTTTGTTATGATAAAAAAGAAGAAAAAAAATTTGCTCAATATGTACACTGTAAAAAAAAGGAATTTCATATTCTGCTTAGTTATATGTAATGAAAAACAAATCAACTTAATAACTCAAAAGTCATATAAATCTCCCATGATCCTATCAATAAATGATCCAAATCATTTTCCCAGTCAAAAAAATCAATTTCCCACTACTCTTCTGAAGAGATGTGATCTTCATTTTCCGAAGTTGGAAGAATTTAAATATCAAACTTAATATGAGCAAAAATTTGTTCAAGTGCTTCTCATTCCTCAGCTGCACACTTTTTTGCTCGAAATCATGCGCAAGACAACAACAACGTCTGTGTTGAAGATAACTGTCGCAAAAGTGTACCAACAAAGCATATGTGCGCGAGCTGGCAGACGAAATGAAAATAACATTGTTGTTTGTGTTTTTCGTACTGCTTAGCGCGAAGAGTTGTGTCTGTGTGAAGAAATCTCGGCCTATGCCAAGAGTTTTTACAAAAACAAAGGAGCATCGAAAGTATAGGGCTTGAGCACCACTGGTCTATATAGTGGGCGGACCACGCCCATTTTTTTGGTTACGTAGAGGGCTCACACCTTACCTTAAATACCAAATACCATTCCTTTTAACGAGTAATTAAACAATTTAAAGAAATTTTACTGAAAATATTCCGGGGTAGTGGGACTTACTGATCCGTTGTAGGCGTGTTCTTCGGCCGATTTCGCTAATCTTGAAACTTGAAGTAGTAGGAGGTTCACTGCGACTGTGGGCCAAATTTGGTCCAAATCGGACAACTCCTTCTTTCTCTCATGTGGCCACGGAAACCAAGACAGACAGACAGACGGACAGACGGACAACCGGAAATCAACACAGAAAGTGATTCTAAGCATTTCGATATACTTATGTCTATACTTTGGACGGCTCCTTTAATGCGTTACAATTTTCGTACAAAGTTATTCTACCCTATTACCGTTGGTGTATAAAAACACATGAGCAATTAAAAATCTAACAAAAACAGGCGATACTCTAATTTTCCGATCTTACTTTTCGCGTATTTTTCCAATTTCTGTCTCTAAGAATTTCTCTTGCTATTTCGAATTTGCACATTCTACAGCTTTTGAAATCAGGAGTTCTTGAACTCAGCTAATATAAATGCTTGTAATCATAAACAATTGGATTTATTGGGTAGTGTCCTCTTTTAGATGCGATAGTCCGCATTCTGCAGCCCTGGAAAATGCACGTTGTTTTACGCGAGAAAATTTATCTCATGCTGTACGCTTCACTAGACACACACGCACACACAAACATATACAGTCACGCATACAGCTGCACATTGTCCAAATAAAACGTAACGTAATGAAACGAATTCAAACACAAGCCATGCCAAGCCAAGCCAAGCCAAGCCAAGGCAAGTCAAGGAATGTGGCATAGAAACGAAAGGACGAAATGATATACAACCGCACCGAAAATGGAGATAAATGAATTGAGATAATACTGGCGAGCGCGTGGATCGAGTGAGTGAGCGGGTGGCGGGGTGCTGGGGAGAACAGTGCTGCGCTTTGTGTGTTCGAAATGTCTGTCGCACAATCAAGGGAGCATTTTAAAATGGCCACAGCGCGTATGTGTGTGTGCGTACATCATCAACGTTCAGATGAATTCCGCCAATTTGAAGCTGCGGCTTAGTTGAGCGTAAATGGGTTTTCCCTTTTTCCTATCCGTAATGGCCGCGTCGGATCCCACGCTCTTCTTCGCAGTCATTCGTAAAATGTTTAAATAAAAGATTACAAGTCTATTAAGTTGGCTTTAACATGAAATTAGGCGTGTAAATTGAATTTTCTTTCATTTGTTTCGTGCCTTTGAAATTATGTTCTTAGTCTGTCGTTTGTCGCCTGTAAATGTCCCGCAAAGATGTAGAGTGATGTGGCCGCTGTTTTTTTGGGCCACTAAATTTGAATTATAGCTTCGTTGGCTTGTGTTGATTTTATATAAAATAAGTAATTTAAAGTAAATTCAGTCGACAACTTCAAATTCCACAATTCAATTCCACTCTCTGTAATTTCAAAGAATGGAGCTCTTCAGCCTAGTTCTTGCTATAGTTGAATGTTGGCAGAGGGTCCACTGTTTTCTCAATAAAAATATCTCTGCATTGTTCGTCCTATATACTTAAGACTTAATTTGTGGGTTAGTTATGAGAAAGTTCGTTTGTATTTATGAGGGCTATGAAGTCGAAATTGGAAATCGAAGTCTAACGAAATTCTGTTCTACAGGAGTTGGAAATTTCCAATGTGAGAGAAACTTTACGATGCGATTATTGCTTATATTTGTAGTTCTGATATATTTTACTTTAAGATAAATTCTTTTTCCATCTAATCCTTTTTTTTGCTAAAAAAAAAGGTGTTTTGAGCCTTTTATTGATAGTTAATTTACTTCTATTTTTCTTGGAATTTTTTTTGCAAAAAGAAAAAGAAAAAACTGGAAAGTGAAATATGCAGGACAGGAAACTAGAAAGAAGCAACACGAAAGAATGCAATTGAATTGCATTCGGTTTATTGCAAATTCTTTGGCGAATTAATTCAGTTCACTGGTTGAGCTTAAAGCGCTCTCGTCGCCCTTCTTGCTATTGCAGCAGTGGTAGTAGTTGTTGCTTTTTCTCTGTTGGGCTTAGGAAAACGTGTACTACTTAGTTTCGCATGCCTCTCGTTACCCGAATTTCCATTTGTGGTGCTAACTTTTTGCTCCATCTTTTGCCTTTCGATTGCTTGAACAATATTTCCCTTCTATTGTTGGCTTTGTTGCTATTGTGTTTGTGTAATGCTTTTGTGGCTTTCCTTGAGTTGTCTTAGCCCAGATACACTATAAACTAACTTTCAAACAACACAAATGCTGCTTAGAGCCTGCAGAGCGTTCGCTGAGGAACCCGATTTTTAAACTTAAATGGCTTCTCTTTTTTTATGCTCTCTGTGCCGACATCTTTTTCCCTCTTGCTGAACTAAAATGCGATTTTGGTGTTCTATTTATGGTATTAGTAATATCAAAAACGGTAAATGTGGCTTGAAAAAACATACACAGCCATATGTAGACTCACTACTACGTGTAAACACTGATGTAATAGTTTGATAGCCCAGCTGCTACTAGCAGATGTAAGCAATCATATGGTATTTTTATCTTAAATGAAGTCTTAAGTGTGCGTGTGTGATAATTTGATTTTGCAATTAAATCGAACAGTTCCAACATTTCTAAAAATATGAAAAAAATATCAAATACAAATTAGCCTAACGCTAGAAATACCAAAGTTTTTTCTAAGCGATAAGAAGCAGAACCTTGTCCTGTGTGTGAGACTTGGAAAGCACAAAAAAGTGCTACACTTTTAGAAATTTTCAACAAAAATACTTCAATAGTCCAAAAAATTGGTGAATGCATTGCTTATTATACCGATCGACAAAATTTTTCTACTTGTACTTGAAATATATTATTAAGTGAAGATTGGTACGCAAACACCGCAGCTTCACATCAGGTTTTCAATATATAAATATTTAACAAAATATTTATCTTGATGTGTTTCAAGTGTTCTATTGTAACACTACTGCTTTTTAGGAATCACTATCATTTTAAAGAACTGCTGCATAGGTTCAGGATTATGCTTTGAAAATATTGTATGTACATATATAAACTTTGAAATATGAATAATCTTGTAACTATTTATATATAATTGGCACAGCAGCTCATAAAAAGGTAGAGGCCGAGTTTTCTCGCGTTTACTTGTGAGACCTAAGGAGCTAACTGGACCTTCCACTATATCTATAGCCAGAATGCGCCTGAGAAGCCTCTTGGAGAGTTTTTAGTTCTTCGCAAGAGGGCCGAGAGAGGCCGAGCATACATCCACTGAGACACTGGGGCGCAAAGATATGCTCATCTAAAATCTCATACAACGCTTTGCCACTTAAAATTATTAGTAAAGACTTCCCAACAGTCTTACCTAGGCTCAATTTAACTTTCAGAAGACAAAACAATGTTTATTTCAAGCTCTTGGCATAAGCTTATTCTATTAGCGCCACTAAAATCTAATTGTTTTATACAAAATTTAAATATCGAACTTTTCACAACTTTTCTATTCTGCCATTACTATGTGAGTTCATTGATTGCTTGGTTCTTGTTTTGTGCTCTTTGTGCTTGCTCCATGGCCTGGTTTCTGTGTCCTGGTCTGGCATTTGCATTTTTCGCGTGCGTCTAGTCCTTCACAGTTTCATTTCATCTCTGCCGGTTTCTGAGTGGCAACACAATAAAGCGCTTGGTAATAAGCTTAAAGCACTTTATGCCAAGTGTCAATTTAAAAGTTTAATCGACACTTGAATCCAGTCACAGCAGCATATCCGCATCCTTGCAGCCGCAGCACTAACAGCAGGAGCGCTATCGCTCTGCCTGTCCTTTCTTGACTTTTCACTTGACTTATATTTTGGTGCTGCTGCGTTCTACTTCACTGCCCTCAGAGCACTTCGGCACTTCGTCAGCATTACAGCGCAGTATCTGCCTTACTATGTTCTATGTAGCTGTTGCCATCTCTTTCATCTCATCTCTTCGCACAAATAATTAAATTGTTGCTCGACCATTGACTGTGGTCGTGTGGGCGTTTCGAATGGACGTGGTGTCTGGCACTTTCATCGTTCTTTAAAAGGGATTCCGTTTTTCGGCAAGGAAATGAGAGCAAATCGTTTTTTCTTTTATTTAATTCCTGCGCCTTTTCAACAGCAATTCTCAAGCAAATTAGCAATTCCATTGCAAATTTCCTATTTTCTCTCTGTTTTCCATTAGGCATTTTCGGAATACGACTTTTATTGGTTTTTTAGTCAAATTTGCCTAGTTGATCTTAAGTTAAGTGCTTTGAGTTGGAAAAGCTGAAATTACTGCAGGAACAAATATTTCCATCTGCTCATATGGTAAATTTGATATAAAATGGAATATCAAGTGAGAAAAATATATACAACATTTTATGTAATAGTCATCATCGATATTTTGTTTATTTATTATCTAAAAAAAAATAACTTATTATGTAAGTTAGTTAGTAGGGACCATCGAAATTCTCATAAAATAATGGCAAGGCCGATAATGATAAAAACCAGTGGGTTCCCAAAAAGTCATATTTTTGTACCAATTGGTGTTCTATTTTGAATAACTCAAAAGTACACTTTCCGCCTTATATGCAAGACCACTCAAGAATTGATTAACTTTACTCAGCAATTCTTTGACTTTCAATAAATTATTGATTTTTTACGCCCGTGCCTACCAAAAATCGGCTTAACGCAAAAATGATAGCAAATTTGTTAAATTGCTTCAAAAAGTTTACGCTCCTGATTGTCTCATACACACACACAAACGCTCAATCAACACTACAATTACAACCAACAATTGAATATCATTTTATATTGGTACTTAAGTAACATCTATAGTCAACGCGTCTGTGTGTATGCACATATCCCAACTCGCAATATTTAGATCAGTGATACAGTGATACCCCTAAACTTTGGAAAGCCCCAAACAAACTTTTTCTCCGAGTTGTCATTATTCCGACTTCTATATATGGTTTTTCAGATTGTTATTTTATCAGAGTTCCCATAGTTCTGAACCCCGAAAGTATCCTATTTAAACGCGATTTGCTGATGCTTTAATGCTATATTTAAACAATATTCAAGCGACAGTCAAAGTAGTTAAGCCATGGTTCTTTGAAATGATGCTGCTTAGTCGAACATTTTAGTTCTTATATTTTTTGAATGACCATCAATTAGAGGATTTATAGTAAAGTATCGCAGAATATATAAAAAGATGTGATTTCGTAATTAAATCTTAAAATACTCTTACATGAGCTTGTGGCTGCTCGTTCTATTTCAGCACAAGTTGACGCGACCTAAAAATTTATTCTATTGCCGTCAATGAAGAGAAGAGAAAAAGATTTATTTTCATGGCAGAGAATACTTTCGGAGAATTGCCAATTTTTGGTATATGGTATGAATTTCTGGGGATCGAACCAGTGACCTATGGCATCAGAGACCAAGCGCTTATCCACTGGGTGACAATGGTTCATGTCTATAGTAACGTATAGCAACACGTCACTGTTATTTTGCACTGTTATTTTTCTTGTTTTATGTTCGACTTTTGTTCGATGTTTGTATTAAATTATGATAAACTTTATGTACTCTTAGTTTTAAGATCTACTGTGTTATTGAGCTAGTCTGTAAGGATTTATTGTCCATAGACTTAAATTGAATAAACTAAACTAATCTAAACACAAGCTCAAATCCGGTGAGCAGTTTTTTTCTACCACCTAAAAAGGAGCCCGCATGTTTACTGGGATGTACGAGCGCATAACCTGCGAAGTTGCCACTCAACACTTTGCTGCCATGTTAATACCTTTATTTATAAGCAGACAAGTTGAGCTTAGGCGTTGCTTTTGAATATCAGCGCTGGCAGAACAAGTACCAGAAGCAACAAGAGTAGGTGTGACTATGTCCTTGTGGCTGACTGACTGACTGTGTGCATGCCTCTGTTTGTGCAAGTGGCGCACTTAAGCGTATTTAAGCTGTTATTGATTTGCAAATTAACTTATTTGATTTGCATGAGAGAAAGTGTGCGTGTGTAATTTTGCTTTTGTGTATATAGTATATCGACATATGTGGTCTATACACATACACTTATGCTACACTCATACGAATTTGTCAGCAATAGATTTAGTAAATTGGTTTATTTCATTAACTGTACTAATTTTATAAAAGATTTTTTAGTTCATACCATTCAAAAGTAAAATCTAAAATTTTGTTTGTCGACAGATAAAATCAAAAATCTGCTACTAGAAACTAGAAATGTAACTAGCGATTTTTTTGTAAACATTTTTATTTAACTACTTTTTAAAAATTTTGTGCACTAATTTTTCAGTTTTTATGACTAACGTACTTTTTATCTTAACTTCGTAAAAAAATCGGATAGAAAATTTAATTTATTATGTACCAGTTGTCCCATTTTAACATAATAACTGGTTATTTGAACTAACCTTTTACTTAACCTTATTAACTTATTTTTGTAAGTGTTAGCATATTTGTCTGCGTATCGCATGCGCTTTTCTTGGTCGAATTTGTTAACATTGCCCTTAAATCAGAGCATTTCACATCAAGCCATGCCTTTCCCCTTATTACAGGATATCACATGGCATTACCGAGTTATCAATACATTTGTTAACTGAGTGAAACTGTATTAAATGAGTTGTAAATGGCAATCAAGTTTCGTTTCATTGGTTGCGGATCCTATATGTGTGTGCGTTTATGTGTGCATGTGTATATTGACAACATCTCTACAGCAACATGCTTATCCTTTGCTGTTGTTGTTGCTGCTCATACTGTACATATTGCTCATGTAAATGGAATTCAGCTGCTTAAACGTTTCCTTCCATTGTCTCTGTGTAAGTGTAAATGTGTCAGTAGTTGTTGTATTTATATATGTCGGTGTATTGAGTTAAGAGCGGGTGTTGTTGTGTGGCTTGGCTAAAAGTGAAAATGAATTATTTATTCTTGTCGAAAAGGTTAAGTAAGCGCTTAGAGATTAAGTTGTTTTATTGAACAAATGAGATTTCGGGTCGAAGTGGTCAGCTTTTTCTGCCTAATTCTCTGCACTGTCAATGTGGAGGCAGATATTTCCTGAAACTTTAAAGACCTGCAGTGGGCAAAATAAATTTGCCGAAGAAGGCAAAAGTCAAATTTGTTGAAGGACTGATATAAGGAAATCTTTATTAATTATTATATTTTTGCTGCTGTTGCCATTTTTGAACAATACAGAAATGATTGGTATAATGACATATTCTGACAAATTTCCAATTTGTGTTTCAAGATCCCAGAAATAATGTTCCCAAATATTGAAAAGTGATCAAAATCATTGTTAGTTATTAATTTCTTGCAAAACGTAATAATAATAATAATTGATTGGCACAACAAGCCCGTGTGGGCTTAGGCCTAGCTTTCTCGCATTAACTTGTGTGTGCTTGTCATATTTTTCAAAAATTAACGGGACCTACATCAACCGAATCCGAACGGGTTGAGAAGATTTTCATGTCAAAGAATATTCTCGGAGAATTGCCAATCCATCGCTAGAAATGGCGCCGCGGAAAGAAACAATTTGAAAACAAATTCTCTTTGTATTAGAATCTAATCTGGGTTGAACCCAGGCCCTCCAGCATCAGCGACCAAGCAATTAGTCTACTGAGCCACCGCGGCGCACAAACGTTTCCTGCTGCTCCTAAATTGAAATTTGTTGACGTTTCTCGTTCCATAATATATTTAAATCTTTTGGATTTTCCTTAAATGCGGCAAAAGCTGGAAATAATCTGAAATCATCATCTTATTTGTAAAAGTGTATACAAGCGTCAAAAATATTATGACAGTAATAAAATACTACAAATCTTTGTAATAGATTTTCCAGCATACGAAGTTTAATCAAAATCAGAGCAATCCTTTCAGATTTTCACAGCATCGAGCTACTGTGCAAAGCTTCCGACTACGTATTAGAAACACCTATAACATAACTATTGAATATATGAAATCTACATTTTATTCCATATCTAATAAAATTATTAAATATTAACATTTTCTATTTTCAGTATGTTTGCCGACCGCGTGATTGTAGTATGTATTTTTATATTGTAACAATTCTTAAAGCAATAGACGAATTTTAGATTTTTATTAAAAACAGGAGATAAAAACACAGCAAGTAGCACCAATTTTTTTCATTTATTTTCCATGCAAATTTATCAATTTCCCACTATATTCCGTCCATGTCTATGCTCCCTTAGTGGCTCTTCCTCTTCAAGGGCCTTAGGCAGCACTTTCCAAACGTCATTACTACCCCTTAAATTCCAGTATTTTTGAATGAATTTAATTCATACAATTTGCCATCTTCATAATTCTATACAAAATATTTTAACTCACATAACTTTACCTTAGAATTCAAAAATTTTAAATTATTTTGGCTCAACTTTCTCTCTATATATAAAGTCTATAGCATTTTTGCCGCAAATAAATTTTTGAATTGCAGGAATAACGTGAATGGAAATTGTGTCAATGTGCTTCTAGCATAAGCAAATAAATTTGTAAAGCTTCCATCCCTTGCATATATGTATGTATGTATGTAGTAGTTGAAATTCTCAAGTGAAGCATGAGCCAACATGAACCCCATTGGCAACTTGTTACCTGAAGTGCTGCTAGCAACTTTTAGTAGCCGTAAAACCAATTTCTGGTGCGTTTAAATAAGATGCACTATACATTTTGAATGGCGTGCCTACAGATTTCTGTAGCAACTTTTCATTGGATTATGCATTGCATATTTTATACAATGTATAACTACTCAAAAAGAATGTAGCAGCATTTTAGGCGCAAAAACGTGCATACTTTCTCAAAAATCTTGCTGGTATTCATTAAAGCGTTTTCTTGAAAAAAGTTTTACCAGTAATGCTTGCCTTTTTTAAGTGATCAACTATCATCATAATTATGCAACATACTTCTTGGCGCTACAGTGCGTTTTATCAGATGAGGGTAATTCTTAGCTCTAAAAAAAATTTGTAATATAGCAGTTTTTGATTACTTTTTACGCGTGTTTTTTGTTTCAACTGTTGCAGTTTTATACTTTTTTCTACATAATGTAGCATATGTTTAATCACTTTGCTGTGGTTTCTTTTACGCTAATATTGTGCAGCATTATTTAATTAATTAATTTTAATTTGCTGTTAATTTTGCTAGCGAAAATGCGTTTGCGGTCTTCTGCAGCAGCTTCATTAAATATGTGCCTACTTATGTGCGCTTCATTTAATGTACGTATTGTACATATGCATAATTAATCTAGGCGATTGTATTTAAATACGTACGCTCATTTAATTCATATGAATTTATATCAATTACCTTACTTAATAGCGTGCACATTTTAGTATTTGTCTTTGGTCAATAAAGCGGCATATTATTTGCACCAGGACTCGTATGTTTGCGTGCGTGCGAATCTATCTGTGTGTATGTGTGTGTGTAAACAGCATTTGTACACTAACTGCTTATTTATGCACCTACATGTAAGCTAATATTTTGCTTCAACACGAAAGTAAATTAAATAATTTTCCCGACAATTGCTCATATTAACAAACAATTATTGACGCAGACTATAATATGTACATTTTATCGCCATTGCGTTTTTGCCATGTTTGCTCTCGTATTGGATACCTTTAGACGTTAAGTGTATTCATTATACGCATTTCGAAAATAATAAATATTCTGTGTGTGTTTTGCGGCATTTTATAATGCGATTATTAAAACTATTTAAATTAAGCATTTCCATGCCTTGTGTGCCGCAGCGAAATCAACATAAACATAGCGCACCCTTAGGCGCAGGAAACACTCCACTTAATAAGCACATAATGAGCTTTTAGGCTTTAGGGAAATTTCCGCATATAAATACTTGCTAATTTTGACTAACTTGTGCGCTCTTAATAATTTAAAAGTTCGGAAAAAATGCTTGCCTACTTTTAGGCGCATACGCAATGTTGTAAAGCCGTTGCCAAGTTTGCAATAAAGCACAAACGGGAAAAAAAAGTATTTTCAGCAAACTTTCGAAATGATCTGTTGTGTTTTTTGTGTGCTCGACATATTTCCTCTTCAACGCTCGCTCATAAACTTTCACTTATACACACACACACACAAGCACATGCACACACTTGCGCAGTCTTATTGTATGTACTGCGCTCTCTTTGGTAGTGGAAAAGTTAAGTATTTAAAGTGAAAAGTTTTTGCGACTACACTGCGCAATCTGTGTATGTGTGTGCGTGTGGGTGGTATATGCTGTATAATCTTCTCCTTATTATTTTCAATTTGACAAAGGACTTGCGCCTCAATACACATACACACAAATATACAAATAAAATATATATATTCAATATACACAGTGCCGTCTTTAGTTGCCTCAGTGAAATCTATTCAATAGCCATTTTAAAATATTTTTTTACACAATATTTAAAAAAATTTGCGTGCAGTTACATAAATTTGTGGTATAATTGTAACTTATTCTACAGAGAACGCGTTTGCAATTAAAATCTTTGAATAATAATGATTTTTTCAAGCACATCCTACACAATCTACAAAGGGAGCACAACTAAAATTGCCTACTGCTATGAGAGTCGGCATCGCCTGAAAAGAAACGAAAGTATCTTTTTTAAATCGGCTAGGATTTGATGCAGCTCCAGGAAGCGAGCACTTATCGACTGACACAGCAGTGAGGTTTTTGTACTTTCTAAAAAATTGCGGTTTCTTTTTTCTGACACAGACTGTAAGTGTCAGTTACACTGAATTGTAATCCAAAGTAATGAAAAGTAAAGTACAGGCAATACTTACCTCGAGTAATCTGAGTAGTCTAATGGACTCAGTTACGTTCTTCGGCGATTACTAAAGCAATCTTATAGTCAATCTAAAAGTATTGCTTAAGTACCCTTTTTGAATGTATAATAAAAATTGATTGTGAGTTAGTTTAAATGGTTTATTTTTGCTGAAGCAAACAATCATTTACAGCAAGTACGAAAGTGCTGGTAGGTTTTTCATATTCCGACAAAAAAAAAAAAAAAAAAAGTACGAAATGTTGTTTGTTTGTCGGTCGAGTACTGAGCGACTTTTCCGCATGCTCTCTCTCGAAAAAGGAAACCCTTGACTCGGTTCCATGTGGGCTCCAGTGTTGCCAGAGATCAAGCTCCAAAAATCCCATTCACTTATGCAAAACGCCCTCTTTATCCCATTATATAAATGTAAAATTCTGGAAAAAAAATCCCATTTACAAATATTAATTAAAAAACGTGTTTTTCGATAACAATTATTAAATAAATATACATATAATTTTTTAAATAAACATAAAGAACCAAAAATTTTTGTTTATGTAAAGCACAACGCTGAAGGTTACATTTAAATTCAGTGCTAAAAATAATATATTTACAGTTATTAATAAATAAACAAAAAATAAACAAAAGAAGTATAAAAGATAGATAAGATAGAAATCTATTACAATCTGAAAAACAATAATATTCACAATTTGAACGCAACTCAAACCTAGTAGAAACATTTTGAACCAACTCAAACCTAGTAGAAACATTTTGAACCAATTCAAACGTAGTAGAAAACGGTATTGGCTCAAAAATCCCATTTTTAGACTCAAAATCCCGCGCGCCCTTTAAAGGTACAAAAGTCCCTGGCTCTGGCAACACTGATGGGCTCACAGTCAATAACGGCACTGTGTATACTGGCCCATAAACTCGAGGGAGCGGAAAAGCAGCAAACGACATAATGAATTAACAGTTATGCGTATAAATGTAATTGTATGCGTGTGCTTAACTTTGTGTTAATGTCTGTACATGCATTTGTGTGTCTGTTTCTCACTCTCTATGTATGTATGTATGTATATATGCGTGTCAGTTTAATATGACAAAGTAGTCCTGAAGTTGACTGACAGTTCCACTTATATAATTTTTAAGCGGAGTCATACATTATACGCCATTAATTATGCAAGGATTTGTTTGAAATTTAAAAGCGTATTTTGTATAATATTTTAATGGCATTGCGCTTTGGCACCTTTTTAGGTGCGCACGCATAAGATTGCTGCTATATCAGTGCGATTTGTATTTGTTGTGTAAAGGAATCATAAATAACTTTTCTTTGTAAGCGTGAATTTATGCGCACACCCACACATAAATACACGCAGTTGCCAATTTTTTGTAAAATTTTTTTCCGCTTTTATGTGCAGCGAAAAATTCATATAAATGAAGAATTTGCATTGACTGCCAGACGTTGCGTAACTCTGGCGTTGTTTTCTTTTTACATCCTACTTTTAGGCGTTCTCGTTCGTTATTGCCTTTTTTATTGGCCTAATTAGAAAGGTTACGTCTTGCTATAAATTTTGGCATTTTTCACATGGCTTGACACTTAATTTACTTGCTTTCGGGAAATATTTATAAGTCTGTGCGTAATTAACCACTGACTGCCCTAACTTTTAGGTGCTGTTTTTGCAAGAGTGTCCTTGTTAAATATTAGACATTTACTTTTGCATTCTGTTAGGGTCTTTTAACAAGAGTGCTTATGTCAAAATTTTAATTAAACTTTTTGCATGCTTTTTGAGCTCCTTTTTGACAGAGAGGTGTATAGAAAATATATTGCTTTTATGTTTGGGTGCTGATTGTCGGTCATATCATTCGCATTGCACTTATATCTGATCTTAATATTTATTCAATATAGTCTTGCATGGCGGAGTGTTTTAAATTTATTTTTGCATGTCTTTAGGCAACTTGTTAATGACAGTTCCAACATCATTTAAGCATTATTTTTTGTGTACTTTAAAATTTTTCTTAGCATATGCAAATTCTGATAAAAATATATATTTTTATTTAAAGGAGCAGTGCAAGCGTTGATTTACCCAATGTTACGTCTCTATTGCTTGGCACTGCCTTTTGAGGAACTTTGGAAAATGTGATTTATTAGCAATTTCAATTGAATTTGAATGTCATCTTAAAATTGCTTCAGTATACCTCCTGCAATTACATACATACTTGCATAGTAGGAGGTGAAACTAGTGCATACTTTAATGTGATATGTGCGATATGAACGTGGTCATGATATATATCAATCATTAATATATTTGCACCCTTTAAGGTTATTTTTTAGACAACGCCTTTCTAATTAAAACAACAAGGTCTTGTACAGACTTGAAGGTGTTTTATTAAGCCACTTTGAGTCCTTTTGTATTTAGTTTGGTTAGATATTTATTTCTTGCATGCTTTTAGGCCCTGTTTCGGTGATGGTAACTGTACTTAATGTTAAACCTTTTTTGAATGCCTTTAGTTGCATTTTTTTGCAATAATCATTGAACTGTTATTTTTTGCATACTATTCAACGCCTTTTTAGAGAGTTCCGCAATTTATTATTGAATATTAATTTCCGCATACTTTCGGGCGCATGTCGGCAATATCTCTTTTAAGTATCATATTTTTGCATACTTTAAGGTGGAATCTTCAGTGTGTGTATTTTATATACATACATGCTACATGCATATATTCCATTGCAAGCCACTTTTAAAATTTTCTCAATGTGCCGGAAATGCTGTCACTGACTGTTTCACTTATAGCTACGTTCCCTTGCGAGCAAGTGTTACCTCTTCAAATGCGAAATGACAGCGGGATGTCATAATCCACATGACGCAGATTTTTATTAAGCTGTGAAATAACTTTCCCTCTGCAACTTTGCAGTGGTATACATATGTGTATATGTATGTATACAGAGTGTGGATTTGTGGATATACAACCTTTTCGCGTTTTCGCCATTTCCTTCGCAAATTGCCGCCGTCCAACCACGCCTTCAAAGCGTTTGTCAATTTGTGAACTTTCATTAGATTTGACATGGTGCAATGCATTTAACTGACATTCTGCATGTCGGCTGTTTGGTGTGACAGTTGAAAGGCGCTGGCTGTAACATGCTGGCTTTGGCGTAAACCTATATGCGCAGCATACTTTAGGGCGCAATGCAGATATTAGCGGCTTTTGAGATGGTAGCACTTACACATATGCGCTTGGCATGGAATGTCTAATCTAGAGCTCTCCTAATATGAAGGAACATAAAAGAAATTATTGAAAACTTCAAATCCATGTAAAATATATACTGAATAAAAAGTAGACTATGCTATTTATTCCAGAAATAAATCTTTTTATTTGCGAAGAGTGCGACGAAAATTCTAGGAGTTCGAATGTACTTAAATTAGCACATGCGATAATGTAAAAGTGTTAGTGAAAATTTTTTGATTAGAAATTTAAATTCACTTCACCGTTCGATTCAGCCGCTCCCTCAAATGAATTGGTTATGCGATTTTTAAATCAATGGTTGTATTTCTAAAAATTTTATGAATCAACTTTTCATTCCCAATCGTTTGTTATTTCAGAACATTTACCTGTTAAACGGTTCGAACTTCGAATCGGTTCTTGTATCTTATAATATTTTAAGTGCATTGACTGGCGATTTTTACAGTTTTTCGAACCAAAATATGAGTTCTCATTCTCATTTCGATTACATGCCTTCCTTCTCCGTTTCCCTTCCCACAAATAAATTTTTGCTGGTATCGAATTTCGGATCACATACCTTTTTTTTATCTCCGCCGTGTTATTAATGTTTGTATAAAGCGAACATCCTTCACCAAAGAACACATTAGACCTCAAAGCAATTGTCTCCCTTATCCTAAGGCTTATATTTTCTGCTCTTTTAAGCTTTTCCATTTATATGCGCTCTGATGTGCTGCTGGCAAAATCACCTACACTATATTTCATAAAGCATCAGAGCACTGGCACTCAACACGCTTCAAAAATCCATTATACTGATTTGCTCACTCAAATCACGGAGTAAGTCTAACACTTTCAAGCGCGCCCTGTAGAGCGAACACAAAAAGAAGAGAGTGAACAAACTTGCTTACAATTAATCCTTTTCAATTAAGTTTGCATTTGAATTTAATTGCTTCCCTTTGCGCGCACTCACATACATACAAACCTACTCGTCGTCATGTATGTATGTATATAGTAGGGCACAAACAACAGGTGCGATGAATTCGGTATGTTATGGTATATGTACTGGAAACCGGTACGTTGAATTTGCTTGACCGGTTAGAAAAAAATATGATTTGAAAGGGATATTCACAAATTGCCATGTAATTGCCGTGTATAGAAAGTCAATTGAATGTATAAAAAAATACAAATAAATGTAACTAAAATAGTTGAAATTAAAAGAGTAAATAGAAATGCAATAACTACGAAATTTTTTGTATTTTGCTCTGTTCCTGATAATTGGGATTATCCGTTTGAAATTCTGTCCGTCTTTGCTATAATTGACAACCCTGAATTCGTATACAATTTACAATTTTCCTTAACACTTCTGAGAAGTCATTAAGTCTTTACGTCTTTTCGGAAAAACCAAAGGCTAGGGGGATTTGCAAAGCACCGTTTTGTTTTAAACTAACTAGTAGGTTAGTTGAAGAATAGAAAGTGGAATAGTGGCGGTCCAAAATTGACTTGAATCCACGAAATTTGCTCTGACGTAGGACATACTCAGCTGGAAGAAATTTTCATTATCGGGATGTGCGGCCAAAGAACGAATTCTGTGGTCACAAATAGTAAGTGCTTATGTAAGTCGACTTAAGAAAGGCATGAGCATTGAATGGCGCCATCTTCCTATTACTGCACTAAATATTTAAATAAAATCGTGGAGTCGAATGTTTCAAATAAAAAAGTTATAAATTGGAAAGAATAGTTTTTATTCGGACTGACTTGCCAAAGAGAAATGACAATACTTAGTTGTCTATTTCTTTTCTGAAACAAAGCAATTTTAAGTGTACAACAACAAAGAATTAGAATTATTGCTCACATGGGCAGGTCATATAGCTATTTCGGTTTTTGCCAGAAAACCTCATCAGTGACTTTTAATGTGAATTCTAATAATTTCTAAACGTCTAATTACTCGAAATAGAAGCATTAATGGTAAAGTCTGTGAAACGTAGGAGTTGAACCATGAACCTATGACGTAGTAAGCGAATGCGCTAACCATCACACCATCGGACTGGACGACTCCGCGCTGGCAAACATCACAGTTACCTGCTGTCTATATCAAACGCATAGTGTTTGTTGTTATTGTACACTGTCTAATGCAATTGTTTTTGCCTTACTTGAGAGCTCCATCGGAGCACATACTTGAGGCAAATGAATGTATCAGTTTTTGTTTCTGTAAGAACATTTCTTCGTTTTTACATGTGTGTCCTCCCTATCATATTATACAAGTTTATGTTTATTCGGCAGCTTCAATGTTAGAAAGAATAAACATAAGCTTGTATAATAAAGTTATAAATTTTTAGAAAGTAATATTTCAATAAGCGCAACTACTTTTATCAAAACCGAGTGAACAAACTTAAAATGTATTTGTAGTAGAGATAAAAAGGTTTGGGAATCACACGTTTCGGCGGTGCTCCAAGCTGTTGGAGACAATGAAGAACCTCTTATTGGTTTAAGAAGATGCGTCCATTTTGACAGATTTCATTTTCGATTTTAATGGCTAATACGTTTTTCGAACCGGGTTTTTAAAAATGAAATTAATTGAGATTTTCGAAAACCAGTTTTTTATTTAAAAGAGAAGGCGTATTCTCTAATGTATACACACACACAAATAAATATTCATATTCACCTTGGCACATTCATGCTGAAAAGCACTTTAGGTCATACACTCTCTCAAGCGCACTCACATACATACCTACACACATAGAGTGTCGGGATAGATATATGAGCGCCGTTATGTGCGATTTATAAATGCATAATTCCGCTATCTTCATTATGCACGGCTTAACTATTACAACCCCAACATTCTCGTCATGACATTCACCATTACCTTTGCCACCAACAACAACACCAACAACAATACCAACAACATAACGATCATCATCGCTACCACCAACTCCTTCACCACTATTGCCAGTGCCATTGGCACTGCCCTAACAGTTGCTGTTGTTATAATAACGCTGGACTGTTTTGTGTGTTGGCTGATGTTGTTGCTGTTGTTGTTGTTGTTGTTATCAGCAACAAACTCCGTCTTACTGTGCATAATCATACACTTATATGTGTGGGAGAGTGTGACTGTGTGGCTCTGGGTAAGCGTGTGCTATGTTGTTGTCTTGCTCTGTAATAAATATGAATGTATGTGTGCTTCACGGAAAGGAGCCAACCGTTGTGTGTGTGTGTAGGTATACCATAAAATCTACTGGTGCTATGGTGCAGATCCGTAGCGGAATTATTTCTTGAGAGGAGCCGGAAGCAATTTTTAATCTTGGGTCAACAGTATTAGGCACCTAATTGAAAGGGGAAAACAATGGAGTCGGTCGGTGCCTCTGTCAATGCTTACCTTGTTGATGGCAGTGCTAAGAGAGACGAAATCCTCGACTACGTCAAAAGTATAGCTGCCAGCAGTGACGTCGTGTCCAAGTCATTTAAATCATATTAAAATTTTTTTTACGTACTAAGCATTTTTTTTGGTCGGTGAAAATCCAAAATCGGAGAATGTAAAATTCTGGGATAAAAAAATTATTTGATTTTTTTTTGGAAGAGATTTGTATAATTTTCTTGAGTGATATAAAACTGAATGTTTTATTTTCTATAGAAGCTGTTTTATGAATACTTTATTGGTCTATTTTTCCTACAGTGCCACACTTAAAACTGCATGTGTGTGATAGATCCAATTATATGTGCGACTTAGAAATTCCTTCGAATTTAAAGAAAACACTGCTATGCTAGATTTCAATAGGGTGGCAAAATATTGATATTTCATTCATTCTGCTAGAAATTGAAAATGCCTCTGCTGCCTTCCTCTTCACGCGTTTAATAAGCACTTGGAGGTACCATAGATTCTAACTGGGTAGCATGAACCTAAATTGTGACGTTTTAATTGTTTCAATGGCGATAGGTAGATTTGATCCCTTCTACTAGAAGTTAGGGCTTGGAGGTTTCCCGAAATTTTCGATAACTATTGTATTATAACCCGACATTGAAGACTATACGAAATTTCATAAAATTCCAATTCCACATTCCACATGGGTAAATTGGCAGAGTAATATAAGACTAAAAAGTTTAAACATATATTTATCGATCAGATTATGTGATTCATTTATACTTAAATTGTTCCGAATAATATATACTATAAAGTTAACAGAACCTCGTAATTCTCCCCTCTGCTACGTTCGCTCCGTGTGTGTTTGTTGTGTGGGCAAATTACAACTAATTGAATTTACAAGTCTTGCGTATAAGCAGTAGATGCAATTCCTCTCTAATTTGCTATTTATTGGAATGGAAATTTTAATCACTGGAAAATCCCTGCGACATTACAAGATCGCATTAATATTTTAAGTTTGATAGCAGTTAAAATTTATTGATTATAAATAATGCAAGGCTATATTATAAATTAAATTCGGTCGAGGAAGTGGAAGACTGATTATTTCACTGCTGCAGCTCCAAAAGCTTCAAGGTAACCATATTCTTCTCAATAGTTGCGTGGATCCTTCAGACCCTTTTCAAAATAACTTACACCCTTCAGAACTTTTTAAGTTTTGTAAAACGTTTTGCTGTACATATTTCCTGTTATGATATTCTAATACTTAAAAACTTTTAAAAATTAAAACTTTTTCAATGAGACAGCAGGAAAAGGACAACGAAATTTATGCAATATTCTGATTTTTGTTCTTTGTGCATTTTAATTGACATCTTTTTACAGGTTTGCAAACCGCTACGGACTATCATCGTCGTCCTTGCTACCATCATACTTGTTACCGCTATCTTTATTATATTGTCCTTTGCCCTGTAAGTAATTTCTCAACACTCCGCACACATGCCAATTTTCTGTGATAATCCTGCTCAAGCTGGGCGAGCGTAATTTTCAATTGGAGCACATCCTTGCTGGCTAAGCATGCAAATTACACAAACTCTACACTGCGCGTCATATACAACAATATACAATACATACAATATGCACACCTACATTCATAAATTTATGCATATATATACATTTATGTATATGTGTATATGTAACATGCTTGCGTTGAAATGCATCGTGTTGGCACTACACTGATTGGTTTATGGCTGTGACATTGGTAGCGCTTGCGAGGCTTTATGCTTGGCAAATTTCTAACGAGGAAGCAACAATTGCAGCAATCAATTTCGATTAGTATGTCATGTAAACAAAGCATATTCGAATTTATAGACTTGTAATTTATAATTGTACGGCGGGTGAATAAAGCTTCGAAGTATTCGGACATTGTTCACGATATTCGTATCAACACTTTGAAGTTTGGAGAAATTTTGTAAAAGATTGATGGAATTTGATTTTTAATGAAACTTCACAGTTTAGTCGATGCGTGGCAGTATGAATTCGATGCTTTAATAGTGTTCAATTCAATGGCTTTTAATAGTTAAATGGGGATGCACACCATCGAGATTTAAATGGCGATTCGCTAAATTGGGTTTCGTAAAATTTCGGTTTCGGTATATAGAGATTCCATGGGATTCGAGAGTTAAATTGGAGTCTGCTTAGATTCTAAGTGGCATTAAAAAGTTGATTTGTGGTTCGTTGGAATTTGAGCTTCACATTGGGTCTGGATATACAAGTTAGATATTTACGGCATTAAAAAGAAAAGTGCAACCCTAAGTGATGTAATAATAAGCGAGTACATTTTATAAATCAGCAACAGTTGAAACTCATTTTCTTTAATAATAGCAAAAAGTCTTTGCGCTTGTTTTAACTTTCCTAGCATATGCTCTCATTTCTCCCACCCTTTCTGCTTATCTTCTCAACATTCCCAATTAATCGGTGTCGCCTTTGCAACCGCTCATACACAACATTAACCATATCCTTTATGCACTTCGTTTAACTTAACATTAAGCAGTGTTGAGTCCACACAAAAGTGATATGATTAATTTTTCCGATAGCAATTCCTTACCATTTTATTCGGTATTTACAGTAAATGGTGATTAAAAATATGTGCACATGTCCATGTATTTATGTATATGCTCTACCGTAGCTTACATAGAATATGTGTATCCTTTGTTGTCGGCACATTGTTTTCGACAGCTTCACAGAATCTCATTCCACACTTCTTCTCCCGTTTCGTTCGGGGTACGGGGTACCAGTCTACCTCCTACCTCTGATTTATTTCGTGAAATTCAATTGTTTTTATTTTTTGTTTCATTTCGTATTTTCGTTTAATTGGAACTGAATTCGCCAGCTTTCGCGCAGCCTTCCTTTGCACTACATTATTCACTTTTTCCACTCGACGGTTGCTGTTTTCTCAGGTGTTAATTGGTTTTAACAAGGTAGAAAATATGCTTTAAATGCTCATATGATAGATACTTTTTGTTTTCATCACTCGGTCTGTATTTCAGAACTTATATAAGGAGGATGGTTTTTTAATTGAAATTTTCTGGATTTGTAGGGAAAATTGTTTTTCTTTTCAAAAAGCAATCTTTTTATACCCTACATCTATGGTAATAGGGTATAATAACTTTGTCCGAAAATTGTAACGCATTAAAGGAGCGGTCCTAGGTATAGACATAAGTATATAGAAATGATCAGAATCACTTTCTCTTTTGATTTCCGGTTGTCCGTCTGTCCGTCTGTCCGTCTGTCCGTCTGTCTGTCTGTCTGTCTGTCTGTCTGTCTGTCTGTCTGTCTGTCTGCCTGTCCGTCCGTCTGTCTGTCTGCGTGTACGCAAAAAAGAGAAAGAAGGAGTTGTCCGATTTGGACCAAATTTGGTACACAGTCACAGTGAACCTCGGGTTAGGTAAAGTGTTAAAATTATTCAAATCGGTCGAAGGATACGCCCCCAATGGACCTATAAATCCCTCTACCTCGGGTTTTTTGCGATCAAATTGCTGTAATTTGTCTAATTACTCATTGAAAAGAATAATACTTGGTATTCAAGTTAAGGGGGCGGTCATCTATGTCATACGAAAAAATGGTCGTGGTCCGCCCACTATATAGGCGGCTAAATTTTTCCGGTAAAATGGCTCCCAATTAACTAGCTACGAATATAAATGAATGAAATTCGGTTCCAAAGTTGATATATAGGTCTTAGATGCCATAGAAGAAAATGGGCGTGGTCCGCCCACTATATAGGCGATAAACGTAAAATCCTCTTAACTTCCATAATATATACACCAGAGCGTCTAGATTTTGTTACTTCGTTCCTGGTAAGAATATCTTTTAATTCTCCAAAAATGGGCATGGTCCGCCCACCATGGGGGCAGTAAAATAAATATGCCGATAACATCTGTTGTACACCTGTCAGAGCATCAATATTTGGCATGTATAGTCCTATTAGGTATATCTTGTAGTCTGCCAAAAATGGGCGTGGTCCGCCAACTATGTGGGTTGTAAATCAAATGCACCCACAATTTCAGTGAATTATCACCCTACTTGGGAACATGGTGTAGGGTATTACTCTGTCGGTGAAACCCGACTGATACTTCCTTACTTGTTTATACTACAAAGTATGAAGAACGATAATTTACTTCAATAATCTATCGTAGCTTCTTAAATTTGCATGTGACAAATTAAACTTATTGGATTGAGAGATTGGACCTGAGAACACTTTAGAGCAATAATACTAAACCTATTTTCGGGCCGCATACATATATTTGTAATAAAACGCGGGCCACATCACTACTGGTATGAGGAAAAAAATCATGGAACCTCCTCCCCATTTGTAAAAAACATTTTTGAGATTTTAAAAATTATAATAATGAATGTGTTCAGGGCAGTACATAAAAGCTGGGCGGGCCGCAGGTTGAGTATGGCTGCTTTAGAGAGACAAAAGAAAGTGTTTCCATAGTAATCATAAGCCTGAATATAAGATAGAGTAATGGATAGGTTTGCATATGTGGATGAAATTAAATAATATACTTATAACAGACTACCGCAGGAGCTCAGTGGTCTGCGCAAGGGGTTGCAGCATCAATCTCTGACAGATAGAATACAATTAAAAGAAGAGAGTTGGTTTCTTTGAGTGGCAGTATCTCTCGTACCAAGTCGGCCATGAACGGGCTGTTGCGCCAATCATATTTAATCACTTTAAAAAAGGATACTCAGCGTGAGATTCCATAAAACAATTTTAAATAAAATACCTGCAATTCAATGTAGATGGTGAAAACTGTATTACTAATCGACGGAACAATCAATTATTTTGGTAAAATAGTAGGAAAAGTAGTAAAGATTCTAAATTTTTTCCCTACATTTTTATTAACATGTTTTTGCACCATATTAAAACTTTCAAATTCACATTAGAAGTTTCTCTTCTTCAGAATATTAGGCCACTTTCTTCATGAATTCTACATTAAACGTTTTTTCAACACTTTCCTTCTCTCTTTCTCCATCGCAATTTGTAATGTACGACGTGAACGGCTTGCACGTGCCCGTGCATAAAATATTAATTGTAATTAAGTGCAGTTAATTTATTTTAAATATTGCATGCCTTCATTCGTATAACAGCACTGAAATTTACCCCACACTGTGCCAACGTTTCGTGGTATAAATTGCTTAAGTCAGGTATTTATGCTTTCAGCGAAGTGCAGTTTTATGAGATGCTCCAAATTTATGGCAATTTTCAAACTTCCGAGAGCAATTTAAAACAAGTTTTGTCCGAAATTGCCGATATCAATGTAACATATTTGTCAGTTTGTCATACGCTCATTTCGTATTCTTTTTCTTAATAAGTACTGCATTTCGATTTGTTATACTAAGGACAAAAAATAGTAGAATCATATGAGAACATTTCAAAAGGAACCACAAGGAAAGTTCTGTGTTAAACTCAAATAAATTTGCTGATTTTTACATTTCGTTTCAATTTGGCGGAACCGCTCTCAATACGATAACCGATAAGTAAGGTTATTATGCTTCGATTAACAAAATTATAAACTACTTCAGGGATCGACTACTTTGCCCATACGGGAATTGAAAGCGCGTATAGTGATGAACGAAAACTAGTGGTAAAGTGAAAATACCCATTAACAGCAGATATTAAATACGTGCCTAATACATTTTTGTACTATAATAAGAAAAATATTTTTAAATACGAAAATATTTGGATTGCCTCGTCAGAGTTCGTGGATTCAATTTCCATCAGAGACGGATTCTCTTAGTTAGAAATTCTCTCTTAATTGAAAATCGCTTGTAGTACCTGTATCCATAGAAAACAAAGGTCCTATGTATTGGTCAGTACTTTCAGGTCTACAATCCGTCAAGGAACTTTATATACAGCTTGACGCGAAATGCTTGGGATCAGTTGAAATTCTCTTATCTTTCTACATAGCAGAACAGTATGTTTAAGTTTCTTGCTGCTCATAAAAAATGCAATCCCCACAAAATATTTACAACAATAATTATATTATGTCGATATGCCACCAGACGGCGTGGCTAACTCATAGTTAATTATATCTGTAACCCAGCTCTTTTTACGTACATAGAGCTAAGGAATGTTGTTCAACTTTCTTAGCTAACAATTTCGCTGCATAATTGAAAGCTTGTTCTTAAGTGGGCGGACTGCTGGCTCTGTCCCGCCTACCTTATATAATTTAACTGTTAATTAATACGTCCAAATTTTATGTAATAAAATTGCACAAAGATGGCTTAAAAATATGTTAGACATGCAAACACACTAACGCATACCAACATGCTTACATAGTGTAACCGCTGAAGTGTTGAGCTGACATGCAAAGCTTTTTCTTGATTTTACAACTGCATACAGTGGCGTCTTTAAGTGCTTGGGCCCTTTTGGCGTTCTTTAATAACTCTTCAATTTCTCCCTGAAAGTTTACTATGTCCGTTGTTCTTAGAATATAATAAAATAACATAGATTTCTGAGATCACGGCCTCAATTTTCAAATGTAAAAGCTTGCTTTGATAACCGAACATAAGTTTATATCTCATTTATATAAATATTTTTATAAAATAATGTTTACTACTTTTTTAGCTTTCTACATTTTCGTTTTGAACCTTAGCTAAATTAGCTGAATTATTACCAGAACTGACGTCTTGAAGTCTTAATTAAAAATATTTCAACCATTATTTCTATTTCTTTTTCCACCACTGTAAACAATTCGTATGGATGTATACATTCACAACATAATATATGTAAGTGGGAGCCTTGCATAAAATTGCATGCGGCTTTTTGCATGCGTGTTTGCTATGGTGTTGCTGTTGCATGTTGTCCCAGCTAACACATCCATACATACCAATGCCTTTATATACATATACAAATGTATACGCAAATCACAGAATTGCGGCTTTGAAAATGTTTCACTTGTCTGCTGCAGTTTACTTGCAATGTAGCATACTTTTCGGCATGACACTTGCAGGAGCGTTTAGCGTGAAATGCGGTTCGTAACTGTGCTTCGTGAATGTGTGCAGTGCCGCAGTTGCTCTGGCATGCAGGCGCACTCGTAGCTTATTATGCACGTTTCGCTACTCTTACATTTACTCACATACACACACATATATGCATGTTGGCATCAGCGATGCCACCTTTTGACTTTTTTAATCAAAACTTTTCGAAACTATTTCTTAAATTCTCTAAATTTTTTAAAGAATGAAATGCTCAAGGAATTAGACATACTAGAAATTGAATTAAAAAGGAATTAAATAATAATTCTTTCCAATGAATAAGAAAGCATTTGAGACAAAAACATTTTTATGTTAGCTATGATCCGTCAACGTACATACGACTCACAAGTATAGACCTTAATAAACCATCGCATAGTTTCGGGCTTATACTCGTACTTGTACTCAAACTTAAACGTCAAACGACTCAAAAGAATGAACAGGAAAAAAAACTGTTGCATGGTTTCAAGCTTATACTTTGAGTATAAATATATGATTTTTCCTAAAAGCGTTCCCTACTCACATGTCATGTGAATATTGAGGTGGAAGCGTTGGAAAGCCTGCACATGTTTGTGTGTGTGTGTGTGAGTGCGTGTATAATTAATATACACCTAATCCTCGTTTAACGCGGCTTGACGGGACCAAACTGAACCCGCGCTATAAAAATCCGCGTTAAAAAAGTAAACTTTCTTAAGAAAATTACTTATCCGTTCCAAATGAGCAAAAAAATCGCGCAAAAGAAAAATCCGCGTTAATGAAACCGAATTTTCATATAATTTCTCTACCTCGTAACTAGAGCCCGACCGAACCCGAAGTATAAGGCCAACTGTTCGGTAACCAGAACCGAGACCGAGCGTTCGGTCGGGCTCTACTCGTAACATTAAAAAAGGCCATGACTAAAGGGATTTTAAGTTTATTGAAAATAAATATTATGTAATTCACTTTAATGCTGTTTTAAAGCATACACATTTGAAAAAAACTGTTTGGAAATTCTCGTGCGGCGTCTTCATCGGCCGATGCTCCTTCACCCTTCAGTTTCACACTATGAAGTGAATTTCTTCTGAGGAAGTTCTGCAGCCAACCATTACTTGCATGAAAGTCTTGTTGCTGCTTACTTGTTGTCGGCTGCTCTGTTTTTATTCTTTTGTAGAATTCCTGTGCTTTGTGCCTTACAGCTCTTCCGTCAATTGGAATCTTTTTTTTCTAATGGTCTTCCACCCACCAAGCAAGCGCCCGTTCAGCTTTGACCAGTGCAGCGTCTCTTGCATTATAAGAGTGTGCAAAACTTTCTGCACTGCTGGAAGATGCCGTTTGCTGTATCAAATTAGCTTTTATTATAATTCCACGCACCGTTAACTCATTTAATTTATATTTTTTCGCTACCGATATTATTTTTGCGCCGGTTTTTAATTCAGTAATAATTTTAGATATTTCGCGCAAATTCAATCTTTTTCTTTTAGTTGCCATATTTCTTTTTTGACATTTCTGTCTTCTCTTTGTCTCTTCTTTCTTTTGAATAGCAACAGTGTTGCATTTTACAGTACATATGTGAGTTCATTTTAAAATTTCATGCTGGGAAAATTTTGTTGCAGAAAAGAAAAAAAAAATTTTAAAAACGCGTTAAAAAAGAAAAATCGCTTTAAAAAAGTAATTGGGAGATGTTAAAAAAATCCGCGTTATAAAAAAACGCGCAATAAAAATCCGCGTTAAACGAGGATTAGGTGTACAAATAAAAGGTTTCGTGTTGGTTGTTGTTGCTGTTGGTTCTACCGCTGTTGGTGCAATAAGACTGCATAAATAGCGTTTCAGTAATTAAATGCCACAGGATATGCGCACACAATCACGCAACATGCACAAGCAGGGTTAACACGTACATATACACACACACTTTTACATTGGCATACATATTTATAAAACTATGAAAATATACAGCAAGCCACTTGCAACAACAGGAAAATCAACAACAACAAAAGCCTCCGCCTCTACTGTCTATGACAGGCTTTACAATGTCCCATGCTGCAGTTGTATTTTTGGTGTGCAGCAACATTCACAACAACACGGCAGCGTAAATAACGAATTATTATGCTAATTAATCCGACAAGTGTACTTTCAGTGTTGTGCAAATTTGACTATGTTTACCCTTCACCTGCCCTCATCCGCACCATCGCAACGCCGACCGGCATAAAGGTGCACTGCAGGGGCGTAAAATTGATCAATTTGCCGTTGACCTTGAAGTCAGCCCATGTAATTAGCTTGCATGTCCCTTATATTAGCATAATTTGAGGCGCGCATGCAAGCCACCTAGACACACGAACATACACATACTCACACAAACATAAAATTTTTTTGATAGCAGATTTCAAAAGCAACAATTGAGTAAAGCAATTGCAGTGAATTTTTGGATTTATACTCACTTGTTTTGTGTGAAAATAGCTGATTAGTTTGAAAACCAGAATATCTGCAGACTGCCTTTTTTAATGGCATTCAAACGCCTCACATATCCAACCTAAATTATTGGCAACGTTTTATACATCTACGAATATCCTTTAATGAGCTTTTATAGGTGTTCTTTTGGAGCATATTTGTTTAAAATAAACATTCTTAAAGGGGTTTCTATAAAAAAGGTATGCCAAATTCCTCAAAAACACTTGAAGAAAATGTGTATTAAAACGATACTAATTCCTTGAGCACACATAACTCTTTTTGCTCGTCCTTTTTCCACACACAATCTTATTTATTTTCACTTTTTCTCCTACACTTTTTTCACTTGCTTATGCGCTTTTGTTGAAGCATGTTTGTGCAGGACTGCCGAAAAGCTCAATAGAAATAATAAATAACACATTAGTCCCTTCATCCTTTTTGCCCTTTTTTTCTTTATTTGCTGTCTTGTTTTGGTCTGTCCGCTGCTATCAGGAGGACAGGTTAATCTGATAATGCGATCAGCAGATGAAGCCACAAAAACGGAAATGTCCAACTCGAAAAATCCATTCGAACAAAATGCTTAGAGGCAAACATTCAACTTAACGCTCAGTATACGCTTTCATCCTTTTGCTCCTTCTGCTATTTTAACCAGTTTTTAATGCTTTTACATTGGTTGATTTGCATTTTCAGTGCCAAAGGACGAAATAAATTCAACAACCAAATTTAAAACACTGCTCTTCTTTTTTGTCATAAGTGATGTTTATCAATAAATTTGTGTGTTCTGCTGTGTGAGTGTGTGTGCTTATTTGTGTATCAATTGTATAAATTGCATATTTACATGCTATAATATTTATTTGCTGTTTTTTTGTGTGTGGCTGTATTGATTGCTGGCAGAGCGCGTGTGTGTGTCTATGTTTGATTGTCTGTGTTGTGTGGCATAAAAAGGGTTACGCATTGATGTACAGACACTTGAGTCGTTGCATTGTTGTAACTATTCCGGCTCCATTCAAGCGTAAAATCCCTTAAAGATTGACTGCCTTGAGGTTGAAGTGCAGATCAAAAGGGAAGCAAAAAACTGAAGAGCTGTAGTAGAAATTGTAACTAACAAGCAGGAAGTGTAAAGCTAATACAACAGTGCGCCTCATTAAGGTGTTAAACATTTGCGCATAAAACTTAATAGTATTGCAATTTTAATGTGAAATTTTTAAATAAAACGTGAATAAAAACTTAAAGCGGCACTATGAAATCCGCCATAAGTAAGTTAAGAGCTTTTGATAGGCTCCTTTAAAAACATCAAACTTTGAACACAAATTAGAGTAGGATTTAAATTTCGTTTCCGAAACGATTTTTAGAGCAGGTTCGTTTGAAGTTTGGTTAAAAAAAATGTACATACTGACGATAAATATATTATCAAGTTTTTATATCGAAATGCTTAGCAATTTCCCCTTTGAAGTAGTCTAGAGGAATCTAAAAGGCAATGGAGTATTGGGTGATCACTGATATTGATGCAATAAGTTTCCATAAAGAAAAGAGAGTTGAAGAATATGCAAACACTGTAAAATCATTATTACTGTATAATGAATATTCACTCATTGAGCTTTCGGTAATTCATTCAAACTCGAATCCTATAGCAATTGAATGAAATTTCTTTTGACTACTGTATTCCATATTATGATAGCTATATAAGCACCAAAGTACTTAGTTACATTATATAAAGCATTTTGGCAATTAACAAACAATTTATGTGAATCCTTTTCCTTTTAGCTGAAAATGGCGCATGTAGGGGATAACTGCACTAATCGTTCAAACGCATAAAACCGTACGGAAATTTATGCAAAACCGTCGAAAACTGTTTATCTCTATCTCCCAACAGGAATTTCAACAAATTGGCCCAAAATTGCTTGGGAATAGATACCACTAGCTGCTGCAGAGGCACAGCTTGGATGTGAAGCAAGTGCAGCAAATAAGCTTGCAGTTATGCGTGCGTGCGTGTGTGCTTTACGTGAGTATGTGTTTGCGTGCTCAGTCACGTGTTGAAATTTACACGTTACACTCATTCTGATGCTAAAATCAGAGAGACTAAGTCCATACTTCAAAGAAAATCTAAATCTGAATCCATGCTGCTGCACATTCACATGAGAATCGGAGTTGGTTTTAATCTTGGAAAAACTTTAGCAGATTTGAATTGTGGCGATATTTTAAAGACACCGCCGATTCTCAATGACAAAGACGCCTGCAAGATTCCTACCAGAGGCCTGCAGCGACTTATGACTTATGGTAGAATTACTCTAGTAGTAAAGTAAGAAATAGTGTCAGCTGACACAATCTATCTTACCCGAACACAATGTACGCTATTACTCTGAACGGATTGAGTAGTAGAAATATCTGCGTCGATTAGAAAACTACTACAAAAGTCGTGTCAGCTGTGAAAAGAATGTTGCCACACAAAAAATTCATTGGAAATTGAAATAGAATTAATGCTTTTCCTATGCAAGAGGTAATATGGCAACACTGATTAAACCAGCGAATATTTATTGGAAATACAGTCCACCTGCGCTTTCGTTTGCTTCTAATTTGTACACATCATACATTTTACACAACACTAAACACATTGAGTAAATTATTTCGTCGTTTGAATTCATTTTTCACGATATTTTTTGCTTGTGAACTTCGTTGCAGAAAAGTGTTGCCAGTGACCTTCGATTTTAGTTCAACAAAAGAAGTGGATTGTTTTTGCCGAAATTAGTTAAAAAAAGTAGTACACAATGTAGAGATGTTACAATTATGATAATTCTGTGCCATAAATTTAATAAAGAATGTAAAATTTCATCTCAGAAGTAAATAAACAGCGTTCTTCCTTTGTGCACAAAACTATACGGCAGCACTAGCAAAAAGAAAAGACTGACAGCTGCAATCCGTTTAGCTGTTAGAGTAACTGGGCAAATTGCTATCCTACACGATTGAATCCGACACCGCTGGACTAATTAGACCATTAGGGTCACTCACGTAAAACAACTACCAACACCACTACTTGAAGTGCTCTCACACTAAAGAGAGGCCCTAATTTTCGCGAGAGCCAAAAAAGCGAATTGCATATTTTATATCAATTGTGAGTGTAAAGACAAAATAGAATTATTATCAGTGTTTATAAATATTCCTCATTGATTGGCTAAAAGCTTAAAGTTTGTTGTTTTTTTGGAACTTGTTTAAACGTATCCACTTCACGAAAGGCCATTCATGGCCTCCATCCGAGTGTGGTGGCTACATAAATGCATCTGCTACATATTTCACTCTTGGAATGTGTTTGTTGTCAATTTGAACTGCAATCCATCTGTATTACCTACCATCCATTTTGGTTATTGTGTGTTTCTTGACCGACTAGACTTAAGCCTTTGAGAAAAGGCGATTTATGATACATTCGAGAGTTGGGTGTCCAAGCCGTAGAGAGGGCTTCATTGCTATGATCAATAGGGCCATAAGAATTTCGAATCGTAGTTGAAAAAATTACGATTTATATATCTAAGAGCCAATTCTGACACCGCTTTTGAGTCTACGAAAAGAATCAAAGCTAATAGAGTATTTTCGGAAAATCACGATTTGGGTAAATTTTTTGGTGCCTATATTGTCGCCTGTTCTGATGTCGCTGTCGAAAAATATTTGGAAAAATTGTTTGCCTGCTATTCTCCGCTTTCTTTCGGTCTCTGCTATACTTGGATTCAGATGCATAAAAGGACACACCAGTATGTACATATGTATGTATGTATGTACATATGTGTGTACTCTGTTGCACTTCAGCAGTAATCGCCTCGACAATCTCTATAACCTCGCCTAGAACGATGCTACAGATTCGGATTTTCTGCTGCTAAACTATATACAAACACACAGATGCATATGTGCGTGTGCGTATGTGAGCTTAAATCTAAATAAACTTGAAAATTTTAGTCCTTAAATACACACGAATGTCGAAAATTGCTTGTGTATGTATGTATGTGCCAGTCAAACATAGATTTGCTTTTGCATTGCCAAGGCGTTGAGCGTACGCATACACAAACATACATAAAACATGCACACACGAATACATGTATGGAGGTATTCATGTACTCTTTATGTGTGCTGCTGTAGTTTTTACTGCCGCCTGCGGCTCTTTTCTGCTCCGATTTCAATTTTACAATTTCTTCAATTAAAGCAAAATTAACAGAGATAAATTTTTGCCAATTTTCTGCAAATACGTTAAATCAATGCATACATGCGCACACACACGTACACAAAATTTTGGCTTATTATTATGCTCTGCCAAGGAAGCAGCTTACCCAATTCCATTGAGCAAACAAGCTCTGAGTGGTATTTGTTAGGCTGGAATTGTGTAGATTTTCATAAATGAGTGTGGCAGTTCACATACATACATACATATGCATGCGTTTGACAAAGTGTGTCAAATTTAGGCGATATCTTTACACAGAAAATTATTTGGTGAAATTTAGCTACAATCATGTGGAAAAGTATTTTTCTAAATATTTTAAAATTAGTCTGATATGAAATGTAAACTAAAGTAATCAAAATGTAAACATTACCTATACAAATTATATTGTAACAAATAACGAAAATTTCAGTAGTTAGTTTAAGTATTGAATTTACTAAATTAATTACTGAAGTAATTACAATTTTCAGTTAGTATCTAATATTACAAGACTTACTATAATTTTAATCTCGGTCAGTATGTAGTAGTCTAAAAAATATACTTGTAACTTATAGTATTTAAATTAATAAAAATTTTGTACTGCAGTTACTTAAATTATAGGCATTCGATACATAGTAGCAGATTATTTCTCTCAGTGTAACTCTCATGTACATATTTATAACAAGTCCAAAATATGCACTTTTCCTATGGGCTTTCTAAACATAACTGCTCTTCTGCTTGCGCTGGTTGTTGTTTTTGCACCTAAGACTTTAGTCATATTTACACAATTTTACTGCATATCCTTTGAGCTTGAATTCCGTCTCCCTAAGATGTCATAAAATTGAGGTGGTCCCTCTTTTTGGCCTAATAATAGACTTCAAAGCAATTGTTCACAGCGTTGCTTGCTTGTCCTTGTAGCAGTGACTAGCATAGTAGCTTTTTAGGCTTCTTTGATCCCTACTGTGTGCATAGCTAGTAATCCTTTTGGCCTTCCTTTTTACCACTTGCAATCAATGAATGTTGCTTTGTTCTTGTTGCCTTTTGCTGACTTGTCCTATGCATAATCCTAGCTTTGTTTTTGCTTTGTAAGGCTTCTTGAATTCATACTTTACTTGTGTTAATGCAAATAAACCTACACAAATATAAGTGTACAAGAAACCTGTGTGTGTATACGCACACAGTGGCAAAATGCGCTATATGAGCTATTTTGTTGTTGTTGAAGTGCTATGACTAAGGTCAAATTAATGTAATTGTTTTAAGTTATTATACTTTAAAATAGTATTACAAATTTTAGCTTAATTAAAATCATGTTGGAAAAATATAAATTGAAAATATATTTCGTACTTCAATAGTTAGTGGTAAAAAAATATTATTTCAATTGTTACCACTTTGACTAAGTATTTAAAAAAAAATATTGACATGTAAATTCCATGCTCGATGCCCGCTGAATCCGAAAAGGATGAGGGCCAAAAAAATTTAAGTAGAACGGTGTTATAGCTCCTGCATAGCTCTTATAATTTTGAAGAAATGCAAAACGTTTTGTAAAACGAATACGAATAACCCAAGTCAGCTTTAAATTGAGATATTTCTATATAATTTTTTTCTTAAATCTAGTAAATAAAATAAAAAATGTTTCATTTTCTACAGGATGACTTATTCGAGACGCTTATCTGCTGATTCAAAACTAGTGTTTTTGTCCAATAATTTCTGTAATATTTTTTCCATATAGAATTCGAAGAACAATCTTTTCCTGCCTTTGCTTCCATACATCTTTCTTTGAAGGCCTAAGTGCCAGATCGTATTATTAATTAAATATCCCATTAAAAATAATTAATATATTTATGTAGGAATTATATTCAACTATGTACTTATTTTCCAATTGGGTATCCACATGCTGCGTGTGTGTGCTTGTGTGACTGATATCAGCTACAACTGTACATGCTCTTTTTCTGCTTTGTATGAAATACAACTGATTATTATTTAAGTATGTATGCACATTCATTATTTACCGTTTTGATGTGGGGAATTTTTGTTTGTAAACACACATTTTCTTTTTTCCAGAGTTGAATCGCATTAAAACTGGGGCCGAAATTGGCGGTATGGTTTTCGAAGGAACAGTTGCATAAAAAAATACATCTTTGTGCATGATTAACCTAAAGGAAATATCAAATGAATTAATGTTTTCAAATTGTACAATACATATTTGTGTGGATATAGATACTTTAAGAAATTATGATTTTTAACCCTTTCATGCCCAATGTTGCCTATAGGCTACTTTTTCTATTGCAAACTGTGCACATGTTCATTCAGTAGCCGATCTCCGCAAAGAGAAATGGTCAAGATCGTTTCGGATAAAAAGTGTTTATACAAAAAGTGTTTAAAAACATTAAAATAATTGTTTTATTGTAAAACTAAATAAACACTATAAATAAATAAATGTAAAAGAGGTATTTAAGGAAAACTAATCATGAGAAAAGTGTTTAGTGTGCTTGTAATATTTTTGTAAAAGTGTAGTTGCCTATAGGCCACATTGGTCCACTGTGGTAATTTCCGAGCAATGTATATTTCATTATGTATATTCATATTTCGATGCGTTTAAGAGATTTAAGTAGACAGAAACTGGAAAAAAATTTACACTTTAACTAGGATGATTTGCGGATGAGGAAAATGAAGAAAAAGAGCAGTAAACTTCGAAGACTCCATCGAAGAAACATTGAGATGTAATACCAGTTGGAAAAGCGAACTGCACAGCAATGAGGTGGAACAATCAATCGAATATTTCACCCAGTTCTTTGAAGATGAAGTCTGGAAGAAGATTTATGACTAAACAAACTTGTATGCGATGCAAACTAATGGAACGGCGTTCTTGCTGACATGCTGCTAGAATTATACTAAATAAACCATATCTCAAATAAATGTTATATGCTCATAGTATTCTGGTATGTGAATTCATCTGTAGTCGATAGATGGCTGCTGTATCGTAGAGACCTCAAATATACAGACGGCGAAGTGAAGCATATTCCACTAATATGATTCCAGTTGGATATTGCTTGCTAACAAGCTTTTGAACGCAACTCTAACAGTAGTTTTATCAAGGAAAGGAGGTCGACCGGAATCACTCCTTACAGATATGGAGTCAAATCCTTCATAACCAGGATCTTTACCACCGCCTCCATGATCCCTAGATCTTTCGATGGCCTCTGTGCTAATCTCCTGTAAAAGAGCACATGCTGCAGAACCTGTAAAATCCATACGATCTGAATATCTTGGTCACTGGGTACGATGGGGAGCAAAAGGCAGATGCAAACTATGCCAAACTGGTTTTCCACGCTCTAAATGCAACAA
Organism: Neria commutata; assembly: GCA_963457695.1. Lineage (NCBI taxonomy): Eukaryota > Metazoa > Arthropoda > Insecta > Diptera > Micropezidae > Neria > Neria commutata. The sequence goes on from OY735246.1 coordinate 43,088,168, forward strand.
ATGCAATGTTTAATTGTGCTCCATTCTACAAAAAAATGGTTTTGGTTCTTTTCGTACTTAAATTTCAATACAAAAATTCATAAAAAAATTATTAATTATTATTTTAAAATTCACCACCACTGCCCAATGTTACCTATTGGCAACATCCTGTAACTTACGAACCAGGACACCAAGGACTTTGAAATTTTTGTCAGTTCATATTTGAGTCAATATTACCACTAGAGCCCGACCGAACGCTCGGTCTCGGTCTCGGTTACCGAACAATTCGGCCAAAAGGTTCGGGTTCGGTCTCGGCTAAAAAAGGCCGAGTATTTAGCCGAACAGTTGAGGAACAAATTGTATAGTTTTAAACAAAATTTAAATTTTTTAATAATACTTTTTATTGATTTTTCATACATCAGATGCTTAATGTAGGTATTTATACCTCAAAAGAATTGGTTTTTATAATAAAATGTATTTTTTCCTAAAAATTCTTAATTTTTTTTAAATTAAAATTCTTCTTTTTTTGCATATGTATTCGAAAGGTTCGGTCTCGGTCTCGGCCGAACATTAAAAAAAGGCCGAACGCTCGGTCTCGGTCTCTGTCTCGGCCAAAATTTCGGGTTCGGTCGGGCTCTAATTACCACATATGTATCTGACCTCAAAGAATTTTAAGCTCCGCCTAATTTAATTTGGGCATGAAAGGGTAAAAATTGCATTTGTTAGTGATGGAAGTCGATAGAATCTAATGCTTAAAACCAATGACAGGTATGCCTTTGGTTATAACTATCTTTTTTTCAAGCTACCTTAGAACTCATAATGATAAAATATAAAAATAAAAATTTTTTTTCAATCGCGTTGACTTGAAATTGTTCTACATTATGTCAAATGTTCTCCTTATTTAGGGCCAGTTCCACAGTGGATATTTAAGCCCTGATTGCAGTTTAAATAGGGAATTTCAGTTTCACAGTTGGAAGTTAATACAATTTAAATGGCCGATTGTGGATATTTAAGTACGGCACAGAGTTGAATTTATGAACAGCTGATTTCGGATGTGCCAGCAAGCTGCGTGGCCAGTATTGGAATTTATAAGATTCAAATTAAGCATGGAATAGCACATATAAATAACACACTAGTACATAAATAATATAAACTGTTTATACTTTGCACAATATCCACTTCACTTCTTTCGGCCGAGGAAAAATTTTTAGTTCGCGCAAGTTGTGCAAACCTTCAAATGCCAAATATTCCGTATTTAAATAAATGCACTGTGAAACCCAAGGAAAGTTTAACTAGATTTAAATTCAATTTGAAAATTCGATTTAAATAGCCACTGTGAAACCCGCCCTTCGGGTCATATACATAGTTAGAGTGACTATCTGATCATTATTATACAGGACAGTACTGTATTTGAGGACTTTGTTCTGTTGGAAATTTCCACCGGAATTGATGCTATTTTGTAAATTTGTATTTGAAAGAAAGACAAGAAGAAATAATTAATTTGCTAGCTATTTTCTCAAAAATGTCATATGACCCAAAATTTTTAACCTGAAGAATATTTTTTCTAAAACGCCACTGTCCACGCCTTACGCCTAGGTGTAGCGTACTATTATCTCGGGTTAACCCGACTTATGCTTCCTTACTTGTTTGGAGTAGAGGTCCGCTCGAGCTACTGAGATTAGTCCGTTTTTTTGCTTTTTGCTTGTTGTGGACGCTTCTAACAGATTTCCTTTTCTATTCGTTTCAAATACGGATTTTATTGTGCATATTAAATGCTTATTTTTCATATGAGTTATTTGTAATATTTACCAGTAACCCAAAACCACTACCACGAAAAACTCTATGCCATTGACGCTCACCATTTGGTTGCATGCTGTAAATTACGACAAAAAATATAAAGCTGAACATCTGTCGCAGAATAAATTAAAATTGCAATTGTGCTTTTGAAACTGCAAATACTACAGTGCAGTCCAATTGTCAGTGCAGTGTTCTCTCTATACTAACATGCATTCAATCACACTCAATTAGAGCAATACACAAACACACTCAAAGTAATATGCTTAAAAAACGTTCGTATATGGTATATTTGAGCAAAATAATAAAAAATTTTTGCCTGAAAAAATACTATCACAGTATGTCGGTGGATTAAAATTTAATATTGGCAGCACTAACAAATTGAAATGTCTGCGTGAGCGACAAATGCAATCACACATGAGTAGCATATATGTATGTATGTATGTATGCATGTATGTATGGAGTAGTGTGGTCTCATTGATGGTATAGAAAAATACTGATTTGCCTGCACTAGTGTGTGTGAATTTTTATGTGTATGTCGAGCACGACAGGTGACACAACAAAACCCATTGGAGCGCGCACACACACACACACTCACACAAACAACAAAAATTCCATTTCAAGCATGAGTTTTCTACAGTGCTCAAAATAGTGGATATTTCTAAATTGCACCAATAGTCGAGGGAACCAAACACAATGGCTGCCACTTTTCGACTTCCCTAGACGCTTTGTTTTTTTATTTTTTTGTGTGTGAGTTGATTGTCATTGGAAGTTAGTGGAAGGTATCCAATACTTTTTGCTGAACATATTTTTTCGATTGTGTGGGCTTCGAGTTTGACGTTTCTATTAATTTCGGATATGTGTGGTGTGACACTGTTAGAAGTCAATTTAGCATGCCGAGAGGGGTGATTACAATATTTCTTTCGGTTGAGGACACACAATTTGGACTATAAAAAAATTAAAAGCGTTCGAATTTACACATTATTTTTTGAGTTTACGAGCTTAAATGAGGAATACTAATAGTTTTCCCTTGAGAGAATATCTACAAATTAAACGATTGCTATGCTAGCGAACAGCAAAGTGGCTAACTTGGCGCCTAACTCATACTGGTCAAATGAAAACTAGTATCGGAATGCTTAGCAAAATTAATTCGTTTGGCCGTAAAATATGCAAAAAAGCGTTACTATTCTATAGTGTCCTGGCACAAGCGAATCAAAGGTAACGTAAAGCTAGCCAGTTAACGTTCATGTACAGGAAATTATACTGCTGCGATGCTCCAGGACTAATGGGCCTCATTGTATCTAACTCGCAAGCTCTCGCATGTTAGTGAAGCACTCTAACCATAAATATATGAAAGAAAAAGAAGCACGAGCTAAGATTGTGAATATAAATGTCATTTGTTTGTGACTTTATATAAGACATGATAAGCTGATTTGGATTGCCATACCTACGTATTGGTCGAAAACGGCAAAATATGTTTAAAATGATAGAATAATTGCCATTTTTCTGAGTAACTGGCAATCCTTCTTTGTAAGAACTAGACAGCTGATGTGATAACGTAAGACATATGGTGCGTTTTAAGAACTGACCGAATTCGACAATGGCCGAAATATCGTGAACTCGATTTTGACACGATTTAGGCTATAAGCTAATAGGCTCCCTCTAATTATTTGCATACTGCAACAGGATAATGTATGTAGTACCGGAAGGTTTATTTTTCTTGAATGATTCCAAAAATCGTTTAGCTGGGATCCTATTAAAAATCTAAGGACTTATGACAGACAAAAAGCGTTGACATTCTGCGCCTTTAAAACTTTTCATCTGTAGCTTTAGTTCCTTTCAGTGCTTCACCTTCCAAGCAATGCCTCCTACAAAAACTGTGTGGAGAACAGCAATTTCTCTGCTATGATCCAATCATGAGTACCGCTGCCCAAAAATACCATTTATCATTTGCTAATTCGGAAAATATGACTTACCCTGCTAAAACTTTGGGAGTATTCGTTTCAGAATATAAAATTTTGTGAGTCGATATAGTAGTGACAGCCAAAATCCCGATATTTATCTATAACTTTTAGTACATATTTGTTTAAATTTGATAAATCAGAAGCGCTTACAAGTTGCTCAACTTTTTGCCTTACACACACACAACATCTTGACTATCGTCAATCACTTTTATTTTGTTCCGAACTTTTGCTTAACCATTTCAATTTTAATGCCTTCTCATTTTCAATATCTACGCAAGTATTTGAAGTGTCTATCTTTTGGAAATGTGCATTTTTATCTCAACCCGCAGTGGAGGTCAAATAATGTTTTGCACAAGCTTTAGCTTCCGCTTCCGCAGCTGTCATTTGGACAGTTTATATTTGCGGTAGGAAATCAAGCAAACAGCAAAAACTTTTTAGCTCTCCGTCGTTTTATCTTTTCTCATTTGTTTTATTTTGTTTTCTTTTCCTTTCATAGGGAAAACAACTCCATAATAATGCACTTTTTTACCTCTTATTTGCAGCAAAAACTAAATTATCTAAGAGTTAAAGTTAACTCTTTTTTAAATGCTTATAGAAAGTAATTTCAGTTTGTTATTTCTTGTCCTTTACAGCAAGATGTACTGCTCGATATATGAAATGAAATCAAAGCTTTAAAGTATTTATGTAAGTATGCACAGTCCAACTTTTGAATTATTTTCGTATCATTATTTGTTCAGAATTGCATGCAAAACAAGAGCCACAGCGATTGCTTACAAACATTTTCTTTTGTGTGTAATTTAACTTTTGCTAAAAGCTAAAAGCCAGCAAAAATTGCTGGAAAGCACAGAATGCGCAAGCACTTCAAATTTAGTGCCCTAAGCTTTATAGGTTTTTACCATAAGCTTACGAATGTTTTAAGGGCGGTTTAAAAGCTTTAAATAAAGCACTGTTGAAAGCTGGATCAAAGAATTTCCCATCCCTTCAGTTTTATGAAGCTTCTAGAAGCCCTTACACGCTTTTAGAATCGTTTCTACGACTGAGAAGGTAGATGGCGTTGTATGAAAAGTTTGTGCAAAGTTTGGAATTCCTTTAAAGTCATTGTTCTAAAGTCATTGTTTTAAAGTCAGTAAAAGCGCTTATCTGTCAAGCTTTTTCGAAAATAATGTGTGGCTTTTTTATAGTGATGCTTTTTATGGTAAGATTTCAAGAGCTCAACTTTTTACTTTATGACAAAAGAATTCGCCTGCATTTCTGTTTTATTTTCATATTTTGAAAGCTCTTATTCAAATATATTCAATTAAAAGCTGTTTGTAGTACTTTTGTCTTCTTTTGTTTTTAAGCTTGTGAAAGCCCTTTTCCAGCTTTTCGAATATAACCCGTGGCTTTCTTACTATGAAGCTGCTTTATGGCATGGCTCGTAAGTGCTAAAACTATGTTTTACCAGAACAGGGATTCTTGTGCTATGTTTTCTTGGCATAAAGCTTTTCTATGGCAAAGTTTAGATGTGCTAAAAATTAAAATTATGTATACGCTCTGAAAAATATTTCTATGTTTTGCTATAACATTTACTTAAATTTACCATAGTTTATAAACAATCCTTTCGGACAGATTTGTTTGAAAGTTGGAATGTTTGTATAACTATTTTTAAGTCATTTATAAATATGCCAAAATTGCTTTTTTAATTGCATAGAAATTTATTGCTATATACATTTCACAGAAATATTAGAAATGTTTGATTTTAGTTTGATCTCTCACGCATAAAATACACCCGAGTTGGCATCGAATTTAAGATTTTTATATTGACCATCTTTAACGAACGGTTGTTGGAAATTCTGATATAAAGTAAACCAAAATTACATATAACAAAATTTTGTTCTTCTTTATATCTTATATCTTCTACATACTTCTTCAGAAAAATGTTGCCATTAGGTTAAATTTAGCTGCGTTACATTAAGTAGAATAACATACAAATATCACTCCTTGAGGTTGTCATCTGGTAACCCTAGTTGTAATGTATGTCATAATACCTGTCAGCTGGGGTTCAAATTGCTTCAATTCGATAATTTTGAATTAGATTCCGCTAGACTAGGCATTAGATAATATTTGAATAAGTTAAGATGCCTAATACTGTTTTATATTTTCTTATGCTGCATTTGACTAATTTAATTTGATATAGACTTATGACGAAATAGAGAAAAAAATTGTTTTTCGCCAACGAAATATTCTGTCAAACGAATATTTAAAGTAAGCGAATTCGAAAGGACATATTTTTGTATTTATTTAGCGAAAAGAAACGCTTGACACTTTTCAAGCAAAAAAAAATAGTGCATAACTTGCAAATTCGTTTTGGGTTTCCTCTTCTTTGTATGCTGCCATGCTTACATGTTATGCCTTTTTAAATGTTACTGTCCTTTTCGTTTTATGTGCGACGAACATTTCATAGTTAAAATTCTACAAATAAACCAAGGATAAGACCTGGAGGTATACAAATTCAACTGCATTCGAGCAGAAAGGATTCCCGAGTAAAACTTAAAATAAATGCAAATAATAAAGCTAATACTAAACTAAAAACTAGAACTGCCGAAAAAAAAAATAAAAAATGTGTGTCTAAAAAAATGTCAAGAAGAAATGAGGAACAAAAGAATGTTTGCGCCAACTCGCGGACACTGTTGGGGAGAGAAGCAACTAAGCAGAGATTTGGGAATTGCAGCTGCACATGTGTCTGTGTGTGGGGTGGGAGGGGGGAGGGAACTGTAACGAAACTAAACAAGAATATGCCTTTGGAGAGTTGTGTGCTGTTTTTCCTCCATTCTTCTGGTTTTTGGCTGTTTTCGCAAAACATTTTTCTAAATATGAACAATTCTATATAATGCTAAATGGAATTTAAATCTGTTTTATAAAATAAAAAACATTTAGACCGGAGGCACTTTTTTGTTTGCTTTCTGCATGACAAATACATTTAAAGTGCGTCCTTTTTTATGGAAATTGTTATGCATACGGTTTTTTGCTGGGAGTAAAAACAGACGATATGCGGTTCGGGAAAAAGAAGTAAAATTATAAATAATGCATATATATAAAGCAATTGATTGGAGGCTAAACATATTCGTTAGCAGTGCTCGGATTTTAGTGATAAGAAAACCACAAAAAATTCATTATATAATGCGGTCCATAAAAATCCTAAAAAATTACATAAAAAGCAGTAAATTTTCCTGTGTGATAACTCAGAACTCAAAAGTTGGCTGTGGTCCGGGGTGACCACGCAATTGAGGTTAAATCGGGGTGCCGGTGAGGATGTGGAGTCGTCGCTCGGTTGGTGATTGTAAACGGATCGGGGGGTATTCCGGGGAAAATTAGCACACAAGGGTAGTGTGGATTTATGTGGATAAATGTTTTATTTTCCAATTCTTTTACACTTACATGTATATTACAATGTAAATTTGATGAATAGCAGCTGCAGGTCTTCCTTCTTGCTCGGGGTCACTTTTTCAATTATGAAATTTTTGACACGGGAGTAATGTGAATTTAAAGAAATATAGGTGTGAGCCCAAACAATTGTCTGTCGTTCCCACATGATTTCTATGCTCGCAATATTTTCAGAGTATACACAGCCCAGTTGTTATATACTTAAAAATTTTGTTGATTGCAAACTAGTCTATACTTATTATCCAATTAAATATAATTATCTTTACAATTCAAAATCAGCATTCGCAGTAGCTCAGCAGATCTGCGCTCGGTCTGCTGATACAAGAGGTCGCCGACTCATACTATCTTAAAAACTCTTACAACAAATACAACGAGCGCACACAAATTCGGGCTGTTAAACGGGCCATTTTACATTAATACATACATATATGCATGTACATACATATATAAAATTGAAAACCAGCCTAAATTTTTTAATTTCGAATGAACGACTTTGGTCCAGCGGGTGTCATCACAAATCACCCCGCCGAGAACATCAGCTGCTGGAAATGGTTATTCAGATGCTGCTGGGGAGGTTTAAACGCGATAAAAGTTACTTGATTATATGAGCAAATATACATACATATATAAAGAGTTTTCCTTGAAAAGTTGTTCAGTTTCTTCAAAAAAACATTTCTCAACACACTTTTTCTGGTCTTTTAAGTGAATATAACAGCCCCTCAACTTTATTTAAACATGTATGGTGGTTTTAAAGGCTAGGCCGATTGTGATTGTTGCGAGTTTTAAACAATTTTTAAAATCTTAAAAAAATCTCTAACAATGAATAAATTTATCTCCTAATGGAAGTTTAAGAAATTCGTCCTTCACACCAAAGCAAGCACAAAATTTCTTTGTAAATATATAAAAAAAGAAATTTCTGCAATATAACCGAAAAATTGTCGCTTCATTAAGAAAATTTGCTTTTGTTGCAACTACCATTACAACAACAAATTCTACAACTACTACAACTAATTACCAAATGCACATAACAATAGCGGCTCCCTGCTGTCATGCTGCATGCCATGCTTATCCTTAAGAAGTGTCAATTTTCCTTTAGCATAACACTTCACAGCCTTCTTCTTCTTCTTATTGTGCTTATCTTGCAAGCTGAATACAGAGCCAGAGCGGAAATAAAGGAAAATCACCGCAAGCAGTTTTCCCAATTGTATGTAAATGCAGTAAAAGATTTTGCCACCACCGCACACAAACACACACACATAACAGCAAATAACATGCATGTGCATTTGTAGCACCCACTTACATCCGCACACACATATACAGGGTAAGGTACGGAATTATGTTGATATCAGAAACTAAGATTTTTTCAGGCAAAGAAAACAGAGCAAAAGAAAAGAAGAGCAGGAAGAAAAAGTATCTACAAGCAGGATATATTTATTAACAAATCTCCAAAAATAGTATCCATTCTCTTAAACAACTTCATTGTTTTGAACAATCTATACTTTTTTGCCAAAAAGAATCAGAAATATAAAATGATATATAGCATTTTCAGAATTTCGATTTGATAGCAAAAATATTTTGTCTTTGTAATTTTTGGAAGAAAATACTTTCTGAATTAAAAAAAAAAATATTCTTGCTATCATCGCCTTTCCAATTAAACTTCTTTACAATTTTTTTGTTTTATTGGTAGAAAAATAATCTTAAAACTCGTTTTCTTACAAAAGAAAGGGAATATTACCTACAAGGGCTTTTAACTTTTTAATTAATTTACGACTTTTCATAAAAAATTTGGTACTTAAATTTCATAAACAAGTTTCGTTGGTATATCTTTATGTTGATATTAGAACTCTAGCATTTCTTACTCACATTACAGGGGAATTAGATATGTTGATACTCGAATAAAAAAAGTTATATTTATTAGAAAGAATAGTTTTTATTCGGACTGACTTGCCAAAGAGAAATGACAATACTTAGTTGTCTATTTCTGTTCTATTTCTGTTATATTTATTGATGCTTGAGCATTGCGTCATTAGTAAAACTAATTGGATATTAATTATTCCCCCTGCATGTTGTGTAAGAAATATAATAAAATGGTTGAAACAAAAAGTTTCAAATTTTTCGGACTAATTTCTTAACTTTGAATTGTTAAGCCTTTGAGTCGCATACACCGTTTTCGTCGACGAAAGGCATATCTTATATTAGTGAAATTATTATTCAGAAATAATTAGTACAAATGTGAGCTAATTTAAAATTAAAAAAATTCCTTAGAATTAGCTCTCCCAATTTAAAAGGTTTTATTCTTATCCTAATGACTCTTACACCCATCTCAGTGTCCGAATTTCCTTTGAAAAATTCAGTCAAAAAACCCCAACTTGGGCACTCCCCAATAATTCGCATCACGCTCCAGCCTTACCTTGTTTCTGTCTGTCTGTCTGTCTGTCTGTCTGTCTGTCAGGGTAATTAACATGATTGCACAGGTCACCCTGTATGCTAGCCACAAGCGCACTTATACACATTCATAAGAAGATATGCAGATTATTTGCTTCACTTCACATGCAACGCTGATTCCTTTTTCAGCTGTACTCCTGTGCCTTTTTCGCTTCACACACACACCTACATACAGGTTCCGACGTATACTCCGGCATTTATCGTATAAGCAGCAAAGGCCGCGCTGCGTCTCAGGGGAGTCCTAGTACATTTGCTCAGTTGCTGCCGCAATTGCACCTTTTTGCTGCCATTGCCGCTGCTCACTTACCGCTGCGCAGTGCAGTGTTGCTAAAAATGTGCACGCATATAAATTAGTGTTACCGATTCGATTCCCACGGCTGCTACATTTTTCCGCTGTTCTTACCATTAGCGTTGGTTTTTTGTGCTGCTCTTACTCCCTTTGCTCCAGGCACTTTTGTCTCTGTATCAATTTTGCTGCTACTAGTTTTTTCCTGCCACTTTTGCTTGCAGCAGTTGACACCGTGCCACATACTTTTAGACTAATTATGCAGCCTGATATACGGCGCAGTTCTACGCTTTGCGCTGTGGGTTTGCCCGTTCGCCCTCCTGGGATGCCTCAAAGCGCATGCAAAACAGTCCTCGAGTGCAAATGCTGTAGTAAATTTTTGTAATGCATCCACTCGCATTCACACGCGTGTATGACTGTGTGTCTGTGTTGGTTGGTTTGTTGGCATTTCCTCGTATATTTTTTAATTTATTTTAAAAGCCAAGAAGTATAAAAAAGTACAAAACAACTGCAGAGCATTATTTATCATATATGTACCTCTGGCGATTTGTAGTTTCTATTAATAATTCGAGTGAGCTTCTTTCTTACATTTTCAACCATGTTGGTCCAAAGCCGTAGGTCCCTTGCATATTGAAATATATTTTGGATCCTTCAAGCACTTTCTCCCTATAATTTTCTTTATTCATGGTGCTTTTTTTATTATACCCCTCTATAACCCCTCTATTGTTTCTCCTTTCTTAGCACTACTTTTGCGTTGTATTTTCCAGTGATAGTTTCTTAGTTTTTTCCTATATTTAAACATTCCCGAAGTTTTCTACTTCGTTATTTGTTCTTCTGCCGTTCCTTGATCATTCTCTTGCAATACTGCTCTCTGTTGTACTTTTTGGTAAGGATCCTTCCCACATTTTCTTTCAATGGACATTATCAATCTGCTATCCAGGGCTGCTTCGCAACAGATGAGTTTGCGGTCGTTTGTGGGACTAGTGTCCTTTTGAAACTTATCTCTATGGCCAGTATATATATTTCAATATAATCAATTATTTTTGTTGTCTTGACCTTCTATGACCTTTTTACAATAATCTTATTGCACCGTCCACCTCGGCTTTACACACAGAAAAACCGAATATATTCCGAATGCCGTAGATACATATGTTCATTCTTGTATACCCTTTTATAACTTATTTAATTGTGTGTTGTTATTATTGTACACGGTCGACTGCAATTGTTCTACTTCGAATAACAAATTTGTATAGAAATTCATATTAAAACCAGAATTTATATTAAAATCACTAGTGGGGGTTTCGGGAAAAATCCAATTAGCTTAAATAGAACGAGCGCACAATATGAAAATATATTAATATATGAAAGCTCGGCCTAAGCCTCGGCTGCATAAGCAGCGTGCCAAAATTTTTATTTATTTATACAATATATAACCGTGATTCTTTGGTCAGTTTTCACATGTATGAACCTTTTGAGTAATAAAATTTCCTATCTTCCCTATTTATTTATTGTCAAAACTTTCACAGCTGTGTATCTTATCTGCGGATTTCCAATTTTGGCGAAACTTCTGCCTTCTCTGGGTGTCCGGTGTCCTACAGAATTTGATTCCAATCCAGTTACTCCTCATGCATTTCGATACTCTTCTACAGCTACTGCACCTTAATTCAATATCAAAAGTTCTGCCTTCCACACCACGTACACATGTGCAACGTCAAATGGTTGTCCACTGTCTAACTACATTTGCCCGTCTTATACCACTTTCTCACCACCTACGCTATATCACTACTCTAATGCCAATTTCACCCAGATAAACTACCTGTATGCCTGCATGCATTGCTTTTGCATTTAAATTCATTGCCTCACCTGGCATTGTTTGGCTTTCATATCGTGACTAGACAATATAAAAAATAAAAAAAAAACTAAGCAATTTTACTATTTTTAAGCGAGCATTTTCTCGCCTTACCTCTTTTGTCATGGACACACTTCTACCTCTGTGCTTTTTTCTGCGTCTATTACTACTTTTTTTCTGTGTGTCAAAGCCCAACAAAAGGCGAAAAATAAAATCGAGCGCAAAAAGAGAAGAATTCAATTAAAATCCCATGCCACCGAAAAAAAAACGAATTCGTAACTAGCAAATGTGTGGCACTTCCTTTTTGACTGTCGCTTGAGCAATCACGTGACAGGCTTGCCTGCCGGCTCTATTTTCCTTTAAATTCCAAAGAGAATCAAGCGCAAAAATAGGCAAACAAAACATTGACAGCCGTTCCTCTGCCTTCTAGCTCACCCACTTGGTTAGCTGGTGACTGTTGGCTGTGGTGGCACATTTCTTTACCGTAACCACTCAATTCATTTTGTTGCGGGGTTTGTTGTTTTTTCGCTGCCACCCTACCTTCGCTCTCCTCCGCCAATAGCCTTCCACTATGTGCACTTTTTGTCCTTTTACAACTTTTGACTACCATTTTTCTTTAGGCTCTTTGACAGCTCTTCGTGTAGACAGCCAGACATTGACTTGGCCATCGCGGTTGACTGGCCTGCTTTTTGTCTCCCCAGCTCGGCGCGAGCTCTAAGCGTTAGTCAAACATGGTACGGCCTCTTTGGTGTTAGCTTTACATTTGATTTGAAAACAATTGGCGGGAGATTTTCCCTTCGATATGAATATCAATGGCATGTTTTATGTCATATAGCATAAGGAAAAACTAATCTTTGGAAATGTGCCTAATATCTTACAAGATGTAAATTGATGGAATCTTTAAATTTTGCATTTCTCGTAAAGTGTGGTTTTTTATGAATGATATAATTTATTAGGAAACAGATTCCATTACTTAAATGTTAACTTCAGATAGTGCGCCAAGACACAGGTGGACTGTCATTCTATAATATAGCTTTGTTGTTGGCTGAATTTCACTTTACTTGACAAATCAATAAAAGTTTTAAATAAATTGAAACCGAAAAATTCTTTCTTGCCTTTCTCTATGCAGTTTATAAATTGTAGCCAGTCCTACATGCCTATGATGATTCCTTTGCGACAGTATCCAAACCATTGATTGCTTAAAAAAGGTCCAAACAAATTTGCCGCTATAAATGCACTTCCTTTTCCCGTTATAAATATACAGACGTATGTTTTTTGCGGCGGTAATAAGTTAAGTCAATCATTCGCAAATCACAGATGAAAATCATGATTTACGCACAGTTCAAAAGAACCGACCGTAAATATGAAGGCGCAGAAGAAAAATATCATTATTAACGAAAATATACACACAGTACAGAACGGGTATGAGGTAGGGGCACCCTCGTAAAGGGACAACCTACGGCAAGAGCTTGAGCAGACATACAGACCGAGCGACAGACAGGGAAGCCAGAAATAGCACTGAGCAACATATTGTACGTTGTTGGCAGTATTATACGCCAAATCCTTTAAGCAATAAAATATAGCACTCATTGTCAGAAGGACAGCAGGAGTGTATATATCAGTGTCGTCTTCGTGCGGGAGAGGAGGTGGGGCCCAAGCAAATTAATGAAGCAGCGAAATTAGAAACATTCATTGAAATGTTTGAAATTTAAAAAAATTTAAGTGAACAACTTGGTTGATAAATAAAAATATTTGCCAAACTTGCAAATTGTTTGTGGCGCCTTCTAATCCCGTTCGGATACCTACCTTTCATCAGTAGATCGGTAGGTCCAGTTAACTTCAGATCCAATAATCGTAGAACGAGCAAACACAAGTTAAAATGATGGAACCAGACCTAAGACAGGCTGTTGCGCCAGGATTATGTATTAAAAACTTCTGGCGAAAATGCGAAAAAAACGCAATATATTTCATCTTTAAGAATGTTAAGAATATAACACACTTTTTAGGAAACGAAAAATATTCTAGAAAAAGTCATTTTAATAGGTAAAATTTCTTAAGCGAAAAATCTTAAGAATAAAGTAAGGAGAATTAAAAATTCTTGCTGTTGTCGATATTCTCTAGAGTAAATAATTTAGGTTTTCTAACAAATAAGTGGATACGGTCCTCATGAGTAAAATCATATGACCATAAAATTACTATTGTTATAAAATAAGTTGAACGAAACTTATATTATTGCATTCATGGAGGCATAATTTCAATTAAAAAAGTCGTTGCCTTAATGTAAAGAACAAGGTTTTAATTATGTCAGACCTGCTTGATTAAGGGCGCTTGGGCCCAAACATAAAATATGCAGTCCGTTTGGTAAAGACGGCACTGATGTGTGAGTGCATGTGGAAGCGAGTGACTTTGATAGCAGTGTGGGACGGACCAAAAAAGTATGAAAATCACATAAATTGTACGTATTAAAGTAGATATCGAAAGGATTATATTTAATATATAACATGGCGCATATTCAAACACATATTCACGCACACATACATATGCATATAGCCAATATCAGCAGCACACATACTTGTCTCCCGCTGGACCGACCAGCACATGACATAAAAGTGAGCCACTCGCCTGCCCGTTGGCTTTAGAGGGTCGAGTGGTCTCTGGAGCTGGGGGAGTGAGTTCCTTTGGTCCATAACTTCGTCGTAATGTTGATTTCTGAATGATGTTGATTATACTGTGCTTTTGTGTCTGTGTGCGTTGTGCGTCATCATTTTGCCGCTGATGCGTGTGCATTAAATTACACGCGCTGCGCGCATTCATATCCTGCATGTCCTTGCACGGTTTTTCTTCATTTTTTACGATGCTGCTCGTTTTTTTTTGTTAGCAGTTTGTATTTGATGTGCTTACTGCTTTTTTTTGCTGTTAGCTTTGAAGCTAAGCATTTTTTTCTTGTGCCTCACATTTGTGGTAGTAGCAGCAGCAGGTCCCTTTTTGCTCCATAAGGAAACGACGAAAAATTTTTGAATGTTTATTTTTTATTTGCGCCTGATTTTTATGTCATTTCATATTATACCTTTTATATGGCTTTTCTCTTAAGCTATAGCAAAGGCAGCAGCGTTTTGGGTGAGTTGTAAAATATTATTTGCCTTAATATGCTATTGAGGCATGCAAATGTATGTTTAATAAATTGTTTGGATTTGCTTTTGAAGTGGATTAATAAAAAATGTGAAATGAGCAGCCGATGGCATATTGTGTAGATTATGTGCAATTTTTCATATGGCGCTTGGGGCATATGAGGTGAAGAGTTGAATTGTTTGAGGATATTGTTGGAAGTCAATCCGCTTTGCTAAATGAGTTTCCTAAGTGCGTCTTTATTTCGAACGGGGCAAGAAAATCGTGTACCGGCAAGAAATATAAGAGGAAAAGAATTTTTTTACTGTTTACCTTAGTCTTGATTATCTTATAATTGACAGCGATTTATATTCCATATGTGTACTTATTATATACATGAGCCGTATACTTGAGAGCGGGTCGTAATTTTTGATAGAGTCACTTGCTCTTTTTGGAGATTGGGCAGAACACTGAGAAGCCTGATGGCTCCAAGACAGAGATTGGAGTGGGTCAAGGAGTATAAAATGTCTTATCAGACAAGTATTTATATGAAAGCAAGAACAAAGGCAACTCAGTGCTCCAAGCCGAAGTGCATGCTATTGAAATCTACCGCAGGGAGTACGCTGATAACTGCTTTTGGGAAAAAAAACTTCTACGTATACTCTGACAGTAGAGCTGCAATACTTGCACCCATCTCACATAAAATAACTTTAAAATTGGGGTCGAGTGGCTGACGGTTACTTCACCATTTGGCTCAACATAAGCGAGTACACATCAGCTGGCTTCTTGAACCCATAATAGTTAAAACCTTTGCATTTACTGGGGACGAAATGAGAGCTTTATCGGATAAAAACCATTCTGCGGGCTATCATGTAACTTTATTAGACACAACTTAAAATTCTGGCAGAAACAAAAAGCTATTCATTTATGGAAGAAAGCGGAAGGTAATAACAAGATTAAAAATTTATTGCCAGAAGCTTCTCAGAAGATAGACAACAAATTAGCTGCTTAGTAACGCTTTGCCGGAAAGTTATACGATTATTATTCACAGAAATCCTGACCGCACTCTGTAAGATAATCAAACATATAACTAGAGCCCGACCGAACCCTTTTTTAGCTGAGACCGAACCGAGACCGAACCCGAACCTTTTGGCCGAACTGTTCGGTAACCGAGACCGAGACTGAGCGTTCGGTCGGGCTCTACATATAACTGCCATGGGCAGTAGCCAGATTTTTTTTTCAAAAAACTGTAAATTCTCAATAGAAAAACTGAATTTTCCACCAAAAAACTGTAACTTTCAATAACAAAAAATTTTTTGTGAAATTGCGGTTTTTTAAAAATTGTATTAGCAAAAATAACACAAAACAATTAATTTTAAATAAAATAACAAGCTTATATACGATAGTACTACGAGAACCAAAAACATTTTAAGTTATTCTTTCAAATCTGAAATTTGAAAAAACTGTAATTTGTACTAGGAGGTAATTTTAAAAACTGTTAGCTTGTCTAAAAAACTGTAATTTACAGTTAAAACTGTGAATATGGCAACATTGGCCATGGGTAAAGCAGAGAAGAGCATGTTTAGAAGATGTAACGAAGACGATGAAACCGCAAAACATAATTTGTTTCGCTGCTGTTTATGGGCTTAAAATTGCCAGGCAATTATTTTTAATATTTAAATATTCAATCTGTTTTTTAAAAATGTGCGCATTTAAAATTTCACTATTTGCTGAATGCCGAGCATTAATTGCTTTTCTTGTTTGAATTGAAAACGATTTCACTTGATAAAAAATTTTTTTCTCAGCACGCTGTTATTATATGGCCATATGCTGGCGACATTCGGGTTAATCCTCCACTTTTACCCTTCCCACATTTCACACAAGCCTTGTTATTAATCCTCGAAAATGCATTTCCGAATGCGTTTATAAGTTTTTCTGCAAATGTACTCCACGCCCCAAAAGCTAAGCCGCTAATATTTACGACAAAGGTTCAAAAAAGAAACCAAAACCGACATGGATACTCCGATGATTTATGTATATGCAGGAACAAAAATTGCTCGCTCGCTTGCAGTGGCGCTCCACTCGTCGCATCCTGCAGCCGAGCTGCAAATGCTGCTTGCAACATACGCAGTCACACACACACACATACGCACACATACGCCCGCAATGACAAGCCGCACTTTGCATGCGTTGGCATTGCAAAGTCCTACACAAAAACAGAACAACAACAATAGCAACACTGACAGCACTGTATGGCTGCTTGTCGCTGTGCGGTATACGCCGACAGTGCGCCCACTTGCTCCTTTGCTCTTCGCCTGCCAATCCCAACGCCGCAGCTGGCATTTCCATTTTGTAATCCTTTTATTAATCCCGCCGCTAGGCATAATCCTTTACTGCTGCTGCTCATGCTGTTGCCGCTGGCGGTGCTGTCTGCGTCTGCTGGTTGCCACCATGTTGTCAGATAACTGGAAAAATACAAAAATAAAAGATTTTATAAATTAGTCGAAAATCGAACTTCTGTGGAATTTCTTAACTGTGATTATTTTTGTCCACATAAAATTTTTACTATCTATCCTTCTGTTATATACCCAGACAGTAGATCTTCAGGTCGCAGTTAATACTACCATTTAAAATTCGACTAATTTGGCGTGTCAAACATTGCAAATCTAGGTCTAGAAAAATATTTAAAATGAATATGCATATCAAAACACCCGAAACATCTGACCCTAGGACCAAAAACCTGTCTGCCCTTAAAACGAATCGGATTTTTAAAAAAGTTGCAGAAAAATTGAAATGTTTTGTGTAGTGTTGTAGAAGCTTTTCACTCAACTCACAATTCTGCTGTGAAAGTTTCTTTCGGAATATGAGAATAGCGGCATGGTAATCGGAAAACTTCGGTGGGAATATCATCTGCCAACACTAGTTACCACGCTTGCCACTGTTGGCAATTTCAACAGCGCCGCTTTAATACTTCTTGTTGCCCTTTTTCTGCTGTTACTGATGCCTGCCTGCGCAGATCGGAGGCAAGCAGCAAGCAGGCTTAATGCGGTTGAAGCTCAACGTTTTTTTGTGCTGCTGTTGTTGTCTGAGCTCGGCAGCGTGTGACGGCCATAAATAATGGCAATGCCTATTGGCGGTGGACTTTCGCAGAAGTGTGTGTGTGCCAGTTTTTCTAAAGGTTTCTTATAACCTGCAAGATTTTTGAAAAATTGCTCGAATAAATTCTGATGTGGTTTGGATCGAATAATAGCGGATAAGGTAAAACTTTTTCAGGGACTATATAGAAAAATATGCACAGCTAAGTTAATTATATTACAGTGCAATTAAACATTCAATATTTTTGGTTTTCGGACCATAGTTTTTTTATGTGCTAAAAAGCTAAAAATAATGAAAATCTTGTATTCCTCTTTAAAACTGTGGCAAGCAATCAATAACCTCAGATCTACAGACGAAGCAGCCGTTTGATTAATTATTCTTCGATTAGCAGAACAACCGTTTACCAACTTTTATTCAATTTTTCTCTCTTGAGAGCTTTATTGTAGACTTTATGCCATATTTTAACTTTAAGAAATTCTGAATGTTTATACATACATATGTAGGTACTCAAAATTGATAGACACTGTGCTTCAAAACAGGAAAAAAGGATTAAAACCAGTTTTGCATTAAACTCACTCACTCAAGATTACGAAAAGTTTTGGAGTGCATCACATGCCTACAACTCTGAGTGAGCTATCAACCATTTTCGAATAACTTAATTTATACCTATTACTCCCAAAACGAATATGCAATCTCTGAATATTTCGAAGAAGTCTGGAAGCACATTCTAAATCTCACAACTGGAGCCCCTCAGCATTTCTAAGAGATCCAGAGCCACTTACTTAAAAGTTCTAAAATATTTCTGTAAATACATATGCACAATTTTGCTGTTCTGAATATTATACGAGAATGCGCTACATTTAATATACATTACTATTAAAAATTATGCGCTCAATAATGGACCGGCTGCTGCCTGTCATTGCTGCTGCTGCTGTCACTTCTGTTGCTGTCACTGCTGCTGCTGTCGTAATAAATTTGCCACACTCAGTTTTGTGTGTTGGTTTTTGTCATTTCAAGTGCGCACACGTTTTATTCATAACTCAAAATTCAGTCCTTTCCCACACTAATGCCTTACCCTACCACTCATATAGCTCGCTCACTTTTCTCGCTTGCAAGAGGAGCTTTTTTTAGCTGTTCAAAAGACATTTAGCATCCTTCCGCATATATCCTTACACTTGCTGTCACTGCTGCGCTTCCCAAACATTTCGTCCTTCAAGCGCATTTGTCAACAACAACACCAGCAACATGGCTGCCTTTTGCACAGACGACAGCTTCGGGCAGTGCTGCTGGAAAGATTTTTCTAAGCTGCTGGCAAATTGAGATTTGAGCAATTGATTTCAATTGAAAAAAAAACCTATCAGCCTTCTCCTTTCGCTCGTATATAACCCATAGCCAGTTGAAGTGAAGGACTTCTACTAACACTAACACTACTTGGATTTAGGCTACTACCACATTTGCAATTGCATACGCCAATAAACAAACGTACAAAGGCAATGCCAACACAAACAGTACCGTCTACAACACCTCTCTCCCTCACACAATTCATAGCAGCTCTCGCACACACACACACAAGCACGTTGGCCCGTCATCCCACTCGTTCGTTCCGCATTCAAATTGGCAACATTGGCATGAGTCGGGTCTTATTGCATTTGGCGGGAAATATTTTTCTAGCTTCAACACTTTGTAGCAGCTGTTGCGAAAATATGTTAAATGTGCGCTTGATCCTTTTTCCAACCGCTTTCCGCTACCTACCGCCCTACTCCAGCAGTCATTCCTGTGCCAATCCTCCAGCGCTGCGCCATCAATTCTGGCTCTCTCTCTCCATATTTTAAGCGCTTTTTAATAAAGATGAAAAACCGCTTAAACAACTGCGATATGAAATGAAGCTGCAAGCGTACGTTGTCCTTCCGCTTGGTGTGCTGGAGTGTGTGATATGTGTGTGTATGTTTGGGGCAAACATTCAGAATTTTTTATTTTGAATAAAAGCGTAAAATTTTATTAGTTTTGGTCGTTAGGGAGTAGATAATTCACAGTTTAACGGTTTTGCTCATATTTGTTTAGCTAAAGCAGTCGAATAAATGGGGAGGAGAGACTGAAGTCAAAGAACATTAATTGGGAGCAGCTCGGTGCTTCTTTATGGAACGGAAGTTATTTTAGGGCATTTTAAAGCAAGTGGAAATTTATTCAGAATTGTTAATGGAATTGGAAGTCTGCTCAAGGAGGAAACTTAAATTTTTTTTTATTTTGCGGAGTGAAAAATTACTGGTTAAACGATATTATTGCTCATTTCTAAAGAAATCTAAACGAAATTTGCAATTATTATTTGTTCAACTTCAGAGCAATCTTGAGTTATTGAAACACTTTTATACCTTGAAAATTTCGGTCTGTTTACATTATAAATTGTCAATTATCGAAACTACAATTAAGGTGGAAGCTTTTTTAAACCGGTTTTAATTTCTTGGCTTGAAGTATATAAATATTTCGGTTGTGAGAAAGAATTTAAAAACGTATAAATGATGATTCGACTTATAATTACAGCATTAAAAATTTCCTCGATATCCTAAGGATGGGATCCTGAAGTTGGAAGCATAGTTAACAAGTTTTTAATTTTTCTCAACGAAAAAGGCATGCGTTTTCTATGTAATTTTTATCTAAAGGAGAACAACAAAAGTAAGACGTGACGAAATCTTCTGTTTGCACGTCCTTAATATTCTATATAAAATATATAGTGTTTTTTTCTTTTGGTTGCTCTCTGAATGCTCTTATTTTGTATATAAATGTAAATTTGCATTTTAGTGTGAACCTAATTGAATTCCTTCGTTTTTCTTGATACTTGGCAAAGAGAAGACATAAGAATAAGTTTCTATTACTTTAAGGTGGGATATTCTGGTATATCCCTTTTATTGGTTTTTACGTTTATTCAACGTTCTGGTTCCACCATTTATTGAAGTTATACAAGTTGTAGAAACTTTTAATATGTGTGTCACGAAGAACGGATTTATGATCTATCAATTTCTTAATGCTGAGATGAGTTTGCGCATTAAGTTTCGCCATCCAATGTTAATGTATTATAGAAAAGTTATACATATGTATATAGAAGGCAGAATAATGTTATTTTTTTTATAAATCTAATTATTGCAACAAGTATCGATAATGAATGGAAGTAACCTAATAACGAAAGTTTGACGAAAAATTTGCAAATCGTTTGACAGAAATAATCTCCGAGTTCCTATTTGGGCTATTTTCGCAATTCAATTATAAGTGCTTTTTTGGGATTCTCTACGCAATCTCTAACGCAATCGTAATTCAGCTCATGTCTAAGTTCGCTCCAACTGGAATGAATTCAAAGCTGTTGCTTGTTTAACACCTGCAACGCTGTAAATGAGGCGAAGGGCCATGGTAAAAAGCCATAGAAACTGTCAGAAATTGCAGTAACGCAGATGTCGTCCCCGACTAAAACCGAAACTACTGTTGACCAAGCTCATAAAAGAAATGCATACCGACACACGCCGACGTACATTCAGCCCCAAAAAAGTTCTAACTTTGACTTCAACTGCAAAACCGCCAATTTTAATTAAAATACAAACCCCCACACATCACTTCAACAAAAAAGTGTGAACGAAAAAAGCTCAATTTTTTACTTTATTATTTTTCCATTTGACAGGCATACGAACTGAACAAACAGAAACTAACTTTCTATGCTTTCAGTCTCTATCTCTAGCTTGCATTTTTGTTGTAATGTCAAAAATATGGGGAACTTTCACAGTTCATTTTGGATTAGTTTCAATGTGAGCATTACCTTCCCACTTTTTCACACTTTTTTGCTGGTCTACACACACATTGACCCGACCCACAGAATCCACCCAGCCAACCACCCACACATTTTATTATAGTGGCACATTGATTCTTGCTGCGTACAGTACAATATGGCATGATTACTTTAACTGAAATGAAATGCAAAATAAAATAAAATTTCTCTATGTTTAATTATCCTGCAAAAAAAATTTTCGGTGGAAAAAATGTATGATATATTGTGCAAAGCGATTTAAAAAATAATAAAATGCCCAAACTGTCGTTAGTTGAAAACATACTAGAACAGTTGTTGCCTGTCGTTGATTGAAAACAGTTGTTGACAATTTTGTTCGTTCTAACTTTTTCATTACTGTGGATTACTTATATGCTTTATCGACAGTAGTAAGGAATTATACTGCTTTATCAACCTGCAAAGGTATTTAGGTGCCATTTTGGTGCTCGTTCAGGCAGAACAATCTTTTATTGATAAGAATTTAAAATTTTTAATTACTGCGAAACACATGCTTTATTTGCCGCCGATGTTTCTTTGAATCGAGATCACTTCCCTGAAAAATAGAGCGAAAAAAATGTTTGCCACTCGCTTGATCAGAAATCAGAGGCTGCCAGTCTTGTTCCTTTTGAATGAAATCGCTGATTGTTGATTGCCTGACAGAAATGCAAAATCGATTGTTGGGGTTGATTGTAAAAGCAGAAATTTAACTCAGTTCATTTCACAATCGATTTTCCTTGATAAGCTCACAGGTCTTGGTTTTAGTCATGCAAATAAAAAATTTTTTAATTTTAATTGTCTTGCCCGGCTTAAACTTTAATGATTGTTGTGATTAAGTTCAGTGTGCCCTTTGTCTCCTCCAATATATCATTCCAAAACTGGCTAAATTTCGCCAGTGCTCGCTGAACGACTTTCACATCAAACTTAGCTTGTAAATTTTGATCTTTTGTTCACAGAATAAATCGAAAAAAAATATTGGATAATTTAAAATATTCGATTGATCCGATTTTCATTAATAATTAAGTTCTCATATGCAAGGTTTCGCTTTATGCTTCTGTTTTCTTATCTCTCAAACGCTCATTTTGTCTATGCTTTGATTGTTTGAAGGACAATGTCTTGAAGATTTTTTGTGATCATTTCCTAGATACAATTAGTTGAAGTTTTTTTGTGATCATTTTCTAGATACAATTGGTTTGATATCCTTCGTTCTTTAGCTGCTTTAACTCATCGTATACAGAAGTAGTGTAATGGGGTGGTTTTAAAATGTATTTATTTACAATCAATTAAATTAACTTTTGCATTTTTGTTCACTCATCTAAAAAACGCGACTCAATATAGAATTTTAATAAAATTCTCAAAGTTGTTCCATTCCTTCTGTGAGAAATTAAAATATTTGCCCACTTTTCTTTTCGCAACTTTACCTAATATCCCGGAAAATCCTTTCAAAAGGCCAAAGGAAAAGCCTTTGAGAGTGGGAGAGCTGCTTTGGCCTTTTCGCTTTGCTGCTTCATTTTTAAACCACCCACTACGTTATCAATTTACGTATTATTGCAACGAGTTTCAGATTGTCTGTGCCTTCGTAGAACGTTTTTCACTTTGATAAGAACACCGCCCAAAGAAATGGGGGAGTGAAAAACTCAAGTTAAAATATGCTACTAAATTCCTAAAATGTTTTGCCACGATTTTGTCAGTTTATTTTGTTGTTCAATTTTTGTTGTTGCTCCTTTTTAAGGAAATTTTAACGCAGCTTAATTTTTGCTGATATTCGAAATTTTTTCCGTCAACGTGGCACCAGCAGCAATGTTGCCATCTTGCTTTGGTCGCTGTCTTACCATCTTGTTATTCCACTCTACACTTTGGAAAAAGTACTTAACTGCTTATTATTAAAAGCTTAAGTAGGAGGAATCAAGTTAATTGAATTTATTTTTCACCCTTTTGATGTGAAAGTGCTTGCCTGCTTCCAGTGCCCTGTCGTGTAGGTGTTTGTGTGGTGCGCGTTGGCTTCGGTGCGTCGACTTGGCTGCTGACTTATCCCCTTGGACAACTTCGCCTTGCACTGCTCTCGCTCTTAGTCTACACTTCGTAGAGAAGAGATGCCTTCTGCGGTTGAAGCACAAGCGTGGGGCTATATTGTACCCCGCCTGCATAAGCGCAAGTTGATAAGCGTTTGGTCAAAGTAATTAGAATGATTTTTTAAGTAGTTGTTGGCGGTGTACTTAAAATTTTTTTGTTTTTTTTTGTGATTTTCAGCATCGTTAAGCGCATTTAAAAATGAGCCAAGGAAGGGTTCAGTGGAGTTTGTGTACGGCTTTTGCACTCAAGTAATGTTTTAATGTTCCTACAAATTTCTATATTTTTGAGCGGCTTAATAATGCATGAAAAGGAAAGTGAAGTGTAAGTGCAGAAAGCATGATTTGATGAACAAAAATAAGTCAGAAAACAGCACTTAAGTTAAAGTCCTTATAATTACATCCGTATTCTGCCGAGAGTCCCAATTCAATACACCGTATCGATATAATTGATATTTCTTTGAATAAATTTGGTTTCTTTTCGTATGGAATTCCAGAATAGAACTGTTAGGCTCAAGATCTTCGAAAATTAATTTCAGCAGCTTGCTAATCTACCTATTAAAGCCATTGAGCAGATTTCAATTTCGGCTGCCTCTTCCAGAATTCGATTGGTCGGTCGTCTATGGTGGAAGTAATTAACAAACTGTATTATTTAATATAAAAGCGGAACACATCTTTGCAGCATTATCAAATTCTAGATGAATTCAGAAGATTATTAAAATACCTCTTAGGATGATGTTCCTGGATCTATTCATGTTTTTTTCTGACCTCGATGGTTTGGAAAATTTTAAACGATTTTTGAAAGACACTCTAACAAGATCCACACTAAAATAGTTCCTTCTTATGCGCATTCTCTTTCTAGGGTATCATATATTTCTGGGAATTTCGAAAAATATATATTTGTTCAAGAGTGTTCCATCGAATTCTTATTAAACGTGGAATACAGAAGTGTTTAAGATGGAAACATTTTTAAAATGTTGTAAACGAACCAAAACTTATTTTATTTTCTTTGTTTTATAGGCTGTTCATAAAAAATTACCAGATAATTCATGCTTCACATTAAACCAATAAATTCTATTGGGACTATAATTTGAGTAATGGCAATTAGCTACCGTATTCAACCCTCATGGGTGACTTTTGTGCTAGGATTATTGCTGTTATGGTCTTATGTTCCTTTGCTGTATGTAAACCTCTCGACGTTTGTGAACATTTTATGATAATTTTTGTTTTTGATTGGAAGTACGCCTTGAAATATCCACATCATCTTTCGCATCTCCAGAAAACAACACATATTATACTGCTCCTCCACTCTACTTCTATTTCATCAGCTGATGACTTGCATTGGCCAGCTAATGGCAACCAACGTGACTGGCCGCCCCACACCCATGCAAGCTTATAATCCAAGGAGTACGTTGAGGGGGCTTTGGTGCCTCTGCGTTTTTGCTGTGTGTTAGTGTATGTGCCAACTTCTGTTGATTTTGCCTGGATTTACAGTTGGTGGTTGGGTTGGTGCTGCTATGTGACTGTGGTAGTGTGGTATGCTACAAGTGCTGCTCCAGGTACTCCTAGTTCTGCAGCCTGTCGGATTTTGCGAAGGTTGCTTGAGTGAAGTAGTGAAGTTATTGAGTTGCCTAGTTTGCACACATACACACACGCGGCTATGTATAAGATTATTTTAGGGATGTGCATTCCGAAAACTTGTGGTATTTCTGAGATTATCGGCCTTGTAACTGAATCCCGAACTTGGAATTTTTCGGAATATGGTTTAAAGCATACGTATGTTAGAAAGAGGCTGGCTGGTTCTTTTGAATGCATCAATCTCACGGCTGACTGTGATTTACTCTGTTATAGAAATATATCAGATCACGAGCCTTTCAGAATCGGGACTTTTGATAAAATTGGAGTAGCGCGAATATTTACTACTATCTTTGAGAAGTCGCATAATTTATTTTCATTTTATTTGCATGTTGTGGTCTCGTTTTTTAGGTACTTATAAAGATTCTTTATACGTGCTAATGGTGGTGATGACATTAGTCAAAATTTTCGGTGCAGGATCCGGAACTTTGGTACGTTTTCAATCGTCCTAGTTTGTATGTTTGCACTCTGATGAGTGTTTGGTTCGCTTTGGGGCCAATCTAGGCAATTGCCTGCCAGCCTGCCTGCAGCCCCTTGTCAGTAACAAAGGAAGTAAGCAGCAGCCACAGTCCCAGTCACTGCGCCTGTTGTTATGCCGCACTTTTATGAAAATCTCTACATCAGGTGTATTGCTGCTGTTTGTTTTTGCAGTGATTGGGCTAATGTATCTGCAAGTGCAGCTTGTTGCAAACGTTCATTTTGGTAATAGTGCACGCTCATGTGCGTGCGTGTATCTGCTACTACTGGTGTTGTTGTTGCTTCGAACTACTTAGCAGAGTATCTCGTCAGTTTTGTTGCGTGGCATATGCAATTGTTTGAACATTGCTCTCTTAATTGGCTCACGTTCAGAGCATTCTCTAAAAAAGAAAATATTTTGTGCACTTTTTGAAAAATCGTGGCTTCTCTCTGCTGGCACGGACTGTAAGTACTGCTTCGAACTTATGGTTCTTCTAGTTCCTATATTTAATCACAGTCCCGTAATTTTGTATGCGTTTACTATTATTATTTGAGGCACCTGCCTAGGCACCAGATCGGCCCTTTAGCTCCACCGCCCTTCAGCATTAGCAGTAATTTATAAGCATAGGACTGTCGAACTGTCCAATGATATTTGCAGAGCGCAAGATTTTGCACAGCTCGACTCCCTTCAGCTCACTATCTGTGAGAATGGATTTACCTATGTGTTAAGTCTGAAGAACGCTTGAGCCGGGCACTATTTTAGCAGTTTTTCGACTTCTCGTCGTGTTTGGACATTTGTATGAACATTTACGGCTGAATTCCTCAGATTTAAGTATCTGTTAATGCTATGGAAAAGAAAAATTGTTTGCATTATTTCGAATTTCCTATTACCATTACTAAAATTGAATTTCACTGATGACTGTTAAAAAAAATTAAAATGATATGAAATTAAAATAATATAAGTTACTGCTTCACTCCAAAAGAAAGTAAGAAGGAAATAGGGATCCTCTCCTTGGATCATTAATTGACATGCAATAAAACTATTTAACACAATTAACATATTACCCATGCTCATTTGGTAATTACGAGCATGTATCGACATGATTTAATATTTATGCAATCCCCTTAAGTGTTGAAATGTCAAGCACGTTTTGAGTGTTAGATTGGTTGTTGTTGTTGTCATCGTTCTATGTCATTAAAGGCATTCTTAATTGTCACAGTCGTGTAAGTTGTCCTTACGTGTCCTGCACACAAACACATACACACACACACACTATTTAATATGTAAGTGTGCATGTTTTTCTGTATTGTTTTTCACTTGCGGCAAGATACATTTAGGAAGCTAAGAGCTATCATGCCAGTTGAGAAATATGCGATTACTCCTCATATTTTCAAATATTTTTGTTCCGAATGCTTCGAAGATATTTTTGCACAGCAATTTTGTTTTCCAAGTATTTTTGATCGCTACTAGCTTTAATCCCTAAAAAGAGGACATAATATGGAAGCTTCGTTGTGTTATTGAATAGATGCGAACTATTCTAAGGATGCCGCAGTCCAAGCTCTACAGCAAGCCGAATTTCGATCGATGAATTCCAACCTCTACTTGGTAGTATCAAATCATACCATTTTTATTTACGGAACTATTGTCTTGAACTTCTCGAGGTTGCTTCCCTAACATTGATGTGTTTTCTTAATTCAAGAAGACATCAAACTTTAGTGAGAGAGCCGTTTAACTTATGTTTCAATGTCCGCTCTCGGAAGTCGAAAGCTCAAGGTTTAATCCGAACTCATCTACAATTATTTTTAGATACTTAAAAAAGTCCCATTGACAAAAATGCCGATTCTATTCGTATTTGCATCAAAGCTACTAGTTTATAGCCATCTCCAACGGACTCTGGAATAGCTATAAAAATAAAACTTTGTAATTTTTTCTAGTCTATGCCATCATCGATTCGAAATAAGCAATAGCAATGGCACGCTCCGATATAACACGCTGATTTCGACGGGTTTTTTATGATAGCCACTGATTAGAGCCAAATACTTATTTAATTTGTCTCGAATCTGGTAAGCATCTTGCGGGTTTTCTAATTGAAATAGACATCAGTGATGATAGCCTCGTCTAATAGCGTTCCAATATACTAGGTATACGTGCGTAGGTATATATCATAACTAGTTAGTGTAAGTGCTAGTGTGGGTGTTTGTGTGCATTCGTGCTTAAAACAATTGCATGGTTGTGTATATGTAAGTCTTTGATTGCGTGTGTGCGAATCGATTGACTTCTTTAACACACACATTGTATTGCCATTGTCAGTATATGCATATATGTGTCTTTGTGTATGTGTGTAGCATTTGCTATTGATATCCTTTTGTCTTGCAATAAATCAAAAATATTCCTACGACTCCTTACTGTTTGTACTCTTTGTACTGTTTACATTAATTATATTGTCATTTGATAAATTTTACATGCGATTGTTTACACAGTCTGTGCGTTTGTACATGAGTGCATGTGTGTGTATGTTCATACTTATGTTTGTATTTGCATTTGTTATTTGTGTCTGTGCATGCTCCTTGTATCTTTGACTTTTCTTTTCAATTGATTATTATGACACAGATAAATGGTATACCTATGCACACAATATATTTATCTTTATACATATATGTACATATATACATTTCAGTGCAGCGCAATAACTACTTGAATTGCCTTCCATTTTTTTAAGCCATGTTGAAAAAGTTGGTTAAAGTTCTGCTTGTTATGAACCTGAATAACGAAATTTAGGTTATTGATACCTTATATCTATTTAAATTAGTAGGAAGATTCTACAAGCTAATTAGTTCTTAAGAAGTGCGATTAACTACTGCGCAAAAATCTTATCAGTAATATATTCTATCGCTGAATGGTTTAGGCACCACTACCGCGACTAAAGGGTCCTAAATTCCTTTTACTATAATAGATTTTGGTTGAGAAACTGCAGTTAATTTTTTTACTCAAGCTTTAAGGCTCCGACTTAATAAATGGTGTAAACTCCAAATATTTAAGAAAGACTGCCTTGAGCGTTTTTTGCGTTTTTTGGTTGAACTTGTAGACGTTTTTACGAACTGTGCTTCCATCACGAATATAAAAAAAAGTATATAGGGGAGAGGGGGGTACCTTCGTCCTTGGGGCACATCCGTCAAAGGCGATTTCGGTATGAAGGAGTCATCGGACATTACTGTTTATTAGTAAAATCTAACCCATAACTAGTATAAATATCCCTCACAAAGTTTGCCATCTCTATCTGAACAGCTGATAAAGTTACATTTGATTTTGTGTTTTCGCGCTTCGTTGCCGAATTTTCAGGTCGGTAACGTAAGAAGTTTGTGGTGTATTTATATCATTGTTTCGAACAAAATTGTATTAGTATTACTTTAATACTAATTATTGTGTAAATAAAAGTGTTTTATGTGAAAATAAAACACTGAAATTAGGAGTAAAAAAAGAAAAAGAAAAAAAAGTGACACCAGGTTGGACTCGTCTTTTTTTCATGGGGCACATTCGTCAATATAACTTCACAGGTACTAAAAATCGAAATCGAGTTGAGGCTTCCAAGACTATCGAACCTGGCTTAAACCTCCCGTAACCACACAAAATTAATATTAGGGTCGATCTCAGCACTTTAAACTTTATATATAAAAAAAAATTTATAAAAAATATTTTACAATAACTACCTTTTTTTGAAGCTCTTAAACATAATTTTTTTATATTTTTTTAATGCAAAATATAATAAAAACGTGTTATGTAACCAAAAGCATGTCTTATCTAGCCTAAACAAGATTCTGTATTACCTTATGGTACCTTCAAGTGTGAATGCCGAAAGTGCCCCGCCAAATGCCGAAGCTACCCTGGCATGGGGGCACATTCAGCGAAATGACTTTTTTTACTAATCATGAAAAAAATAATACAAACGGAACGTTTTAAAGAACTTTTAGTATAACATTTTATTGTTAAATAATGAGGTATTGTAACAGTCTAATCGGTTTTTAAATATTTTCATTACCTTCTGAAATACAGGCCTTCAAAAAAAAGTAGACGAAGGTACCCCCCTCTCCCCTACCTACATATAACCAGTCTAAAAATGTCGGTCGCCAATATCGATGTTTTGCTTAACCCAACTAACCATTGCTACGCAATTATAACAAGTATGTGTTGAGTTGAAGGAAAGAAATCTGTCACTAATTGTTATTATTATTTGTTTAATTTTAATTATATATTGTGTATTGAAAGGGGTGAAGAATTGGTAAATCTTTAATATTTTGTTCTGCTATGAAAATAAAGCTTCTCAATTCTTTTCGGATACGGCTGTAGAATAAGTGTGTAGGTCCCGTTATCTTGTGCCATAATAGAACGAATCCTCTTGTGTAACTACGAAAAACCGAGGCCTAGCGGTTACACAGGCTGTTGCGCTAATTATATATATTGCATATTTGCTCCCATATTCTCAAAGAATTAGCCTGCAGCTGAAAGGGCCATTGCCAACTAAAAACCGAAAGCAAAAATTTTTTTTGGGGGTTCGATTTTTTCGCACGCAAACAAGAGTGCGTCTCTCATAGAAGTTTGTTTATTTAATTGGATTTGTATTGTCTTTGAAAATTTATGGGGACACACGGAGTATTAGCTCGATAGCTTTGTGGGCAAACATAGATGGTGGCTTTGTCATTTTAAAAGACAGAGTGAGGCATAACTTTTAAAGTATTATAAAGCCTGCAATAAATAAACCTCAGTACAAGTATAAGCCGCTAAAGATTGACTATGAATTTTGTTTAGTTTATCATAGGAAATTCTTCGTGGGTAAAATGCCACAATTACCAAATAAAAACGACATTTTTCTGCTAATTAGTTCCATTGGAAGCTCAAAACCGAAGTATGCACATAAGTTAATAGACATGTAAATATTGTCGTAAATAATTCAAACTTAAGTACATAATCATTAGGCAATTATTCATGACTTAACGAGTATATGACAATACCTGAGAGATCTCAAGTAAAATACACTTCATACAAGGCTATTTTCTTTACTACTTCACGGATAATGAACGCATCGTTTGCTAAATACCGGAGTTATTATTTTAATTATTTGTTTATCTGTCGACAATGAAAGGATATGTTTAATTCAGCGTGTGGCATGAGCAACAGCAACCAATTAAAAACACATTAGGCTTGCCGGGTTGAGAAGAAGGATGTGAGGTGCGTGTGGTTGGGCGGATTTGTATATTTATGTATGCATGTGTGAGTAAATATTAACTCATTAAGCTTGGGAAAATAGTTGTTATTGAAAAGATTTTCTATTTTTGTATGCATCTGCTTTATTGCGAATTTTTTTGTGACATAACTTATGAAAATAAAATCATTCATTACTATTTACTGTGAACTTTCTTATTCGAGTTTTGCTTCCTTTCATTGTAGTTAAATTGCTGCCTGTGAACTGATGCTGCACTTGGCTCTGGCCACGCTTCCAGATTAAAAATTAAATTGAGCTGCCAATTAACGAAGTTCAAAACAAAGAAGAATAACAACGCTGCGACTATCTCAGCAACACAACGGTCACTAGCACTACGAGAACAGTGGAAGATAAAATACGTTTCCGAGGCGACATCACGCATAAAGGTAGGTAATTGGACATTCAATGAAGCAACATAGTCAAAAGCTAGAAGGAGACATTCAATCGTAATGGTCATTAATAAAGAAAATAGCGAATGAACGATTCGATAGTTTACTAATGAACTGAAAATAATCAAAGAAAATATAGAACGCAAAAAATCCATTCAACAATGCACGTAGGATTGTAATTGATCTGATAATATAAATTTTAAATAAATCTTTCACCATAAATTTGTGTTTGTTACTATCGTCGCATTCTCTTTGTACATATGTGTAAGTTAACTTCCGTTGCTAAGCACTATGTGCTTTTCCCAAAATTAAAGAACACGGAAATGTCTTTTTTAGCACTATGTGCTACTTTTATTGGATTCGTTCCTTCTTACTCGAAGTGAGCTTAAAGACTGACAAACTTAAAAACTAATCTGCTTAATTCTACCCTATCTGCATCTGTCGCCGAATTTGCTGTCGTTGCTATTGTTGTAGTTGATTGTGGAGTTGTTGTTGGTGTAGTTGAAGGTGGAGTTGTTGTTGTTGTTTGCGCAGGTGCTATCGCTGCAGTTTAGGTTGTTGTTGTTGCTGTAGTCATAGGTGTTATCGTGACTTCCAGCACTTGCAGCCGAAAGACGCTGACCGTGCAAGGGAACTCAGATTTGAGTTGGTTCCCATAAATGCAATGTGCCGGGTCTAGTTTCCCGTCACATTCCTTCGTGGAATTCGGATCACGATAACTACTCCCCCCGTAAAGAGGAGTCGTCCTCGACGTTTCCAAGGTTCCTCAGAGCTTCAAGGCCTACTTGGTTTTCTTAAGTTTCTTGATTATCAGCATGATCAAAAGTATTATTGTGAATAACGGGGTAGAGAACAATTTGATTACAGATACTTTTAATTATAGGGAACTTTATAAAGAGCAATATGATGTCATTATCTTGCATAATTTTTAATTTTTCTCGCGCTGCTTACTGGCTGGCGTGGCGAAATTCCCAGAACGCTATGCCAGCGTCTATTCAGTGGCGTTGTGTTGGCGAGGGGACTCGTATGTTAACTGCCCCCCCTCTAAATTGAGGCCGTCCGCGGCCGCCTTTATAATCTCGGCTACCGTCTTTTCTTTGTTAATTGTATCATTCATGCGTCTGTTTACTTTACATTTCCAGTATATGAGAGTTGCACCAATAGTGAAAACGATAATCAGCATTACTAACATACCTTGGGTAGAACGGGTTTGGACTATATCGTGTAAGTTTCCAATGTGGTTAAGGTTTCTCAGATTGATTTTGCGCAAATAAGGTAAGCTTAAGATTTCCAAATGTTCTGTCAAGTTTACGAATTGTGTTGAAGGAACTCCAGGCCGAAGTGTTGCTTTCGCTTTTTCATTAACGAAGGTCGTACCATTTATGCAAACTTCCCCCTCGAAGGTTATTAAATAAGTGCCAGATATTATAACCGATGAAGTTTCCGCTTCTCGAACCTCGACTGTTTGGTCGTTTACGATAACTAGACCACTGTCGACTTCGATGATTGGATCAAAATTGTTGAAGGTAGTTTTGCACGTTGCCTTATGACTGTTGACTAGTTGTCGCACACAAGCAGCATCTGTCTTTATTTTGCAGAAACTTGCAGATAGCGCCGCCGTGCAATTTGTAACAGGAATTGTTGAATTTCCGCAATCCGCAACAGTGTCGGTTTCCAAAAAAATTACTTTTTCGTCGTGTGCCACCGGAAAGACCCTAACTAAACTACACAATTTCTGTACTCTTGGGAACTTAATAATAAAGTAGATTAGTTCATTATTTTGAAAAATTTTTAACTTAGAATTACTTATAATATCGCTTATGCTAACATTAGAAGTGTACTCAGTGATCAATATTTTTGAAACTTCTTCCGTATCCAGAATTATAGGATTAACAACATTTAACTTTCCCAAAACGATAGAGTAGATGATATTGTCTAGATCCGTTATAACGGCTCTATTCCTAGCCATTAACAATTCAAAAAGATGTCCCGTGTCAATTCCCGTTTTTTTCGTGTTTTTAACAATTTTGTTAACCGTCTCCGTAAGTTTATTGATTTGTTGCTGTATTTGCGTATTGATGAAAATTTGTCGGTCATTGGCTTCTATTAGTGCTTGCTCCCTATATTTTACCTCATTGAAATCGTCAAAATCTGGAGTGCCAGCTATGTACTTCAGCGCGGTGCCAATTATGTTAATGCTCCGCGCGTGTCTGTGGTGAATTTGTACGGTGTCAAGTAATCGATAAATTTGATCCATGTCCGCCTGAAGAGTTTTTGTCATGTGAGATTGGGGAAAAACGTGAAATATGTTTTCAGTTTCCCGTAAAACGTTGCGATAGTTCGTCAGATTCGTAAGGTGCGTTAGGTAATCGTATTTGTCCCATATTGCTGCACTTCCGTCAATTATTGGTATGTAGTTTGACTTCGAGAAATCGATTATTTTACCGTTCGAACCCTGAGTCCCTAAAAGTAGTAGTACTGATATACAAATTTGATTCAACATTTCTCTTTTAAATTGCAGGATACCACTTAAACTATCCTTTCGGGATTTCCGTGAGGGATTTCGCTCGACCTCGTCCTTTTTATTCCGTTTGACCGTGAGGGATTTCGCTCGACCTCGTCCTTTTTATTCTGTTTGACCTTGAGGGATTTCGCTCGACCTCGTCCTTTATCGTCTACACTTTAAATTTAGCTGTTTTATGCCTTATATTTTCATACAGTTTTTTGTTAAATGTTTTTTTTTTAAATTTTTTGTTAACAGTTTTTTTCAGTTGTAAAATTGTTCTTTAACTTTTTGAGTTCTTTTTAATCACCAGTTGTAAAGTTGTTTTTTAACTTTTTGAGTTTTTTCTTTTCAGTTGTAAAATTGTTCTTTAACTTTTTTGAGTTTTTTTTAATCACCAGTTGTAAAGTTGTTTTTTTAACCTTTTGAGTTTTTTTTTTCAGTCGTAAAATTGTTCTTTAACTTTTTTGAGTTCTTTTTAATCACCAGTTGTAAAGTTGTTTTTTAACTTTTTGAGTTTTTTTTTCAGTTGTTTTTCCTCTGGCTGTTTAACTCCTGCTGCTTAAGATTTCGGCGACTCGTTGGATATTTCAAAATTAGTTTTTTCTCGCTTTCAGCTTGTGGTTGGCAGAGTTGTGATATTGCTCAGATGAGACATTAGCTGCTTGCAGTGTAATATGTTTTTAACAAAATTTTTAAACTTCTCTGTTCTGCACTGGACACAAAAACACAGCTATTAAGTCTTTCAATTTTCTTATGTTCTTTAAAAGGTTCCAAGATAGCACTTGCTGCTATTAATATTTTGACGATAATTATTTGTCCGTTGTGGCTTTATTACATTTTCTTAATTTCTTCACTTCATTGAAAGTTCAAAATAACACTAGTTGTTCTCAAGCGGTTTTTATTTAGAAACTTTTCGCGTTTTTATTTCAAATATTATACTTGAACGTTTATATTTTTTATTAACACTTCGGGCGAGGTTTACCCAGTTGGGCGCCAGTTAACTTCCGTTGCTAAGCACTATGTGCTTTTCCCAAAATTAAAGAACACGGAAATGTCTTTTTTAGCACTATGTGCTACTTTTATTGGATTCGTTCCTTCTTACTCGAAGTGAGCTTAAAGACTGACAAACTTAAAAACTAATCTGCTTAATTCTACCCTATCTGCATCTGTCGCCGAATTTGCTGTCGTTGCTATTGTTGTAGTTGATTGTGGAGTTGTTGTTGGTGTAGTTGAAGGTGGAGTTGTTGTTGTTGTTTGCGCAGGTGCTATCGCTGCAGTTTAGGTTGTTGTTGTTGCTGTAGTCATAGGTGTTATCGTGACTTCCAGCACTTGCAGCCGAAAGACGCTGACCGTGCAAGGGAACTCAGATTTGAGTTGGTTCCCATAAATGCAATGTGCCGGGTCTAGTTTCCCGTCACATTCCTTCGTGGAATTCGGATCACGATAACTTGTATATGACTTATTTTTAATCTCTAGAATACTATTTTTGCAAGAATCAACAAATTATCTCATGTACATATGCCGGCTGTCAAATGGTAGATTCTTTGCCAATTTAATCTATCAAACAAGTTAAATAAACAATTTTCTTTATGTGACAAGTTTCCTTTTCTTTGTTATTCTTTAAAATATTCATATAGTATATGTACATGCATTTGTCACATAAAACCGCTGTTTTTTTAATAATTATGACACAGAATATGCTACGTGTAAACTGATGATGAAATTGAGTGGTTTGGAAGGATAAATTTCAAGCAAAGACAGAGAGAGAGAGAGATCAGAGTAGAACAGGGAAAAGTTTAAAAGCAGAACTAGGCAATGTCTGTGCAACAGCTGCTGTCAGCAACTTGCAGGAACAGGACAGACCAAAAAGTCAGGAGAGCAGGCCACAGAGAAATTCTGATAAAATATTAGCACTATATGACATTTGTAAAGAGAAAAACATTTGCTTCAGATATCTTAATCCTAGAGCTCTATGCGTAAAAGAAATGAAACAAAACTGCTTCCTTGAAGCTGCTTTTATAGACGCTCCTTCTGTGAGCGTTCCCA
The DNA here is from genome assembly GCA_963457695.1 of Neria commutata. NCBI lineage: Eukaryota > Metazoa > Arthropoda > Insecta > Diptera > Micropezidae > Neria > Neria commutata. The sequence goes on from OY735246.1 coordinate 43,124,270, forward strand.
ACAAGCATACTGGAGAAAATAATTTTAAGTGTATAGTTTAACAGTAATTGACAACTTTTTTCATTCAAAGTTGTTATTAAATATGAAAAAGGAAAGTTGAAAATTAAAATAATATGCAGATATAAATTTATATTTAAATATATATGCTACTGAAGTTCCTTTCTACTTTTCGAAAAATGGCCATGGCTCTTCCCTTCTTACCCCTATTCCAACTTATTATACCTACTAACCCCTATATACTACTTTATGAAGATATTTTTCTTTATATTTCACATGCATCTTGAAGTTTTCTGCGGCAGTTTTTTCAGCACAATTGAACGGGCGGCTGTTTGCTAAAGTTTTGCTACCTTTGCTAAATTGTGCAGAAAACGATTTTACTTATGGGGTTTGCTTATAATGCAGGTGTGTGTGTGCGTACTTTGTGTGTGTCACCATTAAATATTTATGAAAACGCATGCTGCCAGGGCCGCTTTCAACATCATCAACATAAAAAGCCCACGTAGACGGATGACGGGGACAACGACGCACAAATGTTGTCTTCACTTCCTCGGCTTTGCATGCGCACCAACCCCCCTTGCTATTGCCATTTGCTGCTTCAATGTTGCTTGCTACCCACCTACGGCAGTCAGCGTCTGTTGCTGCTCCTGCTATGCATCATCACCAGCAGCAATTCCTGGCAATTTTATTAATGTTTATACAGATCACCTTAGCCGCAGCCGCAGCGCCTTATTTGACGTTGGCGGCTTTGTTTCCTCTTTTACAGACCCACGCTTAGTGGTTTCCATTATTTGATCCTGAAACTCCGGTTATCGAATATATACATATATGTATATATGTAAATAAAACAAATTGTTTGTTACAAAAATAATTAGAATTGAAATTCATCTTCAATTCTTAACGAGCTTTTAAACAACTGATCGAAAGTGTCAAAAGCAGCCCTGTTTCAGTGGATAAATGCGTGGTCCCTGATGCGTGAAGTCGCTGGATCATATCCTATTCGACTCTTCTCATATTTAAAAGGAACTTAGCTTCTTAGCACGAGGCGCCATCTCTCGCGAGATAGGCGGCAACATTCCGAGAGTATACTTTGGCGCCGCGATAGCTCAGTGGACTAAGTGCTTGATCGCTGATGCGGGAGGTCCGGGTTCAAATCTCAGCCCGGGCCCATAACATCTGATACAAGAATAATTGGTTTTCAAATTGTTTCTTTGGGCGGCGCCACTTCTCGCGATGAGTTGGCAATTCTCCGAGAATAATCTTTGCCATGAAAAGCTTCTCAACCCATTCGGTTAATGTAGGTCCCGTTAATTAGTGAAAAATATAACAAGCACATACAAGTTAATGCGTAAAAGCTAGGCCTAAGCCCACACGGGCTTGTTGCGCCAATCAATTATTATTATTATTATACTTTCGTATGATAAAAAAAGATTCTCGCTAAAAAGTCTGATTAAGCTAAACAATTAACAAAAATGCCTATCAACCGGATTTTAACGGGAGCTAGAGCAATACAAAAACGGATTAATCGTATTCGTCGTGAGCAACCGAAAAATCAGAAAAATTATTAAAAATCTATATATTTCTATATGGAAACTCATCCGTTTAAATGCACTAATGAAAAAACCGGTCAACCGTTGACCCGGTTACTTGCTCTTTTTGAATTCTCTTCTCTTACCTTGTGCTCTCACAAAATACATGTCGGCTCCCACACACATACACACCAAGCCACTAATGTAGCCCCCAAAATGACAGCTTCATATATTACACTTATTGCATACTTTTAGGCTGGAAGTTTATGCCACCTCCACTAGCGATGCCGCATCACAGCAGCCACAATTTAAAAGATTTGCCGTTTCCCTTGCTCTTTTCCGGACCCCCTTTCCCGTATTTCCCCCTCTATGTGTGCACACATCTGAATAGCGTGAAAAGGGGTGCCAATATGTACGGCAGCAACGGCAAGTGTTGCCAACCTGACTGACTGCCAGTTTGGCAGGCTGTCATCCTAACTGCCAGACTGCCTGCCCGCCTATCGCACAGCCTGCCGATGAGTGATTGTTTAGGCATTAATGCTGTTTATGTGTGTGTGCGTGTATGCGCTGTTTCTTGTTATTTTTTGTTTTTGTTTGTGTTGTGTGCAAGGGTAATAGGTAAAATGGTGTCTTGCATATTTTATAAGCAATTACATTGGAGGCAGGTTCATGTGCGCCGCCCCTTTTCCCTCCATCCACTTCGCTGCTGCCTCCTGCTCTACCACATCCTGCGGTTTAACTCTGCAAGTGAAACTCATTGCAAGCCCACTTAACGCTGGCAAACTTTTCGCGTCTTACTGGCAAATGGCTGCTGACACACTCGGCTCACCCTTCCTGCTTACCAGAGTTCCATTGCTTGTATTTTATTATTTTTGAACAAGTCAAGCGCTGATATTGTATCTTACAGATGAGTGTTGTCATATCTGACTTGTGATTGAAATGTGGAAACATCGTGACAGGTGAGGGATGTTTATGGATGAAGCTGGCGATTGAGTAGTCTACACTTTTTGGCTTCATTGGGGCAATATATTGCGGTGCCGCGTTCCCTACAATTTTTCATTTTAGAGCTGAAATTGCTGCAGCTTCACCATTGGAAAGGAAATGGCCTTATTCAACTTGTGCAAAGATTTATTTTAGCGAATTTCCTGGGGTTTCATTTCAAACCACTCGCCTATTTCTTAGATAATTAAAACACACTAGCGAGACTAGCTTTCAGTACAAGAAATGTGGTGGCAAAGGCCTGAATTCAAAAATATGAAGAAATCTGTAAATTTTTAGGCATAACATTTTTAGCATTTCAATTGGAGCTATATTTTACCAACCAATTTACCTAAAATTATAAAAAATATATTTTTCAAATTCTTGAAAGTTGCTCTTTCTAACGATACACCTTAAGATACAAACAATAACAATTTTCGTTTGAGGGGGCAACTCACCACTATTAAATATATAAAAAGAAAATTACTGAAATATAAGAAAAAAAGTCTAGTAACTCTAATTTTATAAAAATTTTAGCTTGAGAACCTAATAGCTCATGGCGAGCTTGGGGGACGGGTACTTTTTATATTTTGAGCTATATCTTTTTAACGCACTTAACTGCTATGGTGAAAAAAAGTGTTTGAAGAATCATTGGAAATTGCCCTTTCAAACGATACCCTACACAAGCTAGTATATATAAAAGAAAGTCGGGTTGGTTAGAACGTTTATAAGTCGAGAACGGCTGGACCGATTTTTACGATCTTTGATTTGCTGGATTTGTCTCCGCCCCGAATAGCATCTATTAAAACATCGGATTGGAATGTTTTTGTTAGAAGTCCAATATTTTTTAAAAATATTTAATAAGCTTTGACAGTGGAAATTTGTAAACGCCTGACAACATCTTTGGAAACGCCAAATTTTTCGAGTAGATGCAAGGCACTTGTTGATTTTTAAATAGGTTAGTGAGTGGAAGGAAAGTGTAGTAATGCCGGTGAACATTTGCCTTGAAAGAGTGGAGCTTGCTTGGAATAGTTGCACAGTTTTGTATAATTATTATAAAATGCCATTCAATCATTTAGCTTCTTATTTGGTTGCTCAATGGCAACTATTTTTACGTTATTGCAAGATTGCACAGAACTTTTTAAGTTCTACGTTTAATTGTCTCTTTTTGTGTATGAGTGTGTTTGTGTGTATTCACCACTGAGGAGCTGAGCAACAAATAATCTACTGCCATGCATAGCGGCAGCATTATCAGTTTTGTCTACACTAGAGTACAACATTGATGCCCGTGCTCCCCTACCCCTTCAATTTGCTTGCAAATTGTTGGTGGCGTATCTGTTCCAACTAACTTTGCCTGCGCCGTCAGTGGCACTTTAAAAGTAGCGCTTCTTGCACGCTATGGACCAAGATGCTCTGTGGGACAACGGCGACAAGACTGAGGACAATGTCTTGGCGTGATGCCGTATAGCATTACAGCAGAGCGTGAGCGCAGCAGCAACAACGACAAAACAGCTCCAGAACTTTGATACTGATTAATGCATTCGCGCAGCGCCTTAGGGTAGACTAAGAAAAAGTATCGCGCAGTTAGTCGCTGGCTGTTTCGGAGAAGAGGGACTGGGAAGAAAAAATATATAAAAATAGAAATAAAAAACAAAAGGTATGCTAATAATGGATTAATGACAGCTAAGAGGAAGCAAGATTGATGAGTGACATGCCATGGTGAATGCGGGGATGGTGTTGGAGCTGGAGTTCCTTGGGTTGGCGTGCAACAGCGAAAAGTTGCATTAACTGGCAAAAAGCGCTGCTGACAGTAAGAAATTGTCGCCGGTGCGCACTTGCAGCGCTGTCGAGCTTGTGTGTTGGCTGGAGCGGGAAGCAGTGATGGTAGAGATTGAAAAAATTATTGCGTGGATTTGCAGTAAGCACATTTTGATTTTGTGCATGAAATGCTTTCAACAAAATTAGCTGCACGCAGCGCTAATGAAAGTGCGCTTTTAGGGGCATTCACACGATTTAAAAGTGAGCGTGGTGAATTCTTGCTGACTTATACTGATTCTAATAATTGACAACGCCATAGTAAAGCTGAGATGGTAATCTAAAGTCATCTGCTACTAAGCTACTTATTTACCGACTATTTTTACTTTTTGAATAATTAAATAAGCTTGAGTTAAACATACACCAATTCGCTTTATAGAATATTCGTGGGAAAGCTATCTGAAGCTAATTCAACCTGAATCCTGAATTCAACCTGCGTTGATGGATGGTATACAACAGACATACATATGTATGTGTAGCTGCTCAGCTATGAGTTGAGTGGTTTTTTGGCAACAATATTTCATGAATGATATTAAGACTGATTACACTGGCCTCTAGCGGCTATCAGATAAATCAATATATCTACTGCCGATAACTTGTTCTTCTTCAGCCTGTGATACAAGGTTTGATGTTGATACATTTGTGATTGTACTGTAAATAATATAAATAAATAAATTTTATTGTCTCGATTTCTTTTTTGGATGTGAAAGCCCGATCTATTTCATAGAGAATGAGCGGTTGTTAGTTAAAAAATCTTAAAATAGAAATTATAAGCATTTCATTTCGGTTTTTTAAACCGACTTGAGGTTCAAAACAAAGTGAAGTGAATTTTCTGGAAATAAAATCAATAATTTAATAATCGATGTACCTATCTTTATTCCAGTTTAAACAGGCCTTGTTTTTATTTCAAGCTTTATGAAACTGACAATCAAGCCGAAATTCGAATTCTTGCTTCAAATATTTCAAAACTACTTCAGTAGCAGTGCGACAATATTTCTTAAATTTTATATGCACCACCACTATGACACACACACACACACACACTAACATGCTGATATTTATAACCATTGTCTTTCGCTACGCGTAAAGCTTCTCCGCTTTGTTCGCTGCGAAAAGTTTTTTAATAGTTTACTGCTCGTATTTACCTTTGCATAGTTTTTGGCTCAAACAAGGAAACTTGTTTTTGAGAAGTCGCAAAAAAGTGAAGTTTTGCCAAAATTGCTGAATAAAATTAAAGCCAAAACAAAAGAAAAGAAAAAGACAGCGCAATGTGCGCATGTGACAAAGTCTATGGCGCAAAAGTTCATTAGCGACTTTCATCTCTTAACCATGACTTCCAGCTGCTTGCCAGCTTCGCTCTTCCTACACTCACTTCGCTGTCACCATTACACCTCCAGTCGCGTCACATGCTCTACTTTAGGCAATTTGCCACAATTGAATATTAGTGCACGTTGAAACTTTGGCTTAATTAGCAAGTATAAAAGTATTAGCCTACTTTGAGGCGCATTGCAAATGAGAAAGCACTTTTTATTTGCGGGCAGATCAACTCAGCTCGTGCCACTTGCTACTGTGGTCGTTAGTCTCAAAGTGGTTTCGGTTAATTTTCTATGCCCTGTCTCACTTTCTACCAAATTCAACTCCGCCTCATCTCCTTCTTTTCATCCACACAACAGAGGTGGAGTTATCAAATCGAAGCCGGTTACCATGTTTTCAATTATTTACTTAACTCTCTCTATTCAAAAGCTCTATTAATTCTGGCACGGGATTTTAAAATAGAACGTGGTTTCTTTTAATTTGAATATTGAAACAGCAAATATTATTCGCATTCACAGACCGTAGCTGGTGTTAGCATAATTTATCGCTTGAAAAATGTATGAGTTCAGATACATTTTATTTATATTCCCGCTCTCTGTCTGATCCTTTGATCTGGAGTAGAGTTTTAAAATCAGAAATCGTTAACCCGTTGTCATGATTTTTGTGTCAAACCGGATTTTATAAGATCGTATTAAGAACCAATTATTTTTGTCTATCGATTTTATATTTTTATTACAAGCGTGTTAAGGCCGATTTCACAGTGTTCATTTAACTTAAATCGCATTTAAGTTCAAATGAAATGCAACCATGTGCCTCGTTCAAATGTCCAGCACTTGGCTTTCAAGAATAATTAAACAATTTTATAATCTTTACTTTTATCGAAAAAACAACTTAAAAGCTTTTTAATTTAAGTTAAAATATTTGAAGTAACCGATATTGTGGATCCCTGTTTGGAATACATTTTTTTTAAATTGCATCGAATGATGACTTTTTTGTGTGAACTCTTTTTGGAATAGATTTCAAATTAAATTGAGTCGAAACCTTTTGAAAATATTGTAAACCAACTAATAGGTCAGAAATTCAATCTTATCCAAATACATATTTTTTTATAAAATAGTGCTGAATTGAATAACCAATAACTTTTGCAACCAAATATTTAACACTCAAATAATCGACAACACTATGTCGACGTTTATGCAGTACTTTTGTATTCAGCGTTCAGTTATGAGTGTATGACATTTATTGCCATTGCGCGCGACATGTCAATTGTTGTCGGCAGCAGCCTGTGTTTGCAGTAGGACTAAGCACACACACACACACACACACACACACACACACACACACACACACACACACACACACACACATATATAAGCATAAGTACGCTTTGTACGAGGGCACACACTTGTATATACATGCACTTGTACAATATATTAAGTGTTTTCATGTGCACATTCTATTTGCTTACATTATGATGATTATGTTGTCACGCCCTTTAGTCACCTCCATTCTACCTCACCGCTCCCAGCTTATCTCACACTCTCACATATTCCTGCTGTGTGCTTTCGCCACAGACGCCTTCCAACGCTCCGTATTATTTAATTCTGTTCTGCTTTGGCTAATTGCAGCTAATTTCTTTTGTGTCTGGCTCTTTGCTTGAGCAAAAATAGAGACAGAGCCATAAATTTGCACGCGCTTACTTAATGTCTGGCAAGGAATGAGTATCTACTCTGTGGCGCGCAAGTTTTTAGCTTTTTAGTAGGATTTAGACATTAGCACTGGACTGAAGAGACTTTAAGTATTATAAAAATTTTAAACTCACAAAATTGATTTGTGATAGTCTGTAAAAGCAAGTCATAGGTAGGTAAGTTAGGTCTGGCTGCCTAAAAAAGGCCACGCATGGGTCCCTAGCGATACTAGTTACGGTTCCTTTTTAGAAGTTGTCAAAGTAGTGATCTGTCAGAATTTGGGTGCGTTTCACAAATTTCCAAAGAGGCTTGATACCTAGTTTCGAGATCTGTTCGAGCCCTGAAAGGAACGGCGCTCCTAGACACGTCAGGCGAGTTCTAGCGATGGCGGGGCAGGAGCACAGTATGTGTTCTAAGGTCTCCCTGCTACCCGCTTCTTTGCATTTCCTGCAGCTTTCGTCGTTCGTTATGCCCATCTTATGTGCATGCGCTGCTACGAGACAGTGTCCCGTTAGTGCACCTGTGATAGCTCTACATTCTATTCTTGGGAGAGTCAGTATAAACCTAGTATAGCCTTTGTCATAGGACTTTAGCATGGTTTTGGAGGTCGCGCAGGTGCTGAGGTTATTCTACCTGGCCCTCGTTTTCCTTTTCAAGCATTCCTCTATTAGACTGTAGAGCACTTGCAGAGGCATAAATACGCTGCTGATATGCTCATCTGAAAGGCCGACATCCTGTTTGGCAATAACATCCACTTCCTCATTTCCCTCTATGCCTGTATGCCCGGGTACGCATTAGATGTGTAGCCTGCGATTCGCGCCTAACCTTTCTAGTGCCACCCGGCATTGTAGGACATTTTTGGATGATAGACTATGCCGTGTTAGCTGCCTGACTGTCTACGTAGACGTTTATCATTGAGTTTATGGTGGTGCTAGTGCAAGCCAGTTCCGCAGCTTTCCTGACGGCGAACACCTCGGCTTGAAAAACAGTACATGCAGTGATTGGGTATACGAGCCGATTGCTTGTTATCTAGATCGGGGCAGTACACACTAAAGTAAGTCATAAGTATTGCAATACCTTTTAAAGAAATGCACACAAAAAAAAATATGTCTGCCGCGGTTGAGAATCAAACTTACGATCTCTCGCATGCTGGTCCAACAACGAGGCTATCGAGGAAGCGGGTGAAGTTCAACTAGCTTGAATAGAGCTCATATATTTTTAATTTATAGAGATAAAGACTGGATTCTTCGAATAAAGTCCTGAAGATAAAATATTGTTTAGATTTAAAAAAGTATACATTTTCTAGCTATAACCTTTCATAAATGCAAACGATCCAAATGTATATAGCTGAAAAAGCTGTTGCACACTTTCAGGCTTTTATTAATGCTCAAGTATGACTTATAAGTTTAAATGTAATATAACTGTTGCTTGTATCCTAAGACTATACAACATTTCTTAATATAATTTTTCACACAATAATTTAATAATTACAGCGTTCCCGACTCACATATCACGGGAATTATTATGTTGAAATGTTTTGCAAGGACTTATAATTATTTCCAAAGAGCTGAAAATTAATTGAATTGATTTTTTTTGTGCTGTTCTGTATGAACGGGTTTATATAAACTGTACTGTACTGTTTTTATTCGGGATGGTTGGATACGAAAAAACTGATTTCACCAAAGCGTATGTGATAATTTTACTACGAATATAAAAGGTCGTTATTTGTATTCAAACACCTTAATTCGAGGAATTGAGATGTCTTGTTACATATGTATTTATAAATACGACTTTCAAAGTACCACATCTTTCTTCGACCAATATTGATAAACACAATTCGAGTGAAATTTTTGACATATTTTAAGATTTTGTAAATTTTTTCTGCCGAGATTCAGGGAAAAAATTGAAATTTTTATCATTTATGGCATTTTAGGCATTTATTTTATTATTCTAAATAAGCGTGCCTTAAGTTAACTGAACTAATATCATCATTTTTAAATGGACACGTGAGTTATTTTAAATAATCTTTATGACAAATTTCGTGTACTGCTTGAATGCAGTTATCCCAAGGGAAAAGTAGCTTTTATAAATTTTGTTTCTCTTCAAAACTGCTCTCCATTTTTTCAACTTCCGCTCTGCCGTCTCCCCGTCTCTGCTTTTGAATTATATTGTTATTAAATTTTATATAACTTTGCACGGTAAATTGAATTTCATTTAGAATGACATAAAAAGGTAGTAACACCCGTCGACTTCCCCTTCAGGCCACATATGAAGGGCGCATGAAGGGCTTTTGTTTTGTTAATGCTCTGTGCTTTGCTTTGTTTCATACTTTGCCTTATGGCCCTCTTAAAGAATCATATTAGGTATAATGAAATAATATCATGTCACAATTTACGAATTTTCAGTAACATTTTTGTTTCCATGTGTGTTGGTGTGGGTGCGTGTGTTTGCCGTGGTAGCTAATTTCATTTACTAATGCCTGTCTAAAATGCAATTGTTTTTCCTTTCTATTTTGTTAAATTGATTGGCTTCACTTAATGCGTTTGAGTGTGTGGCTGTAATAGCATTTTTTTTTGGCAAATTATATTTTGTTATTGACTTTTGTATGTATTCGTTGCCAATAAAAAGCTTAAAGTTACTTGTTATACATTAAAAGCGGCATTTTAATTTACTAAGAAATATCAAATTTGTTGTCATTACATTGACACATTAGGGATATAAATACATAGATTGGAGAAACTGCCCATGTAACCGGGGCTTAGTTTTCCTCTCTTTTAGTACAAATTAACGGGATTTAAAAATTTATTCTATTGCCGTAACTGAACGGGATTGAGAATCTTTAATTTCATGGCAAATATATAATACTCTCTGAGAGTTGCCAATTCTTCTCGAGAGACGGAGGCGCACAAAGAAATAATTTATAACGGATTCACTTAATTTTCTTTAGAAGGTTTGAGTCTGCAGGGAATCGAACCAGCGACCTCTCGCATTTGGGGTCGCTTCTTGATTCTGAAATACGAAAACGACAAAGTTTTCACGAAAAACATATTTCTCAATATCTTATAGGTCAGTGGGTTGGTCTAGAGCCTAGACACTAGAGAGTCAAGGATGCCAGCTTAAAGCTTGGAGTTAGCTCAATATAACAACAACAAAAAATTTGGAAATTGTTTATATGTGCCGCTGTTTTTTTCGATAAGTAGAAAAGTCTACTACCCAGAGAAGATTCGGCGAGTAGAAAAATTAAGGCCAACAAATCAATGCTTAGCTCTTTTATGGGTCGTTCTGTAGAAGAATGCTATTAAAAATAAAATATGTGTGTGTATATTTTAATTCTATTAATTTCTTAAATATAAAAATTCGTTGAAATTTTTTTCGAATATTTATGGTTTTTATCTTCTCTTTATCTCTACATTTTCACACATACATCTATATATATATACATAGGTATCATTGAGCTTTTAGTAATAGCTTATCAGCTACCATCAGAAATTAAGAGTATCTCAAATCCAAGCACTCTGCTGTTGAGACAAGTGTCACGTGCTTCTTTGCTTTCCTCTTGTTATTCTTCCGCCTTCCTTTTCGTTAAAATGTATGCTTTTGCAATCTCCACTGCAGAGTGCTGCACTTTAATTCTGTTTCACCTAGCCTGCTCCTGCCACTTTCGGCTTCAAACACCTGCTTCACCACTAACTCCTCCTCTTCACTTACCTGCGCACTCACTTACATACACCATAATTTGTATAGTGCTTTGCTATTATTTGATTATCTTTTACTTATCTCAACTAAGGGGCAACTATCCTAATACCAGGTACAGAACGCAGTGCGTACATATAAGGACATCTTCACGCAATTGTCTTAACGAAATTACACTTTAGCTGTGGCCGCATCAAAATTGCTACTGTAACGACGTTCCCAACGTCGGGTCTCCGGATGAACCGGAAGACTTCTTAGGCTGAGGTAAGCCTCAGCGGCTGTCCAGGGGTCGTTAACAAAAATATTTATTTGTTCATGGGACGTAAGGAAAACACAATGATTTTTGGTTATACTCTAGTAAATGTCTCGGTTTATTGAACAACTAGCGAAATATACATAGCCAACCTTTCTCATTCGTATCGAACTATATAAACAACTTTTTATTCATATTTCTTATTGAAAAATATATATACATAAGCAACTTTTCCCATACGCATTTCTTATCTCTTCTTCTTCGACACGGCGACGTGAAAACGTCGGATTAATTCTGGTCGGTAACCCTGACAGCAGTGGTCGAGCCAGTGTCTGTCCACAGAAAAGTAGTGGCCGCTCTCCCGTAGATACCCTTGGGAGGTTGGCTCAAGCTACTTGTGTTACCACTAGCAGGCACAGTCGGAATCGGTCCGGTGCTGCTCACAGAAAAGTTAGTCGCACTCCCGTAGATACCCTTGGGAGGTTGACTCGAGCTACTGGCACTACGATTAGCAGGCACGGTCGGAATCGGTCCGGTGCTGCTCACAGAAAAGTTAGTCGCACTCCCGTAGATACCCTTGGGAGGTTGACTCGAGCTACTGGCACTACGATTAGCAGGCACGGTCGGAATCGGTCCGGTGCTGCTCACAGAAAAGTTAGTCGCACTCCCGTAGATACCCTTGGGAGGTTGACTCTATGACTACGATTTTCTAACTACACTACGCTACAATGGATCAAGCTCCGCGTTAGCAGAGCCGCAAAAGTTTGTACCAAAGGTACCAGTTCTTACACGCCTAGTCGTACGATACCGCTTGACAGTGCTGATGCGTGCTGGTCAGAGACCCGAGAAGAACTGCCTTCCACCAGCTCGCGGCTCCTCTTTTATAGGCCGAGCCGAGCTTGCCAGGCCTGTAATTGTTGTTGCGCCCTTAGCGCGGCTCCCATTGTTCCCCAATATCGCGTGATGCATGCTATGGGCCACCTCTGCATGCTGTGGCTTACCGTGCATGTTGTTGTTGTTGTTGTAATGCCCATGCATTGTTCTCCGTCTATGCGCATCGTCTGGCTTGCCGTGCATGTTGTTGTTGTAACAATGCTCATGCATTGTTCTCCGTGTACTGTTGTTGTTGATATGTTATTGTTTATACTTATTTTAGCCTAACCTATAGGATAGTAAATTAATCTGTTTTGTATGTTATAAATGTAAACAAAAGGTGCACTAAGTGATAATAATAATAGTTAATAAGTAATAGAAAAGAAAGCCAACAATAATTCGTACATAATAGAAAAGAAAAATAAATCCTGTGTATAATTCTGCCGGGCTATCTCCAGGTTGCTTTGTTGTGCGGCGATAATTGTGGCTGTTGCTTTGTGGGGGATTTGATGGGTATAGGTTAAGGTGTACCTTTGGACCAGTGAATTGTATGGGCAAAATTGGCCCAATAATTTTGGTCATTACACCCCCCCTATACTTCCCGGGGGAAATGACGAGGCTAGTATTCCTCACCACCCTCTACATGCAGTGTGAATGGTTACTGGCGGGGTGAGGCGCGATGGCGCCATTGTGGCACTTTTCCTGCGTAATTGGGGTTCACAGACGGACGGTTAAGGTGGCTGGCATCCGATGATCGGAGCCTGACTTCAATGTTGTTTGCCTCTCTGGGCAGAAGTGGGCCAGTTCGTCCGTGTGCGCGCGGTGGCGAATGTTGTGTTGATCTCTGCATAGCTGAGGCATCTGATGAGCATTGGCGGTGGAGCTCTCGCTCTTCGCTGTTTACGTGGCGTACTAGTGTGCGACGCAAATCCTGCGCTGAACCATCTGCTACGCGTTGCTGTGGCACCTTTTTGTCTCCGCTGGGTATATGGCGTCTTGCTTCCGCTTCTGACGTATGGATGCCTGTGGCATCATGGCTAGAGGTGGCTAGTCGACACATTCGATACAAGAAGGGTCGACGTCCCTCGTTTGCAGCAGGAAATCCTAGTCCTGTGGGGACGCTGGCGGTGTGTGGAGGATGTACCACTGTTGGCGCTGTTAGTTCCCTCCGGATGCTGTCTGTGGGCTGCTTCTGATGGGTAGGCGCGGTGGTAGCGCCCTGGGTTGCCTCTTGCTCGCTGTGGGACGTGATTCGTTGCGTCTGCGAGTCGGCTCGGTTTCGGTGGGTCAACCTGTTGACTGTCGTTGATTTGCACCTGGCTACGTACCTTCTAATGTCTCGGATCATGCCAGGCCAGTAGAAGCGATCCGTTAGCTGCGCGATGGTTTTCCGGATGCTCTTGTGTTCGGTGAATGCTTTTTCGTTACACCCCTGAAGTATTTCGCCTCGAAGCTCTCGGGGAACGCATAATTTCCAGGGCTTCGTCTGGTCTCCGTGTTGCCGTGAAATGTATCGGTAGAGCTGCCCATCCTGAAGTTTGTAGTCTGGGAGCCTAGCCGAATTCTGCAGGACCTCTGTCATGCGCTTCCGGAGCCACTTGCAATTTAGACTGGCAACCGTTTCAATCCGCCTAAGCGACCCGTTACTACACGCATTAGATGGTCTATGACTCGGGCTGGTGACGCTAGGGGGACTGTATCGATGTGGTGTGGGCTCAGAGGCCACCGTGGTAGTTCGTCGCGATTTCGCGGCTGCAAGCCTATTGTCGTGTCTAACACTATAACCTTCGCCGTGTGTGAGGAGCAAAGGCTTAAGTCGGCGGTCTGAGATAGGCCCGCGCTGGCACTTGTCGTTGTACAGCTGCTCGTGAGTAGCTACCTTGAAAGGGTTGGTCACTGCTTTGCTAGAGACCGGCGGGGTTCCTCTTTGGAAGGCCGTGGGATAGTCTCCCCGTAGGCACGGTCTCGTGGACGGTTGCTCTACCTTTTCTGGCGTTGTGTTTCGCCGCTCGGTGCATGCTGCTGCCTGTTGATCTGTCCGAATATCTTCAAGGTCTTCCGTTAACGCAACAAGCTCGTCCAGGCTGACAAAATCCTTCCGTTTGATATGTAAGCGGTAGCTCGGCTGACAGTTTTGGAAAAGCCTTTCCAGCTGCTGGGCATGCGAGAATCCAGCACGTCGCATCAAGTTCTGGAGGGCCAGCATGTAGTCTTTGAATTTTTCGTGCGGGCCCTGCACTCGCTGCCTGATTTCGTCCTCCAGATGGTCGCAGTATCGAGCTGGCAGATGAAATTTTAGAAAATCGGCCTTGAACGCGGACCATGACTTCCAAGCGCGGTTGTTATTTCGAAGCCATAACAAGGCCTTCGCGCTGAGCAGCAATGGCATGGTCCTTACCAACTGGTCCTTCGGGATCTCGTAAACTTCCGCCAGCTCCTCAACCCGATCGATGAATTCTAGTACGTCCCGTCCACCGTCGAACCTAAGCGACCATTTTCTTACGGTATCGATCACTGTTAGGTGGCTGGCGGGTGCCGTATCTAGTGACTCGGTCTGGGTGCTGGTGGTGACAAGTTTTCTTGGAGTCGTCGTAGTCTTGGGAGTTGCTGGCGACTTCCCTGCTAGGCCCAATGTTAATGGCTTTCGCGGGGGCGCGTGCTCCACACTTTTGCGGTTTGCCATGTTCTCGTTGTCTTCTCGTTGTGTTTCTTGTCTATTTTAAAGTTGCTTGTACTCCTTGTCTCGTTGTTATTCGCAGATGTCCTCTATGCTTGGTTTGTCTTCACGCGTTGTCTTTGATTTGTTTTTTCCTTGTGTACTTCCTGTGTTCTACGTCTTTAGTTATGCTGTTCTCTGAAGTTCTAGTTAACCTGTTAGTTTTTCTTCGTCTATGTATATATATATTTTTTTTTCTTAGTCCTTAGTCCTTGCTTTGTTTATCCTTTCTCTATGATTTGTCTTTGATTTGCTTATACTTTGTCTCTGCTTTCTTCTGTGACATTCTAGTTAATTTTTGCTGTGGGTTCTACGTAAGTTTTTTTTTCCTTTACCTAGTCTGTGTTCCTTAGTCTTTGATATGTTCATTATATTTCTCCTCGCTTGTATTTTCCTACGTGTGTTTTCCTTCTAGTCCCTGCTCGGGCGCCATTTGTAACGACGTTCCCAACGTCGGGTCTCCGGATGAACCGGAAGACTTCTTAGGCTGAGGTAAGCCTCAGCGGCTGTCCAGGGGTCGTTAACAAAAATATTTATTTGTTCATGGGACGTAAGGAAAACACAATGATTTTTGGTTATACTCTAGTAAATGTCTCGGTTTATTGAACAACTAGCGAAATATACATAGCCAACCTTTCTCATTCGTATCGAACTATATAAACAACTTTTTATTCATATTTCTTATTGAAAAATATATATACATAAGCAACTTTTCCCATACGCATTTCTTATCTCTTCTTCTTCGACACGGCGACGTGAAAACGTCGGATTAATTCTGGTCGGTAACCCTGACAGCAGTGGTCGAGCCAGTGTCTGTTCACAGAAAAGTAGTGGCCGCTCTCCCGTAGATACCCTTGGGAGGTTGGCTCAAGCTACTTGTGTTACCACTAGCAGGCACAGTCGGAATCGGTCCGGTGCTGCTCACAGAAAAGTTAGTCGCACTCCCGTAGATACCCTTGGGAGGTTGACTCGAGCTACTGGCACTACGATTAGCAGGCACGGTCGGAATCGGTCCGGTGCTGCTCACAGAAAAGTTAGTCGCACTCCCGTAGATACCCTTGGGAGGTTGACTCTATGACTACGATTTTCTAACTACACTACGCTACAATGGATCAAGCTCCGCGTTAGCAGAGCCGCAAAAGTTTGTACCAAAGGTACCAGTTCTTACACGCCTAGTCGTAAGATACCGCTTGACAGTGCTGATGCGTGCTGGTCAGAGACCCGAGAAGAACTGCCTTCCACCAGCTCGCGGCTCCTCTTTTATAGGCCGAGCCGAGCTTGCCAGGCCTGTAATTGTTGTTGCGCCCTTAGCGCGGCTCCCATTGTTCCCCAATATCGCGTGATGCATGCTATGGGCCACCTCTGCATGCTGTTGTTGTTGTAATGCATGCTGTGGCTTACCGTGCATGTTGTTGTTGTTGTTGTAATGCCCATGCATTGTTCTCCGTCTATGCGCATCGTCTGGCTTGCCGTGCATGTTGTTGTTGTAACAATGCTCATGCATTGTTCTCCGTGTACTGTTGTTGTTGATATGTTATTGTTTATACTTATTTTAGCCTAACCTATAGGATAGTAAATTAATCTGTTTTGTATGTTATAAATGTAAACAAAAGGTGCACTAAGTGATAATAATAATAGTTAATAAGTAATAGAAAAGAAAGCCAACAATAATTCGTACATAATAGAAAAGAAAAATAAATCCTGTGTATAATTCTGCCGGGCTATCTCCAGGTTGCTTTGTTGTGCGGCGATAATTGTGGCTGTTGCTTTGTGGGGGATTTGATGGGTATAGGTTAAGGTGTACCTTTGGACCAGTGAATTGTATGGGCAAAATTGGCCCAATAATTTTGGTCATTACACTACTTACGAAATATAACAAAATTTGTAGCAGGAGTAACGGACTAGTCTGGCAACGCTATTATCTCCTAAGCACAATTGTTTTTATGGCTTGGCAAGCGCACCATAAAAGTAGCCAATAAAAGAATATAGTAAGCAGCAGTCAATTTAGGCTAGCATTTAGAGGTAGCTTGACTCTTTCCTTTGGGGGGTTTAAAGCCTACATTCAGGCCTTACCTGTAATTGTTACTCTTACGCTTTTATCTAAGCTGAACGAACAATCGCAGCAGATGTTAGGCAAAGGCGAAAGTTCATGTGCTGAAAGCATATGTTGTTCTGAGTAGCGACTGTAGAAAAAAATGTTACATTTTAGGCCGCATGGTTTTAGGCGGATTACTGCGCTGCAACATATGTGTAGCAATAAAAAACAAGGACGACAGCTTCAGTCTGGTTTCAAACAAAAGTGAAATACGCTACAGCAGACGATTGCAAACAATAACCTTCTTTGGAGTACTTTTTTTTCTAGTTGGCGACTTTATTTAAAAATTTTAATTGGAAACTCTCAAGTTTTGTTTTAAAAGTTGACCAGATCAAATGGGCGTCCGACATAAATTTTAACTTTTCTCTATTTTAGAACAATTGAAATAGTTTTAACATTTTGCACAGAATTACGTCTACATGAAATCTTTCCTACCACCAGATGTTCATATATGTATAAATACAAAATAGTTTTATTATTGAGTAGAATAATTTCGCTTTTCAATTCATAATTTATCAAGATATTTTCGGTTTCTAACATAAAGGTCCTTCTGTCTTTCACTTTGTAGCAATTTTTCTTGCAGTCATTTAATATAAAAGTTTTCCAAAATATTTCCACTACAATTTCGCAAACATTTTTTGAAGATGCACTAATTTCAAAGCAGAATTATAAAAGTATCAAATTTTTCTCTGTAAACTTAAATGTTCGCACTAATTTAATATGCCCTACAGTGTAGGGTATGCCATCTACGTGCACTACAAAAAATTTCCATTCGCACTACAAAATTGCAAATGCTAAACATTTGCATACTTTTAGGCTGGCAACGCTATAATGCGGGCTTTAGTATAAGTCATTTTCGCTGTCAGCTGTGAAAGAAACCATTTACCACACATGCCAGCAATATCCTGCTGAAATCATGCTAAAAATGTGCTACGAAACTTTTGCACGCCCTCGAGCAACTTACGCACCTGCTACGCATGTTCAAGTAGTTTCCTTAAGCCCGCATTTTTGGGCAATTGCGCCTAAAGTCATGCTTTACTGAAAGGTTGTTAGATTTTTACAGCGCGACGAAAGCAGAACCCAATTTACGCACACACACCAATTTCTTGCACAAAACGATATTTTCTTTATGTCTTTAGCATGTGTGCGTGCATTTAGGCGCAGAGCCTTGAAGCGTACGCAACTCGCACACACAGGCAACACGCATCTGCAAACAATTTGCCTGCCAGATTTCTTTTCAATATGGCAATATATTGTGTAAAATGCCAAGAAGTATGCAGTGTAAACTACACACACATCTTCAGCGTGTGTGCCAGGTTTTATGCTGCCATTCATACACAAACAGAGCTGCGGCACACATGCACACATAAAAGACATATTTGTGAATATAATAATTTACATGCCAAGCGGCAGGAAGGAATTTATGTAGGCCTTGCAGACGCGTAGAAAATTGCCTGAGGCTGCTTATTTTATTATTTGTTGCGATCGAGCAAAGCAGCAGCAGTGGCACAGTGTTTTTTCGTATCCCCCTTCCTCCCTCTGTCGGCATGCCTGCCACACTGTCAAAGGTAAGCAATCAAATATTTATTTTGGCAATAAATGTTGTTTGCACTGTATTGCATGCGTTGGTTAACGGAATTGTTTGCATATGCATAGGCGCATATGTGCTGCTCTTAGCTAAAACGTCAATTGTTATACCCTATTCCTGGTCATAGGGTATATAGTACATATATCGTATGCTATCATACAAATTTAAAAAAAAATTTCTAAATTGTATTGTTTTAAAGAAAGAATTCCTCATATAACAATGTACATTTATAGAAATGGTATTAACTATTCTCATTACGTTCAGTCACCGAGCATGTTTGGCCCTTTGTCTGTCTGTCATTTGCAAAAGAGAAATAGGAAGTGCTAGCGTATCGAAAAGAATTCGCGGTCGTAGTAAAATCTCTCCTACATTCAGTTCCTAGTCCACCATACATATGCAATATAGAGTCCCATGTACAGCTCCAAATCATGCAAAGCCGAACAATGTTAATTACGGTCCGTTCTAGAATTTTCTATCGAAATTAAAGGTTTTCGTTAGAAATATTGCAATACAATGCAGCCTATTACTTTTAACGACAACTACGCATATAGTACAACTTTAAGTTCATTTTAGTCCATCTACTGTTGTTGTAGCAACATTTTTTAATCATTTTTGATTGAAATGAAAGAAATATTGATTTAAATAAAACAAATCAAACAGTTTCAGTAAAGTTTTCTTAATGCAATTTGTTGTTATTAAATAGTCTCTAAATTTTCTAGTAATTGGGTATGACGATTCATATTTCTATCGCATGCAGAAGAATATATACATATGGTGCACTCTCCTAGAGACTTACTGCCCTAATGCCCTAACACGACCCCAGTTTTGCTTGTTTGTGGAACTAAGAAAACGGAACGTATTCTGTCCACTTATTAAACGTACAACGACACATATTTAGTAACCATATTTTCTATGGATCATTGCTGAATCGGTGCATGCCGCCTGAATTTTTCTGTCTTATTTTTTTAACTTTAGGGCCTGTTAACGCTTTTGTACGTGAGTTAATAAAGGAGGGTGTTATGAAATTTTGCGGTTGCTTAAAATTTACAGCAAAAATCAATTGTGTGCGGTGCCTAACAGTAGGCAACGATTGTTTCCAACTTTTGTTGGATTGCTTATACGTACTATATAAACATTTTAGCTTTGACACTTTCGTTATCTTCCACATACACACGCGAGCACACATACTAATGCATTGTAAGTAAAATTGCGTTTGGCAGTAGTAAACATGTGCCTAAAAGTATGTAACATAAAACCTCTAGCCTAAATTGTCTACATAATACGAGTACTTATAAGTATGTATGTATGTTCGGAAGTGCTGCTATATGTACAAAGATACTCCCTAGAGTATGCGATACGGAATGGTATTTGATGACAATAGTCCATATGTTCTCCATTTATGTACCAAAGCTTTTTTTAGAAAAGTATTCATTTTTCGGTAAAGCCTTTGAGTCGCATACAACCGTTTTCGTCGACGAAAACGAAATCCCATACATTAGCTACGAAAAAATTTCAGTTCCTGAATTCAGCAACGAAAATCAGAAACGAAATAGTAACGTTTAGAAACCAAAAAATCGACATTTGACGACGAAACGAAAACAACTTCAAGTAGGTTGTTTTCGTCGACGAAATTATAAATATTTGTATAGGCAATTTCATTTGTTTTGCTTTGCTGAACGACTTTGAATGTGTTTCTATAGTATTTAACTTTGCTTCGTGGCCAAAATTACAAAGTCCTATTTGCACATAACACGTACCATCTTCTTACTTTCCTATTGCATTTTTTTGTCACTTTTCACTAATATACAGCCCACTACTCATGTGCTCACACATACAAGCGTCCTCATCGCACTTGCTTTACCTCTTTTAGGTAACGGTAAGAGGTCACTTGGCGGACAGTATCCTATGGCTGGCATATAAGCCATTTAAAGTGCCAGTAAAAATTAATTGTTCCTATTTGTGCACTGATCTGCCTAAAAATAAGCAATATTTCAAGGAAACCTCTATAAGTAGCACTATCTTATTAGCCCAGTTTACAATCTTATGCATTTGAGATTACAAATTAGTGTATAGTAAAAATATAGTGGGCTTTATTCCTTTTTTTCTTCGCATTTAACAATAACAGCGTTAAAATATCTTCTTCAAATTGCTGTTGTGCATATTAAAGGCTGAAATTCGACGATTTGCTTGATATATCTCCTCAGCACTATAATTTTCCATTTTTTTATTTTATTTCAAAGAATTTCGAATCACAATATTTCACATCAATATGACAACTTAAAAAAGCCCGTAATAAATTTAGTTTTATGTCACTACGCTTTCAACGAAACGAAAACTGACTCAGAAACGAAACAGCAACGAACACCAACGTTATTCAGTTTTCGTTTCCGTTTTCGTCGACGAAAACGGTGTATGCGACTCAAAGGCTTAAGGCTTAAAATTTCCAAAAATTTCCGTAGAAATCATTATACCCTTTATAACCTTTTTTAATTTTAGTTATTTTCCGAAATCGTTTTTGCAAATACGAGAATTTTATGATATATGTACATCGAATATGCGAATAATTATTAAAAATAAATTGAGCTATTCGGCAGCTTGAATGTTAGAAAGAATAGTTTTTCGACGAATAAAAACTATTCTTTCTAATAAATTGAGCTTTTATAAGATTTCAGTTATATAAACGAGTACAAATTTAAATAATTGTATGCAGTTCTTGTATCGAAAGAGTGAAAATTATTTATGGAGTATTCAAAAATATTGATCCAGTGGTCAGTACCGTGCCTTTTATATATCTCAGGAACCAAATAATGAGTACTGTTTACTGATTACTCAAGAAACATTATCCAGTATCCGGTATATTGGGTACTCTCTACTTTCGTATCCTATTGTTGTTGTTGTTGTTGTGTGTACATAGTATATTTACCTGCATATGTACATATGAATGTAACGATAACTTTCCTGCCGTAGACACGTGTCCTTGTAGGCGTTCGAGTCTGCCTGTCTGTCTGTTGATATGTCTGTCCTCTGTCTTTCAAACCAATTTCTCAGCAAATAAACATCAATAATTTAATATTTGCTTTCACTCACTTTTCAGTAATAACATCGAAATTTAATATTTTACTTGTCTTCTGTGCCCTGAAGTTTCCCCACTCGGTGGGTTTGTTATTTCATTTCTTGTTGTTGTCGTCTTGCTTCCTGTTGGGCAAAGGAAAAAATGACAAAAATGTAAACCCAATTAGACTCTGAGTGGAAATTTGATATTTCGTGTGAAAAGGAAAAATGCTGACAAGCAACAAAATCAGACAAATGCTAGCTGAAACAATTTATTTTGAAATTGTATGTGCTTACAATGCAATCAAATTTAAAATACATTTGCAGGTAGCATGCTTTTGTATGTTCAAGCAGTGCGAATTGCTGTGCTCTGATATTTGTATAGAATTGCTGTTTTGTATATAATTTGGCAAGCTATTTGAGCAGAGAGAAGAGAGCAAGGCGGGAAGTGTAAGTTTCGAACAGTTTTCTTTTAATAAGGTTCAACTAAATTTTACAATAAAAATTTACATAAATTGACATAAGATGAAATTGAAACGCGGCACCGCATAATTTTGGGAATCTCAGCAGCGTCTTAAGCAATGTGTAGTAAAACTCTCAGTGCTTATATAATCGGTGTTTAGTGTTCAATTACTAGATATCTACATCTTGGGAGTCGATACTGACTGGTTCGGGATACGCGGTGTTGGGACAGTGGAATCAAAAGAAGAAGTAGCAATCTGCACAATTTTCAAGAGCAGAACTTTATGCAAAGTTCGAATACTCATGTGCCAAAGCTATAGGAACTGATATATATATTTCGCGAGTTTATCGACGTTTAGCATTACATATTCCACTCCAAGAAGATCTTTCTAGCACAAATCTCTAAATAAATTGGTTTGCTGATGTTATAAATAATAATAAAAATTGATAATTGATTGGCGCAACAGCCTGTGTTGGCTTAAGCCTAGCTTTCTCGTATTAGCGTGTGTGTGTGCTTGTTATACTAGTTTGCACAAATTAACGGGACCTACAAATAACCATATCCGAACGGATTGAAAAGCTTCTCATAGCAAAGAATACTCTTTGAGACTTGCCAATCGCAAGAAGCTTTGTCGCGCCAAGAAACAATTTAATTTAATCTTTTAATTAGATATTAAATGCACCGGTTCAGATTTAAACACAGCCTTTCGCATCAGCGACCGAGCACTTTTCCACTGAGCCACTGCGGCTCAATTGATGTCATAAATTAAAGATTTCAATTAAATTTATTTAATTCTTGTGAGAATTTGAATATGGCTCAAGCACATTGTACATTTCAGACTGGTTGGTCAACTAATTGAAATTAATAAAATTTGGTGAAAAAGAAGCATGGTTTTTAGGTTTATGCTTTGGTCAATATTCATAGCAAGAATGTTAAAAGCTTTTTTAATCATTCTTCTTAAGTGGGCATTCACATGGGGGCCACAGTGGCTCAGTGGATAAGCGCTCGGTCTCTGATGCGAGAAGGCACGGGTTTTATTCCCAGCCGACTCATACCATTTAATAAAAACAAACTTTTTTTCTTTGCATGTGGCGTCATCTCTCGCGAGCTAGTTGGCAATTCTTCGGAAGTATGTTTTGCCGGAAGAAAGCTGATCCGTCGCGTTCGCATTGGGCTGGTCTCATTAATTTGTGCTAAAATAGAACGAGCACAGACAAGTCAGTTCCTAAGTTCTAAACTTTGGTTACACGGGCTTCTGTGCCAACTATTTACTTATTTTATTCATTCAAGATTTGCATGTTCATATGTGCGTCTCTGCGCCTAAAAATATGCTTTGCAAATTTAATTTGGAAATTGATCTAAGTGAGATACGCGCATCAGCTCATATTTGAAGTGCCGCTCAGGATAAGCTCGCACGTACACTTACTTATGTTTAGCAGCTAACGCTTACATGCTCATGCTGGCATGTCTGCTCTTTGCGCCGCCAAAAACTATGCTACATATTTTTCCGCTTGAATTCCACTACAACACGATGCCAATGTGCTATTCCCAACAGACAGACGTGCTTCATCTTTGCAGAGCCCAGCAAATGGAAATAATATTCCCTTTGAAACATGCGCTCTTAGCTGAGTATTTATTCAAAATGTTGTATGTTGGTTTATGGGTGTGTTGGTTTGCGCCTACTTGTAACCAGAAAACATTCTCATGCACACACACCCACACTTGCATGCGTTTGCCAACTAAAATGTTGTCACTAAATTAGTTGGAAAAAATTTATTGCTCACTGGCGTGGCACGGTTTGACTTCACTTGGCTTATACACATTTGGGAATTTTACTACTATACACATATATATAAGCACATACATACATACATATATGCGAATACATGCCATCAGATGTTTATGTGTGTTAGTTAACCCCTCAAAGTATGCTGTTTTTTGGAACACTGACAATTGGCTGCTGGCACTGCTGAAAATCGCAACATGCGCTTACAATTACAACAAATTCAATTAGCATGACAATATTTATGCTTGTGCTTTTCGATTTGAGGGCGTCTAACAAACATTTCTGTCTGCCTACATTTAGGCGTTGGCATCCATAGTTCGCTTTATTTTCGTTTTCGTTGTGTATTTCGTTTTAAAGTTTTTTTCTTTAAAATTGGTTAAAACAACTTTAATTTGAATATTAACACTCTACTACCTAAGAAAATATCTGTGAACATAATTGGAGCATACCATTTTTTATTTTAAATTAGAACTATGAAGTGAGTGAAGATCCTTGTATGCTATAACTGGGAAGTAAAAGTAGTTTGTGGATTTTATTTTTCAGTACCGAATCTCATTTTTATTCTACAAATTTTCAAATATCAAAACGGTTTTTGTTAATTTTGCTTTAACTAAGCTTCGAATTTTAGTTCCGACCATGCTGCAAATCTAGAAAATATATCAAAGTATAGTAGGCCTAACCACTCCCTCTTGACAAAAATGTTTTCTTTTTCACTCTAAATGTATGCAAACAAGTAGAAAAGCTTATAAAAGTTTAAAAAATCAAATTGTTATCATTGTTGATTTAAATTTAAATAGTTTATCGTTTCGAAGTTGTTAAGATTAGTTTAACTGAATAAAGGAAAACAAAAAGAATCAAACCACTCATTCATTCTGTAATCGCTACCCAAGCAGAAGAAACCAAAACATCCTAATAACAATCGACATTGACATATTTGAGTTCTGCGACCAAAAATTAGTTAGTTAGAGCCACTTGGTTTTTCGGGTAGTTCGAGTTTGCGAAAAGCTCAAATTTATGGTCGTTTTTATTCCTATAAAAAGTTATCAAACAGAATTCGCTCGTAAATTATAACCGAAAGTTCTAATTTTAGAGCTTCCATGCTTTTTTACATTAAAATTCACGTTATAATTTCTAGACAATTCTTATTGGTGGGAGTTATAATTTGTGAGCCTCTACTGTAATCGAAATTTGATCGAAATCAGAGCACTCCTAAATTGGTATTGAATTATTGTGTGCTTCTTGAATCAGACTGTTCTATGGCAAATTTCCAGTTCGTTTTCTGTTTTGTGCATATCTTTATGCTTTCTTTATGTTCTTGTAATACCACTTTTCGTACTTTTCAATTAAGTATGAACTTTTTATTTCCAAAACGCGAGTAAAACGATACTAAAACCTTACCTTTTTACACTCGAACTGCATTCAGAGAGCAATTTTCTCTCATCAAGACCGCTTACACGGCGCTTCTATTGCCTGCAATTTACTTTCGCACTCACACAGCCACACATATACATAAATACATGTCTGATTATGTCTATGTGTGTGTGTTTTATACGTGTGCGTGTCTCGGTTATAGAGTAAATGCACTTTTCATCGACTTAACTTCCGGCGTCTGGCCTCGCTTTCTCTTACATCTGCTGCTTCTTGCTGCGGTCCCTTCTTGCTGCGGTCCCCTCTCTCGTATTTGCTGCAGCCACGGCGTCTTAAAATGCATTTTTAAATGCTTTATAAAAGGCACAAAATTGCAATAAATTACACCAGCATCATTTCGAACTTTTTAAGCGATGGTGCTAGGGAACGAGGCGCGGGATCGAGTAGAAGAACGCGCGCCAGAAATAATAAAATTCACTATGTAAGCGATTCGTATGAGTAGCTAGTTACACACACGCTTACACAGACATATACATGAGTACAGGCAGAGGAAGCAGGTAGCAGCAAGGAGTAGCTGCAAAAGGAACAGGGGCAGCAGACAAGCAATTCCCATTAAAAGCCTTTGAAATTGCAGCAAAAATTACGCGTAATTCAAAAGGTACGGCAGCAGTTGCGGGCGGACTGGATATCAGTAGCAGGGATGCGCGCTAAAACGAAAGCGGAAACAGCAGCGGAAACGGCATGACCTTTAATGGCTACATTGAAAATCCTTGAGTGCCATGTGTAGTAGCATTCTCGAGCGTGCTCCCTCCTGTTTCGAAGCAGCAGGCAAGCTATCTTTGGTCAGCATCGAGTGCTGAAATGTTATAAATGGCCAACAGGGAAAGCAGCAAATAAACGGAAGGAAATCAATGCATAATCGGCATGAGATGCACAGATGGGGTTTCAAAAAAGAGCGGTTAATGGCAGTAGCTTTGATAGCTTTCAACACAAATTTGAAACTGGTTTATCTGAAATAGAAAGAAAGTTCAAACTTCCCAAACAATTGAAAAATTTTCAATGAAAAAGCTACAGAACGTTTTTGGACGGTGTCGAAAATATTGCATACAGCGACGAACAATTTTATTTCTGCTTATGTTCAACTGATATTCGAATTTTACCAAACCATTAATTTAAAAATTTGAATATCTTGACTGACAAAATGAAGGGGAATTTCCTTAAATAATAGCTTAAAAGGCGCTGCCGCCGGATATTTGTTTGCGCTACCATGCCAAATACACTTCAAATTGGTCTTTACTACAAATCATTATTTTGATTCAAATTCCGTTTTAGAGATAAATTAGCATCTCAATTCTTTTCTTTTCTTCGTATGCACGATTTATTTGTTTCATTCTGTAATTGCTGGAAATTTATAAAACTCATATTGCACTACAGATTCCGGCAACTCTTTTGATTTGTTCTCACAAATGCCTTTCGGTTCTGATTCCACAAAAAATGTCCATTACCTTTCTACTGCCATGTTGTCTTTGAGTTTTTGTAGTTCGGATTTCAAAGTCAATAGCTCTTTATGAGATATCACTGAAATGCCTGATCTTAATCATATAATTATTTGCCAACAAGATTTTGCATATCCTTTGAAGTGAAAATTATTTGTATAATTTTAAGTTTTCACATTTCCAGCTCAACAAGAAGCAGAAATCAGATTCCGTTCCTATTTTCGCGAACACTTCGCCGTAAGCAAATATTGTCCGTGTTGTTTCCACTCTATAAAGATAACATCTTCATTCTGGTTGGGTAGTAGGGGAGATGGAAGACCGGTTCGGTTGGTCAGCGGCAAAACGTAACAAGAAATGTCTTTATTATCTCAAGAATGCGCGGCACCACGAAATTAAGCGAAATATGCTGAAAACGCCTTTGGGCAAAAATCTTATCCCTTTTTTCCTTTTCTACCACTTCCTTACTTTTTCGGTTGGTGTGTGTGTGAGTCCGTGTGTGTGTGTGGAAGTAGTGTATACAAATGGCACGCTTTGTCTGTCCGCTGGTTTGGTGGTTGTTGCCAAAAGTGGGTCACTAAAGAAATGGCCAGGCATGCTTTGTAGAAAAAGCATTCCAACTGAATTCTATTAACTCGCTTCATAATGCGCACAGAATTTAAAGCATAATTTGGGTAGTGAGCCGAGCGTAGAGGTAGCAAAATTAATGTAGGCTTAATGCAATTAATTATACGTTGATTAAATTTTCAAGTGGACACACTCCGAGCTTTTGTCATCGCGTTTTTCCTTTGCTTACTTGTGTAAATAAAGAAATTCCTTGCATTTTTTAATTAATTTTAGGCCTTTGAGAGGGGCTGCTTGGGAGGAGTAACAGCACAATTGATTTGCAGCCTTCTGCTGACAGAAATGGTAGCATTCATTTGGGCTGTCTGAGTAAAGTTTACCTTCTTGGCATCGCTGAGAGTTTATTTTTACGTAAATAAATCCTTTAAACAAACTAAAAAATAGATTTACTGCTGCCAATTTGCTTAAAATAAAGCTTACAAAACTGTTTTGAGCACTCAAAAATAAGGTATGTATTATGTGGGATTTATTTTTATACCCTACACCTATGGTAATAGGGTATAATAACTTTGTGCGAAAATTGTAACGCATTAAAGGAGCCGTCCTAGGTATAGACATAAGTATATAGAAATGATCAGAAACACTTTCTCTTTTCATTTCCGGTTGTCCGTCTGTCCGTTTGTCTGTCTGCGGGTAAGCAAAAAAAAGGAAGAAGGAGTTGTCCGATTTGGACCAAATTTGGTACACAGTCACAGTGAACCTCGGGTTAGGTAAAGTGTTAAAATTATTCAAATCGGTCGAAGGATACACCCCCAATGGGCCTGTAAGTCCCACTACCTCGGGATTTTTGCGATCAAATTGCTGTAATTTGTCTAATTACTCATTGAAAAGAATAATACTTGGTATTCAAGTTAAGTGGTCGGTCATCTATGTCATACGAAAAAATGGGCGTGGTCCGCCCACTATATAGGCGGCAAAATTTTTCCGGTAAAATGGCTCCCAATTGACTAGTTACGAATATAAATGAATGAAATTCGGTTCCCAAGTTGATATATATGTCTTAGATGCCATAGAAGAAAATGGGCGTGGTCCGCCCATTATATAGGCGATAAACGAAAAATCCTCTTAACATCTATAATATATACACCAGAGCGTCTAGATTTGGTTACTTCGTTCCTGGTAAGAATATCTTTTAATTCTCCCAAAATGGGCATGGTCCACCCACCATGGGGGCAAGAAAATAAATATGCCGATAACATCTTTTGTACACCTGTCAGAGCATCAATATCTGGCATGTATAGTCCTATTAGGTATATCTTGTAGTCTGCCAAAAATGGGCGTGGTCTGCCCTCTATGTAGGTTGTAAATCAAATGCACCCACAATTTCAGTGAATTATCACCCTACTTGGGAACATGGTGTAGGGTATTACTCTGTCGGTGAAACCCGACTGATACTTCCTTACTTGTTTATTTCCAGTTTTCTATTTTAATAAGTCTCCAGTGGTATCCAAAGCCAAATGAAGTGTATATCCCTGATTTAGTATAGGAAAAAAAGAACTGTAATATGAAATTAAAAGTTATAAAATTCGTAAAAATTTACTCTGAACATCAAGCACTTCGCTATTTTTGCTTAACAAAGAAAATTCAAAAATTTAAAATTTTCCTGCAGAAAATAGCTCATCCTTTGCTGAAAACTCAGATGATAGAGAATTCTTTCATTTATGCTGAAATGTGGAGAATTACGACATTATTATCTTCTCTGTACAAATTATATTATACTTAACATACTTTTTTTGTGTTTAACAATCAGGGAAAACTGGTTTGTGTGTACAAGTTTTAGTCTTAAAGGATGTATGAAAATACATATCGCTGGCAAAATGTTCCAAGGCCCTAACTAACATTTTTTACGAAACACGTTTTTTACAGTTTCTAGCGTATATTGAAATACACCTGCTCACAAAAAAATTAGAGTCTTAAAGCCAAAAATGACGATATTATAGCTAATTCAAAAGGGACCTTTCTATATACATACATATGTACATGCTATGAAATGTTATGTTTTTTTTTTGCTTCTCCTGTAAAGTTTTCGAATTGATAGTTAGGGACTTTGTAAATTTTGCCAGCGATCTGCATGGATGTAGTAAATTATAAAGTTGAAAGCCAATCTTTGTTGATGATCTTAATATAAAAGGATCGTATGGCTAGTCTTAAAATATCATTCCGATAGTTTTTCCTGCAGTTTAAGTTGCTGGCTAGAAGTATGAATTATATTATGCTATCTCAAATAAGTTTGCTTCGTATCTGGCAACTTTTCGTTCTGAATCTAAATGAAACATGTTCAGTTACTGCCTAAAATTATGTCTTATATTGTGTGCAGCTGTGTTAATTTCGCTGCTTTGAATTTTCCTGTGGCATATTTTTGATAAGAAATTCCATACATTAAAATTCAGTCCTTTTCTAGCTACAAAAAATACATTTATTTTATTTTGTTTTACACCTAAAAGTATGCTACAACTGATGTAAAATTGTGCCCACCACGCTGTGCGCATTCGAAAAGCAACTCTACTAAACTGCACTACAATTGCACTGAGCGAAATTCCAACAATTTGTACAATTATAAAAGTGCCACTCCGCCAGCACCGTCGCTCGCGCTGCCTTTCCCTTGCTCTGCTCCACTGCCTCCTTTTTGGCATTAATTCGACTACATTCAAGCACTTTTAGCGAAACTGGAAATCTTTTTTGTTGCGTGTTTATTTCTTGTTGGCCAGCGAAAAAGTTTTAAAATTTGATTGCGCCACTTAAAATGCAGCTTGCGCTGCGGAGGGCATTGAGCGGGATTTTCAAAAGACGCCATTTCAAATGCAATTGCATTTGGTTGCTAATACTACAACTGCTAGTATTACTGTTGAGTACTTTGTGCTTCCGCTCGGCAGTATTCTCTTGTATTCGGTTAATTTAGTGAATTTAGCATAGTCTTTAGTACTTTCTGCACTGCGGTTGGGCAATTCACTCGCGCTGCTCCCAGTGTCCTGATGTCTAGGACTGGTATGGTATGGGGCTTAGCCCAGTGCTTTTTTATTAAAAGGGCCCTTGCAGCAAAGTCGTGTATAAAAAAATGTAGTGTATGAATTTTTACTAATTTTAGACCTTCCAGCAATTTCTGCTATATTAATATCAATGACCTCGCTTAAGTTTAAGATACGTGGATTACGGAAAAATTTTTATCTCAGTTTCTAAAATGATTGACTTCGAAGTCAGGATATATGTATATTCTTTAAGTCAGTCCTAGAATTTCAGTAAAATTTATTTCTCTTACTAGCAATTAAAAAACCCTTGTTATCCCTTCGAACGAAAAAACTTCCCGGAAAGTTGACTAATCACATGCCTCAAACGAGGACGGCGAAAAGCACCTGCGTCAGTTTTTCGAAGATAACATCCTGGAATTCTAAAATAAAGGAATAATGGTTCCAGCCGAGAAATATCGAAAGGTAGTCGAAAAGAAGAGGCAACATGTGGATAAATAAAATGTTTATGGAATACAAAATCAAATGTTGTTTTTTTTTACTGAATAATGCTTCATCGTTTTTCCCCTATCAAATATTTAAAAATCCCAAAGATCCATCTAGGCCCCTAACATCGATTTGGTGTAGTGTTCGACAAGTGTTGTAGACGATACTCTTCCCTCCCATATGCCTGTGGTTTTTTCATAAGCTCTTACTCTCTCTTAAATCAAATCAAGAAATACCAAAATCGTTCATCGTTTCGCGTTTTCGAGTCAAGTATGCAAATAAATGGCGTTTTTTATGTGCTCTCTTCTCTTCCTTCCTACCCTCTTCCATGTTCATTTCTTTCGTCCTTGCCCGTGACGTACTCCCTTCTCGTAATTTCATCCCCCACCGCCTCTCGTAACATCTTTACTGTTGCTTTATTACTGCTCCCTCTTTCCAAGCGCGGAAGACAAAAAGTTCACTTCGACTTTTTGGCCACTTAATCTTCTGGGCATTGGCCAAAGTTACCCCTAAGGAACTTTGATCCCTTTTACTGTCAATATTTTTGCGTAATGCGCGTAAAACCTTTGCCATCGCGCGCACTGGATCAAAAAAAACTTGTAAATAAAATTAATTAAATTTAAATGATTTTCCGCTTAGCGCACAAAATTAGACTACATATTTGCACAAAATAATGTCGAGGTAAATTTTTCGGCCCGGGCGCATCGAAGGGTAGAAAATCTGTTTTGTTGTGCTTGAGTTGAGTGGCTTTGCTGTTGTTTGCTGTTGTTGCTCTTCGTTGGCTACAAATAAAAACAAAAATCGTAAATTTTCTAATGTCAACAAATTAGTGTAAACCTGCTTAAGAAAATGTGGTCGGTTGGCCCAACAGGATTTTGCCGGCGAGCATGAAAATTGCCTTTCGCAGTTGCCGCATGGAAAATGTGCATTTAGCAATTCAGCGATATGCTTAAGGGATTATTGTTGATCTCTATTAAACAGGATATACACTTCCTTTTGCTGATTTTGGGGAATTTTGTTTACTCTTGTTCTTTTTTTGCTTCTGTTTCTTTTCTTTATTCTTAAAGTAACTCTTATATTTTCTACGAAATTTAAGATATTTTCTGAATACAAGTATACTTGATGTATATGGAGAAGCGTATACTTGCGCTCAGCGGTGTAATCAAATTGTAAAGAAATTGGTGCCGCCGTGAAGAAGTGCTCGGTCCCTGATGCGGGGAGTCGCTGCTTCAGATCCCAGCCGACTGATTACATCTACATAATAAAGAAAAACTTCACTGACGTTAGCTCTCGCGAGCTAGTAGGCAACCCTCAGAGAGTTTACTTTATTCTTGTTATCGCTATGATACATTTAAAGATATCATTGCTAGGTTAATAAATTTCTAGGATGTTAGGTTAAACTGGTAGGGCAAAGAGACCATGCATAGGCCCTGATTTGTACCCGTAGATACCAAAAAATTTCATGAAAGTTCCTTTTAAACTTCATAATTTAACCATCGCCATTCCATAACATCCCTTCTTCACATAGCTCCCCCTCGCCTTCCTCATTAACCGTTGAAACTGAAGGGAAACAGGCTAAAAATATTCGAATTTTAACTGACATTGACCAATACAACTCATGCCACCATTTTTTGCGTAATAATGCGCTTTACAAATATTTTTCACAATTTCGTTGTCTGTTTTTGTACAACAACAACTCGTCGTCGACGTCAACATCATCATCACTATCAGTCATCAATTATATGTGACATAAAAGACAGCGAAATACTTTGACAACCTTTCGAGCATTTTCGTCGTACTGTCAATAATCATTTGCTTGTGCTCATTACACGCACACATACATGCATTTGATATTTTTACAACAGTCAGTACAATATGTGCAGTAACTGCGCAAGAGGTCCTGCCAGTTTCGTTTAAGTGCCAGCTGGACAGCGCCTGCCTGCATGTAAATAAATAATTTCAGAAATTAAAGCCGTTTCGGTTGGCACTCATCGACTTTGTTCGATTCGCCTGTTCTTCGCCAGATATTTCCATATTTTGTCGTACTTTTGTCGATCAGGCGTGGTGGAAGTATGGGATTAAATACATCGTTTGAAGAAAGGTTGCTTTGGAGTAGGAGGAAGTCATATGATTTTAAAGTTCTAACATGTTTTTGAGAATGGACGGGACGGGCATTCTCAATAATAATTTCAGAAAGGGTTGATGATCACTTAAATGCGAATAGTAATTTTCGAATAGTATCATAAATATTAGTCGTTTCATCAACGGACCGTCGTGCACATATGGGTTAATATCACATCTGTAGAGTACTTCAATAGTAGATGCATGTGCATTTCAATAATTTTCTTGCTAAAATTTGTATACTTTTTTGTATTTATGCGAACTTATTGGTAATGTCGGCATGGTTTTCCATGAATACGAGGGCATAAAAATAAAAGTGAACTTTTTAAGCAGCAGCGACAACAGCAGAAGTGCTCTTAACTCTCTTCTGCCGCTGTTGACATGCGCGTAATCTGGCATTGTTACGTACATACTTCTGCATTGCGAATATGCCTACAGAAATTAAATTCACTGTAATTAAAATAAATTAAGTACGCTGCATACAGTTTTGTAGGCATAAATACTTACAATTGCTGTAAGGCGAAAATTTATGAGACAGAAATATGATATGCAATGGTAACGTTCGATTTCTGTTGAAGTTGAAAGCTGGGGACAGCTGCAAGTAAGTTTTGCAGATACGTTTATAGCATGTAGTGCAGTATTGAGGCGCCACCAACTTTTTCATTTTAATTGACGATTTTCATCTTAAATCACGATTTCTGTGAACGATGATTGGCTTGGGAATTTTTGCTTAACTTTATATGGAAGATCCAAGTAGAAAATATATTGACATTAACTGAACACGGAGTGGACTTAAGAGCGGATTTTTTTAAAGGGCACATATATTCTATATACTCCCTTTTTAGTTTTGTTCATTTGATTATGAGAATGGTGGACCTCTCCTTCGACTATGATATACCATTGTTCCTCTTTACACAATTTACAAAGTCTTGCTTTTATTTCAAATATTTTCTTGCCATGCCCTGAAATTTTATTCCCGTCAGTCGTATTCGTAGGGCTTGTGAAATTTTATGCCTAAAGTATGAAGTTATTTTTGAGAGTGCATTTCAATGCCAGCTCAATTGTTGGAATAACATTTTCGTCATGTTTTCCACTTTGGCTGCTGTTCATTTCTATTGACATTTGATAATTGTGCTGTCAGTTTTTGAGCTCATTGCGAATTCGTCACATATACATACAAATACCAATGTTTATATGAACTAAAATGCATGGCCAAGCTGTGTGTGTGCTTTGGTTGATATGGTTGGAAGGAGGGGACCTGCATCACAATTAGTGGCTTTTAGTTTTCATAATTATTTGCAGCGCTTGTTGGGAAAACAGTTCATGTGTGTGCTTGTGTAACTGGTCTAATAATGCATGTATGTTCGTTTCGTGTGTGTTATGTGGGTTTGAAAATATGTGGCCAACTTGTGAACAGCTTTTGCCACATTTTACAGCAATTGTAGCAAAATGTGTTGCCAACAAGAGTCAAACAAAAAAAAATAGGAAATTCTTTTTGGCATATTTTCAAATTGACCAGTTAACTGATACGCTCTGTCGCTTTCTACTCTTTGTCCATGTTTGCTCCTCTCCTCTTTATGCCATTTGTGATTGTTTTAATTGACAATGTTGTGGAAGTTTGCTTCGAATTTGACCATTGCAGCTTGTGTGCGCCTAAAAGGTGGAAAGGAAAAACATAATTGGAAAACATTACAAAGTTGGCTATCTCATACCGTCATTCGTATGTGTATTAGTAGAAATATTGCATGTTAAGACTACAATAACTGGACTTTGAGGGGGTCCAGTTCGTTTGTTTGTACCCAACCCAAAAAAATATGAAGGATTCACCCAAAAATGTCTGACGTGGCTGGTTGTGGTTTTATAATCATTATGCAGGACATTTGTATTACTGGAGTAAATTGTGGAAAACATATATACGACATATTTTAGAACTGATTATCTGATGTATTTAAATGGCATTTTTACTAACTATTTTATACAATACAATAAAAAATGTATCCGCCTTAAATAAATGTTGAGGCATAAACTTATCTGAAACAGAGATAAAAAAAAAATGGAGATACTGTATATCTATCAATCATGTCGAAGAGTAAATGGTCTTAAAGCCTTTCCAAAAAATTTTAGTTTTTTGTCAAAATTATAAAAAAAACTACGAGGGTTTTGTTTATGAAACTATAGTATACATTTTAGTACTAATTTTGAAGTAAGATGTATGTTCTAAATTTTACTCTCGATCGAATTTGAGTTCGGTGTAAAGTGTAATTTGGCACAGGCAGTAGGTATGCAATAAATAAAGCTGGTTACTAGCAATTTAAAAGTTTAAAATTTTTGGAATTTCTTATACATATTCCTTCAAAAGTTATAAAAATTTTAATATCTTTGCTTTTGACAGATCTCTTCAACCTTACTAGCAACATTTTCTTTGATGTAGGAAGTGTGCACTTTATTTTAACGAATCAGTGAAAAGCAAATTCGCAGCAATTTTGATTTTGTTGGCCATGATAAAAATTTCCTTCTGGAAAGCAAACAATAACTTCTCCAAGCCTTTACCGCTGTCCATCACACACCCTGCCCCATTTGAATTTTTTGTCTTGGGAATCCCGATGTTGGCAACAGCGCTTTTTGACAGCGTTCGTTGCCTGTCAACTGCTTGAAAATTTGCCACAAATTAGCAGGAGAACTTTTGTCATTAGCATAATTAATAGTTTGAACGGGATATGCGCGACACGGCGGTTGGGAGTTGCCAAAGGTCGCCACTGACGCGGCTCCTGTTGCTGTCGCCGTCGTGTCACCGGTACTGTTGCTGCGGTTGAGCACTGACAGGCGCGGTGTCCTTTTAACCTGCTCGTTGTTCTTCATTTTTTATGTCCGATGGGCTTGGGGACTATTCGGTACACTAACGAGCAAGTATTAAAGTCTAATTAGTAGGAATCATGTTGTGTCGCTGATTGATTGAAGGCAGGCGATGGACGGCAGGATATGTGGGCGACATTTTTTTCTGCAAAATATTTGGTAATATGCTGGCGGGAATTTTACCGCAGTTATTTCCTCATAATGTTGTCTGTTATAGTGGCGATTAAATAAAGAATATTTTTTATAAAATTAATCAACTAACATTTATTTTTCGTTCGTTCTTGTTTCTTATATGAATTCTAAGAAAAAGTAGTGGTAGGAAAAATGCGGGTTGAATGAAAATATGCTATTTAAACACTTTGCTACCAAAAAGTCATAAGGTGTATAAAAATCTTCCTTTTATAATTGTATATTTAAGTCCTCTGTGTTAGCTCCATATACATGTATAAAATAAAATCGTAAGTTTCAACTGTCATTAGAGAATGAATAATTGACATATAAATCGAGATGAAACAATCAGTTGAGGAATGTGTAAACTTTAAAAATTTATGAGCGCTCATGCTATTCATATAGTAACTTATGCAGCCTCCGAATTCTTCTTTTGAAGCATCGCATCCATAAATACGCCACGAAGAGTTGTCACAAAAGGTCTTTCAAGCTTTGGTGACTAGGAGACGGATCCTGATCCTACTCCAAATACAGTCAAAATCAATGAAAAGAAAATAAACCTTATATATATTTACATTAAATCGCTATTCTATATATGCGTGAAGTTCTTCAAACGCCTTCAGTGTTTTAGTCTGTCCATTATTGGCTCAATCCACAATCCGAATTGATCAGACATTTCTATAATCGGTATCTGAGTCTGCAATAATCTATTCGTATAAGCGAGCGTATTACTGCACTTGTTCTTCTTCCAGGCAATATACCACTTGAAAGATTTGTTCAAAATAAACATAACTTTATTTATCGTTCAACTTTTTTTTGGTTTTTCCTTTCTTTATTTCATTATTTTTTGACTTTATTTGTTTCTTTCTTTTCTTCTTTCTTAGCTCTACTTCATGTTTGACAACATTTGAAAAATTTAATAGCTTACCACACATTTTGAAAATATCTGTTCCTTATTTTTCTCTCTTTACGCTCTGCTAAGCGCTCTAAAGTATGCTACCAGTTTCTTCTTCTTCATATACATATTATCTTTCTTTATATGCGGTACTTACATGCATTTGTTGCCTTTTGTCTTTTGCTGGCATTGCTATTGCCCTACCCTCCTTTAAGCCCTGCAGCATTCCATTCTGCCTGCTCGCTCTGCCCATTAGAAAGGATTTTTGGCCATATAAACTTTTTTACGACTTTTAAATTTACACGCATTATTGTAAAATATATGAAATTTATAACTCGGCATGACATTTTCCACACACTTGCATATGCTCAGTACACAGACACAAATATGTAGGGGAGAGGGGGGTACCTTCGTCCTTGGGGCACATTCGTCAAATGCGATTTCGGTATGAAGGAGTCCTCGGACATAACTGTTTATTAGTAAAAACTAACCCATAACTAGCATAAATATACCTCACAAAGTTTGCCATCTCTATCTGACCAGCTGATAAAGTTACATTTGATTTTGTGTTTTCACGCTTCGTTCCCGAATATTCAGGTCGGTAACGTAAGAAGTTTGTGCTGTATTTATACCATTATTTCGAACAAAATTGTATTAGTATTACTATAATACTAATTATTTTGTAAATAAAAGTGTATTAAGTGAAAATAAAGCACTGAAATTAGAAGAGAAAAATTAAAAAGAAAAAAAGTGACACCAGGGCGGATTCATCTTTTTTTCACATTCGTCAATATAACTTCACAGGTACTAAAAATCGAAATCGAGTTGAAGCTTCCAAGACCCTCGAACTTGGCTTAAACCTCCCGTAACCACACAAAATTAATATTAGGGTCGATCTCAGCACTTTAAACATTATATATAACAAATAATTTTAAAAAATTATTTGACAATAACTACCTTTTTTGAAGCTCATAAATATGATTTTTTTTAGTTTTTTAATGCAAAATGTAATAAAAACGTGTCATTTAACCAAATATATTTTTTAAATATATTGATTACCTTCTGAAATATAGGCCTTCAAAAAAAAAGAGACGAAGGTACCCCCCTCTCCCCTACGTACATGTATGCAATGCGTGTCTGTTTGTGTGTGCGTATATATGCACGCTAAGGAATTGAATTATTACAGTAAATTATTATGCAAAACAGTAAAAAATATTAAAAACAGCTGCCAGTAGTAATAAATAAGCACATGTACACACACATACTTATATAGGCGTATATGTACATGCCGCATAGCAGTATGTACATATGTGTGCTTTAATCAAAGTTTCACCAATGCGACAGAATGTTGCCGAGCGAAAGTGTACGTAATTTTGACAAAATGCGGCATCAATTTTACCAGCCTGTGCCGTTGTGCTGCAAGAAAGTCAAGAAAGAAGGAAAAAAGAGCAAGACAAGAAAAGAAAACAAGTGTAAATTTTTTTAAGCTACTGCCATGAAAATTATTATTTTTATGATTATCACCTACATACATACACATAAGGAAAACGACACCGAAAAGGACGTGACTGCCTTTTCACCTGCCTGGCTGCACTGCATGCATTTGTCTGTGTGCGTGTGTGTGTGTGTGAGCTCATATCACTTTCCGTGAGCTATATGTGTATGTGTGCCTTTGTTTGCATTGCGTAATTTAAGCTGTCACGCATACGCCCCGCAAAAGGCGCTCGCGCTTAGATCGTCCTTTTCAGCATTTTGGCTGTGCCTTTCGCCCTCCAGCTTCTGCGCGTGCACGTTTTTGCAGTTGTTCTTGTGCCGGAGTTTAGTCTTCAATATGCAGAACATGGCACGTCTCTTGATGCCTTACCGGCCGTCTTTGTCTATGGGACAACATATGACCAACATATGACTGCAGCCAAGGGTACGCTTTTTAGAGATGCTCTGCACTAAGCTGGATATGTATTAAAATCTTAAAAAGTGGTATGCGAAACGAGCCTTTCTTCCGTTCATACGACTATGCTACATTTTTAAGGATGAAATGGACAATCTTTCCAAAATACATACGCCAAAAAACAAATTTCAATTAAAGTTTCGAAAAGCAAGATAAAGTTCGAGTTAAAGCATACTTTCGTCTCTTAAAGACTGGATTCTTGCTGAATTAACAAACTTCTGACTCTTGGTTTGATTTCAAACTTATTTAAATCGCCTTTCATCATATCTCTCTCTTTGAAAATTTCACTTTCTGGAACATAATTCCTGGAAGAAATCAAAACTGAATTCTTCATAAAAAATGTATTCCAATTGCAGCTTGTGTCAGACGAAGGGAACTGTAAAAAATTGCATGAAAAATGTATATCTTCTTTTGAAAGACAAAATAGTTCGTGTCATGATTAAGTTCATAATATATAGCTGATAGTAAAAAAACATATAATATGTGCGCCTTTCATGCATTTTGTTGAGTTCTTCCATAGGTGCCATAAAGGTTCATCTACTTTAAGAAACTTTTAGATTTTCCGTTATCCTATACGAATTTGGTGGACTTTTTCGTTAATTATATTTATCGCCGATTCGAAAATATAGTTTCAAAAACCGTGCAGTTGCAAATGCTTCTATTTCGATCAATTCCTCTGAATTCTCTGTGAATTCTCATAAAATTTATTAAAATATGAAAAAATTTTCTAAAAAAGTTTCTGCAAAATGCAACAATTTTTATTTGTTTTTTCGTTAAAATTTACAAAAATGCTCCTCTAATTAATATTCAACGGTTTGAGAATCGGAATAACCAGTATTTCCAAAAAAGTGACGCTGTGAGTGTGTGCATCTTAAAACGTCCCTGCGAATTATTTTGCCCTGGTATGTGTGAGTGTGCTCCTAACCAAATTCCAAGCTCTTGCTCTGTTTCCCAGTCTTCGTCTCTTTCCTTTTCGTTGGTTTTTTTTGTACACAGCTTATATGTCAGCCGAATCCTGTCTGTCGGCCAGCTCCTCAGCGAAAGTTCTGTCAGCTCAGCCGGCTCCCAGCTCAGCTCGCTGCCTTGCTATAATTCTGAAAAATTCTGCTTAAGCAAAATACCACCTTGTATCGCAGAACCCACAGATCTCCACCCTACCCCTGCTCGGAAGCCACCTCAAAACACGCGCGTGGTTGGTTGGTGTTTATTTCGTCACGTGTTGGCATCATTGCTGCACGTAGTAACGTTATTTATTTACTTTTTGCTTTGTTTCTCCCGTTTTTTCCCTCTTTACGCCCCTCTTAACGCTTTATTGTAAAGTGTTGCAATTTCTTGCCACTGTTTTGCATTCAGTGGAGCAATTGTTGGCGGTTGCAAGGCACAATATCGAAATGTGAGTAGGTTTGAGTGGTTTTATCTTGATGCTGGTTGTGGAAGTTGTAGTTTCTGGGCGTTTCAGATGTGCAAATGGGCTGCAGGCTTTTCCATAACCTGCTTCTGATTCACATATCGTAGCGAAAAACTATCAATCAAGAATACAAGGCAAACAAAATTTCACTGACTTCTAAATATTCTTTATGAAAATCTCGTCGGTGTAATTTGGGAAATATGTGTTGGTTCTTAAAGAATAACACTTATGAAAAACATTACGCATGATATAAATCAGTACTATAAAATCTGACGAAAAAGTTCTTGACTGAAATATATTGGGCACAAAAATTATGCGAAAGACGTCAGTTGTTTCGAACTCGAATAATGTTTTTCAACAGGTTATTCAATGTTTTTTAAGGGTCTATTCATAGCACACCCTGGGCGCTTTTTGGGCTTAGAAATGCTTTGAAATCGAGACATAATAGCTGTTTTACCTTAAAGAGACCGTCTCAAAATGACAACAAATTAAGTGCCAACATTTTTTCAGTGCGAATTCGGCGCCTTTAGATCTCAAAACATCTGCTATATGTACATTATCATGGAAATCTAAAGTTGTGAAGGATTTTTGATCACAATTGCATTTGCACATTTCTTAGTATAAGGCGAAAACGAGACAAGCGTCATAAAGAAATACATTGTATTGCAATCGGAAATTATAATCAATCCAATGGTCCAAAAAGCTGCGGAAACAAACTAAAGATATATAACTTCCGATTTTGAATTCATTTATTTTATGGCAATCTTTTATTAAAAATTCTGTTTAATAAATTTTACTTAGTTTAATTTAACATTATCACAGCTGCTTCGCTTCACAATTCTAGCTCTGAAAGTGCCTTCCCAGCCATCTCTCTGCCTTCAATGTCATAGTCCTGGCTGCAAACTGTAATGAAAACATTAAAAAGGATTACGAACGTATTTAAAATACTCATGTATATATAAATTAAAGTAATGGCTTCTAACTCAAATAAAGCTAATTTATGCCTAGCAACATTTGCGTGCTTGGCAGTTGGCAACACTTCTGACTGCTTAATCTGTTAGAAATTTTGCTGTCGTATGTTAAACTTAGAATGTTCCAAGCATGAAAAGGAAGCAAGAGAAAAAGTACTTTTCTCCGACTCAAGTGACGTGCCAAATTACCTGGCAAAATTCTTGCTCGCTCTCTCACTCTGCTTGGCGTCTGTGATTTGTGTAATTTTGCAACGACAAAACTTTTGCGTAAGTTGGCAGCATTGGGTTATTCATTTCTTGCACTGCTCTGCCTTCACTGCTAATACAACATTGCAATTAACTTGATTTGTTGTGTCTGTGTGGCCAGCAAATGTTTTTGCTCGCATGCATTTAGGCGCATGTAAAAACAATGCACAGCAGAAAATGTTTTATCAAGCAAAATGTATAAAGTGTCCTGTGGATGGAGACATTCTTTTAAAGAAATATTTTGTCATTTGATAATAATGTCTATCCCCAACACACTCTGTCTTAATAAAAATTTCTCCTTGGTCAACCAAAACAATTGACTTCATTGCTTGCGTGTTCGATGGTTTTCCTTAATAGGTAGGAAATCCGCGATTTACCTCACTCAGTACTATTATAAACATATCTATAGATTTGACCAATGACCAATGAAGCAATGTTTTTCGAGCATGTAAAATTGATAAATTTTGTCATTTTCTCTATTTACAGCAATACGGTTTGTCTGCAAATATGACAGCCCATTAACAAGGACAACGATTGAACTAAAAGAGCGACTGTAAACGTAAGTATACGCTTATACCTAGTAAAGATGCCTAGCTGAAATGGAAAATATTTTTTTTGCTGCAGATTCAATATCAATTTCTCAATATGAACCAAGTGATTGTTCTACAATTTTCTTAAAATACATAATTAATATTATGCAATGCCTAAAAATATACTTTGAAGTATCTGAAATACGCAATAAATAAGTTCTACCTAACAAACGTATTTTATTTATTATATTTTATGTACTGTTATGACTCCAATAATTGTAATTGTAAACTACATGATGGCTGAAAAACTGCGTTATAAAAAGTTTCATATTTTTTATATTATAGCAAAGAATTAGGAATGCTCATAAAGGAAAGGTCCAGTTGTTTAATTTTGCTTGTGAATTAACGACCCTAAAATCTGCTATGCTCCCAAAACTATGCTTTAACAATTAAAAAAATGCACTTGAATTTTCATTGAACACAATAAATTAACTGCTGCTACTAAAAATAGGCATAAAAGCAGTTCAGATGCGCCCCAGTTATAGCTTAATTTTTATTGGGTTAATGAAATTCACCAGCACGTCTTTTTGAACAGCGGAAAATTTGAAGTGGGACAAGGAGCAGAGAAGGTCTATTATTATCATGTATGTGCATATGGCTCTAGTATCTTTAATTCGAATAGACGGAACACTCTTAAATCCACTTCCAGCCGATATATATTTATTCATCATCACTATCTCTCAGAAGAATTTACAGCTCTCCGAATATTGAGCTATACAAAGAATACTATGCCATAGGAAAAAATTTTGCACTGTTGATTTTTCCATACCTGTGCTCACAAGTCATAACCGCCTAAGTCTGTTTTAACCAGGACATATCGACAAATATACCATACATGTGTGTGTATAGGTGAAAACCCCCACGTGGTAACACAATGGGCCTTTTGGCCTAAGTGATGTCCTCGAGACGACCACTCAACCTACCTACCTACCTAAGTCTGTTTTTAAATTTTTTCAGGAGAGCAGCTTAAAGTTTCAAATACTACACCACTAAACACTTTAAGCTATTAGATTTTTGATAGATAATTGCTGTCCTAAAGCAGACACAAACATTAAAATTTGATAGCAAATAGTTTTAGACACTTTGAACACGATGGCATTAACAACTTAAATTTGTCATAACTCGAATTTGGCTATTATGGTTTATGGCCTCTAATATTAAGTGCGATATTTGCATTTAATAAATTTTTATATCAACAACTTTTCCATGATTTTTGATCACTTTATTCCTAAAACTTTTTATTTGCAGCGTATTTTGATATCATTTTAATTTGAAACTAATGATTTATTAAAACAGCCAACACTATTACACTACACTTTGCGCACACACATGCAGCCACACACATGCAAACCCACGACTGCACTTTCATTACAACACAAACATGTTTCCACTTTTACCGTTTACAACTTTCAACACTTCT
The DNA here is from genome assembly GCA_963457695.1 of Neria commutata. Classification (NCBI taxonomy): domain Eukaryota; kingdom Metazoa; phylum Arthropoda; class Insecta; order Diptera; family Micropezidae; genus Neria; species Neria commutata. Next base: position 43,167,663 of record OY735246.1, read on the forward strand.
TTTATTTTATGAGTTGCTTAAACATTTTATTGCGTAGAAAATAAGAGAAGTGATGAAAAAGGTGAGGGGCGAGAAAGTTGTTGGGCAACAAAACCGGAAAATGAGAAAACCCATTAAATCACAATCAGCTCCACAAAATAAATACATACATACGCGCTGTTGCATACGAACACATTAATACAAACACGCATAGCTGCATGTCAGCGTGAAGGTATTCGCGTGTGTTTGTGTGAGTGAGTGTGTGTATGTGTATAGGAGAAAGCACAAGTTTTTATGATATCAGAGAAGTACAAATAAATGCAAACCTACAAATATAATTTTTGGTAGTAAATTCAAGCCGTATATCTACGGCGGAAAAGGGAAGTGCGACGAGAGTGGGACTAAAAGCGAACGCAAGTGAAAAACAAAGTTGTGTGCACATAAGTTGCAAATAAAAGTTTTTTAATTAAGCATATGCAGAAATCGTAAGGTTGCATGTGTCAGCATGGCGCACTACTATTGCTGGCAGCAAAAATATATTGCATACCCTTAGGCGCAATAAAAACGCTGCAAACAAACTCAGACGTAGAGCGTAACATATGTAAGGCATATAAAAGAAAGTTTGCTGTACTATTTGCTCTTTTCTCTATTTTTTCCGCTTTTCTGCATTCCTACGCTTTGAAGTGCATTTTAAGGGCCATTTAATAATTATTGCATATTTTGGGCACGCTAAAATGGCAAATTTACTTGACTGCCACTTAAATAGTTGGAAGTGGTTGAGATAAGCTGAACTCGAAAATATTTATATTTTGCCTGCACGCCCTCACACGAGCGTATAAATGCTATTATTTCTGACATGCCTCTAATTGCTTGGCCACCGTGGCGAGTCATTCGTTTTGAGTGACTTCGCGCCGTGCGAAGTGCATTTTAAATGTCTGGCAATTTTAAAGCTTCCTGTGGTACTCTTTGCTTGTGCTGGTATTGTACCGTATAATCGCACTACTCGTATGTATGTGTGATAGAAAAATTGGACACTTCTGCATAGTAGATAACTGGAGATAGTAGATAATTGTAGACTTTTCCTTTTCAAAATCGTTATAAGGAATTTGAGTTTTTAAATTTAATTCAACTTACAAATTGTGATCTAAATTCGACTCTTTTGTGGAATTGAAGTACAATTTTTGCCATTTCTAATGCATTTTGTTTGCTGTATTCTTTAATTTAACTCCCTCAAATACTTTCCAAGCAATTTGTAGATATATAAAGCTCTTTAAAGTTGAGTGGATAAAACTTAAATATGAAGTGTCTACAAAGTGTTCAATAGTATCGAATACAAACATATATTTTTTAGAATACATGTATGTTTCTTTAGAATTTTTTAGCATATGAGACCCAAATTCTAGTGCTAGGTATTCCATGCTTTTTTGATTCCATAATTTTTTTTTTATTTTAATGTGTTCTTTTCTTAGAAAAATTCATATTTTAATAAATTTCGAAAATATTAGATCGCTTAAAATCTTTTTTGTCAAAGAAATATTGTATAACTCAGAATAACAAAGCGTTGCATAGATATTAGTATTATATTTTAGTTCAGCTTTTGCCAAAACACATATCGAATATCTAACAAATTTCTGATACCGAATATCAGCATTCTCTCTTTATTTTCGCAACACTAACACACTGCTTATATGTATGCTGTTGTTGTTCTTGTTGCTGCTCTGTTGTTGGCAGCTCACGTAGCGCACAGAAATTGCAGTCAACATGAAATCAAGTGAAATGTAAGACAGCCACATGAGTATCTTGCAGATTCAAAGGCAGCTCCAGCAGAAGATAACTTGAGAAGCTCGTATAAGCGCTTATAAACAGACAGACACGCACTCACACACATGCAGAGCACTTGCTGAACTTTATTGTGTAATGCATAAACAGCAGAAATAGCAATAAGTAAAATATCAAAAAAATTGAATGCGCCTAAAATGCTGCTGCTGTGCGAGGGAGCGGCAACAAGCCGAAACAAACACACTGTAAATCGCAGTTGAGTATATCACCCTGCCACCCGCCGCCGCTGTTGCCAGCGCGAGCATATCAAATTTCTCTAGTGAAATATGAAAGGAAAAATGCATGCTGTTGCCGCTCTGCCCCCTTGAGCCTGTCTCCAGCGCGAGCATTCTGTTGCCTGCACCTGTCTCTTGCTTCCTGTCGGCTTGCCTGCCTGCCTGTCTCTGCTCTGCAGTCTCTGCTTATTTGCATAAGATTAACAAACAGCAAATTCAAAAATCAAATACTTGCACAAAAAGTTTGCAATGAAATACACACGCGCGCTCACTCACACTTGCATAAATACGCAAATACGCTTATACACACAAATAAAAGATACAATAAATGCACAGAAATCTATTTGCATTTTCCTTTGTCTGTCTATCCGGCGAGTGTTTGTCCGTCCGTCCGTCTGTCTGTGTGTGGGTTTTCATACCAACTTACGGCAAAAATGCTACTGGCATTATTTATATGTATGATTTTTATCTCAAATTTTTTTACTTTATTAACATTTTCTGAGACTATATAAAAGACAATATTTTTTCTCATCATAGCTTATAGTTATAACAGAGAAAATATATTTTTACCAGGGGTAAATAAATATAATGAAAACCTCTTTATAACAGGTACTTTTTTCTAAATACACTTTATTTTGAAAAATAATGAAAATACTATCAGAGATAGACACCAAACCCAAAAGTAACATCCTAAAGCACACTTTGTATCAATATATAAATCCCACCACTACTAAGTTTTTCTAATAGATCCATATTTCCGTGCAAATTTCTAAGCTTCTAAATTTTTTGTGATTTTTATAACATTTCAGAAAATGTTTCCAATAATGTAGTTAAATAATTTAGTTTTGATTGTTTCGAATTTAAGATTCGCTGTTATTAAGGTATATATTTATGTATAGATCTCGCAGCTTTTCGTGTAACCCAACTATTCTATTTCAGCAAAAGTTAACGGAATCTATACATTTTTTCTATAGCCGCATCCAAACGGGATTTATTCTCGTAGCAAAGAATACTCTCGAAGAGTTGCCGATACTTGGCGAGTGATGGTTCCGTGCAAAGAATATATTTTTAAGCAAATCATCCTAAATTTTAGGTGGCATGAATCTGCTAGGGATCGAACCAGCGTCTTCTCTCGCATCAGATACCAAGCACTTATCCACTGTGCCACTGCAGCGCCAATCTGTCGTATTAAGAGAATGCTAAAAATTCTATGCTATGATAAGGAACAAATTTATTCTTCAAGAAATAATTCAGCGAGGAATGCTAAAATTGCAATTGAATTTTTTGCCCAAATTATTCGTAATGAAAAAATTGTGGAGTGGGTCGTATAGTATGTGCATATTACACCTATACATATATGTATGTATGCATAAAATGATATTAGTTAACGCGGCCGAGGAAAAAGTAATATGTGTGTTGGTTGTGTAGTCATTGTTCCTCCTTACATTGTTCTTTTTACTTCTCCAAATCCTGCAATTTTTCTCTTGGCAGGTTGAGCTAGGCCAAGCTTGCCAGGACCACTCGCTTCCTCGCTTGGCTCACCGAAAGCAACAAAACGCAGCTTTCACATTTCATATGCAAATTTGTATACCTACACTGAAGTAGAGACGGCATCAGAAATAGAAAAGGAGAGAGTGTGTAAGAGCGGTAGCCTGGAGACAGACAATAAAGTCTAGCATAAGTGCAGGTGCTTTGAAAAATATAAAATTTTCAATATTCACAGAATTTCTTGGCATATTCGCTGGCACTCAAGAGCTTCACTCTCTGTTTTCGGAGAGGAAAAGTCTACTGGCAAGGCAAAGCAGGGCAAGCCGAACGCAACAGCGTATACAACGAAATCAAAATTTCTGTTTTACTTAGCATATTATTAGGCGCTCTTGTGTTGCTTGCCTATGCAAATATTTATTGTACATTTCAGTGTTGCTCTATTGTTGTTATTATTGTTAAAAGTGTTTGTACAAGACATAAATTTAATTATAATTGCATAATTTGGTTGAACAATGTTGTTTTGGGTTGTTGTTGTTGCTGCTGTTGTTGTTTTGCCAGCATTTAACGCCATCATTATGCACAGGTGTTGGCTAGGCAACATTTAATGACATATAATAAAGCATGCCCTGAGGTGCAATTTGCTGGCAATAGATGCACGTGTTTGTGTCTATTAGCAAGTGGAAAATTTCAATTGCTGCAATCGAAGAGATAATTAAGCTTTTTCATACATTATCTCGGCTAATGCTTCGCTTTGGTGCGAAGGGAGATATGCGCCACAGCCGGAATTTTTTCCATAGACTGTACGCTCAAGTACATAGTGATTCGGTCGCAAAGAACGCCGAAACACAGTTCGATAAAGTTTTATTTTTTAGAAAAAGAACTCAAATATAAAGTCGATTTAATTCAACATATTTGCCCAAGTTCAGGCTTTAAGTTGGAAAGCATCTTCTAAATGCTTACTTTTTATATATTTTTCTCATTAGCCAAATTTGTTAATAATATGTTTTGGACCCCTAGTCACCTATTCACCGTATTTTGTAGAATTACAAATCCTCTTTCTTATATAGGTTTAAAAAAATATGGAGCAATTTCGTTAAGAATTTGTCCGGAATATCTTGCAGCTGTAGATATATGAGATGTTATTTTTGAAAGTGGAATAAGTCCACTTTCTGTTATTGCGAGATATTTCATTGTTTACATTTCACTCTCAGTGTCAATACCATTAAGAGGTAAAACTTCCATCTCCCAAATACTAGAATAACATTTTTTTTTGTACTATAAATTGTTTACCCATACAAAGATCATAAAAAGTTTTATCTATAACTGCCATTATCTACATTTTTGTAAAAAATGGACTTATTCCACTTTCAAAAATAACAGCTCATATATTTCCCAGGTAATGAGGTCTGGCCTTTACTATACCATCACAGTGACACAGGATGTGTACTTTTGTTTCTTCATTTTCATCGTTTCTAATAGGTCCGTAACTGATTAACAAAGATGTTTTAATTTTTGACATTGAAAAACTAATTTCAAAAATATTTAATTATACCAACACTGCTTATTTTCAATAAAAAGTTTCCAACAGATATTTTGAATTTAATTTCTCCTTTAGCAGAGAATCTGGGTAGAAAATATTGGCACATAATAAAAGTAATTAAATTATTTTCAACTTTTCTAGGCAAGTCGTTTGAAATAGCATCTTTAGCTCATGTTTAACCTATCAATTGTCTTAATGTCTAATCGATGTCCGCCCATCTCTAGCCAGTGTCGATCAGTCGCCTCGGAGAGAGAGCGAACTGACGGCAGCAGACACTCCATCGAAAGCGCTCGGCAGTGACGCCGCAATTCCGCGACCCCAACTCTGCAATTTTTGAATTTTTGATACACAACTTTTTTCGAATTGTATGTACATTCACCCCATTCTCAATATTTAATTAAAAATCCCTAGGTTTTATAACGATACCCCCGAGATATCTGTATTTTCATTTCATATATAACTTCTGCCCATCCCGCGGCATGAAGTTTTACAATAATAATAATAATTTATTGGCGCAACAGCCCGTGTGGGCTTAGGCCTATCTTTCTCGCATTAACTTGTGTGTGCTTGTTATATTTTGCTCAAATTAAGGGGACCTACAAATAACCACAATTTGAAAGGCAAAACGTTCACGCCCATCGAAAGGCATACACCAACACATGCAAAGGCTTCTTATTAAAAACATACTCAAACTTTGAGGTTGTGCGTATTAAGACTGTCAGTACCGAGTTCCAAATTTTCATTCCAAAATTTTCCGGTTTATGATTCGTTACAAAAGATATACATAGTTTATTGTTGCACAAAATGTCAGAACATCGATGCGAAATATGGGTAACCTGACGATTTAATTCATTAATTTAAATATTACTAAAACAAGTTGTTTCTATATTGTGTAATTCAGCAGCTTTTCAAGGTTTTTTATTTGACCTATTTATTCGAAATTCTGGAATTCTGGCTCAACAATCCGGCACTGAAAATGGCTCGAAATTTCCGATTTCGTTATGCCAGGAGTGACAGCCCTATTGTATGCAATATGTGCAACTGTGTGTGTCGGCGTTTTTTATTTAATGAGCGCTCTTTTGATTTCATAAAATTTTGTGTGTGTTAGAAGTTTTTATGCAGTTATGGCGTGTGTAAGCTGCTAAAATACACATTCTCACAGACTTTATAACCGCATGAAAAAATGCATTAAAAATGTTGCAGCAGCACAAATAATCCAGTTGACACAGTGTCATATTGCCGCTTGCTGCCTTTTGCATGTGTTCGTGTGTGCCGGGTCAAACTGTAGGTTTTGCTTTTTATATGTGTGTGTGTGGCTTGTAAGTATCGTCACCTGCGAGTTTTTGCAATGCTGTCTTCAGATGTTTGGGGCTCTCTGACCCTAATGTAGATTGGGAACGCGGTCTTATATTTTCATTCCAAAATATATTTCTTCACAAATCAAGTTGATAATGTCTCACCAAAAAATATTTTTTGAACTCAGTTCAATACTTTATGAATTAACAGGAATGTTTTTTTGATATCAAATTAAAATTTTCTAAATTCAATGTGACTAATCTGAATTGAAATTAATGCGTTTGGCAACAAATTCACTCTTTCTGAATTCGAACAAATTTTTTCCGATATCAAATTGATTATTTCTAAATTCAAATATACATATATGTATATATGTACTCTCTGAATCCAAGTTGACTTTTCTGATATAATTTTCTACTTTCTGAATCACAAGTTGACTTTTGTGAGTTTTGCTTATACTTTTTGAATTCGAAGTGACTAATCTGAGTTCTCGATATAATATTAATATTTCCCTACATCAAATTGATATTTTTTGAATTCAAGCTGATACTTAATAATTTTAAATGTATTACTTTGATTTAGATTTGCATTTTCTGATTTTATAATGAAACTTTCTGAATTCAAACCGATATTTTCTAAATTCAGGGAGGCTAATCTGAATTTAAATTGATATTTTCTTCAATTAAATTAATTTTCACTGCTTAAAAAATAATATTTTCTTATATTAATTTGACTAGTTTTACTTGAATTTATATATTTTCGTTTCAATTCAATTTGAAAAGGCCGTTTTAACTCGGGCGCTGGACCCGGACACTGGCTGGCTTTTTTGTATGGACAGCACTGTGCGTGTGTGCAGACTTCGCCATCCTCTTTGGGCAGCTGCATTCAAAAATATATTTACGCGCAGCTTCTCACTTATTTGCTACTAAAAAAATTTTAAACAAATAGTTAAAATAGTGTAGCATACTTGCAGGCGCTTTTGTTATATGCATGTGTTTGCACTCGTTCAAAGAAGAGCTTCGCCTGGCCGCAAATGAGATAAGCATTGCGTGCAATCAAAGTAATTTAATAATGTGGAAACAAATATGTACACTTGCATGCGTGTATGCGTGCTTGCCTGTCCTGTCTACTGCTATCTGTGTGTGTGTGTGTATGTTTATATTTAATCTGTCGGTTCGTCAGATTTCGGCGGTTGTTGCATACAAAATGGCGCCGAATCTAAAGCGATGACAAAGCCTAATGGTATTGCAAGGCTGTCGGTGCTTTTGTGTGTGAAATCAATCGTCATTGGCCAGCACAAGGAATGTGAGAGATACTCAGCGCTGTAACCGAATGCTGTTGCTAATAAACTAACTGTTAGTTAACGTGTGCGTGTTGATTTTGATGAATTTTGATAGTAGACATCAATTGACTTACAGCACGCTTTGTGTGAGATAACTGTGCGTATCGTTTGCTTAATCGCATTTGCCTTTGAACCTGGAAATTAGGCTGAGGCTTCGTATGCGAGTTAGATCTCTCTCTCCCAAGCTTGCATAGTTATTAAAGAAAATGGCGGGTAGGAAATATTAGAACAAGGTATCACTGAAAAGTCACTTTTGCTGGAAAAATAGCTCAAGCTCAAAATATCTTCCCTGTTCAATACCGTAGGGATTAGAATGTATGCTTATTTTAATAATGAGCATTACATACGAAAGAATTTGGCAAAGAAGAAAAACCTTTAAAGATGAAATTGGTAATATTTAATTTTAACATAGAAACATCCAAAAAATAAGTAAGCCGTGAATCCAAATTATGCCATTTTTTTAATTATGCTTCACTTTATATAAATTCTTTACAAAAAAAGTTAAAATTTTTTGTTTATAAGAAAGTTTTGAACTTCAGCAATTCCTTCCATCAAGTTCTTTATGGTACTTTCACGAATGGCTTTGGAGCTGTAGGCCACTTAATCCTAAATTTCCATACGACTTTCGTCTTCTTCAGGTTCCGCCTAATTAAAGCCCAGTAGCGTTCCACTGGTCTCATCTCTGAACAATTGGCCGATTAGCCTCTCTAGGTACAAAATTGATATTATTTTTTTAAAGTGAAGCATACAAAAAATTCGCATAATTTGGACTTACGGATTACTTAATATTTTATTTTTCTATGCTACAATTTATTCGTTCGCACTCCTTAGTTGAATATTTTTATTTCATTGCGGTTCGGAGTCTGATTCTACCGATTGTTCTTTTCAAATTTTCTATGGCATTTCACAAATCACAAAAGATTGCTTAAATGCTGACCACAATTTTTTTACACGGGGGACAACCTAAAATGATATGGTCAAATGGATCGAAAAATACTCCTCGTATCAAAAAAAAAAGTATAAATGATGGCTGTCTGATACTATTTTGCAGTTTTGACTTCAGTAAATTCCTATGCTTTGCTTGCTGTCAAAGATTTGTTGGCAGATACTCTTAATAAAATATTCCGATTTCTTTCTGGTAAAAGTATCGTGGTTGCTTGTAACAGCTGCTCCTATGTTGCACTGTCTATTGTCGACTCTTCTCAATGCAGCCATTTCCATACACTTCTATGCAGTTCTCCACACCAACAGTTTATGTGCTTAATGCCCATAATTAAGTTATTTCATGTGCATTTATAACTCAACAGCAATTTATTTATAGCTCTGCCAAAAGAATTAACCATGCAGTTTCTTTTGCTGGCATACTTTCTGGCACATTCGCCCTCATATAAAAAACTCCATGTGCACATAAACATGTCGAGCCCACAGACGAGTTCAGAGGCATAAAGTGCAGCTTAAATGTTGTTAAATGATACGTGACTGTTGTGCTCATACATCACGTAATGGCTTGAAGTTTGCTATGCAAATGCAAAAATATTCCAAAGCATGGTTTTAGGCTTGGCAATACATCTGATTTTGTTGCTATGCTTTTAAGTGTGTTTGTTTTCATTTCTCTTGTTATTCTGCTTTTTGCGAAATTATGATTTGCAATTTGTTAAATTATTTGTAAACTAGAGCATGCCTTTAGGCATTGCAATTAAAATTGATGCATTGTGATGCATGTGCATTTATGCATTTATGTTGTTGCACTTTTTCGATTTGTTTCGTGATATGATAACAATCATTTAATTAGCTATCGTTGCTAATTGCTGTGATGTCATGTAATAGTGCAGAAATGTAGCACGTTTTTAGGCATTCAACACTATATGAAAAAGCCTTAAAAATTCATTTTTTCTATTAATAATGATCGCAGTTGTTTTACCTTTTGAATATTATGTCAATTAAATATTTCAGTGTTGCCTTATTTTTGACTGTTTGATTTTTGTTTATATAATATCTGGTGCTTTGAAAAAGATACGATACAGTTAGCCACCAAAGAAGATAACTCTTATTAATTAGAGCCTTGTTTAAGGCATCTTTAGTGGCAGCACTTACATTTTAGCCTGCGTTATCATTCTTTTAAATTTCATTCAATAGATTCAAAGAATTTCAGAGTATGCTGAACTTTCCAAATCTTCCCAATAATATCACTCGAAATATTCTGCAAATCGTAGCATCACAAAACTTTTATCTTTTAACCCACTTGATCATTTTGGTTTGAGAAACACGAAAAAACGGCAGTGAATTTCTTAAAGTTTGTTCTTACCGTCATAGCTGGAGTGCGTCAGCGTAAGTACATATCATCCTGACAAAAGTAATTACGCTCACTTCTGTCAGCTCGTAACTCTTCTACTGTCTGTTTTCCTTTGTTTGAGCCTGGTTCTGCTTGCTTTTCAAACTACTACAGAATGAAAATTTTTATGCTGGTAGTTAATTTCGATAACCGTTTGCCGATAAGATTCAGATCCTTTCTACACATAGCCAGCTAAGCATATGCACATGCACACAATCCTGCATGTCGTCGTAGGTATCACTTTCACACAAAACCAACAAATGACGTTCTTCTTTTCAAATGAATTGGCAGCCTTCGAGTGTGTATGTGTGAGCAGCTCTGGCTCTGTGTATGTGCGTATGAGTAATTTGCAAAACTTTTGTCAATTGATATAGCTTGTGTGTGTCTGTCTACGTGCGCCCTTTGCCACTAAGCAAATATCATATCCTTTTCCCTGCTTCAAGTCTAAAAGAAAAGGTCTCTTCCTACAATATACCACCTGCAGCGCCCGACTACATTTCCCTTTGCCCTTATATCAACATTTGGGGTTTTCGCTCTTTTTAACTCACTACCGCAGGGAACTTTTATGAGGGCGTCCGTTCAATTGCTGGCAGTAAGGAAGCCTGTGCGTGCCTGTGGTCGACAGTCAATTGAATGAAATTGGTCAGAAGTTGAAAAGAGTTATTGCTAAAAGGATACGTGAGGACATGCATACGTAATGAGTTAGCAAAAGTTAAAGCAACAAGATAAGGCAAATTGGTAAATGTTGAGACTGCAAGGAAATTAAAAACGAAATTACACATAATCATAGCTCTGGGAAAGTTAAAGCCGAGACTGTGGATATCCGGCAGAAAAGTGTATTTTGTATTTGAATTGAAATGAAACCGCAATTAGACCGAAATTGTAAAAGGAAAGCGGAAACGTGCAAAGTGTTGAAGCATTCTATGTATAATATTTCTGTTATAATAATAAACGTATAGGCGCCTCTTTTTTGACACCTATATTATTATAAAGCATATATAAGAGTATATTGTGATGTAGTCTGGTCTGCTAACTGACATCGCATTCAGAATCAGGCTGAAACAGCGCACTAATTGTCGGCTGTGCTTCAGATGTAGTAACTTCTAGGAAGCATTTAAAGGACGTACCTATCTATTGTATTCCTAATAGGATAACCAAAATGTCAATAGTCCGAGTATAACAATCGAATAACAGATACCTTTTAAACTATGTGTCTGCATTAAATCAGGGTCTCTATGTAGCGTTTCTTTTCATTCTTGAGCTTCATAGAAAAAGTATAAAAGGCAGATATTGCATTTTTTGATCTATGGCAATCTGAAAAATAAAGTATTTTGCGACTATAATGTGTTAAATTTTTCAAGAGCGAGCAGAGCTATAAATGTCACGTTTGCATTGAAGTCAGAGTTTCTAAGAACTGATACTGCAAATTTTCGAGTAGTTTTAATTCTTTATATTTTCCCAAAAAATATATAATGCCGCTGTTAGCTATCGAAGCAAGCAAATTCGTACTTAAACTAAATCTGCTTATTTTCGGGCTGAATAAATGTAAGTATTAACATAACATATTTTTTGAAAAATAGCATACAATTTACTAGAAAGTTATGACCGTACCAGTCATATCTAGCTTGCTGTCGGAAGAACAAATTACTTGACAAAAAAAATATATTTCAATATGCACTTTTAATTCGGTTTCTTTGCCTGCGAAAATACACGAAGTCTCTATTTATTTCTACTATATACTGAAAACGACTAACAACATTTCTGTTGCTAATACCAAAACAACAAAATGCCAATATGATTTGTGATCTGAAAGAATCACACCAAACAGATAAGAGCGACCAATCAATATGCCATAAACCAGAATACAAACATAAATTTCCAGTGTGCTTGTGTGGGTGTGAACTGTTGGTCCTGCCTCGGTTAGTTGTGAAATCCATTTAATTTCCGCGCTGGCATATTTTATAAACATTTCCACGGGCGTTTGTTAAAAATCGCGCTAGCGCTGCTCGACCGACTCAAATGGTTCGTGCTACCGGCCGCCGGTGATGACCACTTAAATGAGCAATATTCATAACGTTGTGGCGACGTGGCTGGCGAGATGTGCCCGAGCGCCTCGCCGCTTTATCGCCGCTAAACACATTTAATGAAATTTTCTCAGCGCTGCATTTCATGCGGCTTTTATTTTTAAGCACAATAATGCAAGTCAATATGCGCAAAAATAATAATTTTCAAATTTTCGTCCTTAACAGGATATATTTATTTTGTGCTGATGTTAAACGAGGTGTGCCAAGTTGAGACATAACTATGTACATATATATAAATTATAAGAAAAATTTTATTTTTGATTTACGGTTTTTCGGGACCGCAGCAGAGGTGGAATCAGTCATCCGAAGCTTTTTCTAATACTGAGATAAGCAAAATCGGAGAGGAAATGCCCAAAGTCTGTCCATTTTTTACATGACTCTGTACTTTGATTGGTAAAGGGCTCTCACTTGTCTAATTATGCATCTAAAGGATTTCATTCCTTAATGTAATAACTAGTTTTTGAAAGGCGCCCGTGGCGCCCAATGACTCACTTTTGGACAATTTTTATTTTTTGGGATATTGGGGTCATGTTTGGTCTCACTCCATAGACTTTAATAATAATTTAAGAATGGTCATACGAAAAATGTGAATGTTTTGCTCTGTATAAAATAGGTAAATGGAATATGTTCATAAATTACATACTATATGCACCGGAGCATTTATATTTGGAGCGTATATTGCGCTTAGTATTTCTTTAAAATTTTCCCTAAATGGGCGTAGTGCGCCCGCTTATGCCTAAGATCGACAATTTGAATATGCCCACGATTTAATTTCTCTCAGTTTCAACTGAGCTTTGGTGTTTAACATAAGATTTTTCAATAAGCGTTATCTTGCTTTTTCGCTGAAATGAGCGTGATCTATGACGTCATCGCTTCAATCGGTTACTTGATGTAGCGCATCACTTTGTTGGCACAACCTGACTGCTGCTCCTCTACTTGTTTCTGTTGGTTTTTGGGCAGACAAAAAATTTATGTTGGTTGCTGCGCCTGGTGCAGTAAAGCAATTTGCGGCCATTTTTTGGGCAATTTTGTTTGCCAGCGAAATGTTTAATGATTTTTATGTTTTTGAGCTGTTGTGTTTTGGTGGATGAGAGGCGCATGTAGAGCAGACGAGTAGGTAGGGGGTGGTGCTTCCCGTAATTGCTGGCCTACCTCAGCGCATTTATGTCATGGTCATAATTATGCCAGAATAGTGCTGCATTTTCTTGGCATTGCTCTTGGTGCCGTGTTTTGTAGGCGCGCTGATCTCCTCTTTTTCGTGGGGGCGGCTGTTGCCCAAAATTGGGCGTGTTTTTGGCGTGTGTGCGCATGAGAAAAATCAGTTGCTTTTTTATCGTACTCTTTTTATTTTGTATTTTTTTCTACACTCATTCACACTTTTTCTTAAAATTCTTAACCACGAAAATTTTAAGAGTTAAAAATTTGTAGTTTAAATTTTCGACAGTAAGTAATAAGCCTCGTTCAGGATTTAGGCACACACATTTTAAAAGGAATGATAGTAAGAAGAATTCATTCAGAGTATTTCCATCTATAAACCCAAAGATATTAATCTTCTTGTCACACATTTGGCATTTTTGGAACTCGAAAATATCATCGACTCTCTGTGCTTTTCTCGAATTACAAATTTTTTCGTTAAAAGATTTATATCCCGAAATTTATGTTTTCGTTTATATCAGTTATGTCTATTTGACTGAACCAAAAGAGAGGAGTTCAACGTTTTAGAAATTTGTTTGTCTTTCCTGAATTAGTTCAAATCTAATAAAAACGAACACTTGAACACAGCTAAAAATTTTGTTTACTATGTAAATAAGTAAGTAAATAAAGAAGAGACCAAAATTATCCTACTGTCCATTAAAAAGTTAAAACACTTAGTTCTTACGTCGGCGAAACGCGGTTCCTTTCTTCCGACAGAGACTGTACATTCGTGTTTTAGTTAGTCATTTGAGTCCAACTTTGCTAGTCTTTATTGAAACCATTTAAGGGTCTACTACTTGAAAACCCACATACAAAAATCAGAGAATATACATATGACTATTGATTTTGTCATCAATGCCTGTGATAATACCGTTGATACAATTGTTAATTTGCAAAACATTTTCACCTTTTTTCTGCGTACAAAAGGCTTTGAGTGATAGTTTTAAATTATTTTGGGTAGCATGGTTAAAATATGCAGATTCCATATCTAACAATTACTCACACAATGGGTGTGTCAACCTGAATGTAAATATATGTCTGTGCTAGAGGGAGAGTGTGGCCGTTTGCGTGTGTTGACGTGTGAATGACATTACAGCTTGGTTGATATTTTTTCCACTTTTTGCAAATTGTTGAATAATTTTATATGGCCGGTGAGAAGAAATTTTGTCCTTGAGTTGTTGTTTCTGCTTTTTAGCGGACTGTGGCAAAAATTAAACAACAAAACGCAAAAACAAAGCAACAACTAATTTAAAATGTGGTTCGCAATTTTGTGGGTGTGTTCCCTTAGAATAAAATTCTTTTTGTATTTTGCTAATTAATTCTTTCAACGGAAACGTAACAAAAGTACGCAAAATTAAGCGAGCTCAGTGGATTACGTGTATTTCGTTTTCGGTGGTCGACAAATCATTTATCGAAAATGAAACTGGTCGTATAATAACAAATTTCAGACATATTGATATTTATTTGAAGAATATAGCATTCATTAATGAAAGACATTGGTACATATTTTCCATTCCGCAGATTTCCCTTACGAAAAAAAGGTATTTCATTGCTGGTTCCTAAACTGGTAACTGAATTCTCAACTCATTGTTTCGATAGTTGTATTTTTGGTTTGAAGGAGACAAACGGCTTGCTGAACTTAATCAATGCCGGTCCTGCTGAAGTGAAGAGCTGAACTCTGTAGTTCAGTTATTGTCGTTTCACTTTTACTCAACTAATTTGAAAGATTCGTTTATCCTTTCTTTATATGAATGGAACACATTTCCAATGTGCGATATATCCGCTTATGCATCGCTATACCCAAATTTACTGTAGCTCGCAGTCAGCGTTGCCAACTATTTGCTATTGAAATATATAATTTTTGCATTTGTCAGACTTAAAAGTTTCGAATACAATTTTGCATTTTTTAATTAAGCGCTTTTGGTTTATTTAAATTTGTATAGCATAGCTTTTAATTGTTTGTTTATGCTCGCAGTCAGTGTTGCCAACTACTTGCTTTTTTGCATTAATTTTGGTTTGTTTTAAAATGAATTGAAATGTGACGAATAGAATATTTGTTGTTTTTCCATAAAATATTGATATTTGTTTCAGCGCCGCATATATTGTTTCTTTCTCTCTCTAATTTCCTACAAATCTATATCACAATCAGTGTTGCCAACCGTTTTCTTTTTTCATAAATAAACAAGACATGCTTGCTATTGTAAAACTAATTTGAAAGTACGCACCTGCCTTAACCAGTCGAATTGGCATGTTTTTCCAGCACCGTGATTGCCGTGTCCTTTTGTTCTTTGGCCAGGATATTGACTGTTTCGCGCTGTACGTCCGCATAGCTGCACTTCCGGCAACTGCCATTTTTGATTACCATACAGTCATCATGTCCGAGTGTCACCATTTTGCATGCGAACGCGTCTGTGCCATTACTTTGATTTGTGCCGCCATTCGTTTCGCCGACGGGCAGGATAGGCAGGTCCTTCACCAGCGCTGCTGCTCGGTTCTACACCTGCCACAATTGTTTTTGTAGTCGCTCGACAACGGACACTTTCTTTTTGCTGTGTTTGTAGCGTGTTGCAGGGTTTTTGTGATAGTTGTTGTTATTGTTGTTGCTGGGATTTTGTTGTTGTCGTCGTTCTGTGCCCGTTCATGTAAATCTCACAGTGCCTGCCGCCGCTACGCAATCCCTTATGAAATTGGCTTTATTTTAGTTGTTGCTGTAGTTTCTGCGTGCTCCGTTCTGCTGCTCTCTCCGTCTGCTATCGCTCCCTGTCTCTCTTTCGCACATTTTTCATGCATTTCATTTGTTCGGCCAAAACAACAAAAACTAAAAACGCGTTTTTTTGTTTACCAAAATTAATGTTGTTAGTTATTGTTGGAGTTGTGTGTTTTTGGCAGAGGTTACATTTTTGTTGTAGTCGCCTTGTTGCCGCTGTCGCTGCTGCTGCTGCTGTTGTTTTCATTATTGGCAACACTTTTGCCATTTGTCTCTTGTAATTAAGGCTTGGCTTTTTCATTATTTGCTTTGTTAGTTTTTATGCGGCAATTATTTTTTGGTCGACAAAGTTTGTTGCGGTCAGCAAAATGGCAAAAAATAAATGCGAAATGCTGTAAAGTGCGGAAAAATAACAAAAAATTTTGGTGAAAACTATTTCATGTTAAGAGCTGTTTTTAGAGTGGATATGTAGGGATTTTCAATTGGATATTGGCGCTGTGTAAGTGTGCTGCTGGGTAAAGTTGGTGTGCTTAAAAAATGGCAAGTCAAGTCAATTGAAGATTGGAAATTTAACATTTTTCTGCATCCATTAGATAAAGTAGTAAAGTTTTTTTTAAAAATAGGTGAAGACAAACAGCTAAACTGTATATACTCTGATTTGATATCTTCAAATTGAGAGTGGCCTTACGCATAAAAAAGATAGTGAAAAACTTTGCTGCTTTTTTACTTCCGCAGAGGTGTTTAAATTTTACTCCAATTTTTGTCTTGCGTGGCATGCACAGTGCTATTTCTATGTCCTGTTCCAAATTTGGAACTTAAAAAGGATGTTCTTGATCATATACATAGTTGCAAATAAATAATATATCTTTGCGCCCATTTTCTTTGTAAAAGCCTGTCAAATTAGAAAATAGATTTTGCCCGCGGGCAGCATTCCGTACAATGATATGACAAATTTGGGCGTGAGGGCGGGATTGTGTTAGCTTCATATAATGCTAATTGTGCTATTTTGACTGGCTGCACGCCACTTGCCGCAAGCCAAGTTTTGTGTTTTTAGAGCTCTCAGTTAGGAATATTATGAATTTTTGGAGTAATTTATGACAATACACTGAGCAGCTGAAAATCTTTCTAACTTCGATGCAGTTCAGCTTATGTTCAATTTAGAAGTCGTATACTTTTTTCTGATTAGATAATAAGAACTCAAATCTGTAACTAAAAAAATAACAACAATACTAAATTGAGCTGTGCTTAAATTCGAAAAAAATAGTTCTTTTTTAAGTCTGGAATTTGCGGACACAAATTTTTTACAGTGAATCACAAGCAATGAGACATATTTCTTATATTTTTTTGCTCACTGAAATGTGTTTTGAAATTTCCATTTACGTTTCAAAGCACCAAAACTTTACCCTAGTACTTCAGGCATAATAAACAGAAAGCTTATCTTTTACGATTTTTTATGCTATACATAAACTACCTAAACAAATTTCTAGTTGGAAATCAGAGGGATTCACTTATTGGCATTGCAATTCGAACGTTGCATTTGAATATAATATTTATAAGCACTTTGAAAGCAAAACTTTTGCATCGGATTTACATATCTCTGGAATATTGCTCTACGAATATATTTTTAGTTGAGAGAATATTCGACCTTTTTTAAACTGGTTTTCCAATTAATTTTCGGTAATATATATTTTTTTCGCTTTTATCATGATCGCTTAAACAAATATTTACCATTTTTCATTATTCTACTTTTCGTATTCTGTCCATTCGGCGATTACGGAATTGAAAAGTAATTGCCAGATTCCGAAATGCTTCGTAATCTCCAAAATCGTTGACAGACTTTAAATTGAAATGCTTCGCATTCGAAAAAAACCAAACTCACAGACAAATTTTCTTCATACAAAAATCTTTAATATCTTTCATAAGATAAATACAAAGACACTTTTCTGAATTTTAATTGAAATATATGATACATAAGGAAATACATTTTCTTCCAAATATTCGGCATATGGAAATGTTGCAATTCGGATTACCGTGGTTTACAATACAATTTCAGTTCCAAGTAGAACTGTTAGTATGTATGTACATATGTATTTAGCTATAGCTCTAATTTCTTTGAATGATTTGCGTGATCTACTCGTCTGTATGTTTATGCTGCCCTCATCATCAATTATATGAACCAGCCAGAGGCGCAGCTTAAGTCTTTAATTTAAAGATTTTCATACTTACTTTGCTGCCGTTTGCCGCTATGTAGATTAGCTAAATCTTGCCGCATATTGCTGAAGCGTCTAAAATCACTCGCTAAAAATGCCATTTGCGCCAGCCAGCCGACCACTCAGCCCGGCAGGCCTAAGCTACTCGCTTACACGTCCAAACAATTTACGACACTTTTGTCAACTGTTTTTGCACACTTCCGCAATTTTCCTTTTTTTTGTTGCGTATGTAATTTCAACATCAACATATACAAATATATACACACACACACAGTGTCCAATGCGGCAAAGGGAGCAAACGCAACAACAAAAACAACAACACCGTCACGTTCGACTACGTACACATTATGTTAAATGTCTCTTGAGGCTATGCGCCTAAACACACACACACACACACACACACGCAGACACAACGCAACATTGCAAACATCAACAGACGACGGAACACAACTTCTCGCTTTCGCGCGCGCCCCGTCCTTTTCGCTGCCGCTACTCCGACAAATGTTAACTGTCACTGCTTGTCAGTGTCAACAAGCCACACGGCGAAAATTAAAACAAAACAAACGTTGCAAAATTGTACTACGGTGTAGACCGTCTACGCACACACGCACACACGTACGCATATGTGGCTGGTTACGACTGCTTGGGCGAAGAATTATTGCCAGCGCGCCAAAATTTATGCTACATTTACGTACACGTTCTCACAAAGTATCCTTTTGCATGGCATTGCGAAGCCGGACGCGCTTTTCCGAAGACGCTTCGTTCATCACTCGTTGCTGTACGAGTTCAAACTGGCGGTCAAAGTCAATGCTACTGGCTGAACCGTTATGCACTCGAGTTCAACACGAGCTTCCGAGTGGTGAAAAGCTATTCGATGGCGAGTTCAACGTGCGAACTCAACACAACAGCTGAAAGTGTAGAGAGTGTGCTAAAAATTTGCGAGTGAAACAAGGAAAAGAGAAAATAATGCGCTTTTTCCCAAATGCTTAAAGTTTGCGAAAGAAATAACGCAGCATATTGCTCTCTTATCCTTAAATTCGTGCTCTTGAAAGTATGCAACGTTATCTTCCATTGTAAATCAAAGCGTAAGCATCATCCGCTTATTCTTTTCGAAAGTGGACGAATTTAACAAACTCTTCTTTTTCTTGATTAATTAATAACAACCCGTTTCCGGGTTACGACCCGAAGAAGGATTTCCTTCCATAAAATCTGCTATTGTGTGGGCTTAGGCCTAGCTTTCTCGCATTATCTTGTGTGTGCTTGTCCTCTTTTTCACAAATTAACGGGACCTACTTTACCGAATCCGAACGGGTTTGAGAAGCTTTTCATGGCAAAGATTATTCTCGGAGAATTGCCAATTCAACGCGAGAAGTGGCGGCGCGCAAAGAAACAATTTGAAAACAAATTTTCTTTTTATTAGATGCTACCGGACAGGGAGATGAACCAAGGTCCTCCGCGTCAGCGACCAAGCACTTGGCCCTCTAAGCCACCGCGGCGTTGGGTTGAATAAAACAGACAATATCTATATCATACCTTGAATTGCTTGAAAGTATAAACTAAAATAAGAGCAAGAGTTAATTCTTCTCTGCATAGGATTTGTTAATAAAATCAGGAAAATCTAAGAGCCGCTTCTTTCCCCCAAAGCACGCCCCAAAGGTATGCAATACGAACCTCATCAACAAAGTTATCTTAGGGCTGATGTTTGCTCTTCGATTAGGGGTGAATATATCAACTGTGGTGTGCAGCAGTACTCCCAAAATTAGCATTGCTCTTTCTCTTTGTAGAACATATTCCCTTGAAGCTTTATAGTCGCTCTTTGAAATAGTGCTTGTGCAGCCCCGCTGTGAGTGCAACACACTTTTACAGCAATCACCTGTTGTCTTCAGGACACGATGTCCTTTACATGCTTCCCACATACATGTATTATGGTAATCGGTCTCAATGGTGAAATTAGGCGTATGACTGCCATATCCTTACAAGCATGCAATTATGGCAGGATGTGATATTTAAAAGCCACAGCTTGTGAGCGGGTGAAGCAATTGCTTTTGCAATTTTGTGTGCGAGGAACTGAAGAATAGCTTGTGTGGGCCAGGATAACGATTTTTTTATGTCGATTAGTATTATTATGGGCATATGCATTATTGTTCTTGCATTTTAATTATTAGTATGTAGGTTTAATAAATATTTCCATCTCATCAATTGTTTTGATAATTCGGAACTTTTTTTACTCTGAATTGCAATCTCTTTGCGCCTTCGTCCTCTCTGTTTTTACAAATATCAGTTTCAATTAGTAATTTTAAGTAAAAATTTACGTTTTTAACATTTCCCGGTTTTTAAAGACTGATTAAATAATGATATAAAAAAAATGCTATTTAAAGAAGCATAGAAAAACTTTATTTAAAATGTAATTTTACACCGATAAATAATGGAATAAAAAATTAAGTTTTCGGAATCATCGGTATGCTGCGTAGGAATATTTGCAACTAAATTACCCTAAAGAAATTTAAGATTTGGTCGTACTTAGAGAACATTTTTATTGGTCTTATTTCTTCCGAATGCTGTTATTCTAAAAGCAAATCCAATTTCCATATGATTGATAATATTTGAAAAATTTGCTACTGATGGGAAGCACTTTTTTCGATGATTTCTTCGCCTCTGCGTATTTTAATTTTAAAAAAATTTTTTTTATTTATAATGGTATAGTACATAGCTTGGTTTTACGTGGTATGCCCGAAGTACTCTGTTCTCAAATTTTAACTTTAAGCCTTTTAACTCACCTGCGAGGAACTCTTCTAGCTTGAAAACTATTCTGAAGCCATTCTCTATTCAATTCATGATTTTAAGAATTTAATTTTCTTCTCTCTGTGAAGAAAACTCATGTGATATTTGTCGATGCATGCTGATTCAGCTGTTTTTAGTGTTTATTTTTTCGAATTTTTTTCAAACTCAACCAAATGCAATGTTTGATTCTGAAGAGTTCTGCACGGTTTCTTGTATTTGCTCATTTTAGCTCTCTCTAAGCTTTAGGCTTCAAGTCTGTCTGAAGCAGTTTGAAACTGAATTGCATTGGCGCTCTTAAGCAGCTCTCTTTGGTTTCATTTGCTTTTTGTGTCTACGATTTTGCTCAACAAATTGGACCTTTCTCTCTTTCTCTCACAATTGCGCAACTTTTCAACATACTAAAAGTGCTCTCGCTCTCACGCTGTTCTCACCTACACTTCGTGTAACACACGAAATACACCACCAAAAGCTGTCTACTTTTAGGAGCCTTTGCCATTTACGCAAGTTTTGGGCTAAGTTAGTACAATTTCGGGTTTTGCCAGGATGTAAAGGATAATGTAAGTGACTGGCACGCGTGTACGTTTGATTTTTTGTCCGTTTTTCACATTGCTCAAATGTGTGCGTGTGTGTGTGCGCGCAATCGTCTATAAGGCGAACACAATATCGAGTTGTGAAAGTAGAGATCATGTTAAAAAACCCGTTAAACTGAATACCCATTAAAAGAAAGAATTGAACAAAATTCCAATAAAAAATATATTCAGCCATTCTGCTGCGGTGCCCTGACCTATGCTCACATTACTTGCACATACCGCTACCGTGACGAGTCCTTTACGCCTCTTGTCGTGCGGTGCGTTCGTTCGGCTTCGTTAGCGTCGACAAAGCAAGAATTTACAACGAAGCTAATTTGTCGGTCGCGTTTGTGTGTGCGGGTGTGTGTTTACCGGGTTTTCAAAGCTTAACGTCACATTCGGTTGGGTTAGTTAGTTCCTCTTTTTTTATGATTGTTAGCGTTTTGGCTTTTACGTGTTTTTGTGGTTTGTGTTAAGCCGAATTATTACATGCAAGTTTTACACATTTTGTGGTTACGTGATTTTATATTATTTCATTTTTATCGTATTTGAGGCTGAGCCGATTTGAAAGCCAATGTGCTTAAAATGGAAAACACACGTCCGCAAAAAAATTATTGGAAGCAAAATATAAAGCATTGTAAGCATTAAATGAGAATAAGTGAAATAAATAAAAAATCGAAAATAAAGTAAAATTTTAAAAATGCATATTTAAAAAAATAGGAAAAGTGCATAAGTTCCTTTTCACTAAAGTTTTGTATATCATGTAAATAAATGCATGCAAAAGATAAGCGGCATCACATTTCACAGTCATTCAATTAAGCTGAGTTCCGTCAACATTCATCAGTTGCTGTCAACTTGCCGCAGGATTTGTGCACTTTTCAATACTACGAAATGGTAAAGTTCAAAAGTTTTTCTCTTAACTATGACTGTGTCAATGGAAACGATCTTGTGTGCATAATTTGGCAAGGCTAAAGTTTTATGAGAAACTCGAGCAATGTTTATCTGCACTGATGCTCTGTGCGGAAATTGAAGCGAAAGTTGAGACAGGACTTCCGAAAAAAGTTTCAAGTTCAATATTTAAGGCGTTCTTTTTTTCATTACACTGCAGTGTTGCGAATTAAACATAATCTGCTGCTTCTATAACGATTTTCTATTTTTTAAAACAAGTTTTAGGTCCACTAGTTAAAGTGTTCTTTTTTCCATTACTCCTCAGTGCTTCGTATTAAAATTTTCTAGATATTTTAATTTTTGTATAACTTACTTTCCTATGCAAGTGGCCGGGACAAGTGTATCTGAGAGGCGGTCTACCGCAATGCTGCTCTCATTATTTGATACTTCATCAATAAAATCTACTTGTTTCATTACTGTAATGCATTTATTAATCTATTAAACTATGTATGCGCAATTTTTATAAAAATTTGTGAGGGAACGTTCTTAGCGCTACTTTTTGTTACTTCGTTCCAATTTAGACGTGTTTTTTCTACAATTTCATTAAGTGGTCTGACGCTTATTGTAGAGCAAAAGAATAACTTTGTCATCCGATTGCTACAAACATTTTTTAAATCAAATAATTTTGTTAGATGAAAATATCGAAAATCAGAACTAACTTTTCCACATCCTTTACGGGGCTTAAACCTTATAAAATTATTAATAAAAATAATATTCAGTTACATTTAGATAAAAATTTTTTTAAATTCGTCTTTGCAGACAGGCTCGATGTGCTTGTACTCTTTTAATATCAATTGTAGTTTTTGATTTTCTGCTTATAATTTAAATAGCTGCTATTTTAAAAAGTGAAACAAAATGCAGCTCCAATTCGGGTTCGAAATTTGCTTAGAAGAGAACTCGCCAAGTGTACCAACTATAAAATATTGATTCCGCCAAAAATGTTCAAATTTGGCAAAATTTAAGTTTCATTCAACAATGAATAATTTGCCTAATTTGCCAAAGAATTTAGCTTAAGTATATTTGTAATTAAAAACAGTGTCGAAAAGTCAAAAATGTTTGTTCTTTAATAATATTGTTTTCAAAAGTTGCTCACTTAATTGTAGCTATTATTAAATATTCAAAGCTATTCTAAAATTTTTCAAACCGAAGAATATTTATTTGTAGAAAGAATATTCAATTGCCTTTTTTCTTGACTTTCTTGATTATAAAAATTACAAAATTGCACGATTCTCGGATCAATGCCAGAATAAGCTTATATTAAAATAGTACTTCCCTGAGCCGTTGCCCGATTATATTAGCGCCAACCCGTAAGAACTGCATTTGAGTCATTGCCATTTAAATCGAAAATGAGATTTTATGTGTTCACTAGTGTCTTTAATTCACTCACATACTCGTATGCGGCTACACATTCCCAGCTGCATCTTCCTCAATCCTGTTCCAACTATAAAATTTGGCCCCGTTTCGCCGCCATCAGCCCTGCACATATGAGCTGCGCCGAAATGTACACATCCAACCATCGTAAAGATTTTTATTTTTTGGCATATGCTCAAACACATGCGCTGGAGCTATGCTGCAAATATATATCGCATAAGCTATAGCCTATAAATGTGCATGTGTGTGTTCTGCTAAAACGCTGCTAAACAAAAGTCTGAAAAATGGAAAATATTTCCTACGCTATGCTGGGCACAATGAAAGCGCAGAGCAGCCGGTCTGTGATTGAATTATTTATGCTGGTCACAGGATTAATATGATGTTGCTCTGGCTGTGTTGGTGGCAGTGTTTGTTGTTGTTGTTGTGGTGATGCGAAATTTTGCATTTGCGTTAGCTTTAAGCTGCACTTAAATTTTTCTTTTTCATAGCATTATTTGCCAAGCAAAACTAGCTGAAAATTCAACCACAAATAGGGGGAAAGTACAAGCGTAGCTCTGCTGTCTGCTGCTGTCGCTCACAGTGCTGCTTTAGGAATGTTGAATTTTTTTGCTGCCAACTGAAGATAATGCTTATACCCACTGCTGACATACTTTTGGAAAAGCAGGCACACACACACACACACCAGGAATTTCATAAATTCACACACAAATACTAGTACATGTAAGTACTGCATATAAGGAATTCAAAGCATGCTCAAAAACAAGACCGAGTTCTGCTGATGCCCGGGCCAAACCAACCAACCAACCAGCCAGCATATCCTTCGCAAATATTCTTCTGGTCAAACACAAGTTATGAAAAATTACAACAACCATCAAAATTATTGCAACCTTAAGAAAGCCAAGCTGTTATCATATTTTCCTTTTCTTACTTTTCCTTTTATTATCTACGAGTATCTTCCTCTGTGAAAGAGTTTAAAATTTCCTTTATGACCCCATATCTCTCGCTGTGTCGGAGCAAGTGTTTGGGCTATGTCGGAAATTTTGCCAGGGGTCGCAGCATGCAGTGGGCAGACAAATGTACCTAAAGCAAGTAAGGCGTACAAAGAGAATAGAGCAGTAGAAGCTCGGAGCAGCAAATGTGCGTGGCTTCTATATTGGAGACATCATACAAAGGCATGTGATAAATCTCTACCTTTATGTTAATACTGCTGCAGGCATATCTTTAATTTCTTTGCACAAATCACAGATTCTTTTTTGTTCTATGTTAAGAAAATTTATTATTTTCTCTTCGTTTGCTTGTGTGGGTTTTGCGTGCAACAGAGATAATTTGGTTGTTATTGTCTCCATAGTTCCTTTCTGAATGTTTAACTACAAAATGAGATCTCTTTATGTTGTATTTACTTAGTATAAATAGTTCTCAGTTGTAACTTTGATAATATTTCTTAAATTTTTAGGTTTTTCATATATTTTATGCCTTTAGGTGGTTTTTTAACGCAGCCTACTTTAAACCTGATATAAAAGGGAACTTCATCCTTCCGCTTAAAATTCGCTCCACTTTCTGTTCCTCTAATATTTTGCATAAAATTATGTGTTAAAAGTTTAATGAATGCCTTTCTACACTAAACAAAATCTAAATCCTGCCGTTTTCCGCCAACCCAAAACTGGCTGTTCTCTCTACTTTGCGCTTTCACTTTGGCGACCTCGCCAAAAAGCATACTTTGCCTAATGGCCTTCGGAAATGCTTTGTATAATTTTCATGCTACGCTCTGTTTACATTTCAATTTGGGCGCAAAACACCTTCTAAAGCCGCCTTAATTTGGAATACCAGCCTCTGCCGGCCCGCCCTAAGCAAGCCTGCGTATTATCAGACATACTTTTAGGCGCACTACAAAATGAAGATGTTGCCGTTTTGTTTGCGTAGCATAAAAGCCTGTTTATGATTTGATGTTCGTTTTTTGTGAATTTTTGTATATTTTCGTTCTCGTTTTTGTTGTTTTGTTTGTTCGCAACTTTTGCCGTTAACGCCGCCAGGTTAAGCCTATTTTTAGGCATGCACATATTTTGTTTTGGTGCTTGCGTGGCAGCGTGTTAATTAGGCAGGCGCGCCTAAAAGCGGAGCGCTCTTTGAAATTTTCCACTTTCGGTTTAGCGGCTAATTTGTACCTACCGTCAAATTGTTTATTTAACTGTTAAATTTTTGTATGTAACACAAATTTTGAGTGCCGTGCTCGGTGCACAGCTGAAAAGTAGGCTATACAAAATGCATACATAGTGTCGTAGAGCAGAAGGCAACGTGTGGCAAGCAAAGCAACTGCTTGATATTGCTATTAACACACATTCCCCTATCGAGCATTCAATTAACCCGCTGCTTACTTACTACAAAATAGAAATGCTCAATTTGTTAAGCCACTAGTAACTAAGAATTGGCGCAGTTCTAGAAAATATAGTAAGCTCGTTTATAGTTGGGGTTCAAATTAAAGGCTCAGTTAGTATTGAAGTATTTGTTCGTGTCTGTAGACAAAAGCTACTTTATCTAAGTTGTATACATGCGCTCGCTCTTGACGTGTTTTGTCGTATCGTAACGCAGAAATCATAATCGAAATAGGTATTTCTGAGATATTTACATAAAACCAAAAAATACGTTAAGTCAATACTAACTGAGCCTTTAGGTCAGAGACTCAAGCAGTATATCGTAATTTTTATAAGTTCGCCTAAATTTACCTCAAAGCTGAGTAGTAGAGGGTTAAGTTCTGTCATGCATACATTTGAAAGTATTGAAAATAACGTTTTTTCAGTATCAACACCTCAATATTTTGTATCGAAAAGATTAAATTGTTTTGTAAAACAAATTTCATAATGATTTAAAATTTTTTAATTATTTTAACTTATTACAAAAGAAATTGCATGCAAGTGTAAACTAGGCAGCCAAAGGTTAAATAGCGGCTCTTAAACTGTCTTCAATACAAATACAGAGCCCATCTAGTCTCTTGTTGCATGTGTTTGTCTGTGTGTGTGTGATAACATTTCGCTCCCAGGAGCTAACTTTCAACACCTTTTGTTAGCTGGCATGTTTGCTGTCTACAATAACAAAAACAACCACACCAACAGCCAAATAGACACCGTAGCCGTAACTGTAGCGGCAACAGTGCCAAATAAACAAAATTTACCCAACACTGCGTCCAGAAGTATGCCACACTCTTGGGTCGCTTCGTCGGTGTTGTGTTGGGTGCTCCCATCGGCGCAAAGTTTGTTTAGTTTATTTGCTGCTGTGTGTGGGTAAATATATACGTGGCGAATTCTTGCCGTTGTTTGCTTGGCATACCTCAGGGCAGTTAAATATGCTTAGTTAGTTAGAGAAAAGGTAGTATGCAATTTGGCGGTTTGTAGCGCCTAAAGTTATGGGCAGAAGCAGCGCCAATTAGCGCTTGCAATGGTGTGTGAATTTGCTGTGGTTGCGCTAAATTTGCCTGCACTTCATTAGCTATGCGCCAAAAAGTATGCAATGACAAATGAAAACTTCATGAAATTAGGTGAATGGGTTTTTGGCAAATAGAGACTGAGAGGGATAACAAAGCTTTAGACATTGCCGAATTATTTAGCAACATATCGTATGAAAGCAATACAAATACAACTAGTGTTGTGAGATATCGACACTTTTGAGTATTGCATGTTCTCGTACGTGCTATATATACAGTCATATTCAGCGCACGGAAATATAAAGATAATCCGAGCTCCAAACAATTTCGAGCGAATCGTTAAGATTACTTAATTTGGTTTGGTATTTTCTTGAAAAACTTATTGCAGAATAATATTTTTACAGTTTTAGTCAGCTTAATATTTTGGCAAAATATTTTTTTAAACAATTAAAGGAAAATCAGAAATATTTCGAATTATGAATCAATTATAATATTATGTGATGGAATATATTTGCATAGTTTTAGGCTTATATGAACTGAAATTATAAACCCAAATCTATGCAATTGTTCCTTTGAAGCTCTTTCTAAAAGCTTTAGCGTTCTCAACTAACATTTTTAGAGAATCATTGAGAGCAAGAAACTTTAATAAAAAGTATTCACTACTCATAAAAATGCGTAATCAGATTCCCGGTATGTATTTTAAATAGCACGCACATTGTTATTATTCTAGACACCGAAAACTTGCTTCATATTTGATTTAAGTGTATATATCAGCGGGTGTATGACTGTGCTTTTGTGTGAAGCTGAAGAAAAGAGATTTCCTGCAGTTTTTCCGTTTTTCTGCTCATAATATAAAATCAAAACGAAAATTTGTTGAAAATGTATTTTAAATTGATTTACAAATAAATGCAATAATACAAATAAACAAACACACAGCGAAGCAGACACCCGCTCAAACAAGCACACCTACACATACAATGTACTTACACACAGGCAGGCACACTTGTTAGCCCAAGCCAAAATGCGGAAATAGGAAACTGCTTGATTTGAAGAGGAAAAAGCATTTTCTAAAATTGAAAATGTGTGGAAATGAAAACAGATACAGATATGTATGCATGGGTATGTTTATTTGTATTTGTATTTTTGTTTGTGTGTTGTTGTTATTGTATAATGGAAAGTATATTAGTGTAATGGAGGAAATAAAATAACATAAAAGTGAAGTGCTCAGCGGAGTCGAGTGGCGCAGAGCAGCCGCGGCGCAGACGGCAGGCACATGATAATATTATAAAGCGGCGCTACACACTCATACAAATACACGCAAACACACATGCCCGTAAAATGACATACAAAAGAATTGTGTATAGTGACTGCAGTGAAATAAAATATAACGCTACCTTTGAGTAACATTCGTATATCAACACATACTTTCAGGGGCGTTGCCGTTAATGCGCATTGATAAGTGTCTGAATGTATGTGTGTACTTACACATTCATACACGCTCACACGGCTTTTGTGCGCTTATGTGGGCACGTGTTATTCGGAGTAGCTGCTTTTGTCTCACTTTAAAACAGAGCATATAACTTTTTGCCTTTAAATTTGAAAAGCAGAAAATTTGCATAATAGCTCTAAATTCCAGCTTTTGCAACGCAGAATATATTCCGTAATTAATATTAGTGACTATTGAAATTTGTTATAGCTTAAGGCTCTTCTGTAGAAGATTCAAAGGTTCTTCTCGAATTCTTTGGGGAACTGTACGAAATATATTTTCTTTGTAATCCTCTGTGAGTTTTCCAGCGCAGTTCTTTCAAATTCACTTCTCGTTTTATTACCGCTAGGCAGATTTAAAAAAAAATCGTAACTAGAGTGTTTATTGCGCAATCTTAATTTATTGCATTAGGTAGGTAGGTTAAGTGGTCGTCTCAAGGACATCACTTAGGCCAGAAGGCCCATTGTGTTACCACGTGGTATTAATTTATTGCATGAACAAAGTGTTCTTCTAAATCTTGTCTAAGAATCGACAGGATGATAGAAAAAGGTATAATTTTTTCAACACGTTTTCTCTCAAAAGATCTTGAACTCATTTCTAGCAGACTATTTTAATCGTTGAAACCAATTTTCCTCATTTTGGAAAATTTTGTATTTTCGTATAGAAAAATTTGCAAATGACTAAATGGAACCGTAAATCTCTAACTTATTTTAATTGAAAATTTCTCTTTTTATTGATTGCTTTTCCTTGGTTTTGACGTTTTTTCTTTTAAATGTATTTTTGTATCCAAAGTTTTCAAAAAAATATTAGTTTTTGAATTTTGATATCAGCTTAAAGTAAAAATATGTTAAAATATTAAACAAGTTTATGTTTTTCGGCATATTTGATGTTAGAAAGAATAGTTTTTATTCGGACTGACTTGCCAAAGAAAAATGACAATACCTAGTTGTCTATTTCTGTTCTGAAACAAAGCGATTTTTAAGTGTACAACAACAAATAATTAGAATTATTGCTCACATGGGCAGGTCATATAGCTATCTCGATTTTTGCCAGAAAATCTCATCACTGACTTTTAATGTGAATTCTAATAATTTCTAAACAACTAATTACACGAAGTAGAATCATTAATGATAAAATCTTTGATAAAAGTAAAATTTAGGCACTTTTTTACACTGTTATACGAGATATACATACTTTCAAATAAATATTTGAGGATAAATTAATATCATTTATATATTTAGAAATTAGCACTTATACTGTTAAAAAAGCGACAGGTTCAAAAGAATGCGCTTTTTATGTTTCTGAAAGAGTTAAATCATCGTTCACAAAACCCAGAAAGCACACGGTCAAATAAATATACACATACACGCGTGAATCCTACAGTTGAACGCACTTTCTTTCTAAACCGAAAACAAACGGAATATGACAATAAAATCCACTACAAACGCAATCAAATTTGAGCATGCTTACAGTACCACTATCACAGCAATTATATATGTGTGTGTGCTTGTCCGACCCACATATACAATATAGCGCACACAAATAATAACAACAACTACAAAGAAATCACAGTAAAACCCCCAAAGTAAAATTGATGTAAAGTGAAATTCTGTGTGCGGGCGTGTAAATAGAGTAAGGACCAAAAGAAACCCCAAGTGCGAAAAGTGCAAGAAAATGGAGGGGGATAAGGGACCAACTGCTCCATTTGTAATAAAAAGTGACAGAGAAAAGTGTGCAGCAAAGAAAAACAGTTGAAAAGCCGGTAGTGAACTTCCACAGCTTACATAAGCGAGCGACTACTAACGCAAATACACAGACCCTAACACACAAAGAGATGCTCACAAAGGCACACACTCTCTAGCCTCTTGCATTTATATTGTTGGAAAAACTGTAGCTTAGCCAAGGTAGATATTTGTCAATCAATTGAATTTTCAATTGTGAAAATACTAACGCATACAGAAATGCTTGCCTCTGTGTGTGTTTGTGTGTATATGCGTGGGTATGCTCTATATGCGTTTGTATACATAAGGGCCTACAGTGAGCGCTTTAGAAATAGTTCCGTTTTTACCTTTTTGTCAGCATGGGATCGGGCTCTATTTCAGAGCACGATGCATTGAAGTCACTTGGCAGCACATTAAAAAGTCCATTATTTTTTTAAGGTCTTATGATTTTGGTCCTGTATGCTATAGTTGGCAATTAATTTTAGGAACTGAAGCAAATTTTTTGTTTCTTAATTTCTTTTTGTATTTCAAATATGCTTTAGTTTGCTCGCAAAGTATTTTAAAAACAAGTAAGGAAGCAATCAGTCGGGTTTCACCGACAGAGTAATACCCTACACCATGTTCCCAAGTGGGGTGATAATTCACTGAAATTGTGGGCGTATTTGATTTACAACCTACATAGTGGGCGGACCACGCCCATTTTTGGCTGACTACAAGATATACCTAATAGGACTATACATGCCAAATATTGATGCTCTGACAGGTGTACACCAGATGTTATCGGCATATTTATTTTACTGCCCCCATGGTAGGCGGACCACGCCCATTTCTGGAGAATTAAAAGATATTCCTACCAGGAACGAAGTAACCAAATCTGGACTCTCTGGTGTATATATTATGGAAGTTAAGAGGATTTTTTGTTTATCGCCTATATAGTGGGCGGACCACGCCCATTTTCTTGTATGGCATCTAAGACCTATATATCAACTTGGGAACCGAATTTCATTCATTTATATTCGTAACTAGTCAATTGGGAGCCATTTTACCGAAAAAATTTTTCCGGCTATATAGTGGGCGGACCACGCCCATTTTTTCCTGAGATATAGAAGACCTACCTCTTAACTTGAATACCAAGTATTAATCTTTTCCATGAGTAATTACACAAATTATAGCCATTTTACCGAAAAAAACCCGAGGTAGTGGGACTTACAGGCCCATTGTGGGCGTGTCCTTTAACCGATTTGACTAATTTTAACACTTTACCTAACCCGAGGTTCACTGTAACTGTGTACCAAATTTGGTGCAAATCGGACAACTCCTTCTTTCTTTTTTTTGCATACACGCAGACAGACAGACAGACGGACAGACGGACAGACGGACAACCGGAAATGAAAAGAGAAAGTGTTTCTGATCATTTCTATATACTTATGTCTATACCTAGGAAGGCTCCTTTAATGCGTTACAATTTTGGCACAAAGTTATTATACCCTATTACCATAGGTGTAGGGTATAAAAAATTCAACATTTAAAATGTTTGCTTTTTAAGCATTTTGCTTGTGTCCTGTCAGCATTTAAAGACACACGCAAAAATCTACAAAAACTTTAAACTATCGCAAAATCCTTGCCGGTGGAAAAGCTGCAACCAAAATCCGAGCTGAAATAAAAAAAAGCAGCAGCAAAATATAAAAGACAATTTTAGAGCGAACTAAAAAGTTCGGTATATGTTTGCATGTGTGTGTGTGGCATGCAAGTTACCTAAATAAACCCGCACACATACATCCTACTTACCTCTCACACACGGACACACATACACACACACAAACTTTAAACTTCAAACTTAAACTTGCTGCTGGTAGCGCTAGCAAGGAAATGCTTTCCCATTTGAAATTGTATCTGACATTAGTGCGTATGTAGTGGTAGCGTAGAAATCCAAAGCCATTTGGGTATATAAAACAAAAATTGAGTTTTCTTGATCTGCTTCTGCTTCTGCTTCTTCTTCTTCTTGTTTCTATTGAAGATATTTTGGAAGCAGCAGCATAAACAGCAAAATGTCAACATGTAGCGAAGTATAATAGAAATTTTGTTGGTTGAGATAGTAAAAGTACATGGAAAAGCAGTCGCTTCGCTACACAGCATGGCACTTTTTTGGGCAAACATTATTTTTCCTGCTGCTAGTGTACCTGCACGGTATTTATGCCTGTAAAGTTGCATGACTATTCTTCATATGAAAGTACCCCAACTTTGTGGGTCGATTAACCATTCCATGTATACAAAAAATCTTCATAGATATCATCGTTCGAATATGCGGCACTGGATTCATATTTTAAATTTTTTTCCGCACATAACAGCAGCTTTGACGGTATATTTATGTATGCACTTTCCTCTTAATAGGGACTGTATTTGCCTGTGAAAAAGTAAACTTAAATAGATCCTTGCTGAAAACATGTGCCTAGATGAATTGTGTTAGCATTTACTCATGAAACTTTGTCTTACTTATGACATTAATGTAACATTTGATAAAAAAATTTTGTGTCAAAAAATCTTTTTGTCAGGAGGAAGTTATTTGGTAGTTCAACAAGCATGTCATTTAGTTCTAACAAAGAATCAAAGTGGTAATATTGACCAAATTCAATAGCTAAAGTAACACTCTGCAACCTTAAGATCCATTTTTCTAACTTTCAAAATACTAAGAAGCTGTAAACTCTTTCTTTATACATAGCTTACAATCCCTTGGGTTCAATAAAGCTTGAAATAGTATGCAAATTTTAAAGCTTGTCATTATATTTACAACTCTTCAAGGAAGCGATTTTTGTATATATTGTCGTTGGTTAAATCAGTTTTGACATGCTCTGAATTGACTATAAAAATTAGCTTCTGCGCCTGCACTTGGAAATTATATACTAGTTGCCTAAAAGTAGGCACCGAATTTATAAATCAAATTCCTTTGGACATTTTCAAACAGGAGGCACATTCAACGCCAGCGAAGCTTTTCTAGCCCGCTTTAATGTCAATGCGCCGGCATCGTTTAAGCAACTTCTTCTGAAGGTAGAAAGAAACTGTCTTCTAAACTTCTGCTTGAGATAATTTGTGCGTGTTGCCAGCAAGTCTAAGAAGTAAACAAACAAAAGCAGCTACTAAATGTGAATGCCAGTGAGCGGAAAAAAGAAGCATAAAGAGCGAAAGAAAATTGCATAAAGAAAATGCGGAATGAAAAAGTTTTATACACCACAATCGTACACAATAGAAGTATTTATCGCACGTACCAAATAGACTTTGGCCCACACACAAACACACGCAAATGTTGTATACTTATGCACGCATGTGTGTGTGTGTGATCGCATATAGATTTTCCACTACATGCACAGTAACACCAACAGCATTTTACATATGAGCACACTAAGCGGGGAACCTTTTAAATACAGAAAGGCACACATTCATATACTCACATATTGGAGTGTATATGTGTATACTCATACATATACTCTTACTAAGAACCTTACACAGGCGACAGCAAAATGGAAAAACCATTATATGCATGTGTGCTTGCTTACATGTATATGTGGCTATGCATGCGTGGAGGAACCCTGCAAATCCTAAACGAAAAGGATCACAAGCAAGGACGTTTCTGCTTTTATTTCTCTAATACACACACACGTGCTGCATTATTGTTCTGCCTCATTGTTTAAATAATTTAACCTCAAAAGAAATACAACAAATCTGAGGGTAGTAAATTACATACAACAACAAAACTGTGAATGTAAGCAAAAAAAAAAGACAGAAAAATTTCCGAAATATTCGACAAAAAGCAAAAATAAGGACGAAATGCCATGCTAGGCTGGCACAGGATTATTACGCTTCTTAGCACCTACTTTTGTATACGAAAATGTTTTGTGCGCTTGTGTGTGTTTGTTTGTTTGCTTGTTGGCACTTCTATTATGCTCCCAGATAATGCCGCAACTTGAATGTAGCGAATATGATAGCAGCAGCATGCGACGAAATTAGAAAAACGCAAAGCAAAAAAACATAAATAAAATAAAATAGCACGACAAAAGGAGGCGTAAATAAATTGAAATGAAATGAAACCGAATTGAAAACGATTTTCTACACAATACGATAATGACATATTCTATTATTTTGCTCATCATCTCTCTTTCTCTCACTCACTCTGTATTCCTGATAATTTCTTTCACTTATTTGCAACAAATTGGAAATTTGAGCTGAAATCAGTCTTTAAGAAATGACAAAGGCAATGTGTCAGAAATTTAATATTACAAACGCAAGAACAAATTGTCGAGAATTTAATAGTATAGAATAGCACAAATAAATATGAAGATTTCAAACAAATACATATGAAGAATGTAAATTAAGTCCTGAGCTTGCACGTCCGCTGAGCCCGCTGGTCACGACACGACTACCCTGAATTTGTAGTTGACACATGCTTAAGACACTTCTATAATAATGTAAAAAGTCTTTAAAATAGTAAAAAGTATACAGAAATTAATGTAAAATCTCGACAAAAATTTAACTTACTTACACTTCTTACTCTAAATGGAAGCTACATAAAACCTTAAAAGCTAGCTTCAGATTTTTGTCATATTATGATCGATTTAATTAAAATATTACGCAACCAAAAATCAGCTGGTAATATCATTCCCGAAGACCGCTCTTTTTCATGAGGTATGCTCAATAGTCACTCTCATTTGGGTATAATGCGATCTTGAGTCTTTTAAGATGAGCCTTAGGACTTAAAAGGCATAAAATATAAGTGAGTGTAAACTATAAAATAAAGAATTTCACTGAGAATTTAAATCTGAACATGGCTTCTATCGTTATCTCTCTTTAAAATGTCAGAGTCTCTTAATTATTCTATTGAACCTTACACGGAACTAGAAAAATTGATTTTATTATTTTCTACATGATTATTTGGCTTCACAATGCAATTTAAAGTGCTTCAGAATTGACCGACTTGTTTTAAGCAGACCTGCAAGGTCACAATTCATATACATTATTTTATTCGTAAGGAAATAATATTTATTTGTACGAAAAACTGAAACAATGTATTGAATTGTAACTTTTGTGACTGTCAGAATAGAGTTGTCAATTTCGCAGAAATATCAATCACAATTTCTTTTCCTATACGATTTTACAATATTACGGTTCTCAATCCCGTTCGGACACGGCGGTTGATTCGGTTAATTTTTGCGAAAAATAGAAGAGCACACATAATTCAATAAGAGAACAGGGATGGGCTGTTGAGCCAATTATATTAGTATAATTCTAATATGCTAAATAAAGACTTGAATTTCATACAAAAATAATGGATTTCCCTTTACTATACCTTATTTAAATATTTTCTGCTTTTAATATATCGAATTCTGTGGCTTTCTCAAATGCTTTTAAACTTTGTATTTTTTTCATTTAAATCCCATTTGCAGTTTCCTTTGCTACTTTATGTTTAATTTCCTTTGCCTTTCCGTGCTCAAATATATTGGAAACCTAGCTTAAATTTATGGAGCGTCACTGAAACTACAGTAAAATCTATGAACGACTCCATTTTGAAGGAGAATAAGTCGACTTATTATGCCAATTTTTTGTTTTGTATATTTTACTCTGGAAGGGTTGTACAAATCCTTCTAACTTATCCATATTTGTAGGGAATAATATATGATATGTCCTTTAGCTAAATTAAAAATTTCAACACTTCTGCTAAAAAATTAAATTTTCAGACTTAAATATCCATGTTGTTGCTGTTATTACAATTGTCTATTGATAGAAAATATTGAATTGTGACTTTTCTGCTTCTCGTCAGAATAAGGCTGTGAGGATCCTCAAAACGGCTTGTGTGAAATTTGTGAAATTTTTAATTACATTTGTCTGCTGCAACCGTCCATCATGAAAATACTTCCGTGTTTCCTTTTCTTTCAAAACTTAAAAGTTTTAGCCAGACATTGCTATAAAGAAAATTACTTCTGTTTCTAAAAGCGCAAAAGTATTCGAAACGCAGCAATTTCTTTTGCCGCCGCAAAATTTCTCAGCAAGCAAACATAAAACAGAAATTAAAATTGTTTGCTGTAAACTTTTGCTTTCTTTGGCTGCTTTTATTTCTTAAAATATTTCTGCCAAATGAGTTAAATTACTGCCAGAACAACCACAACAACAATGCACACAGAATACGCAATATAGTCCGTCCATGGCATGCAACCATAAAATGCAACCGAATTGCACCATAAAACTTCGGCTAGCTCCTGTGCTCCGTTCTCCGTCCTCTGTCCGCTATTGTTTCTGTGTGTTGTGGTAAATTGTAATTCTGTAATTATTTATTTTCACATTTATTTCTGAAGAAATACTGCTACAATTCACAGGCCAACG
The DNA here is from genome assembly GCA_963457695.1 of Neria commutata. Taxonomy (NCBI): domain Eukaryota; kingdom Metazoa; phylum Arthropoda; class Insecta; order Diptera; family Micropezidae; genus Neria; species Neria commutata. The sequence continues at coordinate 43,204,549 of OY735246.1, forward strand.
CCGTGCAAGTATTTGGCAAGTGGCAGGCGACTATGAAACATGCAGCGCAGCCAGCGCCGAGTCGGAAGAACCGCCTGAGTTGCAAGTTTATAGCCGAAAGTTTTAGGTGGGCCACTGCCGCCGCCATCGCATTGCTCTCTGAGTTATGTGTGCAGCCGCTCCCGCACAACATTGCCACAAAAATTTTGTATTTACGCTTGTCAAAAATTCGGTAGCAAGAGCGAGTGTTTTGCTAGACGGATTCGGTATATGCGGGCAACCGGGTTTGTAAGATACATATTTTAAAAGAAAATCCAGATTTTCAAGAAATCAAATAATTTTGTTTTGGATTACTTGAAGGTTCGTAGCTACATATATTATTTTCGAATAAACCAGAGTTTAGCTAGTGCAGCTTATATATGGAAAGCTCTTATTGCTTTTGAAAGGATTACTACCTACTATTAGTGGAATGGAGGAGAGTGGAATTCATGCAACACTTTCATGTATCCGAAGGTTCTCTTTATCAGATGAAAGCTTATCTTTCGAATTATGCTAAAGTTTTATTAGTTGAAGATTAGTTTCTTCTGTTTTGGTACAAAATTTATCCAGACAATTTTCAGATAAGCTTCAGCTAAACATCTGAGAATATAAATTACTGTCAGTTCTCATTTAAAGAGACAAGAGTCATTTATTCCTCAGAATGATACCTGAAGCTTTCTCTATTAGTTAAAATTCGGGCCTGAATAAAAAGCAACAATTGGAGTTCTGTCGCTTGCCATTCTAAGCCGTTTGACTGTCGTTTCCGGGTTAAAGTTTTCTCAATTTTATTAAAATTTTCTGTAATTAATTGGAATATTGGCCTTTTTCTGTATAGCGATTTGAAAGAACATTGAACTTTAAAGTTTAGACTGATAATAATGCTTCTTAAAACATTGAATTAGAACGTCAAGCTTCCAATTAAAATTGGAAAAATAAATACTTTTTCTCTCTCATGCCATCATATACCGATTGTTGGTTTTGGATTATGCCGAAAATTACGTTTGGTAAGATCTTGGATGTAAGAAAAATCAGTCTGGATAACTTATATAACCGGTTATTTGATTTAATAAAATTTTCATAGCGCCTTAATTTTCGATTAAAAATTATATTGATACAAAAATTGAATTGTCAGTTTAATCAAGGTGAAAATATTTTCGAATAATTGAAAGCTTTTGTAGTTATATCGGAAAGTTAACATGCAAGAACTTGTGTAAGAGCGCAACTGGGGGGAGGCTAAGGTCGATGAATAAGTCACGCTTGTCTGTTTACGAAAACTTTAAAACATAATTTTGTGAGCAGAGTAAATTTTGTAAATTGCAGGCTACTGGCGCATGTACATATGTATGTTTATCTGTGTGTGTGTTTGTGTGTGTCTGATGGTGCAAGTGCAAAGCGTTTTGAACGCTGGAAGTTCGTCCAAGTTTGACACACATACGCACTCATCTCGCATCTGTGTGTGTGCGTGCAGGACAGCTTGTAGTACTGCGCAATTTTACATTTTCATATAGAGCTACAAAATTCTGAAAATTTTTGGTAAAACTTTTCCGTAGCTGCGCTGACGAAACTTGCTGTGGTTTCGCGACCAACTTTTTGTAAGAAAAGTTTTACTCTTATTTTATCATAGTATATAGTAAAAAATTATGCTTTCAGGAATTCTATAGAATTTCATAAATTTTTGGTTTTTCTTCGTTTTTTTGTTAAATTTCAGCTTGCAAGTGCGCGTCTGTCCGCATACGTTGTCTAACCGTCTTTAAAATTATGTATATTTATTTGATCACCAATAGAAGAAATATTAATTTTGACTCCGAAAGAAGTATGAACGGTCTACTCTTACAACGCTTACCACATACGACTTAACATAACATAACTTTAGCACTCGCTTTAGAGCTTTCACTTTTCTATTGGGAGCTTTGAAAAAAATGCAATAGTAATAGAAAATGATATGTATTAGAAAGAAAAGTTATTTATTCGGAGTGATTTGCCAAAGAGAAATGACAATACCTAGTTGTCTATTTCTGTTCTGAAACAAAGCGATTTTTAAGTGTACAACAACAAAGAATTAGAATGATTGCTCACATGGGCAGGTCATATAGCTATTTCGATTTTTGCCAGAAAACCTCATCACAGACTTTTAATGTGAATTCTAATAATTTCTAAACGAATGATATGTATTAAGATTGAAATTTAAAAAAAATGGGTATGTACAATATTTCTAAATATCTTGAAATATACGTAATCGAATGCTCTGGTTGTAAAGAAAATGTATATATTCTTCAGCTGCCCGGAGAAATTGACATATACTTTTCGCTTTCCGAAATATATCTGGTCCTATTTCAATTCCAATTTTGTGCGTACTTCGAATTTCTATGCTCTTCTTGATATCGTTATAACGAATTCTGCTGTTTTGTTAAATTTTGGTGTAAGTTTTTCGCGCTTCTATTCTAAATTCAGCACCTGTCATTACCGAATTATTCTCTACACTTGACTTCGCCTTCCACAGAATTTTCATGTCCATTAAATTTCTAATAATCAAATATTTTGCATGTGTATTAAATTCGCACAATTTCCCACCTTTTCTCTCAATTAACTGCAGCTTAGAATAAACGAACATTTAGCTCTTTTGTCTTTGTCCAGCAAACTAAAAGCTAATCGTATATCATCGCTTGAAGTGCCACGCGATACAATTTTAATTCAGGTATTAACACATTTAATACTTTCAGTGTTGATGGAAAGCATAAGCCTACTTATAGGCGCAAAAGCCAATGCGTAGACAGTTGGCACATAATCCCACATACACGCATATCAGTTAGCATTAACTTAATGATTATGCTGTATAATCGGAGACAACAATTTGTGCACTCTTCTTCCACATATCCTATCGAAGCGCCTGTCGTTCTCTCGAAATCCTTACCGCCCTGCCTTTGCCACAAAGTTTGTATGCTGTGCATACATGATACTCGTATCGGTATTAGTGGTGTAAGCCTGGCGTAGCATACATTTAGGCATTGTGCGGAAAGGACTTTTAATCCGAGCAACAACAGCAACAGCAACGCATATACAACATTTGAAGGAAAATGTCACTTAAGTGTTAACATGTCTTACGGCGCCCACACACACACATGCACATAATTTTATCTAGTATACGCGTACACATTTGCCGATTTGTCGACTTATGTTTGCGCTTAGTATATCAAAAAGCTAGCAACACTTATAATTCGCTGCATACAATCAGGCGTATGGAATAGCCAAAAAGGGTTACCAAGCTTTCATGATTTCCTACTTCCAACATATTTGATTACACCGCTGACATCCCGGCAAAGAATCAATCGAGATTGAAATGGAAAAAGTGCACATTATGCTGAAAGGAAATTTGTTTCGAAAGTTTCATTTTTGCAGAAAAGACAAAAAGATATTTTTTGTAAATTCGTAAAAATTAACTTTAATGCTTAATCTCAATAGTTAAAGTCTCGAAATTTTACATTTTAGCAATAAGCTGTACGCTGGCATTCTTCTCACCAAACCGAGTGTATGTTTGAGTATGTGCTTTTGTCTTAGAGTACACGCATGTGCGTGTGCATTTGATTAAATCAAACATATCTTAACATTCACCTCAATCAATTTCGCACAACAATATGTACCAGCTGTAGTTGCTGATATACAAACACAATCACAATAACAGCAACCCTTCCCTGGTGTTCTGATAAGGATGCCTTTGTTGTTGCTGGCTGCTTGTCAGAACATTTGACATGAGTTATGTATGTATGTGCAGCGCACTTCCAAAGCACACGCACTCTTACGAGCTTGTGTGCGTAAGCTTGCCACTGTGTGTGTGTGTGTGTGAGTGCTTTTACATTATTTTGCAAGATAGCTGTGCATAAATAAATGCATTATTTTAGCCATCAAGAGAGACACTCTGTCGTTTTGTTACGCCTGTTTTAAAGCCACCATCGTCCTTTTAGCTTGCGCCCGAAAGTATGCAAATTTATTGTAGTTTTGTGCATTTCTACTCGCATGTTTTTTCATATTTTAAACGCCTATAATTTCACCTCGATGTCAAACTAATTGAAGTCTTTTATTTGCTAACACTAGCGCACACACTCACAATCGCGAGGCCTACGGTGGCATTGGTGTGTTGTCTATGTGTATGTATATATTTTCATCATCAGTGTGCTTTTTTAAAATTTCATGCTTCATGCATTGTGCTTTGTTAAGCCTGCATTTTGGTTTTGTGCGGTAAATTTTGAAATTTTTGCTAATATTTCAAATATTTAAATATAATTTTTAGCTTTGTTTGAGTTGCGTGCTCTATGCTAAATTGCTTTTAATTGTTTGCTGCATTCGGATTTGAAACGAAATTTACTTGTTCTATTCATTTCGAGCGTTTTCATGATTTGTTTCCAAAAGTTATGACAATTTTTTAGTGCGAGATTTTGCAGTTTTGTGCTCAAAGTCCACAACTAGCATTTTATTAAATGTGCGACTTATTGATATGTATTATGTTTCTTTACATTGTTATATCAGTAACGATTTAAGAAAATTTTAGTCTAGCATTTCCAGTTCCTATTCCATTCTTTAAGAATTAGGTAAAGAAGCTCTGATTTCAGTTCGCTCGAATTCAGAACTAATGGAACCGGTTTTTATGTGCCTCAGTGGTACTTCATATTATTATAGTTTCATATTTCAATTTGAAAAATTTAAATCGGTAAAAACTCAGTTCAAGTTCGATTGTCATTTGCAAAGTAAATATAAATTTTTTGAAATATAGCTTAAAATTGCATAATCGAATAAAAGGTTCTTACAATTTGTTTCCAATTTTAATCGCTCTTAGAGCCTCGATTATTATGTTTGCGCCTTCTGCTCTTTAAATTCAGTGTTGTTAACGGCAAAGTTCAATAACCGCCACACAAAAAAACGTATGCAAGAAATCAATTAAATGCTCATAATTAAAGCTGGCACCAGCAGGCGTCACACAAACAACAACAATAGTGACAGGGGGAAAAGAGGACAGCGAAAAGAGATACCAATTAAATATTATCACAAGCCAAAAATCGCCTTACAACGGAAGTCAACCATTGAAGTAACGTTGTCAGCCAAAAGAGCGCAGCACGTTTTCAACCGGAAATGAGCACTCACTACGAAATGAGCTCGGCGACCAAGCGAGCAAGTGAGCAAATGTTGGCTGGCTGGCTGGCGCGACAGCCAGCAATTGTAGGCGACAGCTAACACAACCGTACACACACACACACACTCTTGCGAATATACACACACACGCTCAACAATTACATACATTTGCAAAAGTCGAAATACAAAAATTGCTACAATAAAAATCTACTTGACTTTTTTGCTAGTGCTTTTAATTATGCGATCTTTCAAAGAACCGGTTTTCAAGTTTAAAAATAAAACTATGTAATTTAAGTGTACGAATACACTTGTTCACTTGATTTCAACCAATACAAAAATTTCTACGTAATTCATTCCATAGTTCAAGAGAACGAATTATTGAAATGGTTGGGTTTCTTATACGAAAAGAAATAACAAAATAAAAGATGGCTTTTTCAGAAACAAGAGTTCGACCAAAAGCGGTTTTTTCGCCGATCTACCTTTGCCCCAGTTCGGTCAGAACAGATATCGTAGCCTATATCGTAGACGAACCTGACGAAATAGTAACGTGCTACTCTTCGGTATTTGCCAAAACCTGTTAATTTCGGAGGTGATGCTTTATACTCCTGCCACTTTTTGGTTTTAAAAAAGGTTTAAGAGTAACCTCTAGAAGATTTCTTAGAACTCTAGAGCTCGAAAACGATTGATTATACTGACTTAAAAATATGGCTTTTCAGATGTCATAAAAATTTTAATTAAAATAAAAAAGAAACTGTGCACCGATTACCAATATTATGCTTAAAGACCTTAGTCTCTGCTGTTGATTGTGCTCGTTGTATTTTCTTTTGTTCTTTTAGTTGTTGTTATTGCTTTCGCAATTTGTTGTTGTTGTCATTGGCCGATACCACGGTTGTCGTTTGAAATCGATTCGATTAACGAAATGAAATTTACACCGAAATGAATTTCATGCCCAGTGCCAAAAAGTATGCTGTCTTTTTTTCTTTTTCGTTTTTAGTGTTTTTCTCTCTTTAGCATTGTATTTCTTCTTTTTTGTGCAATTTTTTATTTAACTTGCTTCATTTGCTTTGATATTGTCAAGCCATGTCGTGCCTTTCGATGGCGTGCTTTGGCTCTTGTTCTTGTCGTGTGACATTTGCTCGGCAATCAATTTAATTGCAATTGATATTTGAGCCTTTTTTGTTGGTTGGCATGTTCGCGTGAGTGTGTAAGTGAGAGTGTGGAAAATTGTAGGTTTTATGAGCAGCAAATTGGCAGGGAATGAGTTGGTAATGGCAAGGCTTTAGCATATGTGTTCGTATGCTCATAAGCCTACGTAGTTGCGCCGCCTTTAATTCTGACATTCAACTTTGATTGCAGTCATAAATTTGTGCAAAGTTCAACAAGATTTTAACGGAGCTTTCATTTTGCATGCAAACTCTCAGAGAATTTGAACTTATATTCTTGCCTTGATTCGGATTTGTACCCTACTCGCTGCAAAGGATCTCACATTTTGTTATTAAAAAGAAGAGTTTCAGCTTCTTTAGCCGTATGTAAATAAGGGGCACTTGCTCACTAAGAACACCCGAAAAAGAGGCACGCTTTTGGCTTTTAACTTTACGCATTTTAAATAATTCATACAAAATATTTAAGTGTGTATGTGGGAATCCAATTAATGGTGACTGAAAAGCCGATTGTTTTTGTCATAGGTCAAATATATATATAAGCGGTAGTTATTTAATGATCTGATAAGCTATTTTTTATTTAGGTAATGCAAAGTAATTCAAAATAAATAAGCTGTCTAAAATAGCGCACTTATATAAGACTACGATTACGTGTTGATTATACACGTTAAAGTTCTTAAATTGTTTTGAATAATTTAGATTGTCTTAAATTACGATGCATGACGAAAAACTGTGTGAAATAGTAGTAATAAAATTATTATAGTTACGTGGCAATCTTGTACTCTTCTAACCTTCTGCAGTGTTTTCTCTGAAATGGCCTAATATATTTCTACTTTTACTAAATAAGTATAATTCTCTTGTAATTTTTGGAAACACGCTTGTTAATTTTGCACATATAATCTCCAATTCATAGTTTTATTACTAATTTTTATCGCATTTTATATATTTATTTATTTATTTATTTTAGTATTCAGTCTACAGAAAAGAATTCTTACAGATTATATATAGAAGACAATTTTAGATATTTTCTTCTACACTAGTTATTTGAAAGTGAAATCTTAAATTTAAAAGGAGGTGCTTTAACTCAATATTAAAAATATATTTTTCCTATTTCTAGTTTTACTTCTCTCAAAAAATATTGTACATAAACTTCAACAAGGAAGTTCTAACACAGAACCATCAGATACTTTCCTTTTGACAGAAACATGGTGCAGGGCTCCGCTGCATCGACAGCTATCAACAAATTAATTTTCCAGAAATATTCCCTTTTTGTCTCTCAATCATTTTGCGCCCTCAGCTTTTTCATTTCCTACTCTTCCACACACATTGAAGTGTCGGCGGATCAACAAAGCTGGTCGTTTTATACCCCACAACCTGCATCGAAAGTCATCGAGTGTACGTGTTAATTGATTTTCATTTGCAAAATATAGTTCATCAATGCGGTCCTTCAGCTCTGTCATAGCTCTTTGTTGTTGCAAAAACATTTTTCCACCATTAACTGGCGAGTTGATGGCTTTATTGACGCCTCGCTACTCATTTCACATACACATACACACACAAATAAACAAAAAACAACCATCAAAGTAAAAAATCCTTTTTTAAAATAGCTGCGAAGCGTGGAACTATCTCTCACTCAGGCGCTGTCAGTCACTGACAATCACTCGCTTTTATTTACTCCCAAACAATAATGAACCAACAAGGCGTCATCCATACTCCGGGCTGGTCAAACTATCTAACGGCGCAAAGCTTTCGATACCCTATGGCACTGTAGGAGGGTCGCCATTACTCATATACTTGCTCTTTAACACCACAAGATCTACTCAAGTTTGTTCATAACTTATATTGATTTAAAGATACCCAAAACGAGTGCGCGGTTTGCTCCACCAAACAAGCAAGTTATACCGATAAATTCTGCCAACATTGTTTTTAGTGAAATACTCTTCGGGCAGTTGTCGCGAATATCGAACTGCTTTTCGGCGATAGTAGCTTTCCTATCTTGCAATATGCTAGTAAATAAAAATGTTAAAGGGTTTTCTTAAAACTCTTTCTGTCTATTAAAATTTGTTTACGAATTTCACTTGAAATGTTTTAAATTTTGGAAAATCAATAAATTTGCCTTTTTCTCAAAAGAAGAATTTGCAAAAACGCCTGAAAAATCCTTTCAGCCCAGCAGCTTTGAAGGTCTTAAAGACGGCACTGAAAATTACTGTTGTTGAGGTATTAGCAGCAACAATAAAATACAACAACCTTCTATAAAAAAATTCTTAGTTGCATAAAATGTTGATGTTATTGTAACTGTACAGCGTTGTTCCTTTTATGTCATCTTCTTTCTATATACTATGTAGCTATTTCTCTTCTGAAAAGCATGTTTTTTGTTCTGTTAAAGCTGTTGTTGCTGTTTTTTTACTACTTCTTTGTTGTTACTATTATTCTATGGTGGCTGCCACTGTTGTTTACATATACAATCGGTGTTGTTTAACTCTTCAAGAGGACATTATCACGGCATGTAGAAGAAAACAGCAAACATACAAACATGAACTGTAACAAGTAACATTTGTTGCGACAATGTTTCTTAATAACAGACAGATACATACTCACAAGCGAAAGTAATCTTTATCCCTAAACAACGCGCTATGTAAAAATAGTGGATAATTCGCGATAATTTCAGTCTTTCGGAAAGCGATTACTTAAGTCAAAATCAGGAAAGAATGGTGCGGTTTATGAGTAGATATCTGAGACTCATCTCAAGTTAACACGAGCTTTGAGTCATACATTTCTGTTTATAACATCAGTTCTGCTTTAGCGGTCCGATGTTATAGAGCTCTTTAAAAATACATTAAAATAATAAAAAATCTTTTATTACCTTACATAAGACAAAAAAAGTTATAATACTTTTTAATAAAATAGACGGTATTTTTTCGAGAAAATCACGCTTGAAATAAATTTTATTTATATATTTTATTTGTACTTCTTAAACAGCTTCGAAGTGATACGTAGCCATAAATGTGTAACAGTTACATTTTTTATGCCTTAACAATGTATAGTTCGAAATGGTTTCGAAATATCTATCGACATGGTTTGTTTCTAACATAAGCTAAATAGTCTGACAAAATATACACATGCTTACGCAAAATTCTATTTAGATAAATTCTATTTAGATAGCTTTTACATTTTTAAATTTTACCAACTGCGTATTGCCTATATTTGATCAACTTTTTCACAAATGTTCTTGTACAAATGTTCAAGTAAAGCAAAAAAAAAATGGAAATTACAACAATCGCAATGACAACGAATACTGCTGCAGCAGCAACAAAAGCAGCAAAAATAATTGAAGCGGAAAGCTGTCATCATAATAGCTGAGGTGTGTCACCAAAGACAAACGAAAAACCAAACCAGCCGCGAATTACCACGCTGCCAACTAAAATAATTGCTGCAACAACAACTGCGATTAATACTTTTTTAAAATTTTAAAATTGATTGAAAAAGATTGGCGGGAAGGAAAAAATTAAACACGCACTTAAACACACATCCACCGACTTTCGCAAACACTTGCATATTTTCACGCATACCTGCGCAGAGCTTTTGCTCAGCAATTGCAAGCGTTGTTGGCATTGCAAAACTTTGACGGCATTGTATGCATTGCTGTTGTTGTCATTGGTTATGACTTGTGGCCACCGACACATATTTGCTGTATGCTTTGTTGTTGTTGTGGTCGTGTGCGTTGTTTTTGCTGTAGTTTGATGGCTCTCTTGTTGCACATTCGTTTTTCTGCTGCAACGGCAGCAACTCATCAAATCGAATATGTACTTTTAACAGGTCTTAAAGTTAGATAGATTTTTAAAATCGCTTTTTTTATTAAAAAAATGTTAAGTTTTTGTGCTGCCGTTTTCATTGAATTTTTTTGCAATTTGAATTTATTTTGCAATGTTTAAATTTTTCCCCTATATCGTTCGACTACCAACCCAGCTTAAAGAATTATTGGCTTGCATGCTTGCTGGTGTGAGTGCGTGTGCGCATATTCAAGTGTATGCCACACTCTCTCTTTCTCTTATTTTTCCCACATGCACGTGTGTGTGAGCGCCACGTGAAAATGTTGTAATTTCATTACCGCAAAGGCTTAAGCGTGGCATGCCTGTTGTTGTGGCATTAAAAAGGATTATCAGGCGATATCGTGCTTTTTCCAGCCAGCTCTTTTTATTTATTTATGCATGTACATATATCAGGGCAGCTTTAAAGTTATTTTCAATTTGTCTCACTACTCTGGCAGCGCTGCTCTAGTGCTGGAAAAAATATATATATGCAGATAGTACCAGCATATATCAGAGCCAGAGCATATACCGCAGCGTCAGGCGCGCAATTTTTTATATTTTCAAAATTAATTACTCTTCAGCTGATGTGCAAATATATTTGTAGTTGTGTTTTAAGAGTAAACTTAATTTGCACTTCAAAATTTTTTTTACAAAGCTGCTGTAACTTACTGTTACAAATTCCGTGCATCCATCTTTCAGTCAATAGGTAGACATAGGACATTCATGTAGACTTCGATTCGGTATATAGAGCTGCAATCAATTCGAACCAATTCGGCGATTATAGAACAGTCAATTGCTCTAAAAATGTGTTTTCAATTACGGGATGTTCGGACTATCGGGAAATATAAAATATACCTTTATGCTGTACATGGAGAAGGTAGAAATGGTGTTTGAGATTGCATGCCAATGTCAGGCAGGGAGAGGCCTCTATATGTGATATGGAAACTTTCTGATTCAAAATTTTAAAATTTTTGTCGCTAGAAATTAAGCATTCTGTAGGAACTAACTTTATTGTGTTTAAAGACTTCGCACAAACTTTAAAGAATTATATTTGGAATAATGGGCTAGATTAGAGGAAACGGTAATAATTCCTTCAGTTCATAGTGGAAGCATACAATTGAACTCGGGACAGAATATTATAAAATAGTCGTTGACGTAACTTAAAAAATAAGTGATAGATAACACTCCAGTTTGGAAAACCGGCCTGGAACTATTTCTAATAGTTACTCAGCGCCTAAATGTATACAAGATCGTTGAAGTTGGCATACAAAGAGAATAAATAACAAATTATTCATTTAATGTATATTTTCTATTTCAGCTCACAAAATACAAAATTTATAACAAATAATAAAAATTATAAAAAGTAATCTAAAGCATAAAATACAACTAGAATAAAAAATCAATTCTAAAGCAGAACAAATAAAGAGTAAACAATCACTTGGTCATAAATATATTGAGAAATTGCATAGGAAAATTCATTTTATTGATGCTAGCATATAAAATAAATATTTTCCATATATGATTGCAGTAAAGGCAATAACAAAATTTTAAACAGGTAAAACATAAACTAACGACAACATTTTCTCTGTCCCCCTTCTCCAACCCACAATCCTATATCCACTATCCCGACTGAAAAACAACAACGCACAACAACTACGACTACTTTATGCTGCTGCAACAACAACCAAAACTAATGTCAAATTATTAACGCTCGACAACAACACAACTTTTTGACAACTACGCACAATTTTTTGGAATTGACCATGGCTTCTCTGCAAATATGTCAACCACTACGGTCGTGACATATGCAACAACAACAACACTACTATTATACAAAAAACATCGCTTACCATTGCCAACAACAAAATTATAATCATCAACAACAACTTTTCGACACAACGCCATGCTGTTGCTATGCCAACAATGATGATGACATCGTATCTATTGACACATCTGATAATATCCGATGATTTTCGGCTTACGAAAATGTCACTAACGAATGACTGAACATTTTTTATCATAAATGAAAAAATTTTCGAATCCTGAAAATAACGATAAACCAATTAATGTCATATGTCACACTTTTTACGCCCGTTCTACTACAATTTAAATAAAAATCAACTACAACAAATTTTTACTCGCTTCGCCGCTTTCGTTTGATATGCCCATTTATGACCTACTGGAATTTTTGGGTTTGGAACAAACTTTCCTACTGTCACCGCTGCTGTCCACTATTATTAATGCCGTTTCCCCACGCATACTAAAGCATTTCCCACACAACTCAGATTGGTCGGCATGTCAATTTCGGAAATTGTAATACCGTAAAATGCAACGCTGGCATTAACAGCGGTCGAGCGCACGCAGAGAAAACAAGAGAGAAAAGGGGTAAATTATAACAGTCGACAGCTCAAATTGACATTTAACGAAGCGTTGAGGGAAAAAGAAGCTATTGAAAGAGCGTATTTGGCAGGCAAAAAAGCGAGCAAGAGTAAAAAGTAGCGGAAGCAAGTCAAGCGACGCAACTCAAACAAAAATAAATAATGCATTTATTGCCCAAAAGTGTGCTAACAAAAGAGTAAGTTTAGCAGCGGATAGACAAAAAAAAATTAAGAAGGAGCAAAAGAGAGTAAAAGAGTTGCCTATAACATTGAGCGTTTTTTCGTTGTTGTCCACGTCGTCATTACTGTCAAGTCCTTCAAGTCAAAAAGCCCTCAGACAGAAATTCTCGAGGCTGTCGTTGTCCTTGTCACCAACTTCTTCGCCAACGTCATCATCATCCGTTTTGTTGTTGTCGTTGTTCACTTAAAATAATGGGGCTGCAAATGGCAGCATTGCCAGCAGCCAGTTTTGTTGCAGCTACCCTCATAGTATTGCTTATCTGGACGCCTGACGTTATAAATGCAGTCCGTGAGTACAAAACAAGAATATACTTATAAATGTTATATACACTCGAATTTTCCGTTAATATATTTAAGAATTTGTATAGCAAAGCCAATAAGGCTTTTCAGTTAAGGTAAAATTAAACAAAGCATACTTCAAGGTAATTTTTTTAGATATATACAGATTTTCTATACCTTAGCTTATTAAAAATACAATTATTTTTATATATATTAAGTCTTTAAGTAAAAAGGTGAGGCATGTTTTTGGACAAAGAGTACCCTTTATATACTCAAGTCATATCGTAAGTCTCAGGTATATTTTAGGGCGAGCTCACGATGTGAACTCTTTACTTTTTGTCTGTATGTATTATGTGTTTAGACTGTAGAGCCCAAGAAAAGCAAAGCTGCAAACTCTTTAAAGTTACTAGAAGACAATTCTTTAGGTTATTAAAAGAAGCTTTGAAGATAATCTGAACCATCAAAAGGGCTCTAAGGTGATGTAGTCTAAAATATTAAGTATTGCTTCTTTAAAATTGGTGGTTTGATGTGTAAGGTGTCCTTGTTTTTAGGCAGCTTAGAAAGGATTAAAATTGAAGCTCAAGTACAAACATTTTGCACATAAAACGAAGTCAATAGAAAAAGTGTTCAACGTCGCTCTAACAAGGTTTTCAGCTACTAAACGCAAGAGATTGGTTTTGGTCTGTAGATTCGATTTTCTTGCAATAAATGCAAAAATTTAACAACTTATTTCCGCTGAAACGCTCCGTCCTTGCATGCATATGCCAACAGTTGCAAAGAAATCGCTTCTCAGCATAAGAAGTACGATGTGAAAAGAAAAGGATAATTACTACATATAACAGAATGAAAAGAAAAGCGTCAACCTGAGAGCTCAGCAGCGCGTGAAATTGAATTTGTCCTAATTTAAGCATAAATTTTTATTATTTTAAGCGCTACAACCGAAAAAGTTAACTTGAGGGTGCAGTAGAAATAGTTCTGCTTCAAAAAAGAAAATCCGTTGTCAAGTTGAAAATCCCCCAAAAATATGTAAAACTTTGCCGCACCGCATTGTGCAATGAGTGTGAAAAGACTTGCCTGCCTCCACGCCATTGCAACCTTTAAAGTTGCGCTGCTGCTTAGCATATTTTTCAACCAGATCAGCGTTGGCTGTGTTTTTCTCCCGAAAAACCAAAAAAGAAATAACTTCGCACTTTATTTTCACTTATTAAGATGAACTTTGCATTATGCTGTGCGCCTAAAGGCATGCTCTAAAACCCAAGCGTCGAGCTGTGGAGTAGGCTACAATGTTTCGCTTCACTGGCCCGCTCCCACTTCTATTAAACGCCTTATAGTGTGCTAAGAGAAGTTTTTCTTGTGACACAACGTATTATAATGCTCCCTAGAGCGGAATTGGTATGAAAAAATAATAACATGTTGCGCGTTGGAGGGGGAGCCTCAGTTTTCGTTGTAGTTCATATGGGCGGCAGTCAATTTGGTGTTGTTGCTGTTGTGCTGCTGCTGCTGAAGTTGCTTTTAATGCTGTTGTGAGAAAAATGAAATCTAATGGAAAATCTTGTAAAGTGCAAAAAATTCCCAAGGTAATTGTTTATACTTGATCCTGCTTCGACGTGTGTACGCTTTCAGTTGTTGTATTACTGATATTGCGTGTATGTGTGCGTATATGTGTGCAGTAGTAACTTGAATACTATGATACATCCGCCATCACAAACAACAGGGAAACAGTAGCTCCATATAATAAAGCAAGTTTACTTACCCACACTTTTATACAGGTACGACGGTATGAGTGCGTGTGTTTGCGTATGCACAGAAAACCACCTTTCTTCATAGCCTACATGATAGTACAGTGTTGTGTGTGTGTGTGTAGTCTCAACATCTTAACTTAAATTGAGATAAGCAGCCTTGGGTTGAGCTAACTTACAACTACTCATATACATATATGTACCTCTATTTAAAAGTTTTTCACGGTAACTAAATTTACTTGCTTTACTTTACGCTTGAGCATGTTGAAAAGTGATGGAAAAATACCGTGCTTACTTTTTAGAGCAGTACAAAAGTTATGAAGAAACTTACAGTTTGCTACTAAGTATTTAATTTATGTCCTTGTTTAATATGTATTATAGTGTCCCCTAAAAATTTTAACTTTTCTTGACGAAGAAATTTAAATTTATAATAGGCCCATTAAGGATCTGATTTAAAATCGAAACAACGTAAATCGTGTGAATGTGAAATAGTGATAGATTGAATAATAAAGTGAATGATTTAGAATTTTCATTAGAAATCGACAAGCAAGCAACTAAGCGTCACCAGTTTACGGTTATGTGGAAAGTGGACTCCTCTTTCAATTCCATATCAACAAAAAATTGGCATTATTTGTTCAGCAAAACGAATTAAATACCGTTCAGCTGTATGAATTGTTGTATAGCTCCAGCCGATGGCATATAAATATAAATATCCTTTGAAATCGATGAAAACGAAGTTTTATTTTATAGTATTTCATTTTTACCCCAAGTTTAATATATCCACTAATAGAGCAATAAAATCGAAACTTTTTATATACTTTCCTAAAGAATTTTTTACTGCAGATTGCAATTGTGTCCATAGTTTTTTTTGTTTATTATAAGAGCGTTTTGGAGGGTATTAATGCTTTTCGCTACAGAACGTTTTCCATGTTTTATCACTTATATTTTTTTCTGGAGCAGGCTGCATGCAATACGAAAATTTCATGAGCAGTATTCCCACAATTTTAAGAGAGGGTTCTACATATATTCCCAAAAAATTATGAATGTTGCACACGATTTGCTCTAATTCCTGGAAGGCAGTGTTAAAACCTTATGAAACATTTTGTTGTCGATAAGAAATCATTGAGTTATCTTAAGTATAAATTATTGTGTGTTTTCGGTTTTTATGCTCTCAAATCCATTTCCATACTTGTCTTTTACTTAAGAATATAAGAGCCGTTTGCTACTTCATTTCTTTTGATTTTGAAATCTGTTAGCTGCTTAATTATTTCTGACCACAGCTTTTCCAAAATGTATGAAATTACCTCGCCGATTAGGCCTTAACTTTCCGATTTCCAATTAATACCACCTCAAAACTAAAATTAATTTGAAATTTAGAATTTTTCTGCTGCTTCTTTTTGCACGTGTCTGTTCAACTATGCCGGTTGTCTCGGCCGCGCTCTAAATCAGAACTTCTAATTTGAAAAGTTTTTACAGTAGCAACAGCAACAGCAGCTGCAGTAGCTAAAGCGAAGCTGTGTGCAGCAGCAGCAGCCTGCCCGACCGACAACAACACCGCAACACTGGCCACATTATGCGCAAATATAAATTTTCTGCCATAATTAACATATAGCAAAAGTTTCGTAAGCTTCATGCCTCATAATCAGCTCAGCCCTGCTACCTTCGCATAGGCACACACACATATGCATACGAGTAAGTGTGTCTAATTGCGAGCGTATGCGTGCTACGCTTAACTACTTTTGTATGCAGCTTAAAAAAAGCAATCTCAAAAGTTAAAAGTTTTTGTAGTTTCATTTTTCTAGTGTTTTTAATATTTCGGTGCGCGCCCAGCAAAATGTTGAAATTTCAATTTTACAATTCCCCCAATGCGTTTATGTGAGAGGCTGCGTCTAATTGTACTTTTTACTCTTTTTTTTTTGCCAGTCATGCCCTAAAAAGCACACACAGATACTTATGTGCATATGTGTGTTTGAGTATGTAATTTTGGTAAGCAGGCAGTTTCATTTACAGATGAATCTTTTTTTTTGCTAGTTAGCATTCAAAATATAGCAGTTGCACTGCAGGCAATGAAAAATGTTATGACCCAGAACCCAACATAATCTCTATTTCAAGCAAAAATTCGTTCCCTACAATATATGTTAGAATGTTAATCATAAACGTTTCAAAGATTTGTTCCTCTTTTCCTAGAGAACAAGAAACCAGAAACCAATCAATGTTGGTTACAATCAAAAATCAAGGTTTCAACATAGCTGCTAGAAAAGAAACTACTTTTGAAGCCCTTTTTGAATTTTATGTGCGTTTCATTATAGCCACAAAACATACTTTATAAACTTTACTTGAAATTGTGGCGTCAATCTTTAGATTCAGCTGAAAGTGTGACCTTGACAAGGAACGTAGCCCGTCTAGGTGCATCCTGCCCCGAAAATTGCAAATTTTACATATTTCCGTTGCGCCTAAAGGCATGCAACTAAAATGATATTTCATGTCTTACGGTAATACTCATAATTTCTGCGCTCTACCTTAAGCATTTGTCAAGCGGCATGGACTTAAGTAGACACCATTACAAACATAAACTGTGCATACTAATCTCTGTTGCATTTCACTTGGCTGCCGGTCATTGTTAGCACGGAAGTTCTTCTGCATCATACATAAAATTTTTAATAAATTGTAGTTAGTGTCGGCTTTACTTCGTCGCACTGTGTGGGTGCATATACATATGTATGAATGCGCGTGTTTGTGTGTGTGCGCGAAGGCTCACATGCTCACATGCTTACGTGTAAAGTTTTCAGTCTTACCACAGCAATCTCTAAGGGGTCAGCACTACACCATGTTACAGCTATCGCTGCCGTAATGTGTTGACGTTTATGCCTGCCCCTGTCTGCTTGCCTTATGCCACCACTCAATTTGCCACACGCGCCGGCATACTCAAGGTTGTTTCTTAAAGTAGACCACTTAAGTTTGTGGTTATTTATTCCGAAAAAAAGTAGCAAGCATGAAAGCGAAAATTTGTCTTCTTTCATTTTTTTTCTTGTAAACTTGCACTTACACTTTCCTCTTCTACGCATTTCCACATGGAAATGTAAAGTAATAAAATAAAATGAACTCGCTCTCATCTCACACACTAATTTATGGCTATTTTGCTAGTGTTAGTTATTTGGATTTATGGCCTGTTTTTCTGCCCAACATAGTGTTGCCAAAGTTGTTGGCGCGATGCATTGCCTCGGCTAGAAAGTGAGATAAATTACTAGCATTAGTTATGTTAATAGAGCGTTGTTAGGCGGTGCGATGTGCGAATATGTGTTGTTGGCTGCTAAAATGTGGCATAATTTTCGGCTCTTTAAACTTTGCACTTTTTTAGTGCTTTTTGTTACTAAAATTTGTAGCAGATTTATATTAATTTTTGACGCCTGCAAATAGACAGAAGAAATATTCAGCGGTATATTTAGGTATGCCCAAAGGAAGGCAATATTGCACTTAACGTATATTCTTGCAGATTTATGATCTACTTTTACGAGGGAGTTGCCTTATTTTTATTAATATTTATGCATACCTAGTCCGATAGATCAATTGTCTAGTTTCTACTCCTAATAGTAGACAAAATTTCAGATAAAAGGCGACTTAAGTACAGAGATCAACACAAAATTTGCTATGCCTGAAAATAGACAATATTTAGAAACATTAATGCACCAAGGATCTTCTGCCTTTTTAAGTTCTTCCTTTCTTTTTCGTTTCTTTTGGATTCAATAACTTTTTTCAATAGATTACGTTACGGTATACATAGTAATTGTTGTTCACATATTTTGCGCTTCCAATTATTTTAGATGAAAAGTTGTAGAAAAGGAGGCAATGTTTGAAAGCAGGAAAGAAAAAAATTCTCAAATTTTGCCGCTTTCAAATGAGCATCTAATTACAATTATATTTTTAAATTTCAATTAACAGATGTTTCCAAATAATAACAATTTTGTAAATCCCACTGCTCTCTCTCTTTTCAAGTTTTCGAAATTGAATTTGTTCTATTTTGCATACAAACGTTTTCACGTCATAGCGAATGCATAATGAGACTGCTTACTTTGTTGTAAAATTTCATATTATATTTTCCAGTGGAAAAGAATCGGCATTCTTATAGATTTCCAAACTCTAGAAATTCTCTCTTCTCAGCTTTACTAGAAAAACTTTACTCTTATCGTCGTTCATTTTACACTCCAAAACAAACATCTTGCGCTAAAATTTCCTTACTTCTCATTCTTCACAACTTTTTTGTTATCTCTAGCAAATTTTCATAACTAACAACTTAAGTCTACTTTTGAAAGTGCGTAAAATAATTAGAAAAGTTAAGTGTGATTTCAGGATTTTATCAGCCAAAGAAGTACTTGCTTGCAACTGTAGTTGAAACACCCCTTAGAAATACACCTCTCTCCACCAAACTAAAGTGGTTTCGCTAAAGCAAATAGTATCAAAGCGCAATGAGGGCACACACCGAAAGGCAAAGAAATGTGTTAACCGGCGAAGAGCACCTGCAAACTTAAACTTTAACTCTTGCCTAATTCGTCAACTATATATACATATATATATCTACTTGTTGAAAATAGTTAATTGCTTACTTAGCACTTAAGTATAAAAAGTAAAAGCAGCATAAAAAGTAGAAAAGTTTAACTAAGGCACTGCAAACATTTCATATCCATGCAACTGAAAAAGTTGGAGCTTTTCAAGGAATAAGCGCAAAAGACAAGCGCTTAATTGAAACTAAAGGAAGTGCAAGTTTTTCTGGAAAAATAAAGAACTGCAGCAGAGCCACTAATTTATTAATTTAAAATTTTTTAGCCATTTGAAGTAGCGAGAAAAGAGTGAAATAGACCACACCTTTATAAAAAGAAGTCGCTTTATTTTCGTGACTGAACTACTTATTATCCACTCTTTTATACAGACTAGAAATCTACATTGATTCGCATTTTACGACTTTAAACTGGAGTCACTAAAAACAACCAGAGTTAGTATCCTGAGATTCGAACTATAATTCCAAAGTCCGATTCGACTGTATAAATCTATGCAATGCTTTTGAACTGTTTAATATAGTAACTGTCAATTACTAGCTATAAGCCATTGAAAATGTCTTAAAAATAAATTTAAATTTCGATACAAATAATTATTAAGTACCAAAAACATGAGATGAAATCTATAACTAAAGGCATACGACTCAAAAGTACAGTACTGAAATATAAATGCTATAGCCAATTATATAGGCTCAACTGCTCGTTTGAATAAGATTTTTGGCTTAGCTTTCTCGCACTTCCAACTTGTAGTGCCTTTTATTTAAAGCTGAAATCTATAGCCTATAAATTAATTTTATAGCCATGTCCGAATGCGATTGAAAAAACTGTTCAATACAATACTTTGAGCGTAAATATAAGCCTAAAGTTGTGCAACAGTTCTTTAAATGTAGTTTTCTAAATATACATACTTAGGTCTAGCATTCCCGATACAGATGCCAAAAGCATTTTATATGTTGTATTCTACCGAGAAATTGTTTGCAAGAATTCTATAGCTCTTCCATTGTTGACCCAAAAATATTGGTTGTGGCAATTGTTTTTTTGGCTTTTCATGCAACTTGCTCTTCGCCTCAGAGTCGCTGTGGCCTGTATTTGCTTGCAGTGGCACACAAATGTATTTGTACACGCCCTTCACATCTAACCGCCTGAACAAATAAACAATAAGGACGCTCCGGCAAGCGAAATTCGATTGCGCTGCGACAGAAAACCTGCGCGCTCGCCCAACACGTACACAAGCGTTTCGAGTGCACTCATCAGCTGTCCCACCTCTGCCGTGCGCTGAGTAACGGCAGTCTGTAGTGCCGCCTTCTGCCTGAAAAGTCAAAAGTGCGCGCAATCAGAGCGCCGCCCCGAGAGCTGCCGACCAGCCAGGCCAACGTTGCTGGCGCTTGAGGCCAGCAATTGTATTACCTTTTGGCCGCACCGATTAAATTAAAATTTATGTGAGTTGTTGAGCGCGTTGTTGCCATTGTTGTTGCTGCCACAGTGTTGTTGTATTGCCACGCTCAACTTTTATGCGCAACACCTAACTTTATGCTATATCGCTTTTTTGTGCTCCCTTACCTTACCCTGTGCCGGAGTGTGAGTGTTTGCGCGCGCACAGTGTTGCATTTTCTGCAACACAATTGCATAACTATAGGCGCAGTAAAAAGGGAAGAGCAAAAACAAAGCGCCTATTGCAACTGTACAACGGCAAACAATGCAAAAAGTTAATTGCCTTTTATATATTTTTCTGTGCCAATTGAGGCGCCATCACACACACCCACAGGCTTTTGAACACTTGCACTTACAAAATGTCCACGGCATATACATACATATGTTTGTATGTATGTGGTTGTGTGCATTTACTAGTGCGACGCACTGTGGTTCAAAGTGTGACAAAATAACTTTTAATAAAGTGTTTATAATGATAAATCGGAACTAATACATCAGCTGGCAGGCGTAAGTTCGCTTTTCCAAAGATTATGAACATTCTTAGACAAACGAGCTGCCTTGGACAGAGTGCGAACCAGCTGGCTGTGCAGTTTCCTGAAAAGTAGCTTAGTTTGCGGAGAATTCCTAGCATTTGATTGAATTTTCGAAAGATTTTTCTTTCAAACAACAAAATGGCAATCGAGATGGCAGACTTTCCGCTGGCCTTTTTTCTTTATACGGCCGCACTCCAGCAATTTTTGAAGTGATAACTTTTTATGGGAGGGTAAACCGCTTCGTAACGTAACGCGTTACGGTGCCAGTCTGTCTGGCTTCCCTCTCTCTCACGCATACGGCAGCGGTACGCGGGCCCCTCCTCTCTCACTCTAACCCACAGCGCTTAGCTGTTTTTCGCATATGTACATATGTATGTATATTGAAGTTCCTTTTGTTCGTTTATGGCAGAGCAGAGCCAAAGAATTTTTTGTCTTTCATATGAAAACAACAACAACACAGAATCAAACAGCAGCGCTGTCGGGAATATCGTCTAGCCGAGCGCTGCTCTGATTCTTCGTATACTTTGTTGGCTGAGCTGCCGACATGCAGAAGAAGAGCACATGCACACGACTTTCATAACACCATGCAAAATACGAAAATCAGCCGCAAAAAATGCTCGTTCGGTTCATTTGAGTACGAAAACCGAACGAACCAAGCCATTGAGTCGTGCGATCAGGGGTGCAAACTCAGTCAAAGCCAATTCTCTCAAATGCTTAAAAAATTCTCCCATGGGAATTGGCACTTCAGCCACATTTTCATTCAAAATAATGGTAGTAATGTGAAACGTGGCTTAAAAATGATGATACTAAAATTATTCCATCTTTTAATCGTATTGTGCAATCGAAGCGTCAAAATATAAGAGCAGGAGGCGTTGCAATTTATCAGAATGTTCATGATTGCATTAATATTGTTACTTCACATATGGAAGTACAAATTAATAATGCTACAAGCTTTAATACGGCTAAACAAAACGATCTTGGTGAAATGTGTATAGTGGAATGTCTCAATGAAGCAAAGCAACAAATTATTATTGTCAATATATATATATCTCCAAACCAAAGTATTTCAAGTATCATTCAATTTATTCATAAACAGCTTTTAATTTATACACTAGAAGGTTCTGCTTTACTTAATGAAAATTATCATAAAATTCCGTTAATTTTGACTGGAGATTTTAATGTTAATTTTGCTGCTGATCGAGCTAAAAATTTAGTATCGTTTCTACAATCCAAACTACAATTGAAAATGATTAATAAGCCAGAAGAAGCTACAACAAGTCATGGAACTGTACTTGATGCAGTCTTTGCAAGATTTTTAGATGACATACAATGTAAAAATTTCGTTGCTTATTATAGCTACCATAAGCCAATTGTTACTTTTATAGGATTGAATAATGATACTAATAATATACTTACACAAAATTCTAATGTACATATTGAAGAATTGTAACTGAGAATTAAATATATTTTATAATCAATAAAAGGTTTTATTGATGAATAACCTTTCCTCACATTATCATGTTGACATGCATGAAATTTACGTAATAACCTAAGCTTTTCTCAAGTTAAAAAATTTCAATATTAAATAGTTTAACTTGGATTAGTTTAAGTTATCACTTCTGTCGAGCGTCCCGAGACGCACACATTTTTTTTTACGATCAAAAGTTTCCTTTTCCATTTATTTTTGGCATAGAATTAAATATTACGAAGCTGCTCAGTTACACTCGATTGAGAGAAGAACTATTCAACTTAAAGCATATATTTAAATGAACTGTTAAAAACTTCAAAAAACTCAAGTTTTTATGATTATTATATAAAATGTGAGGAAATTTTTAGTAATACTGTGATTTGAGCAAAACAATTTTACGAATTGAGGCGCAATGAGAATGAAAATATGTTATTTCTTGTATTTATGGTATATTGTAGGTGGCCATATTTGTAAAATATTCTTCCATTTTTGTATCTATGAGTCTTTTAAGACTTCTGATTCCTTATGGTTTTTCCCCATCATTTAATGGTAGCTCAGCCACTGTGCAAGGTATGTAGTTAGAATGGGGCCTTCATAATGCATAAGCCCAGCGGCAGGCACCGCGAACTGTTTTTGCATACTTTTAGGTGTTACATTGAAAAACGCATACCGGGTAAAAAATTTATTTATTGCACTCTGTTTAACATGGCCACATGCATGCCATTCTAATTGTTGCTGCATGCCCGACGGCTAGAGTGGCAGAGGAAGGGCATCTAAGCGTCTGTAGTTTATGAAGAAAACTGTTTGTGTGCAATTGTCGTACTTTTTTCGCATGCGCTTTTTATTACTTGATAAGTGTTTTCTCTGACATTGAATACAAATTGCTTCGGCTTCTGCTTCTGCTTAGCTAAATATGTCGAATATAGCTTTTTGAAGCTCTGCGATATTAGCATAATCACAGCAGCTCGCCTTATTTAGTATCAAGCTGATGGTTCTACGATTTCGTTCTAGGAATTAGCCATTATTAGAAATTTTTTTACTCCCTAGTATTGTCCATATACTTATTTGTCTGCTTGTATGTCGACAAAAAATCGACAATTTTTTAGTTATCCAGTTGAATTTTTGTGTGCTGATAAAATTTAATATATAACTATTCAAGTTATAGTCTAAAGAAATTTACTGGATTATTCGTCATAAAATATATTTTTCCGTTGCTTGAAAGCTGTTTCTCATCATTCAATCCTCGAAATATGCTGCTCAGCTACATATATGCTGTTGTGCTGTTTATCGTATGCGCAAATGGGCGTGTGCCGCCCATGCTCTTTGCCCTCTGCTTTAAGTTCAAAATGCATTTATTTAAGTCAAACATGCTAAAACGGAGTTATAAATGACGTCGAGTCGCATTCTATTTGCTTTTGTGAGTGTTTGTAAAAGCAAATGTATGAGCTTTCCATGCACAATACAGCAGCCATACAATGCAAACTCACACATACGCACAGCACACACGAGCACTACATACACACACAAAGAAATAAAGCGCACAATTTTACTCCTTTGTTTATTTATTGAGCTACGAACCAAACTCGACCACCCACAATAAAAATCACCTTTCTCTCATACGCCTCTGCCTGCTGGCTCCCATCTTCCTCTTATAGAACCATCACCCCTCCTCCACTAATCCCAACTCTGAAGCAGTAAAACAGCAGCAAACCGCACTGATGTTTGCTTGTTTTACCGATAACTGTGCTTGCGTGTGTGTGTGTGTGTGACTGGTGTTGCGGTGTGGTGTGGGTGGGAGTTTTGTAGTTCTGTGAAGTTTTATGAACAATCGTTGCGTGCAAAATGTATGGCCGATATAATCAATCAAATTGTTAACTAACGAAGCCATTGAATTTCATTTCTTTTGCCAACAGTGTTGCTTTACTTTTTTGCTCTAGTTCTGTGTTTTTTGTTGTAATTTTTTCTGTTTGTGAGTGCACAATAAAAATCAGGCTTTGTGCTGCAAACTGTGCGAACTAATGTGAGGAAAATTCCAACGTTCGATATGGAATACCTTTTTTGAAAACAGTCAGGCAACTTTGATTGGCACAATCTGGCCCTTTTCTAAAATACACTTTGATGGTGACTGCTCATATGGGACAGTGTAAAATATAGAAAATTCTGAAGCTGTTTGAAACATTGCTTAATGTTTACTGAGCAGTGTTATATTGAGGTCAAAGCCGCATCGGAATCGATATACCTACTAAATACAGAAATAACCAAAATCTGAAATACAATTTTTATTTCAATCATTTCTCTAAATCGTTAGTTGTGAAGTATACAAACCTGCAGATTTAAAGTATAGGGGGCATCCCCTGAGTGTTGGTTTAAACGGAAAAAAAAAAAAAAAAATTCGCCAAGAATTGCGAAAGAGATGCCTATTAAGTGAAAAGCTTAAGAATTATTGGCAGCAACGAGCAGCTTTACCCAAGAGGTATAACTTCGTTAGTATTTATTATACTTCTGTGCTTCTTTATATATTCCGCCTCAGCTTTTCTATGTCATTCGCCTGTTAATCATCTGCATTCCTTTTTCGAACCTCAAAAATCTTACACTGTTACTTAACTCGATTTTCGCTGCTTAGCCTTTTTAATGGCGTTCACGAACCAAGCTCATTAGTTGAGGGTTAAATGTTAAAGGAGTAGTCGTTAAATTCAGATGCTCACACCTCATTTGCTTTACTCTGCTCTGATTCGCGCTTCAAGATTTTTCTTTATAGCAAAAAATTTATATGAAAACTGTCTGCTACTTCTTTTTTGTTTCTCACATCCTCATACATAGCTATATGTGTTTTGGTATAGCTACACTTTATATGTGCGTGTATTTTGCTGGCTGACACTAGCTACAACTTCTTTTAAAATAAATCTTTTAAGCCACTTAAATTTCTACTTAAGCGTGTCTAAGTGCATGCAATATATATCTCTTGCTGTTGCCAGCCTGCCACCATACTCCGCCCTACTCACCGCACTCAACCTTTTAGAACTCAAATAGAAAATAAATACTTTTTTACTACGTGCGCTAGAAAAAAGGATCCGTTGGCACTTTCAACCGCCACCTTCATTTAAGATGACGCTGGGTAAAAGAAGAACCTAAACCAGAGAAAGTAGTGCTAGTGCAAGTAAACGTACTTAAAACTATATCAACAAATATTTTTTAATGTCAGCAATGAAGCGCACTCACCACATACACACATACACTGCAACACACTAACTCATGTACGCCTCTATGTGTATGCTAGACTACTTTAAAGGGCGGCAAGGCATGTCATTCAATTCTAAAACAAGCAAAATGCACGAGTTGCAGTAAAATAGCGGGCACAAAATGAAAACTAGCTCAACTTGTTAGTATGTGTGCTCGTGTGTATGTATACGTGTGTAGGTAGCACTAAAAGCGCACTCAATGCAAAAGCAGCGCGATCATATAGTTGCGCTTGTAGTGGTTAAGAAAAAGTATAGTGTTGCTATAAAAGAGTGCAAGCTACAGTCGCTACATCTATACAAATATACAGCTACTTTCATTCGCTTATTGACATATACACATAAATACATACGCAATCAGTGCAAAGGCGCTCAACTGAAATACCCAAGTGACACTTCAATATAAACAAACTTCGTCATGCACACATTAATACACATCTACAGCTTATTGCAAAATAATAGCAGTGCAGGTAGCTGATTGCACGGTTATTCGCCTTGAAATAAAATTCATTTGCCTTTAAGTTTCGATTCGAAAACAACCGAATATCTCGATTTCGACTAACATTCCCAAGCTGTAATTAAATTTATTATCCTTGAAAAGATTATGGCTATTTTAAATGTTTTCCAATAAAATTGTGAAATTGTGAAATCAAATAGAAAAGTTCGAATGAAATAAGCTGAATTAAAAATGAAGATTTCTCATGTGTGTCAATCTCTCTCTCTAAAACATACACATACACGAACACTAGAGTGTAGCAATCCAGATGTTGATAATTCGATTCGAAATCAATTTGCTCCAAGTTATTTCAGGTACACTCGACTGATTGTTGACGTATTCCAAAATTCACGATTTAAACTGTGGTAGCCACCTTTCCTATTTCGTAGTGTAATATTTCCGAAATTATTGCTTATAAGTCAGTAATATTTATTGGTATTCTAGTAGTTTAAGTATTAAGTGAACAAATTCGAAAGATTGATGGCTTACATATGACACTACTTTTCTTTTTAATTGCCCTTTTAATGGTACAAACATACATAAGTGAATCTAGATTCCAGAAGGTGCTACAATATTTTTTATATTTTATATTTGGTAGTCGAAAATCAAGGGTGCGTATTTGAATCACGTGAAGATTTGAAAGAAATTTGCATTTCAGAACGTTTGTTTAGTTATCTGATAAGACTAATTGTGAGTATCTTTAGTGTTTGCTATTTTACCGAAAGATTTCCCAACTTATTCAAAGAAAGTTTATTTATAAAAAATGTTTATAAAATAGAAAGTTGTACACCTTATCAGACGAAGAGAAATAGCTTGCAGGGCCTTTAGTTCTCATTATGCAAGTTACTTTCTGACCTCTGCTTTCTGTAAATTTTTTTCGCTCCCCCCTCATTTCATCATGTATAAAGAAAAGCACACAAATTACTCTGAAACAAAAAGCATTCATCCAGTATACTAAGCAAACTAAAGACATCACTTATTTTTATCTGCCGTATCATTCCTGACAAAGATAAATATTTGTTAATAACAATAAATGTGCACACCCATACTCACAGCCCGTGTTGGCTTTCTTATGAGCGCGGTCAGGTAGTTAAACCGCGTTGTATCTACATGTCGCCTCTCAAGTACCACTCAGAGATACGCTCCTCCC
Source organism: Neria commutata (assembly GCA_963457695.1). Classification (NCBI taxonomy): domain Eukaryota; kingdom Metazoa; phylum Arthropoda; class Insecta; order Diptera; family Micropezidae; genus Neria; species Neria commutata. Next base: position 43,232,157 of record OY735246.1, read on the forward strand.
CACAAGCACACAGATGCATAAAGAGCGCAGCATAATGACACTTTATTTTTATTACGCTGTCCCTTGGTTTGTCGCCAGCCATGGCTGTTGCCGCTTCGGGGTCCGAACAAAAAATGAGCCATCAAGTGCTGAAACAACAAGCGCGGCACGAGGCTCGGACATCGGACGGATGTGGTGTCGCATATATCTTAGCCGCGTTGCTGTGTATCGCATAAATATCTTAATAGTTTTGTTGAAGGCAATTACTTTGATAAAGTTCTTTATTTTGTTGTTGTCGTTGTTGTTGTACTTATGTTGTGTGTATGCCGCGTGACAAGCAAGAGGCGCATCACGGCGCTGATGTGCAGGACGCGCGGGGACCCTTGGCACGGGCACAACCGCAGTCGCAACTGTTGGCCACTCGACGTGGTCGCACACCCTCTCAAGTACACACACACACACTCCGTTTGGCCCATAATTACGCGCTCATAATGTCCCTGAGTTATGCCAGTTGATAGCGGCGCAGGAGCAGAACAACAACAGCGGCCCAGGGCTGGTGCGGCACTCCACTTAAATATGTATGTATGTGTGCTGCGGCACAGCTGGGCGGTTGTATGTGGACAACACGCAGAGTGCGGGGAGAAGAAGCAATTGTTGGCCAGCCAGCGTCATATCATAAAGAAGAGGCGCCATATTTTTAATGCATTTTTTTCCAAGTGGCTTTTTTGTGCTCCCTACTTCAGCGCAAATTTATGCCATAAAGAGTGCAGATAAGTGTAGGCAATTTTTTAGATTTTTAAAGAGACCTTTGCTCAAAGTTAAGCACTCATTATTTCTTCGAGTTAAATAACGAAATTAAAATTAATTTAATTACTAATAAGCAGAAAAGAATCTCTATTTTCTAACTGACGGACGAAATTCCCAAAAGTGTGTGAAGTAACAAATTGTATAAACTACTTACGTAACATTTAAATTCAAAGTTTTATAAGTAATCTTCACCAAAAATGTTATACAAAGCTCATCATCATTACTTTGAAAATGTATAAATATAGTCGTGTTCTTTTTGATATTTTGACTACAAAATCTTTGATTAATTATTGCTGATTTTCGGAAAGTGAACTGAGGTGAAAGTCTTCGGAATTAAACTAAGTTAGCTAGTGTAATATATTGCTATAGCCTATATTTCTGACCACTTAGTGATTGCATATATGAAATGAAATTTTTTAGTAGAAGAATCAAGTTTCTATAAGTTGTCTGACAGCTTATATAAGCTTGCATATTTAACTATATTTTAAATTTATTAAGCTTTTTCCGGCAGCTTCCTAGCACTTTCTTTATTGACATTAGTTCTTTGGGGCCTTATCTTATATACCTGATCTTTCTGTATGGCAACAGAAAAAGCGCACTGTCGCAATTTATGGCACGCACTCAATGCCAGCACCGGCGAAATTAATTAAAAATGGCGCTTTCTGTGCCAAACTAGCGAGCGGTTTTGTTTTTCTTTGTTAGCCGCCTGAATGCGAGCAATTTTTGGTAGCACTCACTGCAGTTCTTGCAAGTGCTATCTGCATGTGAAAATGTCGCTCGGAGTTTGCACTTTTTCCAAATGGCCTTGGCTCTCGTCATACATGCACTGCTTTCCTCGTGTGTGTTTTGCAGCATTTTAGGCGCAAACTTGGCGAATTTCCTTAACAGCGCGCTGCCACAAGGATATGTTGCACTCTTTTATACTGCATGAAAAATGTGTTGCATACTTTCAGGCCATGTGCGAAATATGCACTTTGACCTCATTACCGCAGTTTGCTTTGCTCTCTATCTCTTGGCTTTGCCTTTTTTGTTGGGCTGTGCAAAAAATATGCCATGCTAAAAGTAAAAATGAAATATGCTTCATTAAATTTTCATTTCATTTCTATAGTGGAAAATTCCCAGAAAAGCGCTTAACAATCTTTGTCTAGAACTAGTTAAAAGTTTTTAATGCATTCTCATGGCAACACTTTCATTTCTTCGGCACTTATTGTACACTTTTCTGATTATGTTGTTTAAAAGTTGCCGCAGTTATGATTAATTAATGCGCTAAAAGCTTCTGTGGGTGTGTGCCTGTCTCAGAAATGAGACACTCCCTACTTCCTGAGGCAGGGGTGATTTCAGTACGCGCACACATGAATACAGTGAAACCTACTTAAAGGGGTCACACATGAAGTTGCAAGAATTTGTCAATAATGGTTCTTTTGAATTTGAAGATACTCCATTTTATTTCTATAAGTGCCAATAGTTTGTTTTATCATTACGTAATGAACGATTACGAAAATATGCAAATACATATATAAAATAATTCTACCGAAAAGTAAGCCTGAAACTATGCAATCATTTTCATGTATAAGCAGAACTGGGAAGTAATTCAAGGCGGTGTAAATTCAATCGTTATCATTACTTCCCCAGCTCTGTTTTTATGTTATATGTCAAATATAGATGTCCGCATTCTGTTCGATCCTTATTCCTATTGTAGATGATCCTACTACTACAAAGCAGTTTCTCATATTCTCTCCCGTTTGCCTGGTCAAAGTTCGAAATCAAAGGAATGAAGAAGTTTAAGAAGAAATAGGTCCGTCTCTAGTAATCTCAACTCTACAGCCCTGCTTTGATGCCTCCTTTTTCAACCCCATGAAGCATGCATTTTTTGTCATTATAACTTATCTCATTACTCGCTTAAACGCCATTGCATTTCGTCTCTTACATCCCTTTGTCTACGAATTCATCTCTATACATTTTACAATAGACCACATTACTTGGCTTATCTAAATTTCATCAAAACGCCACTGTATTTTCGTTGTGTTTTGTGGCACCACCGCTACAAGCACATGGTAACTGCCAGCCAGTCCGCGTCACCTCGAGGTTATTGTCAGTTACCGCCCGTTGGCGGTGACGGTATTAAAGTTGCGAGGACCCGTACGCCGCTCAGGTTACATATTGGCGTGTTCGCTTGTAATAAAAGCAAAATTTTCCCATACAGACTGAAGTGCCATTTGGGGGTCGTCTGTGTTGTCGTCGAGTCGTCGGAATTATCGTGCGCTGCAAGTGCTTGATTGCACGTAGTAACTTAGTGTGTGCCTGTGTGCTTGTGTGAGTCGTATATATTTATGGCTAGCGCCTAATTGCAGGCAACAAGCTGGCAACAAAGCAGTCGCACGCATACTCGTCTGCGGTTGTGCCCACACGAAGGCAGCTAAAAAAATGGTTATAATAATTTCATTGGCTTTATAAATAAGCGCAAAAAGAGTAGTGTTGCCTACTTTAGGGCGCGCAATAAACTGAAAATGTGTGGCTCTCAAGGCATGAGGGTATGCGTGGGCAATCCTGCAAGGCAAACAAACATTTTATGTTTAGTAAATCAAAGTGCTGAAAAAACGAAAGCCAACAATTGCTATTTTGATGTCACATAAAAATGTCTAATAATAGATGGAAAAAGTAGAAGATAGCAGCAAAGTATGCTGTTAAAATAATTAATTACTTCGTTCTTAAATTATATTTTTCCTGAAAGAAGCGGGTAGTCGTTGATCGAAATAACTTTAAACGATTGAATATCATTTCAGCTCGCAGGGAAATTTTATATTTGTTGTTTGGGTTTAACTGTGTTTGTAGAAGCCAAGAGATTCAGAAATTTTTTCATATACATATATGTATAATTGGTGCTCTTTCTCTCATAACAAACTGTCAATTTTTACATAAATAGCAAAATAGTTAAAAAGGATTTGAATCTATTGATGATGATTAAAGCAAAAAAATAAGAAAAAAACCAACATTTTGAGAAGTTTCGCGGTTAAGCGCCGATGAGCAGCTTCACAAATAAACAATATGTAATTCCAATTTACATCCAGCATTGTTCTTGCACAAAGTTCGTGCTGGCCATCGAACTCGCCTCGACCATAGCTGAACATTCATGCGTCGATCAAGGGCGCTTCGCGAAACACTTTCAATCTTGCCCTCTTGTGATCGATCAGCGCGTGCGACCGCGCCACTTTTTCCCTTTTAAATTTTAATAGGAAATTATCATTCCTAATTTGAATTTCATTTAATTTTCCAACTCAAAGCGTACTCATCCTTTTGTACTAGTATGGAATAACATGAGAGTAATTACATACGTAGTATTTAGTTATCGGGATTGGAACATATCTCTTGGCGTAAGCGCACAATTTTGTTAAGAATATATTATAAAGTTGCTGCGATTTTTTGTGTATTTATTTTATTAGGATCTCCACCTCATTGCGCCTTAATTCGATTCGAGTAAGTACTTTGTTTTCAGCTTTCTATTAAGTTGCATACACTTTGGCGCAAGAGCAATCTTGAAGCAGCAATATATAAACAATATACATATATATGGAATCGATGTGAAACGCTGTGAATCGACTATCGTATACCTGTTCCTACATATATATAGCAACTAAATTATCTCTCAGTTCTCTGCTTCTCACGCATAATTTAGGATGCCTTAAATGCTGCTACTCATTTTGTTTTTACGACATGCTCAGTTCCTCTTCCCACACAAAACATAATAAATTGTGCAAATACTTGTACAAAATACAATGACCTTAAACTCAATTTACAACGAGCATGTCTATACAGTAGCACAGTAGCGCACACGCAGCGAAATTAATCAATAAAGCGCCAAAATGTATGCTATTAAATTTTCATAGCATGCTTTTGTGCGTGCTGGCTTGCTGGCGCGTACAACTCTTTCCGTTGCGCTTATGTGCCTTTGAACCGCACTTCAAACACGGGCACTGTAAACTCTTTTTATAATTTCATTACAAGCGCATAAATCAGCAACTGCGCCTTAAGGTATGCTATTAAAATTATAATTCGCCTGCTTGGCGCACAAGCCACTTGCACGAATTATAAACCTTAGCATACTTGTGCGCGCATGACATGAGTGTTTTCATTAAAAAAACAAACTTAAGAACTCGACCGAAAGCAACAAAAATAACATAAAACATTAAAGTGTGCCTTTTTCATTTGCTACTTTTTCGTAGCATACTTTTTGGCATAATTACAGAATTATTTCTGACTATATATATAACGTTTATATGTGCATATAGATATGTATGTAAATGTGTGTGATTGAAGCACATAAAAAGGCTTTACGAAAATGCTGCCTATTGCTGTAATGACTACAGTGAAGGGGAAATTTTTACAAAAAAGACGTGAATTGGATTTGATCAATTTTCGAAAATTCAAATATTCTGTGCACATTTTCTTGAGATTTATTAAAATAGTATAAAAAATGTTTGGATGAAAAATTTGCCAATGGAGGGGGGGATAGTCTAGCAGATGAAATAATAAGCTAGGAGGAACACGAATAGGCTAAAAGGATGGAGAAATCCTGAAATCTTTCCTAAAATTGCGATGCATATCTCTCTCATTAATATCAAACAATTAATTTTGTTGATAAAAAAAATGCCACTCCATTCCATGGATTATTTTTGCGCCTCACTGTATATGTGTGCGTGCATGTATGTTGGCGCGCTTACATGCGCATGGCATTGCCATTGTGGCCCCGCTGTAATAATAGTTAGTTACAGTTTCCTTCATATGCTATATTTCATTTTTATGGCATATTGCACGCTTTTGGGCCCAAACGCACGTAAGCATTACGTTTTAATGTGAGCGCGCTCTTTGGCCGCCTACTCTACCCGCCCAGCAACGCTGCCAAAGTTCGAAAAGCCAAATTTTATGTGTATGTATATGAATGTATGTGAAAAGTTGATATTGAAAATTCGCTGCTGTTTGCAGAATTTGTGTATTTGCTCACGCAATGTTAACTTCCTTTGCATTTGGCTATTTTTAACTCCTAGAAGTATGCTACAATATTTTAATTAATGTTTTATGCCTACACAAACAAATGCCTGCCTTAAAGTATGCTTGAGTTTGAGAGTGAAATTCTTATAATGCCAAAAATAAAAAATTTTCTTCAAAATAAACCAAACGTTAGTAGTAAAAATGCAAATTTTTCTATAAAAAGAACTCCAAGTTTTTTATGGAAGTCTTATGCTACATTAAATATATAGCAGAGATTGAAAACCAAATTCAAAATTATATTTTGAAATGAAATGATAATTGAAATTGAGAGGATCCAAATTTCGAAAGTATAAATTATTGTTTGTGACAAAAGTCACAACAGTCGAAAAAATCGATTAAAATCTTATGAAATTTAAATTACATAATTGGTGAAGAAACCAACCAATCATTCATTAATTTTCAACCGATTTTCCCAACAAGCATTTTCGAAATCGAAACCGATATTAACATTTTAAATTCCTGAAATTGCATTGAGAAGCGAATAAGCCTTAAGTTGGTTGATTCCAGCCACGGTCTGCTTGAAATCTGACCTGATATCATGATATCAGCTGATTTGATTCAGATGTTGAATCATGTTTTGGGGAAGTCGTTGATAAATATTCGGCTCTACCGAATGTTTAAGTCCTGGCAGGACTGCAAGGAAAATGACAATATTGCTTTTTCATGATTTTACATCAGTCGGATGGACTTTTCGTTTTAAACGGCCCCTAGTAAAATTTTAGAATATTTTCGTAGAACATTTGAACACAGACATTTCTTAAAATATAACTTAAATGATCCATGTTAATTCCCCAGAGCATGTCCCTGAAATTGATGTACATTGCAATCTTTTGCAGAATGATTGAAGTGTGGTCGTCTCAAGGACATCACTTAGGCCAAAAGGCCCATTGTGTTAAGAATGATTTAGAATTGGTTCAATTGTGCAATTTTCAAATTTTATTTTTATTAATATACATAATATGCATTGCTTGATTTCTTTTTTAAAAACATCTGAAGGGACATATAAAAGTTTATATGGTTTTTTAAAGTTTTTTTCAAAGCATCGCTTAAATCTACGTCCACACTCACACACAAATATGGATACAAACATAAGATTGCATTTTATCTTTCGCCAGCATCAGCCGAATGCACTCACAGTCAACGTAGTTATAAGTAGAAAATATTGCTCACTCTAAAGCATTGCATACTTTATAGCGTTATGCCCTTCTTTCTGCTGCAACTTCTTAAGGAAACATATGCTTATGCAATTTCCACTTGCAATCCTTTTTCCACAGCACGCAAGCACTCAAGGAAGTGCACACATAAACACACACTCACATAGGCACAGACAAGCAGCTGCTATACTACTTTGTAAGTGCTGACTTTGTGTGTGCGTACCCAGCTTTGTCTACCTTTTTGTCTTGCTATTGCACATAACTTCTTACACACATAAGGATGTATACATGTATTTGTGTATGCATTTGTTATAGCGGCAGATCACAAGCAAATGACAACTACAACGCCACATCTTTTGCATCGACTTCAGTTGTAGATGTTTACACTTCTTTGTGCGTCGAATTTTGTATGTGCACATAAGGCCTAAATGGCACTATATGAAAGAGTGAGAGGGGTAAAGTACAATAAGTGCATTTACCTTTTTGCTCTGCAATTATTTTTAATATTCTTTTTGGTACAAACAAATTCGAGAGCAGTAACAGAAATCGATAGAAACTGTTGAATGATTATAAAGGAGTTGATGATAAAAGGAGTTTTGTTTTGTAAAAGGAGTTTTGTAATGATTTTTGATTCCAATTTGGATATAAAATCCGTTGAAGCTTCAAATTTCCTTATAGGCTTCGTTTTTGATTTTTTTGCTGCTTGAAACATTGATTACGTTTTTGAATCGAAATAAACGAGAGTTCTCTTTTCAATTTCACTTCGGAATTCATAAAAACTTGAATTGCAAAAAACTAGTTACTTCAGTAGTCGATTCAAAACAAGTTTTCAAGAGTAATTGCGATTTTAATTACAAATTAAATTAAATTTCCAATTCCATTCCTTATATCTTTTCCAATTAACTTACTTCTTACATTGATTCTGATACTAACTTGATATGAAAAACTATCAATCAAATTTGTTAAGATAATTTTCTATTTCGATTCGCACTTCAAATCCATGAAAACTTTAACTATCAGGTACCGTTCTTATTTTAGTTTTTACATATTTAAGAGATTTTAAATGGATTGAAAGAAGAGTTCAAAAGTTTTTGAGTAGTAACTTCGATCTTGAAAGGGTCTTTCATTTCAGAAAGTACGGTTTTTTATCCCGCCTAAACGTATAAAAATCTGTTCTTGTTCAAGTTTCGGCTCTGATTTGGTTGGGATATAAAAAGAGTCACACGCTGTTCGTATTACGAGACCAGAATTTTATTTATAAAAGAATATCGATATTATTTTAAGTTCTTTCCGCGTGTAATGCTCTGGTTTTATAAGTCTATAGTTCTGGAACCGCTTTGCACTAGGGCTTTTCTTCATAAAATTATAAACATATTTTGTTCTTCATGAAAAATCGGGGTTCCTTTTTTCTAACGGACTGTAGACACATTATATAAAACTTAATTTCGGCTATAATTCCCCTTTCTGTGTCTCGTTTCCGATCTTCCGTACAAGACGCCGATATTCGTTTGAAAACAGCATATACTTCGTTTTGCGCAATGCCTACTCTTCTTCCACCTCTTTGAGAATTCGGAGATGGATATTGAGTCCAGTCCTTTCTCCCCTCCCTTTCAATTGTTTTCTGAAGCACTTAAATTTGGTTTAAATTTTACCTTAAATTCATTATTGTTAAAGCCACTCATATTCCTTATTACTCGCACATACTAACCAAAAATTTTCTGTTAGTCATCAAACACTTCATCCTCACACGTTTGCACACTTCCTGGCCTTGTCATATTTTTGGGCTTGGTCAAGACAGCTCGCACGTGAATCAGCACAAATGCGCCTTAAAGTGTGCTAAGCAAACTTTTCAGCGCTGACACAGAAGAAAGGCAGGAAGCAGCGTGCTTCCGTGTGTGTTTCTGCTTGTATTTGCGTACGTGTGTGTGCTCCACTCATGCACATGCATTTGGCGGCAAAAACTTTTGCTTTTGCCACAAAACACTTTGCTCGCTGGAGTTTTTAGTACAACTGCTTCTACTTGTTCATTTTACGCCCAAAAATATGCTACGCAAAAAATCACTCAAGTGTAAAGTTTTAACGATGCTAGCTGGAATTTTTCTCCTTTCGGGCTGCGCCAAGGCGACATTAAGCCATGTATTGTGTGTGAGGCTGTGTGTGGAGGGTGCGGCGTGCAAAGTTTCGGCTTTAATGCGAAAAGTATTCTTGTGCGAGGGACATTAGCGCTTGTACGTCGCTTCGTCCCGCTCGCTTGTCTTCCATTTGCCGCGCGCCTGCAGCAGGCTGCATTTATTGAAACATATGCAGCTGTGCGAAGCGGCAAAGTTTTTTGAGTGCACCGACTTTTTTGTGTTGCTGCATATTGTTTTGCTTTTTCTTGCCTGAGTTGTTCCTTGTTCTTGTTTCCGGCTATTTTTGTGAAGTTAAAGAAAAACAGTTGCTGCAGTTTCTTTTTTTTTTTTTGAATTTCGGAGCAGTCAAATGATGTGTAAATTTTTAAGCATCAAATATAAACAAAGAGTAAAAAGAAAGTGCATGGCTCAGCTATAAATCTTTATTTGAATCTCTTCTTTTGGGAGCAGTTATTGGATGTAAAGGCAAAGTTAAAGGATGCTTTCTCTTTCGTGGAATATTCATTAAAGCTAACGTTTGAACTAGTAAGAAAGTATGCTAAATAACTTTTAGATTATCTAGTAATTGTAACTTTAAATTGCCAAAATGTTAAGCTACATAATACTCGAAGAAGACGGAAGGTAACAGGCAGGCTGAAATGTTTGTGCCAGAAGTTTCTCATAGCCAACGAGTAAGTAATATTGCTACAAATATAAAGTAACAGCAGAATAGCTGTTGCACTGTGATAGCGCTATTAAGGACCAGCCATTGGTACCTTGCTAATATAAAACGAAGCATAGTGCGAATATATCCCTGGAGGAAATTGCTTCATAACTTCTGAAGCTACGAATCCATGAGGATCTGTTTTCTTTTAACTGAAAAAACAATTTTCATAATATTGAAAATTAAGAAATAAATAAAATAGAACTCGAAATTATATTTCTTTAACTGAAGCTCGCACTAAAATTATGTATTATGTTTATCATATATGTACATATGGAAATGAATTTTTGTATCCTATAACCTGCTTGAGCCATTGATTCGAATATTTGACAGGGAATTTTAAATTTGTTTCGATTGCTATAAAAATGCCACAATCAATAAATCAATGAACATTGTAATCCAGAGAAAGTGGTATAAGAGCCTTCCTATACATACAAACTTTCAAATTCACTTCTATAACAACAGTCAGAATTATGTTCTTTCGACAACACGACATCACACGCGGGAATACAATATTTTCATATCAGAACGATGCTTCTGATTATAATGTTTCGATATGCAGACCATTTTTTCAAAACCGTTGTATATATAAATGTTTCGAGACTCTAAAATTGTGTTTCGTTAAAAATATAAAATTTTTTAACTGTAGCAAAAATATTTATTGCCTTAACTTCTCATGCATTTTATGAAATAGTTCCAATATTTAAAATTGTTTTTTTAATAAAAAGACGCATAAATCTATAATTATATAATCAGATAATTTTCAATAATGGTAACTACGAAGTGGCTTCCCCTATTAAGTTCTTCTAGTGCATATCAATTTATCAGAAAATGTTTTTGGGTGCTTTGATCACGAAGATATGCAATTTCCACCTGCCTTCGATTATAAATATATCCACTTTACTATGCCATTGGAATCATAAACTATGCAGAAGACGCTCTCATACATTAAGTTGCCTTTTATTTGCATAAATCTAAGCGAAGTGCACTGCCATCCATGCTAGAAGTTTGACGTCAGCAACATCAAAGCGTTGAAGTCTTAACAGGCATTCAGGTATCCATCGTCTTAAATATTGCTGTTATGCCTTAGAATGTCTGCCTAATATAGTAAAATAGTGTGGAAACAGCTCATACAGACATGCCAACATGCCTCACACTCAAATAGCCACAGTCAACTTCTCTGCTGGAAGTACTCGCTCTCCTGTTTGTTTCCTTGCCTTCGTCCTGCGGACTTATTTAAACAAACAATTTGTTTGCTTTACTTTTCCGTGCTATCTCTCTCTGTTTGTTTGTTAGTCTCGTGTGTGAGTGGAACAAATTGTTGTTGCTGTCGTACCTATGCTTTTTGTTTGAAGCACTTCACAATTCTTGGCATACAAAGGCGTGAAGCAACGCTGTCAGCTATTGAAATAAACTTCCATTTAGCTTCAATTGAAAAGAAGTGCTCACTCGGTGCTTCTCTTTTGTGTTGTTGTTGTTTTTACCTGCTTGGTTTTCTTTTTGTTGTACAGGGTGTGATTCCTCCAAAGAATATAGGCTTACATTGCCTATCGATTTGAAGTGGTTTATTATCAGATCATCCAAAATTGAGAGGAAATTGGTTATACAAATCTCCTGATGCCGCGCTCTACTTTGACCAGAACATAAGATTATGTCCGAACTCTTCGTCCTTCACGATACAGAGTCAATATTGTAGAACAGCATGTTCCCTATATGCCTTTGCTCAGGATTCAGTGCCACAACTGTTCCCAGCCGAAAAACATAAATGTCTTAGCACCCTTTCTGATTTTCTTGCTTCAGTTTGAAGATTTCAATTACTTGCAATAGCGGCTGAAACGAAGACGACGCCTTTTACTCCGCTCTGGTTTCAGTATCTTTTTGTTGGCCGCCTAAATACACACTACGCTTTTTTCTTTCTTATTTGTATCGCCATCTTTTCCTCCTGGCTTTGCCTCCGTGCATACGTTTTGCAAGTTGGCTGCCTTTTTCGCTTCACACGCTTATTTTCGTGTCAAGTTGTTTTTGGTTTGTTGTTGTTGCTGCATGTAGCGGCGTTGTCGTGCCTGAGCGTCTGAGCTCCTTGAACGTCTCGCCCATTCGTAGACGTAGTTTTTGTGTCTTTTATGTACCTATATTTGAGTGAGTGCATGTGATTGTTTGTCCTTTAGAGCTGGTTGACGCTTTTGTTGTTGGCCATTGTTGGGCAATCCTTTTGGCTTTTATTTTGTGGTCGCCACTTTTTTAGTTTCGCCATTGTGGTCTCTTCGTCACACCATTCGTGTTTTGTTTGCTCGAATTGCTTTGAATGGGTTTTGTTTAGCTTATTTTCAATACAAAACCGTTGCCGTGAACGTTTAAGTGCCGCTTTGTTGGTTATATGTTATGCAAATAAAGGATTTGGTATGCAAATAAATGCAGTTCCACCTGAAAGCGAGATGTATCTCTTGGAAGGAAATGTCATCTGCTCAGTTTGCAATTAATAAATTTATTTCTAGGCGAAATTTTTGTCTTTGCTGTCTTCTTTAAATCTGGCAACAATTTTGTTGGATGCAATTGGAAATTTTTCTCAAATTAATAATTATTTTCGTATCTCAGCACCAAAAGCTTTGCTTTATTATTAGTTCCTTAATAGTTACAATAGCATTTAGAACTATTTTTATAGTTGAGCTACAGCATCATACTTTTTGCTTGATTTTCTTATAAAAAAATCCAACGGAACTGCATATAAAATTTACAAATGTCCAAAAGCATGCTATATCTCGACTTTGATTATAATATTTTGTTCTTCTTTACAATTGATAATTTATATAATTAAAAGAAGAAATTTTTCCTGCGCCTAAAAGTATGCGTTACTTGAGCACTTATCGCTGTTCATAGGGCTCTTTTCTTCTCAGGAAGGTGTCATGGTTTCACATATTTCTCATTTCAAAGGCACCAGTTGGCCAATTGGAATCACATGACGCTACTGCCAATTGTAAACATTGGAACAGTCACTCACGCATATCAAAAGAATTTAAAAACATTTAACAGCGAATATAGCGCAGCTACGTCAAAATTTTGATATGCTGGAAATTCTATTGCAGAGAGGTGTGCCCTGGAGGATCCCTTAACCAAAATGTAGAATGCCACATACGCTCATATATTCTGCTGAAATTCACAGCTTATAGCACAAATCAAAAATACATGCATCCGTGTATATGTATGTGTGTGTGTCCATTTCTGAGCATTTATGCTGACCAGCTGCATTTGCATGTGCTCTACTTTGGCCAGCTACCCCCCGCATTAAGTTCTAAATAACGCACGCACGTGTATAAGTGTATGCGTTTGTTTGTGCGCCTGCAGCTATGCAACGGGCAATCATTCTAATGCACATTTCAGTGTTGAGCTTTTGTGCACGCTACATTTCACAATATACGCAAGTGAGTGCATTTTCATTGCACCTTTTATTTTCTGCAACGTAGATACACATACACATACACATACATATTTGTGCACAGACGTGCGCTGCATGCATGGTCTATTTAAATTTGTTCATTAGTGAGCAATTTATTTGGAACCATTTTTGAAAATAATTCCAATATTCCTAAAAATTTATATTTTCCAACACTTTTCTTATCCTTTCCATGCTTATAAAACCTTTAGCTCAAATTTGTATAAAATTTTATATTGAAATATGATCTCGGATTTATCGAAAAAAAATTGTGATTAAAATTCTCGGATCTCAGTGAGAATATAAGTACTATAAAATACCTATACAAGAAGTTTAATGATTTGTTAAATTAGCTTTATATAACCATGACAATGTTTCTTTGTCTTGCTATTTGATCTTTACGTTTTAAATCTTTATACTTGATTCCCTACTTAATATTTAAAAATGTTATGAGCCATGAGCCGAAAATTCAACCACGACGAAAGAAATTTTTCAAATTTTTTATAACATTTTCATATGCTTAAAATAATAAGTATCGCAAATTTATTGAGAATAAGGATTTTCTGGATGCAGTCGTTGACAGATATTGTCAATTTTTGAGTAGTTAGTGCCCAACCTTGCAAGGAAATACAACCTATCGCTGGCAAAATTTACCAAGGCCTTAACCAACATTTTTGAAATTTAACAGGAGATGCAAAAAACATTATAAAATTATATAGGGCTTTTTTTGGATTTAAGACTCAAAATTTTTGTGAGGTGGTGTACTGTAATAAAGGCTACCAGAAAATGTCACAATCGTGTTTCGTAAAAATTTGTTAGGTCCTTTGTACATTTCGCCAGCGATATGTATATCATTTTGATATATATTTACTGGATATTGTATATATATTTGCGTATTTTTCTTAGTTCTGTCGTTTTGCTGTCAGTGCGCCTTTACGCAGCACACTTTAAAGCATTACCCGAAGTACGTGTGTGTGTGTGTGTGACATATAAACACACTACGACATCAACATTTTAAGAGTGTTGCCCACTCTGCCGCACCGTGCCCTCCACATCTGCCATTTTCATTTCATATCATGCCGTGCCATTTATATCGGTCAATTTCACCAGCCCGGCATGTCAATGAAAACAACAGCACGCAAATGTGAATTGGAACTTTTGCAGCAGCATTTTGGGCTGCCTGGCCGACTGCATTTGCAGTGGAATTGTAGCAAGGCACGTACGCCGTTTGCTGTTTTACGTACGTGCACGTGCAATGCTGCATACGCATTTGAGTGAACTAATTTGGAATTATGCAAAGTTTGCACATTTGTGATAATATGCAATTGTCTGTAGGTATGTATGTGTGTGGACAGGTGTGTTAGTACGTAGGTGTGAGTGCGTGCAGGTGGAACGTAATGCTCGGCAGCGTAGTTTTTAGTGTGTTACCTTAATGCCTGCCGCTTGATAAGTATTCCCTTCAATTGGTAGACCACAGCGGAGTCAGTACGTTACTGAGATTGTTGTTCTATTCCACAGCAGCTAGATAAATTTTTTCTTTGACTGGCTATTTTTGGAATATTGAACATTTAGCATCTTTTTATGTTAGCAAAAAAAGTTCAAATTAATTGCGATTTTAAGCTCTTGGTTGATAAGAAGAAACATATGTTTTTTATAGAAAACTAGCTGTCCCGGCAAACGTTGTTCTGCCTAAAACAATTATTTTATTTCAAGATTTGTTTTGAAATGTATCTCAATTATGGTAGAAATTTTTTTAATAATATGTCCACTTTAGTATTATATGGTGTGAATTTGAGCCAGATCGGTCCATAAATAAGAATTTTCTAAAAACCGCCGCCGCAGCGCCACTTAGGAAGGTCTAATATGAAAACCATTCAGAGCACCTCACAAACATATGTTGTGAGTATAAGGTCGATCGCTTCTGTGGTTCAGCCGTGATGCTGCGACATACATACGCACATACGTTTTTATACCCTACACCTATGGTAATAGGGTATAATAACTTTGTGCGAAAATTGTAACGCATTAAAGGAGCCGTCCTAGGTGTGGACTTAAGTATATAGAAATGCTTAGAATCACTTTTTGTGTTGATTTCCGGTTGTCCGTCTGTCCGTCTGTCTGTCTGTCTGTCTGTCTGGCTGTCCGTTGGCGCAGGAGAGAAAGAAGGAGTGGTCCGATTTGGACCAAATTTGGCACACAGTCGCAGTGAACCTTCCACTACTTCAAGTTCCGAGATTAGCCAAATCGGTTCAAAGACACGCCCACAATAATTTATCTAATTACTCATTCAAAAGAATAATACTTGGTATTTAAGGTGAGGTGTTGACCCTCTGAAAAACACAAAAAAATGGGCGTGGTCCGCCCACTATGTAGGCGGTAAGCTTAAAATCCTCATAACTTCGGTAATATACCCATCAGAGCATCCATATTTGGTCGCTTCATTGCAGGGGAAAATATCTTTATGTTCTCTAAAAATAGGCGTGATCCGCCCACAATGGGGGCGGTAAATTTAATATACCGATCATTTCTGTGGTACACCTGTCAGAACATCAATATTTGGAATATATAGACTTATTAGGAATATCTTGTAGTTTGTAAAAAATGGGCGTGGTCCGCCCAATCAGTTACTTGGTGTAGGGTATTACTCTGTCGGTGAAACCCGACTGATGCTTCCTTACTTGTTATATCTGTGGTCATATGCAATAACGACTTAAGTCGAAAACAACTGTTTCGAGAAAATGCAATTCGAAATTTGAAATGCACATAACCACATCAACATAAGTGCATGTTTTTTTTTTAAATAACTTTTTTTCTGAGATGGGTACAGATACCGGGGTTTGAACAAAATATGCGCATCAACGTCAGGAATACAGTGGTAACGTCAACTCAATTTCGTCTTAAGTCGACTTAAGTCGTTATTGCATATGACCACAGATATATTAAGATGTGCTCGCTTCCACACGACTGCGACCAGAGTTCTCTAGGGGTCTAGCAATGGCACTGCAAGTCGGTGTGTGGCTTCGAATGAGGCGTTATAGTTGATAATTGCAAATATAAGCATTACTCAATTGCGTTAATGCACTTCGATGTAGCAAAGATAAGTTGATGAGATAAAATTAGCCTTTGGCGTTGCGAATATGCCATTGGAGGTCTTGAAACTGTAAAGAAAAATCTGTATTTTAATGACTTGAATTTTGATTTTGTGCGGTAAACTGAAATTCATCAGCACACAATTTTTTTGGGCAAAATTCACTTCAATATTGCATACAGCTAGGCGCTTTTGAACACACACACAAACGTACACACACACACATATACATATGAATAACTTTTGCACGCTTTGCTGCCTACCCCCAAAATGCAACACAGTTGAAGCCAGCAAAACATGCAAACTATTTCGTGTGGGAAGCCAAAAAGTATGCTATAAAATTCTAAAGCTACAGCTATTAGCAAAATGCCACAACAACAAGGGAGCAGCAGCAACAACATGCCTGCCTGCCTGCCAGCCTGCAACAAGGTGTTAATATAACTAAAAGCCAAATTTCATTAACTGTAATTGGTTTCACGCGCAACGTGTGCATTATATAATGTTTGTTGTCTGTTTTTTTTGGCTCAGCTGCACTCACACAAACACACACACACGTACAGCACATATGCAACTTTTGCTGTGTAGGTAGCATTTTATCAGACTACATCAAATTTATTTACTTTTTTGGTGAAAAATTCAATTTTGTTTTGGTAGTTTGACTTTTATGTTTAAATTACGCTTGCATAAAAGCATTAAGATTAAAATAAACAACACAAAGCCAAGCGAAATATTATGCACATAAAAGGCATGCAAACTTTTAGGCGCATACCAAAAAGTCGGCAGCGAAAACAATTAGCATAACTTGGCGATAAAATACATTTGGCGACGGCGTCTTTCTGCTTTAGTTTTTTGTTGTTGAAATTATGTCGTTTTATGGTGAGCTTGCATTACACACACACACACACACACACACACACACACACACACATACACACACTTATATGTATAGTACAAAATTGACACGCGATCATAGTCTGCACGCCATGTCTGTATGAGTAATGAGCCATTTTATGGGCGGTGCCTTGCAATTGTTTTGACAGCAGTGCAGACAACTTCAAGCACTCTTTTGGGCGCGAATACGTACTTTTTAATCTAAGTTGGCCATAACCCTGAATAAAAATTTGTCAAATCTCATCACGAAAAAATGCAATAAAAAGTAGTATGAATTAATATATTATATATATTAATATATTCGTCCATTTCTGAGTTTAAATAAAATCAACTTTACATTATTTGGGAATATTTTTTTGATACGTGAACTGACCGGGTTGTCAGTTCCGCATTTCGGGGTGCCAATGAGTTCTAGAGTGTCTTGGGTAAGCGGAGAGGAGCTGAAACTCTGCCAAAAGTTATCGGGAAAGAAACAACAGAGTTTCGGCTTGAGGCTTATTGATATATTTGCTCTATTTTCCTCTATCAAAATTTACTCTTATATGATGGAGCTATTTCGTGGGTCAAGTAAAAGAAAAATCACAAAGAATATTATTTATCGTTATGACACTGCAGAGTAATAGCCCTGATAAGTCCTACAAATAGGATACTACAAATTATTTAACTCATTATGTATAGATTTATCAAGTAAACTGTTGGCCAAAACTTCTTGTTCTGAGTGGCCCTTTCAAATTGCAGCATGGCCTTCTAGTTCCTGTTTCCCCTTTTATTGGATATGATTTATCAACTGCACAGTTTTCCAAAACAACTGTTGCTAAGCACAATTTGCTGGCCCTACCCTCTTTGGACACCAGCGCGCCCATAAGCATATTTCTATTATGAAATGCCTGCTGATTCCTTTTCCTCTTGCCAGCTAATAAGAATTTCCTAATGAACCTCCCCACTCATAATATGCCCTCGAAATTCCTTTCAACTGCTGCTTATAACAGCAGCAACTTAAATTCCATACACGAACTGGCTGCAGTAGTAACCTAAAATGTTGAAAATAACTTTAATTGCATACCTTTGGGCGTAGTAAAACGGAATAACGTGCAACGCAAGCACTTGAAATGTGTAGCCTGTAAGCGCCCAGCACATTTCTTGGCCAATTTATTTGATATGACTTTTGGCAGCAGAAAAGTGAAAGCATAACTTGTTGGCTTGAGCTGTTCTCACTGACTTTCGTGCATGGCATATTTTCAGGGGGTTAAAGCTAATTTTTCGCCAGAATTTGTTATGCCAAAGCAGTAGCAGTCCTTCTTACACAACGCATGTACTTATATAAATACCTAAAGCCTATATGTGTAACAAATACTATTTACATAATATCAGGCGTGTATTAAATGTTTGAGTGCGTGTAGCATACCCTAAGGCGATTCAGCAAAAGTTTTTGCCAAGCCACGAGTGTGCAAGTGTTGTATTGTAGCTGCAGGTAATGTTTCGTGATGGCATTAGTTCAGCTGCTTCGGCGTGTTATTGGCTAAGTATGGCTGTTAATTGTGTTCGCTGTAGCGGATATTGCTAATGCGCCTAAGCCTAGAAGTAGGCAACAACTTTTGTATTTTTGCTTTTGCCTTATAAAGGTTATGCGCCACTGCCACTGTTGCTTTGAAAAATCGTCCCACTTGCCATTTTGCATATTTCGTACATGTGTATCCAAAAGTCGTCAGTTTTCTTTTAATTCCAACCTGCAGACAGAGGCGCATGCAATAACAGTCGAAAAGATAACATCTTCGAATTGAACTTTTTACTCTTCTTTCTATGGTGGCGTAAATAAGATATACATACAACATACATTTTCTTCGTAAATACACACCTCCATGCAAAAAACACATATGTACATACATATAGGGGAGAGGGGGGTACCTTCGACTCTTTTTTTTGAAGGCCTATATTTCAGAAGGTAATCAATATATTTAAAAACCGATTAGACTGTTACAATACCTCGTTATTTAGCAATAAAATGTTATACTAAAAGTTCTTTAAAAAGTTCCGTTTGTATTATTTTTTTCATGATTAGTAAAAAAAGTAAATTCGCTGAATGTGCCCCCATGCCAGGGTAGCTTCGGCATTTGGCGGGCACTTTCGGCATTTACACTTTAATGTAACATAAGGTGATACAAAATCTTGTTTAGACTAGATAAGACATGTTTTTGGTTACATAACACGTTTTTATTATATTTTGCATTAAAAAAATAAAAAAACATCATGTTTAGGAGCTTCAAAAAAAGGTAGTTATTGTAAAATTTTTTTTATAAATTATTTTTTATATATAAAGTTTAAAGTGCTGAGATCGACCGTAATATTAATTTTGTGTGGTTTCGAGAAGTTTAAGCCAGGTTCGAGGGTCTTGGAAGCTTCAACTCGATTTCGATTTTTAGTACCTGTGAAGTTATATTGACGAATGTGCCCCATGAAAAAAAGACGAGTCCACTTTTTTTTCTTTTTATTTTTTTACTTCTAATTTCAGTGCTTTATTTTCACTTAATACACTTTTATTTACAAAATAATTAGTATTAAAGTAATACTATAACATTTTGTTCGAAATAATGGTATAAATACAGCACGAACTTCTTACGTTACCGACCTGAATATTCGGGAACGAAGCGCGAAAACACAAAATCAAATGTAACTTTATCAGCTGTTCAGATAGAAATGGCAAACTTTATAGTTATGTGTTAGTCCGATGACTCCTTCATACCAAAATCGCCTTTGACGAATGTGCCCCAAGGACGAAGGTACCCCCCTCTCCCCTATACAGTGTTTGTTTAGTCTATGGAGTAGTAGAGGTTCAGTCAAGGGGATCCCACTGGAAATGTTTACGCTCCGCAGTTCTGAAGTTGTTGAAATTTTGATATTTAGAGCATTTTAGCATCATGTTGTACTCTTTCATAAAATGCTATTCACAAAACAAGAATGTTTAATATTTTCAAACTTTCTATGAATTATTATTTTATTACAAACAATAATAATTGCCATTGTAACGCGAAAATATTTCTTCCAATTTCAATTATTTTATATCATATGTTTAAGGACCATACAAACAGAAGCTTAAATGTTTCGACATTCTTGTTCCTTTCAAAAGTGTATTTTGACATTTTGGTATTGTTTATTCTATTTTTAGAATTTCAAACATTACGACGGCCTTACTCAAAGTAAAATTTTAAATGTGTGTAACAACTTTTTTATGAAAAGTCGCAACCTAATTTTCCTAAAATTCTCAATTTTATCTTGAATTTTACATAACGTTTATGAAAAATATTTTTAAAGTGCCCAACATTTATTGGGACTAGAGACCCCCAAGTAGTAGTTCAAGAGCGCACTGCATACCCACACTTATCTGTATGTATGCCTCAATATGTTTAAGCATACACACGTCAAAGTGTAAGTAGCAAGGTATTTGTATTTGTGTATACACAAAGAGCATATCTTATTTGTGTATGCGTGCTGTGTTTTTTTTACCTACACAGATAAGACAAGCAGGAGCTCTGCTTTGTGTAGAAAATTCAATTAAAATTCCCCAAAAGCCATAGAGATACGATCAAAAGAAAAACTGTGTTGCGTATTATAAAGTGGAAATGTAAAAACAAGAGCAAAGGAAAAAGTCAAAGTAGGAAGGCACAGCAGCGGAATAATGCCAGGCGCCTGTGAATCTGCAGCGAAAATTAAGAACATATATGCCAATACTTGAAATTCATTGAGAATTAATCCTTGCATAAATTGCTCTTTGGAAGCGCTCAGTTCAGTCGGCGCACATGACATGCCGACTGACAGCCTTCAAATGTATTAGTAACAGAGCTGCCAATGTTTGCATTAAAAGCATCATAGGGATAACTACTTGGGCACACGCACACACACGCATATGTATATGTGCAGTACCGCCTTCACGCACTATAAAATAAATAATTAATACCAGTATAACTTTGAGTTAAACTGCAGTACTTAACAGCACTAAAGGTATATTTTAAAATTCACAATTTTCTAACATTAGACAAAATATTTTTTTAAGAAGAGAAATATGCACTTTCAAAAATACCCCGTCCGCAATATTAGGCCCAAACGCCCTCAAGCCCACAACCAAGTAACAATCATATATGTATGTATGCATGTATCTATAGCTTCGTATAATATGCGAGTTGCTCTTAACGTTACTATTAACCGTTATCGACAGCGACACTGACAGCTGGTATAAGGATTTTGACAGCTTATGCTGTTAGATAGTTTTACGACGTCAATGATTGTTTAAGAGCGATAAGATGAGATATATTTGTGAAAGGTTCCAGCGTTGCAGGCGAAAACAAACACTAACACACACATACACAACGATGCTGTAATGAGAAAACAAAGCGCAAAATATAAGGTATACATATGTACATGCATATATGAATTTTCAGAGCGAATGATAACAAGAAGCAACATATATATGTATATTGCGAGAAATTGATATGCACTTAATGCCATTTCGCCCTCGCTTCTCCTTACGTCTGCCTGTGTATATTATGCATGAGCAAATAGTATAAGTGTATATGTGTGCAGCCTACTTCGAGGCAGATTGACGTATGAGTCTCATAATTATCTTGATGGCAAACAAATTATATATGAAATATGGCTGCTGAACGTAATTCGATAAATTGAATTTCGAAATTTACTGTGCTTTAAACAGTCTACAGTGCATACGGAATTGTTGCCTACTTTTGGGCGCATATTCATGAACGGTAATTTATGAATATTAGGTTAATTTTGTCCCTAACACATTTGAATTTACACATAAAGTTTTCTTATGACTTTCATAAGACCAACTTTTTAAAAATAGCATTGCCTGCTCTTCAACTGGAGAAAGCGTGCACGTAGCAGGGGTGCCTGAAGAGAAGCCTTGCGTCAGCTCTTAGCCACGTAACGGGTTTTTATTGACCAGTCAGAAGAAGAAAAATATAAAGTGTGTATATTTTCGAGTTCGGTTGCCGCTGAGAGTCTTATTTTGGTAACTTAAATGCTTTTGAACATGCATATTTTCCAATTAAACGTATTTATACTTCTGGTTTACTTACCTGTATACATAAAATGCACACGGTTAAAACTTGTTTGCCTACATATGTACATGTGGGCGCACTGTCATAAAAGAGACAGTCGTCTTCACTACCTTTTTTAATACGAATAAAAATAAGCAATTTAAATCTTCTCTTTCTTACTTCGAAGCAAAATTCATTGAAAATTAAATTTAAAATCTCTGCCTTTAATTTTCTTTTGGAAATAAATGCAACAATTCAAGATATTATGTTCCCACTTCCGACACAGGTTGTGCAGATATTAAAAATTTTGAGAGCTGCTTTTAGGTTTGTTTTAGCTTACTCATGTGTAGTCCTTCTATGCTTTTTATGCTCGTTAGATATTCACGTCTACGTATGCGAGTATGCGTGCATATGTTTTCATATCTCTGTTTGTGTGTCCACACATGCAATAAATACTACTTAATACATGCCATCTAACCCCAAGCCGAGTTAACGACAACGTGTTTGCGTGTCACAACAAATTTCACGTGTCCCATCAATTCTGCCCTAAAATGACAAATAAATAAGAGCAAAGCTGAAGAGAAAGAGAGACAGCGACAAAGAAAAACTGTAAATTACCATCAATAAAAATAAGGTAGAATTCATCTAATTCCACATGCCATACCGCACACACACGCAAATACAAATGCCCTTTCATTTTGTCTCATAACTAATTCACCTGATGAATTAGATTCCATTCTATGCCATGCAATGTTAACCACATTCCTATTGTTGACTCTACCACTGCGATCGATGGTTGTTGCTTTCCTTTAGTTACGATTGTTGTTGGCATGGCATAAGGTATTCTCCACTTTGGCCGCTGTTTGTATATTAAGCTACATGTTAGCTACTATTTTGTCTCGCACGCACATACGAGGGCACACTCATACACTCACACAAGCACACCTACACACTACTTAGTCACAATCACGAAATCCGCAGACCATATATCCATGCTACAAGTCTATTTGGTAGCGAGATATGTAGCAGGTAGCTGCTTACAAATTCGTTTTCTATTAACTCAAGGCAAAAATTAAATGTCAACAGTAAATTTTGGCTCTTTCCTTTGTAGCTCTTTCCACTCTCTTCGCAGTTCTTATGGAATTTAAGAGTTGATGTATTCAAGTTGTCATTTGGGCGTGGGTTTTTAGTGTATTCGAAATGCAGTAGCATATATTAACCCTCTACTGCTCGCAAAGGCTAGCTGGGTTTAATTAAAATACGAGTTTTGCCCTCTCTCTGAGTTTCAGTCTCACCTTTAAGCAAGTTTACTATTATCTGTCGACTATACAGGGTTAATAGCAAGTATTTTAGCCCATTTTGTAGCTAAAAATTAGACAGGACAGCATAACTTGGGCGTGTTGTCGGATGATTTGTGTCTACTTTTAGATATATCTACAGGCAAAATAAAAGATTACAAATTCCACTGACAGTTCAACCAAATGGTTTTTTATTGCTGGAATGTAAACCACATTTTCTTATTTGTGTCAGTAGTCACGTTATACAATTGAATGAATACTTTTAGGCGTGCTGAAAGTTAAATTTACGGCACTTTAATAAATTGCACTTTTTTATTGCCTTTCGCTTATTTTTAATTTTTAGATTCTACATACAAAGCATCTTCGCTTGTAAAGCTTAGTAAATGCAGTTCAGCCAACTATGCGTGTATTATATCAGGTAGCCAACGCTTTGAAATTGATTCAACAGCATTGAGCTTGATGTTTAAAATCGTTTGCATACTTTTAGGTTCGAAAGAACATTAAAATTGCGAATTTTATAAAATTTTTATGGTTATCATAATGTTGCAATTCATTAAATGACAAATATTTCAATCATTGAGTTAGTTTTCGCTTTTCGAACTACATAATAGTATATATACTACTGCTTTGAAATAAGTAGCGCACTTTTAGGCGCTTCAGCTTACAATATCTTATGTGACATCCACGACGGTTTACTTGAATTTTATATTGATGTTGCATTTACAAAAATTTTCCAATGGTTCCCTATGCCCACGACACCCCTCGCTAAGAGCGTTTAACTGTGCCCCACTCGACAATGCACAAATCTCTTCAAATCTGCAACGATTTAAATAAATGCAAACACGAGACGCTAATGGCAAGTATAAACAATTCAACTAAAGCTACCCTTTCACTTACTCTGCCTGGCTTTTCTTCCCCCTACGAAGCAGTCGGCATGGCGCAACACTTCATTTTCCAGCTACTCACACTTAATGGCATTTGGTGTTAAAACTTTAAGCACTTTAAGCTTCATTTTTTTACGCGTACTTTACAGTTTCCGTAAAATGCTTACCACTTTATGTGCAACTCAACGTCGTTGTTGTTGTTGTTGTTTTTGTTTTTTGACATGTTGTTTTGTTGGTTGTTGCCAGCTTGTTCCGCTTTTCAACAACTTTTACTGTTGCTTTTGCTGACGCTGACGCTGTTGCTTAAGCTCAGTTGTTGAAGTTGTCGAAAATAGCTAGAGAAAAATCTTTTTTCTTACTTCTCGTCATCTCCACTTCCTTCCTGTTACCCCCTATACCCATGCGCTTTGTTGTTATTATTCCTCTTTAAATTGCTGGGTTTTCTCGGCATTTGCCTTTATTCTCGGCTCCCAGCCATTCCGTTCTCTGCGTCTACCCAAGGCAGTCTATTTTATCTACATTCAATCTTTAATATTAAGATGCTTAAACATAGCTGTTCCTTAACGGTTTGTTGCGCCATTTTTAGCGCCGCCATTTCCTTCTCCGTTTTTGATTTCGCATTTACAAAAGGCAAATACGCTGCTGCCGTGGCAAAGCTGGTCGCTGCTGTTGTTTGTTTCGTTTGTTGTTTGATTGTGTGAGTTCGTTCAGCTGGCTGTATTTTGGCGGTTGTTGTTGTTGCTTGTTCTGGTACTTTGTTGGTTTGTTCTACACGTTGAGCTAGTTTTATCGGAATAATTTGTTCACGTTTATTTGCTTATGCTGCTTTCATTGCTAATTACGCTGCCCTGAAGGCATTTCGAGATTTCAATGTTCTCTTTTGGATGCTTTAATAAATACACATAATTTGCTGACAAAGAGTCTGTTAAGGCATCGGCGCTTACTTATTTTGATACGGAAGAATTAATGGAAGTATGCACATACGTCACAAATGGGTAAAGCTGCTGTACCTCTTCACTCCTAAGTGCTTGTAGGTGAATGGTCGTAACGCTTCAAGAGCGTACTTTCAATTTCGAATGGTCATTTTATATGAAAATTATGAATACATTTTGGTGATGAAAATCATTTCGGAATCATTTTCACATACATTTTACAGCACTTAACTGCTTCGTTTTTCTTTCCTTAGAGCTTGGTTGTATTTCGCCATTATACAGCATCGTTGTAAAAGTAGCTCATTTTCCTCTGGCGTTTCTTCTCTGAATTCCATATATTTAAAAAATTCGCTTTATTCCACAATTCCAGATCCGCACTATTCTTCTATCCCTTTAAGTATTTAATACATTTAAAATAATTATGAAAACGTTTTATTTTCACTTGATAGTTTCATTTGGAAAATGTGTCATCATAGTTTTTACGATACTTTTGCGCTGACACATAATTTGCAACGATTTCCTACAATCCTCCACGAATGCTGCCTTTGTCATTGGCGTGTCGACGTTACGCTATAAATTGGCCCATTACTGCTTGCTTTACTACCTTTGTCTGGCGTGGTAATTATCCTTCAATTGTTTCGCTGTGTGGTAGCCTGGGGTGCAAGGGGCGTGTAACATAGAAAAGTCATTATTGTTTAGCCGTGATCTTTCAGTGCTTCTTGCGGAAAAGTTAAACCTTTTCAATCAGTTTAATTGACTTCAGACACACTTGACGGCTTTCTGCCAGTGTCAAGTAATTGCCTTTTGGAACGTTGATGATACTTAGCTGTAAGTGTATGTGTGAGTGGTAAGGTAAAGCGAAATACTTTGCCCACATTGTCTGCCATATTCGAACATTTATGGTTTCGTTTCTAAACTACAATTGCCAAAAATTCAGAAAATATTACAATGACCTTTAAACGAGCGCAATTTACAAGTATCCCTTTTAAGCCTAAAGTTATGCCACGTTTTAGCTCGGTAAGCAACGGCAAAAGTTACTCTGCCATGCTCACAAAATGTTTTCAATCCTCCCGGCTGACTTTCAGACTCCGGCTGAACTTAAATTATTTACTATCGCCGTTATTTATTTCAGCGCCTGTGTTAGTCAGTCTGTCGGTCCGTCCATCAGTCAGTCAGTCATCCAGTGCCTTTGCGTAAATGTACGTGCCGTTCGCGGTGTTCAGCTCGCTTTATGCACATCAATAAGTAATCAGCTTTTTCGCGCTCACTTTAAAAGTTTTCACTTGCACTGATTGAAATGTGTACTATTGCAAATAAATGTTGCATACTCTCAGGGGTTTGCTATGTATTAATTTCTTCTGCTCTTTTATGCTGTTCCACATTTACTTTTCGCTTTTGCTGTGGTGAAAATAAATACATATATAAAATTATAATATAGCAGTTAACATCAATCAAAAGTGAGATTGATGTTGACTGATTTACGCGCATGAAATTGAGTAGCATACCTTTTGGCACTTTTATGTTGCTCGGTTGTGTGATGTTTTAAACTGGCCGCGGATATTCAAAGGGAATTCAACATATGGGTACAGTTTACTAGGGATCCGTTTAAAGCACGCTTTAGGATGAACTGCTTGGCCAAGCCTTGCCGATCTGGCGTTTGCCATGAAAGTGCTACTGCCACTTCTACGCTCGTAATTGCTTGCCGAAGGTTCTGCACTCACCATTTTTCGCAATTTATTTGTTTCCTTGTCCCACGCAGCGTGCAGTGAGTATGAACACAGAGTGTCTACAAAAATAAATTCCATTCGTCCACTACATTTCTGCGAAATTAGAAAATATTTGTTAAGATCTGCTAAGCAGAGCTGCTGAAACAACAGTGGAAGAAGTTGAAATTAGTTAGTTTGCTTGGCTTTGAAAGTGTCTCAT
The DNA here is from genome assembly GCA_963457695.1 of Neria commutata. Classification (NCBI taxonomy): domain Eukaryota; kingdom Metazoa; phylum Arthropoda; class Insecta; order Diptera; family Micropezidae; genus Neria; species Neria commutata. The sequence goes on from OY735246.1 coordinate 43,259,475, forward strand.
AATTTTTCGTTCTACGTCTAAGTTTGGAGTAATTATTTGCCTGAGTTTTCTTCGTTGAGCGTTGAGTTCAGAGTGCAAGTTGCACCTTACACATAACACACTTAAGTGATAACGCTCCGTAGAGTGGCAAGGTTATCGTTACCTTTGTTAATTAGTACAGTAATCCTAATTTAAAGAAGTTTATAGCTTTCGCTTGGCGGTTTTATTAGGAGATCTAAGTTAAAAGCAGAACTTAGCTCAACTAAAATTAAAGTGAAGTAATCATCGTAATCAAAACTAGTTTACGTTTAACTCTTAATATTTTGAAGCATCTAATAGTTCAACATAGCAAATATTGAAGCAATCTTTTTATATTACTTTATTATTATTACTATTTAATCAAGCTTATAAATTTAAAAGTGTAACATTGCGGCATAACACACTTTTTGGCAGAAAAATGCTTAGCATACTTTTAGGATTTCTCCAAATTTCAACTTTTTGGCAACTTCCGGTCTCTCTCTTTCTCTTATAAGTCCTTGAGGGCTACTGAAAATTGCTGGCGAACGTGCGACACAATTGCGTAGATAAAAATGCCGCCACTTTACACGCGAAATCCGCTTCGTTACTACTGAATTGCACGGCAACAGTGCCTAAAAGTATGCTACGCAGCAACAACTTGCAAAGTGCCAAGCCTATTGTGTGACACGCTGGCAGCAGACAATCAATAATTTTCTAGCTACTGCCGTCTAAACTTCATTTTCCACTTCCAGCCCACATGCCATGCCTCCGCCGATGTCTTGTTGCTGTGCAAAGTTTATCTTTTGTCTAATGTGCGCCGCAAAGATTCGCTAAAGTGGAAATGTTGCGCAAAAGTTTTAATTGTATGTTTACAGAGGGGGAGTGGCTGGGAAGAACTTGTAGCAGAGCAGGTTAGGCTGGTTTGGTTGGTGTGCGTTTGTCGCCTGCATCGTGTTAATCTTTGTTAAAACAAAACAAACAGCATTTACCGGTGTCTGCTTTTAGGCGTTGTGGCTAAGTTGAGGGCGGGGCGCATTGTTTAGAGGAAACAAAGTAATGCGAAACATTTGTATTGACATCAAATTTTCCAGCAAAGATTTTCACCTGATTTTCTGATTGTCGATTTCAAGACACACCCCTCACACACACACAAAAACATTCGTAAAGAGCTAGAAATAAATGCCAGTCATCAAACTTTAAGATCAGACAACTTGTTCAAGTTTATCTGCTACGACAATTTCGAGGGCTTCGATGGCTTCGACTTTGGCCAGTGCTACCGTGATGCTTGGCTTAGTGCCGCCACCCATCTTTAGGTGGGGCAAAAGTTTTAAAGTGCGCAATTTACAGCGAGCAATTTCTTCGCTGCCTGTTAAGTAGCTGTGAAAGTTTGGCGGGCCGTGTTGTTTGTCTTTAAGAATCAATAAATGCGGCATGATAAGTTGCGCAAGTTTGTGGTTATGTCATGAGAAATTGGATGGCATAAATCTTGGAAGCATTTGGTAGTAGTGGGGATATCAAAAATGAATGCACTGCGCTTAGGTGATTGAATGGAAAACTTGTGTTGCTTTGTTTTGGGCACTAGATTGGCCTTCTAATAAAATATTTAAGGCTTTTCAGATGTTTTGCTGAACCAAGGGGGTAGAAGGAGTGTTTAGTACGGCGGCAAGTTTTTGACATACCTGCACCTTGAAAGCTGTTCGTAAAAAAGAATATTTTGATATTTTTCGATGGTAAATTGAATGTCGAAAGTGCCAGTCTCATGTTTTGTTTCGATTTATTTAAATTCTTTTTAATTAAAATTTAAGGAAATTTTAAGAAAATCGATTTTGTGTTCTTATGGGCAAAAAACTTAAAGAATTTTTAGTCGATCAACTACAAAAAAATCTTTATTGAAAATGAAGATTTGCTTCTAATAAAAAATTTGCTGAAATGTTGCCAAAAGCTCTCATGTACTTGGTGTTCACTGGCTTCTGAAGATGTGAAATTCATTTTTCTGGATATGCTTATTGCAACAGACATTTCAGGTCGCAGTGACAAGGATATTGGTTCCTTACTCCAGAAGCAAAACACCTCTTCCTTAAATTAATAGTTTCCTCTTAATATTGGCATATAGAGCTACATTTTGCTCTGTTAGTTGGTACTGCATTTTTACACTGCCTGGTTCCTCTCAAGCTGATGGTTCTGCTGGTTTCTGGTTTTTTCAATATATTTTCTGCGCTAAAGCATACTTTTCTTAATTTTCACAACAAATTTGTAATTTATCGTCATATTTCAGTGTCCACAGCATGATTTCATAGAAGGTTTAATACCTGAGTAACACTCTTTTGTTTATTTTATGCTATTTTTTCAAAGGATTGCCTATTTTTTTTTGGTGTTTTGGGAATGGCAAGAGTTCTCCTTTGACACTTTGGTCCCTTCAGGCTGATTATATTTCCATTTTCTGATAAAATTACACACTTTAATCTGCCGAATTATGCATCCGAAAAGTACATACAGCTGCGCCCTCTTTTTTAATAAAATCAAATTAAATGTTAATTTTATGGCACAATAAACACCACACCAACGAAGCAACCAACCTCATGCAGCGTATGTGTGCACTTGTATGTGTGACCTAATTACGGTGCTTATGCGAGTTACATATATGCGCTTGCCTGCTTGCCGCTCCCCCTGCCTGCTGCCCCGCATGGCGCTGCCTGCGTACGTCCATGTTAAACATTATATAAACGCCTGCAAACGCTTTGTAAACACGCTGTGAAAACGTTAGCATTTGTGTGTATGCAAGTGTATGTCAGTGTGTGTGTGAATGTAATGTTTTCTGTTTTTTTTTTTGGTTACAGCGTTTACGCATACCGTTCGGTTGTTGAATTCAGCAAATTGTGGTGCCTGAGCTTAGCGTAGCTCATGTAAACGTAGATAATTACGATAATTAGGAAATTAATTGGCAGGTAAAAGCAACAACAATAACCACCAAAACAACAACTAACTAAAGGGCAAGCATTTTGGTGTGGGTGCGTAATTTTTTTTTTTCGTTTTTCGGGCTGCAACGTTTTGCGCGTAAAAACAGAAGTAAATATTGACTTTGGGGAGCAAAAATAATGTGCTAGAATTCCTGTGGCTGCTTAATGCTTGGCAGAGGGAGCTACCGGGGTGCAAATTCAATTTGTTGATTTCGTAAAGCAATTTTTTGTTGGCAACGGATGCCAGTGCGACTGCGGGTTGTGTGATTAACAGCGTGGTTAATAATGAAGTCATTGTGGCATATCAAAGAAAGAAACGTAATAAGCAAATTTCTCTTAAAGCATAGCATATGCTGAGGCGTAAAGCGCAAGTATTTAATAAAAACCTTAAAGAAACGGCAAAAGATTGCTGATATTACGCTGCTTTTAGTTGTTGTACATCAACTGAAGTCTAACAATTTGATGAAAAATGTAAACTATATAGGGTAGAGTAGAAATTCAAGTATGTAAACAAAAATGTACTGACTTTACAATTAATTTAAATATAATTCTGATACTAAATATTTAATAAAATATTACAAATATTTTTTCCTGTCATGTCATATTTCGATAGTGCTATTTATTGACCAAAAGAAAATTGTGGCATGCTTTTGGCTAGTGTCAGAAATATTTGGAGAAATTGAAGATCTCTTAATATATCACTGATGTTAATAGTTTTGCATTTTTTCATATTCATACCATAGAGCCTATCAAATAGTCTTAAAAGTTTATAATTTTGATTAAAAATTTAGCATAGTTTCAGTTCTGAGCTAAATATACACAAGCCAAAACCTGCCGTGAAATTCGCATGGTAGTAGAAAGATTAGTAAAGTTTTTCTATTTTTTTTTGTTAATTTTACAAGCTTTTGTGTCAAATAATTAATTAAAGTGCAAATTTTTCATAATACGCAAATAAGTGCAAAGTGTTAAGAGCTAAGCTAAGAGTAAAGCTTTATAGCTGCAGCAACTGCAACCCAAAAATCTAATCTCTAATGTCTCCTTTGATTCCACAATGTTTTTGTCAAATACAATAATATAATTAATTGAAGTAAAGGCATACCTTAAGGGACACTAAAAAAGTAAGTGAACCAATATTGAGTGCTAAGTTTACTATAAAACAAAAAACGACATGCATTTTGTAATTATACCCTACACCTATGGTAGGGTATAATAACTTTGTGCCAAAATTGTAACGCATTAAAGCAGCCTTCCTAGGTATAGACATAAGTATATAGAAATGATCAGAAACACTTTCTCTTTTCATTTCCGGTTGTCCGTCTGTCCGTCTGTCCGTCCGTCCGTCTGTCTATCTGTCTGTCTGTCTGCGTGTACGCAAAAAAAAGAAAGAAGGAGTTGCCCGATTTGGACCAAATTTGGTACACAGTGACAGTGAACTTCGGGTTAGGTAAAGTGTTAAAATTATTCAAATCGGTCGAAGGATACGCCCCCAATGGACCTATAAGTCCCTCTACCTCGGGTTTTTTGCGATCAAATTGCTATAATTTGAGTAATTACTCATGGAAAAGAATAATACTTGGTATTCAAGTTAAGAGGTAGGTCTTCTATATCTCAGGAAAAAATGGGCGTGGTCCGCCCACTATATAGCCGGCAAAATTTTTTCGGTAAAATGGCTCCCAATTGACTAGTTACGAATATAAATGAATGAAATTCGGTTCCCAAGTTGATATATAGGTCTTAGATGCCATACAAGAAAATGGGCGTGGTCCGCCCACTATATAGGCGATAAACAAAAAATCCTCTTAACTTCCATAATATATACACCAGAGAGTCCAGATTTGGTTACTTCGTTCCTGGTAGGAATATCTTTTAATTCTCCAGAAATGGGCGTGGTCCGCCCACCATGGGGGCAGTAAAATAAATATGCCGATAACATCTGGTGTACACCTGTCAGAGCATCAATATTTGGCATGTATAGTCCTATTAGGTATATCTTGTAGTTTGCCAAAAATGGGCGTGGTCCGCTCACTATGTAGATTGTAAATCAAATACGCCCACAACTTCAGTGAATTATCACCCCACTTGGGAACATGGTGTAGGGTATTACTCTGTCGGTGAAACCCGACTGATTGCTTCCTTACTTGTTTTTTTCTATTTTATAAATGTTTCGTGTTACCTTTCCCCTTTCTTGCGTATAACACGAAGTCCCAAAAGTGTCAAGTTTTGCCAATATTAAAATTATAGCATACCTTTAGGTGCAGTGAAAACGTAAGTTAGCCGTAATTGAGTGCAAACTTTTGCAGCTGCTCACAAAAAAGTAATCATATGCGCTGAACAAAGTTTCGACTTACTTTTATAACTGTTGTAGCATCAACAAAAATATGCCAAAGTATTATATCCAACTTGAGAAGGAACTTCATTAAACATTTATAAACTTATGCTGATTAGTTATATTGTTTGAATGTCTGCAAAGTTCTTTTACGTTTGCCAATGCATGCGATATACATTACTTATATCTAACCTTTGGCGTGCATATATTTCGGCCGCTGACCACAGCATAATTTTAATTTAAAAGTTTCCCCCAAAAAATATACTTCGAAGAACTTTCTGTGCATATTGCCTGTGGCGAAGCTGTTTGCCGTTTTTTGTGGTTTTCTTTATGACAGCCTCGTTAAATGTAGCAAATGTGTGTTGAGTATTTGAGGCGCTTTCGGTTGCTAAGCTATGTGCCCCCTATCCAGCAAATGTGCCAGATGCGGCTCAGTACCTTAGCAATAGTTACAAGCCTATTATCTAGATATTTTAACATCCTGGCGTACAACAACACTGTTTTCAAGGAATGTGCTGCATATTATGTGTAAACTATGCTTTTTTCTATATATTAAATATGTATATGAATATTAAATATCGCTGCCTAAAAGTATCTCTAAATCTCTAGATTCTAAAAGAATCTCATAAAATATCTTTGATTGTATTAGTCGGCTAGGCTAGGCTGGCGCCGCGGTGGCTCAGTGGGCTAAGTGCTCGGTCGCTGATGCGAAAATCGTCTCGGTTCGAATCTCAGCCAGGGCCTCATAACATCTAACAGAAAGAAAATTTGTTTGCATATTTTTTATTTGCGCGGCGCCACTTCTCGCGATGAATTGGCAATTCTCCGAGAATATTTCTTGCCATGAAAAGCTTCTCAACCCGTTCGGATCCGGTTAATGTAGGTCCCGTTAACTTGTGCAAAAAAATAACAAGCACACACAAGTTAATGCGAGAAAGCTATGCCTAAGCCCACACGAGCTGTTGCGCCAATCAATTATTAAATACAAGTGGGGCCACCTGTCGTGTGTGCCTGTATACACGACAGCTAGTATATAAGACAAAACAATTAGCAACAATAAAAGGCAAAGCAAAGTAAAAAATAAAAAGCTTATAAAAAAAGATAAAAAAGAAATATTTTGAAACCTTCGGAGCTGGGATTCGAACCCATGACCTACCGCATACTGAATGCAAGCGCGCGTCTCTACCCACTGGACTACACAGCGAACTGCTTTCGTTCGTCTTAAGTCTTAAAAGACTGAAAGCGGACAGCAGGCAGCAGCAGGCAAACGCTTTTTAGTCAGTCTGCATTTTATATAAGTACAAGTGGGGCCACCTGTCGTGTGTGCCTGTATACACGACAGCTAGTAAAACAATTAGCAACAATTAAAAGCAAAGTAAAGTAAAAAATAAAAAGCTTATAAAAAAAGATAAAAAAGAAAAATTTTAAAACTTGCGGAGCTGGGATTCGAACCCATGACCTACCGCATACTGAATGCAAGCGCGCGCCTCTACCCACTGGGCTACACAACAAACTTATTTGATTCATCAAAAGTCGTAAAAGAGAGAAAGCGGACAGCAGACAAACGCTTTTTAGTCAGTCTTCAGAACACACCCACAAACACTTTTATGCATTCAAAACAATATTAGCAACAATTAAAAACAAAGCAAAGTAAAAAATAAAAAAAGCTCTTACAAAAAATTGAAAAAGAAAAATTTTAAAACCTGCGGAGCTGGGATTTGAACCCTTGACCCGCCGCGTTACCGAATGCAAGCGCGCGCCTCTACCCACCGGGCTACACAACGAACTGATTTGATTCATCTAAAGTCGTAAAAGACAGAAAGTGGACAGGCTGCAGCAGGCAAACGCTTTTTAGTCAGTCTGCGTTTTGTATATAAGATGTATACACTTAACCACTGAGCCACAGCGGCGCTCAAATAGATTATATATAAGTTGAGCGGCACCATTAAAAGTTTATTGGTTTTTACAATAGCTTAATCACGGAAAAGTTTATTTTGATCGGAATAGGAAAATTTACCAATTTGTTTGAAATTCGGCCTCAAATTATAGTTATTTGATGCATCGATCGATATATCAGACACCAATAATTTCGAATAAAATTACGAATATTTTTGCTGGAAACAGCATTTTTCGATGTACTCTTTATTGTCCAATCACTACCACAAAGTTGTCTGCCATACAAATGCGAATTTCTCAACTCGCCATTTAAAAACCTTTTAGATCTGCCCAATCACTTCACCAGTTACGTGCCAAATCTAAGCATACTTTAAGGCTTATTCGGAATTTCTTTAAATCTGCCTGTTTTAAATTGAATTTGCTTCGTTCGTCTGTGCCAATACGACTGGAACACGAATTAGCCGCCCTGTGGAGCTGCATAATTTTGCGATTTTTCTTTCAAATCATGTTTGATTGTTTTCCAACGAAGCACACATTTCCCTGCTACCTTAAAATATGCAACGAATTTTTCTCTTCCGCACTTCAGCTCAGCAAGCTGCCCGAGAAATCGATGTCGCTGGTAGCAGCAGCCGACTAGCAGCACGTGAACGTAGCAGCAGCATACAAATTCTGGCGAGCTCGTAGCGTATAAACAAGCAAAAGCAATGAAATGGAAACGGAAATGCAAGGCATTCTTATGTATTTCCGTTTGCTGGCAAAGCGGAAGACATAGTCGTGTTTTCTGCCTTCCGTTCTAGTGCTGTTTGTTCATTTTCTTCCATTTCCATCCTCTGCAAAATTAAATCCACTCTGCCGATGTTGTTGAGCCGCTCGCTGGCGAAGTGCACGTACTTATTGCATTTTGTAGTTTGTTGAATTCTTTTGATTCGAGGCAGCAGCATACTTTGGGGCGCATAAACTTGCGTTATTGCACTAGTGGCAGGAATCTTAGCAATAATAATGCAACTACTGAAAAATGTACAAAGAAGCAATATTTCGTAATTTAGTTTGAGTGGTAAGAAGGGTAGGAGGGACAGGCAGTTTCTTATGCTGGGCACTCAGTCCAGACAGCAGCTTCAAGTCCTTTTCCTGCCATGTAAGAGTTAAAGATTGCAGGATTTCACTTTGCTTCGGTCATATTTTCCATAACGGAATATGGTAGAACAGGATTAGATATGAAATTATTTTATAGCATTTAAAAGAAGAGAGTGAAAAGGAACAGCTATGAGGGGATATGGCATAATAAGGCAGGATACGATTATATAATAGAGCTTGGAGAGAGGAATAGGTACGGATCAAATAGGAGAGGGAGACACAGATAATATGATGAAAACAATAGGACCAGATGGAAAGGAATCGAAAAAGATATGATAAGATATGATAATGTAGAATGCGCTGAAATAGTATTGCTCTACGACAGCATTTAATATGTTTAAATGGGACAGAGTTAGAATATGCTCGGCTAATATAGGATAGGATAGGATAAAAATTATGGGATGATTTTTTGTAGGGTATTATTGTAAAAGTTCAGATTCGAATGGTGTACTTTTCCCTTCTATAACATAGAAATCCCTAACTTGATAATGTAAATATAATAGAGTAGATTATGATAGATTCTTCATTAGATGAAACAAACTGTTCGTAACTAAACTATAGCTAAAGACTGTATATATACATATTACTAGTTAACAATGGCAGAAGTGGCCTTTAGCTATAATTTAGTTATATATACCTCACACGTGCCAGCCCCTTTATATCATATACTAAAAAAGAAATTATATTCTTCTACTTTAGAGGCATTTCTGTTCGTCTGTCGGTTTGTCTGTTCCTCTGTCTCATGGGAACCGCGATCGTGCCTTCATTTCGTTACGTTGCATTGCACTGTGTTGCGCTTCGTTCCGTTGCATGGTGCTGTAATGTCGGCACGTCAGCACTTTACATTTTTACAATTTTAGCTAAATAAGATTTATGTTGCGCCAGTATGTTTCATTATACAAGCAGTACCAGCACAGCCAGCGGCACTTTGCTGGTGCTTCTTCTTTCCGAACGGCGCCTACGTGTATGCAATGAAAAGTTAAACTTAACAGCACTGCACATTTCCTAAACCGCACTTTGTCAAACACACACACACACACGCACAGTAGCGCCTTTACAACATAGGCCCGTTCACTGTCCTTGCATTTAAAGGAGTGCCGTTATGAAAGCGTGAAGTACAAACACTAAAAATTCTATATTTCTATGAACTTTTCAAAGTACATAAAACTGTAACATTATTTAAAATTTTTTTTCAGAACTCATCTATTAATTCTGGCATGAAAAATATGTTATTTAATTTGCAGATATTTACTTTCGACAAGGATTAAAGGCATCAAAAAATGTATATCTGTAAATCTCTGCTTAAATTATTATATGAGAACCATTTTCCATTCTAAAAAAAAGTACAAGAATGGCTTCCAGGGCCTGCGAACAACTAAAGACGGCACTGCACACACGTTTACATGCATATAAACACAATTATAGGCTTGCAAAAATGGCAAACTTTGCATACCCACACGCCAGCTCGTGTTAACACACACACACACATGTGTCCGTATGCGCACAGACACTAGCGCATAAAACAATAGTAAATTTTTCAAATGCGTCTCTAATATAGCACCTAACATCCATTACATCCGCGCCTAACAGCAGCACTACACCACCAACACGCCACGCCACGCCACTTGTCAAGAGTCCTTCCCTCCGCTGCCTAAGAGCATGCAATGGGCTTTTTGCACTACGTGCTCGCGTTCGCTTGCTCGCTACTCTGGCGCTCGTTATATTTTTTTGATACGCCTGGCAGACAGTCATTTCCGTTCTAGGCCTTCATGTAATTACCACTTGTTTCCCGTTGGCTTTTTCTCTTTAGCATTCTCAGGCAGGCAGGCAGACATGGAACTTGGCTTTTCTTCTGCCTGTGTAGGAGCTGCTACAGCGGCTGCCTCCACTGCATTTGTTGTTTTACTGTTGTTGTTGTTGCTGTTGCCGAGTGCATTGTTGAAATGTTGCGCCTTTTTGGTTTGCAATTGCTGTTGTTGTTGCCTTTTTTACATTATTTTCTGCCAGTTCCCAGGCTTCCCACGTGACGTGCTCAAGTTGCTCAGCTGCCGCCTGCACAACTCGCTACTCATTTGCTGCTGCTGCTGCTGCTACTTCTTCTTCATTTTGTTTCAAATAATAACAAAGCACTGTAAAATAATGAAAATCATGATGAGTGCCCGCCGCTCAGCCCGCTCAGCCCGCTCGCCCATTGCATAAGTTCAGGCTAACAAGCTGATGAGTTTTTAAATGCTCAGACATATCATCAATTACAGGCATTTCAATTATGCTGTGTTGTAGTCGTCATTTTAATGTTGTTGGTGAGGGGGGGGTGTTGTTGTCGAGTTTTTATTGAGATGGTGGATAGGCAGTTTAAGTGCTGTTAAGTTCTCAACACTCCGTGCCAAGTGTGCGCGTTGTGCCTTATATTTAAAGGGTGCTCTTGTGTAGTCCTTTAAAAGTGCTTCCAAAGCGTTTTTTCAACCACTCCGCTTTCGCAGCGTGCATATGCCATTTCGGCACGATTTTGATGTAAAGTATTTCAGAAGATGTCAAGTCCTTCAACTGATTCAAGTCTATGCAAAGATGTAAGATAAATCAACGATATTATTCAATGTAAGATATCTTTGTCGCTGTCTGATTAAATGTTCTTTTTTGGAAAATAGCTTAAAATTGAATCAATTGAATAATAATAATTTTAATCGAAATCGAAAGGAATTGAAATACATTGGTTGGAAAAAAACATTCTGAATTTAATTTAGTAAAAAAAGCAGAATTAATGCAAAAGTATGTAAACTACATGTTTCGATATATTCCTTTAAATTTCGTAAATTATTCCTTTTTCAGAATAACATTGAGAGTGTGTGAGTAGCTGTTTTATAAATCTTAAAAAGCAAAAAAGTTAGAAGTAAATTTACTGGATTTTTGAAACGATATTTGAATTTAAGAACAAGTCTCGACAACACGAACCTTTCTTCAATTATACCATTAGAAATGTTTTAGTGGCTTCAGAAAGCCCACCTTCGTTTAGACATCTTAAAGTGCTGCATTATCTTTAATTATCGCTCGGCTTAATTGAGCCCTTTACCCTGTATCGTATTGCACATTGCAATCATATATGTACCTATACATATATGCTCATTCCTTCACACATTACTTCCAATATAGATTTGTAGCTACGTCAGTCTGCTTGTCTGCTGGCTCGTCCTATCTGTCTGTTAGACTCCTTTATCTGTATGCCTGACAGTCTGCAAGCAGCAGGCGTGTCTGTGTTTATATGAGCGTGCAATTTATTTGCACAAAATGACAGGATAATGCTATGTATACATACATAAAGTGAAATGAAATGCTATAAATATCGCCTACACACACATTCATATACACACTTTCAACGCACATATAGAAATAGTGGCACTTCATGCAGAACAAGCTTCGAGCAAAGACTGCAGGCTTCACTTTTAGTCTATGACGGCGGCATATATTATTGAGTGTATTTGTATGCCAAACAGACACACCTATACATACATACATACGTGAAGCACTTTGGCGCTTCAATTCAAATATATGCATGTGTGTAAATATAACAGAAATCACTTCAACGGCAAAGTAGCAGCCGACACACACAAACAACAGCACTTAAATGTCTATGCATTTCGCTATCCCAACACAACTACCGAATCCACACATACATATGCATCGAAATTGTTGCGGAAATGGCAGCGCACCCGTACAATTGAATATGTGTGAGTGTGTGCTGTTGTACATGTAGAACAAACTTCATTAGTGGTCTTGTTAGGCAGTCTTCCATTTTTAAACGAGCGCGCGTGCATCTTCGAGGCGTTGTTCTTCAAATCAGCGCATGGAAACGCTTGCATTCTCCTTTCCAATTTACGAGCAGCGAGCGTATTTTATTTGCTACTACATTTTGGAGCCTGTAATTAAAGCTGAATGGTGTAAAAACTAAGCACTAACACAACTTAGGGCTGGTATGTGGCCTACTTTTCGGCTGAAAAATGCTCAAATTTCAATAGCCTTAATTTATGCAATAAATTCTGTGCCTACACATTGACAGCACCGCACTGAATTGCAACGAAATTTTTTATGAAATAATGATAAAAAGTAGTAAGCAAATGTGAAAATGTTTTTAGTTATTTGACCATAGTCCAAAATCGTAATGCAACTTTTTTGGTAGAAACACTTTCTTAAGTATTTTTCAAGAAAAGTCTTGACATATAAATCGGTTTAGTCTAAGAATTTTTCTCGAATATTATAAAAATGTTAGTGAATTTCAAAGTTTTTTAATTTTACCACTTGAGCACTGAGAGCAATATGGCTAAACTTTACAAATCAATTTTATAAATTGGGAATAAATTGGTACAATAAGTGCAAGATAACGGTAATACTACTTCCTGTCAGCTTTTCTTATATGCTATTTTGGACTGAAGACTAAGACCTAAGTGTGCAATGCAGCCGCTCTTACCAAAGAAATAATAAGATGTAAATCATATAAAGAAGCACATAAAAACATCATAAAAATGCAGCTAACTTTTTGTCGAAGCCGTAAGTTGGTAAAAATAATTAAATCTAAAAAACCAACATTTTCGTATGTACAGAAAATTGTTCGAGTTTTGTTAAATAGCGTTTTTTCAAGCATTCTTTTAAGCCACACAAAACCTAATGGCAAGTGCTTAACTTCTTTCACAAAATTGCAATTATATCGAACAACTATTCAATTTCCTTGCCTCAACATCACGTGTACACGAAGACTAGTTATATATGTAAATTATGACAGCTGTCAATTCTCTGACAATTTACAATAACTTGCTTTACTTTTGAGCGCCCTGAGCCGCATTTAGTAAATTTCATTAGAGGAGCACCAGCTGTGTTGTGACGAAATGACATTTCTTAAATGCCACTTAAATAGGAGCACACATACAAGCAAACCCACTCACAAATATACAAAAAACTACACACACACATACGAAAAATGTCAGTAGTTTGAAACTCACTTCATATTTGGTTATTTTCACACATTTTCGGTTTGCCTTTGTTTTGCTCTTCTCCCACCGCAAGCAAATGTGGGTCACGGCTCATAAAATGAAATTATTATGTGAAATGAATGCAGTGGTGGAGGTGCTGAAATTTAATTTGACAGAATTCACTGTCCGCCCTCAATGGCACAGCAGGTGAGCTTTATATAAAGCATACAAGTGATAGGTGGGTCAAGGTGGAGAGAAGTGAGGGAAGGGAGAATACTTCTTAATGCCACTGATTTAATTCGGATGCATTCGTTTTGGGTTAGGTAAGGTTATACTGGAAGGGGTCAGTGTGAGTAAGGAATGTTGTGATCGGTCTAGAGTTGAGGCCCCTTTAAGCACAGTAAGCCATGGGGCTTACAATTTGGTTGGACGAGGTTGAGAGACGTAAAAGCGGCTCAAATCCATATTTTGAGGACCGTTTTACTCAAGTCATCGTACAAGTTTTATTTATATTTTTATTTTGAAGGTTTCTTGTTATTCAAAGAAAATTCAATAAACTGTTTTCTCGTTGAGAGTTAAATTTTCGATAGCTCCAAATAGATAAAAGAATTTGTTTGAGAATTTCTGCATCTGTTCCAAAGATAGTTAAAACATTTTCTCACGTATCTTTGACTTGTCACTGGTATAGGCATTGAAAACTACGAGTAACATTGTATAAATTTAAAACTTCAGTCAATTTTTAAATATTTAACGCATATTTATTTGCCCATGCCAATTTCTGTGCTTTTCTTTATGTGTGCAGAATAGCTAAAAAGTTGCATATTGAAACCACTATAAATTTACAAAACAACAAAAATAACCAATTAAAAGCGCAATATTCAAACGCAAGCGCATACGCAAATTATGCATATAAAGCAGCTCTGGGATAAACAATTACTGTAGCTATATTATTCCAATAGGTTTTAATTTTTTTGTTGATTTAGTTTTATAATTTAATTCTGTTTGCATCACAACAAATATGCATAGAAAAATATTTTGTATGTTTATAGAGCATTCTGTTTGTATTAATTGGTGGTCTATACGTACCCCCATGTGTGTGTGCTCTAACGCCTTTAGATATGCACTGAAATATGTTGATATGATTTTTGCGTATTGCGTTTAATTGCATTTCATTATATAACGGCTTTTAAAAATGCTTTTATCTGACAAGATATTTGATAATTGAATAAACAGTGACTGATTTTCTATGTTTTATATCTAACTATACAAAAATATTTTGGTTTAAAGGCAAATTATTGAGACTACGATTTGGCTTAACCCTCTAACCGGCAATGGCACCAAAAGGCGGGGTTAAGCAAAACAGCAATAGCGTAGCGTCGTTTTAAATTTTCACCTTTATAACTACGCAATTATGTGGAAATATGCTAAAGCAACGTAAATATATAATTTTTATGTAGGGGAGAGGGGGGTACCTTCGTCTCTTTTTTTTGAAGGCCTATATTTCAGAAGGTAATCAATATATTTAAAAACCGATTAGACTGTTACAATACCTCATTATTTAACAATAAAATGTTATACTAAAATTTCTTTAAAAAGTTCCGTTTGTATTATTTTTTTCATGATTAGTAAAAAAAGTCATTTCGCTGAATGTGCCCCCATGCCAGGGTAGCTTCGGCATTTGGCGGGGCACTTTGGGCATTCATACTTTAAAGTACCATAAGGTGATACAAAATCTTGTTTTGACTAAATAAGACATGTTTTTGGTTACACAACACGTATTTATTAAATTTTGCATTAAAAAAATTAAAAAAAATCATGTTTAAGAGCTTCAAAAAAAGGTAGTTATTGTAAAATTTTTTTTATAAATAATTTTTTATATATAATGTTTAAAGTGCTGAGATCGACCCTAATATTAATTTTGTGTGGTTACGGGAGGTTTAAGCCAGGTTCGAGGGTCTTGGAAGCTTCAACTCGATTTCGATTTTTAGTACCTGTGAAGTTATATTGACGAATGTGCCCCATGAAAAAAAGACGAGTCCTTTTTTTTCTTTTTATTTTTTTGCTTCTAATTTCAGTGCTTTATTTTCACATAAAACTCTTTTATTTACAAAATAATTGGTATTCAAGTAATACTAATACAATTTTGTTCGAAATAATGGTATAAATACAGCACAAACTTCTTGCGTTACCGACCTGAATATTCGGCAACGAAGCGCGAAAACACAAAATCAAATGTAACTTTATCAGCAGTTCAGATAGAGATGGCAAACTTTGTGAAGGATATTTATACTAGCTATGGGTTAGTTTTAACTAATAAACAGTTATGTCCGATGACTCCTTCATACCGAAATCGCCTTTGACGAATGTGCCCCAAGGACGAAGGTACCCCCCTCTCCCCTACTTAGCGCATTGATACAAGCATCTGTGATCAATCGAAGTCGAAAATTCGTGTGAAATGAAGAAAAAAATTATTTGACCGTGAAGAGAATATTCAAAAATTCAAAAAAATTAGTTATCGGGCTTCAATTGTTACTAAAAAATTATTACTGTATAGCTACGGTGTTTATCTTACATACTATAACTTTTGTTGTGTATATTCCCAAAAAAATAAGCTTCTGATAAGCTAAATGTGCACCCCGCCTAAAGGCGGAGTTGCCTGTTCTCGGTAAAAAAAAATATTCTTTTTTTCCAAGTATGCAAATTATACTCATAAATCATTTTATATATTTTATCTCTATAATTATTTCTAGGGCAATTAGAAATAATTGTTTCATAGTTGTGAACACGGAAACTAATCGTAAACGTTTCAATTTATGGCTTATGAGCGAAGAAGCTACTCAAAAATTGATTAAATATGTAATAGATAATGATGGTTCTGCAGATGATAATAGTGTAAGCCAGGATAATTTAGACAGCGATGACAGCATTATAGATCCTGATATTCAAATATCCAATGAAGCTTTTGCACAACTAGATAATTATATACGGCATTTAACAAGTTTTAGTGGCATTGACGGCATTGACCTTCTCTCATCCTCCATAAATATTAAGTACCGTAAAGGAAGCACACTCACACAGCATCTACTCAGGTAGGTAGGTAGATTAAGTGGTCGTCTCAAGGACATCACTTAGGCCAGAAGGCCCATTGTGTTACCACGTGGGGGGTTTTCCGCTATACACTTCCTATGTATGGGAGCCACTTTGTGGCTCTGGTATATTTGTCGATATGTCCTGGTGGCGTTTTTTCCAAGTCTGCTAGACAGCTCAGGAAGTAATGTCCCAGGAATCGAAAGCGCGTTCTTACTAGCGCTGGGCATTTGCAAAGGAGGTGTTCAACAGATTTCTCACAGTCTTCGTCTCTGC
Source organism: Neria commutata (assembly GCA_963457695.1). Taxonomy (NCBI): domain Eukaryota; kingdom Metazoa; phylum Arthropoda; class Insecta; order Diptera; family Micropezidae; genus Neria; species Neria commutata. The sequence goes on from OY735246.1 coordinate 43,276,106, forward strand.
AGCTTCTGCAGAAGTCATTGTACAGCAGTCCCAGTCTGTTGGCATGTTGACCAATGAGGCAGGGCCCGGTTATGATTCCTACGGCAATCCCTATGGAGGGTTTGTTTAGTAGGATCAATTCACTGGATCTGCTCTGGTTGATAGTAGGCCAGATTTGTCTTGCTGTGTAACAATGGTCCCAATGAAAGAAAAGGGCGTGATCCTCATCATCATCATCAGAAATATACGATGAATCTACTATTCCGTCTAATTTCGAATTGTAATCTTTTGAAGGACATTGATGTAAAAAATTAAGGACGGGGCTATTCAGAAGAATTTCTGAGCAATGTTATTGCTGTTAACATATCCTCTATACTGTGGAAAGATACAAAATGTGTACGACTAGTTTCTACTTATGCTGGTGTTTAGCCATCTCGTACTTTCGCTGCCACCGCTCAAGGACTAAACGCCACTGTTTTGATAGAAAACAAAAATAATACGTAGAAATCGACTTCCCAAAAATTGTGAAAGAGTATAGCTTTCACACGGTTGGTCGTGATATAATGGCTTATTAGGGCGCTGTCACATTCGTCTGAAGACCAAAAAAATTTACATTGCGCTTATTTTATCACATACAGGACATGACTGTCGTAAATGCGTACTTACTCTATCATCGTATTCACGATTCAGACCCTAAGTGCAGACATAATTTGAAATTGCCTGATTTCCGAGTAGAAATTACTTATGTGTTATGCTCATTATCGAATGAAAAAATAAAACAGTGCGTATATCACCAACTAGAAATCCTAAAATGAGGACTGCTGATAGGCGAACTTATGCGCCCCCAGCTGATATTCGCTAAACCATAAATTTTTTATATCATTTATAATCATATAATTTATATTTATGACCTTTTTATTTCAAATGTTTTGAAGTAAAACTTTTTTTTAAATAAAACTTACTATGGACTAATCATAATTTTTTTACGCTGTAACAGGCAAGCCCGCCTAAAGGCGGGGTACACCTTTTTGCACCTGGAGGGATACCTATTGATTTTTTTTTAAATCTGACTTCATATTCTTGTTTCTTACTGTTAGAAAAAACCGCTGGTATAAAAAGAACAGAGAACACGTCTTAACGTTTCAAAGGTTTTATTGAGAGTGAACGATTTGAATTACAAAGTAAAGTAAAGAGGATGAATATAAAGTGAAAGCGTAAGCAGTAAGTGTCTGCAGAATGAATGACAGAGTTGCCAAGTGTATTAGAATTTCAACACTCCTCCTCAAATCTGGTATTCATTCATAACAGCAACCAAAAAAGAAAAATAATTAATTTCAAAAATGTTAGTCATTTACACAAAAAGCTATTTTAAGCCTAACATTTTTATACATTTCATATGATTGACTTTGCTTAAATTTTTAGTTAATACATCTGCAATATTTTCCTGACTTGAACAATATTGTAGGTCAATCAATTGTTTTGAATAAACATCTCTAATATGATGAAATTTTATATCAATATGCTTACATCTAGAATGATATACTGGATTCTTTACCAGATGTAACGCGCTTAAATTGTCGCCATTTATTACAATCGTCTCTGGACAGTGTAAATCGATTTCATCAAAAAATTGTTTCAAAAATACAGCTTCCTTCGTTGCGGTTGATAAAGCAATGTATTCCGCCTCGGTACTACTCAAGGCCACCGTAGACTGCTTCTTGGACTCCCACGAAACCGCACAACCAGCTAGCAAAAATGCAAACCCCGTGTAGGATTTTCGCTCTGTTGCATCTCCTCCCCAATCAGCATCAGCGTAGCATTCAACAGCCCTTCCTGTCTTGCTGTATCGTAGTGACATGTCAGTCGTAGTACTTAAGTATTTCAGCACTCGCTTTGCCGCTGCCAAATGTTCGCTATGAGGATCGCTATTCTTCTGCGCGAGTTTGCACACTGAGTGCATAATATCGGGTCTGGTACACAGAGCCAGATATAACAAGGAACCAATAAACGATTGATATTCTTGTTGGTCAGCTCGTTTACAGTTCTGGTCATCGCAATGTACATTATGCTTTGGATCAAGTGGTGTGGCTACTGTGCGGCAATTTGTCATACTGTTTTGGTCCAACAACTGTTTTATGTGCCCCTTTTGGCTTATCGATATTGCGCCTGTTTCGCCATCTCTTTCAATCTCCATACTTAAGAAGAGTTGAACTGGACCTTTGTCTACAACCTGCAAATGACTCGAAATTTGTTGTTTAATTAAATTCAACTCACATTTGTCTGAGCTTGCAACCAGCAGGTCATCAACATAAACCGCGATCAAATTAATTTTCCCGCCGTGATGCTTCGTATATACGCACGGCTCAGTTTCGCATCGTTTAAAACCAATGCCCACCAAAATTTCATTGAGCCTTGCGTTCCACTGGCGCCCTGACTGCTTCAGACCATACAGTGCCCTTTTTAGTTTCAGCACCTTTTCAGGATACTCGTCGCTAATGAATCCTTCAGGCTGCGCCATGTATATCTCGTCGTCTAATTCGCTGTTTAAGAACGCAGATGACACATCAACGTGATGTAAATACAACTCGTACTCTGCTGCTAGCGCAAATATTATTCGGATTGTAGAGTATCGGACCACAGGAGAAAACGTGTCGGTATAATTCACGCCGTATACTTGGCTACACCCTTTCGCCACTAGCCGCGCCTTAAATCGATCTACTTCGCCGTCCTTATTTTTCTTCACAGCGAACACCCATTTACATTTTACGCACTTTTGGTTTGGAGGTAAGTCTGATAACTCCCATGTCTCGTTTTCAATAAGCGCCTTGTACTCGTCTTGCATTGCTTTCCGCCAATTACTGGAATGTTTGCTTAACATCGCTTCTTTTACGGTATCTGGTGTATCAACGTTGCACAGCAAATTCACGATGTTATACACCTTCTTCGGTCTGCCTGGTTTGCCTGAACGCACCAGCTTGGGTCGACCAGGACCGATTCGTTCTGCAGTAGGATCAACATCGCTCTCCTCTTGCGTAGACTCGACCTTTTGTCTAAAGCAAACGCCTTCGACCCGAATGTTCTTAAATGAGATACAACTGGTTTCCTTTTGTGCCACACTTCATAAGGGGTCGTTGCATCGAGAGCCTTCGTTGGCGACCTATTGCGTAGGTACGCAGCAGTGTTGACCGCCTCTGCCCACATCGATTCACTTAAATTTGCGCCAACGAGCATACACCTTGCCATTTCAACTAATGTGCGGTTGAAGCGCTCCGCTACGCCGTTTTGTTGCGGTGTGTATGGCACTGTAAGTTGCTGCTGAATCCCATTCTCCTTCAAATATTGTTGAAACGCGTTGTTTACGTATTCGGTGCCGTTATCGCTTCTTAGCACCTTTATTTGACAACCAGTTTGACGCTCAGCAAAAGCTTTGAACTCCTTAAACTTGTCGAAAACTTCGCTTTTGTGTTTGAGAAAGTAGACAAACACATATCTTGATTTGTCGTCTACGAAAGTTAACACATAGCGTGATCCACCAGCCGATACTTTTATAGGTCCACAAACATCTGTATGCACGACTTCCAGCAATTCGCTTGCCTTATTTTCAGATGACGTAAATGGTTTTGCAGTGCATTTGCTTTTTATGCACACAGCGCAGGTGATGTCGTTCGGCACATTCAACTGAAGTCCGCGCACTAGATTTTTGTTTGTAAGTTCACGCATACTGGCGTAGTTTAAATGTCCGTAGCGACTGTGCCATTTAACTGCTTCAGCTGATTGCCCTGTGAAAAATAGCTTGTCGGCCTGCATTGTATATAAAAATATACCACCACTCTTTTCTCCGCGCAATACGATGCTACCGTCTCTTTCCATAATTGTAACAGCTTTATTTCTAAAGTTCACTGCCATTCCATTGCCTACGGCTTTTGCAACAGAAATGAAATTACACTGCAGCACAGGAACATACAAAACGTCATTCAAACAAATTTCTCTACTCTCCGTTTTGAATCGAACAATTCCTTTACCCTTTGCTTCTATTCTCTTGTCGCCAGCAAGCATTGTCGTTTCGTCATACTCAAAAAATTCGTCGAACATGTTGCGTTCACAGCACATGTGAGAAGAAGCGCCGCTGTCTATGCACCAAGCATTACGTTGCAATGTGTTTGATTCGATCGCTGAGAACAATGAGAATGCCGTTGATTTATTTGCATCTCCCTTTTGTTCTTTTTTCTTGTTCTTACATTGCGCCGCGAAATGTCCATTTCTTCCACAGCTATAACATTTTAAATTTGCGCGACTTCTTTGCATTTTGTTGTTGCTTGCGGATTTTTGATTTTTACCGCTTGACTCTCTTGCCATGAAAACTTGTGCGCTACCGTCAGCAATAGGCGACTCGCACACTTTGCGCCGTTGTTCTTCTTCAAGTAATTTGACCTTCAAAGCACATAGCTTTGGAAGTTCATCGCGCGACTCCAACGCGACGACCAGGTTCTCGTAAGATTTAGGAAGACTAGCAAGAAGCATTATCACAAACAGCTCATCTTGTAGGTTTACGCCGATCTCCGCTAGCTTCTCAACAATAGTAGAAAAATTACTTACGAAATGCTGCACTTGCTCACCTTCTGTCATTCGCATTGCCAGCAACTGCTTAAACAATGAGACTTTTCTGGCCGGTCCTTTAGGTCTGTGTATTTCCGCCAACGTTTCCCATGCCTCTTTGGCTGTCTTACTCTGCTTCACATAAGCGATTTGCACAGGTGTTAAACTCAACATTATGGTCGCCAAAGCCTTCTCATCGGCAGACTTCCACGCCTTCACCTCGCCATCGTCAGCTTCATCAGCTCCAGGTTTTTTTAGCTCGCCTGTTACCACATCCCAAAGCTCCTTGCATATGAGCACGCTTTTTACCTGGACGCACCAGGAGTCGTAGTTGGTCTCGTCCAACTTTTCCACATTAAACGTTGTGGTAGACATACTTTTAAAAACTTTAATGTACTTTAAATTTACTTTATTTTATTTTAGGAAATGGCCTGGGCCCATAACCTGTTAGAAAAAACCGCTGGTATAAAAAGAACAGAGAACACGTCTTAACGTTTCAAAGGTTTTATTGAGAGTGAACGATTTGAATTACAAAGTAAAGTAAAGAGGATGAATATAAAGTGAAAGCGTAAGCAGTAAGTGTCTGCAGAATGAATGACAGAGTTGCCAAGTGTATTAGAATTTCAACACTTACATATTAATTAGTATATGGTAATTTTTTCATCAAAAACAAAAATTGGCCGGTTAGAGGGTTAAATAAAGATCAGCTTAGAATTTATGTATGTAGCTAAGATAAACGTATGCGCACTATAGTATGCAGCAATCTTTTAAATTCTACGCAAAAAGTATCTTAAAAGCGTCTGAACTCACAAATTGTATTTAATTCACCATACGCGCCCAAAAGTATGCTGTTCTTTTTTGACGGTATGCCTTAATGGTGCAGTGCTTTAGCTGCCTGCAGTTTAAGATTCATCTGCCCTTTCTGCAATTCAGCTGCTTTGTCTTGCCTATGGCAGCATTCTTGTATGCGCTTTTTCCTTTGACTCTTTTCAGAGCACTCAACACCTCATTTTTGCCTTTTCTCACGTGCTTAAGAGTTATGATAAATCCGCACATGCACACTTAGTTGTGCTAATAGCCGCTAGAGGTCATGCCTCTCACGGCTCTGCTGCCTCTGTGCAACTAAAAGCTAAAGCGTCTCGTACACAATTGCGCATTGTCTTTGTTTTGCTGTGCTATTGAAATGATTTTATGGTAGTGCCTCTGTCGCTGTCGTTTCCGCTGCAGCCTGCCTTTTCTTTTTTTCCTTTCCTTTGTTTTTGTTTTCTTAGCATACTTCTAGGATTATTTGCCCCCTTCTTTGCGTGTAGTTTAACGCTTGTGCTATTGCTGGATTCGAGCGAAATGCATTTCGATTTCTCTGTCGTTTGCCTTGTGCTCGGCGCTCCATTTGCACTTGTATGCAACCGCTTCCCTACTTTACCCACTTCCTTCCATTTGCTTTTCATATTTTATAGATTCTTTGCCAGTTGCTGGTGGAAAATAATGTACAGGTCTATATAGCTGCTATAGCTGCCTCGCTGTGAGATGCACACACACACACACACACATCCTTTGGAAATTGGAATTGGCACTAATGCAACGCTCAGATCTGTCGACCTTTTCACGGCTTGATTTATGCATGTGCACTTCTTATTTGTATTTGTGCTCTCACTCGCAAATGCTTCCCGAAAATCCTTTGAAGGTTTGACGGCGCTGTTAAGAGCTGTCAGCTTGTTTTACGTGCTTTGCTGCAATTTGTTTTGCATATTTCAAGGCGTATGCAGTCTTAGCTTCAAGGTTGGGTATACAATTTAAATCTGCTGTGCTTTTACTTTGAGCGGTTGTGAATTTAAGTAAATACTATTAAATTTGCATACTCATATTTTGCAGAAGTTTACAAGTAAATCAGTATTTTAAGTAAGTTTCATTACATTTAGCCGTTCCTATTGAGTACTTCGAATCATTTTAAATTGATGGCGAAAATAATATTTTTCATTACTTAGTATATACATTCAGTAATTTTAATTACTCTATGCCTTCTAATCACTTCCCGTAAACATTTTCCTTAGGAAACGTTAGCTTTATAAATAGTGTAGGTACTTCGGGCGACAAATAAAAGAGACGGCCATTTTGAGCGCGTGTATTTCGGTAACAATTCCAGTAATGGCTAAAATCTTTATTGAAGATTAATATACGAAGTAATACAATTTAATAAATATATCTTACATCGCTGTGTTCGCCCAGTTTTCCTCGATGTTTCCCGATTATGAGAGTTTGAACTTTCTTATAAGACGTCAGCTTGCCAAAGAAAGAGACCGGCAGGAAGTAGGGAACACCATCGGCGACAGGGTTGCACGGGCGAATGACAGACTAAGATAACTAGAAAACAGCTGATCGTAAGGCAAGGTTGCATTCGTCTCAACAAGTAGTTCAAGCGAAGCTCTTAAATAACATAACCATAAATTTTAAAGAAATCAAGTCATGAATTGAATATATTATTTGTGGATTTAATCAAGTTGACTTACATAGGTCTATAAATTCCATTGCATTCCATTCACACGGTTTGTAGATACAAAATAATTGCAATGGCATGTTTTTAATTACGATTAGATTTAAAACTACAAGAGATTGTTAATTTTTGCTTTGTAAATTTTATATTACATCTGCTTAAATGATTGTGTTTTCATTGAAATCAAATTATTGACTTGAATTTCATAGTCTTGAAACGTTTATTCTATGTTCTCTGCAGAATAAGAACCGTAAACAAAAAAATTGTTTTTCTTAAGCGAGTAGCTATTATTTAAATTATAGTTTCATTGACCCCAAGCCTATTCACGAAATTAAAGCTGATATATAGAACTTTGTTGTTGCTTAAAGCAATTTCTATTAATTCTAAAAACCCTTATTTATCATAAAATAGACTTTTGCTACCGAACCATCGAACTCTTTCCTCGCATATTAACCAAGATATTCTTAAAAATTCTTTCCATACAACTGTACGCGCTGTTTTTTTCCGGGCTTCAATTATCGTAGCCGAAAACTTGCCATAAATGCCATTTTTCGCCAGAGGCAATTTGTTACAAATGCTGCTGCGAACATTTCTATGCAGCAGTACGTGCTTTCAATTTTCATAAAACTGTTCACGTCACTGCGCCAAAAAGTATACCCCACTTGCTGGCTGCCTGCTTTTTTCGCACATTTTCTCACCATGGTCAAAATGTTTTACAGCCCCCCAAAGAAATACGGCATTCGGCTACAACGCACATAAAACCCTTACAAAATACAAAAGCGCATACAAATCGGGCAGAAGCAGTACCGAAAAAACTAATAAAATTTTGCCTTCGTTTTGCGCCGCAAACCCCACTTCAATATTATGTGAGAAGGGAAAAAGGATAGCGTGCAAGTTGGAAAAAAGTCAGCCGGAAAGTAGCGCGCGCAAAACTGGACCACATCTGCATGTGCTGTAAAATACGAATAAACATCAACATGTCAACTATAAAAACCACAAAACTACAAACACACACACATACACATCCACTTATGTGTCGGCAAACACATACATACATACATGATATAACTCACACACACTGATATCCCTCAGCCCACAGCAGACCAGCGCCGGAGTTAAGGTATGCTAAATGAAGGCAAAGCAGCATACATATGCATTGATATACACCCACACATACACATGCATATATGTACATATGTATATTCAGGGTTCTTTGCCGAAATTGAATTTGATCTAATTTTCAACATTGGAAATCAACGCACATGCGAGTGTGTTTTGCCAAATTGAATAAAGACGGTCGCCTGTCGGTCTACACACAACTTACCTTACCCTTTCCCTTTCCTTGTGCCGGCTTCTTCTGCTCGTTCCTGCTGCTGCTCAAGCTCACCCTATAGTTACTCCGTTTTTGTATTGGCGACCTTCGCAGTAGTGCGGTTCCGACAAGTTTCCAAATTTGAAATGGGTTTTGCCGTTGTTCCTTGTTGTTGTTTTTTGTTTTTGTAGACTATTTCTTTTGTTGCCACACCAAAATTTCAGACAGCACACATGTGACTTGTTTTGGTTTTTTGGCAAGATTTGTTACAAATCTACATATAAGCACAAATGTGTCGGCTCTAATATCGTTTCGCCAAATTGAGGCATCACTTGTGATTTAGTTTTGTTGCTGTTTTTTCCGCTTTTGTTACATTTAAAGTTTTTTGGCGTTAATATTGATTGACAGTTTTTGTGTGGTTGAGTTTTTGTTGTTGCATTTCGCATAAAATACATTTTAAAGCCATTAAGGAGAACAACTTCTCTATATATATTATCTGTTCGAATTAAATAAAACTCATATTTAGAGCAATATTTCATCTCATTTAAATATTGCGCATATAATTTTAAGAATGGCTGATGAGAAAGAGTTGCGACTCTGTTTTAGGGACTTGGAAAAGAAGAATACATTCTGTGTGAATTTAATGCTCGCATTGAACATCTTCCATAGATACTGCTCTGTGCTCGAAGACATGCCTTTGCAATAAGTATTTCTCTGCATAAGAAAGCCAGAAATTATATTGGCGTAACCATAAATCACTTAAAATATATTTTATGTTCTCACAGTTTATTTGTTTTGGCTATTCTCTACAACTTAGGTACTATCATTAGTTCTAAGCAAATGTTTAGGTTACTAGCATTTACTCATCAAAAGTGATGCACACGTCAAATCCCAAGCCCGATGAAAACTGGCTTATACACATGCCCAAAGCTCGTTTCAAAAGTAGAAACCTGACGAAAAACGCTTACATAGTTTCAGGCGTATGCTTATACCTAAAGTACAAGCCTAAACCAACGCAACTGTTCTTTTAATTCCTTTTCTACAAAGCTCTAGCATTGCCGACTCGCTTGCCGAGATAGTTATAGTGTTCAACGTTTTTTATGGCAAAATTTTACTCAGAGAAACTTTTTTCAAATAGTTTTTTTTTAATATATTAATTTTAATATATGAGACATTCAAACCAAAGCCTTGTAAAACAAGCGCATTTTCTTCCATTTTCTTAGGCATGAACTCAAGAACAAAATGAAATTTGTATTTTAGTATCAGTCGTTACTTAGGGCTATAATATACAACTAAGAGGTTAAAGACAGAATTGCATAACTATGTTGTAGCTGCTGGTATAAATTTAGATGTATTTTTTCATTGGTCAGTCAGCTCAGCTCCCCATATCGGATGGGTCTATGGCGCCCTCTTATCATCACAATTGATTAAAATTTGTTGGTCATGGTCAACTCCAATTCAACCCCTAAAATATCGCTGGCAATTTCGAACAAGTCACAACCCTCAACCGAGCATCCGCCTGCAATGATATGCATATTTGCGAGTATTCTCTGCCACTTGAGCACATTTGCTAAAAAGTCATATCATTAAAGATCTTCCCCCTAAAAAATTGACCGTTTTGACTTCCTGTGCCAAAACTCGAGTGGCATTTAAATTTTGCATATGCTCGACTTGAGTGCGGATGTGTGTGTTTCATTGTGCGCAGCACATCATCATTGCCATTAGCAGCAACGGCCTCTCGTCCTCGTCGCCATCAAGCCTGCCGCCCATCACACTCATCAACGCACTCATCAACATATGGGCACAACTCATTGACTTTTTGGTTGTTGGACCTTCTGGAATGGTCTGAGTTGCTGAGTTTCTAATTTCACGCCAGAATAATTTTTGCGGTTGAATTGTGTTGTCAAGCGTCATATGTATGCGTCTATAGGTGTGCATAGCTTTGTTTGTGTAAGGCTTCAGTGCGTTGGCATTGCCTCGCCGGAGTATTGTCGCTTGTTGTTCAGAGGCCGAGGCACATTTATTTGTATGCAAATTTAAACTTTTTAATTGCGATGACAAAGAATTTAGCTTCTTGATGAAGCACACTTTCAGGCGGAATTTGATAATTTGCTCTGTCATTCCTGAAATGATGTCGGTCGGTGGCCGGACGACATTTTCAGAAAGGTTCGCTGTACGGAGCACTGCTTTTTTTAATTCTAATTATAATTTTCTCTATAATTCAAAATATACTTATATATGTACTTGCAGTGGCTCTATCACTTGATACACCGGCTTTAAAGATACAAAACCTTTATTAAATAAATGCAGTCCTCAAAAGAAATATGTTAGTTTTGATTTTGCAATATTTTGGGAATGTTCTGATGTCTTTGATTCTAAATCGATCGAACTCTTCTGTGTGCATTGAAATTTGCGTCCATATTTGATAGACTTCAGTTTAATTTAAATTTTAATACGAAGCTCGCTGACATCAGAATCCATAAAAAATATCTACCAACTGCATTTGACAGAAAAATCTCTTTATAACTGTAATCTCTTCTACCAACATTATCAGATTCAAGACCGCTCTGATTTTGTTATCAAGGTCTTTGGCTTTGCTTTGTTGCCTAAAATTAGGTAAGCCGTACAATGGCATTAATTAAATTTTTAAATCTCTTACCAAAATACATTTACATCCCAGAATCTCTTTAACAAAAATCTGCAAATTGCTTCGCACATGCGAATTTTTTTGATTTTTTTTGCACTTCAGAACATTTAAAATTAAAATCAATTGGCTTCCTTTGTTTCACAGAATTTTGAGCGAGAATTCTCTGACTCCTTTACCTTCAACAAAAATTAAGTTTTTGCAGACCAAGACATCCTTAACAAAGATCTTTAAAATTCGTTGCATTCCAGAATCTTTTAGCAAAAACCCTCATAAGTAGTGCTCTACTTACTAGAGGAAAAAAATTTAGGAGTTCAAGGCAAAGTAGCTTGATTTTTCTTGAACTGCTGCTGCTGTTGGACTGTCTCTGTTATTTTCTTGTATAAATTTGTTTCCCCTTTCCAGCAATATTTCTGTTTCTTATTGCTGTCAAACTATACCTGAGCTGCACTGAGATTTTAGCTAGATATCGTCTTTCCCAACTTGCCCGCTTCAAACATGCTCTGAATTTTTTTTGCACAAAATTGACTGAAATTAATGCCACGTGCGCGCTGTCACTTCAGTGCAAATGAAAAACATGCCGAGGAACCGCTCGAAGATTGTCAGTCAAGTAGACAAACAGCATGAGTAGCTTAAAGAAGTAGCAATGCAAAGTAAGCGGCAGCTAAAAACCTACAAATCTCGTGAACGGAGACGGAGAGGGAGACGCTGCAAGCATAGAAAAATCTGAGGACTTTGTGAATTTTAATCAGTGCACCCCACTTGGCAGCCAGGAAAAAGGTTCCACTTTATGCTAAGCATACGCGCGACAAGCTATGCGGAGCAAAGCTGCTGCCGCTGCCGCTGCCGTCGCTGAGGATAATGACGAAGGGCACACTTTGTTGTTTCCAGCGTAGCAGTCGTTGGTATTGTCTTACGCAACGCATCATCTCACACAATGTCTGAGGAACGCACAGCGAAATGCAGGGGAGGGATCTGTGAGGACGGTCATGGCGGAATGGGAAGGTAGCTAACATTGTCGGTCGGAGGAGCGTTGACGGTATGTGCAACGCATACTAATGCGTGTGCTTTGTCAATTGGAAATTGCCAGGGAGGCGGGCAGCACGGCCACATGAAGTAGCAGCAGCAAGAGAGGGGGCGGGCCGTAGCGCGCAGTCGGACAACAAAAAATCTGCGTAAACTTTATGGAGTGTAGAGTCAATAAAGGGAGGTTCTGGCGCACGCTGGGACAGCCCCTTCTTGCGTTAAATGCGTAAAACAATCTAATTAGTTCAAGTACCACCTCTTACGGCAGGCGGGGCAGGGGTGGGGGCGAAAATGAAAAGCAAAACAAAGTAGAAAATTTTTGGATTTTTTTGTATTTTCAGAGTATTGCTGTTGTTGTTGTTTGTGTGTTATCAGTGCGTGCGTCGGTCTGGCCGCTCTGATTTTGTCATTACGGCCTTTGGCTTTGGTTTGTTGCCTAAAAATAGGCCAGCCGTGCAGTGAACTAATTAAATTTTCCGTTTTCGGGCGTAGCGCAGGGATCCTCTCAGTCCGTAGACCCAACTTTCTACCCCAATTCGGCAAGGCGCACTTTCCGCTTTACGCATTTTACCCGACACTAATCATAATGAAATAAGCAAATTATACTAAGTGTCAATGATGAGCGCTGTCTCCCGCAGCAGCGGCGGCAGCATGACAGCCCCAGACACTCACACCCACAGTTTCAATGTGATGGCTCTGCTATACGTATCCGTATAATTTACCTTGCTGTCTGCTGCAAGTGAACGTCAAAAAAAATTGGCAGTCCTTCTGAACTCAAAAGCTTGGAAATAATATGCTCAGAGTTTTATTATAAGCGCCGACGAAGCGTGTAAGGTCATTAAAATAATATAGCCTGCCATGAGGCGCGCAGCAGTGCAGCATACTTTGTTGGCTAACAGAAAACGGAAATGAAAAAAAAGTTGCAAGCTGTTGTGAGCAAAAAAAGCAATTTTTGTGGAATGGTGTACGTCAAGTTGAAGTGCGCAGACAAAGAACAACAAATGCTGTCAGCCACTCAACGCCTGAAAGTATGCAATGAAATAAAAAAAAACGTGAATTTAGGCTTTAAAGTCTTAGCATGTTTATTTTTGTGACCGAAGCCAAAAGAAAACAAAGAATGTCTTGCTCAAAATATGCAATGAAATTTAATAAAGTGCATCTGGTTTAAAAGTTGCCGAATTTTGATTGTTGTGCCCACTACTAGCTCAAGTTCCACATTCAAATCGAAACCGTTGTAAAACCAGATTTTGGTTTTCGAGTTTCACAAAAAGTTATCGCTTGTCAAATTTGCCGCTCTCAAAATTTACATACCTTTTTCTAAATTTACATCCTTTAATTGCCTGAACAGTCTGAGGATGCATAATGTGATACATCCAATGCAAGACTTTATATTTGAAATGCTAAAAAAATGGTCATAAAGAGGAAAGTACGTTCCGTAAAATCTGCTAGGCATAATATATTCTTGTTTTGCGAGAAATCAGTTTTAAAATTGGTCTTCTGTTTCAACAAGTTTGGAGAAACGCAGTTATTTTGTTAGTTTAAATGCTGACAAATAAACACTGAACTACTTTTGTTCTGGTCACAATTTTTTTAAATATTGCTAGCCTGAAAGTTCGCTTTTTAAATAAATATGACATCATAAAGTTTTAATAAAATATCAAAAGCATATACCTACATATATATACAGATGTAAATGTTATTAGAATTCCAGCAATAAGTACCTTGTTGGACGATTTCTTCCAGATTATTATTTCTTGCAACCCAGAGCCTAAATATCAGCATTAGCGTAAAAGTATGCAAATCATTTTCAAACAAATTTGGCCCAAGTTCTTGCCACTTGGAGTCGACCATTTCGCCACACTTCTTCTGCCCACTGTTTGTGCATTCAACAATCGTCTGCGTCCCGTCAAAAGGATACATCCGGTTCAGTTACACACCTAAAACTATGCAATAAAATCAATCACACGCTGTGTGTGTGTGTGCTGTATGGCTTGAAGCAACGTGAACATTGCGCTGACAATTTACAAATAAATCTGTATGTTTCTTGACTGCGGCCTTTTCATCAAAATCAATCATTCAGCTGGCGTACACGTAGACGTACGCGCGGCACGAACGGGCGAAGCATACAAATAGACGCGCGGTGTTGTTGCTGTGGCAGACACGCGAGTTACGTCGCCGTCACCGTTGCCACTGACGTCAACGCCGACGCCAACGTCAACGACAGCGTCAGCAACAACGCCAAAGGCCTACAAATTACCAATCGACTGGTCGGCCTAAAAACGTTGCGGCAAAACAAAACAAAAACATTCTGGGTGATCAGTCGCGGCACTTAAGCAAAAAGCGAAAACTGACCACCCAGCAAAACACTTATGTTCGAATTTCAAAACACGGAACCGCCTTTGAGTTTCGCCGTCCCAAATTCAAAGTAACACTTTGAAACTGGGACGATCACGTTACAATACGCTCAAGTGCTGTCACAGCACAGAACACATTGCATAAACGTTTTTGCTCACTCCTCCTTCTCTCCTCCATTCGCATTCTGACTGGTCATGTTGTAACCATATGTAGGCCAGCAGTGCCATTGCAATGGGAACACTGCAACCATATGCAAACCAGCAGTGCCATTGCAATGGGAACGCTTAGGTAAGCGTATATGTATGTACATAGAAAGTAAGAACAGTTGTATAGAAAGTAAGAGTATTTAAGACCGTTGTTATCAATAAAGAATCAGTTCATTTCCAACATCGAAAGTACTCGTTTGTTTTTCTCTCCACCGGGAAACAAATATAACTGGCGCAGTCGACGGCGATATTTCCGAAGAAATATCTGAAAGGAACCTACTTGCGAAGTGAAGTCCAGGGCGAAGTCTAAAGACAGCAGAATAAAGGACCTACTCGTGAAGTGCAAATTTCCCCTGTCCAAAGACAGCAGGAAAAACGAACACCGCAAAGCGTTTAAAAAGTTTTAAGTGAGACAAGTTCTTGTCTAAAGACAGAACCGAGCACATATAAGTAAACGTGAACGCGAACATTTAACACAGGAATGTCGAACAGTGCAAATCTTGCAGTTTCGTTGTCGGAAATGAACTCACCAAGGAAGCGAACTCATCAAGGAGGCGTCAAGGATAAGGGAGTTCCGCGGAGACAAATCGACCGACCTTTCCACCTTCATAAGGGAAGTCGAAATCATGCTACAATTTTTCGTGGACAATCCTCAACTAAGAAGCTACATATACCACCGCCACGTGAGGACAAAAATTCAAGGACCAGCACTGCGGGTAATAAGGACGCTAGGAGCCAACGCACCATGGGAGGAAGTGAAAGAAGAGCTGGTGGGCAACTTTGGAATCCAGACAACCACGGTAACATTATTTTCGCAATCAGAATCCCAAGAGAAGAAACCATCCTCCCTGTATCTCTACTAATACCTATGACAAATAGCAACAACAGGGAAATAATGTTCGACCCACAGAAAATTGTACACTACAAAAACAATACACTAATCTTCGAAATGAACAAAGATCTAAAAAACCTGCCAAAATTAAGCAATTGCCTAACAAAACAAAATTGTATCCAAATTTTCAACAATGCCTCCGAAATTTTAGAAATCAGAACAGGAGTGATATTCCTGAAAAACCAGGTAAATGAGACTTTGACAAGTAACTGTAGGTCAGAGCAAGATAGGCTAAACGGAAATTACCTAATAACATTTAATAACTGTTCAATTAGACTAAGAAACATAGAATTTAATAATACTGAAGTATCCTTTAAGCAATCTTTTATAAATAATAACTATTTAGAAGGCATTAAGACAGAAAACAAAAAACTAATATTCGACGACCTCGTATTAGACCAAATCGAAAACATCGACAAAATCAACGAAGTATTCTACGCCAACAAGAGACGGCACATATACGAATCAGCCACTATTGCTATTCTATTAATCACAGGTATCCTAATTATTTTACTTATTCGAAAACACAGAAAGTTCAAGGTCAAGTTTACAACCATGATCACTCAGGAGAGCGCTCAATCTGGGGGGGGAGGAGTTACGTCGCCGTCACCGTTGCCACTGACGTCAACGCCGACGCCAACGTCAACGACAGCGTCAGCAACAACGCCAAAGGCCTACAAATTACCAATCGACTGGTCGGCCTAAAAACGTTGCGGCAAAACAAAACAAAAACATTCTGGGTGATCAGTCGCGGCACTTAAGCAAAAAGCGAAAACTGACCACCCAGCAAAACACTTATGTTCGAATTTCAAAACACGGAACCGCCTTTGAGTTTCGCCGTCCCAAATTCAAAGTAACACTTTGAAACTGGGACGATCACGTTACAATACGCTCAAGTGCTGTCACAGCACAGAACACATTGCATAAACGTTTTTGCTCACTCCTCCTTCTCTCCTCCATTCGCATTCTGACTGGTCATGTTGTAACCATATGTAGGCCAGCAGTGCCATTGCAATGGGAACACTGCAACCATATGCAAACCAGCAGTGCCATTGCAATGGGAACGCTTAGGTAAGCGTATATGTATGTACATAGAAAGTAAGAACAGTTGTATAGAAAGTAAGAGTATTTAAGACCGTTGTTATCAATAAAGAATCAGTTCATTTCCAACATCGAAAGTACTCGTTTGTTTTTCTCTCCACCGGGAAACAAATATAACTCGCGCGCAACGCGCTTAGCCTTTGCATTGATTTAACACTGAACTGAGCGCTGAGCTTAAGCTGGAGCTGGAGCTTCAGCTGTGAAATAGAAAATACAAACAATAAACATTCCTCGCACACGCCGCTTGCCGGCAGCAAATAGTGTTGGCCGTCTTCGGCGTAATAGAATTTCTATTGATTCCTTTTCTCCCTCGGTCTGGCTGCCTCGACGCTTTGTTTCAACCACGCCGCACGTTCCGGGGCATGTGCAACAGCGTGTGCTGTGTCCGAGCAGCAATCCGCAGCAGTGACAGGCAGCAAATGATGAGGAAAATGCAACAAATTGAAATTTTCCTTTAAATGAATGCCTTCAATTTCATGTTTTCCTTTTTGCTATGTTTTGAAGAATTCATTTTAAAAGAATTGAGAAGCTATGATTTAAAGCACAAGCAATTACCCAAAAAGCTTTTCGATTAATTTTGTAACTCACAGAAATTATACTATTTTAAATATGGACTAAGATTACTCCCTTAATACTTGAAAATTGATTCTCTTTAAAAAAAGGAATAGCAAACGCGTGTACAAAGAATGTGTCTAGTTTCCATATTTCTAGCATACTTGGAATGATTATCACTTTACATTTCTTAAGTTTGATCAATTACTAAACGTTATTCATAATAAGTTTAGTAATCGAAAGCAATAAGTGACTTCTACTTAAATTATTTTAAAATTATTTCAGTAATTCAAAGTAATATATAAAGTAACTTTGGGCGCCGCACTGGCTCAGTGCATGTGGGCTCGATCGCTGTTGCGAGCGACCCTGGAAGACTCATACATATATCATCTTAAAAAGTGAAGTTGTTTCACATTGTTCCTTGCGCGACGCCATCTCTCACGAAGAATCGGCAACTCTCCGAGAGCTTTATCTGATTTTTCAAAAATCCTTCAGAAATATTATTTTTTACTTTTTTTTAACATCACGATCCTTTATGGACAGGAGAGAGTAAGTACTTTTCAAACAATGGAGTTGTTCGAATAAGTATCAAAGTTTTTTACGTATCAGCAGTAAAATCAATTGAAGCTGCATGTTTATAATTGTGGTTGTCTTTCTTCTTTGTCTACACACACACATGAAATCAATATTGGTTCAAAATATTTCTTCGTCTTACTATCAATTTCCAAAACGACTTCTAGCGAAAGCCTACTTCCGGAAAATATCTCAATAAAAGTAACCACAGCAGCAATCTCAAATAGTGAATTGTTATTTGAAGCAGTTTAATTTTAGCCACTGTCAAAACGCACAGACGCAACTGCCAATAGTATAGCACACATGCACACATAAAGCGGTGTATCCGCACGACCGCACACTTCGAAGCCACATTACTCACACACTTAAAACTGCATTTTCAATTAAGTTGCCACATACTATATGTATGTACATACAAACATACGAACTGCAAAATAAATCTACGCCAAAAAATAGACAACAAAACTTTGCAATTAAATTTAAACTTGTAGATTTGTTGTGCGTGTGCTTCTGTATGGATGCTTCTACATATATATGTATATGTGAAGATAAGGCAGGGAAAATTAATGAATTGTTATATAAACCTTTTCTTGCACAAATATATATAAAGACATACTCACGTGGAAAAGAGTGCGTAGAAGGCAGCGCTTACTTCTGACTCATTTAATAAATTTCCAGCACACACACAAAACACTGAAATCCATACCAATGGGTTAATTTGTATCCGAGTCCCGATTTAAAGCTTCAAAGTCATAACATAAGACTATAAGAAAACACCATTACTACTAAAAACAGGTTTCTTCAAATAAACTAACTGGAAATTTAACAGAATTGTTAACACATTTAAATTTAAACAAATGTTTAAATATGCTATAAAGCTTATTATACGAGAGCCCCACGAGCAGTTGGAGATTGGTCTTTATCTTAAGCACACATACTCATACAGTTACACATCACACAAGCATAGAGAGAGCTAATGTCATTATTGTGACAGTTGCTGTCAGCATAAAAGCGAACAGAAGAGGAAGCTGAATATACAGCAACACAGTTTTTGTGAAGTCAACTTTACATGGTAATTAAATATTTTCATTTTACTTTTGTGCATATGTGTGAATGTTGGTACGAGCATATGTATGTAAGCGTTGAAGGCGCAACAATTTGTTGTGCACACAGAAACATATCTTCATTTATATGTATGTACGTTTTGCATTCAGGCACACACACACATATATGTACATATGTATGTTTTTGCGTACATAGTACAAACAAGCAAAACGTTTCAATTGTAAGCTTTGTTGCCTTTTGTTGCTACATTTTCCTCTGTTCGCGTCTGTACAGCTTGCTCTCTTATGAACACACTCACACACAGCACACTTGCACAAAACACCCCATAAAGGGTTCTAAGCAATCTCACACATGTAAAATCACACATGCACATAAGAAATGTTAGCATACTTTTGTGCGTGTTGAAAATTTTAATTTGCAACATGTACGCAAAGGCAGAGTAGATTTTTGTCTTTGTGGGAATTTAATGTGAGTGGTGATGATTCGTCACAATGTAGCATGTGTGTGAGGGAGCAAAGAAAGAGGTTAAAGTTGAATTAATTAAACTTTTTGGTTTTAACTTATGTGCTGCTGAGTCTTTCATTCAAACTAAGGAACGGTGGAGGCGTTAAATAGCGGCATACTTTCAGGTTGAAAATATTTATTATAATAGTAAAAAAGTAGAATTAAATTAGTAAAGGTTTTTTGTTGGAAATTATACACTTCAGAAGTATTTCATTTCTAAAAGGCTCGCCGTTTAATTGCTGATAAAAATTATTAAAAAAAATTTTTTATTGCTGCTGCTGTTGTTGTTGTTGTTTTTCATGTTACAAGCTTCCCATGAGCAAATTCTGTTTAGCTCCTTATCCGAGCCGAAGTGTGTTTGAATTTTTATAGAGTATCCTAGTTGGTGGCTCTTCATTAAACAAAAGAACGTTGTAATTAATATGATTGATAATTTATATTTTTTGCCTGCAGCTTATACAAATGTGTACTTTTAAAGCATTTATTCGAGTTGTGACGTTAGAATTTTTTTTAGTTTTATGCTCCATACTAGACTACAACATTAAATTCACCATATTTTACTAGCTTTTTTCATATCTTATTACACAAAACGGCGCACAATTTAAAATATCTTAAACATTGCTTGAGGCTTTGGGGAAAATAGACAGCAAATCTTTTTCTTTGCCTAGGCTGTTAATTAAATAAACTTGTTTGTGAGTGCTTATATTTTTCACAGTCTGCTTAATGATGCACTCACCGTTTTTTCCCATACCTTCACGGACAAGCAAGCAATTAAATATCTACAAAATTGCTTACTTTTAAAAGCTCTGCTAAACCGATTTTCGTCGACTTTTTACTTTAAAATGTGCTTAAGTTTCTACAAATTTGCGTGCCAGCACACAATTTAATAACCATAAATTTCTTTGCTAGATGTAGGCACCTACCGTATATCTATCTATAAGCTTGGATTTTCAAGCATGTTTGCGCATTTTTTCTCTGTTCATTTCTCAGCATTCGCCGAATTCCAATTCAATTTACATTTTATTCATAAATTCCATTTTATTTGCGCTCTATACTAAAATTTCTTTAATATACTTATTTAAATGCTCAATATTGTTGTCATGCCTGATCTCAGTATAAGTACAATATTTGTGGAAAAAGTTTGTGATTTTAAAATAACAACGCCATGAATGTCCTTTGGTTCTTGGCCCGCTTTCCCACCCCGCGCACAATTGCATTATGGCATTTTTTTGGAAATGCTAAAAATGTGAATAAGCTAGGAAAAACCAATAAATAAAGTAACACCAACACCACTACGCCAGGCGACACAACAATATGCGCCATAAGCTAATATCCCTAAAGATATGCTGTACGTTTTTACTTCACTTGTCAAAGCCGATATTATTATCTGACGCTGTCAAGCAAAAACGATAGCAATGAATTAGATGCCTTTGCCATTGCGTTCCCAGTGGGAATTCCAGCAACGTCTGAAGTGCTGCAAACAAATCGAATTGGGCTACTTGTGAGCCACAAGTGAAGTAACACACACACATGCTGGCACACATTTTCAATTTCAAGTGGAACACTTTATCGGCGCATATGCCAAATGTTGCATAAATTATACAAGAGGTTTAGAATTTAAGACAATTTACTTTATTTTACAAAGTTGCTTTCACTTGCGTTTAAGTTTTCCTGTATTAGAGATTTGGCCTTCAGCTACTTCCTTCAGAAGCATTCCTTTGTGGTTTACTCCGGCACATTTATCTTCATTAACAAACACATTCAATCGTGTCTGTCTCTTTTGTTGAGTCTATTAAAAAGCATTTTTGTTGGAATTCTCGATTTTGCTTAACACTAGCAAAGAATTATATTTTAAATTTGAAAAAGTGTTGCTTGCTTTTAGGCGCATAACCATCTGCAATTCTTAATTAAATAGCAAATTGCAATTGAAGGCTGAAATTAACATTTGCTTGCCTTTCAACAATTTATGGAATTTCGTAGCAATCCTTCTGGCATTTGATGTTGTTGGCTTAAGTATATAAAAGTATTAAATATGCCAATTTCAATTGCAAAAAGCAAATCCTGCAATCAGACTTTTAGCACTCTGTTATTTTAAAGCATACTTTTAGACCTAAGCTATTTAAGTCTTTAAGGATTGAGCTATATTTTTACATACATATGTGCAATGACGATTACATTATTTGGTCTGCCAATTTGAATCAAAAAGTGATCAAATTTTCGCAGCTAACTTCTTTTTGCATTGCTCAGGCAGCAATATGAATATAATACTTTTGTTTTAATGCGGCATAGTTCAGCTGATGGCCTATAGCCATTGCGTCGAGAATATGCTAAAAGTTTGCCTGCTGCCGATACATCTTCGACATGTTGCAACACATGCCTGCTCATTTGTCAATTTTGACATTTACTGCTGTCATTTAGAAAGACATCTACACGAACTAGCATTTATTTATTACATTTTCGCCTGAAAGTATGCTAGAACTTCACATGCTCAACCTAATGACAATGGACATTTGTCAAGTTAGTCGTGGCTGCCGTCAAAGTATGACTGCAAGGGAAAGTAGCTGTTAGTATTAGACAGAGTAGCATATTTCGTCCTTACGAGTGTTGTCAAAGTTTGCGAAATTTCTGACTATGTGTATAATGTTTTGTATTTTTATGTTTTTTTCGTTTGACTTGTTTTTGTAGCGCGTAACTTCAATACGTTAGCAAACTAATACATTATGTTAAATTGTTGTTAGTGTAAGTTTCTATATGATATGCACCGCACTCATGGCGTAACATGCTCAGTGCTTGTTCGAGGCATCAGCTTGGCTGTGGCAGAGTATGCAAGTCAATGCTCATTAGTGATAATTAGCAATGAAGCGTCCTTCAGCGGTCAAAGAAAGAAAGCGGCGAAGTTAGATTAGCCACATTATTTTATGCTGAAGATGTCGTAAAGAAACTTTTAATGGCATTTTAATTGGCTGCGGTGCAGTTTGGTGCCCGTCATTGAATTATTTTGCGCCAGTGCCCCAAATATACAGCCAACCCTAATGAGGTTAATGCTCGGCGCCGCGTTGAAGTTAACGAAAATTGGCATTGGCAATGTATGTACGTTTCATTGTTGGCACCAATAAGTTGCCGCCCCTTTGTCCTTGTCCTCTCTTTGTGGCACTTTCATAAATTCAACCTTCAATATCTTCAATTTGCTTCAGCATTGGCAGTCACATAAAAAATGGGCGCAAGTCCATTACGCTTAAATCGACCCCAAAAATTATACCCAACCCAACAGCCGAGCATATTTTATGGCATTTCGGCCTGCCTTTCAGCTTTCAAAATCAATTACGTTTTACCGCACACAATTCTGTAAAAAAGCGGAAAGTACAATTCCTACCTAAGAGAGAAGAAAAAAACCAGCTGGTCATGGACCGCAAATTTTTTCCAATAATAATAATCCTGCAGAATGTCCTTCTGCAGCCTGCCCGCTGTACGTACATACATGCTGACATACAAACATAAGAACAAAGCATTACGAATCGAAAGGAAAAATATTCAATTTGTCACTGTTGGTGTCAATAACAATAATAATGGCAGGCAAGCAAGCCGAAATTTAGCAAAGCTTTTAGGGCCGACGGCCATCAGGGCGGAATGTGCCGAACGGCACATGGCACAAAAACAAGCTCAGGATATTAATATTTCAGTGACAGGCGGAGAAAGTACATAGTTGCAGTTGAGTTTGAAACTGTGCAGAGGACAAAGTACGCCGGTATATCACAAGACATAAAAGTCATCCACTAAAAGCAGGCAGTAATAACTAAATTGTATTACTAAAGTGTTTTAAAAATAAACTGAAAGTAGGCAGAAGTACTTTAATTTTATTGACTTAAATTTATCTGATGTAGGCAAAGATGTTTAAATTGTATTTGTTAAAATATTTAAAGTTCCAAATTAAACCAAAAAGTGATTTGGATTTGCTAGTAAATTTTAAAATAAGTCTAAAAGCTGACATCAATAATTGAATTATGTTTGCTAGCATTTCTTAAATGGACCTCAAAGTATAATTTAGTTATAGACTAAAATGTTATTACTGTAAGTTTGAAAGAGGCAAATACGACAAATTTAAATTTTGAAAATGTTTTCTAAGCAACTAATTTAACTATATATTTTGTTGCTCTAATCAATGTCAGTCACTTCATGTGCACGTGTTTTCGACACTAGAGATCGTTCATTACAAAATCAGTAACGAGCCTTTTCACTGCTTCACAGGCGCAAACTATTAAAAAATTCGTCAAAACCAAGCTGTAAAAAAATTTCTCGATGTCAGATTTCTTGGCCTTTTCTAAAACTAAAGAAAGTCGCTTTTTTGGCGCTTGCTCTAAACTATTCTACAAAAATTGTGCTGAAAGCGTCGAAATAAATATATGCAAATCAAATTAATAATTGAAATGTTCAGGCTACTTTTATACCGAATGCTATATAAAAATCTCTTTGCTTGGTTATAAAATTAACTTCATAAAGTTTTGCTCTTGAAACATAAATTTCCTAAAAATATGGTTTGCTTTTTTATTTCCACGCTAATTGAACTTTAAATAATCGTGTATGATATCTTTTAGACTTTTTTAACTTCGACCATTTATGCTAAACTATTTTACTACTAACACATACAAATTCCTATGCTAAGTAAGTAATTTTTCAAATTTACTCTGGGCCAAAAATTTGCTTTTAATTTTAACCACTATACCTAAATGCAAATTTGCATATGCTATATTTTGTCAAAATAACGTTGCTGCTTTTACTTGGGAGCTTTTCTACCCAGCAATTTGCTCTCGGATTTTTTCAATTATTCATTATTTAGTCGCTCCAAGCCACTTTGCCCACCACAAATGTCAGAAACGTTTTTCACTGCTGCCAGATTGTCACGGCATAACGCCGATTTTGGTGGCTCATCATCAATCACCTAAGCCAAGCGCCTACATTTATGCAGGCATTGTGCTTATGGTAATTACGGTTTTGGCGCCTGAAAGCGGGCACGATTCGCGCCGGTGTCTACTGGGTGTGCCACTGCCACCTTGCTGCCCACACTGCCCACCATTTCTGATAACTTGCCGCAGATAATGCGCTCTTCGGCTTCGCCCTGTACATTTTCAATTAAATTTGCGCTACCATCGCATTTAGGCGGCCAAAAGGCCACTACGCGCTCCTCTGAAGGTTAAGCGCGTTGCAGCCCCAAAGCGTTTATACAAATTAAATTTAAGTATTTTAATTTTGTGTGCACTTGTGGTTTAATAACGTGGCATATAACGCAATTAATTAAGTTGCGCGCCAAATTAGCTTGTGGTAATTATAGGCGCCTCACTTGGCAGCGCACAGGCACTGATAACAGCGCAACCGCCCGCCTCCACGCCCGCCGCTCTGACCGTCTATTTTTTCTGTTGAGTAGTAGGCTGCTGACGTTGGCGGGATAATGAAAAATGAAAAGAAGCCCCAATGTTGCGGCTGCTGTTTCCGTTTTTGTTGCTATCGTGTTGAAATATAAATCAAAATAAGCTGCCGAGCTTGAAGCAGCGGCAAACATGCTAAGCGATTTGATAAATTGTCAGTAGCCGAAAAGTAGGCGCTTGCGGAAGGGGGCAAGTGCGCTGCTTCGAGTACCCTACAGCCAAACTATTCCAAATCTTTTAAGCTGAAGACTACTCTTAAGAAATCTTTATTCAATAACGTTAATGAAAAATGTCAGCATAATGCGCAGCTAATTTTAATCAAAACAAGCAAATTTGTATTGGTTTTTCTTCAAACTATCGCTTCTTGTCGAAAATATAAAAATCAATTTGGCAAACCAATGAAAATCTCTCAAAAGTGAATAATTGCTAGGCGCTTGGTCAATATTGGTTATCCTTTCTGTGTCCATTGCTTGTAGTGCATCTGGCAGTCCGTCTGTTGAAGCTGTTGAATCAATTAATAAATCATCGAAACCTGAGAGCTGCAGTGTGAAGCATGAGTAGCATGGTTATAGACTAAATTTTATTTAGATATCTACTCATCCATAATTTCGTGAGAGTTTTGCATGGCAGAAACATTAACAGCAACGTTATCCTTCCCAGTCTTTCAAAAACAATTTTGCTAGCATGTTGCTAAAACCACACAGAGTATTGAATTTCAATTTGTTTTGCGTGATTGACTCATAGTAGCCAAGAACCAACTCGCTGCAGATTTCTGATTGAAACCTGTCTTCATGTCAAGTTCAAAGGTAATCCACATAGAATGTTGAACACATCGAGAAAAATATTTACGCATAGGCCTATGATTTTAAGATGTTAATTGGCAAAAAAAATATTTCTCATTTCTTAAGTATCGCAGAGAATTTTCAAGATATTGCCACAAATCTTACGAAAATTTTATATTGCTTTAACGATGCTATTTTCGTATCTCAATATGCCAGTTCTCTTTTCATATATTGAAGCAACTTTGGTTACATGCAATAGCGTACATTCATGTCGATGAGACCCTTGCGGAATGTAAATACCTACTTTTTTTCACTTTGTAAGCATAAAGTGTGAAATTTCATTTTTATTAATGAACTGCGTCGAGTCGAGATATAAAGCTAATTAAATTAATGAGTAAGTGCTGACAAGCAAAGAGGCTTGTTAGCGGAGTTTGCTGTAGTAAATCTTCAGGATCGTTTTTAGGCGCAAGTAAATGTATTCCCAAAAATTTCTGTAAAACTTTTCAAAGCAATAATATTTAAATGAAAAGCAATTCCAAGATGTTGCAATGTTGCTCGGCAACTTTTTTGTTTAAATAAAAGGTTTTTAAGAAGATTGTGCTTAAAGTGCGTCTAAAGCTGGGACACTCGCAAGCGCACACACATTCATACGCAGCGTGTGTATGTGGCAAATCAAAGTCGCCCATAAATTCAAGTCAAAATGTGAAAAGGTCTGCTGCGGCATTGCCCTTTGAACGCTGCTGCAGGTGGCATGAATTGAAAGCCATACAAACGCACACCGTCGCCAGTCAGCTGGAGCGTTAAGTCGCCTAAAAATATGCTAAACTGATGTGTAGTCAAAAGCACAGCATGCCGCACAGCTGAGCAGAGTACAGCAACGACGGCAATAATTCATCAATCAATTATTTGTGTGCGTGTGTGTGTGTGTATACATACACGCAGAAGCACACCTATGCTCACGTCGATTTGGCCGCTGCCGTTGAGGCGTTGACTGTTGGTTGCTGTGCGAGTGGAGTGTGAGTACATAAACCGGAGTATGCGCATGTATATGTCTCAAAGCGTATTTGTGTGAGTGTGTGCTTTTGGCTTTCAGCGTAATTGACACTCAGCGGGAAAGGTGCGTGCAATGGCATCATCAAAACCAGCATCAGCTTCATGTAAAATGCAGAAAGAGAGCGGCAGGCAGGCAGCATGCTGGTTGTATGTAGGTACCTATATGTGCAGCTGTGTGTGTGTATTTGTGGGTTGGTGTGCGTGCAGCCATGCTTATGACACTTGAAGTGTGAACGCTTTAGCGGATTAACTTTTTAATTCCTTTTATGGCAGCTAAAGCAACCAGACTGCGTCGTTGGTGTTTCAGTGGGGTAGCAACTATGCCGTCCTGAAGGTGGGAAGTTATACCTACTCCCTTTCGGGGTTGAAGGTTGGTACCCCGTGCCAGCTTTAGTGATGAGCCAATTCGAGCCAGTGCTCCAGCGATCGCAAATTAGTTGAATCCACACATCGAAGACACAAACCTAGATAGTAGTAGCTATTTTGCACTGGAATACCACCTCCATGTAATAAGAATTAATCGAACTGCAAAAGTTTTAAAAGTTGCAATTCGATTATTAAGAATAATAATATTGGCTTGATATCGTCAATTTCCGATTACAGTTGGGAATGTAAGACATGCAAAATTCTTCAATTCGGAGCAAATAAATTTCTGGTGGAGAAACGAATTATCGATAGTTCACGATAGTGGATTTTCTTTTGATTGATGATTTCTATGTATTTATGTAACGATTACGAAGTAATCTCTTAGAAATGTCTACGCTAATGCTTAAAAATTGTTTCCTGATTTATAAATTTTCCTGATTTTAAGTTAAGTAGCACAAAGAAAGAAATTCCTTGCGATAGCTTCGTTAATTATCATATTTTTAAAGCTTCGTTATTTGAATATTTCAAAACCATGCGTACCTATAACGCTATTTAAAACACTCCATTCCCCATGTCCTTAGAGCGCAAGCTACCCCAAACAGCACGAGCCGCCACTATTGCTGCCACTTCTATTGGCGAGGCTGTTGATGCAACTCTGATGGTAGTCGCATTCTTTGTAGACTGAAACTTCAGCTCTTCAGCAATATATCTCGCATTTCTGCATATGCAACAAAATTTAAGAATTCAGCTATCTCTCTCAAGGCAGAGCAGAATTGGGCGCCACTGAAAGCCAATGCTTTGAACAGGTAAAACAGCAACAAATTGCAAATTTTTATTACTCCACTACAACGCTCAAGCGTCATCTTCCCTGTAAACAATTTTCGCAAATTAACCCTAACACACTGACTAACACTTCCTTCGCTGCAGCACTCCTGCCCTAGCACTAAAGCGCCCAGCTAATATTGCTACAATTTATACTCGCCATTGCACCTGACCTCCTCTGCATGACCTCACTTCTCTCGGCTGCTCTTCACGCTTGTGCGCTGGCACTTTTACGTAAGCCGAGCGCCTTAAGATATGACATAAGAATTTATGTGCACAGCACGCTCGTAAATAGCGCACGGCTCTGCAGCTTGCCTGGTAATGGTCAGTGTATGAATAAGCGTGTGAGTTTTTTTAATGCTCTACAGTGGAGTCTACACCTCGAATCATAGGGCATATGATGATTGCCTGAACATTGTAAGACCACGATGAAGCAGTTCTAGACATGCGCATATGGGTATAATCAGCATTATTTTCTGAGTAAGTTTTCTTTAATCGTTTTATCTTTTCTCGTAAAATTTAAATCAAATATAAATGATCTTTCTTATAAGGCACCTCTCAAGCACTTACCTAAAAGCTTGCCTAATTGCGCTTAAAGGTCTGAGCTTTCGGTCCTTCCTATAAGTTTCTTACCATGGCAAAGATTACATATAATTTGCAGCCCTCTTCTTTTTTTTTATTTATTTATTTCAGTCTACAGAATAATTTTCTTACAGACTACGACAAAGTGCTTATAAATATATATTAAGGAATTCAATTTAAGATTTTAAACAAATTTAGCTTAAAGTTTTCTTTGCTAGTATTAAAATCTAAAAAGGAACTATAAGTGTTGCAAAGATGAACACATCTAGCGATCGGTTCATTTCTGCAGTAATTTGTCCTATGCAAATCCTCTATAAATAGGCGATTATTTCTCAAGTTCCTGCATGGTTCAAAAACGTTAAAGAAATTTAAAAGCTGAGGACAATTAATTCTTTTAGATAAAACATTATATACAAACAACAATGATAAGAATATTCTTCTATCACTGAGTGATTCTGGCGATAGTCACTTTGATTTACTCACAAGTTGTGACTGCAATGCCGTAATAGGGTTGCTAGTATTTTTAGTAATTTAAAAAAATAGTCTTAAGTATTACCCTTGTTTTCTAACTTGAAATTAAATTTTTTTTTGAACTCTTAAGTTGGGTTATTGATAAACTATGAGCAGAATATCCTTCATATTGGTTGCGGCTATAATTTTATAAATTTTTTGTGGTTGGAGACTAAAATAGTAAGCTGCAGAATTTATAGTTTACATGTACTTACTAACAAGTCGAATTTTAATTCTAGTGAATGTTTATTTCAAAATATATCAGAATAGTCAAATAACGATATGTGCCTCTCTATCGGCTTTTTATTAAGAAAAATTAATGTGGTCGAGCATCGCTAGAACTTTATCTACTTTCCATGTACCATCTGAAATCGTTGTCAGTTTTTGGGTGTAGGCTTCTACTACAGTGAAACCCGGCTATAGCTTTCTTAGCTTCTTAAACATAATTTACAGTGATGTTCAAAATAATAGCGACGCTTTCGAAGTAATGGTTAAAATTATTTAAGAAGTGTGTTCGATGTAGATATTTTATTTTATGCGCATGTTCTCGCCCAAAATATTTTCGTCACACACACTAGAATAAAACATAAGGAATTATGTTGCCGTTGTCCCTATTATTTCGAACATAACTGTCATGTATGTACATATGTATGTACCTTTGTGTATGTAAGCGTGAGAGAGTGACTAGCAATGAGAGTAGCATTAAATTACGCTTGTGTTTCTCGTCACATACGTTGAAGCTTACATCATGATGGCAAATAATTCACATACACACATTCATACATTAACATGCAGAAAAAGGCATTGGCTCTGATACATTTTGGCAAGCCTACTTTAAGGCGTTTAAAGCAAAATACTCAGTGAGTTAGTAAAAAAGGCAATAAAGTTGTCGCTTGTTATTATCTTAATCGGTTTCTACACTTTTCCCATATATGTATGCGCACTAACTGTGTCTTTGTATTTGTATCGTTGTATGTATGTGTGTGCTTTCCTGTATGCTATGGTATATGCACACACATCTCGACATGTGGCTGCTGTGCATGGCTGAAAATTGTGGTGCCGCAGCTGTTGGCGTTGGTGTCAATGTCTCATTGTGGTTTTATGTGTTGGTGTGTGGTGTGTGGTGAGGGTGAGCGTGTGTTTGTCTAAATGGCTTAGACATTGTCAGCACATTGTTTTCCTCTTTGCCATTGTGGACTGTACGTTGTATTGTTATTGTAATCCTTTCTTGAATCGCAACGTCTGCGCCAGCAATGCTTGTAGTAATTCACTGTGCAGATTTTCACACTGTAAGAGACACAACAAATACATATGTACATACTATATGCACGCATGTTTGTATGTATGTATAGCAATTAATAATATTTGCGGTTTGCAATGGCAAGTCATTGCACGCTTGGTTAAGCCAACAGCTGCAGATTAGCTACAACTTATTTAAATTCACATTAAGAAAATCGCCACAGCAACGTTTGATAGTTTTCACCCAAATTTGAGTTAACAAATTATGTTTAAGATACCATCTGTCGACTTTTTAACGCACCAAAAGTATTCGGCTTGAGCTTTAAATTTTAAGCATTTGTTTGTATCATTTTCATCAATCTTCAATTTCAAATATACCCATGGCAGCAGCCTTCTCCCATCAGAACTGCTGAGGTTAGCTTCCATATTTATATTTCCTGAAGAATCATTAGCTTCTTCGCAAAAGGTATTCCAAGAGATATCCTTTTTGATTACGAATATCAAGCTGAATTAAAAGCTCAGGCATTTTTCTTCACCAAATACAAAGTAACTCCTTAAAATATGCCGCCGCACATAGGATTAAAACAGTTCAGCCTCAGCAGTTGACGGCTGGGAATACACATTTCTTCCATCTCAAAAATCAAAGCACCCTAAGGTATGCCTCATCTCATTAGACAGTTCTCAGCAAGGAAGCTGCCCTGTCGACTGGCTTAAATCAAATTTTTCATCAATCATTTTGAGATTGCGCACTATGAAAAATGATTTATTTGTAAAAATTTAAATTAGCTCCACACACAGCAGAGATTTTTGCATAATTCCAGCTCAGCAACTCACACTCCCGCGCACGGCTAAAATCTGCACATACCTGTGCAAACGTCAAATCACCTGAAAATATGCTACGAACATCCAGCGCCCAAAAAAATGTGCCAGAAAAAACATTAATCAAAACACAATGAAAAACCACTTTATGACTTGACAAAAAAATAATGCCCAGCAAGCAGTGCATGCCGTGCTTTAGCCGCCGCCTAGAAGCAGGCTAAGTTTTATGTTTGTCTTCGCTACATTTTGTATTGCGGTTACTCATGGCAGAGACTTAGGCTAATCTTATCGCTACAGTTGCTGTGTTGTTGTGCTGCTGCTGCGGCGCTACGTTGACTGCATATTAAAATAAATAACTGCGGGAGTAAATCCTGGCGTAAAAGCCAAAAGCAATAATAGGGATTGCAAACAGTCGACAAACCGAAAATAAGAGCACAGCATATTTGTGTGAATAGGCTTACATTTGTTTTCTGTGTGATTTTTTCCTCTTTGCGTAGCAATAGTAGCAGTCGTAGCATACTTATGGGGGTATTAAGCATTTCTTCAGGCTTGCGGGAATGTGCGCCGGTGTGTGTTTGTGTGTGTGTTGGCGCTAAGTCAGCTTGGCAATGGCAATAACTTGGCATGAGTACTTGGCTAAGGGCTTTGCCGACGTATGTACAGGTATTAGTAGCGAACATTGTTTGCTGAAAGGCAGTGCATATTCTTAGGCGGTTTAATAAGCATTCTTAAAAATGAAGATCAGTGGCAGCATGAAGTTTACATTAATGCTTTTTATGCTATGCCTAGCAGCACTTGAACTTTCACGTGCTATTTGTGCTGCCAATATGCTACAAAAACACTTATAAGTATGCTTGTAGTATATACATATAAATATTTGTTATTTTATAAGGAGAAACCAAGCGAAAGTTATAAATGGATTTAGTTTGATATTTTTTTATTACGTTTGGTTTGTTCATACGGAAAATATGCATAACTATATGTATGCAGCATAGCGTTTTTTTATTCATTGAATGCTACTCAAAAACAGCAAAGCATTTTAAAAATGTTTCTGAAATTCAATGTGTGATTATCAAAACCATAAGAACTGCATTTATTTTAATAAAATTATGAATTCAAAGATTTGTACTCTAAGGTAAAAGTAGCAAATTTCAAAGCATTAATCACTTTGAAGAGTGTAGTTCCATATTTAAATTTTTGCACTTTGATAGAAGCTTGTATTTAAGGCATTTTTGATTTGAATATTCAAAGACTGTCATAATTATATATAACAAGTATTTTTGATTATAGTACACGCATAGTGTAATAATATCAAGTGTACCAGATAGCAATGACATTCTATTCTCATACCCTTGCTTGTCAGTTGCGTTGTCAAAAATATTAACCCGTTTTCAGTTTGAGTTTGCATTTGCATTTGAAGAAAAAAGTAAAAAGAAAAAACATCAATGGCCAACTCTTGTGGTAATAACGAATACCTCCCTAAATTTGCTGTATAAATATCTGCAAGAAAAGTTTGGAATGTCCTACCTTTTGACTAGTAGACTAAATCAAGACGTATTAGAAAATTTCTTTGGGGCAATACGAAGTTCAGGTGGTCTTAACGAGATAAAAAAATATTATAAAAAATGTAACACACGTGCTGGTTCATTACTGAAATTAAAAATTGTTTGGTACGTAAAGATGTTCAGTAACTTTTTTGTACTAATGTCTCGGATGGGTTAAGACATATAACGAAGAAGGAGAAAAGAAAAATCAAAATATTTTTTGACAAGCTGGGGTACGTCACGCTATCTGGTACACTTGATATTATTACACTATGAGTACACGTTTTCATTATTACTACTGTCAAGTATCAATGAAGTAGGATTGAAATTATTGAACATTTTCAAATCATTGACCAAATGATTGACACCTCTCAAATTTTAAATTTTTGGGAAATTTGTGAAATTTTTGTTCTTTGTAAATATTTTGCATTTAAGCTTTCAAGTTATGTTTTTGTTTCCCAAGAAAGTTTAAGCTGATTTTTCAAAGCATTGTGTAAACGTTTAATTAAGATATTTTAACAATCGCAATAACCAAAAGTCTTAGTGTGGGACTTATTCATCAAAATATGTTCTTTTATTTTCACTCAAAAGTATGCTTTGTTTTATGTGCACTACTCCCGCAAGTCGCTGCCGTGTGTGTAACTCACGCATTATCCTTGCCTACACGCCCTTTTTCGTATTGTTGCTGCTGCTGCTTAGTCGCCGCAATACAAAAGCTTATGTAACTGTGAAGACCTACAGGAAAAGTGTCTGCCAAATATCTGGCAACTTCTGTGCTTCTTCTCTGCAGCACTTAAGTGTGTGTTAGCGTTACTTGCTAATACCCATAAACATTATGACAAGCTCAATAAATTTCCTTAGCTTACTTGCAGGGGCGTTTTATGATCAGGGCAGGAGCAAAAAGCTACCAAGCACTTCCAAGGCAGCCTGCAGCCTCTGTGGTCTGCACCAGCTCTGATCTAGTTCAGGAAATTAACAAAGTGTGGGTGATATCCTTTGGCAAAGCAACTTTGCGGTCTGTGCATTTGTATGTGTGGGCGTGTGCCTGCGAGTAAGCGCCTAAAAATTGCGAAGGTGGTCACGTGTGTTACGTTCCATAAATTTCTCGGGTGGCTTTTTTCCAGCGCGAAAATTGACGCTCCGCTGAATTGGCTGAATTTCGAAAGACACTTAAAGGTCGAGCGTAAAAGGTTTTCTTATAAAAATTTGAAAATTGTGCATACAAATTGATTTCATAGTTGCAGGCTGGGCGCATGTCCTCTGGGACACATTTGCATGCCAAGTGCTTGAAAAATAATATCTAACATTTTCTATAAGTTTCATTTTGCAAAAGTCTACGCCCCTTCCGGACGGGTTGCATAAAGTAAACCTAAATGCTTTTGCGGTCTGCTGAAGCTACAAGAACTTCACTTTTAGTTCTGCTTGAGCATTTGCCTTTCCCACTTCCACTATACGCACTCGCTTACCCGTTGCTTGGCATCACTCGCCTGCCGGCACGTTCAGTTCCCGTACACTTTGCAAATTAAGCCACAAAAGAGATAACTTTTTGACCGCAAAGTTTGGTTGTTCGGTTTTCCTTTTTGAGGTATACACTGAGGCTTCGCAGCAGCTTGGCTGAAAGCAGCAAAACATATTTTTCTGCCATGAAATGCAATGCAATGAAAATGTTTGCTCTGTGCGGCCTAATTGCAACAAAGTTTCAAAGTGTGTTGTTTTTGGTTGGCATCTACTGGAACTGCAATTAGTTTAAAATTTTTAGAACGTGTTATTTTTCGGTGAAATTGTATTTTCAGTGGTCGATGTTCTTTGATTTTTATTTAATTTACTCGAAGTGCCGTCTCGATTTTCGCTTTGGTCAAACGGAAGTGACAGAGTTTGGCCTGAGTTGCCGTTTTTATTCATTAAACAGAGTTGCATTTCTTAGCTAAGTGTTTCATTTAGTAGAATTATACATAGATGCATACCATGGTACACTAAAATGTTTACATTTTATAAAAGAAAAAATTGCATATGTGTGATATGATAATAATTAATAATCGTTTTGCATACTTTGAGGCGACACTTTTTTGTAGCTAGTTTCTGCTCTTTTGCTTTTGGGGAAACAAAGCTTCATTAAACTGCTTAAAAATTGCCGATAAATCAAATGTTTGTTTATATAATAGAAGTAAGGGCATTAATGTAATATGAGAACTATTTATAAGCATTGCAATTTGTCTAACCTATTTGATTAAACAGTGGCAGTACGGCAGTATGGCTTCCTCAGCGAAGTTTTCCTAATATATTGCATATGTTTGGGCGAGTTTGATATTTTCACGAGTTTTTCTTTTCATCATAGTACAAATGAATTTCTGCTTACTATATCTTGCCGATCGATACACTGCTTCTATGGTGTTAGTTTGAACTTTTTAATCTGTTTATCTAAAAATTCTCACTTATGTTTACTCTCCAAAAGACAGGTTAAGCTACATAAATAATCGTAACAGTGTATTTACAGAGTCATTTTTCATTGCTTTCAATTCAATCCTTACTGGAATTCTACCTACTACCTACTCTAGCTTATAAGGTTAGGTTATGTTAAGCTGGCTGTCTAAAAAGGCCACGCATAGACCTTGTTGGGTCCTAAGCGATGCCAGTTAGAGTTCCATTTAAAAAGTGGTCAAAGTAGTGAAATGTCAAAGTAGTATTTCACAAATTTCCCCTAGAGGCTTGATACTTAGTTTCGAGATCTGTACTAGCCAGAAAAAGACAGGCGCTCCTTTACAAGTCAGACGAGTTCTAGCACAGTCTTGTTCCAAGATCTCCCTGCTGCCCGCTTTTTGCATTTCCTGCAACTGTCATCGCTCGTTATACCCACCCTATGTGCATGCGCAGCTACAAGGCAATGGCCCGGTAGTGCACCTTTAGCTTATAAAATGGCCACAAATATATAAATATAATATGATAGGGAGGACACGCCCAAATACGGAAGTAAACATAATGTAAAAACGAATAAATATTCTTGAAGAAACAAAATCGGATACATTCATTTGCCTCAAGTATGTGCACCGACGGAGCTCTCAAGCAAGGCAAAACCAATTGCATTAGACAGTGTACAATAACAACATACACTTGATGTAAACAGCAGGCAAAAACTGTGAATTTGTCAGCGCAGCGTCGTCCAGTTCGATCGTGTGTGATGGTCAGCACATTCGCTTACTACGTCATAGGTTCATGGTTCAACTCCTGCGTTTCACAGACTTTACCATTGATGCTTCTACTTCGAGTAATTAGTCGTTTAGAAATTATTAGAATTCACATTAAAAGTCACTGATGAGGTTTTCTGGCAACAACCGAAATAGCTATATGACCTGCCCATGTGAGCAATAATTCTAATTCTTTGTTGTTGTACACTTAAAATAGCTTTGTTTCAGAACAGAAATAGACTACTAGGTATTGTCATTTCTCTTTGGCAAGGCAGTCCGAATAAAAACTATTACTTCTTATTTTTGCCAATTATCTTTGAACTTTCTATTATTTCCACCTGGCTAAAACTTTATGAAGTAAAAGTAGGCATACTTTTTGGTGCTTCCAAAAAAATTGTCAGTAAACCCGCAAACAATTAATTTGTTAAGCAAAACCTATAATCCCTAAAAATTTTAATGAATTAATTCATTATCTGGGCCGCAGGCGAGGCGAACTGTGCTCTTCTGCGTGGCCCGGCCCGCTTGTTACCCCAGACGCGATCACTATTTGTCACTTCTGCTGCTGGCATACTATCAACCTGCGCTATCACACAAAATTAATTCAACCATAAATTTGTTTACAAAAACCCAGCAACTGGCTGTCAATGCTGCCGAGGCTGCCGAGCAACACTAAGTAATTGCTATGTTTTTAACATACTGCAAACGGCGCCGGAAGAGGGCGCAAAATCACCTTTGGCTGCTGCTCATTTCCGGTGCGGTGTTGTTCTCGTTTATCCCACGCAAAAGATGCTAGTCTTCGCTCTAATTTTGATTAATGATCTGCAATTTCGACCATCATTTATATGCTTCGCTTAGCTTCTTAGCAGCATTTTGCTTACCTACGTACGTTGTATGTGTGCGTGTGGGTGTGCGTGTGCCAGCAGCTTGCTTTTAGAAATGCTCTGCATTTGCTACAGCTTGCCATATAAATTTCACGTGGGGATTTACAGGTAGTAGCTTTTATGGCTATTATTGAAAGTTGTTTTTCTTTTCGCCTCATTCTTTTTTGTACTTATTTCTTGCATTAGCTTTCGTTTATTTTTTATTTTGCCTCTTAATTTTTTTATATGCTTGTGTGTGTTTGTGCGCCTGCAAGAAGTTTAATTTGAAAGTTGAAAACATGTCAAGTTTAGCGACACGACCCCTCAACTTTCAGGCTAACCTGTGATGGATTGTTTTGCTTCTACATAATTGACATTTTATGTAGGCTTTCGAGGGAAACACTTTTTTCGCCATTTGTAATGCAGCATAGTTTTGAAGGGGTCTTCATTTTTGCTACCACGGGCTTTTTTCCCATGTCTTAATGCTGCAGATGATTAGCTGGAAAAGTTTACGAAAAATATCTTTTATTCTTAACTTTAGAATATTGAAAAATATAATAAGTTTTAGAAACGTCATTTCGCATGCTGCCTTAAAGTAAACTGTAGTACTTTTAGCTACTTTCGTTAAATCATTTTCTGTTCTTCTTCACTTGTCTCCAAATGCAAGCTACATTGAATTTAGTTGCATACTTTTCGAGGCACAACAAAGGCACAAATGCAGCTTAAAAGTTTGCTTAAAATTTCTGTGCACTTTTTAAATATACTTACAAAACAGAAGAACGGGCAGAGAAAACAAAACTAAGAAAGAACGGACATAGAAAACAAAACTAAGAAACATTTTCAACAAAAGTGCATAATCCTTCTGTTAAAGTTTCCTAACCTAAAAGTATGCACATTAAAAATATTGCAAAAAAAGTTGCACATGAGAATGCGATCAAGTTTTGTGGAATGTCGGATTGTATTGCGATGAATTGTGCTTGGAATTTATGCCGCTGATGGCAGTTGAAAAAATACTTCAAATGCTCCTGAAGATGATTTCTGTGCGGACACTTTATATGGCGAAGTGAAGCACTTATTAGCACTCTTTTGGACATAGTGCTGAAGGATATAAGCTGCTTTTTGTCTGTGAAGTTAGGCAATGTTATTAGAAGATATACGTCTGTAAGATAGGCGATACTTATCATAAATATGATCTTACTTTAAAAATTCCTTGAAGTCGCGTCATAGATAAATCGTCGGCTATGCTGTTCTTCCTCTAACTACAAGTTCAAGCTTAGCAGCCGAAATAGATGGAGACTAAATCGTGATATGTCATGCATATTTTCATTTAATAAATTTTTTCAACACTATTTTATAATGTTCGTTAAACTTCAGCCTTGCATTTTAAAGACTTTCTCCGCATTTGTAGATTTCGTTTTAAAAGTTTCGACCTCAAACTGGCGTAGGTATATGCCATTTCTGAGAACAGCTCTTAAACAAATACAAGTTGACAAAAACATCCACCAATACATAAACAAGCATCGCACGCATCAGTTACGAATTTAAATGTCCGGGCAATCATAATAAAGCTTGCTAAAGCGCAATGATGCATGAGTCGATTGCCATGGACAGGGCCATGTCAAACACTGGCCCAGCCATGTGCATTCCGTCATGCCGTTGACTGCACATGCACACTGCATCGACATCAGCATTGTCATGTAAAGCACTTTTTATGCGCCTGCAAATATTTTACATGTCATGTCATTTTTGCTGCATTTTTTTATAACCCATAAATACACGAACTTAGTTCAAAGCATATTTATAGGCGCTTTGTTTGTACATGTATAGCTTGGGGTTAGGAATTACTTTCTTGTTGACCTACAGCGTCCAGGCAGAGACTGTAGCTATTTTTACTAAATGTAAGCATGCTGAAATATACATATTTACATACCTATATATACCGAAGATTTTTTACTATAATTAATTGTATTTACCTACTCTGCTGCTGTTTGCACCAAAAAATATGTATGTACCACAAAGTTGTTGTGTTGTTGGTTTGTATTCCGATAAAGGCTTTTTCAAAAATGATATCAGGCAAAAATCTTTTAGTTATCTTCTCAAACAGTAGGTAGTTGTTATTTAAACTTTTTAGAAAATTTGTATTAGTAGGTCTGAACATAAATTCATTTTATATGGGAAAACATGAACGTTCCACCCATTTTAGGGTGAATTTTTTAACTCATTTTGCAAATTTTCTCGAAAGTTCTTAAATATACCTTAACTCACTTCTCTTTTAAAATCATGCATATATGGAGTACACTTAAAAGTATGCAATACGTTATGCTAAAATTTTTGACCTTCTGCTCCCTCACACAAACTCAGGTCCATTTCCTCTCAAGCAGTAGCATGTCGGCGTCTTCAAAGCGCCGCAAGCTTACTTTGCCGGAAAATAATCTTCTCTTTGCTCTCACAAGTTCTGCGAATTGTTGTGCTTCCTAATTAAATTAGCTTCCTCAAAGTATGCTACAAAATTTACATTTATATTAATTCAACCCTTTCTTGTTATCAGCTTCATCATGGCACCAAGGCTACACAAATGCGTGCGCACATTTAAATGTACACGTCTGTGTCTGTGGCTGCATTTGTATTTGTATTTGCGCTTGTTTGAATGAGCAAGAGTGAGAGGCATTTTTGGGTAGACAATATCCTAAAATGCTTAACTTGGGTAAAATTAAGTTGTAATAAGGAACAACTGTATCCTTTGTCGTTTTACTTTATTCGTGCGCTCACTTCTGAAAGCGAATTTCACTTTTAGCAAATATGGCCAAGGCAAGCTAAGCCGAGTTCATCAACTCACATAAGTATGCAACAAAAATTTGGCCAATTCCTTTACGGCACTTCATCAAGCACGAAATTGTTTTGGTTAACTTGCAGTTGCGCTCGAAAGGGCAAAATATGCGAATTGATTTTGAAGTAAGTGAACATAAAATTGTGGAAAATATGAGTAATAAATGTACATACTTACATTTAGAAGCTTGTGCGTATTTGCAGTGCCGTCTAGATAGACGGGCCCGTCATGCGCCTCGGTCTACATTTATTGAACGCTTCTTTTATATAATAATAATAATTTATTTAATTGAAATAAGTAATTTTTAAAATGTTATTAGTACATTATATTGATCTGCTCAGCTGAAGGCCATTGCTGCTATAGTCACTATGTAATAATAATAATAATACTGATCTGGCTGCTATTAATGAATGGGCTAGTCCCAACAGCTTCAAGCATCCCAGCAAATCAAAAGTTCTGCCAGTGTGTAAGGACAAAGCCCATTTTGCAGGACATACCGCCACTTTTCGTGAAATTTGTCGACAAAGCATTTCCGACTTCCACATTTATTCTTGCCTGTCTTGTGCTGACCATATTATCACATGGGCATGGAAAACTTTGGAACGTTGGAACATCGACTTAATACGCAGCTAAAGCTTATTTGAGCCACTTTAAAGCCTGAACATACGCGAATAACATACTTGCATTTCTAATTCTCATATCAATGGTGTTTTTCGCCGTTTTGCATGAAAATTATTCAATCGAAAATTCAAAGACAATCATCTATTATTTAAAAATAATTTTTCTACAAGCAATGCGCCCTTCAAAAGCTTGATAACCCATTGTATCTGTGTGAATATGTAAGTAATACTTAGGCTACAAGCGCCCCTTTCACACGCTGCGCAAAAACCTCCAGTAAAACTTTTACTCAATTTACACATATCAATAGCAATTTTTGCAGGAAATTGAAATTCAGCATGAGTTGAAAAGTATGCCATAATAAAAGAGGATATGGCAAAAATAATCCTTGTTGAGATTTCATTTGTATACGTACGAACCATACGAACAGGGCAAGCACACAATACATAGAAACCAACGTCTGTGTCGATTCCTATTGCCTTTATGCCGCTTGCTTAAGTGTGCAAGAAAAAGGTTAAGAGTTGTTTTGTGCAAGTCCATATTGATGAGAGTATATATGTGTGTGTATGTGACTTTTGAACTGTATTACAAGTTAGAAGTGCTAGAAAGTTCATGGTTTGCATGGCTGGCAGCTTGAGAGTATGAGAAATAACATGTAAATTGGTATATGTGAATGGAATTCGTAAATTGACAGCTCAATTACATGCAAAGTTAAAGGAGCACAGCTTACACACATTTCTATGCACATTTATGCTTGCGCTGCTGCTCCTGAAAATATGCAAAAACAAGGGTCGTCATTGGTATGCGTTATATGCACATTGATTATGCAAACGAAACGTTTAAGAGCAGTTCTCTATATGTATCTGTTAATTGAGCTCACTCTGTAGTCACTCCGAGGAAAACATGTTCGCATGTTGGCATATTGAAAGCTCATAACTTAGATGCAATAGTTCTTGCAAAAGTGCCTAAAGATATGCTGACATAATAACACTTCAGCTTGGAAGAAACAATTCATATGTCATACTTCGTTAGCTCTGGCTGAAGTGGAGTTCCGAGCAATTTAGTTGCTAGAGTGGAACTAATGTGTGTTTATCTAGATTAATGCTCCAAAAATCAATAAATTGATCAATCTTTTCATCAATTATGTATCTTCTTATCCCAATTTTGACAAAAGTAACTTATTCAACAACTTTTAGCAGTTGCCACTTTGACAATCAACTGTGACTGTAACTCCAGAATAGACTGTTGGTGTAATTTTATAAATTTTTGATTCATAACTTTTTGAGTACCTTCTGAGGATTATATAATTGACCTTAGGCAAAGGATTCTATACTTTCAAATTGACGACAGAAGGTCGAATTTTCTTCGGCGCTAGAGTGATTTTTATTTTAGTCGATAAAATTTATCCAAACCGACATGACTGCACACAAATCGGAAAAGGTTTCTTAATATAATAGTTATCTTAAAATATCAAAAAAATATTTTATGAAATATGTGCCTCAAATACTTCAAATACGGATAGAAAACGTCATTTCCGATTACTACTTCTTGTAATGGATTTGAACTCTTAGTACCATTTCGTAGAAATAAAAAAGTTATTGGCAATTACAATTCCGTGCAAATCTAAAAGTTATCTCGGTCCAATGAACTTGTTACTATTTTAAAATGATAAGCTAACTGTAAACGAAATTCCAGTTCAATAACTTCAACTAAAACTCAATCATTCCACGAATGCAGAACTTCAAAAATATTACGACATATCTATAGCGCTTAAAATAACCACTGCAGCAAAAAATTGCGCCTAATAATATGCTACAAACTTTTTGCTCGCTTCATAAAAAGCAATATTCAATTACTTTGGCCCCTTATAAATTGTAACTTAATAATGCTATCGTTAATTTTCCACGCCATCAGCTACAGTCTGTGCGCTGTGTCCCGTATCCGCATTGAATAAACTCGCGCTGGAATTTTAATTTCGCAGCAGCTTTTGCCTGAATTTATGCTGTAAAATGTTGCAGAAAGCAAAGCGCCAGTAAAGCAACAAGAAAGAGGAGGTCTTCAGAGAGTAGCGCAGAGAATAGGGGCGAAGACTTGAGAGCGACTCATAAAGAAATTGCACATTGATTTGCCAAAGCGCCTTGCCTAATTTATACGCGCAGAAAGTTTATGATTTAATTTGCGCTTGGCGCGAGTATCTTAATTAGCGCACAAAAGGACACAAAGCATATAAATGGCGAAAGCAGCGAGGACTAACTGAAGTGCCATTATGCATAGGGAACAAGCGGGCAGAGATGGCATGTAAAGGATAAGCTGCGTGGCCTGAGTAATGGACGGCAGTGTAATTAAACATCTGCTTTGAGTAGTGTTGTAAATGCAGGAACGAAGAGGCTGATGAGCTGAAGTAGTTGCTGGGCCGAGTAGTTAGAAATTGTGAGTGCGCCTAAATGCACAAAAAGTTGGACGAGTTTTAGTTGATGCGACTAAAGTTGCAGTTTTGGAATGAATTCGGTAGAAGGTGGCCCAGTTTGAGTGCTTACTTTAAGCCAGCGTGGACGCGTTTAGGAACTTTTTATATTTCCCTTGTGTTGTATGTTCAATCAGGCCTTGTTTGGTGGACGTCTTGCCTATTAGCTCATACACAGAGCATAGCATGCTTTGGACAATGATTCCAAGACAATTATGATGAAGGATGTTAATATCTTCCCACAAAGCTTTGCCAAACGTGCATTTATTAAGTGCTTGATGGTGTGCAAACTACCACAGCTCAGAGTTAATTTGACTTTATAGCATTTTAATACAACGCATTTGGTATTTTTCAGCTCTGTAAATCATTAAATTAGCCTGGCATTAACGCCAAATAGAAAAGCAAACCGACGAATACAAATGAAATATTTTCCATAGCTACTCATTTAAATTCATTTATCTGCAACCGCAGAATAAAATTGCATTCGTTTAAAATTTCACATTTTTCGGTTCATAAAATTATTAGCATGCAAAATAAATCAGTAAAATCGCACACATCAGTACACACTCAACACATAAAAACTTGCTCTTTCTTCCTCTCCCCATCTTTTGCTTTTTTATTTTTTATTTACAATTTCTAAAATATTTCATTGCATACTTTTTTCTGATATTTTTAGCAGTGCGAAAATATAGTTAAAATTCGTGCGGGAAATGCAAACTTTCCCCTCTCATGCACTCAGAGGTAAACTGCGCAATTCGCTTACGGAAACGTACATACATATGTATGTATGCAGATAGCTCAGAAATGGGTGCGAGGGAACAAAAGTTGAGCATCCATTTTGGAATTCAATTGCTAAAACGCTGACAGAGTGGAAAAAACCAGTTTAATTTATATGCCGACTCTACCTGTGCGTGTGTGTTCGTTCGCATATATTTCTGCTTGGTTGCATGTGTATGTGTGTGCGTGTTCACTCAACTACCACAGTCACTTGTGAAATATTAAAAAAATATTTTTCTTCAATAGACTTTTAGGTGTGAACAAATGTTTTAGCAATGAAGTAAGCTCTTTTTAGTTGAAAAGAGTTTTTTAAGTTAAATGCACGCTCTGTTGTTTTGTGCTAGAAAAAAGCGACTTAGAACAAAGGACTGCTTATATGAAATTTATGTAATATAGTTATTTAAGCTTGCCCCATAAAGCATTAGCCTACGTTTAGGCTTTGTGCTTTTATATATTGAAACATCCAGCAATGGTTAAACGCATATTTACCAAAACCCATTTAATATATGTGCATATGTACATATATATACATATATTTATATATAATTAGATAATTTTTCCGACATGCCTAAAAATATACTATGACGTTCTCGTAAATTATACTCGTAACACATGTACAAAATTTGGCGCATCTTTTCTATTTAATCTCATCATCCAACTTAAATTAACAATGTCGAACTATATTAATCAAGCGCATATTTGAATGGCAGTCTTGCGACCTGCATCCTTTGTTCGCAGTGCCTAGAACTATGCTTGAAATTTTGTGTTTATCAGCAGAGCAATGAGATCAAATACATCTAAGTTGGAATACATTTAAATAAATCACATGGCAATTGACATAATGCGAAGGAATATAAAGATATCGCATTAAAACACTGGTAATCATTCACAAATAAGTTACACATTCAAATATACTAACTATTATACATATATGCAGACATTTGACTTTTTTCTTCTGCATATTTTAATATGCCATCAGACGTTGTACAGAATTCTACTCACTTACGGGAAGTGGCTCAAATACAAAAGCAGAAAACGTTTTTTACCCCCAGTGCGTAGCTGTTTCATTTTTATGTAATTTTATTCAATTGATAATGCTGGTTTTTTGCCTGTCTGGCTGACTGTATGTCTGTGTGAGTGGAAAGCGTGTTCAAATGCATGTGTTCACTGGAGCAAACTGATTGGAGAACGCGAGCACAAAATGCGGGCGCATACTTTTTCTTATAATGATCGATTCTTTGTTGAACTTTTTTTCTTAAATGACAAGCTCAAACGAGCGCCTAAAAATACTACTAAAAGCATTTGTTTATATGCTATTTCTGCTTTCTGCTTAAATAAGTGCCTTAAAGTGTGCCACGATTTTGGATCGTTATAAAATTTGTGTGATTTGACTGCCTAGAAACATGCTTTAAATACACGATTCCTGCAATATTTTAATTTTTCTTGTTGGGCTGCACGCTTTAACAAATTTTGGCTAAACGTGTACATTCAAATATTCTTTCAATCGTACAAAAGCAATTTAAAATGTAATAATTTTATAGAATTTTCGTAAAATTAACGTCTTAATTTTACGCA
Organism: Neria commutata; assembly: GCA_963457695.1. Lineage (NCBI taxonomy): Eukaryota > Metazoa > Arthropoda > Insecta > Diptera > Micropezidae > Neria > Neria commutata. Next base: position 43,320,842 of record OY735246.1, read on the forward strand.
TTGGCTGTAGAATATTATTATTGCTAGAATCAGTCAATGAATTTAATTAATGTCAAAAGTTTTTCAGACATTAAAAAGTTTTCATAGCAACTCCAGCATTTGTAGTAGAACGAGCGCCTGCAAGTAGAGCAAAAATTAAAAGCAGTTTAATCTTTATCGATTATTGCAATTTTTAGAAAAATTAACGTAAAGATTTATGATATAACAAAAGATGCGCCTAGTACAAGTTTTCCATACAAAAATTTTTCTCTACGTATTTGCTGAGCTTTTTGTGAAAGATTATGCTGCGTTTCGGCCAATGAACATTCAGACCAATTGAAGGCACTTTTGAACAAATATTAAAGTTAGCGTTTTAAATTATTTCATAACTGACTAAATTGTTTGCGCCTAAATGCATGCCACAGAAACTTTACTTGTATGACGAAATTTGCATGCATCTTTGGCGGGCACAAATATTATGCCACATATCAGCTAACTAAATTCAAACAAATTTCAAATCTAGCGGAAAATTGGAAACACAAACCAGAAAAATGAAACTACTGCTTGCAGCTATTTTTCTGCACGTCAAACTTGTATATGCATGTGTAACTTGGATATGTGGGACAGCAGAAATCACTGTTGTAAACGTCAGCGTATGTGTGGCAGTGGTAGCAGTAGTGCAGCAGTGCTGGTGGCAAAATTTGTTGAAAACTTTTCTGACAAGCACTCGCATGGTCATGGCTGCTTGCATAAACATAAATATGCATATGCAATTGGCCAGCGTTTCTCATGCTTACACACACACACACGCATGATGGCACTGCATTCATATGCAATGTTGTTGTACGTATGGGCCTGAGTATGAGTGCTGGTCAGTATTCTACTTTCAAGCGGCCCTGCACTGAACTTATTTTTCTTCACTTTGAATTGTGATCGGAAACCTTTTTTGACAAGTCTGCAATATATAGATTGAAATTATGGCTTAAGGCTTTATTTTGTAATTTTAAGTAATTCAAAAATTTTGTGGAAATTTTTTATAATGTATGCGAAATATTTTATTCCGAAAATTAATAGCCTGAGAACTCATAACAGGTACAGAACCCCACAAGCAACTACGGAAGCAACTGCGTACTCTACTTTTAACACGCGCATACATACATGCAGAAATAATACTACACATAGACATGCATAATTGTACCATTTATACCAAAGTGTGTCTGAGTGCGTATATGATTGCGAGGGAATGTGCATATGTATGTGGGCATGTTTTGAAAGCTAAAGTGATGTTGTCCAAACAAAGTTTAAATGCTGTGTTTGTGCTATGCTATCAGTTGCAAACTTTTCTTTAGTTCAGTGCCTTGTGCACTCTACACATGGCAGGCATGCCTGTGACTGTGTAGCTATGTATGGCTCAATATTGCGCTGTTTGCATATGGTCCTACAGCGTTTTTCCACAAACAAATATTTGCAAGTGACTGAACTTTTGTAAGTTATATGGTGTGAGCGCTGTAAGGTGTCCTTGCTATAGAAGCTACTGTTGTTATGCACAAATTATTGCAAAAACTTGCTGCTAGTAAGGGAAGCTTTTAGAGCATTTTCTGAAAACACAAAGGAATTAAAATTTGTATTGTATGCTTAAATAGTTTTCTGCAAACTTTCCCCTTCAATCGTAGTCAAATTTCTATTGTAACTTTAAAATAGAACAGATTTCTAGGCGCCAAAATAAATTTCTAAGTCTTTTTAAGCTTCAGGTACTTATTTTTAAGTGTAGAACTAATTGCTATAGTAAATATGAGTAAAGTAAAGCATATTTAAGCCGCTTAAAGAGTTTTAAAGTTATTTTAGGTCTTGCAGTTTAGTGCTTCGTGCGCAAGCTTAGTTTCGGTATGGAATTTAAAATATGCAAAATTTTAAGCGTAAACGTTTGACATATGTTTAAGTTTTAGGCATATTATCTATGTAGACGTATAAATGCTAAAAGTACTACGTATTTTACGAAAATTATTCATTTGCGCACTCTGAAAACAGAAGACGGAAATTCCAGCATGCGCTCAGGCTTATAGCTTATATACCATTTAGTTAATAGACAGTAACTTAAATTAAATAGTATTATTTTACTCAGTTAATAGCTTATTTACTTACTTGTTTATATTATATTGAGTAAGTCGAACAAATGAAGTATGCTTTCAGGCTTATAATTTAAGAACCTTTTTCCAAAAAAACTCTTTAAAGCACAGTCAAAAATCAGTCGTTTAATGTTTACATAACAAGAGTAGTGCAAATGAACCAAATACGCAAAACTGCCTTATACTATATATGCAAAGAAATAAGCATAGAGAATTTATCAACATAACACCTAAAAATATGCTATCAAATATTTACCAGAAAAATTAAAATATGCAAAAGGCATGTAGCTACATAAAATTGAAAGGAACTCTAAATCATAAAATCTCCCACATTAATGTCAAATCCTAATTTAAAATGAATCAATAAAAAATGCATAATTCATAATTTTCACATAACACAACATGGCCCAAATAAATTACAATAACGTTCCTGTGTGTGTGTTGCAGATGCAAATTTTTCGGATTTTCCTTATATACAATATCTAACACGTAAGTTTATATAAATTCTACTTTACAGCAAATAAACTGAAGAGAAGAGGTGTATGGAAATTATTTCAAACTAATAAAGCAACTGAGAAAAGAGTTACATTTTAATAAAGCATAATGTAAGACGTGAGTTCATGAGAAAAGGGGTACGCTGTTGCGTTGTAAACGTAAGCACTTGCAAATACCAGGAAATACTATGTAGGTATATGCATATGTACATAGGCGCCGCGGTGGCTCAGTGGACCAAGTGCTTGTTCGGTGCTGCGAGAGGGCCTGTGTTCAAATCTCAGCCCGGCACATAACATCTAATTATTATATTCTTATACAAAGAAAATTTGTCTTCAAATTGATTCTTTCCGAATTCTTTCTTGAATTGGCAATTTTCCGAGAATATTCTTTGCCATGAAAAGCTTCTCAACCCGTTCGGATTCGGTTAATGTAGGTCCCGTTAACTTGTGTAAAATATAACAAGCACACACAAGTTAATACGTGAAAGCTAGGCTTAAGCCCATACGCTCTGTTGCGCCAATCAATTACTATTATTTCTTTCCTTTTCCATAACATTTTTTCTCCCGTAAAATAACAAACATTTCAGTAAGAAGTTTTTTTAATTGAGCTAACGATGTACAATTTGCTTTTACTGCTTTTGTAGCGAAAGTCGCTTGAATTATATTCGTTGACCCAGAGCCCATAATAGAAATATCCTGATCAAAAGTTGTCTAAATAAAATAGAAATTCAAAATTTAATTTATATCCTTTTAAATCTTTCTCTTGCGTAACAGTTTTCCTTACCGTAACAACACTTAATACTTTATTTATATGAGGAACTCATGTTTACGTAAGACGCTTATGCTTTCCTTTAGGTAGATGTTTGAAAAATTTCTTTTTGATGAATCTTTCATAGCAATAGCTATAACTTGTACACCATACACTTACTCTAGTGTAGAGGTATTTTTACGTCAACTTTACGTAAAAGCTTGTAAAAAGCTCATTTATTAGTTTTCTTTAAATTCGTATTTATTCACATTTTAGCCTTTAAAGTGCTTTACTTACGCAAAACTTTATCGCGTGACGCATGCAAAATTCAATATTATTTTAAATTTTCAAAATCGAATAAATCTCGTTAGCCCCCTGCATAAATACAAATTTTTGCGCATATTTGCCTACAAAATTGCGCATTCGCCTGTGTCAATTGCAAATTTTTACATCGTTTTGTTGTATGCTTTCATTTTGATTGCGTTATGCTTGTTACGCCGTGCATTATGTGCATAACGTAAAACATTTCTCTAACGTAACCAGTGGATGCATGCTTGTGTTACAAATAAAAAAGGGAAAATCTGGTTTTCATGTTGCATTAAAAATCCGTGGCATTTCGCCCATTGCGTTACCAGATAGCCGACAATTTTGCGCTACCTTTTTTTGGGGGAAATTTTTTTTGTCCGTTTATTTGCGCACTTATCATATTTTTTTTTGCGAATTTGTTGTTGCAATGCAGCAATGCAACAGGATTTATGAAAAGCGCCACAGCAAATATAAACACTGCCCTAACGTAGTTTCCGAAGAACGTGATGACAGCAGCGTAACAACTACAACAACGCAATGCAAGCAAGAAAAACGTAATATCCACTGTTTGCATTTCATGATTTTTTGCATATGCTGCTGAATAAATAAACGTAAGCGCACACATATGCAACATACAACATACACTACAAGTTTGCATGCGTGTTTTTGCGTGTTTGTGCGTGTGTACGTGTAAACAACTTGTGCAAACACATTGACACATCGCGCTGTGGCATCTGCTGCCGCCGAAGGCAAAAGAAGGCACGAAACGCATACACTCATGAAAAGAAGCGTAGCGATACACAACAACAACGGCAAAATGATGCACAACAAAACGTAAACAAGCTTAAGCACGTAAAACGTAAGCCCCTTTGCCGCTACTGCAATGTTGCAACTTTAATATCGTAAAAGCCCTCTTCTGTTTGATAAACTCTACTTAAGTCCTTTTACTCACTCACCTGCGCACACGAATGGTACATACGAGCATATGCACACATATTGCTGTCAGAGTGTGCACCCACTAGTAGCTACACATAATTCATTTTAAGGCAACGTAAACGTAAGCATGTCATAAAGCTCTGGCAACGCAATGTGGCCGCTTGACCAAAATTCTTCAATAGTGCTGCCACTCATCAAGAATTGTTGCAACTTAAAGAGAGCAGTTTTGTGTTAGCTGAGGATGCGCTTACGTTGTAAAGCACACTTATGCCATAACGTAACTGATAACTATCAGACAATAATTATTGGAGCATGCCTCAAAGTCTAAGAAATCGTTTTTGGCACACAGTTTTCATAGGCTTAAGTTTTGCGGGCATGGCAAATGGCGTTTATTTAAAAAAATTCACTTCCACGTCATTTCTCTTTCGTAACGTGTTTCCTTACGTAGCGCACCTTAAAGCCCGCTAATGCTTTTTACAAATAAAGTACACGTACAATACGTTTTGCTTACGTTTTCTTACCGCAACAGCTTTTTCCTTCCTTGTGAACTTACGTTATTGCTGCCACGCAAGATTTAAACTAAAAGCGAAACGTCATCAAAACTGTATACTATTATCCAAATACTAATTTTTGTTTTTGCGCTTACTTTTCTCTTTCACAGATCCACCGGAGATCATCAAGAAGCCACAGAATCAGGGTGTACGTGTGGGAGGCGTGGCCAGCTTCTACTGTGCGGCGCGTGGAGATCCACCTCCATCGATAGTTTGGCGTAAAAATGCCAAAAAGGTTTCTGGTAAGCATTACGTAATGAAACCCATACTCAACTTTAAGCTTTCCACTCCAACTAAGGCAGGCAACTAAAAGTGTAATTTCACTTAAAATATGAAACTGCATATTCAATTCCTAGTAAACTCCAAACTGACAAAATCAAAACTAGGTTAAGGCTCAAGTTTGTGATTGGCTTTCGAAGCATTCAATTAGCATCAGTGGTATAATTTCTTTCTTCAAAAACAATTCGAACTATTATACAAAATACTTAATTGCCCTTTCTGTTGGTTACTTTAAAGAGTCTGCAAATATAAATTAAACAAAATGATCTGTGTGCTTTCTCATAAGCAGGCAGTCGAATTTTTTCAATATGTACTTTCAATTCAATTCAATTCAGTTTTAAATTTTTTATTAGTCAATGTCAGCTCCCTGACAAGTTAGAATAACCCTATATCGATTTGGATGATCATATAGAAATATCTTATATATAAAACGCAGAGTGACTAAAAAGTGTCTGCCTGATGATGCCTGATGCTGTCCACTTTCTTTCTTCTACGACTTTAGAAAAACGCAATCAGTGCCCTGTGTAGCCCAGTGGGTAGAGCCGCGCGCTTGCACTCGGCAGGTCATGGGATCGAATCCCACAAATTTAAAAAACATTTTATACCCTACACCTATGGTAATAGGGTATAATAACTTTGTGCCAAAATTGTAACGCATTAAAGGAGCCTTCCTAGGTTAGGTATAGACATAAGTATATAGAAATGATCAGAAACACTTTCTCTTTTCATTTCCGGTTGTCCGTCTGTCCGTCTGTCTGTCTGTCTGTCCGTCTGCGTGTATGCAAAAAAAAGAAAGAAGGAGTTGTCCGATTTGGACCAAATTTGGTACACAGTTACAGTGAACCTCGGGTTAGGTAAAGTGTTAAAATTATTCAAATTACCCGAAGGACACGCCCACAACGGGTCTTTAAGTCCCACTACCTCGGATTTTTTTCGGTAAAATGGCTATAATTTGTCTAATTACTCATTGAAAAGAATAAAACTTAGTATTCAAGTTAAGGGGTTAGTCTTCTATGTCATATGAAAAAATGGGCGTGGTCCGCCCACTATATAGCCGGCAAAATTTTCTCGGTAAAATGGTTCCAATTGACTAGTTACGAATATAAATGAATGAAATTCGGTTCCCAAGTTGATATATAGGTCATAGATGCCATACAAGAAAATGGGCGTGGTCCGCCCACTATATAGGCGATAAACAAAAAATCCTCTTAACTTCCATAATATATAAACCAGAGAGTCCAGATTTGGTTACTTCGTTCCTGGTAGGAATATCTTTTAATTCTCAAGAAATGGGCGTGGTCCGCCCACCATGGGGGCAGTAAAATAAATATGCCGATACCATCTGGTGTACACCTGTCAGAGCATCAATATTTGGCATGTATAGTCCTATTAGGTATATCTTGTAGTCTGCCAAAAATGGGCGTGGTCCGCCCACTATGTAGGTTGTAAATCAAATATGCCCACAATTTCAGTGAATTATCACCCCACTTGGGAACATGGTGTAGGGTATTACTCTGTCGGTGAAACCCGACTGATTGCTTCCTTACTTGTTTTTTTTTATTTTTTACTTTGCTTTGCCTTTTATTGTTTCTAATTGTTTTACTAGCTGTCGTGTATACAGGCACACACGACAGGTGGCCCCACTTGTAACTAATATTTGGAAAACTGCTATCTGCAAACCAAATGCAGTTCGTAACCAACTGTTCGACTTTCTCTGGAGAAACTCGAGCTATGTAATTCATTTCACTTTCTGATCACTTTCGTAGCGCAGTTAGAGACCTGATTATTGATCAAACTAATTATAGCTATAATTTCTTGTCACACTATCTCAAGGGAAAGCTAGGCCGTAGCCTCGGTTATACGGACTGTTTATTTTTTTACAATCTCATCTGCGCAATCGCACTTAGCAAATCTATTTCTCTTCTTTCACTACCTACAGGCACACAATCCCGTTACACCGTGCTGGAACAACCCGGCGGCGTATCCATACTGCGCATTGAACCGGTACGCGCGGGGCGCGACGATGCGCCCTACGAGTGTGTAGCCGAGAATGGCGTCGGCGATGCAGTTTCAGCGGATGCAACCTTAACTGTCTATGAAGGTATGTGCTTAAAACGACACTGAAAATTCTCAAACATTAATTAAAATGCTACGCTATAGAAATGCAAAGCGATACATAGTGTCACGTAATTTGTAATGACTGGCGGCGTTGTTGTTGCTACTGTGAAATTGTCACCAAAAAGTTAGCTTTTAATCTTAGGTCTCGCTCAGAGAAATTTGGAAATGTAAACAAAGTTTCGGCATTGATTTTGAATTAAAACTAACAGCAAACAACTAAAACAGCATGCACTAGAAATTTAGATTATCTTCATATTTGTATGTGTTGCTGGAGAGTGTGTGTGTGTGTGTGTGTACATTACGTTATACAAACTTGCGCTTGTTTTTCACTAGACTCGATGGTGTGGTGTGTTGTTGAATTTTAAATGGTGAGACTCACTGAAATTAGTTAGTAATGATTAACTAAAAAGAGAGTAAGTTCTAAAATAACTTAGTTGATAAAAAATGTGCGATCTAATTGCTTAACTATAGCGACTTATTTCTTTATTATAAATTATTAAACCTAAGGAGAAATAAAATTGCACGAAAAATTGTAACATAGAAAAACAAAGAAAAAACTAAGAAACTCAGGAATCCAAATTATGAAAATTTTTTTATCATACTTCACTTTGTATCAATTCTTAACAAAAAAATTTTAATTTTGATTTTATAAGAAAGTTTTGAATTTTATTGGAATTCCATCAATCGGTCGACTTACACAGCCGTATGTAATTTCTGCGTTAGATATTTATATTCCTGAATGCTTGCAATAAAAGTTAAAACCGATTGTAATGCAGCATAAAGTATCCAAGCTTTTTGGCCTAATTTGGTAATATGCTGCTATGGAAAAAGGCCAAGGAGTTGCATACCAGCAATAATATCAGACCAGTGGAACGCTGTTGGGCTCTAATTAAGCGAAAACTGAAGGAACCATTTATGAAAGCATCGTAAAGGCTTTGATGGAAGGAATTCCTGAAAAGTTCTAAACTTCCTTATAAGCAAAAAATTTAATTTTTTTAAGAACTAATATAAAGAGAAATATTATAAAAAAAGTTCGCATTATTTGAATTTACAAATTTCTTAGTTTTTGGATTTTTTTATGTTACAATTTATTCGTGCGCAGTCCTTAGAGTTTATTGATACATATATCGATAAAAAAAAAAGTTAATACAAGTAATAAATTAGGAGAGTAGTGCACTGCGACCTTCAAAGGATATACATATAAATTATTGCAAAGTCCTACCTCCTTTCTAAAGCATGGTGCTTGAAAACTGGTGATTTCCAGAGATTGCAGTTCAGCCTCAGGAATTGAATAGCAGCCCATATGTTTTTTTTTTGGCGAGCGTTAATTGCAGGCCACTGTCCCGGTATGTATGTGTTTATTTCTTCATCCTCTATGCAGAATCTGCATGTGACGTTCGAAAACACGCCGATTTTGGGCCCTATTAGAATAACTGTTCTTGTTCTCACACGGTTTTAAGCCAGATTTATGCATTCCTTAAGCCTCTAACTGATGAGGCTCTGTCGCAGCCATTATAATGCTCTTCTATTGCACAGCTGCAGGCTTTTGCCAGTTAGAGGGTTAAAGCGCTTTAGCATATACGATCCTATGATCGCTTTGGAGTGCTTTAGCCCTATAAGCTTAGTCTAGTGTAAATTCCCGTGTTTTTCGTCTTCTTTCCACATTAAGATATAAGGACCCCCTTTTCTACATAAGTAATGTTCCAGGCTGGGGAATGGTGTAGCTATTTCATAATCAAAATGTATCGTTTTCATGCTCCATATTTTTGAAATATTCTGAAAGAAACAACTTTTAATTTAGTTGAATTTGTGCGCTCAACTAACTAATTAGTATGAAATTAGTAAAGTTGTCGAAATGCTAACGTTACTGTTTCTGCTACTAAGAAATTTTTGTGCGGGTGCGTGTATATGGTGCCCATAATTACTTGCGCTGGTAGTCGATTAAGTTTATTTGCTCTCTCCTTTAAAATGTATGGATAAGCTTTTTGCCAACCATAGCTAAAACATGTTACGTATTTCTTACGCAATATATATGCAACTGTGTGTGTATTGGTATGTGTAAGTGTGGAGATGTTTATAAAGTTGACTTCAACTAAGACACACATACAGTCGTACCCTTTCTAATAAACATACTTCCGTTGCACTAACGTCGTCACATGCCTTCTCCAAATTCCAATACTCATCCAGATGCCAGCCTTCTTCTCCGCACCCTCCAGCTGCTCGAAACGTACGTGAGTTTTGGTTTTGCCACTCGGCGTCGTCGTCGTCATCATTGTCGCTTTCGTTTTTTGGGTTTGGCTGTTAATTGTTTTCTGTGTATTTTGCGTCAGCTAAAAAAGTTGGAGTAAAGGTTAAACTTGTTCGCAATTATTTTTAACGCTACGTTACGTTGGCGCTACATTGCGATAAACGTAGAATCAAAAGTTTGCACAGTTTGAATTATGGTTTATGGTAAAACTTTGGCATTGAGTTTGTTGGGGGAAAATATTGACTCAGTTTTATTGGCAGCAAATTAGAAAATAATTAACAGTAGCAGAAGTTGTGAGAAATGTACGATCGGAGCGTAGCGCGTGTAAATGAGAGCAAGCGTAAAATATAGAAATATTTCTGGAAATTGTAGAAAGTTTCCACTCAGCCCTGACTTCAATAAATGCACTTATTTCTTAAGGAATTTAATGTCGGAAAATTGAGGCTTTATTTGATATCGAAGCGATATGTTTTTGTCACCGAAAAGTATAGATTTTTTTAAGTAAACCAACACTCGTGGATGCCCCTTCACTTGCTGATTTTAAAAGAATTATTATTTAGTGGGTGGAGGAAAAGTGAATATTTTTCTGTAAAATCATCGACCATACAATTTTTATAGAACTCAATTAAATGATTCCTTTCAATTCCGTTGCAAACAGAAGCTTCGGTATCTCAGCTTGCCTGTTCTCGAGAGTTCTTATATTATTACACAAGTGGGGCCACCTGTCGTGTGTGCCTGTATACACGACAGCTAGTAAAACAATTAGCAACAATAAAAGGCAAAGCAAAGTAAAAAATAGAAAAAAAATAAAAAATTTTAAAACCTCTGGGATTCGAATCCATGACCTGCCGAGTGCAAGCGCGCGGTTCTACCCACTGGGCTACACAACGAACTAATTTCATTCACCTAAAGTCGGAAAAGACAGAAAGTGGACAGGCTGCAGGCTGCAGACACTTTTTAGTCAGTCTGCGTTTTATATATAAGATAAGCTCAAAATAGGACACATACAATAAAGCTGCATATAACATCAACTAATAAATCACTTTTCGAATTGCGTAAATCAAACTTTCGTAATTTCCTTATGAAACTAGCACATAAGTTATCATTCTTCAGTTTGCATTTGGAAATTTTTTATAGACACTGCAATTTTCATAATTCTCATACTGAAATTTCCACACAAATGCGCGTGGGGCAAACGCAGATAATTTATATTTTCCGGCAATACAAGCTAAGCGAAAAGTGTTGCTGGCAACACCAACACTTCGGCATAGAAATCCTATGTTAGGCGTGCGGGTGTTGAAGCCTTCAAATTGCCACCACCCGGACGAAGTTTCGGGGCGCTTAATCACAGCGTCTGCCGCTAAATACAGGATGCATTATGAATGCTATGTGAGTGTAATATGATGTATGGCTGCGGTTGTAGGCGTATGTGTGTCGGTGTGGTGTAATTCTAATAGCAGTTGTTGCACTAGTTGTTGCACTAGTTGTTGCATACTTGCAGGCGTACTACATGCCAGCTGCATTAATACTTCCTACACTGGCACTACACTCTCCGCTTCCTTCCAAAAAGCAAAATTTTGTAATTTGGCAATATTTTGAAAATATGAGCAAACATATTTTTGGCTCCACCTCCCCACCAGGTTAGTGTTAAAAAATAGCTGAACCTATAATTTAGAGCACATTTGCTGGCGGTTTGTTCAGCAAGATTGGCATACTTTTAGGCGCTACCGTTTGCCGCTTCCAATACAAGCAGCTCAAATTGTTGTGTACGAGGCGTGTATCTGTCGAAATTGGCGCAAATTTATGAACACGCTTTTTGAGAAATAGTTTAAAATTGTGTTCGTCTGGCCTGTGGTGTATAATTACGACTAATAAAGCGAACCACTTTACAAGCGTGGAAATTATAGCTTTCTCAGGCACTGATTTGAGCAACTTGCTGGTGGGCTATAAAAATAATTAGCATTGTTTTATGGCTTTGCACTTTGAGTGTGCAGAGTTGATTCGTTGTTATGGTAATTAGGCTATTTGTAATTACTTGGTAACTGCCTTATCGTGCTGCTGAAATGTATGCCATATAATCGGTCTTTTACACCATTTTAATTGCGAAATTTATTGCATGCCACAACATTTCTGATGTCTAAAGACAAGTGTTTGAAAAGAAACAAATAAAAATTTCGCTTACAGCTTCATTTTTACAATGTTATTTTTTACATATTGAAAAATGCATTTTTAGATTGCCTCAATGCATTTTTTGCTTCTGTAAATCCCATTTAGATTGTGAATAGTGTTGCAAAGATGTCAATGAAACTAAAGTTTGAATCAAAGTAGCTTTATAGAAAATTTTTCACGCATTTTTATAAAATTCTCTTAATTTATTTCAAAGACTTGGAGTGATATTTTCGATTTTTGTATTGGTTTATGAAATTCGATTTCCGTCAATATATGCTGAAAAACTTTTAGTGACTTTAAAGTTGCGCTTTATTTAATATTTTAAATCAAAAATCGTTCTATATAATTAAGTATCGTTCGCTTGTACCAGTGGCAGCAACGCCTTTCAAAAATCGCTTTATGCATTTAAATTGTGGAAGCAATCCTACGCGCGTGCAAGCAAAAAGCACACAAACACACGCATGCATCCTTCGGCTGCAGCACTTTATTAAAACGCAGCGACCACGCCTACCGCTGCACTGCCCTGCTGAAGTGCGCTTATGCAAATATTTAGAAAGACTGGCGGGCGCGTTCCTGACAAGTTGGCACGGCCCAGATCCCGCCCGGGCGTCGGAAGCGCATTCCCATTCACAACAACAGCGACACTTGGCTTTGCTTTGCTGGGCGCACGTGTTAGCTGCGGCGAAGCTACACGTAAAAGCATTTTTAATCAAAATTCCCAACGGGCAAAGTGGCAGAAACAGGATCAGCATCGTGCACACCTACACACACACACACACGCCCAACGCTTACTGCTGCCACTATTACTACTCACTACTGCTGCTGCCTGCAACAACTAAAGCTGAAATGTTGCCACTGGCAGCAGCAGTCTTACCACTAACAGACAGAACCGCTTATAGATGTTGAGGGTTCGGATCCCAACGAATTAAGTGGCCCCTTTCTAAATGGTAGAATTTAATTTTTCACTGTTTATAATAAAATCGAATTTAATAAATATGTTCTTAATTATGATTTGACTTTAAATGTCACATTAAAAATTAAAAGAAATAAAAGACATAAAATCATGCCCAATTTCAGATTTGTTCGTCGGAAAAAGGTTTATATAAATAAGGCCAAACCGAAAGGTGAGCTTATAAGAGATTCGTTTTTTCTTTCTTTAGAGGAAAGGTTTGTAAAAAAAATTAATCTGATGTCAAAGTTCTTCAAAGCTTTCAGTACTAAATTTCTAAAAAAGAGCAAGCGTCAAAAAAGTAACATTTATTCTTAAACTCCAGCTGACCTTTATTTTGGTATTCTGTTTTTTGTGATTTTCGCCTTTAGAGCGGGACCCTTTGAAATGTGGGCGCCTTGACAAGGACCAAAGGGGGTAAAGACAACACTGGCAACACTAACTAAAAGTAGCAAGACAGTAAATGGCAACAATGGCAATATATTGCAACACCTGCAAATAACGTGACTAGCACTCTGCCTTCTCATCCTCCTCCTCTGCAGTAGAAGTGCCAGCATCGCCTGCTAAAGTAATCCCAAATGCGCTAAATCAGCGCGAAAATCGCACGCGTGAAAATCGTGGCAACCAGCCACCGAACAAAAGCGCCAGCAAGCGGCATTAGATGTTGTTTCTCAGAGCTGTAGCATACTTTTAGGGGCGGGCGCGCTGTTTGCACGTGTATATCTACGTATTTGCATAAAAGCTTATATGTATAGGTGAGCTTGAAAATGGCAGCATGCTGCTGGGAATCATTTTGATATCTTGTAGTTGTTGGTTCTACTACTCTTGTTCTTTTGTTGTATTTGTACAGCTATAGGTAAACAAAGTTGGTACTGTTTATATAGCATAGTTGTATGCTATAGTGTACTGTGTGTGTGTGTTTGCTGCAGTGCTTTGGATTATTCGATTTAAAAAATCGGCTTTCGATTGCGAAAACATTTCGTATTAATATTATTCTCATCTCAATTACCTTGTAGTATGTGCGTTTTACGAGGGGTCGATGAATCAAAAATATATCGCTATTATCTTTCCCTCATTGATATTTTCAATTTATAATTCTTAATTCAACCAATTTGTATGTCACCAATAGGCGATTCTGACGCAGGTCCCCATCTCTCTCTCTCTCTCATTGCGGTTCTCTGCAATTTAAGTGGAATGGAATTGATTTTTTGAAGTCTGAAATCAATCTGGAAAAGGTGTATCATATTAATCTTCACTATGCACTTTTCATTCTCCAGCTGACAAATTTTCACTTCCTTGCGATATTCTTAAATTTTCATCAAACCTGTTATAAAATGCACTCTAATTTATATAGGCCAAGCGAGAAAGCAGTCGAATTAAAGGGCCCGGCCCGTATGAATTGTTTTCAAAATCGGCCTAATATTGATTGGACTCTTTGCTGAAAGTTTTTCCGACATATTCTCATATATTTGCGATTTTTAACATGTCTGACAAACTTTCATATCTTTTCCTAATGTCAAATATGCCGTATGTATTTTATTACATTTGATGCTATGATATGCAACCCTTCATCGTTTGAAAATGACTACCAAGAACATGCAATTTCCTTTAAAAGCTTTGCACAAACCACGTCAGTGACAGCTACTCGCACAGCAGACATGCCCAGAAATATTCTACACTCACAGCATTGCTTATGATACTGATGTACATCCCTTCATAAAAATGTGAGAATTTACTAAACTTTTTATTACAATGCAATGAACTCCCGCGCGTCTGTGCATGTGCCACAGACAAAACAAAATGGGAAAAGCATTTTTAGGTATTTATCGTAAAAGCATCAACGTGTACGCATATGTTCCGCACAACTACAACGGAGCAGCTGCAGCACTAGTGGAAGCTGTTGCTACCGCCAGCAACTGTGGCAGCATTTTAGGCGCCAGGCAGAGCAAATTGCAGGAAAGTGTGTAAACCGCTGCCATACCGCTGAATGATGGCGCACATAAAATTTTAATTAAGTGCACAACAAAGTGCTTGTTGCGTGCAAACACACACTCATACACTCGCACAGATACAGCAACAAACGCGGCTTGTTGTAGGCGGCGTATGATGCACACAATTTGAGTGTTTTTTCCACTAGCGCTTATTGTGTGAGTGCAAACGAAGAGCAATGGCAATAGCGCGCAAAAAGTCTCCAAATTGCACCCCTTACCTTTGGATTTTACCTACCCTCAACCCGCTCTTTGCTGCAGGCTTTAAGTGCGCGAAGGCATCGGCGCTCAAAGAAAAGTATTTTAATAAATAAATTGTCCAGAAAGAAATGCATTTTTATATCATTAATGAATCATTTCCGAGCTTAACGCCGGGACTGTCAATACTTAAAGATTCCAAAAGAGTTACTCCGCTTTTTATTTACGTTAATTGATGTACGCGAAGCGTTGTAAATTAACTTTTTCAAGAAATACTTTCGAAATAAAAATCCTGAAAATTGTTGCAAAAATTCAGACAGTGAAATGAAAACTAATTGATAATCTCTAATTTTAATACGTATTGCGCAACTTTGTCAAAGTGACTTCTCAGCCAGCCTTAAATTCGGCTATAACTCATACAACGTTTTTAAAAGTGCCTTAACTTTGTAGGTGCTGCTTGAAACTTTCCTTTTTTACACTCAATTAAGCTAACGCAGCCCCCTCAGACCCGCATTAGAGCCCAATACATTGGGCACTTTCAAGCATTCCAAATGCAAAGAGCGTGGTCTCGTATTTTATGCTTCATCAACCATTCTACGATATTACCATATTTCTCGTTGCATACTTTTTGGCGCGTTGCATTGGCCAAAACTTGCTGCACCATAATTTTAGCCAGTATGGTTGTAAAATCTGTGGCCAATAAATTTCCTTAATTTCCGCCCAGAATTTCGCCGCACAATCCATTGCTTTAGTCTTGCCCCTTCTCCCTACCCTTGTGCTGGTCTACACACGGAAGAAGAAAATTCATTAATCTCACTTTATGGCCATAATCGTTGTTGTAGGTGGCGCTTTGCTATCTAGCGCAACAAAAAGTATGCAATGCCAGCCGACATATTTGCAAATTTGCATTGCATACTTTTAGGGGCGGGTGCCAAGAGGATCGCTAAAGGCAAATTGGGTAGCATGAGGTGGTAGGTACATGTAAATACTTGTAAAATCTGGAAATAAACCATAAAGCCAAGATGGATGGCAGAAAAAGAGGTTCGACCAAAAATTTAACACACCAAAGTTGACAACAACAACAAAAACAACAAAATTCAAGCTAAAGAGCAAACATTTTGTTGAACTGCACTTTTTGCGCAGCGCCAAAAACTTTACCCTTTCGTTGGTTCGTAGCTGCTACAATTTTTTTCTTCTGTTGCACAGTTTTATGTATTACAGGAGCATCGCAGGGCTGCCCGCTGTTCGCATAGAATCGTTCCTATGGTCGGTTGGTTGGATGCTGTTCCTAGTACAGCGCCTCCCACTCCTCTACTATCGGAACGACTGACCTGCTGTTGCTTTTATGGCACTTCATACACTTTTCGCCCCCTGCTGTGCCCCGCTGTGCACCAGCTTTAGCTTGAGGTTGCTGCGCCTGCATGCTAGGCAATACTTTTGCCGTTTTTATGCTGTTAAATTTTGAGCAGCCATATAAAAAATGAAATTGTAGTGTAGTGCCTAAAACTTAGTGCAGCATCGAACTTTTTTAAAAGCGACGCACTCGTATCTCATTGCCATGGTGACGTTGGCACTCCTTTGCGCCTGAAATATGCAGCCAATTTCATTTCGGTGCATTTGTAGTAGTGCCTCAGCGCTTTTGTTAGTGACAAGTATAAAATAAAGTTTTTCAAAGCATAATTTCAGGCACACAGCTATTTCAACTTTGCACTTCTTAAAGCGGATACATGAAATAGTTTTGTAAAACTGAGAAATATTTCAATGGTAGTAATTTTGTAAAACCTAGTTCTAAGTACCTGCACCATATGCACTACTAGTGGATTACCTTTCAAAGCAGACATGATTCACTGGGAGCAACATTGCAATAATATCAGAAGAGACCATTTTTTTATGTACAACTTTTTTACCACAAATATAAAAGCATGTATTTTACGGAGATCAAATAATTGCTGTAATTTTTCTTAAAATTAAAGTGTGATAAAATTTCTGGAAAGCGATTAGATATTAAAGAACTTTAAGTCTCAAGTGCTGATTTGCTTTTGTTTATTTTAAATTAATTTTTGCTCTCAAATGACAAGTATGCTTGAACTATTTTGGCGAAATGCAAGCATTTTCAATAGGCATAATCATGCCTGAAGGCTGCTTGTTTTTTTTAGGAAAACAATTTTACCTTACGACTATCTGCTGCGAAGATTTTCACTGCGTTTTTCTCTTCATACTGGATACTTTTACGCAATTAACGTTAAAATATGTCACTGCAATACCTCAATATATCGTATATTAACTCCCTTCCCACCGACCGCAATGCAATAATTCAAAATTGCTAAAATTACATTCTCCAGCCACGACCACGCGCACTCATTCATATTTAATATGAAGCATTGCAGTTGAAATTGTAAAAGTTAACGTCGAATATTTCATTTCCCGCGATAGAGACCGAGTCAAAAAGCATAGAAAATAAATTTGCTAAGTGGAAAATATATTGCGCGGGAAACCGCAAACTATGCTTGCGTATGCTTAACAAGGAGGAGTCATGGCACTTTATCAAGGAAAATATTTGTGCAAGAGAATTGAAAAATGCAGAAAAGAACTATCTAAGAATTTCGTGCGGTTTATCGGTACCGCAGGGGGATGGTGACAGCGGGTAATGGTTGGCTAGCTTTAAATATAAGCTGAATAAGTCAGAGTAACGAAACTATAGCGGCGAAAAGTCGAAAGTTAAATCTTATCAGTCAGCTAAAGCTTTCAATGCGGAGCATACCTCAAGGCGCAATGGAGAATTTTCAATTGAAATCATGTTTGAATCGCTGCCCAGCACTTCATGCCTCAAATTGAAACTTCTTGAAAAGGGTGTAGACAAAAAGAACAGTAGCATACTCTCAGGCGCATTTGCCACAGCTGCCTAGAAATCTGCCTGTGCTTTGCACGTACAAGACACAGCGTGTTTCTAGTTTGCGCTATATGTCCGTCTGACGCTCATCCTTGCAGCTGCTGCCTCAAACGTAGCACGTACGAAATATAACGCTGCCTGCTTTCCGCATCCTTTCCACTCATTTCCTGTATTTTCTGCTTTCCCTACTCTCAAGATAGATGACTATCATAGCAACCAACAACTACTACCACTAATCTTGGCAACGCGCTTAGAATTTGAAGCAAATTTACTGAACGACAGCCTAAAAGTATGCTGCTTCTACAGCTGCTACGAGATGACAATAAACGTAGCTGTGGATGTTCTTAGTGTGCCCGTACGTGTGCCTCAACCGTCAAACTATTGTTAGCGATTTTCATTTCATGATTTAAAATTTCATATGGCGTTCTTCCATATCATGAGTTCATATATACTGCCGTCGTTGCCTATGGGCCAACAGCTCAATAATCAAACTCAGCGCTCCAAATTTAAAGACTGCAGTTAAGTTCGTAAATTAAAAAAAATCGTTGTATCTTCTGTCTTTCAATTTGTTTCGATACCATTTAAATTTCGTCTCATAATCGGCAACATTTCAAAAAAGACATTTAGATTTTAACTTTCGGTCTGAATTTTAAGAATCTGTCATAAAATTTTATTATTCTGTGGTCACAAGTCACAACCGCCCAAAGGTGTTTTTAAATTTCTACAGGAGAGCAGTTTAAAGTTTCAAATCCTTACTGCAATATATGTATTAGCTATTAGGGTTTTGATGGGTGATTACCGTCCTAAAAGAGACACAAACATGAAATATTTTTAGCAAATAGATTTAAACACGCTGAACACGATGGCACTAAAAAACAATTTTGTCCCAACTTGAGTTATGCCATTATGGTTTGTGGCCACTGGTTTATCTGCAGATTTCGAATCTTTATTAATATTTTTAATATTGCTATAAAACTCAGCATTGTATTAGTAAATTTACCACAAAAAGTTATTTATTTCTTAAAATTAACCCAAGTAATTGAAATGCTTACATTGATTTCTTTGCATTATTTTTCTCTAATAGTAATTGATATTTTATCGGCTTTGTTGTCTGAAGGTTGAATTATATTTGTCAAATCCAAAAAACTCCTCATATTCTGAGTTCGAAACAATTTAAAATTAATTATAAAGCATCTGATGTATGAAAGTAATGTAAAAGAGTGCTTAAAATTAGCTTAGTATGGTTGCAATTTTTGACTCTAATTTTTGACTCTAAACTTTCGTTTACAAGTCATATTAATTCCATTATCTCGAAGGCTTATTCAATGCTAGCTTTTGTTCGTCGTAACAGCTCCGAATTTTCCGATCCCTACACTCTTAAGCTTTTGTATACCTCCCTGGTTCGATCCCGATTGGAGTATGCATCTTTTTTATGGAACCCATTTTATAGTTCCCACTCCATCCGCATTGAACGAATCCAAAAATATTTTCTGAGCTTCGGTCTTCGATCCCTGAAGTTCACCGATCCCATTCCGCCGTACTCATCGCGTTGCTCCCTTATTAATCTAAAGTCCCTCGAAAGCAGAAGAAAAATGTTATCCCTGTTGTTCGTCCATGGTATCATTACTGGGACGGTTGACAGTCCCCATCTCCTCAGTCTAATCGACTTCAACGTTCCGTCTAGGGTGCTACGTCACCATGCTTTGTTTGTCATTCCCCCTTGTAGATCTAATTATGCCTCGAATGCGCCTTTGGTTCGGTCTCTGTCTGAATTCAACAAAATCGCAGTCGTTCGCGATTTGGATCTTTCCATCTCGAGCTTTGCTTTAAAAAAATTGTTAAACTTATATTATACTTAATTAAATAATTCCATACTTTGTTATTAGCTTCTCTAAGTATTTCTACATTGTGTTAATATAGTCTGTAAGGTCCCTACCATAGACTGAATATATGAATAAATAAATAGAACGAGTTTAAAAGAATTGTAGATTTGTCTAAAGCTCTATAGAGAAATTTTAAGTAATTAACTGACTACTTTATTTAAAAAAAAATCACAGCTTTCATTATAAAGTCAATACTTTTTCCTCACAAGGTTAACATCTCACACATTTGACATATGACAATGAATACTTTTTTTCAAATTATCATCTCTGATACATTACAAAATTTGTAAAAATTTTTAAATTTCTTGAATTGTAATTTATGAATGCTAAAATGCTTGTAAGAAATAGTTCCAATTAGCCCCAAATCGGATGGCCCAATTGCTCTCTAGCACAAAGATACTGATCACATCTCAAGCGCCTAAAAGTATTCTGAAGCTTCAAGCGCATATTTTCGCCTTGATATATAAAATACTTACACGATGTCTTGGCTATGTGTGTGCATATGTGATGTGCTTGCGTGTGCATGCGTTTGTGTTTTTATGTGTGCAGTGTATGAAGAGTACCGCTCTTTGAGTTCTCCCTTTCTTGAATGGCAGATGGTTATTTTTTATGCTTTCGACACTTTGGCGCAATGCAGTTGTAAATTTCTGACAAGCCTTACCAAACTTTATGTGTAGAGCATTTAATATGCACACTTTAGTGTAGCACAGTTTTAGGCGCTCCAAAAACACACACAACCACGCGGGATCAGCGTGATTGCCGCGAATGTGTTGGGATTGATTGGAAAGTCAGTACTCTTTTCTTTTGAGTGTCAAATTACAATAAAATTCAAAGCTGTAAATTCAGAGCCTAAAAATATGCAAACCGTGTGGACCTGAAGCTATTTCTATGCTCCGCTCTAAGCATGGCTAGTAATTTATGCCTTAGGAAATGCGCACACAATAGTCGACTGTGAAAAAGTGCTCAAAAGAAATGCCAGCAACAAAAAGGCGAACGAGCAGTTTGAAGCATACTTTTTGGCGCATAAACTATTGTGTTCATTTTAGCGCGCAGTCTTTCAACTTTTTGCAAAGCGCCGTTTTGGCGATGCTTTTTTAGTGTGTTTGTATGTGTGTGAGTGTGTAGGTACATACATATGTATGCGCGAAGACTGCATCTACTAAGTTAGAAATAAATGATGTTTAAAATTTACAGCACTGCCAGAGTGGAAGCATATGGCAAAAAGCAGCTTTTTGGCTGCTGTGTTGCAATTTTTTGTTCGTTTTCAGTGGTTTCTTTCGCTGAAGGGAGACTGCCACAGCATAAAGGCTTTGAGCGCGCAGTTGTTATACTTTTTGCCATATGCCGGTGAAGCTACAAGAATTTAAGCCTTCAAACTACGAAACACAATAGTCTGTAGTGGTGGAATTATGAAACAATTGCGCGCAAATTAAGTTTTAAAATTTTGTCATTTCTACCACAAACGATACAGTCTTACGCATTTTTGGTCTCTTCGTTTTTCATTCGAAAGTTTTCAAATTCTCCCAAGTGCCACTGTCAGCAACTACGAAACAATATGCAATTATGTCCAAAAATGTGTGCAGCATTTTAGGCGTGTTTCTTTTTAATTTAGAAAATAATTGTTTATTCGCGCTCTTGTTCTAGTAAAATTTTTTTGGGAATATAGTACTCATTTTAATATAAAATACATAACAATGTTATAGCTGATATGCGCCGCAGCAAAAAGTGACATATCACGGAAACTGGAGCATATAAATAGGCGCAAGAAAATATATTTTATGGAAGAAACTGATATTTAAATAATAATTTGTGACAAAGTCTTTGCAGAAATCACCAAAGAAAAATCGGCAGACAAAATTATTATTTATTTCCCATTAGAAAATTACAGAAATCCGAATCCTAAAGCGATTTATTGCTATTTTCTTCTCTTTTTCGTATTTATTTTTCTTTAATAATATGTGTTTAAAAAAATATATAGGTACCTATTCCTAAGCATAAGGTTCATAAACCTGCAAGCAATAATGTAAAATGTACCAACAAACTGCCAATTGTTTTTCAATCTGAATTTTGTAAAAAAGGATACGTTCGTCAGTCCTGATCATGTAGTTTGCTTTTTCATAGTAAATTCTACTTGCTGTCGAAATGTAATTCCTTTACAGGTTTATAGAAAGCCATTTAAATTTTGTTTACTATATGTAGTACATTCGAAGTTGAGCAATCGCTCAAGCTATAATTCCCAAGTACATATTTTACGACAAACTCATGCAACCTAAAGCTGCTTCGATTGCGGTATCCGAACAGAAATTAAAGTAATAGTCACTTTAAAGGAACACTTCGTTTATCAACGTGTAAGCAAAATAAACCGAAGTCCTCTTTGGAAGCGCCTGAAGGTATGTTAGATTTGAAGCTAACTGCTCGAACTTTACGCTCGAGAAGTGGGGAGACACTCATGTCTTGCTCTGAGTTTTCTTTCGCTTCTTCTAAGCGACTAAGTTCTATATTATGCGCTGTGGCAAGGCATTCATACTATCTGTTGGTCTGTACGATTCCTCTTCAGAGCGCTATTTTATTTATTTAACTCAACTTAAAGCCATCACTTTCCATAATCACAAACTATGCTTTGAGATTTGATTGCCTTGCCCCCCGTCTTCTGCATTCACTGGAATCTACCGCGCAGATTATGCACAGCATTGCCAAGTCAAAAAGTGGTTTGGTCTGGGTATGCGTGTGCATATCAGAAGCAGTCGCATTTCCGTTTGTTGCTGCGTCGTCAGAAAGCACCGCAGAGAAATTTGCAAATTCCGCATTTTCTTGGCAAAATGTTGAGAAAGCAGTCCGAATGCCAGAAAGGAAGCTAATAGCAACGAAAACGCATTTGCGCATTCCAACTCTAAAGCTTTGCTGCTTTAACAAATTAACACACAAAAATGAATACCCACAGCTTTTCGCAACATCGCAACAGTCAGGAAGGGAATACGACAAGCAATAATTAAGTACAACTCCTTCTGTAAAGCTGACTTAAGCAACAGCGCTCTGGCAACTTTACTGTAGCATAGTTTTAAGTGCTTGACGCTTATGCGAACAAAAGCCACAAAGAAGCTAGAGCTAGAAAGAGCCAAATGTTATGTAAGCGCCAAATTTAGCATTTTGATGGCAAATTTTGCTCGGAGTCAGCATAAAGAGCTTGAGAGCTTTGCATTTTAAGATTGTGGCATAACTTAAGTGCTCATTATTAAAGAAATATTTATAAGAGTAAATTGTAGAAAACTGCGATATTTTGACAAACGAAATATGTAATTAACGACATCATACTTTCCGTAAAGGTTTCGCATTTTTTAGCTAAAAAATATGAACAGATTTCAAGTACAAATTAGCTTTAGATTGATTTTTAATAACTAAATCACGAACTCAAGTTTCATAATTTACTAAAACATTATTTTTATCCATTGAATAATTTACGTAATAAATAAATTAATCCTTTAATTTTAATTCAAATTTATTTTGCATATAGAAAATATATGAGCTTCTTCTATACTTTAGTAGTCAACGTACAAATCAGCGGTTTACAAGTTTCATCTCAAATACTTTTTCTTTCGCAAATAATAACGTTTCAAGCTGCATTTTTGTGCTTGTCAAATATTTGCATACTTTTGCGCGCAAAATCTTTGTCTATGGCTTAATTTGCCTTTGCTACATACACATACACACACACACACACATACCCATCCGCCGAACGCACTGAAATGCAAATAGCGCCAAAAAGCAGCTGCCAGGGACTTTAATTAAACTAACTCCAAAAAATATGCAAGGAAGACTGAGCGTGCCACTCAGGAAAACGCTTTGCATTTTTTGCTCTTCTCTTTTTATTGGCTCTTTGCTTGCTTGTAGTCAAAAACGCCGCTGCAGTTATTATCAAGCGAGCTTCCGCTATTTGGCCTCTACCAGCACAAGCCCCCCTCACTCTTCACATAGCTCTGGTATGTAATTTTAACTGCAAGCTTCAAGCAATTAAAATAATTGAAGGCTATTTTTGTTAGCTGGAATAATTATTATAACAATTATGGTTATTATGCTATTCGCGTTGATGGCTCAGCAATTTTCGTGTCGCTTCTTCTAACGATGACAATGCTTCGAGCAGCGAGCCTCCCCCCGTTGTTGGCTGCTTTTCTTCCATTTGCCGTGTGCTCTTCGTTTTTCTGCGCATTTACTGTGCTTGTCCTTCCATTTTTTTATTGGATCTGAGTTGAACTTCAGTCGAACTTGTGCCACTTCGAGACTGACTGCATCAAGTTACAAAGTCTGATGAGCATGAAATTATCTAATTTTAATTTATTGCGTAGAAAATTAAATTTGCCTAACTGTTATGGTTGCTCTCACCCATGCTTTTCGGTAGAGCTAGTGAGCGATTCTGCGCAAAGAAAGAAGAATATGCAGTTGGAACACAGTTTGGAAGTTAAAACAATGTTTCGCGAATTATAGCTAAAGATTACAAAGTTAATGCCGTTGTTCAGTAAAATTCTTTAGCCAAGAATTAGACTTAGGTAGGTATGTTAAGTGGTCGTCTCAAGGACATTCCTTAGGCCAAAAAGCCCATTGTGTTACCACGTGGAGTTTTCACCTATGCACTTCCCATGTATGGGAGCCACTTTGTGGCTCCGGTATATTTGTCGATATGTCATGGTGGCGTTTTTTCCAAGTCTGCCAGACAGCTCAAGAAGTAATGTCCCAGGAATTAAAAGCGCGTTTTCGCTAGCGCTGGGCATTTGCAAAGCAGGTGTTCAACAGAATCCTCGCAGAATTAGACTTGGACAAGTAATTTTTTCAAAGACTGTCATAATGGATGCAGTGGTTCGAAAATTCATAAAATCCACATTTCTTTCAGTCGTCATTGTCATAAAAGTATTCTAAACCAAGATCGGAGAGCTATAGTCGGTGGCTGTTATATATCAAAGCATTTCTCTTGATGTGGTCTATTTCTCACACGCCTTTGAACTGCATTGAAGGCAAATCAGATCCAGAGTCTACATTCATATATGGAAAACGAAAGCCACGGTAGAAGCAAAAGAACACCTCCCGAGCAAAGTGATGAAAACAAGCCTAATAATAAAAGAACATGCAAAAAATAAGGCTGCAATTTTCTGTAGTCCGTAAATCTTGCAATAAATAGCGACTTTAATATTGAATGAAATCGATTCCTTATTTAAAGCATATACATATACTTATGTGTTATTACTCATGTTATTCTTTGTTATTTGTTTGCATTACATTTCACATTTCAGAGATACCTTTTCAACATTTGTCAGTGCACATATTTTAAAATAGAATTGGCAACTTTTTGTTATCTAAAAAGTTAAAAGCATGTCAGACATTTCAAAGAAGGTTACATCACCTATATCTGTCTACTCGTGAAATCGCATGTCATATTTTAATGTTAAAATATAGGCTACTCAAAGCTACAACAACAACAAAAGTATGAAGCACTTAAAGTACAGCAAATTTCAATGTGTGAGTAACACATCACATACACAACGATACAAATGACAGCGTATTAAATGACACCTTTGATAAGTGTGTGTAAATAAAGATGCCTGCATATATGTATACAAACGCACACATATGCAGATACATGTAGGCATATTTCGAAGTAACAGCAACGTAAAAAGTTGATAAAACTGACAACATTTGACACAATCACGTATATTTACAAAATATTTACGTTTCGGCAATTTGACACGCGTAAACTTTGTTTCTTTGCTGTTTTTTATCTGAGCCTTCAGTGGGCTCAAAATCCGTGGATATGCCGACAGCCCCTCCCACTCTTGCTGTAAATTCCACAACAACCAAAAGAAAGTATGGCCAGACAAATGTGAAATGTAGAAGGTTATATTTTGTATGCCTGCAAGTCAAAGACGGATTTTTGTTTTTACCTTCACGACAGAAGGAGTAGGGCAGAATGGGACTTTGTGAGACGAATGGAAAGGGTACCATGAAATATGAGACATCTTTGAATTTTGACAATTCTTTTAAAAATTCCGCGCCCGCTGAAGGGTAAAGGCGTTAGCGGGAACCGTGTCACTGGTAGCACGTGCAGACATTCTGCAGGCTTATTTATTGCCAATTTGCCAAAAAGTATGCAACGCGAAATGTGCAAAAAGTTTGTTTGAAATCTTCATTTTTTTGTCGTACAGTTACAGATGAGACAATCTCGCTGTAAGTCTGGGTAGGGTAAATTGTGTAAATAAATATTTTTTGCCTGTTTTAAGGCAAAGAATTTTTAAATTGTAGCAATGATTTAGAAAATATCACCAAAAAATGATCGGGATATTTATTATGTTAGCGCTGCCCTAAATATTTTCTTATTCAACGATAATCTGCATTTGAAAAAGTCCTCGTTTGGAGTGTGGATCCTACTTGTGGTCAAATCTTTGACTTCTGACAATCTTCCTAAAATGTTTTAAAAATTATACAATACTAACTCAGGAAAGCTCTTACCTCAAAACACATTTTTTCGAAAATTTGTCGAATAGTTTGTTGAACGACAGAGATTTTTTTTATATAGACATGAGGTCTTGATTTAAAAACAGCACTCACCACTAGTAACGTTTGCTGTTGCTTGAATGTTATGAATATGTAGAAAACCACGTTAATAATTTAGAACCCTTATAAAAAATCTTTGAATTAAAATTTTATTGACAGAGAAGATGGTCAAACTGTCGTGGCATAATAAATTCGATGCAAAAACCTTCGAATTTGCATCTTTCTAGGCTGAACTTTAATATGTTGCATACCCGTACCTTTTACCCTTGACATGTGAGTCGGGAACGTAGCCTTTTTAAACCATCTTCAGGTGTAAGTATGATCTTACAACTGTGCAAAATTTCTCTTTAGGCATATAGTTTCGATAGTTACGTAATTTTTCACGGGCAATATATAGTTCTACAATTGTTTAGTCGAATAATATTGCACCTATTGCTATATAAATTTCAAAATTTTGTCCATATTTAGTATATTTTAAATTTTCTACATAGCTTTTTTATATTCTAGTGTATTTATGTAATTTCACAAGTTTTCTGTTGGCAATTCGTTCGTTTGTATTATGTACACTCGGGAGAGGCCAAATATCTCAGATATTTTTGTATTTGTTCTTCGAATGCAAGCCTCCTAAATTGATTTCGGCTGCAATTAGTAAGAAGTGTCTAATCGTCGAAGAGTGTATAAAATTTACAGCCTATACAAGAAATCGATACTGCAAACCATTCATTCAATTTTCTACAGCGAAATTTCTTTTCCGAATTGTTTACTGTTCCACTTTACTCATATTCTACGAAGAGAAAATTGGTAAAATATATGGCTGTGCAGTCTGACCCGTTCTCTTTTGACCGTCCAACATTACCAAGAATACCCAATAAACAATTTCTATGCTATCTAGCATGGAACACAAATAATTTGTACAACTTTATTGTTTCACGCGTGCACAAATGATGGCAAAATTCTCCATATTTTACACACACACACACACACACACGCGCGCAAATTCGCATATATACATAAATAAAAGAGCAGACGGTAAAGTAATAAAGTGCTCTATTGCACACAAACACAGACACGCAAATTGACCGATGTATGGAGCGTAATCTGCTGCATGTGCGCTTCCAGGCGCTGCAGTTGAAGTTGAAGCCGAAGCTCCTGCTGCGGCCTCTGTGTATACCTACTCTAAACGCATTGTTTATCCGCAACAACATTATCTATTGCTGGCGATAAATCAACATTATTTGAAAAAGAAACAGCAGCGCGTACGCTTTATAAAATGTTTTGATGCCGTGACCTGGTTTTGATATATGGCAGCCATTTTGTGGGCACGGCGGAATTTATGAAAACAGTTAAAGTGTTTAAAGTTAAGCCATAATTTCTGATATCTCGCTTTTTATGTCCTTACTGCTGTTGGGCGTTGGGCGTTGGGCGTTGGGCGTTGGGCGTTGGGCGTTGGGCGTTGGGCGTTGGGAGGAAGAGAGGGAGTGAGTGAGGAAGCTGGCTTTTAGTTTTGCTTAGATTGGTTAAGAATGGGGTGTGTGGTCAAAGCGATAACTTTTACTCAGACGTCTTTTTTTCTTGGGACAAGTTCCAGGGATTGGCACTCACCTGCCTCCTTTTCTTGTATTCAGGGCAGTGTCGCTTCTGCTGTGTTGCGAATCGAAACGAGAGCTATCCTCTCTAGTTGCCCAACAGCTATTCAGGTTTTTACCGATAGCAGATGATAGATTTATGTTAATATTTTATTAATAACTAGAAACCGCAAATACGGTAAATCCACATCAAAGAAACCACCTGATATATGCTTAGCACCTTCGGCTAAAGCATGCCTAGCTTCTCGGAAACTACACCAGAATATCGATATTTTCTATCAGAATTCTGGTTGTTTTTTCCCAAAAAGTACATGTTCTGATTTCCTTAAAATCTACTTTTCGTATATAATCGCAAGCCAGTTATTATTATTATTTATTTAAAAAGGTAATATAATTACAATTTTAAAAACTAGTTTGGTAGCACTGGCTGCTAAAGCCTTCGGCTAGCGCAAGCCAGTTAATATGTGTAGAGTATTACTATGCGGGTAAAACCCGATAGGTGCTTCCTTACTTATTTAGGTTTTAATATCCAAAAAGTTTTCTTGTAGCACCAGTAGGATACAATTTATTTCGAAGTCTTCTAAGAAATCCTTCATACTCGTACATACAAATGTAAATGTCCTTCATTTGTGGAACTCATTCGAAAAGGCGCTTCTGCAAAACCCCTTTGAAATTCGAAGCAAATTTCTCTTCTATCATTTTAACCCTTTCATGCCCGAATTAAATTGGGCGGAGCTAAAAATTCGTTGAGGTCAGATATGTGATAATATTGACTCAAATATGAACTGACAAAAATTTCAAAGTCCTTGGTGTCCTGGTTCGTAAGTTACAGGATGTTGCCTATAGGCAACATTGGGGAATGGTGGTGAATTTTAAAAACCATATACATTTATTTTATATGAATTTTTTGTTGAAATTCAAGTACGAAAAGACACAAAACCATTTTTTTGTAGATTCGAGCACAATTAAACATTGCATTTGTTGCATTTAGAGCGTGGAAAACCAGTTTGGCATAGTTTGCATCTGCCTTTTGCTCCCCATCGTACCCAGTGACCAAGATATTCAGATCGTATGGATTTTACAGGTTCTGCAGCATGTGCTCTTTTACAGGAGATTAACTCAGAGGCCATCGGAAGATCTGGGGATCATGGAGGCGGTGGTAACGATCCTGGTTATGAAGGATTTGACTCCATATCTGTAAGGAGTCATTCTGATCGACCTCCTTTCCTTGAAAACACTACTGTTAGAGTTGCGTTCAAAAGCTCGTTAGCAAGCAATATCCAACTGGAACATATTAGTGGAATATGCTTCACTTCGCCGTCTGCATATTTGAGGTCTCTGCGATACACCAGCCATCTATCGACTACAGATGAATTCATACACCAGAATACTATGAGCCTATAACATTTATTTGAGCTATGGTTTATTTTGTATAATTCTAGCAGCATGTCAGCAAGAACGCCGTTCCTTTAGTTTGCATCGCATACAAGTTTGTTTAGTCATAAATCTTTTTCCAGACTTCATCTTCAAAGAACTGGGTGAAATATTCCATTGATTGTTTCACCTCATTGCTGCGCAGTTCACTTTTCCAACTGGTATTACATTCCATTACCTCTGCACAAAATAACTTCAAACATTGCAAATAAATTTTCTCTATCACCTCCTGTACAACTTTTCATTCTAAATTTGTTTTCAGTCAATTTCTTTGCTAATTATTTCCTCATTTAGATAAACTTGCATATTTCCGCCCTTATCAATCATATTTCTCAATGTTTCTTTGATAGAGTTTTCGAAGTTTACTGCTCTTCTTCTTAATTTTCCTCATCCGCAAATCATCCCAGTTAAAGTGTAAATTTTGTTCCAATTTCTGTCGGCTTGAACCTCTTAAACGCATCGAAAAATAAATATACATAATGAAATATACATTGCTCGGAAATTACAACAGTTGACCAATGTTGCCTATAGGCAACTGCACTTTTGAAAAAATATTACAAGCAAACTAAACACTTTTCTCATGATTAGTTTTCCCTAAATAACTCTTGTATCCTTATTTATTTATAGTGCTTACTTGGTTTTACAATAAAACAATTATTTTAATGTTTTTAAACACTTTTTGTATAAACACTTTTTTTGCGAAACGATCTTGACAATTTCTCTTTGCGGAGATCGGCTACTGAATGAACATGTGCACAGTTTGCAGTAGAACAAGTAGCTGTAAGCTTGCACAATACATGAAGCTACATTATGCAAAAAACCGCATGTCAAAAAAATTTAAATAGCGGGACTTAGA
This sequence comes from Neria commutata, assembly GCA_963457695.1. Taxonomy (NCBI): domain Eukaryota; kingdom Metazoa; phylum Arthropoda; class Insecta; order Diptera; family Micropezidae; genus Neria; species Neria commutata. The sequence goes on from OY735246.1 coordinate 43,351,117, forward strand.
AGCCAATAAGTACAATGTTGCCTATAGGCAACATTGGGCATGAAAGGGTTAAGTAAGTTACATAGCTCAGAATGTTCTCAAATGTACAAAGCAGATGTGACGTCATGTCAGTGTCTCATTTTCCTTGCAGGTGCATAAAATCTTTTAAAAATGAGCAATTTGTAGCCACATTACTGCCAAAAAAAACAACAACAACAAAAACGACAAATGGCATGCAAAGTTGTAGTCATCTGAGTGGGTGTGTGTGTGTGTGTGTATGTGCGTGTGGATTTGTGCAACAATTTCAAAGTTAAGTGTTGGCAAATTTTTCAAATTCCAAGCAAAACACGCAAACAAACAGAAGCTTTTTTCCTCTGCAGAGCAAAGTGCGAAACACAAGCTTAGCAGGGGAAGGGGGTAATGGAATGTAACGGCATATTAACATTGTATTTGTGTGCATATTTGAAGAATTTAAAACCACACAAGCTCGTACACAGTCAAAGCCAGTGCCGTCTTTAGTTGCTTGGAACCTCAAGGCGCTCATAGCAAATTTATTAAAAAATTTATTATTTACAACATAAAATATTTAATACTGATATTTTCTATAATCTTAATAAGTGCATTGGAATCATCATCTAGTGCAGAATTTTTAAATTGTTCTTCCTAATTCCGAATAGCCACTTATGTGCTTTAATGTAAGTCTCAAGTAAAGTACAACAACAATGTTGTTTATGTAGATACGCAGATAGAGAGGAATTGTGAATTTACCAGCACAACAGCCAGCCTTTGTTTTTTTCTTGTATCGGAGTAAAAAAACTTACGAGCACGCAGACAGTTGTCCATTGTACTGATAAGTAAATTCCTTTTACTGATATCTTCCTATGTTGGTCTATTCTCACCGCGTCTGACTCCAGCAACTGAAATCGCGAGCTGGAAAAGGGGGGACACTCGCATAAGCCAGCCCGTGGTGTTGACAATAACTTTTAAGCGCCGCGGTGGCTCAGTGGACTAAGTGCTTGATCGCTGATGCGAAAATCGTCTCGGTTCGAATCTCAGCCGGGGCCTCATAACATCTAACAGAAAGAGAATTTGTTTTCATATTGTTTCTTTGCGCGGTTCCACTTCCCGCGATGAATTGGCAATTCTCCGAGAATATTCTTTGCCATGAAAAGCTTCTTATACCCACCCGTTCGGATTCGGTAATGTAGGTCCCGTTAACTTGTGCAAAAATATAACAAGCACACACAAGTTAATGCGAGAAAGCTAGGCCTAAGCCCACACGAGCTGTTGTGCCAATCAATTATTACTAATAATAACTCCAGATTATCGGGTGTGCCCTATGACATAGGTAAATTAAATTTAAAAAAAAATTTACTTAATATTGTTGCCAAAGTTTTCCAAATCTATTCAGCAGGCTTTATCTCGAAAGGAAATAACCCAATACAAAACCTTCGAAATTAAAAACTCTAATATTTTAGAACATTTTCAAACCATTTTCGAGAACTTATGCCTGAAAATTCATGGTGAAACTTTCAAAATGGTGTATCATTCAATATTGTGCAATTTTTAAACCGTCTAGAAAAGCCCATTCTTAGAATAATAGCATGTCTGTCAAATAATATACCTCGAAATCTTTAAAATGATATATAATTTATCATGCAACTCGATCTAGATCGTCTGAACTAAGCGCCGGTCTTCAAATAAATAATAGATGTAGCATTCTTTAATGTTTGAAATAAATGCAGTGCAAGCACAATTGTGGCTCTTCAGCAAACTATGGGAAAGGAAAGTGGGTGATTTTTCCATTCTCTTGTTTCCATCTTCCCGCTAGCGCGCTGCTTTTCATGTTCAATGCTGTAATGCTTTGCTCTATAGGGAATATGGGCAATATTTAAACGCAATTATTTCGGAAATGACTGGACCAATCTTTGATCTGATATTTTTGTGCAAATGTACTCTTCGAAATCTTTAAAATGATATATAATTTATCATGCAACTCTCTCTAGATCGTCTGAACTAAGCGCCGGTCTTCAAATAAATAATAGATTATTATTATTTTAAGAAACTATGAAACTAACATTTTTGACTATTATCTCATTGCCACTTTAAGTGGTATGTTTTCATTAATAGAACTGATTTAAAATGTTGAAATAGAAATTCAAAATCCCGCTGTCAGTAATTGTTTGAATCAATAAATTTTAGCAAATATTTGCGAATTTCGTGTAAAGCATTTTAAAATAGGGCCATGGATGGGCCTGTAGCTAAAAACGGCACTGCCTGCGCATAGCACTGTTCGACACTCACACATAATATTCTGTGGCAAAAAAGCAGCTAACTTTTATCTGCTTATGTGTGCGTATGAATGAGTGTTTATGTGAGCGAGTCTGTGTGTATGGGCAAACTTCTAAAAGGTATGCAAAAATTGTTATGACAATGAGTACAAAAATTGTTGACATATTTTCATTTATTTTCAGCTCTAGTCAATGTGATTGTGCCGTTGTTGTTGTTGTTGTTGCTGTGTGTATGTAGTGACAATGGCATTTATTCCAGCGAGAGTTGCCTTTTCTATGCAACCCAACACATATTACTACATACACCAGTGCATAGTAACACATACACATACATACAAATATACCATCTACTACTCACACATACTCATAGTTAAGCTACTTCAGTGGCAGCAAGCGAAATTCCACTTTTTGAGTGACTGAGTCAGTGACTGTATGAGCTAGTAAGTGAGTGTGTGCGTAAAAGTGATGATTATGTGTGTGTGTGTGTGTATGTGTGTGTGTGCGAAAATTGCTTTGCCTCGAGTAAAAATGTGAGAAATGCTTTGAAAAATGATGCGTATCAAGCGTCAAGCACAAAAGCATTTATAGTGCAAGTCTATGTGTGTGTGTTCCGGACACTGTGTGCGTTTATGTGTTTGTGTGCGCATGCCAAAGTAGATTAAATTATAATGAAAATGCAAAGATTTAAGCAATTGAGCGTGTAAGTGTTATAACTGCGTGCCTTCCACGTTTTTCTTGTGGCTGTTGTTGGCGTCATGTTGTTGTCATGCTGACTCCATTCCACTTTTTTGTTGTGTTTCTGTGCAAATGCCTTGGTATGTATGAGTGTTGGAACAAAGTGCCATTTTTACACATTTCTCAGGGTGACAAATTTTCTGATTAATCTTTTCTCCTTCTTTTGTTTTTTTGAATTTCATTTATGTTTCCCAAAAACAAACATTTCTGAAAGGAATTTTTGAATTACTCTGCGAATTCCTTCTCAGTTTAACAAAACGTTGCCATGTTATTATGTGGCATATTTGCCTTAATGTAAGACTCTAAAATTATTCAAAGAATATTTGAAAATAATTTAAATTACACACATTTTAAATCTAGCTTTCTTTATTTTCTCTTTGCAGGTGAGTTTTGAGAATTTCTATAACTGTCTATTTTCCACTGGCGGCATGTGGGTAAGTTCAGGTTGTATGAAAAGCGGTCCAAACAGACAAATTTTTTCTTTTTTTTCCATTTTCCCTTATTGAAATACTATTTTTTCGATACTATTATAGCTATTATGCGTTTTCTAAATTTCATTTTTATAGCTTTATGCTAACAATGCCTACGTCAATAACCAATTCGCTTCACGAATATTCTTCTTCAAGAAAAGTAAGAATCGTTATCCTTGTTCTATACAAAATATTAAAAATTTCTTACAATTACCTAATTAATTACAATAGTCCAATAAGCCGGGAGAAGCTATCCAACAAATTGATCTTAAATTTCATATATAGTCAATTACTTTATAGATGGAAAATGATATACCTATATGTTTTTGACAAGAGAGGTTCCTTATACTGAAGTACTGAAAATTTTTCCATATTTTTAGCACTCGTTTGCATATCCCTTTAAAGGCACATACGAATTTTGTGTAAACAAAATTTTTTTTAAATTCAAGGACACAAATAGTCACAGGATATTAAAACATTCATACCTACTTGTACTTCCTTTTGTCACTCAAAACAGTCCCATTGGTTTTTCTGTAAATAATCGTAATACTCGCTTTGTCCTTTGTCCTTTGAACTCGAATGCCTAATTTTCCACAAAAATATATTTCTCTCTCCTAACACATCCTTTGTAGCATGCCTTAAAGTATGCTATAAATTATTGTTTATGTTCCCTGCTGCATGCAACATTACTTTGCAATCAGAAGATTTCACTATTTACGCCACTGCTTTTTGCTTTCTTGCATTTTTGTGGCTCATTTAACACTTTTTGCTGCTTTCTTCGTCTTTCGCTTGTACTAACGAACGCACCACTCTTCATCATATTTTATGCATTATCAACACATTATGGCACTAAGGCGCAGTAGTGGCAGTCCTCCAGCCGAACCGACGCGTTGTAAATTTTGCTTTCACTTATTTCGGTTTCCTTTCCATTGGCAGCAAATGCATTTGGCTACTTAATATTTTTCCAACTCTTTTAGAAGTTTGTGTAACTCATTGCGCCAAAAAGCTGACTACATAGATTTTAATGTTAACATTCAAAGATAAGCATACCTCTTACCTCTCTTCTTCTTGCTTTTCCTTAGCTTCCTCCTGCAATGGTTCTTCTTTTTTTTCGTTGCTTAGAAAGCGAACTTTGGCAAAAAAAAACTGGCATGTAATGTACAGAAAAATGTGCTGAAAATGTGCTTTCTTTATGTGCTGCTCATATTTAATGGACACGCACACACAGAAAGTACCCTTTTTATGCACTCCTTCCTTTGCAGGGGTATGTGTCTGATTCTTCACTGTCCGACAGTGTCCGGCATTTTAGTTTGCCTTTGTCTTCCTGCTCAGTGCGAAAAGGGAATGCTTATCGATGCTTCGCTTTGCTTTACTGTATTTATGAGCAATGACCCGTATTCGTTGCAGCTATTTTAGTCCATTCTCTTCTTTGTTACGCCAAGAAAGAGCAGGGAATAAGATGAAAAACCTTTCATGTAGTTCCTTGAAATTTTAGTACAAAGAGCGCAATTCAAGCCAAACAAAATTGTAGAAATAAGTATGGAAATCTAGTTTTTAGATTTTTATACTATTCTCGCGATAGTCACAAAAGTTGCGATTCAATATTTTGTATCAACTATTTTCAATATTTTGTATCACGCGAAAAAATATTTACTCTGCATACAAAAATATAACGAAATGTCAATCAATTATGACTGTTACTTTAAGTATTCATCGTCCTTAATTCCCAATGAGTAAACCTTATGAGTCCAATGGAGTTGCCAAATTGTAATACATTTTGAATACATTTTTTCCGTTGGTTTTTAAAGGATATCGTTGAAGGAAAAGGCCACTTACAATTCCTTTGGATTAAAGATTTCCTAAGTGATCATTTGACGCATTTTAAATCAGATATTTCAGTGGTTTTCATCTTTAATGCAAATATTCTAAGAGTTTCTGAGTTTTTTAAAGTAAGGCGTTTGGAAGTCTAGCGTCGAGATAAAAAAAAAAATATTGAAATTTCGAAAAGTATAATATTTAATAAAACTACAGTTTTTCTTCAGGGGTTTTTGAAACTACTTTGAATTTTAGTCTTTACATGCATTTAATGCCAAGAATTAAGAATTTTTGTATTCACATCTTCGCAAATATTCATACAATATTTTAAAAAATTTTAGACTATTTTCTCCTTGGAATATCTCCCTTTCGCTATTGATTTTACTAGCTGGAACACTTCTTTGAGCATGTATATACATAAATCCTTCAGTTAGTGCCTTATCTCACTCCTTGCAATGCATTATCCCCTCTCCCACCGCCACGCGTGATAAAATGCAGCTCCATTTCTGCAATGTCGGCAACATTTGCCTGCTCCACCAATGCCGCTGCTTCTCCCTTTGGCGTATTTCAGCGTTAATTTATTTAAATACCCAAAGGACCCAAAAAAAACCATGGTGTAAAATTGCGCCGTTTTATAATACCCACCCTACAGCCACAATGCTAATGTACATTGGTTTTGATATGGACTTTGTAACAATTGTGTCATTTGCTCAATTACTCCCAAGTGCGAAAGTTATAATTGAATAAGTCATAAGAAAATATATATATATTGAAATTATTTATATACCTACCTTTAAAATTTTTAAAGCAAACATGCATATGACATGTAACTGGAATATCGAAAAGTACCCCGAAACTTCTTAAATGGAAACTATTTTTTTTAATATTTTGCGAAGTAGATTGTTCACATTTCTGAAATTTTCAATTTTTTGGGAAAAAAAACTTGCTGAAGTGCTTGCAATTTTTGCATAATTAATTTTCGCATCAAAGAATATATATACATATATTTATTCTCTTTTCAGTTAGTGTAAATTCCCAATTGCCAAATTTTTTCCCATCAATTCCAATTTATTTGATAACAATAATTAAAAATTCAAGAGTTTTATGTCGCTGTATTTGAAAAGTGACAATTTTGATGGTCTCAGCTGAGTGTAGCATCCGCCCAAGTCGACGTAGACCGTCAGTAAATTGAATTTCTTTTTCGCTTGCCTCGTACAATGAAATTCATTACGTTCTGCCATTGTACATAATTTACACTCCCACCAACATCATTTGTACGTCTCAACTTCTTTGCATACTTTTGGGCTGTTTCACTGCGTAAGCGTAAATGCGCATACCGCCGCCGTTCTCCCCGTAGCACCGCGTTGCCAACATGTGCGGAAATGTGCGTTTTGGGAGAAATTATAAAATTATCTGCTTTGCACTGTAGTGATGCATACAAACACACTGAATACACATGTACATGGGGGTAGGGGGGTAAGTTGCCTTGCCTTGCCTCGCCCGAGCGGCAAATGCGGGCGCAACTTAATGCTAATTTATTATGTGAATTCAATTACGCTTATAATGCGGTTAATACCAGCAGCTGCTGCAAGTTGCTTCCCAGTGGTGGCAGTGGCAGTACCGCTGGCAGCTGTAGTGGCGGAATTGCTGTATCGGCCGAGCATTGAAAATATTGTGCAGTAAGCGCTTTTCCGCATGTACGCCATGAGATAGTGCCAATTTATGGGATTTCTTCAAGAATTTTATTGGCGAAGTTTCATCACAGGCTTGCGCCCCGCAAAGTATGCGGCGGCATATTTTCTGCTGCCGGGCGAGCGAATTAAATGCAACTTAATTAACTCTTAAATTGGTATCAAATAGTAGGTCAATCATAAGTTTCAATGCTTTTAGCTATTTTTCTACATCTCCTAAAAGATGCAATTTACATTTAGCGAGATAAATTGTAAGAGTTGTATTTAAAACTCTCTCAGTTTTATTAAATGTATCTTCTTGTAACGCCTAAAGATATGCAAGGATTCTGACATCTCATTCAAACGCATAATTTTCATAAAAGATCCATTCCAAGAAGATTAAATCTTCTTACATCTCCACTTTAAGGTGCTAGAAGTATGCCATTAAGTATTGTCAAAAATAAGTACCTATGCTCATATTTCTGGCATTTACTTAAGTGCACTAAATCACTTTTTGATCTATTCTTGAATGCACTGCATTATTAACAAAATGTTAATAAATTTATGGAAAAGGTATTTTTTTGATATTTTATAAATCACACTATAACTGTAGATTATTATGTTCTTCGAAGCATAAATATGTAATTTTCTTTTTGTAGTAGCGCATGAGTATAATTCATTGGCTCCTCAAATTATGAAATAAGTTATTTTTGGCGAAATGAATTCATACTAACTGCATATTTTTAGGCGCCTCATAAAAACATAAACTACTATCTTCTGATATACTAAATTCGTTGAATTCTATTTTATTAATTGCATATATTATATTAATGCCACTTCGCTGCCATTGGACTGCATCAATGTCTCAATTGCTGAGTGAGCCACAATTTTCATCGGCATCTTCTAGGCTTACAACACTTAAATCTATTTAATTCGTTCAACAAGAAGAAACATGCATTAGATTTCTTTTTATTGGCCACAACAGCGGCATTGCGCACGTAAAAAGCGTTTGCTACAACAACAACAACAACTTTACAGATCTGCTCAACTGCCCTGCACAACAAAATACCGCCTAAAAGTATGCTCCAGCACTAAATAAATCTTACTTATGTTGCTACGTTTTTATTGTTTTTGGTATTTCTAATTTTATTGCTTTATTTTCGCTGTTGTTTTGTGCCATTATAGTTGTTGTTGTTCTTGTTTGGTTGTACTTTACTACGTTTGCTGTGTGCCTGCGTCGTCTGTGTGTCTATGGCTGTTGCTTTTACTGCATACTTCTTGGCGCTAAATCCTAATTGAGATATCAACAGCGGTTGTTCGTTTGGTTGGCTTGGCTTTTCTTTCGCTCTCGCCATTGTTATTGCTTCCCGGCTCTGGGCTGGCTGTACGTTATGCCAAACAATAAAAACGTCTTCAGTTTGTTTACAATGGCCGTGATAACGTTGGCAAGCAAATACGTAGTATATTTGCTTTTGTTTGTTAGTTTTTTTATTTTTTTTTGTGGCTAATACGATTTTGCGCTCGCACTCGAAGCGCTCGCCGAAATTGTGCAAAGCAATAATCTGGAACAAATTATCGTATTAGATTGTGGCATATTTTATTAGGATGCTATACATATTTTATTAATTGGGTTGGTTTCAGGAAACTGCAGTATATTTCTAGGCATTTTTGTAAGAACTTCAATCGGTTATGCGTTATGTAGGTTGGGAATTAGTGGAAATTTCGCACTTCTTGTCAATTTTCTATATGAATTTATTTACGTAGACATATTAAATTACTTCATTTTTGCGATCTCCATTATACACGGAACTGATATATTAAGGAACTTTGAGCACTCCAATATTTTGTTCTGAATAAGGCATATATAGTTGGCGCAACAATCCGTGTAACCGCAACTTAGGCCTAGCTTTCTTCCATTAACTTGTGAGTGTTCATATTATATTAAAAAAATAGCGGGACCTACAAATTTATGCTCGTGAAATACTCACGGCGAACAATACTCTCAAAGAGTTGCCAATTCTATGCGAGGGATGGCGCCGCGCAAAGATTTAATGCGAAGAACAACTATGCTCATGATTAAACCACATCTTTTCTATAATCTGCATATTCTAAAACAATGTATATATGTATGAAATAATGTAGTATATTGCAGATCTTCATTTCGTCATTATTAGTATTCTTAGTTTAGGTGATGCTGACGACCGCAGCCTCTCATATACCAAACGTATCATATCAATTTCAGAAGGCTTATTTTTCCAACCTTCAAACAAAGCTAAGAATATTTTTAGCGATTTTCAAATAATAATAACTTTGCGATTGTTAGTACATATTTAGATATTACTCAAACTTTTTTATTTTGTAGGATGTTCCAAAAAAATGTTTCTTCTGACTTTAATTTAAAACCCCTAAAATAAGAATTCATAAGAATTCGTGTAATAACCATCAAATAATTGTAAATGGTAGTCAAATCATTTAAACGAACCTTTATTTGTGCAGAATTTCAGCACATTTGTTATTGTTAAGAGCTACGAACTGTGCATATAAATGACATTTTGCTTTGAGTATAATATATTTTTTGATGCCATAATTTCTGCTGCGTTTCCCGTGCCTCCAGCAAAATGCTTTTATGTTGCCAAAACATAAATAATATTTTCCAACTTATCTGCGTTGCACAGTAACAAATGTCGGCAGCAAATAATAGTGGCATACTGTCCATTATGGCTTCCCCCTCACTTTGCTCTTTGTCCGTAAATTTCTACTGCCTTGCGTTTTTCGCACGCAATTACCCATTTTAACATGGTCCTTATCGCAGCAGCGGTAAAGAGAAAAATTTGCCGACCATCAAAGCGCAGATTTATTATAGGCAATTAACACTGCTGACCATAATAGCTATTAAGGTTTATATATACATATATACATATATGCATGTATATGTGATACATATAAATGTACATACTTATGCGCATGTATGAACGCACATGCCTGCACAGAGTAACAAAATACTCGGTACTCACATATTGATTACTCAAATATTGCCAATTGATATTGGCAAGCGATAGAACTCAGCTTAGGAGCGGCCAAAATGAACCAAAATGCATACAGGCGTGTTTTTTGAAATGTAACTTTCGAAAAAATTTTAGTTTTTTTCTAAAAATCTAAAAATCACATAATCGCTTGAAAAGTTGCCCGTAAAGATTAAAAATACACTTATAACGAACTTCAAGGGAGTGGGCAAAATGGTTTTTTTAAACAGAATACGTTTTAAAAGAAGTCGTTCCTTTGATAGTTTTCCAGCGCGTTGTTTTGAAATTGGTTCCTTTTTTGGCGAAAGGTCTCTAACAGGTTCTTTATAAGCAAAAAGTACTATGTATATTGCTGGCTATGGAAAAAAAAACTCAAATTTTACCGAATACTTAGAGTACGCATCCCCAAGTAGTTTTTGTTGCTTTTATTGTTATAACTTATGTTCTTAGCTGTTGTAATGGCTACAGTTGTAATGCATTTTTATGATCACTCAATATGTGTGGCAATCAAAAAGTTGTAGCCTATAAAAAAAAGTGCACAGTGCGCCTAAATGTATGCTTCGAAATTTATTACAAGGTGACTAACTGTATCGTGAATGTTTCATAGTGATTATTGGAAAGGAGGTGCGGTTGACTTATGCTCTGATTTTTCAATTTTAGTTTTTTATGTTTTTCGTGCAACGGCAACAGCCTAGGGGTATGCAGTGAAAAACGCAGCACTAATATTTGTGCAGGCTTTTTATAAGTATTAAATTAAGTTTGAAATATTGGAAATTATTTGGTTTTGCTTGTGGCCGCATGTAATTTCAATTGAAACTAATATACAAGTATTCAAGCATACTTTTAGGCACACTACTATGAAATCTTATATCGGTTTAAAACTAACCAGTCAGTGTATTTGTTTAAATGATAAGTTTATGTAACGAAATAATGTTCAAAAATTGATTTTGTGATGATTTAAGAGCTCTGCTTAAGCGCACTTGGTCCATTGGTTGTATGTATGCAGACGTACGCGCCTAAAGGCACATACCACTAAGCTCGTATTTTTTGCTTAACTTCATATTATATAGGTAAATAGTATATAAATATATCAATGGCTACATTACAAACAATAATATTAATGGTTTTATAGAAACGTCACGGGTTGTTTGTTTTACGCCGTTTTGCCTTTTGCGCCACTTTTGAAAAAATGGATTATTATTAATTAATGTCCTTTTTTCGCATTGGTTTATTTGATGTTGTGTATTTATGGAAATTGACTTGCTGAAATGACAAAACTGCGAAATAACATTTTATTATGTGCTCAAGTGTAACGGAGAGAACATAAATAATTATAGCAGGATTTAAAGTTTCCATCTTAAAATAAGGTAAATTTTTCAGCTCTCTGGGGCACAAACTGTTAATGGCTCAAATTGCAAAGCAATATTCGCATGGATAACTATTTCAAAATCGTTTCCAATTGCAGAAATTAACCATTACTACTGCGTTTTTAAGTGCGGCAGTGTATAAGTGCTCAGTCTCTGATGTGAGCGGTCGATTCTGCAATCGCTGCCAGATCCTTTTATAAAACTTGTGCTCAAATAGAACGAGCACACCAAATACTGTTGATTTTTTTTTAAATGGTTTTGAAATAGCCAAGCTCAAAAAATTACCCATTCTTGGTTTGTAGAAAAAGTACAGAGTTTTCTTGTAACTGAATCTCTGTTGCTCAGTGTGATTGAATTACAGTTTCTTCTTGTTTGTTGAGCTTGCATAGTTTTAGGCACTTAATACAAAGTACTCCTTTTTTTCTTCCAGTGCTTTAAGTTTCTGGATGAGTCTTTGCATGGTTGTAGGCAATGCTCAGGGTAATTTTGTTATCGTTTTTGACAGTTATCTTCTTCGTTGAGTTTCTGGCCTAGTCTCTGCATAGTTTCTGGTTTTGCCCAAACATTGAAGGACTTTTATTAAGGGGCTTCACTTTTGTAAAATTTATTAATATTACATTTGTTTAACATTTTCATAAAATATAGCTTATCCATACCTAGAAGAAGGCTTTGTTTTTTCAAATTAAATATTTTTGACAGAGCATTTTCTCAACAATTTTTTTGCCGTATGCCACTATAGGTAATTTGTCCCATTTTTGAGGCCAAAATTAATTTTTCGCACTTGCAAAAATCAAATTTTTTTTAATGGTATTTGATAAAGAATACATCAAGTCAAATAACTGTGTAATTGGATTTGGTAAAAAACAAACGATGGCGGCTCAGCAGGCGGTCAAAGTCATTGTTTGTAAAAAACATTTTAAATACAATATACGCAGTGAATTTTATCGAAGTTTCGCAAGTGTTTAAATTAATTAAAATATCAGATATTAATATCAATTAAATATGGAGAAGAAAGATTAAAGTAAGTACTTAATAGTTCAAGAGAGAAGTTTTGGTAAAAAAAAATTTGTTCGTGGAAAAACTCATTATTCTAACATAACCTTAATAAAAATTTTTTAGTTCAAAATTAACTTTGGATAAGCTTTTAAACTATTGGCCGTATTTGGCCGTGTTTAAATTATCATAGACGTGTAGAGTAAAGAATTTTGTGTTTAATTTGTCAATTTCAAGTTGTGATTTTTTGCGTTTTTTGAGAAATATCATTTTTTCGTAGGCAACCTCAGCTTGAAATATAGCGAACTTACAAAAGTTTGGGTCGATGAACTTAACACAGAGGAGAAGAATGCTGCTGTTTACAATTTTATTATTGGTAGTATTGAATGCGGCAATGTTTTGAATGAGGAATCGGCTTCGGTGAAGGAGAAAGTGCGAACTTTTTGTCAAAATGCATCAGTTAGATGGGAGAGTTCTCATAGGAAGATAGCCGTCTTCGAGAAAAAAAAGGACTCTGGCTAAACGCTGAATTTATTGTGGCAATTAAAATGTCTGTAGCTCACTCATAAGAAGTTATTGAGCATACAATACTGCCGGTAGGCTATTTTGGAGAAGACGCTGCTGAGTCTCGCAATAAACTATATACATAAGTCTGATAGACGGCATCATGCACGCAAAAACAGCCGGAAATTTAATCTTTCGGACGTTTTTAACAGGGCTTTGGGCATGTCCGATCCGCTAATGTCATCAATATGTTTGAAGAGACGAGTAGAAGGAAGAAACCGCGTGCAACTTCCACGAGAAGTTCTTGACATGCTCTGTACTCCAGAATTATCTCAAAATTGGAACGAGAGTGCCGATGAATACGAAGATAGCTTGGATATAGTGTTAAGCTATGCGTATGAAAGCGAACTTTGTCAAATCAGATTAGATAATGAATTATGAAACCAAATTAAATAAAACTCTTTTTAAAAAAATTTTAAAAAATGTAAGCAAAAAGTTCCACTTCGGACCCGGGGCAGACAAAGGTTAAATTTTCTACAAATTTCTTCTCGCAAATTTTCTACCACATATGTTTTTTATAAAACCACCATTTTTTACCCAAAACTCCTTTCAGTTTGGCTGTTATTAATTTTGGCCTCAAAAATGGGTCAAATTACCATTTTATGGCAGAAAATTACCACAAAACTCAACAGAAGTATAAAAAATGGCATATTTTTTAGTGAAACTTAAATTTCTTTATATTATGTTTCCCTTATATTTCGTTTGTACGAAATGTAAATATTAATAAAAAATGATTCCATAATTGAGTTGTTGCATTTGCGCGTTACTGCTGCAAGCCCATTTACAATTTGCGCACTCACTCACACCTGCGCGCGCCCGCCCGCATGCTCCCACATGGCAAATATCCATGAGCGACGTCTGAAATTGTGCGTTTCGCTTGCGAATTGCGCGTGTATGTATGTGTGCTTAAATTAAAAACTGCCTTTTGGCATCAACGCAGAGTTGCATGCGGCGGCTGCATTCACCACTGCCACGTCATGAAGTGTCTGAAAATAATTTCAAAAATAATATTTAAAATATTTGACAATTTATTGCAAAAGGAATTTGTAAAGTTATTAAGAATATTTTTATATAATTATGGTTTGTGTATTTAAGAGCAAACATATACAATTTTTTTTACTTTTTACAGTGATCACGTTTGTTTACTTTTAATTATTTGCTAGGCGCGTGTTCTTAACTATGAGCATACAATCACCATATTACTTGCTTTTTAACAAATTGTTCTCGATTATGTCATACTTACATATAACATAACATACTATAATTTGGCAAAGCATTCCTTGAAAGTTCTGAATAAAAGTTGAACATTATCCCCAAAATTTGTAACTATTTCGCGAGCCCAAAATAGAATTTAAATTTTTTCACGAATTCATAAAAATCACACTGATTGGATTACCATGTGCCATTTTTTCAATTAGAAAAATGACATTAAAGGTTAGTGCGAAGTTCTTATTTAACTGCACTCATACAATCTTTTATATTATCACGACTTTGTAAAAAATCATTTGAATATTTATGTAGCGCATGAAATCACTTTTTTACTTAAAAATTTTTGGTATAGTATTGATTTTTGCTAACAACGGAATATAGAGGCATATACAATGCATCTGGAAACAATCTTTCAGATGGTAAGTATCCCAACTACGTGCTTCCATCCCCAAAATATTTATTTAAAAAATGAAGATAACAGGTGCAAAAAAACTATTGTAGCACTGCCGTCAAGCTTAAGCAACGGTATGTTTCCTACAAGCAGCAGCCAGACGCAGTGGCAACACAACCAATGCGGAAATGAGAAAGTAGGGTATAATTTTTATAATTGCGCTTAAGCAGGTAGCGCAACAAGGAAGCTAATTATAATTAAACTGCTTACCAGCTGGGAAAACCGCAACGACGGGAGAAGGGGAGATTAGCAAATAACAGTTAGGTATAAAGAGCAGCAAATATTTTGCAGCTGGCTCTCTTTGAAAGTTTCGTCAAAATTTAATTTAATTTTATGCACGTTTTTCTGTGCTATATGAAAGCCGGGCTGCACGCAAAACGAGCGCTTTCTTGAGTCCACGCTGAATGCAGATTTATTGTAAAATTCGAGACAGCACAAAACTTCAAATAAATTGCAGGCGTTGCAAACTTTTTCTGCATTCTATTAAGCTAAGGGGAAGTCAGTCATAGAAACCAATAAACGGATGCATTGAGTACTACGATTTATTCATATAAATTTGCCTGTAGCTACTTTCTTTGAACGATCAATTTCAAATATTTTCCTTTTTAAGCATTTTAAATTTGCCAAAAAATATGTTTAAAAGAAGTCTCGAGTTTCAAGTTATAGCTCAATTCTTCAAATTCGAAATTTCTTGCCTGGAATTAAAATTGTATACGTAGTATATTTTTTTAAAGTATACAAAATTCAGCTATCTTTTGTAGACCAAAGTCCATAACTCTTTAGACTATAGTCGATATGAGTTTATAATTTAACCAGTAGTGTACCAGTAAGAAAGCATAGCGACGAAACTTTCCCTTTTCTTAAAGGGTTATGAACCATATCAAAAAGTTAACCATAGACAAAAATGGTTGGAGTTAATGTAGTTAACCAGCTTTATAAAATTTTTCCTCATGCGAAAAAGTATCATGCAAACATATAGAGAAAAAAATTCTTTCGAAAGCATACGCCTTATTTTAGAATCTTTATTGCAGCAATATATCTTATCTTAAATTCAATATAGCAAATGAGTAGCTTTTATAAAAGCATCATCAGTTGGAAAAGTATTCTTTCAGAATACCAAAGAATATACATAACCTTTTTTTACAAGTCACCAAGTTCAAATTGCATAGCATTTTGTTGTTGTTTAACAAGTCAGCTTGACCTGAAATTACATAAAATTTCTTCCCCTTTATTTCAATCTTAATAAATCAATAGATGTTTTTTCCTACTTCAACTCTCTCAGCTCTTCATGGCACACTGCGCTCACTGTGCTCACCCAGACGACAAACAAAATATCTTAGTTTTAATTAAATAATTTGACATTCCAATTGAATGTGATCTGCCAACTGTATTTATTAATTTACCGCAGCCATTAACCGCACACCAACACACCCATAGCCATTACCATGCCCATTATGAGCATGACCATCACCACCGTTGCTGACATCGGCACTATACACGACAGCAACTTCGGCAATTGCCATTATCAGCTAAATTCAACTGAAATTTGCAATCAAAGTTACCAATATTAGCACTTTTGCCAATTAAATTCAATTAAATTATTAATTATTCCACTACGCTTTGAAGCGGAAAATGGTTTTGCGCTGTTGGCGGTTGGGACGTCTAAAATTGCTCATACCGCAGACCGAATTTTGTGTCAGCTAGAGCAGACGTGTTGCCCTCATAAATACAAGCACTAATAGCAAGAATATTGGCAAAATTGCAAAATCGTAGATAAATATTCAATTATATTTTTATCTTTGATTTGAAATCTCATAAGAAAGCAAAGAGATTTGTTATGTGGAGATTTTTGATTCAGACTCAGTACCAGAGAAAAGGCAATAACTGACTAGTTTTGTATTTGAAACAACGAGAATAATTGTGCAACAACAATAATATGAATAATATTAATGTCATGGGCTACAATCGGTTTTTGCCAGAAATCCTCATCAGTGCCATTTTTACGAACTTTTAGCGTTTTCCGCAGCAAATTAAATACATATGTCCTATTGAAGTTTAGCTTAAGCGCTAAATAAATATATGAGCCAAAATAGATGCACCTCATTTTTTCAAGTATGTATTTATTGCTATTATTAATTTAGCATTTCCTCAATAAATGGGCCAGTGTGCATGCCTTTAGTCCATAACTTTGAAACATATCCCCGCCATCGCTAGAACTCGTCTGACTTGTTTAAGAGCGCCGTTCTATTCAGGGCTCGAACATATCTCGGAACTTGGTATCAAGCCTCTTTGGAAATTTGTGAAACACTCCCAAATTCTCACAGATCACTACTTTGACCACTCCTAAAACGGAACCGTAACTAGTATCGCTAAGCAGCCAACAGCGCCTATGCGTGGCCTTCTTATGCAGACAGATTAACCTAACCGAACCTAATCTTTTAAACAAATTCAGTAGGCATTAGGATTTCTCACTCGCCCAAAGCAAACCACTCTTCAAAATAATAATAATATCTGCATCGAATCAAGTAGAATTTCCAAAGAAGTTAAGCTTGCGGAACCGTCTTTCATATCGAGAACATTCAATTAAGTTTACAATAAAAACCGCACTATAAACTCACCACAAAGACAGCGCAAGCTATTCTTTTATTGGCAGTGCTATAAATCCTCAAATAGTTGTGCTTTAAATTATTCATTTAATAGCTGGCAGAATATCACGCTCTTGCTTTTGGATGATGAATAGCACCAGCAGGTATGAAACGGCGTATATAAACAGATAAAATAGCGCCTAAAACTATGCAATAAATTATACAATAAATTCATAGACTTGCGGTAAATAGAATAATAAACTAAAATTAATAACACCTAAAAGTACGCAATGAAATATAGTTTTATAAACTAATAAAAGCACATATCACGCCCATTTTGCAGCGCATAACACGGCGAATATATTGCCCGGCGACTGCAACTTAATGACATTAAAACAAATGAAATCGACCTGCAGTAATTAATTTTACACGTTGCTGCGCACAAAAGGGCTTAATTAACCATAAATCGTCATGTTTAATGCTGCCGCACGAGATGCAGCGAAAAAATTTAAAACCCGCTTTTACAACTACCAACAGATGCAGCAACAAAAGGAGTACACAGGACTCACTGACAAAAAAAAAACCGTCATTGCGGGCAATAAAGTGCGTTGGCGTGTGTGTTTAATTGTGCATATGTGTGCGTCGCTTTTACACGCTGTTCACAACACATAAACACGCACTACACTTAAATGAATTAGTTCAAATTTAAATTGAGCGCACCCTTCCGTCCCTTTGCGCCGTCTGCCTGTGTAAATTAAATTCACAAAACGTTAAATTAAAACAATAACATTTGAATAAACACACACACACACTCTCGCAGCTACATATATACGCTGACATAAAACGTTAAGCGGAAATAAAATTACAAACTAATAAACTAGCGGAAGTGCACAACAACAAAGCGAGCGCAGAGCTTCCATCAGCTGATGACGTGATGTGCACATAGAAACAGCGTTTCGTAGTTCGGTCTAAAAGACACTGACATTAACAACATGGCCATACAATGGCAACATGCATTTAATTATGTTCACAGACACAAATACACAACTACATATGTGTTTTGTTCATGCAGACATATGTTTTGTGTTTGAAAAGTTGTATACATCAAAGCATACTTAGTTGTTGTTATAATATACGTATTGTATCAGGGATTGGACTGACACGTGTGGGATCTTATCTATGTATATATATGTATATATGTTGCAGAGATTCACAGTAGAGCCCTGCATGAATAAGGGTACTCAGTATTCGAAGAATGTAAACAACGAAACGAATAGAAACGAGAACCAGCGAGCGTAGGTTCTCGGTTTTATTCGTATTCATTTCTCTCGGCTACTCTGCTCATTCGTATTCGGTGAGCAGAGAACACTGCTCGGTCTCTATTCAGTAATCGAGAACTTTGCAAAGTATTCGAAGACTAACTGAATACTATTCGAATATTTCGGCTATAATTCGGAATATTTATTTCATTTTAAATTATTTATAATAAAGAATTTAAATTATTAAGTTGTCTAATGCCTGTATCACACTGCTTCCGATTCTTGTCGGCGACACGCTTCCGACTCTCACCGACTGTCGTCGACAGTGTGATAGTGCTACCGACTGTCGGCAACCGACTTGTCAGCAGTGTCGGCAACACTTGTCGGAAACAAAGTGTCGGCAGCAGTGTGATAGCATTGCCGACAAAACACACTGTCGGATGTCGGCACTTTGTCGGGTAGGTAACTGTCGGCAGGTCGGAAGCTACATATGGTAGCGTTGCTGCCGATTTTTTGTGTCGGAAACTATTTTTTGTGACATTTCAATACAAAAATTTGAATGTAAATTTGAAAATTGTTCGAGCGGCAGACATAAAAGCGAATTCACGCCGAAAAAGAATGAAATACAGGACGTCTTGCAATCTGTCTAATTCGTGGATGACTCTATGGCCAACAAACAAACACCGGGAACTCTCTAACAATTTGAAAGAATCAACAAAGTTAAAGCACGATGGAAATAAGAATTTTCGCGGATTGCAGCGGTCACTTGGGATTTACTTTTAATGGTGTTGATCAGTGTGGGCGCATGTTTGCGTGAGAGCGGAGAAATAGGAAAAAGTGACAGCTGGATGGATGCAGACTGGAAATGGAACGAGAATACGGAAATTTCCGATCAATTGGTGCAGCCGTCGGACCAATTTAACACCGTTGGCGGTGCACCAACAACGCCTGGTCGAGCAAATAATTTCTAGCAACGGGCAATAAGAACAGATGCAGACTCTATAAAACAATTAAAATTTATTAATTATTAGAAAAATTATACAAAAAATTCATCTGCAATAAATTATCAACTTAATTAATTCCGTGTTGCCATTATATTAATTATCGCATGTGTGGCACGTCATTTGATCCACGGCTTGACCCCAACAAGAGCTCTCTTCGGCTCAAGCAAAACTTCTTTCGCTGCAGTTGCCAGCGAGAGAAAATTTGTTGCAACACCCACTGCCGAAACCATCAATCTTTCGTCCATTTTCGCACAATTTTAATTCAATTCACTCACAGAATGTCGTCGTCGGCAGTGTGATAGTGTTGCCGACAAAACGCAGCCGACTGCCAAAAATCGGCGACAAATTTGTCTGTAGTGTGATAGGGTTTCCGACAGTCGGTTGCCGGCAGTTGCCGACATGTCGGCGACCGATAGTTGACAGTGTCGGCAGCATGTGTCGGCAGGCAAAAATCGGAAGCAGTGTGATAGTGTTTCCGACTGTAGTCGCCGACTGTTTGTCGACGACAGTCGGAAGCAATGTGTCGCCGACAAAAATCGGAAGCAGTGTGATACAGGCATAAGTATATATTGTTTTGTTTCTTAATTTTACAACAATGTTCAACAATTCCTGTTGTTTAATAATGCGCAATAGCAACTTATTTCTTTCTGTTCAATGGAATGAATATATTCGAATATTCAAACAATGTGCACTGGTATTCGAATACTTTTGTTTCCGTTTTCCCGCTTCGACCGAATATGAATAAACAGTGTTCGTCTACTCTCTTCTCTTCGAAACTTCTCGTACTCTAAGAGATCAGTGCTCGTATTTATTCGGACCGGTGGGCAAAGAGGAAGTGAAGTGATCTATTCAAAACGCATGCTCGCGCAGGCGTCTAATTCACAGAATAGTAGAATATATTCGAGTATATGTATACCATTTTCTTCTTAGACTACTACTCATTCATACTTACTGAAGTGCATCTGTTTTCCTAAAGTATGTATGCTATACATTTTTCGAAAGACAGTTTGGTAAAAATATTTTTTAATTATTATTCTCAAATTGCTTCATTTCCACACATATTCCATTTCCCATTTACATCATTGTTAATTTTTTGCATGTGCATATGCATCATAAATTCCGGGCTTACCGTCCCAACAGACGTCACAACAAATTCAACACTTTCACAACATGTCATCAGAAAGGAAATGAAAAGAAAATAGCTGTTTTTTTTCAACCAGCACTTAAAATGCACATTTAAGCTCACTTCACGGCACGCTGGCGCTTTTGTTGCAACTCATTTCGTATTTAAATTGCAGCATACCAGACGAGACTGCGCCAGCAGTGGCAAAGGCATGGACAACAATTTAAAAAAATAAAATGTTGCCCGCTTTTTGGCGCATAAAGTGATGCATACTCAAACACATACACACACACACACAAACTTATGTAAGTACGCGAAAGGTCGCCTAAAATGCTGCTATGTTCAACATGCCATGATATAATTATGATTATTGTTATTGTTGCATGTTGCATGTTGTTGCTGCAGGCGCTCAGGCAGTCAGACGGCTGTAGCAGCAACAACGCCACTTACAACAATATCTACGGCAACACAGGGCTGCGACAGAAGTGTACAACCATAAACAACAATAAAAAGTAAAAAACAACAATCACACTCAAAACAACGTGGACAAGTACAACAACAAACACAGCAACAGCGAAATGGGGTTAAACGAAAACGCTTGACATTAAATTAAATTTTAAAGGGGGCAGCGCCACATATTGAGCCACATACATACACGCACACTCCCATGTACATGTGCAGTGTCGTTCTTACCTAAAAGCACGAAGGGCTCGGGCCAGACTTTCACGCCCTGGAGTCGAGTCACTAAATGTCACATGAGCACAGACTTAGATTCCTTCATTAATCGAGAGACACTTAAATAAATAACTATAAGTTGTTGCTTATTCATTATCTGTATGCCATTATACTTTTGATTCGCCAGTTTTCTCCCAGTAAGGCTTTTTTTAGTTTGAATATTTTACTTCATTATAAGTGCTTAAGCTTTTCAACTAATGACAGTTCCAGGCGCTAAAAGGATCTTTAATATAGAATTTTTTAACACTTTCTACTTTGAGTACGAAGGTATGCTAAAAGTTGGGTTTTTTCAATTAGTTCAGCTTTTTTATGAGCATATTCGTTGGCCTTCAATGGTTTCGAACTTTTGGAAGCTACGCTAAATTATTAAGAACAGAATTGCTCAGGAACTGTGAGTTTATGTACTATATTATAATATACTTAATATGACCAATTATGCTTCTTCGTAAAATTTATTCCCTGAAATTGATTCGGCTCACTGATGACCTCAAGACGGCCCTGTAAAAACGCACGTAGTCTGCTTCAGTTTGACGCGCGCGACATAAAAGCATTGTAAATGACAGCGTAAACAGATAAGCGTAAAAAGGACAAAAGCCGGCTGCGATAGCCAGCACCGTTTTAACTCGCTTGATTGTTGCGTTTTAACCTTCCGCCTCTTCTCTCTCGCCTTTAAATCCACTCTATTCTTCGAAGTGTTCGCAAATGTGTTGTGTACTTTTTTATATGTGTGCGCCTAAAAGTATGTGTTTCACATTTTCCTTAAAAACATTTAGCTTGGCTGTGTGGCATTTAATTGTACTGCCCCTCAAAATCGTAGCGATGCTTATTTTTAATTGACTCACGTTCTTCATATTACCTGAGAAGTTTTCAACCAATCTTCATCACTTTTTCAAGCACCTTAAAGTATGCAGTATTGCGGTGGGCAAAATACCACACACACAACTAAAACAGCTTCGGCGGTCGTACACAATTGCATTATAAAGAATTTTTAATTGCATTTCCCAGTCAGCTGCACGCCCTTGCGCTCTTACCAATTGACTTTCTCACTCACACAAACACGTACAGGCAAGGACACAGCCTCATAAGTGAACCGAAAGGCAGACAGAGAGAAACACTTAATTGCGCAGTCACACCAGGCAACAGTTCCACTCCATATGCAGCAAACATTTGCTGTAGGTTATGGGCTATTCCATTTTGTAGTTTTAAAATATTAAAACATTTTTTCGAGATACAAATAGTCACTTGGATAAAAACCATAGCAAGTATCTCTTAGATTACTATGATTTGCTGCCGATATGTTTATTTGTCTTTCTATTTTATAAGCTTTATTTCGAACCTGAAATGAATTTGTCCATCTGCCTCTGCGTCAACACAGAATATAAAGTTGGAGACAGTGAATATGAAATTTTTCAAACAATTGTATTGTTGAAATTTCTAGCAGCCTGCACTTGAATTTTATCCAATCAACACAACAAACATGCTTTTAGGCGCTTAATGCAAATTCCAATATAGAAACAAAGTGAATTAAAGAGATTGCTGCAAATATTTCCTGTTCGAATGCTGACTTTATAATTACTGACAAACAATTTATCTATGCTATTTCTATAATTGAAAAGGTCTATGAGATATTTTGGAAATAAATTTTATATCTCATGGAAGAGAGATGGGTTTGAGTGAGGGTAGTTTTGATAATGAAAGGAATGGGAAAAATGTGTAAGAAAAAAATGGTCAAACTATCATTAGTATAAAATATTATGTACCAACATTAAAAGATGGATCTTATGAAATCATCTTATCAAAAAATTCTGCATTCCATAAAAGATATAAGGGCCCTCCAATGTATGTACCCGTTGAATGATAGTTAGGCTTAGCTTTCTCACATTAACTTGTGTGTGCATGTTATATTTAAATCACAAGTTAATTATTGAGGCCAAGTTAGTTATCTTAGCCCGGAATATATTGTACATTTGCATACAGAGTGAGGTACTTGTCTGATTGACTTACGCGATAGAATACTAGGTTAATAGGAAACCAAAAAATCGAAATGAAACAAGAAATGGAAGGGAAACCGAAAAATGGCGGCCAATGAAAAGATTCCAGCTTTAAAATACACTCAAATAAAATTATTTATAAATTGTTTTCACTCGCCTTCAAAAGAAATTGCATGTACTTCAAGGACCTTTTTATTTATCGGTTTTCAATGAACCTTGCAAATCGTTGCTACTTTTTTTATATTTTACCTGCAATCAAGCATTCCTTTCACATTCATGCTCATTCACTCAATGTGCTTTTTATTCGGTTTATTGATTCCTTTGCCTCACTCAGAAGAAGAATGTTCCCATATTTTTTTTATTTTGCTAAAGCTTCTGCACATGTTGCCTTCCCCTGGCTCTGCGCTCAATGTGGTAGTGTATGTGTTAAATAGCGTACGAAATTGATTTTTAAATTAATAAACGTTTAAGCTATTTGCTGGCATTACAATATTTATTGTATGCGCTCTTGCTGCCTTCCTCCCTTGTTGCACCAATTTGCCAGCTTACAGCCACAGCAATGTCCTGCATGTTGCTTCTGTTACTGCTCTTAGTCCAGTTCCTTCTTCTTCCTCAGTACGTTGGCTACTTCAACAGGATGTGCAGTGCACATTCCAATGTTGCGTTCCCTTTTTTGTAGTTCTGCAAACAAATCTTGCTATATGCAAATATGTGTACATATTACTTTTTTTTGTTTCTTCCATTCTCGCTGGCAATTTAACATGTTTTGCTTTTGTGGTTTTAATTCTATTTCCGCTATAAATTGTTTCGCTCTGCTAACATTTTATAATCGAGCATCTGCATACTTCGCGGCGAGCTCGAGCCACGGTCTTGCTCGGGTACAAATAAATATCTTATATGTAGGCATCATATTTTGTTAGTTTCAAGAGATATCATTATATTTGCATAATAATAAAGTTCAACTTGGTGCCAGCTTCTTGAGAATAATACTCAGAGAATTTTTTTAATTGCTTAAATTTTTTGTTTATTATTCTGTACGGTTAAATGCTTGTTCTGCGAGCCATTCCGAGCAATCTTTGGGCGTAACAAGGTTTTCCAAAGTGTTTTTTCTGGAAACGATATTGTAAAGAATTACTGGCTGTATGAGAGGTGCCAGCAATTACTCAGTTAGTTATATATAATATTTTGCATCCTGTACTATTCTATGATTTTTCATTATTGATCTATTATGCGTCTTTTATTCTAATAATGTAGCATCTTATACTTCTTTATATAGTTTTATAGTTTCTTATTTTCTAATTCTTTAAATTCCCAGCTTAAGTCTAACTGAACACAAAAAAACTTAGCTGAAGAGATAGCATTGAAGTGGAGATTGTTAAACAATTCCCAGTTAAATTCTAGAGGAACAAATAATCAAAGAGATTTTGCTTACTCCATTTAAAGAACAGATTCTGCCCATTTTTCGCTTCTCTCTGTACACCAGTGAGTACGGCATATTACGTTGTATCTAGCCAGCGCAGCGGCCAATGTAAGAAGAATTTGCTACGCTGGCTCTGCACTCTGCTCCTGGCTGGGCACTGCGCTGTCTCGAGTCGGCTCTGTGTGTTGGTCGGCATATTAGGCATGCAGCTAATTACATTTGCATATCTTTCATGATGTCGGTGAGATTTAGTGTTGAACGAAGAATTTTTATGTGCGCTCTTTTTGTTTCTGCTGTAGAGCGCCAGAAAGTATGCAATGCTTGTGGTAACTTCGTGAAAACAGGCGCTTAACAGACTTTATTATTAAATTTCATTTATATAAAATTAATCCAACTGGCTGGAGATATTGTGGCTACTTTCATGGTGAAATAGAAAGGCTTTAATTACGAAATATTTAATTTTCTACTATACTTTCTGTCTGTCTTTTTATAGAAACTAGCAACTGACTTCTAGAACTTGAATAGTTTTTGCTAAAATTCTGCAGAGAGTTTTAAACCGCAATATCCGTGGTTAAATCGCTATCTATCGTTACTGAAACTCTTTTTCAAAATTTTTTGAAGATTACCTATATGCTTTTTCTCGCATGTGCATCAGCTTAGGGTCACAGTCGTTATACTAGATAATTATACATTAACTTTGATTTTATAGATTTATTTGCACTTTCTTATTTAAAAAATGGGATGCTGTAATCAGAAGCATTTTCAGGCATACTTTAAGAGCGTTTACAAGAAAATTTTCTAACAATTTTTCTCTTGCTGTTCGTATTATCGAAAATATTAGTTTTTTCTTTTCAAAATTCATAGAGCTGCGCTCAGTGTCAACTTTACTTTAACAACTACTTTTATTGAGTAACATTTATAAAGCATACTTTCATGCTGTTGACTATTAATATTAAATGCCACGTTTAAAAAGCGTATTGTATAACTTCAATAAATGCGATTTCATGCCGGACACACCAATACACTCAACTCTCGGCCGAGAGCACTCATTGCCACACTTTAGTGGCGTTCGAGATTTTTTACCGTATAAAATATTTAATTTTTTTAATATAGCGCACTTGCAGGCGCTGTCACCGCTGTTACTCCAGGCGCACACATGCACATAAGCACGAACAGCGGGTTAATATTTTTATTTTCTTTTTCGCTACCAATAACACAAAAAATGTGTGGCAGAAATGTACCACTAGACAAGGCACTCACGCAGAGGTGGAGTGAGAGAGAGAGAGAGAGGGAAGGCGGGGTAAGTGGAGAACGAAAACGTGAGTGTAGGAAAGAGATGACGAGTCCCGGCAGGATATTAAAAATGTGCAAGGCACATTAAATGCAACGGTCTGCTAACCCATTCTGTACATCACATCATAATGTATCTGTATGTGTACAAATACATAAAAACACAGACACAGCCACAGTCACATGCACGTAACATGCACAATACGGTCAGCTGACAGCGTACAGCGTACAGCACAGCATGGCTGCAGGATATTTTTAATGGTAGCTTATTTTTTGAAGTTAATTGCAACTCCGAAAAGCAAACACCACAACCGACACTTGAGTTAACCAGTGGCCGAAATGGTGTATGGGGGGCGGTTTGTTGTGGCGCAGATTGGACTCTAGGTAGTAAAAAGTAGGTATGAACAATTTCTTCTTTCTATGTGCTAGATAGAAGCAGAAACAGCTGAGCGGTCCGAAGCACAGAGAGCTGCAATCAGGCACATCTTTAAAGCTTTTTAAAGCTTTATGAAGACATAAAGGGAACACCGCAACAGTTTTTACAATTAGTTTCTGTTTAAATGTTTCTGCACATAATTGAATGACAGAAAAGGAACGGCAACATTTCAAATAAGAAATAACGAGTTACGGGCAATTTGTGAAATAAAAAAAATAAATAAATAACTGGCACTCACAGCTTAACCGCTATGAAACATTTTTGTAAAGCGAGTATAATTCACTAATAGAATGATGAAAGGCAAAACCAACATTACTTTTTTACTGTTGACGTTCTGTCTGGATTGATAGAACACTCATTGATTTTGCCTTCAACTTAAATAATACTTGAGAAATTTTGTCTTTTGTCTCAAAGAGATATGAACGGGAAAGATTTGCGCTTGGTGTAACTTTGAGAGCTCAACAGCTCAATTTGTCGAAAATCGACTTCCACTGAGACTATTAAGGCAAAATATGTGAAAAAATAATTTTCGGACCGAATATTCTTTGTGCTCTGTTTTTCGGAAGGGTTTGCCACAGGATCTGTTTAGCTTATTATATTGCTGTTCGTAGAAGTCTATGCTCTTCTGTAATTTTTGTTATCTATTAAAATTTCTATTTAGATTTGCTAGGCTAATACAAAGTAATAAAGAACAATGTACTTTGCACACCGGCCAAATTCTATGAGAATCAAACGCAGTTAATTTGTCATTTGGAAATCAAATTTCTATATATGTATATTACCTTCTCTTGAAATTAGCTTTCTACATAGAAAAAGCTTTTTTCCTATGAATGTGGTAAATTGTAAATTTTAATTAAGTGAATCTCCAGCAAAACAAACTCATCGAAGAGAATTCTGCTTGCACCATTCACCGAACTCCGAAACAATAGATGCATAACAAAGAAATTGGTTTGGCTCATCAGCCATGCATTCAGTCACACGCTGTCATTTACGTAGTGCCTGTAAATATGCTATGCCAAACCTATACAAACTAATTAAAGCTGTCAATTTTGATGCATTCGCACACATTAATTCTCAAAGCAATTAGTGCAAAATGTTTTGTTGCATTCACACCAGCACAACAGCGTAGCCATGGTCACGAGGAAACACTCACACACATTCATACAAATACCACTCAATATTCCACGCCTAAAATCATGCCACAAATTATGGGCGGCAATCAATACACAAGCTATAACACGCTTGTCAAAAAATAATCACTTACATTTATTTTGCCACACGCACACGCCGACACAATTTGTTCATACGCGCACACATACACATATACATACATACATATATGCTGACATAGCCGTATGCAACACATACGTTGAGGTTCTCATATTTATAATTGAATTTTGGTAAATGTTGTTGCGCCTAAAAACACACCAATATATTTTCATTTGTCTAATAGACTTGTTGTTTCCACAATTCGCCAACTCACACCAGCAAACGAGCTTACCCCTACATAGATAGATTTATATGAATGGCTGCGTGAGTGCTTGTGTTTGTATTTTCGTGCGTTGTAATAAATTATTTGTAATTTATTAATGCATTTATTTCTAGTTGTTCTCTTCCAACTCACTCACACACTCGGTTTAGCACTTTTCCGCTCACCACGCACACACACAAACACACACAGCATTTTCGACCAACGCCAATGGCCCCACAGCCAACATAATGGTGTTTGTATCTTCTGCCTAAGTAATTTTTCATGTTGTTTGGTATTAGAAATTGCTGTCAAAATATCAATACGTTATCGACAATGTTTCATGGACAGTATTGTTTTTGTTGCGCCCGCGTCGCCGCTAATAAAGCCAACAATATTTCATTAGTGTTGATAGCTACACAGAGCCATGCACAAAGCTGAGTAGGAAAGTATACAGTGTTGTACTCAACTACTTTGGGCACGAGAGCTTTCGTCGATTTTGGGTCCTTTTTCACTCAAAAAATTGTATGAATTTTTACAGGCTTAAATTTCAACGTATAATACCTTTAAATTTCATTAAAATTGCTACAATTCTCAAGCCGCCTGCAAAACACCATCAGCTCAAACCATTCACTCGCACATAGCATACTTTATGGTGCTTTGTTTTTTTATGTGCTGGTGTGTGTGTGTACGGCCATTGTTGTTGCTATTATTGCCGCTATTAGTGTTTAAAATGATTTATATGCTTTATTTAGAAAATTATGCTAGAGTATTATACGTTCTCTTTTAGCTTCGCTCTTCTTGTTTTTCCTTTCTTTTTTTTCATATTTATGCTGCGCTATTCCCTTCTCACTTCGCCTCAGCTCGACTCAATGCAACTAAACTGCCACACGGCGGAAGTAGCCTTTATCCAGTTAGCCAATATGGCTAGCGGCTATAAAAGCCGCACTGCGGTTGCTGAAAATGCCTGTTTATTTTTTTTTGGCAGAGTGAGAGCGGATATAAGCAGTTAGAGCAGTAAAATGCTTTATTATGCAGCTAAGAGCGATTGGAACGTGTGTGCAAATCAGCGAATGCATGTAAGAAGGAGAGAAACATGGAAAGATCAAGTTGTTGGTAAAAAATTTTATGTAGCAGTCTGTACACAATTCAAAGTATTTATTGTTTCGATTAAAGAGACTAACAATTAAATTACAATAACAGAGGAGCTTGACTCTAATACTAATGGCAAACACATGGTATAAGATATCTGTTTTTCTAGAAGGACGCTGTCACAATCAGCTGTGTTTCTCTCCTTTATTTTCGCGAATTAATTTATTAGCTCTTTCTTATTGCAGAACATAATTCAAACTAATGGTTTGCAATTCGACATCGCAACTAAGAAAACAATCGTTAAGCGTATAGTAATTAGAGCCCGACCGAACCCGAAATTTTGGCCGAGACAGAGACCGAGCGTTCGGCCTTTTTTTAATGTTCGGCCGAGACCGAGACCGAGACCGAACCTTTCGAATACATATGCAAAATAAAGAAGAAGAATTTTAATTAAAAAAAATTTATACATTTTTAGGAAAAAATACATTTTATTATAAAAACCAATTCTTTTGAGGTATAAATACCTACATTAACCATCTGATGTATGAAAAATCAATAAAAAGTATTATTAAAAAATTTAAATTTTGTTTAAAACTATACAATTTGTTTCTCAACTGTTCGGCTAAATACTCGGCCTTTTTTAGCCGAGACCGAACCGAGACCGAACTCGAACCTTTTGGCCGAACTGTTCGGTAACCGAGACCGAGACCGAGCGTTCGGTCGGGCTCTAGTAGTAATATCTCGCTTACTTCCACAGAAAATGAAGTTCCAAGTTACAAATTTGAAAATCATGCCACTATTTAAACTTAAACTCTTTAAATAAAGTAAATTTCACTTACTTTTTATTTTATAACCTTTTTTGACGAAAATTTCAGTTTTTCGAAATAGTATAGTTTTTTTTCCAATATATTTATATATACCATAAATTCTAGCTCTGAATATTAAAAATTTCTCATCTACATACCGCAGAAAGTCACATGACGACACATTACAAACACACGCACGAAAATATATGTACAACAATTTATGCGTGTTTGATAACAGAAGCGCATTTTTTTTGCGCACCCAAATGCACTTGTAGTCACATGCACTTATGCAGACAAATATACGTACAAGTAGATGCACTTTCTCATATACACACAAAAGCACAAATGCGTATGGACGTGAAATCACGTCAGTGCTGCCAGAAAAAAACCAAGAAATGTATGAGATAATTTGCTTTAATCAAAGGATCTAAAGAAATTCCACAGTTGAGTTTTTCATATCATTACAGAAAACTAATACCACAAAAAATTTCATCGGCAAAACAAATACCAAGAATAATCTACACTCATATAAATATTTCTAATATTACCTACTATATGCCTATATTTTCTACATACTTATATTTGCTATAAGATAAAATTTCACGAGAAACTGAAAACGACTAATATAAAAATTCCATATTGAAAGAAATAATCTGCTGAAGTTCAATATCATGAAATATTCCATGGTAGTAAAAATCCCATGCAACATGAAAAAATTCTTTAGGGGATAAAAGCACCATCGAAATCCCACTACAGTTAGAAAGTACAACAAAAATTTCATATCATGAATAAATTCAAGAAGTGATCTTATGAAAATACTACTCATAATGTTGTGGAAAGGCAATACAAATAATATCACAAAAATGTTATTATATTTATTGTAAAGATGGCAAGCCTTTTGAAAAGTAGCATAAAAGACCGTGAAAATAACTCACCACATGTAAAAATTCCGTGTGAAACTGCAAACTACAGCAAAAAGTAAAAATGCAAAACTAAAGTTCCATATTTCCTGGAAAACGGCCACGGGTGCTGAAAAATTTCATAGTAGACCACAGGAATACCATACACCATTGAAAAAACAAACGTGCGTACAAATTCTATAGCTTTTATTGAAAAAACTTACGCGTTAAATAAAATAAATATCTGTAAATAAATTCTGAATAAGGTAAACATTCAAATGGTTTTGACAATATTTAATGGAAAATTTAGAAGGGTAAACATAAAGGAAAAATTTTGGCATAGAACTCAAAAATACCAGGGCAAAGGTATAAACTACACGAATGTGGCAACTCTGCCGGCGACATGGCGAGAGGACGATAGTCGCTAACAGTTGCCAAACGCTTAGAGTAGGTAGTGTGCGTGTATGCGTGTTTTAGTGTCTCTGTGTGTAAATAGATGCAGTTGCAGCGAGAGCAGCAGCTGTCCCGCTGATATGGCAACTTGCCCCACAGGACACCAACACGATTAATTGCAGTTTAAGCAATAATGCTGCGCACTCGTAGGATACAGCACGCAGGACGGAAGTCGCAGGACAAAAGCGATGCAGTGGAAATTGTCATTTCCAACTTCAACTCTTTTGGCTCGCGCAAACAACATACAACATGCTGCAGGAACAGCAGTAGTTGTAGCAGCAGCATGGAGCAACAATGGCACACACATACACTCGCAGCCATATAGCGCATGTGTGTGTGGCTAGATAAACGTTGAATGGCATTTTAGTGCATTGCATATTTTTGGCGAACGGCAACAAAGGATCTCCCTCTTGCTGCAGTTTGTCTCTCCACTATTCGTGTAGAGCGTGTAAGGGGAGATTTGGTTCTTTTGCGGTAGCCGACTCTGTATGTGGGTGTGACTACAGTTGCCGTGTGTTGTTTGGCGGACCTCCGCTTTGCGTTGCGTGAGTATCGAGCGTGTGTGCTTTAAGACGAGTCTTCGTGGTGGATGAGCGCTCTCTGCTCGTCTCAGCGGAAAAAGTAAACCTGCATACGATGCCGGCAGGTGCATTGCGATGGCTTGTGTATGTCAAACGTGGAAATGTAGCAGCATATGTAGGCATTAAAATGCCAGAGAAGGAAAATGGCAAAAAAATTGCATGTGTTTACTCTAAAATTTACCAAAACTTAACTTCAAACAGAAAGACAAAGTTTTTCTCTTTTGATCAAGGACTCAAAGTATAAAGTAAGCTTTTGAGCAAAGCATGTGTGTGAAGTCGTCTTATTATACTTCTATTAAGACAAATTAGAAATTATTTGTTAATATTCAGTTGCTTTCGGTTACAGTCAAGAGCTACTTACTATAAAATTTCCATAATTTAGAATGTTAAATGGCAAGTTTTTTAAATGTTTTTTATGTTGGGACATAGACATGCTGAAGTGATTAGGTACATTCCGATTGAGTTAGGTTTCGACTTCCATGTTGAATTTTTACAATTCATGAAATATTTAGTTTCTGAAAAACCCAATTGAAACCCTTTTGAAATTCTTTTACCTTCACCTAATATGATCGTAAAAGCAAGGATCAAAAATATTTTTCTACCTTCGAATGTGCCGTCTCGATCTCGCTTTCTCTCAAACGTAAGTGACTGAGTATCAATTAAATAGTTATTATTATCATCTGGTTTCTAACATATTAATAATGAAACACAAATCACGCCAAATTAGTGGCTTTAACTTATAAGCATCACCTAACTATATGCAAAACTATGCGTACTACAGTTGTTTTTTAAGTCTGTATTTTATGGTCATGAAGTTTTTAAATACCCACTATTTTTTGGATCCCTGCTTATTGGGCTTGTATAAGTGCATGAAAACGCCTGAGTTAAATGGTTTTTTTTTCAAGCCTGCAGCCATTTAAAAATTGCACACGCATCATAAACCATGCGTTGCGTACGCATGTATGCGTGTGCGTGTCGTAATGTAAGTGTGTGTGCTAGCTCAGGGCGTGGCGTGTGTGCTTTTGCGTTTTATGCAGCGGTATGTGTAGAGTTAATTGAAATGCGCGCGGTTTTCACAGGCACTTGCAGCGGTAGTGGTGAGGGTAGCGACAGAGGTGGGGATGGGTGGTGACAGTGTCGGCCAGCACCGTTGCTACTGCAGCAGCTGCCACTGCCACTGGCAGCGGTAATGTCAGTCGCAATGCCGGAGCGCACGCTCGCTCGCTTGCGGTCTGCATTGTTGCCGCGGTCGCTGGCCGTTTCCCTGCACACAACTTCCACACACACCTACACTCATACACCTTTTCGAACTTTCCAACACACACATTTACACGGCCAAATTGGTGGTCCCAATGTGTGTGCGTGTGTGCTAGCAAAGCTGATTGGTTACTCGCTCGGTTGGCTACCAGCGCAAGCCACATTTTTTGCATTCTGGTTATTGTTGGTTTTTGTGTCCGCCATTTTGATAAACTTCACTTTTTGATGTTGTTCCTATAAAACTTTTTGGCGCGCAGCTAAACCAATTTTTACCGAATGTGTCTATGTGCCTGCAAGCGATTGAGTGCATTGCTTATTAGTAGCGAAGCTGGGGGCGGGCCAGCAACGGAAGTAGAGTGTGTAGCTGCGGCTGTGTTGTTGTAATGGTTCATCCGAGCTGTCCTGTGCCTATATGCAGTGCCATCCTTATATGTTGAGCCGAAACAGTTAGCTTACTCATCTCTGGTTAGCCCACAGGGAAGACGAAAAGCACATAAATTCAATAATTTTGTTTTAGCAAAAAATTAAGCCATGAAATATTGAAACTAAAAAATGTTTCGATCAATTTCGCCGCCAAACTTCTTATTACTTTCTAGAGACTTAGCTGCAGAGCTCATGGGCATACCCAGACAAAGTTTGACCAATTGAACTAAGTCTGGTTACGCCCTATGATAGACATTAACAATTGCGAAATAAGAAAAAGATTTTGAAAGGGAAGAACTGCAAAAGAACGCGATTTTTGAAAGTAATGACAACAGATCTAACTTAGATTATTCCCTTAAGATTTATTACCAAAATGTATCTGGCCTGAGGACCAAATCTTCGATTCTGCGTGCATTTAGCTCGCATTTAGATTATGATGCCTTTGTGCTTGTTGAGACATGGCTCAACTCTGATTTTTTTAGTGAGGAATTCTTTGATTCCAACCTATATACCGTTTTTCGCAAGGACAGAGACCCTACCAAAACAGGCTGTTTGAGAGGGGGCGGTGTGCTTATTGCAATTCGCCGGTCTTTTCGCGCTTCTCTCATTATGCTACTTAACACGGATTCTCTCCTTGACCAGTTGTGCGTGAGTGTTAGTGGCCCTTCCGGCTCTCTCGCTATCTGTGTCTCGTATATTCCCCCAACCAGTAATGAATCTCTGTATAAGGCTCACATAGATAACATCCACAACCTATCATTAAATGGCAGTGATGTTAAACATCTCTGCGTCTTAGGGGACTTCAATCTGAGTAAGGTTACCTGGACATGCAGCGGTGATAATTTTCTCTCTCCTTCCAATTTGAATAGTACGTGTGAAATCAATGTAATCGATACTCTCCTCAGCTTGGACCTTCAGCAAATAAATGGAGTTGTCAACAAGCTCAATCGGATCTTGGATCTCGTATTTACTAGTAATGATTTAAACCCTAGCTTATCGGAGTGTAGGTCTCCATTTTCTCCTCCATGCTTGCATCATGTTCCATTAGTAATTACTTTGGCATTCTACGAGTTCTGTCCCATTGCCCCTGTGAGCTCCCCCACCTGCTTTAACTACCGCAGGTGCGATTTCAATCTGTTAGATCGTCTCTTTTCGGAAGTCGACTGGGCATCTTTATTTAATAGTATGGATGTCTCTGGCTGCTTCGACGTTTTCAAAAGTAAAGTCGCTGAAATTTGCCGCTCCAACATTCCTATGCTGCCTAGAAAAGTCTACAAAATGCCTTGGTTCACACCTAGACTAAAAAGGTTAAAAAACTTGCGTAACAAATTTCACAAGAAATTCAAAGCAACGAATTCACCTTTCCATAGTCAGAAATTCGCTCACTACAAGAGTGAGTTTAATAAGTGGAATATGCGTCTTTATAGAAACTATATATCCACTTTCGAATCTAAAATTAAATTGAATCCGAAAGCCTTTTGGCGCTTCATAAATTCTAAGAGGACTAACTCTAGTATCCCCTCTGCACTATCTTTCAATGGTTCTAAAGCAGATTCTCCCCAGGACGCTGCTAATCTTTTTGCCGAGTTTTTTAAAAATAAATTCCTTCATGATTCCCAACTTCCAGCCTCTGCCCCAAGTCAAGATTGTCTTTCCCCTCTGGATTTCGGATCCCTAGTTCTGTCATCGGAGGATGTTCTCCGTGGTATTACAACTCTCAAATCTTCTTCCCAAACAGACGTCGATGGGCTGTCATCCCTGCTACTCAAACATTGCAGTTCGTCGCTGGCGTATCCACTTAAATATATTTTCAATAAATCCCTTTCCACGGGCGTGTTTATCAGCGCGTGGAAAGTCGCTTCAATTACACCAATTTTCAAAGCCGGTAACAAGAATAATATCAATAATTACAGGCCTATTTCCAAATTGTCGTGTGTGTCAAAGTTATTCGAGACTATTGTCAAGGAGAAAGTTTATTTTGCTGTCAAAAGACTTATCTGCCCCAACCAGCATGGCTTTGTCCCTGGTCGGTCCACGGTCTCTAATCTCGCGACTTTCTCCCATGACTGTATTTCTGCCTTTAACGATGGGTTTCAGGTGGACACAGTCTATACTGATTTTTCCAAAGCTTTCGATAGGGTCTCGCACAGCATTCTGGTCAGTAAACTAGCCCGGTTTGGCTTTCATTCCATGTTCTTAGATTGGATCCGATCCTATCTGCAGAATAGGCAGTATGTTGTTGAAGTCGACGGCACCCGTTCGAAACCATTCTCTGCCTCGTCTGGCGTCCCGCAAGGCAGTGTTCTTGGTCCCATGCTCTTCCTGCTCTTTATCAATGACATTTCAGGTTGTTTTTCCAGAGCTAAATTCCTGCTTTACGCCGACGATCTGAAAATCTATACTATAGTCCGCAACTCCTCTGATATCGATGTACTACAGTCCGAGTTAGATAACGTCCACTTATGGTGCGCCAGAAACCACCTGTCCTTAAACCTGAAAAAATGCTTTCACATGACTTTTTCCAGATCGGCCTTCGCCCTTCAGTCTTCGTATCGCATTGCCGACACGCCTCTCGAAAGAGTGTCCGAGTTTGCAGACCTCGGAGTAATTTTTGACTCTAAACTTTCGTTTACAAGTCATATTAATTCCATTATCTCGAAGGCTTATTCAATGCTAGCTTTTGTTCGTCGTAACAGCTCCGAATTTTCCGATCCCTACACTCTTAAGCTTTTGTATACCTCCCTGGTTCGATCCCGATTGGAGTATGCATCTTTTTTATGGAACCCATTTTATAGTTCCCACTCCATCCGCATTGAACGAATCCAAAAATATTTTCTGAGCTTCGGTCTTCGATCCCTGAAGTTCACCGATCCCATTCCGCCGTACTCATCGCGTTGCTCCCTTATTAATCTAAAGTCCCTCGAAAGCAGAAGAAAAATGTTATCCCTGTTGTTCGTCCATGGTATCATTACTGGGACGGTTGACAGTCCCCATCTCCTCAGTCTAATCGACTTCAACGTTCCGTCTAGGGTGCTACGTCACCACGCTTTGTTTGTCATTCCCCCTTGTAGATCTAATTATGCCTCGAATGCGCCTTTGGTTCGGTCTCTGTCTGAATTCAACAAAATCGCAGTCGTTCGCGATTTGGATCTTTCCATCTCGAGCTTTGCTTTAAAAAAATTGTTAAACTTATATTATACTTAATTAAATAATTCCATACTTTGTTATTAGCTTCTCTAAGTATTTCTACATTGTGTTAATATAGTCTGTAAGGTCCCTACCATAGACTGAATTTATGAATAAATAAATAAATAAATTTATAATTTTGTTTCACTTTGTTTTTGTAGGAAACTTGTATATAATTTAGTTAAAATATGGTATGTGAATACATTTTGACATTTTAATATCTATATATATATAAATGAATCGTGGTTTGTTCGGATGCTCAAAACTCCAGAACGGCTGAACCGATTTTGATGAAATTTAGTGTATGTGCTTCAGTGGGGTCTGGGATGGTTTTGATCTATAATTGGACCCGATTGGACAAGGGGGCGTGGCACCGCCCATACAAACCAAATTGTTTACATCGAATAGCTTTGGAACTAAAAGTCGCGCAGTATTGAAATTCCGTATGCAGGCACCTCTTGGATGAGTCGTCCCACTGGTACAATTTTATGGTCGTAGGACAAGGGGCGTGGCACTTTTCAATCAACTCCACATTTGGATATTACTTTAGAACTATATATCATACATAAATGAAACTCCGTATTCTTCAACTGGGAAAATGGAATGGGCATCGGACACGAGGCGTGACACCCCTCATACAACTTAAATCTCTTATTTGGTATATATTTTAAACTACAAGTCATTCAACATTGAAATTCTGTTTTGTTATTATTTAGTCATACATACATGTAAACATTTTTACATAATTTTGAGTTTTATATATATAGATTTAGGGTCATGGGATAAGGTGGCGTGGCACACCTTCAATGTATGTACCGTAAAAAAGTGGTGGTCCATGAGGAGTCACTTTAATTTTGGCCTTCCACCAAAGGAGTAATCTACATACACAGATAGTTTTGTAAGGTCCTACATTCATGACTTCCCCTACAAGTATATAGACATCACAAGCATCAGCAAGGAGAAGCGCTGCTGTTCAACAGAAAACAACGAAAACCAAGAAAAAGACAGACTGGCAAGCACTTCTATTAAATTAAATACAATTAAATACAGCAACATCCAATCAGAGCATCATTCACATTACGTACTTTTATAAAAGCGCGGGGTGGAACCCGCGGGTAACAGCTAGTCACTTTTAAAATTGATTTTGTATGTTTTATCTGCACTATAAAATTTTAAAAACATGTGTTTATTACGTTTTTTTCCAAATACTTTCGCTCCTGCACTGCCAATGCTTTTGCATTTCGTATGTCTCTTTTGCTGGCTAAATCACAATCAACTCCATCAGATGATTGATTTTTTGGGTACGCCGATGGCTCAGTTGGCATTTGACAACCATACAATTTTTTGTGGTTTTTCCTAGAAACGGCAGCAATTTTGTTTAATTAAAAATTAATACATAATGCAGTTTTGTCAAAGATGAATGAAATCAGCATGTTTTTGTTATTTCATCTGTCCCGTGCACCATACCAAGGCTTAGCAAAGGTATTTGAATCAGTCTGATCAGGAATTGAACCAAATACCTTTGGCTAAAGAGACAGAAGAGTTTTATATAGAGCCATTGTTTTTTCGTTTTATATGAAAGCTCTGAAATTCCCGAGGTATCCAAGCTTAACCCTTAAATGCCCACTGTATCTTAAAAGATACAACCATTAAAAAGACCATTACTTCACTATTACCTGCCCGAAAGCTACGAAAAGCATGTCATTGTAATCAGAAAATCCTAGCACTTCAATACAAAAAAGAAATTTCAAAATTGGTTACATTTAAAAAAATGAAGTCGTATCACAAAGTAAAAAAACAAAAATATTGGGAAAATTAAATAAAGTCAAGTTTTTGAAAAGTAAAATCTGGGCACAGTTAGTAGGCCTTCGAGGCCCATAAAAATTCATGCTTCTTCTAAAATATATTTACTAACGATATTTTGCAATTTTAACCGATTCCGCAAATCGCCTGATACACCAGATTGAATAAAGTGGTTGTATACACTGTATAATAACTTCTCAAAAAATATTTTTTTCGAAAAACTCAATGAGGAAACCGTATTTATATGACCATTTTACACAACATGTTGTATATTTTTTTGATCAAAATTGGGGTTCTTCGGCATTTAAGGGCTAAGAAACATTCCTTAGTTTGGCGCATTTAATGTTAAATACTCGGATTTACTGTGCAATGCCTTGCTCCCGGCTCTAAGTTCTGCACTTTACATCATTAACGTTTTCAAAGCAAGCGCATTGCTTGTTTACACGCCTAAAGACCGGCTATCTATATCCGTATCTATATGCAAGTATGTGTATATGCAAGCAGCACGTGTCAATCATGCCTCTACGCAAAGGCATCTATTCTGCATGCGCAACAACAAAACCAACAGAGCGCTGTCTCTGTCTCTTCTTCTTCTTCGAAGCGTTAATATCCTGAGTGGCCCACGCAGCATGCCTTTGATAAATTATACAATTTTAACACTTGGGCTAAGTTTTGTGCGTTTGTGCGATGTGCTCGGGGTAGGCAGGTGGACTTGGTGTATTCATTACACTAGTCTATAAAATTAGGATTTTAGCAATCAGCCAAATTTACGCTTCTCATCTTTTTCATGTAGTTCGGTAGTTTTTTTTGCATGCCAGCATATTTTGGATAGTTATGTAATTAAACATTTTTCCATATTTTGTACCATTTTATAAAGATACTCTTTTCCAATCACAGCATTTGAGTATAACAAAAACATTTATATTATCGTAAGAAATTTGTAAAAACAGGTAAAATTAATGTGGCGCAGAATTTAACATCGCAACCAAAACTTACCTCAATAAATATTGCTGTGGTGGTAGTAGTGGCGCATCATATGCTGTGCATGTGTACTTGCGTGTGTGCAAAGTGTAGGGCAACTACACATACAAAGAGCACAAGTTTTTCCTTTTCGCGGCTTGGTGCACGGCATAAGAAAAGTGCATTTTAAAAACGTGGCAACTTGCTTTGTTGCAATTCCCTTTCAAGCCCTGCCTTTGCCTTGCTTTGCTTTGCTCTGCCGACAACGCCTTCTGCTCTAAGGGTAAAAGCGAAGAATCCTCTTAAGGGCTGCTTGTGCGTGGTAGCCTCATAGAGAGGAGAAAAAAATCTTGCGCATTGAATATGGGGGAGACTTTACTTTGTCACAGCAGACACTTTAAGCTGGTTTGTGCAAACTTTGTCACACTTTTGGCAAAAGAGTAGAAATTGAAAAAATTTGGCTTAGCCTTTAAGCAAATGAGTTTCATGTTTTTCATTGGTGGGCTTACTAGTAGCAGCGCTCTTTGCACTCTCAAGGTACTCTTTGAATGTTTAGATTGCAAATTCCATGATGTTGCAGAAATATATTTGCCTTTTGTTAAAATACTTTGAATGCGAATTAAATGCGTCTATTTAATATGTACAAATTTTGCTTTAATTTGGTTTTCAATGTATCTTTAAAGCTCTTTATTATTTCTGAATTCTGCACAAAGTTTTGCTATGCATAAGAAGCAAGATATTTCAAAATTTTTTCATTTTAGTCTTACATTTCCCTTGCAAATAACTATTGCACATTTTGAGGCGCTTAAAACCTGTTAACAATAGAAAGTTTCACTCTTTTCCCCTTTAAATATACAATTTTGTGCCCCGAAGCCGAAATTTAAAGGCTCAAATTGCCTTCTAAATACAACAAACTAACTTTAAAGTGTTTGTTTAAAAGCCTTGCATACCTGCAGGCGCTTGTTATGCACTTTTAACTTCGCCACAACACTTTTAAACAATAGAATATGCATTTTGCAGATTTGCAGTTTGCATTTTAGCATAAACCTCTTAAAATGCTCTAATCCAACTTTTGCATCCATAACCTGGCACCTTGCTCCTGCTGCTTCACTTCTTATGACCAACCCTGCCTTGGTTCCACCCAAAATGCTAAAATATTAGTAATGCAAATCCAGGCATTGAGCGAAATGTGTGCAGATTTCCACGCTCCCTTTTCGGTTTTTTTTTGGGAAAACGAATATTTTTGCCCTGGCATTACGAATTCGCCAAGATCTTAGCGAAAAGTAAGCATTATTGAAAAGGCATGCAAATGAGCTGGGAATAAGTTCGCCTACACCAGCGTAGTTTAGTTGGGAGCTATGATTTTTACGATTGTGATTACTTTCAGAGTTCGCTTATGAAGTAAGCTAAAGTTAATGAAATGAAAAGAAAAAAATCTTAAAAAGATCATTGGATAAATATTTATTGGTATAATCTTGTAATCAATATTCCGCAATCCAAAAGAAAGAGGGTACTGTATATGAATATGCGATTAAAATTTCTGGTAATTACTGGTTTACAAAACGTCTAAATAAAAGCCTATTTAAAAAATAATCAAAATTAATCGTTATTAATCAAGTACTTCAATGAAATAATCCTTGTTTAATTTTTGAATTACTGATACCTTTCGGTTCGGAATCAGCTGCCAATTACGTCAACCGCTAAGTTCCTTTTTTCCACCACAAAGCGAATAAGTGTAGATAATCTTTATAAATAATCTAAAGGTGTATTTTTAATGAGCACTCTCTTTCCCTCCCTTCAAACTAGCACCGTTTCATGACAGTTTCGCCTCTTCTTTTCAAAAGTCCTCATACATTCTATATACATTTCATCTAATTTTATCATTTCCTTGCTTCCTCTTTGGCCTTTACTTCGGTATTTTCAGACAACACTTGGGAAGTGTCTAGTGTTACGCACAGTGCACGTCGACTAGTTTGAGAGTGCGATCCAGTTACAGTTTTCATATTACAAAGTCATTTTGTCTGCAAAAATGCCGTAGAACTTAACATAAAATTCTCCACTAAAATTGAAATATTTCATGAGTTGCGCACAACTTGGAAGTGCGCTTCATAGCTGAACTCATTTTGGCTCAAGTGAGCTTCACTTGAGTACTTGAACATTTGATATTTTGTTGGTGGCGCCACACGCTCATATGCCACGCTTCAAAGGAATTTCAGGAAGTTCCTGACAAAGTTTCACTTCATTAGCATGCGCTGCAGTGGAGGATGCTCGGATGAAGACTGTGAGGTACTAAGGCCAGGACTTTTTTTAAATATGCTATGAGTAGGGCTGGTAAGAAAAAGGATTTTATTGATAAATTTCAGGAAGTATACACATATATCTAGTTTCGTCTTTTTTTTCATGCTGAAGTTGGTGTCAGTAGCACACAAGGAAAGTTAAGTATTTTTTGATTA
Organism: Neria commutata; assembly: GCA_963457695.1. NCBI lineage: Eukaryota > Metazoa > Arthropoda > Insecta > Diptera > Micropezidae > Neria > Neria commutata. The sequence continues at coordinate 43,392,908 of OY735246.1, forward strand.
AAGGAAAATATGACGCCGTTTTAAAGCCTATAAAGGAATTTCCTGACTTCAGTCAACCCCTTTTTTAAATGCTGCCAGATATCGTGAACAGATCAGTTGTGTATTTGAAGGTGTTACCGAAATTGTATTCCGTTCATTAGAAAAATAGGAGCAACTATATTCCTGCTTTAAAGCCAATTGAAAAACGGTAATCTTATTCACTCAGCTCTAATTTATTAAAATTAATTTAAGTATGCTTTCAATTTTAATAGCCATTGGAAAATAACCCTGGGGTTGATTGAAGTGAACTTAATCCATTCTCTTGTGCTTGCCTTTTTTATTGCAAAATTATCTTGAGAAATGCTGCGCCAAAAAGTATGTAGCGCATTCCAGATATTACTAGACATTTCCGTTAGGTCTATTTTCAATTGTTGACATGTTCTTTCTTGACTATTTTTTCTATCTCTTAAATGAATCAATCTACTTAAAAAATTTGCGGTCTTATTGGGTTTTCTTCCATATTTTATTTTTGTTCATTTTGATTTATTGCTATTACCCAATTTGTGGGCAATTGTTTGCGCCTAGATGCATGCTACGCATTTAACTGCAAAGTTTCGGAATCCTGATACGAGTCGAGTCTTGCCTTTAATTGCGCTATAGTTTTACATATCTGCAAAAGTATGGTTCAATCTCTAAAGAATTACTCAGAAAATGAGCTTCATTTTCTTTGAAAAATAATTCGCGACTTTTCGTTTTCTTTGTGCATTTTTTCCGTTTTAACATTAAATTGAAGTAGCTTCCATTCTTTGTAGGTGCCTGAAAATATGCAATGTTTCTGTGCATTGCACTTTCTCCGAACTCTCAGTGCACAATTTTATGAGCTTTCCCCAAATGCAGAGTCATCGCACTATTTTTGTTGCACAACACTTTAAATTCATTTTGTATGTTGTAAATTTACGAGCACTTGTGCTGCCATCATAAAATCCTCGGCAAGTTGTTGCAGTCAAACCGTTTGAGATTTTATAGTTAAAATAATGCTAATAATATGCAGTAGCATAAAATTGTCTTCCCCTGCCTGCCCCCCCTTTTGCTGGGCCCTGCTGGCCCAACGTAAATTTATCCTTCAAATTTTTTACTCACGCCTTTTTTCCGTTGGCAAACTCCAAAAATTATCCAATTTCTGTGCAGAAAATTCGGATGCACAAATACACTGGGAATTTGTATGCAAAATATTTTGTGTCCTCCTTTAAATAAAAAAATGTATATTTCGGCTGCTTGGATGTTTATGTGGTTGTCTCATCTGTTTTGCTGCTTGACAGATTTCACAAAATTAAATTTACTATAATTTTTAAAGCAATTTCATACGAATTTTTCAAGCATATTTCTTAATAGTAGGCTTAAAATTTTAAAACTAATCCAAATTTCTGGATTTTTTGTTTTAAATTTATATGATTTTCTGGCTCGTCAAGGCCGCATTATTCCTTTAGGCAACCCTGCCTAATAATAATGCTTAACCTATGTATTTTCCTTTGCATCAAATTATAAATCCGAAAATTCAAGTGCTACTTTACCAAAAATATTACGTCTAGCCTACTGATTGTGCATATCTCTGTCCCACTCAAAGTGTGCCACTTGTGATCCTACACTCCCCGTCCGCTTTCAAGTAGTTTTTCCGATACTCCATTGCAGCAAGACAAACAAAGCTCCAATCTCATGCCTCAAATGTCAATTTCCTCCAACTCAACGCCACAAATCAATGTTGCCACTTAAGCCGAAAATCCCCTTGCGAAAAATAATAAACACTGATAATGATGCCGCAGCTTATTGAGTAGTCATCCGCTGCTTTCCGTCCGCTCTGGCCAAACAAATAGATATTTAGCTCAAATGAAAGTATAAATAAATCCAATATGCTCAAAAGTGGCCAAAGCATACAAATAAACAAGTAAGGCGGAAACGGAAATACGCACAAGAACGCTCTTGACTGACTTACTGCCACAACAACCACTGCAAAACACTTGCACAAAATCGCTCAAGAGTGGAGCAAACAGTAAACGAACTAGACAATAGTTTTAATCTAGGCCATGCTCTCTCATTAGAAAAGTTTTGATTTACTCACAAATATGTGTGTCTTCTAAATAAGAGCAAGAGGAATGATCGATCGAGAAATCAATATAAAATTGCATATTAAAAAGGCGAAACCGAAATCGGAATCGACTTAAAAAAATCTCTTTAATGTCGAAGAACTGGGCCGACTAAATTGTTCGTTTCAATTACTACTTGAAAACTGAATTTGTAGCCAAACTTTTTTACTCAAGTATAAATTTTCAAAGAATCAGAGTTTTAGAAACAAAACCAAACCCGGAACCAAAATTCCAATAAGTCTTAATTCGAAGTTACTGTTATTTTTGTGAGCTTCGAAACCGGAATTGTAAACGATGTTTTTATTAAAGTTATGAATGAAAAAGGATGGGGCAGGCATCAAATCTACATGAAGAATTTCTTCATCTGAATCTGAAGAATCTGATCATTGAGAATTTTCGTCATTTGCATGTGCTTACACTCGAGTAAAAGAACGAAAGCGATCTTACATGCATGCATGCCTTTGCCCAGCGGTATTCTAAAGAAAAATAAAGTAGGAAACATATCACAAAGAACCGCTTTCCAAACACTTATTTTATAGATTTTCCACATAAATTCATATTTCATAAAGCCACTGCATTAAAATATTTGTCCTTAAAGTATCAGAAATAATAGCAATATTTTTAAAATACAAAAAATATTAAGTATGATCGAATCGGAACATTTAATTAAATATTTTATAAAATCTGAATCAGAAATGAGCGCACGCTCATCTTAAAGCGTATACTTAAATATTGGCTTTAATATTAGTTAGATCATTCTGAGATTTCTGAGCAGAATCGGACCCGCTTTCGACTCCCTCTACTCCCACTTCGCACATGAGTCTCTCTTCGACATGGCCGCCCGCGAGCAAGCGTCAAACCAGAATAGCATCAAACTATAAAACGCTGGCCCGAATAATTTATACTTTGCTGGTGCTTCAGTGTTTTTACGTGTGCAAGTGGACGTCGGCTGTTTGGAAGGACGTACAAAAACACCTTGTCAAATTGAGTTGATTGCTACGCCAAGTGGACACTCACGCAGCCAACAAAGCGCAACAACAACAACAGCAGAAATAAAAATAGCCAGCAAAGTGGCAGCAGAAGAAAGCATCAGTGAAAGAAGAATGACAACGGAACACACACAAACCAACATACAAGTGACAACAATAGAACCCGAAAGTGTCATTGACGCTACAACAACAACAAGTCGAAAAGGCATCACGAGTGCTCACACACAACAGCAGCACAAACGGAAAAAGGGAAATGGCGCGCTCACACAACACTTCCTGATTTACAGCTCAAGTGCGCCATTTTCCTATTACTTCCTACTTCTATTGTTGTTATTTTCGTACTTGATTATGGCTAACAACCACAGAGAAAGACACACACACACACAGGCACTTACAGACACAATGGTATCGAGTGTAGAGCGGCAAAAAAGTGTTGTATTGCCTGGCGGCAATAAATGCTGCATTGCCAGAGCCCGACACCAGCCAACAGCCAAGTACAACAGAGGCAAGGCGACCGAACCCGATCCAAAGCCCCAACCAAGCCGAAAGCCCAAACCAAACGGAGCAGAAACGAATATACAGTTTGTCTGCGTCTGTCTAGGGAAGTCAACTATGCGACTGCATAGAGAAACCGGTATTCGATTTCATCAAATGTGCTAAATTCACTAAACCCGGTTTCGATGAAAATATATCCTAAAAGTAGTTTTCACTGGTGTAAACCATTTTGTAGGCCTTAATACGAGTATAACCGAATTAATTTGTTCTGTAATCTCGACAGATTTATCGACTCTTTAAAAGTTGAAAAGAAATGCAAAACAGTTCAACAAAAAAGTATATCTGTACAAATATTTGGTTGATTATTTACTGTATTAAAAAATATAAAGTTATTAATTTAAGTAAGATTAGTTGATTTATTGATTAGTTGATTATCTATTGTATCTATATGCGACATGCAAAAGACGAATGTCTTAAATGTTAACACCTTAGAATAAATAAATTGAATTGAAATATTATCAATATCCTCCACCTGTAAAATCACAGATTTTTAGGAGAGGGAAAAAATCGGAAGCTATTTCTTAAAATTTTAATCAATCGAATTACAATAGTAATAAAAGAGGACCATGAGAAGTGAATTATATGTGGGTTAAAGGGTGGCTATCAAAAACTACTTTCGTAAAAACTGCAAGATCAAATTTAAGATTTTTATCTAGCTTTATGTAATTTTCATGCAGTTCTTATGTACTCGTAGTATAATTGCGGTATTTTTCAAGTATCATAGTGAACAAAGAAGTTGCGCTGAATATTTAATGCACTTTTGATTTTACTAGAAAGAACTCCATCGAAAATCTACAATACAAGTCAGGCAGCATTAGTCGGGTTTCACCAACCGAGTAATACCCTAGCTACAGAATATACCGATTACCCGGGTTTCAATATGCTACTTACGTCTGGTCGTTCCTCAAAATGTGTGTCAGTCGCATTGGTGGGACATGTTGTTGCAGCAATTTTTTTATGTGCCCATGGCACTTGTGTGTATGTGCATGAGTATGAGTGCGTTTCTGTGGCTGTGTCATAGGCACAAATAAGCATTGTCATTGGCTTATTGATGCGCATCGGCAGGCTGTGCCGAATATGCTGCCACTGCTTATTGGTGTTTGGAGTATTGAATGCAGTTTAGGAAAATGTATAGCCTATTTGCAGGCGCTCTCAAAATAATTGCAAATCTCTGTTCGGTATAGTGAGCGAAAGTTTTGAACACTTCTTTTGAACACGGCTTTTGATACTGTTAACTATGAGCTTTTGCTAAACAAACTTAAATACTATTATGGATTTGATGAATATGCCATAAGTCTAATTCGAAGCTATTTAATGAGTCGCTCTCAGTGCGTTAGATTGCGAAACTCAAACTCTGCCATCAAAAACACTCGCTCTGGTGTACCTCAGGGTTCCATTTTGGGCCCTATATTATTTATTATGTTTATAAATGATATAACGAGTTGTTGTAAGAACGTAATGATTCATTTGTATGCTGATGATGCTCAGATATATTTATCAAGACCAAGAGGACTTTATGAAGATCTCATTTGTAGATTCAATGAAGACTTGAAATCAATTTTACTGTGGACACAAAACAATGGATTAAATTTAAATACATCTAAAACAAAGGCTGTGCTCATATCTCAGAGTCAACAGAATTTGGAAAATGATGCATTATTAGAACTTGATGGAAAAATGATAAAATTCGACAGTTGTGTGACAAGCATTGGTTATAAATTGAACTCCCGATTAAGTTGTGATGATCATGTTTCTTACGCAGTGAATAAAATGTATGCCGCGCTAAGAAGTGTATGGCACACAACTACCCTTATTCCCCGAGATACTAAAATGAAGCTGGTAAAAAGCCTAATTATACCAATCATGTCATATTTTGAGTTAGTGTACGGGGACTTGGATAAAAAATCTGAGAAAAAATTACAGTCAATGTTAAATAATTGCGCGAGGTACGTGTTCACAAAAAGGAAATATGATCATATATCTGATTTTGCTATTCAGATTCTGGGATGCAGTCTCTCAAAGCATCTAAAATACAGGAACCTTATTTTTCTTCACAAACTTTTACGTACAAAGTGTCCGAATTATTTATATAAAAACATAAAATTTGCAGCATCAAATCGGACAATGAATATAATTACACCAGAAACTAATTTCAATTTAACATCGAGGTTGTTCTTTGTTAGTGTTGCTAAACTTTGGAATTCGCTACCAAATAATATTAAAACAGATAGAAACAGTAGGTGCTTTAAATCGGCAGTATTTAAGTTTTTAAAGACTTAAAAATTTTTATTTGTAATTAATTAATTAAAAAACAAATGTTTTATATTTGCAATATTTTATAACCATTTAAATTTATACACTCAAACTCTCTAATTGAATAATGTATTTGAATTCGATGTACTACAAAAGATTATATCTTATTTGTACAAAATCATTAATAAACTTAATTTAAAAATAAGATTTTAAACATTTAATTACGGCATCATTTTATGGTCTTGATTCTCTAAAATAATAGTTTGTTGCGATAGCTAGATTCATAGCACTAGGATAAAAAATTATTCCTTGAAATTTAAATTTCATGGGATTCAAGCCAAAAACTGTTCTACTTTATTGAAAGATTTTCTGCAAATCAAATTTATTATAGTTTAAATTCAACGTGCGCATGGATGAAAACTTTTACTCTAGCCTTTTTCCATAGCTCGAAGTGTTCAAAACAGCTCAAATGTTATTGCTTTTGATTTTTTTCTTTTCAAATTGTTACGCATTTCAAAGTCTTTGCTTATTTGGTTTTACTCTTTGGCAACTTTTATCCAGGCTACAAATTTCAGCTGCGAATTTGCAAATTATTTTGTAGTTAAATCGAGCGCACTTATCGCACAAAGACGATTTGCCTCAATTTCAATTTGCAGCACTGATAAAAACAATTTTCCAAACATGCTTTAAAATTCAACTGCATTACACAGAAAATCGTTTAAGCAAGTGCCGCTCTTCTGGCCGTGCTCTTTCGCTGCCCCCCTCTCGCCGTGCAAGAGTGTGCTCAATTTCAATTTCCACCTTTTGCATTGATATTTTCTGCAATGTCCAGTGCACTTGTGTATGCCGTTAGCATCCTGCCATCTGCTGTTGTTGCTGCAGCTGCAGCTGCTGCTGTTTTTGCCGCTAGGCGGCAAGGACAACGCCGAGGCAGGCAGTGAACCAGCCATACAGCCAGGCACCCAGGCAGCATCCTGTATATTAATACAATATTCATGCAATTTGAAATTTAATCTACCATTCAGCATCATTGCAACAACATCATAGCAAATTGTCGGTATAGCAGTCTCAGTCGTTCAATGGTTGTGTGTGTGTGTGTGTGTGTGTGCGCGCACTTCCTGTCTACGCTCCTTACTTCCGTCCTTTCCTTTTGCCGACAGCATGCGACTCTCTTTCCGTTGCAAAGTTTCACTGGAGCAACTTTTCTTACAGCAGATTTGTTGTTGTAACTTGCTTATATTGCACATGCAATTGCACACACATACTCGCACATTTACACAAAAGTAAAGGCAGCAAATAACAGCAGTAGCTGTAAAGTAGTTGAAATATTAGTGAATCCGCTGCCAATGAGTTGTTTACGCACGAGAGAGAAGCACAGCAAAATAAATGGTTGCCAGCGAAAAATCAAGTCACTTGCTTATTTAAGTACTTATATGACCCTTACAGCCTGTTACAGGTCTCTGCCTCACGTATCAGCTCTCTCCAAGCGTCCCTGCTTTGAGTGTATCATCTTCAGTCCCTGCTTCTAAGCTTAGTTAGGCCTTCTTCCACTTGGTTCATTCATCGGAGAATCTTCTGCGCAAGCATCTTCCAGTTATTTAACTTATGAATATTTTTCATATTTAAACAAATTAATTAATAAACATTGCGAATGCATATACTTATGTTAAAATGCCATCGCAATATCTTCCAAAGTGCCTCTAATTGAGTTGATGATTATAATCACGTTAAAAGTTGGATGCACTGCTAGCAAAATAACTACAGGATATCTCCTGCTTCCTTTATTGCCACTTATTCTCTTGCTACTGCTTGCCCACCCCTTTTCTTTCAGATCCTTTCTTCCTTTTTTACCTTCTGCCTTTTCTGAAAAGAGACTTTTTTTCTTATTACTTGAAGTTTTCCTCTTCTTACTTCCTTTCTCCCTTTTTCTTTTGTACTTCATCCCAGCTATTACATTAGCTCAGCTTCGTGCTTGTTGATGATTCTCGTTTCCATTTTTCAATTTCGATCATATCATGTGCACTCTTATTGCTCTCGCTGGCAACATTTGATGGCCATGCCACCGCATTCACTTGTCATACACTGCAACTGTCAAAGTTGCTTCTCGGCTGTTGCTCTGCCTTGTAAGATATCCTGATACTCTTGCATTTTTCATGTTTCTTATCAATTTGAGTATTCTCTTCTGTATGCTTTTTACATTTTTCATAAACGTCACTGCAAATTGGAAACACTTTTTTTAAATATATTTAATTTAAAAAAATTGTACTCTCGCTTCCCTTCTGCCACTATTAAATGTCACTACTGCGTTGCTTCTGTCCTTTCGTTTCTCTGGATCGGTCCCCTCGTTAGTCTTACCCAGCAGGCTCGTTGCTCTGCAGAGCCAATGTCAGTATTTTGTATTAGATTTAATGCAATAATAAATCATGGTAAATCCATTTGTATTGTCAGCCGCAGCACTGGCGCCATGCCACTGTGAGTGTGTTCGTGTGTATATATGTATGTATAGGAAACTCTGCGGCTGTAATAATTTAATAAATTTTGCAGAATCTCAATATCAGCCGCTATAATTACTGTGAGCAGATAGATATATTGGACGTAGGCTGTGTGGAACTAGGAAACAGATAAATTTGCTTAAATTTCCAAACCTGTTAATATTTTCTTTAACCTTCTGCGACTGACGTGACAGTTTCACAATTCTACTGACGTGGTAGTACACCAGACACCAATTCGATTGCTTATATTTTTAATGTTTTGTTTGGTACACCTACAGTTATGATTGCTATTTTATAAGCTTTATATTAACTTCACTTTCTGTCGGTATGTCAGCGGTATGTCAGTAAGTCGTCAAATCTAGTAATCAATTTTTCACCCACTTCCCGACTACTTAGGGCCAGTTTCACAGTGGATGTTTAAATCTAATTTGCGAATTGAGTTTAAATCTAGTTTAACTTTTCTTGAGTTTCACAGTGCATTTATTTAAATACGGAATAATGAATGGCAACTTCGAATATTTGACAATTGAAGGTTGACACAACTTGCCAAAAACATATGTTCAATTGTTCAATTATGGAGGCAGCGCGAGCTAAAAATTTTTCGTCGGCCGAAAGAAGTGAATTATTGGATATTGTGCAAAGAATCCGCAGTTTATATTATTTATAATACTATGGGATCATTTATATGTGCTATACCATGCAGTTTTATGTTTAATTTGATCTCTTATAAATTGCAATATTGTCGACGCAGCTTGCCTGCACATCCGAAATCAGCTGTTTATTTGTTTTCGATTGCAACTCTGTGCCGTACTTAAATGCCCACAACCGGGCATTTAAATTGTATTTAACTTCCCACTGTGAAACTGAAATTCCCTATTTAAACTGCAATCAGAGTTTAATTATCCACTGTGAAACTGGCCCTTAGAGATCTGAAACTTTGCATACATGCCTAACCTAGAGCCCAACACATGAATCAATAAATTTTATGGGCATAGGATAAGGGGGCGTGGCACCCCCCATACAAACAAAATTTTTGATCTCGATTAGCTTTGGAACTAAAGGTCGTGCAGCATTGAAATTTCGTATGCAGTCGCCTCTTGCTTGTGTCGTCCCACTGGTAAAATTTTATGGGCGTAGGATAAGGGGGCGTGGCACCCCCCATACAAACAAAATTTTTGATCTCGATCAGCTTTGGAACTAAAGGTCGTGCAGCATTGAAATTTCGTATGCAGTCGCCTCTTCGATGTGTCGTCCCACTGGTAAAAGTTTATGGGCGTAGGATAAGGGGGCGTGGCACCCCCATACAAACAAAATTTTTTATCTCGATTAGCTTTGGAACTAAAGGTCGTGCAGCATTGAAATTTCGTATGCAGTCGCCTCTTGGATGCGTCGTCCCACTGGTAAAATTTTATGGGCGTAGGATAAGGGGCGTGGCATTTTTTTTATCAACTCTAGATTTGTGTATAACTTTAAAACTACACATCACACATCAATGAAATTTGGTAAGAACTTACTACATATCCATATCCTTCTACTGGAAAAATAAGACGGGCAGTGGACAAGTGGGCGTGGCACCCCCCATACAAACAAAATTTTTGATCTCGATTTGCTTTGGAACTAAAGGTCGTGCAGCATTGAAATTTCGTATGCAGTCGCCTCTTGGATGTGTCGTCCCACTGGTAAAATTTTATGGGCGTAGGATAAGGGGCGTGGCACTTTTTTATCAACTCCAGATTCGTGTATAACTTTAGAACTACACATCACACATCAATCAAACTCGGTAGGAACTTACTACATATCCATATCCTTCTACTGAGAAAATAAGGCGTGCACTGGATAAGGGGGCGTGGCACCGCCCATACAAACCAAATTTTTGATCTCGATTAGCTTTGGAACTAAAGGTCGTGCAGCATTGAAATTTCGTATGCAGTCGCCTCTTGGATGTGTCGTCCCACTGGTAAAATTTTATGGGCGTAGGACAAGGGGCGTGGCACTTTTCAAGCAACTACACACTTGGGCTTCAGTTTATAATTATAGGTACACCACACATGAATGAAAAACAATAGGAACTTACTTGCCGCGCCCTGCTGGCAAAATAGCAACAACTCACCGCGTCACAAATATGCCACGAATATTAGGGTCGATCACTGCCGTATTATTTGTTAAATTGAGGATATGACATATGACGATAGGAAACACTGTGAATACCCTAAATATTGTGTACTGCTCTGCAAGTTTAAAATTCTTTTTGCGAAAAATTTCAGAGCTCTAAAATTGAATTTATGGAAGACTAAAAATTAGAAAATAAAATTATATAAAAAAAATAAATAAAAAAAGTTAATAAAAGCTTGTGCGCTCAATATCCATATTCAAAATATCTTTCATTACTAGAATCTATTTGCAAAAAATTATTTAAATAAAATATTGTGGTAACTGTTTGACAAATATTGAACACATGAGCGCCCCAAGCTTTTAGGGATAGTAAGATACAGGTGACTTGGAAACAACTTATTTTCTACTTTTTAGTACATTAAAGCTTATTTTTAAAAAGTTTTTTTTTATATAATTTTATTTAACTTAAGGGTGGAAGTTGTTATTAATAATAAAAAAATTATTATTCAAAAAGACATTTCATGTTAAAATGGATTTATAGACATGGCACAAATTGCCCCTCCAAAACTTATATCTATACAAAAAGGAAAAAAATATATTCTATATTTTAATTTTTTAAGCAAACGTTTGTTAAAGTTTACACTTTAATTAATCAGTACACAAAAAATGAGATCCATTCAATGGTTTAATAAAAAGTTATAACTTATCTTGGCCGTCATTACAAAGTGGCTTAGAGTACTGCTTGGAGCAATCACAGCAACAGTATCTGGTTACTCCTTTTATTTTTGGGGGATAAATGGAGCAAAGTTTCCTTCCATTTGGTGAAATAGTTTGAACTCTTGGTGGGGGAGGGGTTAGATCTGGTGTCTGTAGTCACAGAAGGATAAACAAGAAATATAACGTAGCAAAACGATTTCACTGACGTGTTGTTTAGGAGACACTACGAGAATATAACAAATATACTGACGTGGTTGTCTCTCAGACACATACGTTAAAGCTGACGTGGTTGACTCGTAGACACTTTTGCACTCACAACGACGCATGCGGTCGCCTTGAACGCTTTCGGCACACTAATATACGCTTGGGTACGTAATTGGAAGGTACAAAGAACGTGAGAGTCTACCTTTGAAAAATAACGGTACAAACGCGTTTTTCTCTTTCTTGGTGTCTGTCAGACTACCACGTCAGTCGTAGAAGGTTAACAGTGGCTGAGAATGAACAATAAAGGATTTTTGTGGCTTGGCTTGCACTCCAAGTTTTACCATGTGACTTTGAATACGAATCGAACTTTAAATAAAGAATTTCGCCGTACTAAAGTTGAACAAATAGTAAGTTCCTTCTTTATTCTATTACACCAAAAATTTTTGATATATCAATGAATCGCGGTATTTTAATAATATCACTTTTAATTTTTCAATGCCACTAAAACAAACGTATATTTTTCCACACTATGAAAGCGACCCCAACAACAACAATAACAGAGGTTGTAGCTATGTCAGCTGCCAGTGTCACTTTTTGCAGCTGAATGCAGGCAACTGCCAGCCACTTTTTGTTCAAATTTATGTATGTGAAATATGCATTTGTATGTGCTTCCAATGTATTGGTGTGGGTTTCATATGTAAAATTTTAATTTTACGCCAGACAAACTTGCACAAAAGGCTTATAAGGCTCAAGCTGATAATACCATACGAATTCACACACTCACACACATTTATATATACATACTTATGCATTTGCATATGCAAGTGAATAAAAATGCAAGTAAACAGCAGTGAAGGATTTAATTGAAAAATGGAAATGAGTTACACTCGACGGAAGTCGACAGCCCAAAACAGTTTTCCTCCTTTTACCGTCCTTTTGTTTTTGTTTTCATTTAAATATTTTGTTTGAAATGCCTGCGCGACTTATACATGCATGTATCTGTGTGTCAGTGAAATTATAAATTTTACAACATAACTTGTTTCTATTTTTGGTGGTTAACCTTTACCTATATTCTGCCGATTCCGATATTATGCTTATTACCTCTATACAATATGTAGTGTAACTGTTCGAAAAGGCTTAAGCATACTCTTAGATATACATATGTACGTACATAGACCTCTTAAGGTGAGTACCCTGTCAGTTTATTGCTTATTAGCTGTAAATTCAAAAATAATAATAAATGATAGGCGAAGTTAAGAGACAAGAAGTTGAGACTTGAACCTTTGCGTATATGAAGAAAGCGTTTGAACTTTCTTCCAGTTTCGAGAAGGCTAAGTTTTGGAATAAAAAATTCATAATTTGGTAGAAAATGTTTATAAATATTGGCAAAAATTCCATAAATTAAAAATCACAAAAATAGGAAAACTTGTACCGAAAACAATGGAAATTATCAGAACTACACATGGGAAATGAATATTTTTGTTTTATGTTTAAGTGAATTCTTTTTACTTTCTGATATTATTTGAGACCCCATAGTTATATAATGAAATTTATTCTTAGAATGTTTAGTTAATTCAACTATACTAAAATAACTAAAACACTTTATAATCTTCCAGTGAAAAATTTTTCCAGAATTCCTTTCCACATTTCGATCTACTTTTCTATTCTAATAACTGTGCAACTTTTTATAATGTTCCAGACCATTTTTTTTCTTGCTCGTGCTTTTGGGAGCTGGACTATTGTATATTTCTACAGACATTCCAATGATCTTTTGTTCAAGTAGTAAACAATATTCCAAAATAGAGGAAAGACATCAGCTGTCTCTCTTGATAAAGAGAACAACAATAATAGTTGAAATTATTTGCCCACATGAGTACAGTCAAATAGGTATTTCAGTTTTTGCCAAGAAAACCTCGTCAGTGATATTCGTTGTGAATTTTAATAAATTTTAAACAAAGAATTTTAGCAAGTACACAATTTTTGCAAAGGACCGTAGAGGACCCAGTATTTAGACCCTAAACCCATTAATCTAATAGAAACACTTTGCAGGCCTTGTTTTCGCTTTATTATTTTTCAATATGCAAATGTGCAAAAAATTCACAATAAACAAAAGTATGTACTTGCCATGCAAAAAGCCTCATTGTGTTACCAACAATGATCTTTTATTGCGGTTGTTTTTCGCTTATTGTTCTCGTTTGTTTTACCCACAAAAAATTGTGTAAAATAGCTATTTCCGCTTGCCGAGCTGCAGCCAGCGATGGCAATGCTACGCTTATAATAAGTACATAGTCCTTTATGCACGTGTGAAATTCACTTCATTATAATGCCACCACATTGCTTCCTCTTCGCTGTTTTCCCGTCAGCTTTCTTCCCAAGTCTATCGCATTCCGCTCTTTGTTTTCATTTGGCTGACGCTCTCAACCGTACACACACATTCATTAAAACGTTTTATTTGTTCTTTTTCCTTTTGCAGGTGATAAAACTCCACCCGGTTTCCCTGTCATAACTCAGGGTCCCAGCACGCGGGTCATCGAGGTGGGCCACACGGCAGTGATGCAATGCAAAGCCATCGGCAATCCGACACCAACAATTTTCTGGATTAAGAATCAGACCAAAGTTGATATGAGCAATTCACGTTATTCGATTAAGGATGGTAAGTACTTAAGGCAATTTTCGTTTAATTTACTGAAGCATAATTTTAGGCGCTCTTATTGACATATCTTTTCGTCGTTTTTTATACATTGAATCAAATTTTAAGTTCAAATAATCATTATAAGAACAAAGGCTTAACAACTTTAGTCAGTTGAACTTGCTCTAAAATGCTGTGGCATACTTTTATGTGTTCTCAGCTAAATAAATTTGAAGTATTGCATAGCAGAGCATATTATAAAGCCACATTTATAAAGCATAGAGTTTGGTAAAGGCGGACGATAATTCCTACGTATTTCAAATGTTTTCCGTTCAGCCAACTTTGATATTTAACTGCACACCTTAAGACGCTAGCAAAAACTAGAATTTAGGTAAATTTCATGACATTTAAATAAGGATTTGCTTTGATGGAATTAAAGTGCTTATTATTTAGGTTTGTAATTAAAATTCTCAAAGGCAAACTTTTTCAATTCTGACAGCTCGACTTACTTCTAAAGTTGATGTATACTTGGGCGCTATTATTGTATTAAATTAAAACTCGTCGATGTTTTTAGTAGAATTTTAAGCATAGGTTTTATTAAGTGTGCATATAGTTTAAATATCACAGGCTTCACAATTTCTATATCTTTTAAGAGACGGTCGTACATCGAGTACATCGATGTTTTCATAATAAAGGCATTCTAGGAGTTGACGAAATCAAAATTAGAAATGAATATTTATACTAATATGTAATCAATGACTGCAATTTTTTTCAAATTCTATATACATATATTCTAATTAAGTATGTAGGTTCTTAACCCTCTAGTTCCCAAATTTTTGATCTTGACAAAAAAATTACAGGAGGTAGTTTTTGTGTTTAGAAGCAATGTTTGTTCAGGGAAAAAAATTTGAGGTAAATAGGAGGCGTGGTAGAATGTGTAGAAGGTAGAAGGCCTAGAGGCCTGCTTGGGAAAGAAAGCCAAAAAAGTTGAATATGAAGTTTTGAAATTCTTTCCATTTCAGTTCGCTTTTTTCATAAAATCAAACATATAAATATTAAAAATACATAAATTAATATAGTTTATGGTTAACAACTTAAATTCACTGGCGTAACCGACATAAAATATAAAGGGGTGATGTATAATCTAGGGCATTTTTAAAATTCGATGTATGTATATGTATATATATTTGATTTCATTATTTTTTTATGAAATTCAAAGAAGCAATCTTCTGGTAAAGAATGACAAATATATATTTATATTATATTTTCGGCATAAAACTTGTGTTTGAGACGTGTAGCCAGCATTTTTACATTTCCGTGGTCATAGCCCGGAGCTTTCTTGTCAACCATTTCGCTATGATTATTGAAATGCAGATTGCATAAAATTTTGTCGAAACGATTCCGAGGCATTGTACTTTATATACCGTGAAATGCGTTTTCACTAAGTAGGAACCAATACAGGGGTATCGATAAGCCAACATAAAAAATAAAGTTCGAATGTATTGCCTTTCTTGAGTGGTCACGGAAAAAGACGTCAGGATATTTTTCTGAGCTGCATACAAATTGGTTTGTGATGTGATGTGTTTATTCAACCATGGTATCATCGAAGAAAAAAGTCATTTGTTAAGTGTTTCAAGCATCTTGAACTCATCTCCCAAGTCAGTGCCACGAACTGAAAGGGCAGGTTGTATGAGTACCAAATTTGTCTTCTTCCCCAAAATTTTTTTAAACTCATCACATTTTGGATCGACATACAGTATAGGCTATAGCTGGGTCTTCTTTAGGCTTGTTCATTCCCTTGTTAGCATTGTAATCAGCCGTCACAAGCCGCATATACCTTGGTCGTTGAGATTTTTGATTAACTATTGAAGCTATGGTAGATTTTCCAGACGGCAAGTTAGGCGGGCCGCTGCTGAACTCATATTCGCCTAAATTTACTGCAGCTGCTTCAACTGGTGAAAAATATTCATTAATCAAAATTAAATTTGGTTCATCGAAGTCGTTATCGTTGTCAAAATGGATTTCATCATCTGTTTCTAGAACTGAGTCGAACTCTTCCACAATATGCCATATCTGATCGTCAGAAAGCGATGAAAGTTTAAAATTTCGCCGATATTCCATTTCTCTATAAATATAGAAAGCTATAGCGAAATTGGAACAATAGAGAATATGTCACAAAGTTACAAAGAAGCTTTTAATTCAACCCAAATTTCAATTTCGAACCTTTTATGTGAAAGGGGACCAATTCTCCCACCTAACCCTCGCTGACTACGCCCTATTATAGGTTAAGATATAATACGATAACTCTGCTGTATTAAACCTTGTTTGTTAAGTAATATAGCAATAATGTTAAAATAGAGAACAAAATATCTTCAGTAACAGTCGCAACATTTTTATGCTTCGCGTCCCAAGCAGGCCTACAGACACTGTACGTTTTGGGTTAGCTGGAAACAACGTGATAAAGTTTTTTCATCAAATTTTCTTAGTTTCTTAAAGTACACATTCACAGCTATTCGCCAATAATTTTTTTATTGTTATCAAAGCATAACTACTATGTTTTTTTTATGTTTGATTTTAAGGCAAATTGAAAAATAATTATTTTTTCCTTTTTGCACGAAATTTCAACTTTGACTGGCGATGACTGCCGTCGCATGCAGCCCAGCATCAAGTGACTATTTTTATTTTAACAATTGGGGATTTCCTTGTTTGTTTGCAAAAAATCAGAGTTCTAAATCATAAGGTGTCGTGCACAGAATTTTTGAAATTTAGGATGTCTACAGGCCTTCTTGGGAACTAGAGGGTTAAGTTTATCAAAACTTACTTTCAACAAACTACTGATGATTTTTCACAACTAAAATTAGTAGCACAACAAACTCGCATTCAACATTATTAGCATATGTCCGGGCGTTTGACTTCCCTTTGCTGCTTTCTTACGTCTGCTTCGTTGCAAATGTCAACAGGCATTTCCCTAGAAGGTCTTTAATCATCAGCATCATTTGAAAGGCTGCCTTGTCGTCCTACGTACTTGCTTTTGACAAAATTTTATAGCTACATTTATTAGCTTACACTCACACAAACACGCAGACTGTCCGCCAAGGCTCTTACTGTTGGCAACATTTTATGACAAGCATTTTGATGGATGAGCAGCCACAGGAGGGTTGCCGCACTTTTTAAACTGTATTAAGCACTTAAAATGCGTATTGTGTGTACTATGAAGAGCTGCTTAAATTATTTTGTTGGCATTTTAAATTTGGGCGTTCTTTTAGGCGCAGCCCTTTATGAGGCCAATCAACTCGGCTGCCCAAAGGAAGTGTTAAGATAGTGTAGCAATATGTCATCATAAGACTCATACTGAAAACTCTGCGAGCACTCTCTGTTAGCTTGTCACAACTGTTTCCTTCTTTTAGGCGTTCTAGCAGAACAAAAAAATACTAGCAATAAAACCTCGCTTTCAATTGCCCGCCACACTTTTATCTTATGCACAATTAACATTTTTATAACCCGCAGCAATTCTGCGCTCTACCTCTACTTACCGCACTCACCCACACCACCACACCCTCCGGCAGCCATATTAATTAAGCAAACGCTCCCAGAAGTATGCTGCTACTATTTTGCGCTGCATGCCAACAATGGCTGTGGTAGTGGCAAATCGTAAATTTTCTGCATGCCAATGTTATGGTCATAATCTTTAGGGGCAACAAAATTGCCATAAAGGGCTAATTGAATATAAAAGCATGACCGGAATTTTTAATAAAATTTCCGCTACTTTCGCTACGGCAACTATAGACTACAATAATGTCCAGCGATGCATGCGGGTATGCGTGGTTGGGGGCATTCAAAGCAGTTGTTGTTTTTAGCAGCATATTTTTAGGCGAATAAAGAAGGTGTCCGTAGCCATTATGCATATCCGCTTTTACATATTTTTCATAAAATAAAGCATGCTTTTAGGACTGACACATTTGATTATAAAATTTAATCCAACTAAATGTGGGACGTCTTCAGCTGCTTAGGCCTGCTGCGCCCTAATATTTTTCTACATATTTATACTATACAAAATCAATATCATTCGACTTTTTTTCAAATAAACCAAATTTAAGAGTAAAGCAAATTGTGCTGAACTTTTTAAAGGTACATGCTTTATAGGATTTTCATTTTCGTTGCTTTTAACCCCTTGGTTAATTGAAAATTCGCTATAAATTGAAGTTTATATATAAATTTATGGCATGGTTATTCTAGGAAGATCTCTAAGTTTTCTAGCTATAAACGATGCTCGAAATTTCAGTTGTGTAATGGTAGAGGTTAGTTTAGAACCTTCTCTTAATGCATCGCTAAAAATTCACACCTCAACCCTGAAGCACTAAAATACCACACTTTCTGATGATGTGCTTTCTTTCTACTTCTTCCCTTCTTCTTCTTCCCTTCTTCTTCCCCTTGCTACTCCCACTTGTGGCCCAACTTTTGGCCAACGTGTTGAGGTATGCCAACAGATTTTCAGATTGCGTAGGAATTTTACGACTCCTTGAATGCTTTCCGCCAGACTGAGAAACTCTTGCTTCCAACTGTTGGCAGTGTAACTGTTACCTTTGATGCTTCCATGCCGGCTGCTGCTCTGGCTGCATACCAAGTGCATTTGGTCTAAAACCGAGCAGCAACGCCGACGTATTCAAGAACTGCTTTATTGTATTATTAAGTTTTGGCTGGAGGTGGAGCAAAAACAACAACAACAAAGCTGTAAATTGTGTGGAAAATGGTGAGGAACAGCGCAACCATTCAAAAAGAGCATGGTTTTTCAGTTTCTACAGGCTGAAAGTATGCTTTGAAATTTTGAAATTTCATTTTATGCTCCTAAGTGCTACTCATGCGCCTTTGTTGAAGTCGTGCTGCTGTAAAGCGGGCAGAGTGGGCAGACGACAGCCGCGTTGAAGGTCAAAAAGGTAAAAGCTGTCAGTTGGCTTGATAAGAGGTGTAAAAAAGGATTGTGCCTTTGGGAAATTTCGCACAGTTAGACATTTCACGTTTTCAGCTGATGTCGTTTCAGCGCTCTTTTGTTGGCCTGATGGTTTGTTACAATGCGGCAGCTGGAAGCTGTTGATTTTATGATTTGTATTTAGGTGAACCATTGAAAACCGCGGTTTGTACCTTGTAAGAAGTTAAACCGTTCCAAAGAAGAGAATTGAAAAATATGTACCTATATATCTAAGTATGACGTTGCTTGGCTCAGTGGATGAAGTCGTGGTCGCTGTAGTCAGCATGAACATACGCTTGGTGATTTTATCATGGGAAAATTATTTTGCTTTCAGATTGCTGCTCAACTATGCTATAGGAAAACTAAATTTATTCGTTCAGCATATCATTTTTGACATTCCGCACGTAAACAACTAAAAGTCCGCCTCCATTCATATACATCCACTGATAATAAATTATGCATTTCGAGCCCCAAGTCGAAATTAATTTAATGATTTAATAATATTTCCTACTCAAAAAGTAGTTTATTCAAAGATTTATGTTTTTCTGATAACCCCAAATCGTCAACTTATTTTAATTTAAAGCAAAAAATGGTCACTCTGAGCTCAGTGGCTTATCTCTTTTACGTATCCTTTTCAGCTTTACATTTTTTTAACTTTATAATTTTCAGCGCATAAGCATGTAACTTCGTTTATTTCTACCTACACACACACACGCACACACTTTCATACGTATCCTACGTAGTTAGTATAATAATTGCCCAACATATTTGCACTCAAAATATTGACCATGCCATTGTCTATTGTTTGCTACTCCTACTGCCTACTGGGGTGACCGCTTCCGCTGATGACACTCATCTGTCAACAATGTTTGCAATTGACGCGTGTTTGCCCACGGTTGCATTATCATTATCATTATTACGCGCTGCCATTGCGCTTGTTTGTCATTACCAGCCAGATAGGCCACTCAGACCATTCAGTCAGTGTGTTTGGCGGGCCTTGGATGCGGTCCGGTCCGAGCTTGAGCTCGCTTTTGTCTCACTTTCATACATTTCAACATCAATATTTGCTTCTCTAATGACCATGCGTCGCTTTTGTTACTGGCTGGCCTGACTGTCCCCCTGTGCCTGCTACTTGTCTCGCGGTCTATTTGTCCTGCTGTCGTTTGTCAGCTCTAATGATGTTTTGCTATTTATATTACCATGGCGGCAACAAATTGCACACATTTGCTGACTTTTTTTGAAGGCACTTTAAAATCGGCATGATAATTTCTTTGGTGCACTCTATAGGAATTTAATACGAGTCCTCAATTCTCTCTCCCCTGACGGTTGAAGCAATTTCGAAAGAAGGCCAATGAAATTTGCAGGGCATCAATGAAACTTTTAGTAGCATTCCCAAATTTAAAATAAAATTCACCACATAAAACCGGTTATTAGACAGACAAGATCCCTACATTAACTGTCGGATTGTTACCGATGAAAATCAACGCGTATTTGGGTAAATCTTTCTTTTTGGGTCCCTTTATAACCGACCACCTAGTCGGATGTCCCTGCATTCATCCAGCTTTGCTCTCTGACTCCGTTCACTGAAATGGTTTCAAATTTATTTCAAAATGTCGTTTAAAAGACACCAAAGGAAACTTGGTATCAAGTATATAGATAGCGCATGCCAAACAGAAATGAAAGCTGTCTGAACTGAATTATCTCTTGGACATGAATATAGCAAAATAGCTGCAAATACTGACTAGACTAAAATGTAAACCAAAATTCGAAATCTTTACTCGGGATCGATTTGCCAAAAGCGAATGAATGAATGAACCCTTTATTATGTGAGCTCTTTTTTCGAATATGTTTAAAGGTTTGCGCTACTTACTTAAGCTCCATATCCTTTTTGCATAAAATTTTCATGTAAAATTTCCTGCGGGTATTGTCGCGCCGTTTAACAAATGCAAAAAAAATGCAAAAAGGGTTAAACAATTTTTTAAAAAGATGCTCCCATCTCTTTCCTAGCCAGCCGCCGAAAAAAGGGGCGCAGATAAAATGTTAATGCTCATCGTCGCATTTAAAAAGGTTTGTGCTTTGCTCTTACTCTTTTATTTTGTGTAACCTAAGAGAGGGGACGCGTTAGTCCCCAGTGTATTGTTCGCTGAAATTGCTTGCTGTGTAAAGGCTCCTTGCAAACACAACAACAACGAAGCATAATTTACACTCACTCAAATTAAAATGTTGGTAGTTTTTCTTCGCTGCTGCCAGCTTTTTGCTACTTTATTTTTTTTATTTTTCTTCAAAGTGTTTTTTGTTTCTCTTCGTGCTGAAAATTATTTTCAACTTCATAGCGTCGCATGTCCTGCCTCCTGCTACAGCTGCCATGCTGCAGCAACCCGCTCAAGTGCCTTTGTAACTGACTTGTGTCTGGATACCTTTGGCGCCTTCTTCCAAAGCGCTTCAAGTGGAATATAATAATCTGGGCTCGGCACTCACAATCGACGCCATCTTGTTGCACGCACACATCGAGCAAAACACACATGCACATAGACACACTAACATTAATACACTAAATTTTTTTTTCTTTTGCCGCCTTTGCTTAAGAAATTTGTCTTTCCTGTCGTTCGAAGTGACTTGTTTTCCTTTCTCTGGCGTAAATCTTCAGGATTTACTACATGCTGCCTTTTTCTTCCGAGGCAGCCATAACATCTTTCACTGTTTGTGATATCTACTGCTGAGCCTTTTTTGCTGCCTACACACAGCATAGAGCTTGTCAATATCACTATCACTTTGCTGTTGCTCTCATACTTACAACCATACATACATACATGTGTGCCACAGTGCCGTTTCATTTATGTGTCAGCTTGGAGTCGCGTCCAGCGCGCCCAACCTAAAAATCGAGCTTTAAAGTATATCTTATAATTTTCATAAATTTAACCATTTTCATCTTTGTTTTTCCTTTGCTTTAGAATTTCAATCCAAGAAGATCTTTTGCATAGCGACTCAAAAGTATCAGCCATTATAATGATGCCCAATTGTAAGACTCAAATGCATACCAAAAAGTTTAAAAGTGAAAACCCAAAAAGTTTAAGTGTTGCACGCCCCTTTTTGGGCGGTCTTTTGCAGCGGGAATAATGAGAAGACTTCAATGTTATTCATATGTATATATTGAATATATTATGTTATTCATATGTATATATTGAATATATTCAATATATGTTACACAGTATTATTCATTGTACAATGATAAGGATCAAAAGGAAATATGTCAAAAAATTACAATTCAAATTAATTAGAATGGGGTTTAGATTCGCACAGCGAATAATTTAGTGGATTATGACACATGTAGTATGAATGATAAGAAAATTATATTAATACCAGCAGTATCGCGCCGCTTTGCGGCGACTCTCCCACTTCTTTCCCCTAGCATTTAGCATTAAGGTGGAATTCTAAATGTTGCTTATAAAAATACAGAAAAAATTTTAACAGAATATTTTGTTTAATTTGAAAGAATCAGTGAAAATCGCGTACGAATCTTTTTTCTAAGATTATTTTAATCCATACCTTTTTCCGCCCGTTTCTCTAGAGTTACAATTTCTCGAAGAATCGTGGAAATTTCACAGACAATTTTACACTCAACGGATTTTCCCGAATGATCAGAGTAAATAAAGAACGTTCGAAATGAATAAATTAATACAACCGCGTTCTTTACGGAAATTAGCACCCTAAAAAATAATATATAATATAAAGCTTAGCTCAACGAATAATATCAACATTTCTTCTGGTCCACTTCTAAGTTCTTCGGCAAATTCCATCTTCTCTTTGGTCTATCTGGTATTTGCTACCCCAATCCCTACCCCAAAGTAAGAAAGAAAAATAAATGAAAATATGACCCCTCGATATTTAATACTTATGCAAGTTACTTATATTTTGACTTCAATTAAAAACTTGCTTACATAATTCGACTTATTTTAATTTTAACCGAAATCTAACCGAACACTGGAAATTTCACGGCCATTTACATTTTTTAATGTTCAGGAGTACGGCTACGATTCACATCTGCCAATGTGTATATTTTTATTAGTTTTGTTTATTACTCCTGTAATCTTTTATTTTTCACAACTTCTTTTCGCTGAAAAATTTAGTAAATAGTCCAAAAACCGCCATACGGCAAGAAGTTTTAGCGGTACGACAAAATGTAATACCTTTTACATGAAAGAGTAATAAAAGGCATTACTGTTGTGAAGAGAAGAACATGACAACATTGCAAGTCCATGCTAATGTAGTACTCTTTCACTCTCATCATATGTTCCCCAAAACAATGCTGTGCAAAAACAATGCTCCGTTTATATTAATAGTATAGCGTGTTATTTAGTAGTATGATAAAGTTAATATTGCCAAGTGCAGTGCTGACGCGAAGAACAGCGAAATGCTTTTTAGAATGGCTGGAATCGAAGTGACTTGCTGGAGAGATGAAAACTAACGTGCCAGTTGAAGTTGAACGGCCAAGGCAGGAAACCGTCGCGGACGATAAATGATAGGTGAACGGCCACTGCGCCTGCCAGTGTTGGGCCCTCGGGTGCGATGTAGACGATTGAGCAATAAACCTAAATATATGTAACAGTTCTTCAAATTGAACTATTTATTCACCCTCTAATACAGCTTTAAATGGAATATTTTAATCGTGTGCAGAGAGAAGAAACTCTTGTTTTCAATCTTCAATAAATGGAAATCGACATTCCTTATCATACTTAACCATAGGGACTGCAGTTTTTCTGATGGCATCTTGGCGTCGCAGTGGCTCAGTGGATTTGTACTCGGTCTCTGAAGCGAAAGAATTGGTTTTTTCATATAGATGCAGAAAGGCACTCGCATAGAAGTTATGTGCTCGTCGTCCGGGCAGCCTTTCAAGGTACTGATATCGCTCACACTTTTAGCATTAAATCCTCACGCTGTATGTTGAACAAATCTCACATCAGAGGCCGCGCATACATCCACTGAGCCATTGCAGCGCCTGGATTATATCTTGATTATATGTAGACCAGTTCTCTGTCTCCCTCTTAGATCCTATGCTTTGCAAAAATTTCAGAAATACATATATTTTTATTGTCAGCATAATTGTCCGTCTTTTAGATTTCCACCAAGCAAGCGAGTATTGGGCCCCGAGCTCCGTAACCTAACCACTTAAAACGGCACCGTGTACGCGCATTCAGTCTCCCATCCATATGTACACTCGTCCCAGACAATATGCCGGAAATTGAACCTTTGACTTTTACTCCTATTTCTACCTACCTTTGATTTCCTTTTGTGGCGCTCTTTTCATGTCCTTTTCCTGCTCCTGCCTGGCTGCTGTCGAAATGTTGACACTTTTTTGTTTGATACGCCGCTGGCATTTGTTTAACATAATAAATATTATTCTAGTGTTAGTGAAGCAAAAGCCATTGTGTGTATTTCTATGCGCCTAAAAGTATGCACGTGAGTTTCTGTGTGCGTGTGTGCCACGGGCATATAAATTCTTGCCAAGGAAAAAAAACAAACGAGAAAATAATGTGCAAATGTGAAGTTGATTTGTTCTGTGAGTGTGTGACAAAAAAAGGGCAAACCCTCTGCCGCTTGGTGGATTGCCTTTGAAAGTGCGTCTGAGGCTGTCGGCGTCGAAATGCGAAATTTACATTTCGGTAGCATATTAAATTTTTCAATGTGTAAATGTGCACAGATTGAAATGTGAAATGCATATGTACCCGTGCCGCCTCTGCTTGACATGGGCATAAATTTGCGTCTGTTGAAATATTTGCCAAATTCGAATTTTGTCGCCGGCAGTCAATGATTGTCTCCAAAAGGGCAGAGGTGATTTGTATGCCTAGCGCAATTTAATTTCGGCTCATTTATCACATCGGCGTAGTTGTCATTTATCACATCGGCGTAGTTGTCAATGCACACCCCCTGAAGGAGTAGGACTTCATTTCACAGAGAAGATCACTTCAAATGTTGTTCTGTAGCGTGTTGTCATTTGGATTAAGAAGCAAGTTTGTCGCCTTTGAAACTGATTGAATTTTAGAGTATCATTGGAAGCGCCTTGGCCATTGTGAGCACTTATATAAGCTGCCCTAACATAACCTTATCCATCATCGAAACCTAAACAGCACAATTCATTTCTCATAAGTGTGCTTAAGTAATGAAGATCCGTCATCAATTCCAATACAATAGCTATTTGTCTTAAAGCATGCATGCATTGGTGAGAGCATTAACATCCACTAACATTATGGGTAGGGCACTATATAGATGAGCTCATTTTAGAAATTTTAACACTTTAAAAATTTATATAAAAAAAATGTGACGTAAAGATTTATTCAATATGATTTCATAGCAAGGCCGCGGAGCGCAATTGAAACATCTCAACTTTTTGGCGTCAATTTCAGTATGACTTCTCTTCGTTCATTCTTCCGGGTTGTCCAAGATGGCGTGTTATGTCAAAATGAACAATGTGGTCAATTGCAGGGTGAATCGTAAGCTTAAAGCTATAAATGACAGTAAGGATTCATGTACACAGGAATTATACTAGCTGCATATTTACAATGTTGCATAAATGTGAAAGCATATTGCTACAGTTTGAAGTTGAAAAAAAAGTCTAAATTTTTCTTTGAATTTCCAAAGCAAGCGCTTCTGAGTAGAAGTCCGAATAGAATTTGATTGTCGTTTATGTAGCTTGCGGTGGTTCCATTTACATTCTGATTTCTAATCACCTTCTTCAGATTCATTGATGTCAGTCGGTCGATGTCCTACTGATTTGAAATTTCTAGTACACAAGCATATTTGCCACTCTCAGCTAACCCAAATAAACTGGCCTTGTCCACTTTTGAGCTTGAGCTCAATGGTCTCCCACCGTTACACCATTGCCGCACTTAATACACTTGTAACTTAATGGCACTTCGGTGTGCAATTATTTACTTTCGCTCTGCCTCCTCCACTCCTCTTCACTCACATCGCACTCTTTCGCAAGTAGCTGAGAAACAACTTGAAATCATTTAAAAAGTAATGGTAAAGTTTAATGTTTAAATTATGACTTCCTGACTTGAAACTCTTAAATGTGGCTTTACGATGACAGCTGCGAGTGCTTAAGTGAGCACTGGCGCTCTTAGCTGTCACTTGTGTGCAGGTGTGAGTGCATAGGCATACTTATTTATGTATGCTAAAAGCTTCTGCTGGTGAGAGGTAACACCTCAACTGAGCGTAATTGGCTAGCGGAAGCGCGCTTACCATGCAAAATAGTAAAATTAACCCGCAGCTCCCCGCAATATTTTAAACCTTTTAGTTCTCGAGGATTTTTACACGAAAATTTCAAATATTTTCGTGATTATAACGATCTTTTGCTTTCGTAGAAATATTTTTCTCTCAAATGAATTAAAAATTTTGTCCAAGCTGCTCAATGGATAGTTGCTCGGTCTCTGATGCAATACGTCGCTGGTTCGAAGCCCAGCTGACTCGTACAATTTAAAAGAAAGAGAATTTGTTTAAAAATAGAGGTGAAGTTAACCTGACCGGATAAGCGAACTTGACATAATATCAAGAATAGTTAGACTCACGCAAAATGAACACTCCATACATTTTTATTATTGACTAGTGAATTATTGTATGTAAAAGTAAAAATTTTGTCAAAAAGTTTTTATAGGAATTCAAATTCTTAAAAAAAGCTTATAAGTGGAAGTGGGCCGATTCAACTGCAGAAACGTTGGCAGCTCTGCCACTTATAAGTATGACAGTCTGTATAGCAGGATGTAAACCAAACATAAAGCAGAAGCCAATGCCATGTGCCAGCGGTGTAGCTCCAGCAAAAAGGTCGAAACTCCTTTATATCTGCCACTCCAAAAACTTACTGGGAATTAAAATTATGAATAAAAGGAAGGTCCCACACTTTTACTCTCAGAAAGCATCAAACGGTGCTAGAAGTATTGGATCATATCTTTATTTGAAGATGCATAAGGATAAATGTAAATGAGATTCGTTTCTCCTCTCCTTTCCTATCACTTTCTCTTCAATTTAATCAACCCAGAAATCCTATTGTAAATGCCACTAAAATATGAAATTGTGAAAAAAATTACTGTGTATAAAAATGACTTATTTTTTCTTGTAAAGAATTCCTCTGTTCCTTTCTATCTTTTTATTATCTTTATTTCGTATTGATTTCAAAATTTTTTCTTATTTCAATATTTCTAATTTCATTTTTATAAATATTTTACAATACTTTTAGGGCAAATGTTGAAAGAAACATTTTACTAACTTTTCTTTCTCTATTAATTTTGTTCGATTTACCTTATTCAAGCAATTTTTTGTATTTTTCTCATTCTGTCCACAATCTTGTAATGCAAGTTGAAGGTTTCAAATAATTTGTTAAATTTTTGTTCGTGTTTACACGGTTAAGAGGGTTAAGTCTATAAATTGCCAAAATGTAGTGTGCTGTTAGGCTAAATGTAGTCTGTTTCTGTTGTAGTATATTTTACGCTAAAAGGATTTTATGCCCCACAAACTTTGCCTATTTTATATAAAATGCATAGGAGTTTGAAAATTTTTAGCTTTAATATTAATTTATGACGCGCTTAAGGTGCAAAAATGGCAGCACAAACTTTTTGCATAAACCCGTCCATTTGTTGCTTGTTGCCTCAGTGCAACTAAAAGTACGCTATTGTTTTTTAATTTGTTATAAACTCGCCACAATCTGTGAGCTAACGTGGCGCTAACCACAAAGGCGCTATTACCGCACTCACACACATACACATACACGAATGGAAACACACTTGCACACCAATAAATCTGCCGGGACTTTTTAAGCTGGCGCATACGCGTAGCATACTTTTGAGCGCTGGTCATTGTACTTACTTAAATTAAGGCATAATTAAATTAATAATCTCATTTCGCTGCGCTCTCCCTCGCTCTGGGTCCCTTTGCACGGAAAGCACGTACCTACGTCTGACAAAAGGCAAAAGTTCGAGCTGGCATGCGAATCCTTGACTTTATACAGCTACACAGCTACACATGCGCTCATGCTTGTGTTTGTGTGCAGACGTGCTGGCAGCAAAGCGGAACTGAAAAATTGCGAAAATTGCTGCGGCACGGAAGTGCAGTTGAGGTGCACCGCATGTTCTGCGCACTCTTTATCTGTCTCTTTCTCTCTCACTCACTCGCTCGCTCGCGCATGCCATCTCTTTTACACAAGCATGCTCATTGTGAAAGAGTTGCCATATTATATTTTAAAAAAATCTCTCAATCAACCGGCCACGGTATAAAAAATCATGTATGTATTCCTATTTGTCTCTCGAGCTCCTAGAAACTGCCCTCGGCATTAAGTAAAAACTTTTTCTATTGCTTTTTAGTAACCATAAAAATTTTCCACGTAAAAATCACTAATAGTTTGTTGCTATGTTAAAAGTATGCCCGTTAAAAATAATATGACTTCATATTTCTCTAAAAGGAATACATATTTTTCATGTCTTATTCATTTTTTTGAAAAAGATCAGCAGTTGTTTTGTATAAATTTTAGAAAAGTATTAAAAGATCATACTTTAATAGTGTTGCTTGCTTTTATTTTTCCTTCATCGATTTAACACTTCTTTCTTCCTCAAGCCATTAAACTCCCCCCATCGCATTATTGTCATTATAAAGGTGGCAACGCTGCGCTGCCAGCACTCCTTCGTAATTCTCTCTTTGGCATCGTGCATTTTTTCGTTGCTGTTGCCTGCCGTGCTCTCTGCACCTCATACGTAAAACAATGTCCTGCGGTTTCCGTAAAGCCCCCGCTTCTTCCTCGCTTTTGAATTTTCATTTTTTGTTGCGAAAACGTTTTCGCTTGCTCTTTGTCTATTTCTTTTTTTTATTTCCTCTACCTATGTAAAGTGGGTAGAATGAACGCCCCAGCCTGCCTAACTAGACCCACCAACCTTCGCTTTTATAGTGAAGTGTGTAATAATTAAATATATGAATGGGTGTGTCGCTCACATGCTCATACGCCAGCGGGCATGTGGTCAAAGCGGACAGAGGGGTCTTGCGTTTGACATGATGAGAATGTACGTACAGTGTTGGTGAAAAAACTATTAGAAACAAATGCGAAAATTTTTGTATAATGTATGAAAGTCGTAAGAACGGTTAACCGGAGAAGTTTCAATTTCATAACTAGCAGTGAAATAAAATTCTGTCAATTCTCATATAAAATTAATAAAACTTATAAAAGCTTCTTTTATGCCTATAACAATTTCAAACTCTTGCAAAATAAAGCAAAAATGCTGCGGTTTTTTTGTGATCTCCTTAAACAATTTAGTTAACCCTTTCAAGTATATAGAACATATATATCCCAAATGTGTTTTGTCTTTTTTATTTTCAATCTGCTCGTTTTAATTTAAAATAGCAAATTTTAAGTGGAATTTTTTAATTTAGATCAATTTTCACAGAAAATAAAATAATTGTCCTTGATAAAAAAAAACTAGATGTAGTGTACGCACAGACATTAGCAAAAATGAGCATTATTGGCACAGTCATATAAGTAACTATTTCAAGTTTTGGCAGAAAGTCTCATCAGAGATTTTCAATGTGAATTCTATTAATTTTAAAAGCACATTACTATTTAAAGTAGAATCATTTTTGGAAATCCTTGCATGCAGGATTTGATCCCTGAGCACATGTCTTTATAAATTAAGTGAAGTAAATTTGAACTTGTTATTAAAATAAAAATACAAATCTTAAGTAAAAGATTTCAAAATATGATATCTTTCTCTAATTTTTCTTTCTTACTTCTTTAGCCATCTTCCGCATTTCACTTTCGATCGGAAATAAAATCAATTTCAATATAAATTAATTTCGTGCTCTAATCGATTTCTATGGCAAGTTAAATGTGGTAAATGGCAGATTATTTTTGTTGTTGATTTTTGTTCTACCACTGTATTTTTTTTTTTTTTTTCACTTTCGATCGGAAATAAAATCAATTTCAATATAAATTAATTTCGTGCTCTAATCGATTTCTATGGCAAGTTAAATGTGGTAAATGGCAGATTATTTTTGTTGTTGATTTTTTTTCTACCACTATAAGTGCATACATATGTGTGTATATGCATGTTTGTGTGCAGCGGTGTAATGCTGCTTCTATGAAAACAACTGTTTACAAGCACACAAGTCAGCGGGAATGTGTGTGGAACTGAGGTCAGGGGTCACTTTTCGCAATTTTATTACGAATTCGTATTTATGGCATATCTCGTATGACAGTGTTCCACATTTTTGCAGTTATGAGCAATTAAGTATGTCCGATAGAAGTGCTTTTTGTATTTTTTATAAGAAATAGAAAAAAGCGAATCCTTTTCCAGTTGCAGCACAACTGAGAGAAATCGATTCGGTTCCAGTTTTTTTTCCAAAAAAAAACCGAATTGCAGCAAAGGGATCATTTTGCCTAGAAGACATATTACAATTTCAGCTTAGAGTGGCTAATTTGTATGTCGAGAGTGTTAATAATGGATTTCGAAAGTTGCAATGAGGAATCCGGACAGGAAATAATGCTCGGCTTAGCAAAAGTGTTTTACTTTTTAAAATTTTATTAATGACAATATATTCCCGTCGCCCCGAAAAAAGTTCAGGCTGCGCAAGTGATCTGAACTCACTTGGAAGCACTTTCGATGGCTGCGGCTCTCATGCAGACGTACCAAGCAGCTGAGTTTCCAGCTCTAGCCACAAGAAGAATATCATGTTTCAGCAGCGACACTTTCCGTAGTCTTAATGAATTATCTTACGTTAACGTAAATTGTTACAAAAGCTCTTCTTTAGCATGAATTGACCTCGTATAACAATAGGTCTACTTTGGTCTAAGTGTACGTAAATAGCCCTTATAATATATATATATATATATCACCTCAGCCTGTTTTGGATGGATTTCAAGTGTATCTGTGCGAGTAGATTAAATTTTCTTCAAATAAATCAAAACTTAAATTAGCAATTGAAGCAATATTTTAATTACAATTTAAGGGTTGCTTTAGGAGGCCTACATCATCATATTTCCAATAGAAAACAAACACCTTGAACCCAACCACGCATTCTTAGGGCCAGTTTCACAGTGGATGTTTAAATCTAATTTGCGAATTGAGTTTAAATCTAGTTTAACTTTTCTTGAGTTTCACAGTGCATTTATTTAAATACGGAATAATGAATGGCAACTTCGAATATTTGACAATTGAAGGTTGACACAACTTGCCAAAAACATATGTTCAATTGTTCAATTATGGAGGCAGCGCGAGCTAAAAATTTTTTGTCGGCCGAAAGAAGTGAATTATTGGAT
The DNA here is from genome assembly GCA_963457695.1 of Neria commutata. Taxonomy (NCBI): domain Eukaryota; kingdom Metazoa; phylum Arthropoda; class Insecta; order Diptera; family Micropezidae; genus Neria; species Neria commutata. The sequence continues at coordinate 43,424,234 of OY735246.1, forward strand.
ATTGTGCAAAGAATCCACAGTTTATATTATTTATAATACTACGGGATCATTTATATGTGCTATACCATGCAGTTTTATGTTTAATTTGATCTCTTATAAATTGCAATATTGTCGACGCAGCTTGCTTGCACATCCGAAATCAGCTGTTTATTTGTTTTCGATTGCAACTCTGTGCCGTACTTAAATATCCACAGTCGGCTATTTAAATCGTATTTAACTTCCAACTGTGAAACTGAAATTCCCTATTTAAACTGCAATCAGAGTTTAAATATCCACTGAGAAACTGGCCCTAAGGGATGTTTAAATCTAATTTGCGAATTGAGTTTAAATCTAGTTTAACTTTTTTTGAGTTTCACAGTGCATTTATTTAAATACGGAATAATGAATGGCAACTTCGAATATTTGACAATTGAAGGTTGACACAACTTGCCAAAAACATATGTTCAATTGTTCAATTATGGAGGCAGCGCGAGCTAAAAATTTTTCGTCGGCCGAAAGAAGTAAATTATTGGATATTCTTCAAAGAATCCACAGTTTATATTATTTATAATACTACGGGATCATTTATATGTGCTATACCATGCAGTTTTATGTTTAATTTGATCTCTTATAAATTGCAATATTGTCGACGCAGCTTGCCTGCACATCCGAAATTAGCTGTTTATTTGTTTTCGATTGCAACTCTGTGCCGTACTTAAATGCCCACAACCGGGCATTTAAATTGTATTTAACTTCCCACTGTGAAACTGAAATTCCCTATTTAAACTGCAATCAGAGTTTAAACATCCACTGTGAAACTGGCCCTTAGTCTATTTAATTGATTAACGCTGTGCATATTAGGTTCGACCCTTTAAACCATGCAATAATTTATGAAGTATTATGAACCATATGAGAATTAACTTACACAACTGTATTTAAGAGCGATTAATAATTACACAGAAACAAATTTTTCTTGAGAAAAATATGTTTTGCTTAATATTGGAATTAATAAACCTCAGCAATTTTGTGCCTGCTGATTTAAAGTGCGCCTTAAAGTAGGCACCTTCTTTTGCATGCTTTTCGTATATGTTTCTTGTGCTTGTTCAGTTTGATGCTTTGCTGAGTGTAACCCACATACACACTCTCATCTATGTAAAGCGCCTCCGCCTTTTCATGGCGTTAATATATTGCATGTCCCGCTTAGGGCAAACTTCCTGTGCCCCGCTACAAAATCAGCCTCACACTTTGTGCCTTCTGTGACGGCATAACAAAACGCACACGTCATATTAGAAAGAAAAAACAACAACAACATGTGTGAAGCCCCGCAAGCGGCACCGCATCACATTTGATTCATTTGAGCCCTCGGGCCACACCCAGCCTGTTAAGCAATTAGATGAGGACAAGCATAAAATTTTATTAACATTGTACTCGTGCATGCCTAAAAGACGGCAACGCACACACACACACACAAGTGACTTTTCACGCAGCCCTAACACTTGCACGGGCGAACACATGCAAACAGGCAGGACAGGACAGGGGCGCACATATGTTGACACTTGCGAGCGCATGTGAACTACAAAGCAACATACACCCACACCGACACACTCATGCACACGTACGCAGCGAGCTTCTTACGTGTGTCGTACATGGACACAAGCACGTGCTACTGTTGCTGCCTGCTTTTAGGCGCAATGTGTGAACTGCTGCAAGTTTCCAGAATTACAATACATAAAAAGTGTATGACGCCTTTGCCTGCTGGCAATGCTGCCAACGTTCACACAAAGGTTCTTATTTTCTCAGTGCCGTTTTTGTTCGTGTACCAAAAGGAAGTCAGGCACAGTGTACCCAATTAAAAGGATCTTATACCTTAGCAGCGAAGTTTTAAAGTAAAGCAGATATCATGCCGAAGGAAGTGGTTTACACTCTCAAAAGTTTTTAGAACAGTCTGACTATATCTCGCCAAAATAACGTAAAACTCAAATGTATCATCCTTGAAAACTAGTTTGAGCCTTATACTCATACTCATAGAATAGAATGTATAATTGGCGCAACAGCCCCTAAACGAAAGATTCTTGCATTTACTTGAGTGTGTTCGTTTTTTTATAACATAAGTTAACGGCATCTATAAACTTAATCTATAGTGATGTCCAGACGGAATGCGAGTAGCTCTTTCGCATGGCAAAGAATACTCTCGGAGAGTTGGAAATTTTTCAAGCGAGATGGCGGCACGCAAACAAACAACTTGAATCAACTTTTTTCTTTATGATGTTATAATTAAAAAGTACATATTAAAATGGTTGCTAGATCAATTGAGCCCAGGTGCGCCATGCAACTAGAGACGACCCTGTATGCATACGAGTACATCCAATACAGAAAAGGGACTTCAGCCTTATTGTCAAGACTTGCAAGGGCCAACATCTGCGTGTATTGGTGCTGATGAGGATAATAATGTGGGCGTATGTTTCATTTTTATATGTTTCACTTTGTGCCCCGCTCCTCTCTCATCAAGTGTTTCTTCACACCAGCTGCCATTTGTTATTTCTCGTAGCATACTTTTATGCATATGATGAACTAAATGAAATATTGTGGATTTTGTGGCTTTGCTCTTAATGGACAGCGGCGGGCTGGTCGTTGTTGTTGTGAATGAAAAGTGTTAAATAGCATCATAAATGTCACGTATGCTGACTTTAATATTTGGTGCGGCCTAATAAGAGCTTTTCTCTTTCACATGTTGACTTATTCTGCCGAAAGTTGAACAGACATAAATTATTTTTTGCACTGGTTGGGTAGAATCTGTGACGATAACTTCTTGGCGAAATGCTGATCGATCGTTAACCACCTCAGATATTTCTACATAATTTTTAAATACTTTTTTCAATATGTTCTCTCTGCGTCTCGTGCACAGGCTGAAATCTGTTACCATAAAGTTTTTAGTTATGATCGAGTATATGGGAATACTGTGTCTTTTGTGTGTCTTTAGTGAAAATTAATTTTAATCAAGTATAGAATGGTCATTATAATTAATAACATTTTGTAATTTTTCGGGTAGCTTCATAATTCCATCGATGTTGAATCGGCAAAAACCTTGGTGAAGTGATTTTAAGCGGCTCTTTGGTTGGTCAACTGAGCTAGCGAAAGAAAATATTTATTGAAAAATATTTTGAGATAATCATTTTCTGCGCTATTATGTCGATATGAGGTTAAAATGGTTGCCTACACATACTTAAGCAAAAGCAGCCTCATTGTGATGATGTGGCGAATTAAGTGTTTAATTGGTTGCATTTAGGTGTTCGGCGATAGATAGGGCCACATATAAATAATGGAAATTTTTAACATTTAAGAAAAATAAGAATACAGAGGCAAACATTTATGTGCACTTAAAGCAGCTGCTCTGCAAAACGCCTAAAAGCCTGCTTCAATAAATGATGCTCAATCACGCAAAGCAGATTCGGTGCAGAGGCATACAATTTTCATGAACTGCACAACCGCAATAACAGTTGAAACTATTGTGCACGTGCACATACGCAGAAACATTCGCTCATAGACAACTCCGATGCCCAAAACTATGCACTGAATTGCTCATGCAATACAGACAGAACAGGCAGGCAGCCACATCAATCTCAACTACGTGCAGGCGTTGAAAATCGGCCAGCTTAAATTTTTATTCCTCGCCATTTGTGCTTGTGTTTTATTGTCGTCGGCGGGGTGCTGCAGTGATAAAATTGGTCCAAATGTTAGATATCTTTTTTACCCTGACATGTTTTGTACCGCTTTTTCGTGTTGTACGTATTTCGACGCTGTAGCCTACTTTTCGGCATAAAAGCCGCCGCCATTAAAATGATTTAGCGCGGCAGCCAATGGACTATTAATTTTATTATCTCTAGTATTTGCGGTCATAAATATCAAAGTTGTGATGAAAATATGAAAACGTCAGACCAGATTGCTTTAAGGTGTATGAGCGCAAATGTTTAGTTTAACAACTAGAACGCACTCTGACATCTATTAACAGCTTACTACAGGCATAATATATCGGTTTATACTTACTTATTGCTCAGCAGCCTAAAAGTGGGCAAAATTTTTCGTAAATCGGTTTATTCATTTCTGCTGGCACTGAATTTGCATCTATTATTGGATATTGTTTAAAAAAACTGTCATTGTAGAGTATAACGAAAAGATTTTAAATATATTCTAAACTTCAATGGAATTTCCCAAGGGAAAAATTTAAATAAAGGATTTATCTTTAAAGTCATATGGAGACTTCCTTAGTTCTGCACATGCCATTGCCTAAAATAAATTAGTGTACTTATACCTTTTTTAATAATTTTGTAATAAGTATTTTTGTGTATACTCATATCGAGACTTCCTTAGTTCTGCATACGCAATTAAAGTACAGAAATTGGTGTACATATTCACCTTTTGTTACTTCTGACTAGAGTCGTCCAAGTGTAACTTAATGCATATGGCAGCAGTACAAGCTGCCAGTCTATTGATCACGTATTCGGGAATCTCGAAATGATTGTGTCCGAAAAATCACTCAAATTTCAGTCTTGATTTGGTTTATGTGAACTGTATAAACCAATCAGTATTGAATGTTGCAATAACTAGCAATAACTGCAATGCATTCATTTTCAGATCGACCCTTATACGAGTTGTAGCCAACAATAAAATTTGTTAGTAATCTATAAAATATTCTAAAAATAGTTTTCCGATAATTTAGTTCTATTGTTGTACAGAAGCTGAGTGTCCTTTTAAAAATTTTATGGCTTTAAATGCAATTTCCGCATAAAAGTATGCAACGTAATTCGCTTTTCTCTTTGATACAAGATAGAGTAGCTTGTAATATGTTTATGTCATAATATAACACACATACTTTATTACATCTTTCTTATTGGCTCAATGTTCTGCTGTGGGAATAGTGAAGTGCGGCGCCTTTAAATGCGCTTTAAAATTTTTATTTGAAATCATTTTAGCACAGTCTAATAAAGTATAAATTATGTCATAAATATTATGACTTCGATAACAACTTGACACATATATTATGTAAGCACACTCCTACGGCCAACCAGTCTGGCTCAATGCCGAAATACGATGTCGTTAAAAAATTTAATGCTCATTTTCTGTAGCATATTTATTGGAGCGCCTGAGTAAATATTGAGACATAAAATTGCGTATTTGCTTTCTGCTTTGTGCAGGCAAGCGCTGAAGTAGCTTCGCTGAAGCAATCATCAATTTTCTGATGTACGTAGACGTACACACACAGAAGGTCACAGTCAACTCGAGAAGATTTTCGCCATTAGGCGAAAAGTATGTGCAAATATTGCTTTTCGAAAAATTTATGCTGACATAATTTTAGGAAGCCATTAAAGCTTTAAAAACCTGTAAGCTTGCTAAATGCGTGTACTTGTACGTTTTCCTTTAATGTAAACTTACGAGCTTCAGCAATTTCTTAGCCTCTTCGACATTTTGTGCATTCCTTTGAATATGTGCCTTTTTTATTGCCTTCTTTTAGGCGGTCTACAAATTGAAAACAGCCGCGAGGAAGACCAAGGCAAGTACGAGTGTGTCGCCGAGAACTCTGTCGGCACTGAACACTCGAAGGCGACAAATCTGTACGTGAAGGTACGTCGTGTGCCGCCCACTTTCTCACGCCCACCGGAACCCATCAACGAGGTGATGTTGGGAGCCAACTTGAATCTATCCTGCATAGCAGTGGGCTCTCCCATGCCGCATGTCAAATGGATGAAGGGTGAGTGCTACAAGCAATGAATTTTGTTTTAACCTACAATAATTTCTTTAGACTATATTTGTTTTATAATAAATTAAATACATGTTTATACCGTTCGTTGAAAGTTGCTTTTTCCTCCTTACTTTCAGGCGCCCAAGATCTCACGCCCGAGAATGACATACCCATCGGCCGCAATATTCTACAATTGACCAATATACAACAAAGTGCGAATTACACGTGCATTGCCGCTTCTTCCTTGGGGCAAATTGAGGCGACGGCCATTGTCAAAGTGCAATGTGAGTATGCTTAGACGCAACGCTCTGAAAGGAATTTGTAATTGTAAATATCTCGCTCACTTTATCTACTTCTTCCCAACAGCTCTACCCGCCGCGCCCACAGACGTGCAAATCTCCGAAGTGACCGCCACCTCAGTGCGCCTGGAGTGGTCCTATAAAGGTCCCGAAGATCTGCAATACTATGTGATACAGTACAAACCGAAAAACGCCAATCAGGTACGATCTAGGTGCCCTAATGGTTCTTTGCTGAATACCTAGCAAAAAATTCTACAACAAAAATTATAATTTTCGGTTTGTACAATCCCACAGGCTTTCAGTGAAATTAGCGGCATTATAACCATGTTCTATGTGGTGCGCGCTTTGAGTCCCTATACCGAATATGAATTCTATGTGATAGCCGTGAATAATATTGGGCGTGGGCCACCATCAATACCGGCGACTTGTACCACCGGTGAGACAAGTAAGTAAAGCTTTCAACCAACAAGCTACATAGCTTTTAAACTATTGGCAGCATAAAAGCTATTACTATTGTTAGTTTTACTTATAAACTAATATCTATCAATCTCTTTCTCCTTTTCACGCGGCTCATAAAGGATTTTTATGCAATTCATATTATTTCTTGAATTTCCTTATGACTATTTTGCAGACTTTTTGTTTCGCTTTTTTTGTTTTGTTGTTTTTCGAGATGCTTTGAAGCTTTCTAAAATATGTCCACTGATACATTTTTCTTAATTCTTTTTAAATATTTGCGCTCTCTTTGGAATTTGCAGGCGATTTTACATTTGGCGGTGCAAGTAAGTGGAACTCTTTAATCATAAATTATTTCAAGTAAGGTTTTTCCAACAAAAGTCTGCTTCGAGAATGCTTCCTTAGTGAGCAGTTCAGCAACAGTAATTTGGCAAATAGGAAACTAGGCAAACTACTCCCACATGTCCCTTTTTCAAGCACCTAAAAGCGAGCACCATAAAATTTCTGCCAATCATCAATGGCATAACATTTAAATCGACATTTTCTCAAACAACATACAGAGTACACTCAAGACAATTTCAATAACCATTGTATGAATGGGAGACGCTTCGTATGGCCCACATTCACTAGCCATTTATGTTGGCAATGCTGCTGTTGCCCTGAACCTGCTGCCACTGTTCCATGCCACTTGTGCTGCTATTATGCGAAGGATTATCGTTTCCGAAAACAGAGTATTCGTAGCGTACACTTAAGATTGTGCTTTGGATCATGTGCTACATCCCCTTTCCTTGCTCTTCTTAGAAGCGTGTATGCACCTGCGTTTGTAGCTATGCATAACTGTGTAAAAAAGACTTTGGTAACAACAAAGAGCACAGAAAAGGTACACTTTTTGCAGCTAGTTTTTATAAGAAAAACAAGTTTTATTTTGTAAAATATTACTGTAAAAATTGGGAGAACATGCATAAGAAATTCCTTGTTATGACTTCTTTTTACGAGGAGGAGGGCATCAAAAGTGCAAGACTTCGACCTACTAAAACCACCTCACCCTACGGATTGGCTCTTCCGGAACTACTTTCGTTGGAAGACATTGAGACCAGAACTGTTCAAGAGTCTATCTTGAATGTCATAACCGTGACCTATGGGCATTTGTGTCATTAGTGGTTGATGGTGCCATGGATTCCTGAGATAATCTTATGTGTCAGTTTTTTCTCTCAGGGTTAATGGACGACGGCGGTCGCTAGTTCTCCGCTTGAACTATCTTCGTACATTGACCGCGAGTAAGTCGGCGTCTGTCAGGTCTCTGCGTAAGCTGCCACGAAGGAGATGATTCGGAAGACACTTTGTGCGCTCAGTCGGAACACTTGGTCCAGTTTTCGTGCATATGCTAAATTCTTCAAAGCTTCTGATCATAGAGGAGCAGCATATAATAGAGACGATCACTTTTGTGTCGCTACTCTGATGTCGGTCATCATTCCGGCGGAGGCAGAAGGAACTCTAAGATATTCCGTAGTTTTTAGTTGTTTGAGCACATCCTGAATATGTGTTAAGCACGTAAATAAGGGGCATTATTTATGTCTATTGTGATGGCTAGGTGGCACTCCATACCGTCATCTGGTGCCTCTTATTGCTTTTCAGCTTTGCTTGTTACTTTTTTTATGGGCGGTTATAATCGAGCGTTTCTTTCTGAAACCGCATTGTTTCCCCGATTGGGGCTCTTCCACATGTTACTCCAGTCGATCTTTTATTATACGTTCTAGATGCACAAGCGTCAACATGAGTTCAGCTCTCCTTTTGATTTGTTTGGCTTTGGTAGGAGCAGCAAACGGTGTTTTTTTCCATATTCTGAGTAAAGGCCGTCCCGCAGACAGTTGCTATAAAGCGCCATTTATTGTCTTATTATGTGCTGTTGAATGTGTGTAAGTTGGCGATAGTTAATTTGGGTTTATACTTTCGAGACGTGCGTCGTTTTTAATGGTTATAGTAAATATTCTACTTGAAAACCACAACAAAACCGCATTAAATTAAAAAAATATACACAGCAGCTGAAACAGAACCGGTTTTTAATTAATTTCCATAAAGATTTATTTTTTTTCGGCTTTGCGCAAAATATGGACCATGCCCAAAATACACTGTTTATAATTAATTACGAAAATTTTACCAATTTTTCCGATCATAGCGGAACTAGTATTCGAATGTCAAAGCTACTTTTTAGTGTGAGGTCCATTTAAATGGACGGCCCTAACCGGGCGCATATTATTAGATGGGTGAAGACAGCACTTTATGTGTATGTGGAATTGTGAACGCATTGCCTTTGCTCACACATTCTCTCTCTCTCTTTCTCTCTTCCTCTCCTTATCTCCCTCACACACCTACCGAAATTCTGAAATGCTTCAACTTTTATTACAGCAATTATCCTTATCTCCTTCAATATCGTTTCAATATTTTTTCGTTGCCATTTATATGTGTGCATCTGCTCTGTTACGTGTGTGTGCATATGTGTGCGTGGCAGAGTGAGCAAGCGAGCGAGCGTGCATGACTGCGTGTGTTGGCTGCTTTATGCAAACCTATAAATTACGCTGCATATTTTTTGGCTTTTGCACTTTTTCCTTTGTCTTCAGCTTCCTTTACTTTTTCATTGAGCAGACTCCAACGAAGCTTATCTGCCGTACATGTGCATGTGCTGAAATACGTATACGTTTGTTTGCCTGTGTGGTGTTAATAAAATATTTAGCATTATTTTTGGCGCATAAACCCAGTTTCTCATTGTTTGCTCACTCCTTGCCTTTTTGCGCATATTTGAATTTCTTAAAATGTTTCTCCATTAACGGCGAAAATCACATATAAGCAAAAAGTTAAAATTTTCTCAAATTATAGTTTTTGAAGTCTGTTTTTAAGAGTTTTGTGGTATGTTCCGATTCATTGCATTGCTATGTTGACACATTTACATTGTTACTATTTATATTTGCTGCTTAATATGGACAGAGCAATTTTATCAAAAAATTTATAAAATTTTAAGTTGAGTTTTTGGGGTATGGATGCATACTTAAATAACTTATTTCTGTAGCCTAATTTCTAATATAAAATATGTTTCTGAAAATTATGGTAGTAGCACATTCAGGCTGTAAAGTTTAAGCTTTTCCAAGGTTTTTTACGGCCTTAAGTTCTTTCAAGTTCTTTACTTTCGTTTCGCTTAGCCTAATATACATCCAAGAGTTCGTTAGTCTGCTTTTGGGCTTTAAGTGTGTAACTTCTTGGGTCTAATTTAAGCGATGACTTATTTACAAGCTCTAATTTAACCCTTCCCCTAATCCCCTGCGCATGCCTTTCAAGTGCCACAAACGTTTGCCTCAGCTTCTCGCACAGAGTTAAAGCAACTGCCAAAATTGTGCCTTCATTTTATTGAGCCTGCAGCTGGCTTGGAGCCGCAGGTACAGCTAATCGCACACACACTCGCAAGCTCACACATACATACATGCATATAAGCACTTGCACATGCCGCACGTAATCCATTGGAAATCTCACATCGACGCATGCTGGTGCCTTCGGTTGCATTCACTGCTTTGCCACTCTGGCTATAATACCTCCCATTGTATGCTAGTGTGTGTGACTGTATAAGTTTGTATGTGTTCGCATGTGCATGTGTGTGCCAACCATGCAAATGCTTACAGTTGCAAGAGCGGGCGCTCGAAAGAAATATACCAGCCAAATTTCACACGTTTCTGCGGTGTGCAGTGGCCAGCGATAAATTACATATGCCTCACAGATACACACACACTCTTGCATACATGAATACCCTATAAACAGATTTTTTCCTCTAAATATACGATAATATATTTAATATTGGAAATATGATCGGCCTAACATTTATAACTTAAAATAAATAGTAATATCGCAGCTCAATTGAAATCATAATTTTTTCTATACTTTTTGATACTATTTTTGCCATGAAAACATTTTTTGTTCATCATCAACTTAGTATCCGAAAACTTGTATGCTGTAAAATTTATGCCTGAATACATGTAGGTACTACATTCCAATTTTATTAAGTTCAAAATATACGACATTTTTTTACTAAGCTTACAGCCGCTATAGGCTTTGAGTTAGGTAAACAAAAATTATGATTCTGTCAGTCAAACTTTGTTGGCTTGTCTAATTATATTGAAGAAAAACAATGACTAAATGTTACTGTTTAAATATTTCTGGGATTTTTGGAGTTGATTTTTTGTACTGGAGGAATATCAGTTCTCTCTCGTTTGATTGATTCCCCCAAAAGGAAAAGCGCGAATTTCTTTCAAAGTCACTTTGGTTTCCGGAGGTGTGTACATAAACATACCTCTTTTGTATTCAAGCCAAAAATGTTTGCTTGGTTGCTGCTCCACTACTAATGTAGCTCTGTTCCCCCTGCTCTTCTTACGACTACGATTTGCAAATTTTAAGCGTTGCCTGGTTCGGCTAATGGCCAATCAATAATTTCCAATTTTCTACAAAGATTTCCTGCACTATTCCTCCTATTTGTCTCATCGCTCTTCGCCTAAATGTATGTGTGTGTGTATATGAATGTATTGGCATGTGCGGAAGAGAAGCAGGCAATGGGTTGAGTACATACCATGTATGTATGTTTGTAGTATTATTCACATTAGTGGAGGCACCTGCATATGGAAAGCATTCACACATTGATAGCTGCTACCCAGCTGGCCAAAAGTTCGCTTATGATATCGAAAACGATAGAAAATGTTCATTAATTTCAAATATAACTGTCGCTTTCGAGCTCATATATAAAGCGATCTCGATACGACTCACTGAATTTTCCGCAAAATAAGCTTATTTGCGATATCGCAAAAATTAAGCAAAACAAATCATTTGCGAGCTCGACAAATGTTCCCTTATGAACATCGCTCTCGATATCATTTTTCTTGTAACGGATTTCTAAACCTTCTCGCTGAATTAGCTTTTCTTTCCATGGCTTCTAAGAGGCGATATATTAGTTTTAATGTATTCACATTTCTTTTTCTTTTTAAAACAACATATATAATTTTCTTATTATTTCATTCAAAATTTGATATAGTTGTAAAATGTTTTTTTAAATAAGCAATTTAAGACTTCCATTGATAACTTTGAAGTTTTATAAACATTCGGGGAAAGTAATAATACGACTTCGAGAAACCTTCAAACGTTTCGACTCTCGATCCAGCGAACTTTTGGTCGAATGGGATAGCTTTAATGTGCTGCCTACATTTGCAAATGCAACTGTGCATTTCAGCATGTGAGAATGTATGTGTGTTGGTACGAAAAGTTTAAGGTCCCATGCGGGGAAACACCTATATGGCGTCTAAGTGTGTGGCTATGTGGGAACTGGTGTGTGTATGTCTGCACGCAAATCGTATGCCTTACATCTCCGCCCTCACCCTCGTAATCGCAAGCACTTTTCCCCCGCCGTTACATTTTCTCGCTGTAACCTCTGGAGTTTTAAAGTTTGTGTCGCTAATACATGTCCACATTCCAATTACCTTAACTCGAGTTTATTTTGGGCAAGTAAGTTTATTTTCTGCTTGCAAAAAAGATTCTTAACTGTGATCGAGCCACGTAAGCCCTAAAGGATCCCACGGAAATGTCTTTCTAACGACTACATGAGAAAGGCATCATGAAGTTGAATCTTAGGTGCCAAAAACAGAAGATTCTAAAGTTCCAAGTTTACTTTAAGCTTAGATACTGAAAGGTCTAAATCCAAGAATACCGTAGCTGTCCAAGTTCGAGGAATTCAGAACTTAATTAGAGCAGGGCCCTAAACCAAATCTGAATCTCATCAAACGACAGTTCTAATTCTTCTTCTTTTTTTTGCAATTTGAAATGTTTTTGTATTTTTTTTAAACACTCGTTCCAAAAACGTTGAAAATGCTGAGCTCTATTTTTTGCAGAAAAACAATTCTCTAGACGCGAACTGCTTATATTCTATTTTTTAACGAAAATAACCTCTGACATCTGGCGTCATATCTTATAACAAATGAGTTGTTATTGTCCCTAAAATGTCAACTAACCCGAAAATATCTAAAAACTTTCAGATCTGAATTGGCCACGAACACTTTGTCACTCTTCACTAGCTGTTATATTAAGTTTGCAGTTTTATACATAATTCTTATAACTTTGATTGGCCGCTGTCAAAATATTTGCTTCATCTTTTCCGCTCCCCTGCAACACGTCACACATAGAGAGATTTCATTTAAATTTTTAATGCTGGACATCGATTGAACTAGTTCACACTTTCTAATGTTTGTACCAACAACGAAGCAGTAAATCAATTAACTTATAATAAATTTGAATAATTCATTGGAAATTCTTCCGAAATGTAAAATGTGCAACGGCTACATTTGAACGGTCAGAGAGAAATGTCAACGGATATGTTCGTGAGCAGTAGCAGGAACTGGAATGTGTTTATAAATAAATTTACATAAATTTTTGATATTTTTAATGAGGACGAACGAAAGTGTCAGCTGCTGTCGGAAAATAGGCAACTCACATGCTCGGTAACTCAAACTTATAATAGTCGCATTTAAAAATTTGCGAGCATTTCATTTAGATTGATTGAAGAGAATTATTATATTTTCTTTTAAAGAGCATACAAATTAAGACCATTTGTCTTTAAATCGCAGGAACCCGTTTCAAATATCGGTTCTGTAATAACACTACTAAATATGGCTTTTAATTTCGCCTTTGAACTTATATGCATATACAGACGAAGTAGAAACACTCCTGAAGAAGGTTCTTTAATAACCTACCCAAATATGCCATAAAATTTTCCCTATTTTATGCGTATAGTTTTTGCAAATACTTTCAACCAATTATTCGTAATAATTATAGTGTATGTATATGAAGTCGAAATACATTTGCAAAAAATAAACATGTTCGTATTCCAATTAACTGCATTGAAACATATGCTTCCAAATATTCCAATTCCACTTCCAGAATATTTACACTCTGTTTCAATTGAGATTTATGCAAATTGTATCAGATTATTCATACCGACTTGGTGGGAAAAGCCTATTTTGCATTTTTCCTACTGATTAAATTTTATTTAATTTTACTCTACCTTCAAAAATATTTGAACTAACCCTAAGTTTGTTGCGCAAAAAATTTTTTTCACAAATCGAAAGTTCCGTTCAGACTTTTTTTACCACTTCTAAATTAGTGCATGGAGATGCACCCAATTCCAATGGAATATAGATTTGTACTGACAGATTAGGTCAAAAATTACCATAGCCGATTTAGTCTCTAATAGAATGGAGCCAATAGTGCTCAAAAATCAAATTAAAATTTTAAATTCACCAATCGTACACATTAATATATCGATCAGTGAAACATTTGTAGAAATATTTCATACTTCAAATACGTGCGAATTCCTTTATCGTATAATTTGTTCAAATGATCTCCAACTAATTTACTCTTTTTTCTTTCTGAACCAATTTACTAATTTACTCTGCGACAATATCGAGATGTATGACTGCACTCAGCCGACAATATTTTTGTACAGATTTAAGTATAGCAGAATAAATCACTTTTTAAAATAAGCTCTGGCAAGCTAAACAATTTTTAACACAGTTGAATGGTTCCTAACTTGAAGTGGTATGCCTTTGTAAAATTTGTTTTATCCAAATGAAACCTGAAATCAGTAATTTATTTCTAAAACACTGACAAATTTGCTTCGTACATTCAATAATACTATGATTCCCAAAGTGAAATTGATAGCTACTTATACACTCATACAAGCACTAAATCAAACATGAACACATACATGCACATCATTTTAGTTCTGGACTTCACTAAATCAAACCGCGCACGGAAATATGAATATCTTACCACCTCCGCATGCAGTAATATGCAAACACACACATACATATACAGCATTTCTGCATACACACACACATTCACACAGGGCGCGTTATTTGCCAAAGCGGAACTTAATTATGCCGTAATTAAACACTGCCAAACCACGGTATAATGGCTTTCCTTTGTTACAGCGGCAACCGGCGATGATTCTGCGGTCTGTTTGTGTAATACGAAGCGGCTGTCAGTATGCGTGTGTGTGCTTCACCTTCCGGCGCGGCTGTTAGCTGGTTTAACGTAGCAAATACGGCATGCAAAAATTTACAAAATCAAATATTTTTGCTTAAATAATAGAAATGCACGGTTGTTTGTAGACACATATTCAAACGCAATAATTACCATTGCAACAATTTCATTGCATGGCCAGTGTCTGCCTTACTCAAGAGTCGACAGCAAAAAAATGCACAAAATAAATTCTACTCTTTCTAGTTGAAATCTGTTCCTGAATTGAAGCATAATTTAGGCCCCTGAATACACGATTTTTTACTCAGTGCACTGATGCCTACATGCATAAGTTCGAGTTCCTACCTAGCACTAATTTCTTTTAGCACCCTGTTATTGTATGTAGTGTTGAATTTAGAAAAAAAATCGATGATTTGAACCAGTGCATAGATCACTCAACTTGATTCATGTAACGCCATACTATAGTGTCGTCAATAATATCCTACAGTTGTTTGCCTGCAAGTGTTAAAGCTAGTTATATCAAAGATACTGGAGTTTGAGTGTCACAAGAAGCTAAACCTTCGAATCGACAAAGTGATCAGAGCTTAGAAATAAATGGAACTCTCCTTAAGAGCCGTTTTGTCAGCAGTCAGATAATTTTCAGATAGAATTCATCTAATTTTTCATATAAAACCAAAAAAATCTATTTGGTAATTATTCGATATTCGATTCGATATTTCCACTTGGTCCCTCCTCTGCAGATTTGGTTTTACCCGATCTTCGCAATGAAACTTTTTTAACTTTTGTACAATCATCTTTTGTACAATCAGTGATGTTCTCGAGACGACCACTTAACCTACCTACCTACCTACAATCAGCATTAGTATGAAAAAAGCTTTGAAATATCTAAAACATCCACAAATGAAGTTTGGCGTTCTTGTAAATCGAAGAAATTGCCGTTTCAAGAAAACTTTTATTTAAGTAGCAAAGTAATCTCTTGCGCTTTTTTGGTTGAATTGCAATTAAAATTCGATTTGATGTCTTTTTGCAACTAGTTATAGTTTTTGAAACATATCTGGTATTTCAAAATAATCCTGAATACATAAAATATTTTTATATAAAGTGTTTGTTTCTAAATGCAACTCCTGCTCCTGCTAGAATCTGCAAATGCTCAATCATATCAGTAACAAAAATCCTGACAAAGGTAACTTTAGACTTTTTTAATACACGTAGTCCAGCACAGAAATACAAACACACACGTTGGTAGTTTTTAATTTACACGTATGCAAATTTTCCAAATTTATGAACTACCGCTGAAAACAAGTAGGTAAATCAGTATAGACTATCTTCAACCGCTCGCACACAAATACAGACATAGATACTTATGCGCTTACTATTACCACTACTAAAGTACACATTTGTTGCTGATACAAACATACACATCCACATCAACACATACATTCGTCTATGCATATACATATGTATGTGTGAGTGGATTTATGTGTACTCTTAGTGGCGCAACTTAAGCAAATGTTTGCTTCAGCTTCACTGGAAATTTCTAATTTAAATAGAAAACGATTCGAATGGCATCGCATCAAATCACAACGAAACCGCATCATATCGCACTACGGCAACCACACAATCGCTTGATTTGATTTCCTGCTTGCCTTGTCGTCCTGCCTTCCATCGTTGCATTAAGTTGGCTTCTGCTTTGCTTACGGGCAGACATACACAATCTGCAAAATGTCCGCAGGAAAGAGTAGCGCATTGCTTCAAGCGTTCGACCAAAGTTCTGCTTCCAAAACCCATTAAGTGTAATGCGAGTTCTCGAAAGGATTCTGTGGCTCGTAGTATTCATATAATTTTGTTGGAATTCAAACTTTTTCGATTTCGTTTCTACTCTTCCCAAAATTATTTGCAATCGAAGAAATAACATTTTCTCTATCTGCTTTTTTAAGCTTTATACTCTTTAGTAGCTCGAATTCTAATTTCTCAAAACTGTAAATAAGATTTTATATTTCGGCTCTTGATCCTTTGGTTTTTGAAGCACAAGCTCTCAGTCGGATTTCCTTCCGAACGATTTTAAACAATTGCGATTGCACTTACATTTCCTCGAGTAAAGCATTCAGTTTAATTTGCGTCCACACAATTGGAATGGAATTAAGAAGTACTTTAATAGAGCTGGTATTATAATTCTATTTTCCTTTCGAAACCCGTTCGATTCTAGTGGCTTTGAATATTTTTGTATGTCTATTTTTAATACTTCAAGGGTACACACTTCCAGTCATGATAGTCCATAGAGTTTCCTCTGGGATTATATGACCACTCTATAGAGAGCAACTGCTGCTACCAACAACCAACAACTGCATGCTGGTACTTATGGTCGCCAGCGACTACCAATTTCAAATACTAAGTAAAGTTGTTTATATTTATGCACAGTTGTAAGTGTAAATGTGTGTGTGGGAATGTATGTATGTGTCCGTGTATACTTTTGCACAAATTTGCATTTGCTGCTTTGCCGAAGTTTTGCTTCAGTCTTTACTACTTCTATGCAGTTAATTTAAACAAAATTTCTGTTGGCAGACATTGACTTTCAATTTACCGCCATCAGCAACAGCAACAACTAATACAGCGACAGCGCAACAGCAGCAGCCACATGCAACAGCCACAGGGATGAAGCAATATTTGTGTTATTGTTGTTGTTGTTGCTCTGACTTATGCTGCTGTTGCTGTTGCTTGCAATTGCCAACGGCCGCTGTTGATTTTCTGGTTGCGGGTTGTTTTGTCGACATTGTTGTTGCTGCGCTTTTACAAGCACTTATAAATATTGAAAATGCTTGCTTTTGCCTTTCTCTCGCTCTCTCTCTCTCTCTTTTAATTTCCCTTCTTCTACTAAGCGTACACTGTTATCAGTGCCGTCTTTATCTATGGGCCAACATAAGTTGGGGCCCGGCGGCCCAACATTTGTGGGCACTGTACATCGAAGCCGAGAGTTCTTATAACAAAAATACGTAAACACCCATCACAATGGGCCAAATTGAACTGTGAGTGTACTTGCTATAAGCAAGCAGAGTGATCCTAAGTAATTGTTAAATGATTTTTCGGTTTTATGTATTCTTTTTATCTTTAATTATACACGTTTTATTGTTATCAAATGTAAGTATTTACTTTGATTTTTTTTAAATTATTATTTCAATATTAAAAGCGTACCGCGAAATTGAATGAGTCCAAGTCCCTGCGAGCCCCTGACCGCCGTTGTCAATTTTCTCAACTTTTCTTAGCATTTTCATTAAGCTAGGGTGGAGTTTCACTGCACAGTTTTGCAGTTGGCAGCTTTACCACCGCTCCCCCTACAGTATCCTTGCCGGCTGCTGAGTTTCTTAGAAAATTGTTTTAACATCGAATTCATTAGAAAGTGAACTGCTGCTGCTGATGTGGCTGCAGTTGCTTCTAATTGAAAATGAAGTTGTGTACTTGTCGATTTTCCTTCTTAAACGCTGCAATTGAAGTTTTGTGCTGTTTTTTGTACTATTTTGTAATTTCTTCCTTTTGACTTTTCCTTGCGCAATTTGCCTTTATTTTTAATTAGCAATTAATAAGCGCTTAAGCAATTGCAGCATAATTAAAATTGGCTTAAGGATTTACAATGTTGATCTTTATTTTTGATATCTGATTTCTGGCCCTGTGGTCCTGTGGCCCTGCGGACCTTTTAAGCTTGTTGATTGTGCAGTCAAGTGTATGAGCTTGAGGGTTAGCTCATTGAATATGTAATCAAGTGCATAACTTCAATGGTTGTCTTAAGCCTGATGTTTGTGTGCAGATGTCAACAGTTTCTTCTGAATAGAGCAAATCTTTGCAAGTATTTAGGAAATTCTTGAGACTCTGATTGTTAATAATATAGGATTCAGCTGTCTTAATCTCTGCAGCTAGAGTTTGATAACTCAAAGAAACGTTTGTTGTTGCATATACTACATATCTAAAGAGCTTTTACTCTCGTGCATAAGATTTTGCTTTACGTATATTTTTTAGTTGATTGTGGGTTTTAATACTCGTAGCACTGTGATGTGTTCTTCCAAAACAAAATTTGTTCTAGTTTGGCGTTTTTTTGTCAAAGTATTTCAATTAACTTAGAATCTAGTTCCAATTTAATTTGCAATATTTTGGATTATGGCCTAAAATTCTACGTGTAAATTTTTTTATTTCGTCATCTAAAGTTTACAGATTTTAGTGAATTATAATTTCAAGTTACAAAAAGTTATCTTTCGACAAACTTAAATCGTAATGGTGGTAATTTGGTGGGATGTTGAACGATATGCTAAACTAATCGCTACCCACTTTCCGAATGTTCCCATGTGGCAAGCTGGAAAGCAAAAAAGCATGCTTTCCAGCCGGCTTTAATTGACATCGTTTTCCTATCTCCGACTCATAAATTTAAATCGAAAAGTCCATAACAGTACAGAAATACCAAACTCCATGTACAAACCCTTTTCATTGCTCTGTATTTTACACATGTAACTTAATCCCTTTCTCTCTTTACCCTTCACAGAAATGGAAAGTGCGCCGCGCAATGTGCAAGTGCGTCCGTTGAGCTCATCCACAATGGTGATAACATGGGAGCCACCAGAGACGCCAAATGGACAAGTGACAGTAAGTGCCTCTTCATACTTGCCCGTTTATTGCTGACAACTCGAATTTCCAAATTTTCCACTCATTGGCCCATACAAAAGGAGCAAATGCAAATTAAGAGCAACACAGATATCAATAACATTTTATGCTAAATACAAAGTAGAAGCGAACGCTTCGAGCTGCCTCAGCTCGTCTTGATCGAATTGCCGAACTGCCTATCACACAATTGCCCAAAATGTCTACAGCTGCTGGAGCGGCATGTTTGCTTGTATTAAATTTGCATAAAATGCAAATTTCATATTTGCGTAAATGTCGAAATGTCGAGCATAATACCGATAACCATGCTCATACGCAGAGCTGCTCTGGGGCGCAAATTATTTAAAGGGGTTTCTTGGTCTCAACATTATTTGAACGCATTTTTAAAGATACATATTCATATGTATCTACTTACTTGGTCTCTATTATAATTTAATACAGTCTGAATGATCAAGTGGCTTGAATTATTAAACTGAAATAAATTTCATAGAATCTGAAATACTTTATAGGCGATTAACAAAATAGCAGCTGTTTAAAAGAGTCTTGCTACAACAACTATGAATCGTAATGTCTTTGAATATTTGTAATTTAAAAGATTTTAATAAAACGTTAAATACTTGGAAACTTTAAAAAAAATCTATATAAATCTGAATTCTCTTAATGCTCAGTGTAAAAGATCCATACCAACTTCTGCGACGTTTATAATAATTATAAATGAATAAAATGGTGAATTTAAAATTATTTCTCCTAATACCATTAAATGTAAAAAAGTTTTCATAAATTACAACAAAATCCCATTATTTCGAAAAACAAAATTGCAGATATTCATTAAAATCCAAAATATTTAAATTTGCTAGTCAAAAATGTAGGTAATGCCAAAACGTGTTGTTGAAAAATTGAGAAATTAGAAGATACAACTTTTTAAAAGACAAGATTTGAAGAAATGTAAACAAATAAAACCTGCGATTCCAACAAGTTTTAATTTAAAAAGAATTCAAAGAAAGTTTGTTTTTTATTGAGTGGACGAATTATGTGCCGGAAATTTAATAATGAACTAGAGAGAGTCATAAAATTAAAGTGCTCGCAAAGGTTTAAATAGTTAGAACCCAAATCCTTAAACTTAATCAAAAATTTCCAGCAGAGCCAAAAAATATAAAGATATACTCAAAGGATACACAAAAGCTCTGCACACTGCCCTTTCTTTTCCAACTTCGGTATGGCGCCCTTTTTTATTTGGTGCCTTCCTTTGTTCCTTTAAAAGACAGACGGCACTGCTCACACCAACGCCAGAGTTGCCAGTATTAACAGACGCTGCTTAAATTCTCAGCTGCTTGGGCGCTTAAAACTCTGCTAACCAACACATAGAGACAATATGTGGTTGTAATATGGCAATTATTGATGGCATGTTCGGCTCGAATGCGCCACACACACACACACACACACACATTAAACACACAACAGCATGCCACTTCGGCACCTTGTGCGTACGTGTGTGTATTGCCGTGTGGAATATCTCAAGAGAGCTCTTCGCTGCTTAAGGTGTATGAGTTTGGCAATTGTGGCAATTGGCAACTCGAAATGCTGATTAAGTTGTGAATTTGATTATAAATGTCACTTATGTGGCTTTTGAGTATGTGTGAAAGAGTATTTACAAAATTATTGACTACTCTTAAGGATGCTTCAAAGTAGACAAGAAAATTCTAGGCGTATTTAAATATAAAGATACCTTTTTAAGGCATAATTTAATTACATTAGATTCTAATCTAATTTAGGATACCCAAATCGAACGAAATATCAGGGCTTGTGCAAATTTTTAATTACAGAATATATTGAATTAACTTAGTTTACGTTATAGGAAACAGAAAATTCCTCTATCTGCATATCGCTAGCATAACAAAAAAAATATATAAAATCGTTATATTTTTTAAGAGATAAGTATCGTTTACCTCATCTAAATCTTTTACTTTTTAATGGCTGCCAGAAGGCATTGCAATCGAACTCTCCAGATTTCTACGATTTCCAATTACTATGCCCAACTTCACATACTGCACTCAACTCTGCCTCGTGCATATACATACAAGAGTTTTTGACAGTATTTTGACAAATCACAAACAATATATCAAATATAACACACACACAACCTTAACATGTGTGTGAGACATAGTGATTAGTTTTTCATTAGAAATTCATAATCGCAGTCATTTGAGTTGTTAACATATTTCACAAGCCTAAAAAGCCACCCCCTCACACACGCATACTTACATGCATGTACACATGTAATCACATTAATTTATGATAAGTATCATTACTTGCACGCGTCTACACATACTCATGCATACGCACAGACACTCAACCATACTGGCATGCTTCCTGCTGTATAGACGGATAAGACTGAGAAAACTTTGGCAATAAATTATGCATGTCTGCCTTTAGGCGCTACCACAATTGAATTCTGTGCGCCATACTCATTCATGCACACACACACACACACACGCGCATGCAGTCAAACGTCCAAAGTCTTTCAATTATGATTTAATGCATTTAATTGTCATTGTACAAGCATAAATGTCAAATGGCGCTGACATTTTGACCCAATTAAAATCATCTGCGCTGACGTTTGGTAAGTACCGGAACAATGAGCGCTTTTCTGCCACATTCTTCCCCCTGAGTCTCTTCAGCTCTTCACTTCTCTTCGCAGTCATATTAAAAATGTTTTTCTCGCACTCCACTTAAAGTTTTTTTTCGACTTTCGGTCTTCGAGCGTACTTCCACTTGACAGCTCTTCAGCGAGAAGTTGACATTCCGCACAGACAGTTGGTGAATAAAGTTCTCTCGCTGTCTCTTTTTGGCTTTTGCTGGTGCTGTCTCTGACTTAATGACAATTTTAAATTTTTCAGTGCAGCAAAAAAACTAAAAATAAATTGAATTTCGCGTAAATTTTATACTTTCTCTTTATATCTCTGCTTTTGTTTATATTTCAAGCATATTTTATGGCAGTTTTAAATTTTCTTGAGATTTGGTTTTATATGTTTATTATTGTTTTATATTAATTATTTCTGTTGTGCTCTATGTTTATAGCTTTGATTTTTTCAATGAATTACATTTGTTGATTTGATTTCAATAAACTTCAATTTATTTGGTTTTTTATGATTGGATTTCTGTTCATTTGTTCTAATTTTATCAGATTTCAATTGAATTGATTTAACTTGACTTGATATTAGTTGATTATATGACATTATTTGGCGCGCTTCAATTTGATTTGATTGATTTGGTTTTTTTATTTTTCACTTTTCGAAGCTTTCTCTCAGCTGTAATCATTTACTCCACTGTTCTGCACATAAAGTTTAATATTTTTGAAACTTAAATATTCTTGAACAATCGCTATTCTCATTTCCTCAAACCGTCCCTCTGTATTTAATTGCCTTCTTACTTATACAAAAGTATGCATACTTTTGCTCGTTGATTTATAAGCCCGTCGATGGCAGTGTCCTTCTGACCTACCCGCTCCGCTCCGCCCCGGTCCATAAATTCATTCATTTTCTACACTGATATTCTGTTCCCTTTCGCTGCTGCTTATGCGCCTCTATGTATGCCATAATACAATAAATTTAACCTACATTTGTGTGCAGAAGGCGTTTTGCATTGAAATTTTCACTTATAGATAAACACACATGAACACTCACACAGGTATTCATTAGCACACATACATATTTATGCTCTATACTTGCATACAAATATGTACACTTTAGTTAAAGTGATTTAATGAACTTATACAATTAAATCCAAAACACGCACGGTTGCACTGCAATTTATGCATATACACACACAGACAATTATACAGCATATGCATACATGTGTATGCCGGAATATTGCTATTATCAATTAGGGAAATTTATGGTGCACCATATGCACACATTTACGCTCTTGCATAGATATCATTAAGTCACAGCAATCGAAATGCACACATGCTGGCATATGTACCTAAGAATCAGGTGGATCCACATCTTTTTTCAGAATGTCACCATGGCTTTACCAAAATTTTTCTGTTGGAAAAGAAAATAGTTATATGAAATCCTTTGATATAGTTTTTGTCATTTGTTTGTCCTTATTTCCCACATTTCAACGACCACACCTTTTATTTTATAATATAAAAAACAACCTATTGAAATAGGTCCTGATTTGCCTGTCCAACATACCACTTGTATTTCAAACGAGAAATCGGAAAATAATTTCCGCATGAAGGAATTTAATCAATGCAAGTTTGAAATTAATATATTCTCTATTTGAAAGTCTTTCTTCAAGAATATTGCTAAAATCTACAAAAGCAGCACAACTAAAATTTTACGTTTTTGCTTTTTGCCATAAAACATTTTGCAGTGTACATTTTAAAGACATATTCTCTTTCGCATCAGAAGCACCGTTACGTCTCTATATTATCAGTGTAGCTCCTTAGTAGCAGTTGCTGAACCTTTTCTGCATATTTTGAAATTTTAAGTTGTGTCTCTTTTGTAGATAGTGTAAGATATTTGTATTTTTCAACACCGTAACGATGTTGAATCAATCTCGGCTATGTTTCTACGCAGAAATTGTTTTCAGGGTTTTTGGTAATGATCTCGAAAATGTGCTCAATCGAGAAATCATTCATTCGATACATACACATCAGTTGCCATTGTCTCTATCCAACGCTTCAATGAGTCCTTGTGCAACCATAAATTGAGACATTAAATTTAATTATCACTTAAATCTCTAAATCGACGTTTAAATTTAAACATATGTAGCATGTGCAAGTGTATGTACATATATTAAATTCGAACATTCAAACCAACGTTCTACATACATATGGCTGTATGTAGCTATTTACTGCGTATTCAGCTAACACATGCACTGGTATCTTTGCAGGGTTACAAGGTGTACTACACAACAAATCCAAATCAACCGGAAGCATCTTGGGACTCGCAAATGGTTGACAATAGCGAGCTGACAACCATATCCGAGCTGACACCGCACGCCATTTACACAGTACGTGTCCAGGCGTACACCTCAATGGGCGCCGGTCCGATGTCCACGCCGGTGCAGGTGAAAACCCAACAAGGTGAGTGCGAAATGGGTGGGAAGTTCGGAGGGCGCTGCGTACCATATAAATGTGTACAGTGGGTTAAGGGTTGGTGTCAACTTAGGGTGGTAGAGGGCACTCTTGGTAAGTGCACTCTGAAGTTGCATACTAACAAAGGTAAAGGTCAGGTTATAAGTGGAAGAGTGCGAAACGTATGTGCTTTGTGGAAAACCCGCACACTAACACACAACAGCACATATGCATTTCCACTCACACACACATTCATGAAAAGTGAGATCATATGAGATTATCCGGCAAGCAATTAGTGCAACTGCAAATGGAGTCGCAATAGGAGTGCGAATGCAAAGCGACCATCAAGGGTAGTGCTACGATGACTTGTAATTGATATGTTGATTTCAAGATGGGAATTTTATGGCGCAGTGCAACAACAACAGTAATCGCATTAATTTGCTTAATTAAAGCTTGTAGCGGTAGCCATACCGACATGCCGTTTGAAGTATCCTTTATCCACTTACTGTTCATATAAGGAAACGGGTTAGAATGAGATGCATATGCACCTTTTTTATGGAATTTAAGTACCAAATTAGATCAAATATGTCTGCAAAATCTTATCTAAGAGCAGGTTATATCAGCAGTTTAGAAGTAGGTTAAACTGACTTGTGGATTTTGGTGGTACCTTAAGTACACATATTCAAAAGATCTTTAAACGTGTCCGAAAATTTTTGAAAATATAATAAATATAGTCAGCTCTTTTTCTCAAGTATATTGCTATATTATGTTTTACCAGTCTTCTTGTAAGTTTCGAACTTTTCACAATAAATGCGGCTAGAGTTTTCTATTCAAACATTATACGTTCCTTCTTACTCTAGCATTACTTGTTAACATTTCATCACTTTGATTTGAAAGTATCTTTGCTTCTGCTGATGACACTCTGATGACACTCATAGTACAGTTGAGTGAGCCTGTGTATGTGCTTGTGTGATTAGCTGAATATGTCAGTGTATATAACCACAAATAACAGATTAATGTGTATGCTTAATATAATCGATTGTACATAAATACGAAAATCCCTGCTAGCCCGAAAAAAAACGGTTCGCTATTTCAGAATTCTCGAACTAGGAAAACTGGAACTGATGGCCCTAGTACTTGCGGTTGTCTGTTTAACACTTTGTCTGTCTGCTGATCTTCAGCTTAGTCCCTTCATCCCACACACACACACCATGCACAAATATGCCTTTGCATTTAGCAAGCATAATTGAGATAACATTTTAATATTTGCTAAATGTAGCATGCTAAGAGATGCACACACACATACAACTACATAGAATTTCAGTAAGTTGTTGTGTCTGTGTGTTTGTTATTACTTCCATATGCATTTAAGTCACAGCTCAAAGTGATAAACAAGAGCTTTTCTCCGTTTCACACGACTGCACAGTGCAAGTGTATGCGTGTACGTGCATCAACATGCAAGCATGCCATTACTACATCCAAATGTATGTGTGTGTTCGTGTATATCTATACTTAATTTTTGAAACGTGACCTACACTATTTCGCTTGTAGTTGTCAAAATGGCAATATTACATGCAAAACACGTGACGCTGTTAAACAATTATGTGCGAATATTTTGTGAATTTGTTATGGGGCCAAACCTTGCCAAAATCTCTACGCAACATTGGTACGTTGTTTCTAATTATCGAAAATTATTTTCAAAATATTTCCGTTTTTTCAAAGGCGTCTTCTAACTCTCAAAAACTTTAATATGCTTTTCTATTGCAGTTAGATACTATTGCCTTATCTGTTTGGCTGTCTTTATAGAGATTTATAGTGCAATTAACCATGATTTCAGCACTAGCTAGGTTATAATCTTTCTTAGCAGCAAACACCTCGACCTGAAAAGCGCTGCCGTTATGCATAAAGCCTTCAGCCGCTGAATTTTTTCAGCGGTATGAGATGGGGCTTCTTCTTGGTAACAAGCTTGCAAGCTTCTAAGTAATTAAATTTTCTATTTGCTTGCATTCGAAAGCTATATTAAGCAACTGCGAAGTTTGTATATATATATTAAAGAATCCTATTGATTACCATTTAAATAAACTCGATCGTATGATTTAAATATGTCTATTCGAATTTCAAAATTGTAAAAAAGGTTCGGCCGAACATTTGGCCATTTCTGTCTCAAGGCACTGTCGGGGAAATACTTGACAATTCAGCTGATATCGACCGATTTTTAGTAGGGACTCTAATATATTATACTTAAAATTTGAAGCAGAGCTTTAAAGCTTTTCAAACTGTACTATCGTAAGTTTTTTGCTGTTCATTGTTGAAATTTGTTCATTTTATGCATTTTTATGCAGTTGCATTTCATATTTCGGGAAATTTACTTTTTAAACAAATACAACAAAATTTTAATTGCAATTTTAATAACAATTTTCAGCAGAAAAAACTTGCACGAAAGTGACCATTTCTCAGCGAAAGCGGCTTACAGAGGAATTCCCATGCACAATGGCAGAAATTGCATTTCATTGATTAAGGATTTTCATGCACACAGACATGCCACACATGCACATTCATACATACACATTTTCAATAAAAGTTGTTATCTTTGCTTATTTCTCTTGAAATGCAGAAAATGCAACAACAACAAACTGAAACGAATGTAAAACGATTATGCAGAAAAAAGTCACGCGACAGCAGCGCCACTCGAATTCAAATGAAAGCGCGTCCACCGCCATTATCCGTGCCGCCCACTACTCCTGTCACTGTGCATGACATTGATGCTTACGCTGATGACGCTGACGCTGACGCACTGGTGGCGGCGCTGGTACAGACGATGATGATGATGGTGATAATGCTGGAGCTCATGCAGACGATGGTGGTTTCTGCTCTTGCCTTTTCTCTGCTGCGAATTGCAATTACAAAAATACTTGAACGAAGTGAAAACATGTTTCTTTATTCAACGTTGCTCCTTGAAATTAAGACTAAAATAGAGCAATGAAAAGTTTACTGGCCGTGCATATGCGCGTGAAAGAGCAAAGGCTCCGACACATTCTTGACGAATTTAATTTAATGCATGACCAACTTTCACGACACCGCTGACACACAACCAACCCGCATGCAACGTCAAGAACATATCATACCTGTACCCGAATCCGTTGTACCACCGAACCGTTAGAATAGTATTCTTTAGTCTGAGTCTTTTCGTTTTAATTTAAAGCTCGGAATATTTTGAGAATCTAATTGTTGATTTTTTACCGTAAGTTCAAGCTCGGAATATTTAGAAAATTCGATTTTTCAGAATAAATAAGGCACCACTAAAATCAATTCCATATAAATTTGTTCGGGTTTTTACGGTGATTTTTGTAATTTTCCAACATAATTCAACATTTTCGAATAGTATAAGTCAGAATCTTGGGCTAAAACTAAAGTGGAAAAAAGAACTAAACCGTAAAACTGAAATCAAAGCTGTGATGATGTGATGACAGTAGATTTATTGGCTACTTCCGGTCTTACTTGATTTCAGACACCCCATATTCTTATAACATACCTTCTTCTCAGGACCTGCTATTGGATTTTTCCATATGGGACTAGCCACCATTTTCTCAGAAAGCGGAATACCAGCGTTGCTGACTCACTGCGAAATTAACGCGAACGGCTTCTTTCAAGAGTTTAGAACATAAGCAAGCAAGAGTAGTGATAGTGCGTGAGTTCGATCTCTGCTGTAGGCGGGCTCTTCGACTTTTTTTTCGGTATTAATTATGTACTGGAAGGGTCAGAGTAGTTATTAGTTTCTGAGTTGACCACAGCGCATAGTATTTTTTAGTTTCAAAAAATAAAAATTGTCAAAAATATTCAGAATTTCATGAAATATAAAGAAAATCAGTCTAAAGGGAAATTGCTTGCTCAGCAACTCGGAAAATGAGACGGGCATTGGAGTGATGTGAGTGAGACCAAACATGACCCCAATATCGTAAAAAATAAAAATTGTCCAAAATTGAGTCACGGGCGCCTTTCAAAAATGAGTAATATTATATTGTATAAAGGATTTTCAAATTTATTTCCGGTTAATATCTCTTTTTTGTTGTTGTTGTGTCTCCTTTTCTGATTCAGCCACAATCTACTCGGTCCGGCAACTAATTTTCTGAATCTGTCCCTTGGACAAGCATTGCCGAGTTAAGTCAAGGAACCTGATTCTTAAATATAAAAAAATTTAAGATATCGTCACGAAAAGATCGATCTTTATCAAATTCAAATTAAACATCGAAGGTGTTTATCCGCAACAGCAAAAATGTTTTTGTTCTAATTGCCTGCGTCTCGAACCTGAAGTTTTTATACCCTACACCTATGGTAATAGGGTATAATAACTTTGTGCCAAAATTGTAACGCATTAAAGGAGCCTTCCTAGGTATAGACATAAGTATATAGAAATGATCAGAAACACTTTCTCTATTGATTTCCGGTTGTCCGTCTGTCCGTCTGTCCGTC
Organism: Neria commutata; assembly: GCA_963457695.1. Taxonomy (NCBI): domain Eukaryota; kingdom Metazoa; phylum Arthropoda; class Insecta; order Diptera; family Micropezidae; genus Neria; species Neria commutata. The sequence continues at coordinate 43,452,957 of OY735246.1, forward strand.
TGTCTGTCTGTCCGTCTGCGTGTTCGGGAAAAATAGAAAGAAGGAGTTGTCCGATTTGAACCAAATTTGGTACACAGTCGCAGTAAACCTCGAGTTAGGTAAAGTGTTAAAATTAGTTAAATCGGTCGAAGGACACGCCTACAATGGGCCTGTAAGTCCCACTACCTCGGGTTTTTTTCGATTAAATTGCTATAAATTGTTTAATTACTCATTCAAAAGAATAATACTTGGTATTTATGGTTAGGTGTGGAGCCTCTGCAAAATACCAAAAAATGGGCGTGGTCCGCCCACTGTATAGGCGGCAACAATTTTCCGGTAAAATTGCTCCCAATTGACTAGTTACGAATATAAATGAATGAAATTCGGTTCCCAAGTTGATGTATAGGTCTTAGATGCCATACAAGAAAATGGGTGTGGTCCGCCCACTATATAGGCGATAAACGAAAAATCATCTTAACTTCCATAATAAATACACCAGAGCGTCCAGAATTGGTTACTTCGTTCCTGGTAGGAATATCTTTTAATTCTCCAGAAATGGGCGTGGTCCGCCCACCATGGGGGCAGTAAAATAAATATGCCGATAACATCTGTTGTACACCTGTCAGAGCATCAATATTTGGCATGTATAGTCCTATTAGGTATATGTTGTAGTCTGCCAAAAATGGGCGTGGTCCGCCAACTCTGTAGGTTGTAAATCAAATGTACCCACAATTTCAGTGAAATCACACCACTTGGGAACTTGGTGTAGGGTATTACTCTGTCGGTGAAACCCGACTGATACTTCCTTACTTGTTATTATTAAAATCCATTGTGAATCTAGTATGTGATGCACGCCATGCTGACTAATTGCTTGGGTCACTTTGTGAAGAACATGAAAATTCGTGCTCCAGAGGAATTCTTAGTATAAATACTTCTTTTCAATGGCGGACACAAAAAATAGTCTTCATTGGGCTAAGTTTCTTTTCGCAAATAAACCTTTAAAAAAGAAGCCTTATATATTGCATTACTTGCAAGCAGGTTTAATATTCCCCTTTACAATAATCAACTGTCGCATAAATTAAAATAGCTATTTTTAGCATTTCAATGAATATATATTATATAAATCAATGAAATATGAGCAATTTAGTGCCACTATCTACGAATCTATATGTATATTATCTTTAATTTATTTTTGTAACATTTTCATGACATTGTATGACGCAGCTTGGCCTATGCAATGGATTTAATAACATATTTTTCCATTATTTATTTAATTTCCGTTTTCTACACTGGCAAACAACAACCATTAAAATAACAATATAACATATCTGGACATGCTTGCATAATAATAATGCCGCTGACAATGATGACACTGATGCTGACGATGTTGATGCTGCTGATAGGTGTCCCATCGCAGCCTAGTAATTTCCGGGCTACCGATATCGGTGAGACCGCAGTTACTTTGCAATGGTCGAAGCCGACGCATTCCAGTGAGAATATCGTACACTACGAATTGTACTGGAATGACACATATGCAAATCAGGATCATCACAAGTGAGTATTGGGCAGGACAGTAGGGAGGGAGAGACGAAGCAGGTTGTTCGCATGCAATTGTGGTTCGTATATGCGTTGCTATTTTGTACGGGTGAAATAAGGCATGGTCTGTCCTTTAGAAATATAGCTGATTTACTATATTTCGGATCATCTTTCGAAACTTTTGTAAAATTAGGTCTCAAAAAAATATGCAAACCTAAGAATAAAGAAGAAAACATTTTTGTATCCGAATTTCAATCAGAATATGCAATTTTGCTATTACAACAGACATCTCGGATTTAGATTTACGATATTTTTAAATTTCCTTTACATGTTCCGTAACTCATGTTCTCATAAAATTTTATCAAAGTAAAAAGTTGTGCTTTTAGCCTTTTGGCCTAACGGAAAACTTTAAAGCCATTCAAATGCAATCTTGTTATTTATCATCCACATATTTAATGTAGTATGTCCTTTCATACTTGCACTTTTTATAATCACAAATTTTTTCGTTTTCTATTCGAAAGGCGCATTTCGAATACCGAATCGTACACGCTAGATGGTCTATACCCCGACACACTGTACTATATATGGCTGGCGGCGCGTTCGCAGCGCGGAGAAGGTGCGACGACACCGCCCATACCCGTCCGTACGAAACAATATGGTAAGCCATTTTCAACTACTATTTTATGCTGAGTTTTATGCCTTTCGCGCTTACGTGTTATTATTGCTAGTAGGTGCGAAAATTAAAGAAACGAAACTTCAAAAGACGTAGTATTGAATATTGTTTCGTTTGCCAAATAGTAGCATACTTATATACACTACATATATTTATACAGAACTTTAAACTTAAGCCTACACATTTGACTCAACCGTAAAAAAAGAGTTTAGTTTTTCCGCATTAAATACATACTTATGAGCAACATTTTTAGTAGTATCGAAAATCCTTTAAACAAACCCTTTTCCTATCCTGTGTGTGCCTAGCCTAAGAGCAAGGTTTTGAACAGATTTTCCAGCCTACGCGGACATGAAGGTAATATTTGAAAAACGAATGGTGTGCGTGTCTTAATGCCCGAAAGTATGCTTGAGATTATCTACTGAAACACAAGGTGCTGGACTACGTTAACATTACTGCCAATTTCCTTGAGAGCATGAAATTGAGACCTGAAAAAATGAAAAATTAACTCACTTAATTTATTCTTTATTCAGTTTTATTTATAAACTATATACATGTTATATGTATGTTTTTCATATGACCCATTGAGTTATACATATTATATGTATAGGTTATACCTGATTCTATACTTTTATTAATTTTACTTATATTTCTATAAACTACAAATATACATTTAGACATAAACATACTAGGCGCACATATACATATGTAGATAAGTACATATGTATCTGTTAACAAAAGGAATTACAATATGTGCTATCATTTCAAAACTGAACTGTATATTATGCTAAAGTGCAGAATATATATAAAATAATATGAAAATAATATATTCGACACACCTGACTTTCAGCAGCTGAAAAGAAACTTTCGACATAGTTTCCAGAAACCTTTGAAACACCTCTTATCAAGCCTCTTACTTATGTTGGAACATCTATTGAAATAATATATCAATATGGAGCATAGCTTGAGAAATTCCTTTTGGTATCAGCTACATTACTTATACCGAAATAGTCATAAACCTTTTGACACTAAACCTAATCATTAAACTATCAAGTACATCACTTATATAACACAATTACTACTACATACTAAGCATACATTCTATATAAATATCAAACATAGTTTAAGATATACCTACAATATACTTACAAGTACATAACTCTAGCTACTCCATACACATCTACTCTGTACATACATATCTACTGCAGCGTTCTATTATTTCAAAAATAATTTCACCAAAAGTACCCAAAGCACCCAACAACACTGCCAAAAAAAACCATCATCACCACACTAATACAAGATCGAGCTTCAAATAACAAAAATTGTATTCAAGTTAACAACATAGCTGCTTTTTAGAGCCACATACAAAAAGCTGGTTTACTAACACTTTACTAATACGTAAGGAAATGTAATTTTGATTTGGATTTGTAACAAACAAAGGGTGGATCTCCCTATATAGAAAGACCATAGCTTATTTTTTTAAATCAAGCTTTTAGCTGATTCCGATGGAATCCTCAAATACACATTCAACTTTGAATTCACATAAACTTACTTGGTTCGGTTCTTCACTCCGAAATAATTCTGTGGTCAAAAGCAATAACGACTTAAGTCGACTTAAGACGAAATTGAGTTGACGTTACCACTGTATTCCTGACGTTGATGCGCATATTTTGTTCAAACCCCGGTATCTGTACCCATCTCAGAAAAAAAGTTATTTAAAAAAAACATATGCACTTATGTTGATGTGCACACTTGCATTTCAAATTTCGAATTGCATTTTCTCGAAACAGTTGTTTTCGACTTAAGTCGTTATTGCATATGACCACAGAATTTCTGGGCCATTTTCAACAAACTTCAAAAATTCCGCGCCTTTCACAGCACAACAACAAAGCGTCTTAAACACTACACGAATTGAACTTTATTTAATGTTTTAAATATTTTAAATTGTTTTCCTGCTTTAAATTTCTGTCTTCCTTTTTTTTCCGTTGAAAAAACTGAAACTGTTCAATATCTGTTAAACTTGTGCGTGTGTGCATTCTGCAAAGTGAAAGTGTGCATTGTGATATATAATATTTTTTTATTTAACTTTTTAAATAAACTGGTAAAAATGCATGCTTCTATAGCGCCACAACAAATAAGTTATATAAATATGAGCAATCTTTGCACCAGCACCGGCACCGGCACCAGCACCAGCACCAAAAGACAAAAATAACCCGAAAAGTACATTCAACCAATATTGTATAAAATATCTCTCTTTTTTCATTTTGCTAAAATAAGTAAATAAATAGTAAAAATGGTATTATAAAATGTTCCTGTAGTAAAGATTTGCGCCTAAATGTATGCTTTGCTGCTAAATATAAAGTTGCCTCCTAAAAGTATGCTTTGCATGTTCACTCTAACACTGCATGCTGCCTTTTTATCATCATTTGGTTTTCCTTCTCCGTGCTCAGTGTTGATTTCTTTCTCAAGCTGTACTCTTTTGTTGTTGTGTTGTTATTTGTGTGACCGACAATGTTCAATCAATTGGAAAAGTGTGCGCTTTTCCATTACCAACAACACGCCTTATTAATTGCGTCAGTGTTTGTATGTGTGTGCACTGGTGTATGTGTTTGTTTGCAACCACAATAGCACAATTTCACTCTTTCCATTATGAAATTATTTCAATTCCCTACGCAAGCAATTAAATCTGTTCTTCCTTCCTGTGCACTTGTTGCGAATTGCAGTTTTTGTCAAGCATCATTAAATTTGATATATTAATTTAATTACATTTTTTTCGCTGTCTCTTTTTGAACTCTACTCTTGTATGTGTGTGTGTGCATGAGTGCATGTTTGTACGTGTAGTGCTATTATTTTGTGATTTATTAAAACCATCATTATTATTATCGTGTGTTTTGCATTTTAATTAACTTGCGTTTATTAAAAATGTATGGCTTGCATTTAGTAAATTAAATTTATCAATACATTTCATTTATGCTGGCAATGCTGTCAATTTGGATTGTCCATTTGATGTTGGTTTTTATTTGCTTCTGATTTTCTTAGCACATTTAAAATTCTCTTTTTCAGTTGATTTCGATACTGTAGTTCTAGAGTTCTAACACAATTTTCAAAATCAGGGATTTTTCCCCTCTATATTCATATAATTTCCTTTCTAATTTATTCTTTAATATTATACAATTAAGTATCTATTATTATCGCTGCGAAATTGGCAAGATTGAGGGAAGATTTTCCTTTCTAGAAGCTTTAAATCAACGATGTTTTTCTATAAAAATAATAAAATCCATATTCAGTTTACAATTGGTACAGATCTGTCCACCCACATCAAGGCTTTAAAGCAACTTTACTACGATTGCAGGCAAAATTATAGAATAACAAAAATCTGCAAACCTTTCTACAGTGAAATTTAAGAATCAAATTTTGAAATTTAGCCCACTCTTGAACAGAGCCATCGATATGTAGTAGTAAATTTTATTCACAATGGTCTAGCTGAACTTCTTAATACTTATAAGCTGATTTCTTCATTCGATCATAATTTGTTGAGCAGAAAACTACAGCTGATAATTACAGCTGGATTCATACATATAGCATATACTAAGTTCCTTTGTTTTTCTAATAAACTTTCGATCCTATTAAAGTAATCCGTAGGATAGTAAAGAGCAATTTAATTTATTTGACTGAAGTATAGAGAGATATTTGAGATGAAGCAAGACTATGGCGTCTGCCGAAACCTCACATCGTTCAAAAAGGTGATCTAGTTTAGACTATAAACTAAAACTTTGCCACTAACGTGCAACCATGAGTTAGTATATACTTTCTATATTTTGATTCTTTGTTGTTATTTGAAGGCGTCAAAAAAACGTTTATTTGCTGTTTTCGATTTTTGTTAAAGTGTTATGATTCAAATTCAAGTGTAAAATCAGTTTTATTCCAATTTAAGAAAATTTTATAAGCTATCCTTCAACATATAGTCAGCAGCAGTAATCGGTTTATACTTCAGTCGCTTAAATTTGAGCTTCGGCAGTACAGTGGAAACCGTTTTATATTTCGCATACACCTTTTTCTTTGTCAATTTCGTAGGCGAACATCTTAGCATGAATTTTATTGGACTATATACAAATAGTAATTGTTGTTTTATATGTAAATTAACTAAATCAAATAATTATTATGTTTATATTAATCTACAAGATTTGTAAGTCAAAGTCTTCTCGTCGATTCTCTACGTCACAACTGTCGACTTTCATTTATATTTAAGTTTTCTCTAAGCATAATATTTTTATTTATGTAAAATTCCTATCTTTTATGTTTAATTCTTTAAGCAAAATATTTTCATTTATGTAAAATTCCTCTGCTTTACAGCCCTGTTGAGGCATTACAGTCACCAGTCACTATTGTTTGCTACTTCAATTGTTATTTTTTTCAGAAGAAAGAGATAATATTGAATTTGTAGGTCTGTGACTTTTGCCTGAATAGAACTGTTAGTATAAAAATCCCCAAAAATTATATTCTGAATTTTTCGACAAATTTCCCTTCAAAAATGGTTTATGCAAATCTAGTACAAAAAAGACTGCTCAAATTCTTTGAATGTAATTTTCTTAAAGTCTAACTTAACAGTATGCAAAATGTTCCTATCTGATGTTTCTACATGTGTAAGCCTCGCCTTAGTTTTTGTCATGTTTTATGTTAAATTTTTAAAAGTTCTTTCGTTCATTCTACTATGTCTCTTATTTTGAATGCTGGCAGACCGCAAATCAAGTCGGATTTTTCACTAAGCATGTTTTTCCACTGACACTTTTCAATGTTTACGCAAACATATTAACTTTTTTAATAATTTCCAATGCAAAAAGATTACTTTAGCTGCAATTCCTATAATGTAGTAAAGAAATATTACAATATATAGATATATGTATATTCTGTAGGTATACAAAACCGATAAACCAAAAAATATGCGCAAAATTTAAACAAATTTTAAAACATAATATATAACGAAAATGAAAACGAAAACAAAACTTGCATAAACCATTGGAAATAAAAATGTCTTATTATTTATTTACAATTACATTGTTACTAGTTTTTGTCATTTTGTTAATGTTTTATTTTTCATGCTTTTTCGTTTCTTTTCATTTCCCATTAAAATGGCTTCTTTTGATTTGAAACTTGCTGCAAAAAATTTCAATATGTCGCTGACTAAACCAACTTTTGGATACCTTTCGAAAATTTGCCAAACTTAAACCTAAACCAAAACCAAAAAAAATATGAAATACAATTTTCACTACTTCCCGCCCACGAAATGCCATCCAAACCTGTACGTTCCGTTACGTTCCGTTCCATTCCAATTAGTACCAGGTGCACCGCCACGCAACATCACCGCCGTCGCCAGCAGTCCCACAACCATCGCCGTGTCCTGGCTGCCGCCGCCCGTCGAGCGCTCCAACGGGCGCATCATCTACTACAAGGTCTTCTTCGTGGAGGTGGGCCGCTCGGACAGTGAGGCCACCATAACGACGCTCAATAAGACGCACATTGTGCTGGACGAGCTGAAGCGCTGGACCGAGTACAAGATCTGGACGCTGGCGGGCACCTCCGTGGGCGATGGACCGCGCTCGCATCCGCTTATTGTGCGCACGCACGAAGACGGTATGTACTTCTCATACGTATTGTTTAAGTTGACAAAACGATAACAAAAACAACAAACGTCACAGAGTTGCCAAGTTATCAGCTTGGAATACGAACACAGAACATTTTGACTTTTTCTTTTAACACTTCGCACACACGTATAAAAAATATATGTATTATTTCCGAACAACGAAACAGAAGGCTTTTAAGTTCATATAATTCGATCGTTTTTATTTAACTCTTTTAAGTTTGTTTTTAATTTATAATTTAGCTTACTAATTAGCATTTATATGCCATATACAAAATAATCAAATTTTTACTAATCGTACGTACATTTTTGAATTTTGCTCCGTACACTCGAAAGCGGCTCCACAATTTTTGGATAATCAACATCAACAGTATTTTTATTTGTTCTACAAATATATATATATACATATACCCACATATATAAAACATCTAATCATAATTTTACCGTAATATGTGTTTAGCTGCAGCTGCATAATGAACGCGCTGACAACAGAATTTTTGACGTCAACGTGGACTATAACAATATATATTACATACATATATAATCGTTTCATATCTTAAACTATTATTCAGTAATTCGTTTTATGTGTCGATTATTTTTTTATGAACCATTTAAGTTCAGCGTAAATGATTTCAGTTCGGGCATTTAAATTACGTTTATTATATTTATTATATTTGGTATGTTCCATTCTCAATTCTTCGTTTTTGTTACCTTAGACCTGCGCTTTATACTATCTTTGGTATTGCCAGTGTTGCCATTTGCCCTGTTACCAAGCCATCGTATTGCCAGTGTTGCCATATGCCCACTCTTGGTGGAAAACTTCACACTTAACTTGAACTATGCGAAATATATTGCCAAGACAATATCAAACGGAATATCTAAACAAATTCCCATAATTGTTCTTTTCGAATTCAATTCCCATGAGAATTAAGTTGAACCTTTTAAATTTTTTGTTTAGAAGAATATCGTATTATAATAGCATTTGGACAGCATATTCTTCTTTTCGTTAGAAACCACACTGATTTTACACAATTATGATTGAGTTTTAGTCTCAAATTCAATTTCCTCAGCGCACTAGAGTAACTGTGCTAAAGTGAGAGTGCGGGCAAAAGTGCAAGTGCGATTCCTGAACACAATTGCGGTGCTGCTCAAACTTGGACATGCTCAGAGGGCGTCAGAAGTAATGCAATAAATGTCTGCAACTGTTCGAGCAATTCTGCGCTTTTTTCTCTGCTGTGGTTTGTACGTGTAATGCTAAAATCAAACCTCAGCACTGTATTTTCCAAACCCTGTTTTAGACCATTCAAGCCTAGCGAATCGAACTTCACTAACAATGAGTTGTTGTTTTCTGGTGCTTGGCAATCTTCATAATAGACTCGTTTTCGTACATTGAACGAGCATCATTCGCATATACGACTGGTCCACAAAATTTTTGTTGTTTCTATGCAAACATCGGAAGCAATTTTTGCTCTGGTTGGGCGTCTTTAGATGCTTGCGCTTCAACTAGACCTTCAAGATTTGAGTATACGGCTCTTTTGATTAGTCTAATTGGTTGTCGTTTAGAACATATACTTTAGATTTTGCTGGATTATTAAGCTACAAAGGATAAGGAAATTAATTATTTTGTTTAGGAATCAGCTGCCTTATTATTGCTCCATGTGTGCCTCTTGCTTTAATATAAAATATTGCTCTAGCACTTTAGAAAAAATGCTTAAAGCCACTGCCTCTAGCGCAGCTTACATAACGTGCCCATCGAAGCTCTATGTCAACGAATTTCAAGCCTGGCAATACGTTTTTACATTAAATAGTATTCCTTGAGTTCTTTAATAATAAAAGCCCATTTTGAAATTTCAAGTTTTTATGTGATTTAAAATTTATTTAAATTTTTTTTAATTGATCAATATTATCAAATATTTTCTAGCAATAAGCATTGTTGGCAAACGCACAAAGAAGCACTCGCATTTTATTTGATTAACATTTGCTTTTATTTTTAATGTTATTTATTTCATTGCTGTTGCTTTTGTTTTGCTACCTGGCAACCCTGCAATTGTTTGATTTTTACTTATCAATTGAAAAATTATTGATTGGCACACAAATATTGCATATTTTTTGGCGCAATCCAGCTTTTATTAAAGTTTTTCGCTCTTCTGCAACATACTTGTATATATAATATGAATATATATATATAAGATATGTAATTTTTGAAGAAGACAAAGAAAAAAGTATATAATGGAAAATCGCATACGCTCCTTAAGTGGAAATTATTTTTGATATGCACATGTCCTTTTTACATAAACTCTATTTTGTGGTAATTTGTATAGCACCGATGATATGAAACTGTTTTTGAACACCCTTGCAACCCCATTTCACCTTCTTTCCTCAAATGTATTCCATTTTTTATGATATGAACTCAAACTATAAATATTTATTAAATTTACCAATTATGTATGAATAAATAAACTCTCAACTAAACGCACATTCTCTCACCCACATGCACACTTACTTATTTGTATGTATGTATGTACGTGTGTAAAAAATATTTCATCAAATTTCACCTTGTCCACTCACACTTGCATTCTCACTTCATCACTTTAATTTTTGTTGTTGTAAAACTGAACTTTGTACTTTTATTTTACGTGCCACAAATTAGTTTATAAAACATTGAATTTCATTAATTAATCTACAGATTGACATTGTACATAAATTTCATTTAGTTTCGCTTTTCCTCGCTCCGCCGAAAAACCGTGAACTTTTCGAAAATAGTATTCGTTTTTTGTTGCGGGCAATTTAAACCCCAAATTGCTCATTTTATATGCAAATCTCAAAACAATTTATTTCACATAAATTGGTTTTATTACAACTTTTTTTTTAGTGTGTGTGTGTGTGTGATTGTTTTTCTTTTGTAGCCGGCATGCGAATGCATTTTATATTTTCCCGAATTAATATGCATTTTACAGTGGTGGCCACCAATTATAAGGCAATAATCACTTCAAAACTGCACGCTTCAATTGGCTACAAATGAAAGAGTATACTGATAACTATGGAATCCCGATCGCAGAATTTCGAACCCTTTTTTGGGTCGAATCAGATAGAGAAAAGCTGGTCGTTATGTCGAGATTTAAAAAAATATGTATAAATCATAGTTTTTTTCAGATTTAGCTTTTCCAAGATGCGTGTAAAGGGTTTAAGTAATTAATAGAAAAACTGATCTGATGCAGAGAATTTTAGATCTGTAAAAAAATTGGGAATTGAACTGTTATTGGTTAAATATACATTATATATAGACATAACGTACGATCGTGGTGCGCAAAAAAGGCCTTTTTGACAAAACTAAATGATGTATGTATAAATTCTTATAATATAACGAAGTGAACTGGCATCGTCCTTTGATCATAGTTTTCAAAAACACTGACAAATTCCCCATAAAGTAAGTTAGATATTATACACAAAATGCTATTAGATATCGTACAACAGCTTTATATGCCTCAGTTTTTGATTGAATTGAAAGAAGCTCGATTATATGTAACTGCTGCTTGAAAAATGCGAATACTGCAATAATAAAAAGTGGATTAATGTCAAAAGACCAGCATGTTTTCAAAAGGCTTGCCAATCATTTGACTTTATGATAATAGCTATGAAAGAGCCCGTCCGACTTTCGAATACTTTTTAACAAGCAGAAGAAACGTAGAAGCACTTCAAAATACACAGTTTTTGACAACTTTTCTTTCGCTTTAACAAATTGTATAAACATGTCGTAGGTCTGCAGCGAGTCGCTTCTTTTAGCTAGAGTCGCTCACGTAAAACCAAGTGCGAGCTAGACCTTTTTAATTGATGACTAGGTGAATCCTAAGCGCCAGACAATTAGGCCATCTGGCTCCGCCGATTTTCTGCATTAATAATAATTTATCAGGCTAAAGCTGTCGAACCGTCCAATGATCTTTACAAAACGCAATATCTTGCCAGCCTCGACTACCTTCAGCTCACTATCCCTGAAAATTAATATTTCTATGTATTTAAGTCATCAGAGCATTGAGCCGGGCACTCTTTTAACTGTGGCTTGCCGTCTCGTCGTCTTCAGGACATTTGCCGCTAATGGCTTAATCCTTCAATTATATTGAATGCTCGCCTTCAGTTTCAGCGGCTTTAAAATAAAGTAACTTGCATCGTTTTCGATTTGGGCTGAATTTTCTTTTTAATTTGGAAAATAGAACCAGAAAGCCAGCTAAGAGTCACAGTTGCTATAGCTACTTAGGGCCAGTTCCACAGTGGATATTTAAACTCTGATTGCAGTTTAAATAGGGAATTTCAGTTTCACAGTTGGAAGTTAAATACGATTTAAATAGACGACTGTGGATATTTAAGTACGGCACAGAGTTGCAATCGAAAACAAATAAACAGCTGATTTTGGATGCGCAAGCAAGCTGCGTGGACAATATTGCAATTTGTAAGAGATCAAATTAAACATAAAACTGCATGATATAGCAAATATATATTATCCCGTAGTATCATAAATAATATAAACTGTGGATTCTTTGCACAATATCCAATAATTCACTTCTTTCGGCCGACGAAAAATTTTTAGTTCGCGCTGCCTCCATAATTGAACAATTGAACATATGTTTTTGGCAAGTTGTGTCAACCTTCAATTGTCAAATATTCGAAGTTGCCATTCATTATTCCGTATTTAAATAAATGCACTGTGAAACTCAAGGAAAGTTAAACTAGATTTAAACTTAATTTGCAAATTAGATTTACATTGCCACTATGAAACCCGCCCGTAGTATTAAATTTATATGCTAGTTCATTAATATCTAAATTCTTTATTATAACTTCGACTTCGGCGGCTTCAAAAATAGTGTTCGGCGTTCGCTCTGGCATCCCCAAATTTTTAAATACTATTTTGCTTTCGTTTAGCTCAGAGCCTCTTTCTATTGCCTCAAGTGACTCTCAGAAGTTATCAGTAACTCTTGCGTAAAATGAAGGATCAGACAGAATTAGTTATATGTGTTTGGAAATTCGGCTATCAAATTTTTCGCATCAATGCTTTATGCATATTTTTTGTTAAAAATATTCAGGCTGTATTTTTTAGGCCACTACTATTCGTATGATTGCGGCACTTATCAGACACACCCACTCTTTTCATTGCACCATAGTATATTTTTGATGCAATGCATCAGGCTCATACAGTTCTTTTCTTTTCTTTCTTTTGTATGTTTTGTTTTGCGTTGCTGCTGCGCTGCTTACCTCCTCGCTGCATATGCATTTTTATGTAAATTTTTGGAAGAGCAGCAGGGGCAGTGGAAAAACGTGCACACGCACGCTCACATGCAGCAATGTAATAGCTCCAATTGCATGTATTTGTATGTGCGTATGTGCAAATTGATTTTCAACTACACTGTAATTAATTCATGCTACTTTTTTGCAATTTTTGCCATTTTGACTATTTTGAATTGGTATGCTTCTGGTTTTCAATTTTTGCTTGTACCGCTTTTTGCACAACTCTTTTGCGCTTCATGTTGCAATATGCATAAAACTTTTTTAAATGCTTTAAAAAAATGCACACATTTTTGTTATGCTAATGCAACTTTATTTTGCACATTTCTTCTTTTGCTATTTTTTTAAATATCTGCTTGTGTGTGTGTGTATTTCAGCTGTGACAGCAAGCTGGAAACGTTCATGCTGCATTTTGTTTTTGTATTTTGCTACGAACTCAACATGCTTACGCATTTTTGCTGGCCTGTTTGCATTAATTAACTAAAGCATTGAATAAATAAATGTGTTTTCACATATTTTCAGCTATTTTTTGTACTTATTTCATGTTAAACGTTTTAAAATAGTCCACACTTGCGCTCACTTCATATCATACAATTACCCCGCCTCTCCTTTCATCAGCACTGTTTGTAGCTAAGATTTTTCTATCATAATGTTCGTTAATTTTGTGACATACACAAAATGAATGTATACATTTTTTTATTATAATATACATTCTCTTGTTTTCATGTTTTCATGAAATTGCGCTGGAAACAGCAAAGTTTAGAGTGACACTTTTTTACCACTCTTTTATAGCTAATTTAGCAATAAGTATATACCTACATAAGTAATTGTAAATAATGCACTTTTATCGCTGCACATAATAAATTTTCAGTTTCAATTTCGATCACTTTTCTATGTATTACGTTTGAACTATGAAACTCTACATTACTTAATTGCACTTCAAACTAGTCTAAGCATAAGCCACTTCTTAGATACATAAGTCACACTATTCGCTAGCACCATCTAAGTTATCACTTAAGTGTCCTTGCACAGTGGACGCAGCACCAAAGCACCTGTGTAAAATACTAAATAATTCTAAGCACTTGTGTGTATGTAAAATTAAGCACTCTTAGGCACAGTTCCTTGGAACTCTGAGCTCAGGTATGCTGGTATACTTCCTTAACTGTTCTTGCAGCGTGTTGTAATAAAGCTTTAAAGCTGTTTGCTTTAAAGTTGTGCGTAGAATAATATACTTACCGTTATAGGAGAGAGGCTTGTAAACTACCAGCGCTGTTTATATGCAAATATAATAATGGGTTTTTTACATGGTTGTAGACTTTTTCCTAGCATGAAGCTTTAAAGATCTGAGAGTCACCTTAAAAGCTTTTTTCAATTCTTTCATTCCTCGCGAGCACAATCTTGTACATTGCTTTGATATAAAACTTCTAAGAAAAACCATTCGGAATTTTCATAATTTTCAAAGGCAAAAGTTGCTGGGACCCAGCAGCCCTGATGTGGCTGCAGGAAGTAACGGTTATGCTTGCAATTTCATAAGTACAACAGGTACTCCAAAAGCTCACAGATAGGCTGTCTGCCATGAGTCATGGGCTGTCCCCATCTGCAACACATGCTACCTTCCGCTGGCTTTTTGCGCGCTATAAAGCGAGAAAATGACATCTTAAAATTTTAAGCATAAAAGTAAATTTTTGTGTGTGCACTTTTTTTATTTTATGCAATATTCAACATCTTTCACTTGCACATGCTGCTGCACTGCGCTAAATAAATCGTAAAAAATGCAACACTGCTTCGAAGCACCCTACACACCTGCCGTTTGCACATGCTAGCCCTCATTTATGAGCAAAAGCATAACCCTTTTCATGAAACACCATTAAAATGCACTTCTAGCTTTTTGTGTGGCGTGTATATGTGTATGTATAAATGTTTGTATGTTCCTGTGTGTGTGTGACCATTTTGAATGTGTGCACATTTCTCCCCTACTGTTTTTTTCCCAAATATAATTTTAATTGTACGGAATTTTTGTAATTGCACTCATGGCATTCTGCTACTGTCTATACACCTGCCCCTCACTACTTTTAGCCAAAAAAAAGTTGCGCAACAAACGCACCTACTGCAAAGACGACAAGACAAGATAAGCACATTAAGGGTCACTGCACAGCACGGTCTGGTCCTTCTCATACCATAAGAGCACAAAAAAGGAACGAGCGCGCTCGTTAGCAGCGGTCCTTTTATTGTGCACTTCAAGCACTCACTTGCCTCACTGTAACCTTTATTTATTGTTATATAATAAGTGCAAGCACACACACGTAAAAAAAAGGATGTAAAGTAGCAGCAACCATATTTCCGGCAGCACAGGCACCAGCCCTTAGGTGGTACCTCCACTCTGCATCAAATGCACTTTAAACGTTTGCTAATGTGAAGTGCACACCGTTCTTTGTTCATATAAAATTATACATGTATTTCAGTTTAATTTCCGGTCGTTTTTCGTTTTTTGGTACATCTGTGTGTGTTTTGTATGCATGTGTGAGAGAGTGACTGCAGTGGTCATTTGCTTCACTTACAATATGCTGCGCCTTTCAAGTGCACTTATCATATTTAATGCAATTATGAATTAGCCAAGAAAAGGCAGAGAACTGAATGCGTAATATCCTGTTCCGAAAACGACGTACTTTTTTAACAAGGATACAAAATATTTAAACTTCAAGTTAAAATATAAGTTCCTAATATTAGTCCCTCACTGACTTTATGAACAACATTTCCCTTAAATCTGATTTAAAATTTATTATATTGCTTCTTAAGACTTCCAACCAGAAAAGACTCGATAGGTATTGTACTATCATGCCACTGAACTATTTGTTGCAACTCTCTCTCTCTCTCTCTCTATATTTGATTAAATATAAAAAAAATTTCACAAAATCGCTTATAAATTGGATTTTTGGAATCGGCGCCCAAAAATTATTAAGAGACTTTTATTAAATCACTTCGCACATTTTGGATATCTAAAAGTGTATCATCAGCCCATTCAGAAAATACAATATAACATTTTGTGGTAACAAAAATATGTTGGAGACTATGGAACTTTTTTGGAAAATAAATGATAACTGGATCCAAAAACTAGCTTTTTTTTGTCGAAATAACAGAAAAATTATAGATACATATCCTTGAAGGATATGTCAGCCATAGAGTATGTACATTAAAATCTTCAATCAATATGTTTCACCATAATAGAAAAGAACCTTAATATATAGACCTTTTGGAATCTTGCATATTATAATGCAGTTATATGTGCAATAAGTATCAATATTTCGCTCCGCACTGTACCTATTGCGCACTCCAGACCCGTGGAATGATCAAGTAAATAAACTTTGTTAAGCACACACCAGATATTGTGGCTATATCTGCTCTCTCTCTCTTTCCCACAAGCACACATAAATGCATTATTTATATAAACCCATCAAATGAGCGTACGTATCCTTGTGTGGATTTGGTTACTTTTGTGCAATGTCTGTTTGTGTGTGTGTGTGTGTGTGTGTGTGTGTGTGTGTGTCAATGGGAAAGCAAAAGAGTGTGAAATCGTGGGCACCTAACGAGCATAAATAATACAAAAAAGCAGCATGTCTCTGTTGGGCTGAATTGAATTGTGTGGCAACCCAACACAACGACGCTATTGACGCTGCTAACGAGTACGGCAACAGCTCAGCTGTGGTTAAATGTACCCGTTGGAAATGTTCAACAATATCTTTGGTGACATTTTCCTGCAAATGGCGTCCCCGTCACTGCTGATATTATTTATATCAACTATCTATATAATTGTGAATTTTTACAATCGCAAGTTCACTAACAAATAAAAGTAATTAACAGTACAAGCACCTATAACTCGTGTTCTATATTAAATTATTGACATTGGGTCGCATTTGTTCATGAATGATGTCATTCGTGGCAGCGTCATCGAACCCCGAGTTCCAGCTGGGTAACCACTAACCGCACACACCCGCACGCATACTCCCGCCTACATGCATTTGCATGTCTGTAGAGTTGCATTCATTGACAGCAATGACAGCTGTCAAAAGAGTTGCGCTTTTTGCTTTTTTGTTTGTTTTTGTTCACTCTTCTTTATATTACACTCTCCCGCTTCCTTTTGCTGCCCTTTTTTATGTTTTATTTTTTTTTCATGGAAGTAATGATGCACTTCAAATCATACATCAATTGTTTATTTGTATGTGTTTGTGTATGTGAGGAGCGGGCGTGTCTGTGTTTAAGAGTGCTGCACTTGTTATGACTGTCAAATGTCAACTGATATTTGCATGCATGCAAGCGCATAAATTCGTTTGCAAGTGTATACGTATCTGTGTGATGGGAGTATGTGTGTATGTCTGGCTTCGTATTTTTGTGTGTATGTTGCACATTTGAACTCGCTGCTCATTGTGATTAAACTAAACGAGAGCTCCACAAGACTGCACTTTGACTTGCATCCAACTGCATGACTGTATATCAATGAGTGTGTTGGCGTATGTGTGTGCAAATGACATGTCTGTGTGAAGTGGCAACGTAAAAAGTGCAAAACACTTGCAACATGAAGTCGTTGATCCTTGCGCACTGCCATTCAATGTCAAAATACAAAACGGAAGGGGTGCTCTACACTTTTCGCTCTCTGTCTCTGTGCCTTTGTGCGAAAGGAAGTGCATATTTACAAAATGCAACTCTGTGGTATGGCTATTTTAATTCTAAAGCTTATACGCACGCTACACACACACAGCCAGCCAAAGTGAAGTGTGTAAGTGTACTTCAATCAGATGTGTAGAATTTTTGTGAAATATCAACTTCAAACTTAGCTTGTTAAAATACAATATTAAAAAAAGTTAGTCTTACTACGGCTACTTTTTTAAAATGAGCTTGATATTTAGTGGAATTTACATCTGAATTTTATTTGAATATCAGTTGCTAATGAGCAACAGAGGTGCCACTTTTTGCGTCAGACAAAAGTAAATTATAAGGGTTTTAGTATCATTTGAAGCTGCTGAGCACGCATATGAAAAATGTTGCTAATTCCGTTCTTAGTGTCCGGCAAGTTACAGTTCCAATAATAACATAACCAAATTTAAGACAACAAAAACCTCTTAAATTTCTTACACGAGTAGACATGTCCAACAAACCTGTTACTAATTTACAAGCGAAAATTGTGTGTCCTTACATCACCCTAGACCAGGGGTAGCCAACCCGCGGCCCGGCTTGAACATTTTTTCGGTGAATCTTCCGGCCATTTCCGAACATTTTCCATATATATACCCGACGAGATCATTCGGGTTGGCCACCCCTGCCCTAGACCATCGTAAGCCATAAAGTTTCGAAGTCTTCGATAATAACATTTGTCTTCAAGCGATGAAGATTTGTTGTCCACCCCTACTTAACTGACTTCTTTCACCCTCATCTGGTATGTTTCCACCTCATTTAAGAAGGTTTTAATCCCTATTTCTTCAGTCCTAAAGTAGGTTAGAAAAATTTTTCCGCATGATTTTTCGAACATTTTTCGTCCCTTCTGGAACAAGTGATCAGGTATGTGGAATAAGTTTATTCAAGTCAGCCAACCCATTTGTTGTACGATAAAATATATACAGCCATTTCGTTTACATTAACAAGTAGAATGATATTAATGTCAAAATCTTAACAGCGATTGGTCCAAAAGCAAAACGGCATAAACGATGTGCCGATTGAAGGGTCTTCGAATTTGCGAATATTGGTCTAAAACTGTTTTAAATTTCTTATTCATTAATATTATTATAATTAACTAGGGTTATAGCTTTAGTCCTGCAAAAGTGGTGACTATCAATAATGCATACTTTCATTAAAAGTTAATGAAGTACTTACTTCTACCCAATTAAAGGTAAAGATGTAAACATATAATGTAATGCTTGAGAAATTTAATGAAAATATCTAAATCACTCAAAAAACAGATGTCTGAAATAGCTGTTGGATACTTTCAGTATGAGCCTCTAAACAGGGCTTAGGTTAAGTTTTCTTGCATTAACTTGTGTGTTTTCGTGCTACTTTAGCATAAGTTTTATAGGTCCAAATTTATTCTATTGCCGAACGGGATTGAAAAGCTGAATTTTTATGACAAAAAATATTCTCGGGGAGCTGTCACCCCTTCGCGAGATTGGCTTATACCCAAAGAATAGATCTGCAAATATGTAACGTTTTTCAATAGCCTTTTCCAAAAAAAAATCCAGCGTTCCCAACTCACATGCCTAGGGATGGGTTAATTACTTTGATATACCAAAACCCTTTATCTCATTTTACTCCGAAATAATAATAATATAATTTTATAAATATCTATAGTTAATTTACAAGTACCTAGACATAAGCATAGTCTATATTTTAAGTCTACAATTAGTCTATTTTATAGCATTCTCACAAATACATTTATAAATGTTATAGACCTTAATGCATAACCTTTTCATAAGCGATATCTGTAAGTCTGCTTAAAGCTTCCGTTATTTTTGTACTTAACTTACATTTATTGTCCTGACTATAGCTACATCACCATACTACAATAAGCTACGGTTTCGCATTAATCTAGCTACACAAAAATTTCACAAAATACCACGCCTTCAATTATGCAATTTATTTTACTATCAAATAAAAATCTTTTTAAAGTGCAACATTGTCTAGGGTAAGTACAAAATATATATATTTCAGTCACAAATTTTTAAACTTTGGGTTCATTGCTTTTTCGAAGGCAAATGTTTGACTGGAACTGGCATCAAAAGGGATTTTCGCTTTCGGTGTTTATGGCTCCAGCATCGTTATTTTCTGTGTCAAATATCGTTTGCAATACTTCTTATTATACTACGAAATACACATTTCTGAATTATTATTGGAAAAAGGCGTGGTTTCATGCGCTTAACACAATTTCGTCAGAAAACCCAGCCCTGACTTACACCTCGACTACTCGGGAATTGTCAACAAGAATGATTTTTTTGAAGATAATTTTCTATGTCAAAATAACAACCTTTTATAATGATTAATTCTTTTATAAAAATTGCATCCCTGCTCTCATCATCTCCTTTGTTAGATATAACAGACGTTATTGGAACTTTACATGCATACATGCATTGACGTGCATTGAAGTTGACCTAATGCCAAATACGGAACTTAATTAAAATCTTCAAAACCATTGGACCATAAATCGGCCCATTGCATGCGAATTTTTGATTACAAAGTTTTCTTAATCTTTATGAGTATAAGCTCTTTACTCCCAGACAAAGTATAACTACATATATCTTCGATACTCCTTGACAATGTTGCCCTTTAGCTCAGCAGCATATGAGCAAAGTGCCAAAAAATGCAACCTTCTTTTTTTATCTTTTGTAATATGAAATGTAATTTAACTTTTTTCGCTGTCACATTTAATAAGTTCGTTATTCTTGTCATTTTGTTGTTATTAATTTCGTTAAAGCGAGTGCGCCAGCCAATTTGTTGCCAATAATAAATTCATCTTTTTTAGGCACTTCCATTTTGTTAAGTGTATTTCGATATTAGCACATACACATTTTTTTGAATTTTGATGATGACATTTTATAAAATGATACAATCTGTTTCTTTCTGTCTTTTTCATATAATCAATTTTTGTCGAAAACTCTTTACGCTTGGCCACTCGCTCTTCGCACTTCTTCTTAAACGTAAACGATTTTGTGAACTGAATTCTGAAATTCTGTGTACGCATTTGGGCTCGAACGCAAACGAATTTTGTTATTTCTGTGTTACGAAAAAAAACCAAACCTATTAAAAAAACATTTTTGAAAAATTCCCCGTGTTACTCTGAATGTTTTGTATACGAACATTGTTTTTTGGTATACTTGCGAAACTTGTAATTTTTGAACGCAACATTTGTGGATGATGGTCTCTTTTTTATACTCTCTATAAAAAAAAATACAAACACATATTGTAGAAAAAAAGAGTGAGTACTTGCAATTGTTTGTTAAATATTTATTGCTCCCTGTAATGAAACAATATTTTTAATGACGTTTAGTTTCTAAAAGCGTAACCACAAATCGAATATATAGTATATACATATATATTCCTTACACAATATCTCTCTACAAAACAAACAACAGAAAATAGTAAGATGGAAATTTTTGAAGAAAACTCTGCATGCTTTTCTGAACACAACATGCGACTTACTATTACTTTAGATTTAGATACAGATGCACAGAAATACAGATCGATCTCCAAAGAAAACTTCGTAAGGGCTGTAGCTTTGGGAAATATCATTTCAGAAATCCGCCTTTTTAAAATTATATCTGTAGCCTTAGCGCAGAACGTTCGAGATATTCATGAATTATAGCACAGTTTTCATGCAGCCCAAGATTATTTAGTAAAACTCCTCATGTAAGTCATAGTTTATATCAACAGTATTAAATTGTCTTAAAGAGAGTACCCTGCTTGAACAACTAAAATGATGGTTCATATATTATAGTAGGTCGATAGGTGTTGGTGGTAACTTTCTTGAGGCAGCCTTGCTTGGGTCAATTAAAAGCTTGTTGTAATTACACACACAATCTCTCGATTCCTTTGGTTTTTGAACTAGTTTGAGTTTGTTATGAAGCGTGTTAAGCGCCTCATACTTGTGTTGACCATAACTTCGTGAGATGTGGAAGCCTCAATGAGTCGTAGCATGGCAGTAGTTGGCCTAAACAAATTCTCTTTGCGTATGCACCTAGAACATTACGGCCAGTGGAACACTAATATTGTATATACCAATTACACGGCTACAATCCTTAGCATGATTCTTTCTAATTTCAGTAAATTTTTCGAAGCCTTCCAGTTAAGCTAGAGACAATTAATTTACGCTGTTTTGTTTATAGAGAACACGGCCCAAGAAATAGTCACATTACCCTTTTAACCAGCTTATAATGTACCAATGCCAGTGAATTCAGGACGAAGCTCCCCTTAATCAAAAGTTCAAGATCGATTCGCATATACAAATTCGCTTCGTAAGTTAACGTAACTTGTGATGAAAAAAACTGCGAATATGTAATTTGTATGCAAATAATATGGTGTAAGGAGCTTACAATTCGAATTTTAATACCAAAAACGTTCCAAAACAATTAATTCTGGTAGCAAGTTTTCCAGTTCTGACTGATAGATTTCTATAGGCCACCTAATGCGAAACTCTCACTGTAAGTTAACGTAAGCTTAACTGCAAAATTCCGCATATATTTTGTTATGCAGTCGTAGCTTAGAATATCAACTTCACATGACTATTCTTGATATATCACTTTCAAAGTTACAGCCTAAAATTTATTAGTTCTAATAATGAATTTCCCAGTGCAGCCTTTTGCTTCCGTTATTGTTTAGGTAATATGCGGGTGAATCTCTTTAACTCTGATGACTAACCAGAATCTGGAACACTTTAAACGCCACTTGTCTCACACTTACGCACCACTACACATAAACTACCACCCACTACACCATAGTGTTAGTAATGAAATAGTTGAAGACATATCGTTTTACTATTTGTAAGTAAATGGTTGCCTTCAAAATATTTTTGAATTTTGCATAAAATATATGTATTTTGATAAGATTTAATGTGCTAATTCATATTTTCGTTTTGTTGTTTTTTTTTTAACTACCAATCAAACATTTGCTCTTTTCTTCCATTTTATATGCCCTTTTAAATCTTTTTAACTACAAATGCAAGCTATGCTAAAGGATTTTTTGCTAGCACAGAAGAAAAATTTCAAAAAACCAATATTTTTGACTTGAAATAAACTTTTGTGTGTAGCGAGATTTAATAAGATTTTTGAATGCTTGCTGTTTTATTTCGCGTGTTTAAATTAAATAGTAACTTAAGTAATTTAGGTTTGTTTTATTTTGTATTAAATTTCAAACTGCTCATGCTTTTTTTACTACGTTCGTTTTTTCCTACTTGCCCCCGTTTTCTTCTTGATGTGTTTCCATTAACATTTCGGAACACCCGCCAAATGTTTCTCTTTATTATTATTGTGCAAATGGCGTCTGTCTGCAATTTAGTTGGGGCAGTTGTCGCCTCATTATTTTGGTCCATTTTTTGACTTGCTTTGTTTTGACTTGTCTTGTCTCCGCCACTCTGCTCTCCTGTACTGTTCAGTGTGGTCCTTTAATTTCACTGTGCGAAAATCATTTAAAGGGTTTGCCATAGCACTCTGAACTTTCTTAATAGTTTTAATTAAAATACCTAAATGCACACAAAATAGCGCACTTCAACGTGACGCCTTTGTTTTGGTCTCTCTCCCCGTGTCGACCCAATCCCATTTCGTAAATTTCCCCAAATTTGATGTGGTGATGATGTTATTTTTTGCCATATTTTGTAACTGTTGAAATAAGATGTTGAATTTTATTATGAAATTAAACATGCTCACTAATTAATTATTTAATAAATGCATATAGCATAAGTTTATGTATGAAATTAGCCATTTTATAGCATATGAAATAAGTTACATATATGATATTTACTTAAAGTCGTAGGTATTTACTCTGCAAAAACGTAGCTACAATCCTTTCAGTCGTTCCCTTCGGCATATCGTCGAATGATTCGTAAGCTCATAGATAGATTAAGCTAGCTATTATAGTACACAGCTCAAAGTTAAATTTTAAAATCTAAGCTATGCTAAATTATTGTCTTATATTTGCCTTAAAGTGTATATTAAAACTTCACCTTTTCAATTCCACACGCATGTATCGTAGTGCCTGGAGATCCTCAAGATGTGAAGGCAACTCCATTAAATTCTACTTCAATTCATGTTACCTGGAAACCTCCTTTGGAGAAAGATCGCAATGGCATCATCCGCGGATATCACATACACGTGCAAGAGATGAGAGATGAGGTGCGTTGTTGGCTACTGATTTAAAAGATATACAAACATTATCGATCGTATCGTATATTAAGCATTTTCAATCGATTTCACTTTTTAAAACTTTTGAATCTTATCGTTTTTCACTCTACCATATTATGTCTATTTCTTTCCTTTCTTAATCGATTCTTTCATATCCGTTATGTTCCTTTGTTACAATGACATATTCCATTCCATCTTGTCTTCTTCTATCTTATCCAATTGAATCCGATCCTATCTTCTTATACTATCCTTTACCGTTCTGCACCATCCTAAACTTTTCTATATTGTCCTATTCTTACTTTATCTATGCTTTTCTATCCTTTTCTATATTTTATGCTTTTATATCTTATCCGATCTAATCGTAATGGATAGCAGCCTATCCAATACTGTCCCGTCCTATACCATCCTATTCATTGCTGTCTTATCGCAGAATATTTTATTATATGCTATCTTGTCTTATCTCAATCTAATCTAATCTATCTAATTTGATTTTTTGTTCATCCCCTATTCGAATCTACACTATCTTATCTTACTACATCTTTACATATACCTGTAATATCTTATTTAATCTTTTCTTACCCTTTAATAATTCCTTGTCAAAAAATGTATGAAAAATTTTGCATTCCCATGCTTTAATCCTCATTGCCGTTGTTCCAACAGGGTAAGGGCTTTCTAAATGAGCCACTGAAATTCGACGTGGTCGATGCGCTGGAATTCAACGTGAGTGGTCTGCAGCCAGACACCAAGTACTCCATACAAGTGGCCGCACTCACACGCAAGGGCGACGGCGATCGCAGCGCAGCAGTTGTGGTGAAAACGCCCGGCGGTGTGCCTGTACGACCCACAGTCAGTCTGAAGATCATGGAACGTGATCCCACTGTCTCCATAGAACTGGAGTGGGAGCGACCAGCGCAAACTTATGGTGAATTGCGTGGCTACCGCCTACGTTGGGGTGTAAAGGATCAGCCGCTGAAGGAGGAAATACTATCGGGACCACAAGTAACAAAGAAACGATTCAACGATCTGGAAAGGGGCGTGGAATATGAGTTTCGTGTGGCAGGCAGTAATCACATAGGTATAGGGCAGGAGACAGTGAAGATCTTTCAGACGCCGGAAGGTGTGCCCGGTGGGCCGCCGTCAAACATCACCGTGCGCTTCCAGACACCAGATGTGGCGTGCGTAACCTGGGAGCCGCCCACCCGTGAGCATCGCAATGGCATTATTACACGCTATGACGTGCAGTTCCACAAAAAGATCGATCACGGCTTGGGCTCCGAGCGCAATATGACGGTGCGCAAGGCCGTATTCACCAATTTGGAGGAAAACACCGAGTACATATTCCGTGTGCGCGCCTACACCAAGCAAGGCGCGGGCCCCTTCAGTGAAAAGCTGATGGTCGAAACGGAACGAGACATGGGACGCGCTCCCATGTCAGTGCAAGCGGTGGCCACCAGCGAACAGACGGCTGAAATCTGGTGGGAGCCAGTGCCCTCGCGTGGCAAACTGTTGGGCTACAAAATCTTCTACACCATGACAGCCGTCGAGGATTTAGATGAGTGGCAAACGAAGACCGTTGGTCTCACCGAATCAGCCGACTTGGTGAATCTGGAGAAGTTCGCGCAATACGCCGTGGCCATAGCAGCGCGTTTCAAGAGCGGCCTGGGACGGCTGAGTGAGAAGGTCACTGTCAAAATCAAGCCTGAGGATGTGCCACTCAATCTGCGCGCGCACGACGTGAGCACCCACTCGATGACGCTTAGCTGGTCACCGCCCATACGACTGAACCCCATCAATTACAAAATCTCCTACGATGCCATGAAAGTGTTCGTCGATTCGCAGGGCTTCTCGCAGACGCAAGTTGTGCAGAAGCGTGACATCATACTCAAGCACTACGTGAAGACGCACACCATCAACGAGCTGAGTCCCTTCACCACATACAATGTGAACGTGAGCGCCATACCTTCCGACTATGCGTACCGACCACCCACCAAGATCACCGTGACCACGCAGATGGCCGCGCCGCAACCCATGGTCAAGCCCGATTTCTATGGCGTGGTCAATGGCGAGGAGATACTAGTCATACTGCCACAGGCATCAGAGGAATACGGACCCATCTCGCATTACTATCTGGTGGTAGTGCCGGAGGACAAGTCTAATCTGCACAAGAATCCCGATCAATTTCTGACCGAGGATCTGCTACCGGGCCGCAACAAACCCGAGCGCCCCAATGCGCCTTATATAGCCGCCAAGTTCCCACAGCGTTCAATACCCTTTACCTTCCATCTAGGTTCCGGCGATGACTATCACAACTTCACCAATCGCAAGCTGGAGCGTGAGAAGCGGTATCGCATTTTTGTGCGCGCCGTTGTGGATACACCGCAGAAGCACTTATATACCTCCAGTCCATTCTCGGAATTCCTGTCACTGGACATGCGTGAGGCGCCGCCGGGTGAGCGACCACATCGTCCCGATCCCAACTGGCCCTCCGAACCGGAAGTGTCGGTGAATCGCAACAAGGATGAGCCCGGCATGTTGTGGGTCGTGCTGCCCGCGCTCGCCGCGCTCACACTCTCCACCACCTTCATTACACTGTACATAGTGCGCCGTCGCCGCCAGCCGTGTAAGACACCGGACCAAGCGGCCGTTACGCGTCCCCTCATGGCAGCCGACTTGGGTGCGGGTCCCACGCCCAGCGACCCGGTGGATATGCGACGCCTGAACTTCCAAACACCCGGCATGATCTCGCACCCGCCCATACCGATCTCCGAATTCGCCAATCACATTGAGCGTCTGAAAGCGAACGACAATCAGAAGTTCTCGCAGGAGTATGAGAGCATCGAGCCAGGCCAACAGTTCACATGGGACAACTCCAACTATGATTATAACAAATCGAAGAATCGCTATGCTAATGTGACTGCCTACGATCACTCACGCGTGCAGCTGCCACTCATGGACAGCGCTGTCGGCTCGGACTACATAAACGCGAACTACTGCGACGGCTATCGCAAACACAACGCCTACGTGGCCACGCAGGGACCGCTGCAGGAGACCTTCAGCGACTTCTGGCGCATGTGCTGGGAGCTGAAGACAAGCACGATCGTAATGATGACGCGTCTCGAGGAACGCACGCGCATCAAGTGCGATCAGTACTGGCCGACGCGCGGCACCGAGACATACGGCCAAATGTTCGTCACGATCACCGAGACCCAGGAGCTGGCCACCTACAGCATACGCACGTTCCAGCTGTGCCGGCAGGGCTTCAACGAACGACGCGAGGTCAAGCAGTTGCAGTTTACCGCCTGGCCCGATCACGGCGTTCCCGATCATCCCGCTCCGTTCTTGCAGTTCCTGCGTCGTTGTCGTGCACTCACGCCACCCGAATCCGGACCGGTTGTGGTGCACTGCTCGGCTGGTGTGGGCCGCACTGGCTGCTATATCGTCATCGATTCCATGCTGGAGCGCATGAAGCACGAGAAGATCATCGACATATACGGCCACGTAACCTGTTTGCGGGCACAGCGCAATTACATGGTGCAGACGGAGGATCAGTACATCTTCATACACGATGCCATACTGGAGGCCATCATATGCGGCCACACCGAGGTGCTGGCGCGTAATTTGCACACTCATCTGCAGAAGTTGCTCGTCACAGAGCCTGGCGAAAACATTACTGGCATGGAAATTGAATTCAAGAAACTATCCAACGTTAAGGTGGACTCCTCGAGATTCGTAACGGCCAATCTGCCCTGCAATAAGCACAAAAATCGCTTGGTCCACATATTGCCCTACGAGTCGAGTCGGGTTTATTTGACACCCATACATGGCATCGAGGGCAGTGACTACATCAATGCGAGCTTCATCGATGGCTATCGTTACCGTTCGGCGTACATAGCGGCTCAGGGACCGGTGCAGGATACGGCTGAGGACTTCTGGCGCATGCTGTGGGAGCACAATTCCACCATAGTGGTGATGTTGACCAAGCTCAAGGAGATGGGCAGGGTGAGTAGTCGGGATGACTTGCGCAATAGAACAGATTTTCAGTTTTTTAACAATGTACAAGTAAAGTGAAAATAATAAGTGTCTAAAAGGGTAGTAGAGGATGTAGTTTTTGGTCACTTGCTCCATTGATGCAGTCTGTTCCATTTTGATCTGTATCTTTATATTTACCTGTTTACACACACCACTTCAGGCTTTGGTTTCAATTTAAAAATATGCTATTTGGATTTACCATGTACTCCTTTTTGCAGGAGAAATGCTATCAGTATTGGCCACATGAACGTTCCGTGCGCTATCAATATTACGTGGTGGATCCCATAGCGGAATATAATATGCCACAATATAAGTTGCGCGAATTCAAGGTGAGTGCTATACGACGCTATTAGATGAGCTGACACTACAAGTGCGTTGCACTTCCATTTCGATGTATTCCAACAGGTGACCGACGCACGTGACGGCTCCTCACGCACAGTGCGCCAATTCCAGTTTATCGATTGGCCCGAACAGGGTGTGCCCAAGTCCGGCGAAGGCTTCATCGACTTCATTGGGCAGGTGCACAAGACCAAGGAGCAATTTGGCCAGGATGGTCCCATCACGGTGCACTGCAGCGCCGGCGTGGGACGCTCGGGCGTGTTTATAACGCTCAGCATAGTGCTTGAACGCATGCAGTACGAGGGTGTGCTGGATGTATTCCAAACTGTGCGCATTCTACGCGCTCAACGACCGGCCATGGTGCAAACTGAGGTAAGTCATAGTGCAGGTGGCACAAAGCAAAACTTGTCCGATGCCAGCGCCGGCGCCTGTAGTTGCCAATTTACAAATGGAAATATTTTTCATCACTGCTTTTGTATACCTATACACCGAAGATTTACTTCATCTCCCTTGATCATTGATCTTGTTGTTGTAAATGTCAAAAAAGAGCAAAAAGAACAAAAGAAAGCTTTCCAATACGAGATAGCCCTTATTTAGTTTTTTGTCTTCTGGCTATCAAATCGACTTTCAACAAATAAATATTTGCGTTTGTAAATTGGAACTAATCAGTATCGAAAATTTTCAAGTCTCACTGCTTCGGCGTCAAATTCTGTGGAATTTCTACTCCCGATCCCAATTGAACAGCTCTCAAAGCAAGAAAAAGTTATTAAAGTTTTATTTCCATTGTTTTTTCTTTTCTACAGGATCAATATCATTTCTGTTATCGCGCAGCATTGGAGTATTTGGGATCTTTCGATAACTACACCCACTAAAGCAAAAGCTCCTAATATTTTTCGTAGCATACTTGCAGGCTGCTTTATGTAAAGTGTTTTTCCTGTTTTCTGTATAGTTCTAAGCAAGCAGTGCGCGTTATATACTTGTGTTTATTTATCAAACGCTGCATGAAAGTCAATTTTTTATATTTATGATTTCATTGAGAATAAGTGAAATGACAAATTCTAGCATTATTTGAGCACACCTAAGAAGCTGCTACGCATAATTCGCATTTCCGATTGGACGTTGAATGGTGAAGCCCAACGCTGCTCCAATTAAAATTCATTTTAATTCGTGTATCATATTAACGAAAGCAACTCTAAAATGTTTTGTTTGCTATAAGTGCTTAGTTCATAAGGCACCTAAAAGTGTGCTATATATTATGATATAGCTTTACACTATGCCATTATTATTAGACCATGTAAAATGTAAATTTCTATCATATAATCATTGTTATCGAGAGCGTCTTTTAAGTTATTGCAAACTAAAAAGACTGTTATGCATTAATTATCATTAACACTAATTAATTACTAATTATGTATACAATTAATAATGAATGACAGACTAAGAGTAAAATCATTTTATACAGCATGCATGCATTTTATTTTTTTTTTAGAAGACATGCTAACCTTATATAAAGGTAAACAATCAAAAGTAATTTTTGTAGCAGCTGAAAGTAGTGCGTCAGTTAACTCGTAAGCTAATTATACATATTTTATAATGTATTATTTTTAATTAATTGAATTAAAGCGCGAATGTAAAGCAACAAAAAGTTGCTGCCTGTGGGTTTGATTTTTTTAAACAATGTTTACTGCAATTCTTTGTACTTATACACTTCATTTTAAAGTTCGATGTCATATTAGCTGTTTTAATAGAGCCCAGCTTTATGGGCATGCATATATAGTTTTATATTTGGTCGACTTTTAAGCTCTAACAAAATTGTTTAAACAAGAATCTCATTATTAATAGCCTTTATGCACTTTGGGCATACTTTTTTATTATATAATGTCAACTTTCTACGCTAAGTCTGTATACCTTTTAACAACAATATTTGTGAAACTAAAAGGCAAAACACACTGAAATTCCATTTGCATGCTGTGAAAGACATTACTCAACGTAGGCAGCTCTTACCACACAATCAGTCTATAGCATAAAGTAGCAGCGAACATAAAGAACAGAATCAGCTACAAAAAATACCACTTTTAAGCCATTTAAATGTGACTTAAGTGCGTGCTTGTTTCGTAAATAACTTGAAATAGTATATAAAAAAATCTCTCAGCGTTTTAAACATTTAGTTTAGTGCAATATTTTTCATAGGCAACTCATTTAACTGATATGATTTGCGAGCTACACTTGCACAAGTTTTTGAGCCATAAAGAATTCCACTAACAATGAAGTATTATTAAAAGATATTTTTGTTGCACTTAGGAAATTCTTTAATAAAATTGCACTGAAACGGCAAGTAGTTAATTATGCAAGTTTGCCCAAGTTTGTTAAATGATTTTTTTGGAAATTTAATGACAATTGTGTTACGCAATTTCTTTTAATATTAATAAGTTTCCAGCAACTGCAGAGAACTGCTTTTAGCCATTTGGTACCCATCTTAGCCGATTGTGTAGCATCAGTTTAGACAAGAATACTATAGCCTGAGAAATATTTTTTGTCCTCCAAGTGCTAACTTTTATAGTGTAGCCTGTGCTTGAGAAAGCAGCTAAAGCTTTCAATCTACAGCACTTTGTTTTAATATTAGGAAATTTTTATTTTGCAATAATTTTTGTAAATGTTTACGTCCATTTATTTTGTCTTAAGTAAAACAACGAAATTTGTAATTTCAATTTATTGCAGCTTTCTTTTATTGATAAAAAATACTTTTTTAAAATACTTTTAAAATTTATATTTGTTTATTTTGTAAAATATAAAGTGCTCTGCGGCAAATAAAAGTAACAAATAAAACGGCGGTTTTTTATTTTATGATTTTTTAGCTTATGCTTTCAAAATTTTTATAAAATATGCTCACAAACTATTATATTTTTTTATGTTGCAGCTAATCAATATACCAATATATAAATCAACAGATTTAATTATTTCTGTTAAATTTTAATTTTATACATTTTCGGTTGCGCCTACTAACAGCTCTTGTAATAAACTTTTGATTTCGTGCTGAGCTGCTCAAGAAAATGCCACTTCATGCTTTGTAAAAAACACATATGATTCAAAGAAAAACGCAAATACATATATCATAGACTATAGTTTAGCATATATAAAAACTGAAATTATTACATATATGTACTATATTTAAAAATCACATAAACATATGGAATAAAATTTATACCTATATAGTGTATGCTAACCTGAAAGGCCATAAGTACGTGTAGCATAGCGTGTAGAAGGTAGCCAAACAGTTTCCTAATTAGATTTTCCACTACTTACGTAGAGTTGTTTAGTGCGGATGTTGGCGAAGAAGCAGCAGAAAAATGTATATATATGCGCGTAAATTTCATACTCGAAAGGTTAAAAATTGCTCTAAGAAATATGCATGTGTGTATGTAGGCACATAGACACACATATGTAGTAGTGCTTTGAAGTCTAAATTATAGCCTACACTTAGGCGCCTACTCACGTTAAGCAGAGAATATCATAAAGAAAGAGAGAGATACATACATACCATATACCATATATATAGAGTATATTTAGCTATAAGTTGTTTAGAATCTAAGACTAGCTCTCATATATAGAAAAGGGGTGAGCATTTTTATTGAATTTGTTGTTGGGCATTTGAAAATTAAAGGATAAAAACAAAACACTCAAAGAGCAGGAAATAAACTGAAGTGCATAAGAGCAAAGCAGAAGAGAGCAGGCAAAAAGTAGCTGAAATTTAGCAAGTGTAGATATATTAGACATTAGCCATATGCACGTATTGCATGCATATATACTATACACATTATATAGCAGATATATAAATTAAAAGACATGCATATTTTATGTTTTTACTTTTAAGTGAAACCAATACTACATAAAAAAATAGGAACTGTGCAATAGTGAAACTATATATAAAAAATTAAAAATTGAATGGATTTAAAATGCTAGCAGAGAAGAACGAACATTCATAAAAACACTTACATAATTAGGTACATAGAAAGCATACTGGAACCGAACGTTTAAGCTAATGCGTATAAAAATGCACACTTCAACTGATGTAAAGCAACTTAGCATATACCTATATACATATATATTTATATATATATATAATATAACGATATCAGTAAACAGACGGTGCGGTAATTAAAATCCTTTGATAAACTACAAAATTTGCTAATTCACTTTTAAAAATATTCACTTCCGTGAATGC
The DNA here is from genome assembly GCA_963457695.1 of Neria commutata. Lineage (NCBI taxonomy): Eukaryota > Metazoa > Arthropoda > Insecta > Diptera > Micropezidae > Neria > Neria commutata. The sequence continues at coordinate 43,485,515 of OY735246.1, forward strand.
GCTTAAATCGAAATTGGGGGCATTGATATCTTCGTAGTAAAATTTTGAAATATATGGAACATGGCGCTGATCTTTCATTTCATACTGGGTACCCGGACACTTCGGTGTAGATGGGAATGAGAGGGCAGATGAACTAGCTAGGAATGGATCTGAAATAGACTTACAATACTCTGACAACAGCATCCACACTCCCATATGCGAAGCATATCGACTCATAGAGCTTAAATCCGAAACGATGGCCAACTACCGGTGGTCAAACACCACAAATTGTGCAATTGCTCGGACTTCATGGCCCAAACTAGACGCAAAAAGAACTAAGAGCATACTTGCTCTAAATAGACATTCCATCCGCATACTCACAGGGGTACTCACCGGACATCATGGCCGACCGATTGCAAATCCCACGGAGTGGCTTCTGTAACGGTTGCGGAGACGAAGAGGAAATAGAATCTATTGAGCACCTTCTATGTTACTGTCCAGCACTACAGGAACGCCGCCTACGATTCGTGGGAAAACGGTTCTTTGATAGCTTGGCAGAATTAGTACGCGTTCCTCTGGAGGATATTTCAAGATTCGTTATGATATCAGGATGGTTCACTCATGCCTAAGTCTCTGGGCTTTCTCCATCTACTGAGTTCTATATACAAGGCATCACAATGGGCCTTCGGTCTCTGGGTGGGTTTACTGCTGGGTTAAACCTAACCAACCTATTTCTAATTCTGTTCTCATTTTCAATTTACTATACTCATTTTTGTTTGACCTTTTTTCGATTCTAGTTTTAGACTCGTATTAATCATTTCAAATAAATTTTCTTTCAATTTAAATTTTCTCATTTGTAATTTTCTTCTTCTCTAAACTTGCTATTCTCTATTTCAAGTTAGGACTTTTATTTTCAATTTAGCCTCAAGTCCAATTTATGCTTTCTCCTCTTTAACTTATTATTCCGTATTCCACTGTATCTATGCTCATTTTCCAGTTGGTTGGTTATTGAAAAATCAGGCATAGAATATATGGCTTTAAATCAGCTCAAAATCCCTTTTAAACTTTGTTCCATCTGCAAAATTCTGCATAACTTCGCAAATGGAGTTACTTAAAAGTTGAAACTGTTGAAAGTTTATAGTATTACAATCATTCCATTAATTTCTCAACAACAGAGTCGCACAGACAGATCAGGAACTAAAGCAAATTCAAATAGATCTCATTTTGTTAGGTTTCCAGATATCGCCCAACAAGCTTTTTTTATGCATCTGCAAAAAAAGTCGTGTGTTCGCTTGGATCCGTACAATATACAAAAATTTCTGTCTTCTCAAAAGCCACGTCGAGGCAGCTGAATTTTAATAAAATATCAAATTCGCCGAGGTCTAAAAACAAGTCTAACGCATAAAATTCCTAAATTCCTAACAAAAATTTTTCCAATTTTTTTTTATTGCAAACAACTTCCCTAATTTTATAGCAACAATTTCCAGTTAAAAATTGCATATTCATATAAATATGCAGATGTATGCTTTAATAATACATACACATACTTATGATAATGTATGTTAATATAATATTTATGTAAGTGTGTGTGTAGTGCAAATATAATTTACATTTTAGGCCAACACATTAATCATTAATTTAAAAAACACAGTAATTATAGTATTAAATTTATTTTGTAATAATTTAAATGATTAGAATTTTCATAATTTTAAGCAGATATTATTACAAATAATATATTATTATAAAGTATATAAGTAATATGTTGAAATGATACTATTAAAGCAGAGAAATAAAATGAAAATATAATAATAATTAAAAAATGTGTTCAAAATGTTTATTTGGGTTGAAGGACTGTGGTTTGCTTGAAAAAAACTATGATGAATATCACAATGATTCTGTTCGGGACTGGAACTTTGGTTGCACTGAATTGTAGAAAAATCAGTACTGAAATTTCTAAGATATTTGAAAAATGCCATTTTGAGAAAACGGCAACTGAGAGCTGAAGTACGCATTAGAACCATCAGGGAGTCAAGCGTAGTCCGCTATAAATACCTTCTCCATTCTGCGGCTGTAACTTTCCATTAACTTTGAATATCGAAAAATCCTTTCAGCTGTATTTTGGTAAGTGAACGTTTCTTTATGATCGTTTTTATGCGAAGGGAATTCAGTTTTGATGTTAGTTCTTCTACTTCCTCTGAGTTGTATGCCATACTCATTAACATTTCTAAAGGACTTCCATTCACTATCGTTAGAGGTGTTCTACAGAAAAAGCTGCTACTGTCCGGTCCGTTCAAATTATTTGCATTCCGCATGCTTGCACTGACGAGAGTAACTGGAACGCCATCACAGAAAGAGCTAACAGCAACTGCATTCAAAGGAAGCACTCGCAGTTGCTACCTCGAATCAATTATTTTTGTTGCCACTGCTTTTGTAGTCCTATCACTGCACCCACGCAGAGTGTGCCTGAAATGTCGACAACGCTTAAACGACGAACGCTCGTGTGAGTGCCATGCAGCGCCCACGTGACATGGACACTGGCACCGAAGCAAGGCCGCACATGCCGGCCGATACGTATGTATGTACATAAATCTAATTAGATGGCGTCGGCCAAAAGAGACAGGAATTTTGCATGTGCGGGCAGGTGTGAAAATTGGCATAATTGATTGGCAATTGATGAGCAGCGCAGCAAGGACACAGAAACATCGCCATTGCCTTGCTTGACATTTCGTAGGTCGACGAAAGTAAGCGCATGCTTGTGCCTTCAAGTATACTGTATACAGTAGGATGTAATTGGCCACCATACTTGCTTGGAGCGCAACGGTATGGTATCTGAAATCGTTCCGCTTGAATTCGGAAGCCACGAATGATTTGTTGTGGAATGAATTTGAAAGGAGCGCAAAGCAGCAAGGAAGCTAATTATGGCCATAAAAGTTCAAACATGAGCTCGCAACCGAATGCACGTATGCCAATATGTAAGTATATTTGACTATAGGCGAGTTTGATTGCCCAGCAAGGCAGACGCACCGACTCAAGTGCAAGCAACGAGCTTATGCGTCGACTGCCTGGTAGCAAAGGAATAGCCCCAGTAATTTCTTCGGAAAATTTTTCCTTGCACGTTTTCCCCAGCTGGCAACTCTTGAAATGCCACATCATGCTGCACGTGCACATACACTAACACGTAAAATGCTGCTGTGCATATGTGTGCATGTGGCTGTTGCCAGCGTGCTCGCTTGATTTTATGACAAAATTCATTAAAGCTGCACCACCCTCTGTGTGCATTTATATAAGCTGTAACTGCTAAAAGTATGCTGCGAAATTGTTTCGAACGCTCGGAATCGCTGCTGGAGTAATCTTGAAGACGTGGCAGCTTCAGCGTTGGATAGTTTTTTTTATTGTTATTTCCCTTTTTTTATATTAACTCTGAAAAATTGATGCAATGAGAGATTTCTGAAATTTTTGGAATTGGATATAGCGCCAAAAGGGGTAGTATCCTTTGTAGGATGGATAAAATTGTAATAGTCAAAACAATTCTACAGTTTAAAAAAGTAAATCTGCCGAAAATAAAGTGTTTCGACACATAAAATAAGCAGCCTCACTTAGATGTTTATAATAAAAATCACTTCGTACCAATTATTTTGTATCGTTTTTTTTCGGCTAAAAACTCTTCAAAGGAAACTTTGTTTTTTTATCAATTCTGTAAAAGTAGTAAATTTGTCAGACGATAGTATTTGTTATACTTGTATTAATTTGGTCACGCTCAAAAACAAGAAAGAAATTTATTATTAAAGTAAGCCATGGGGCTCGCAAGCAACATGCATGTATATGTGAATGCTTCCAAAACTTTAGTAAATTTTTTCGTCGTAGATTTTATTCTTGACTTTCGCAGTTTTACAAGATATTTGAATACTCAACTCTCCGTGAAGAAGGAGTTAACATTTTCTATAAACGAACACAATTTTTAGCTCTTTTTGAAATATTAAATTAAATTATATATATTTATTAATCTGAGCCAGACAACAAAAAATCAGTTTTCACGCGCTGAAACTCGTGTAAAAATCGGAAAATTGTAAATGAAAAATTCTATTTTAATAAATACAATCAAAAACCAGGAATGGCTGATATTTGGTTCAAATGCCTGTGTAAAATGAACATAGTAATTTTGGTTCAGAGATTGCAGCGCCACTGTTTAGTCCACCTAACATTTAATAATGAATGTGTTTCTATTGACCCTGGAATGTAAAGCACATTTCATACACGTCGATTCTTCGTCCGTTTCGACGTTGTCTGTTTTCAAAGTTAAGTCAACGTTAGTTAAATTTGGTTTTTTAAATAATGCTCTTTTGGCACCTTCCCATGGTCTTTCGATACTCGCTTAATGCTGTAAATATACCACCCTGTGAGCATAATGCGCTTAAAAGTATGCTACGGGTTTTTATACAAACGTTGACACATACTTACGTACGTGTTAAGACTGGCGTCAATCTTAACACGTTACGACAGCGTGTGTGTATGCATAAATGCACACATACATATATTTTACACCCTATAAGAGCGGTTGTATGCTTCTGCTCCCTGCATGAGCGGTCATTTTCGTTGCCTTCTTCTAGGCATGTGCAAAGTTAATAAAATTGTATGCTTGTCACTACTAATTGTTTAACAAATGGGCGTGACTTTGCCGGAACGGCGGCCCAGGCGAGTAACCTAAAGTGGTTTTGTGCACTTTGACACTTGTTCGGGCTAATATGACAAATGCGTTTTGTTGTCGTTGCAGCCGACTGGGGACAACATGACGTTTTAATATAAAAAGGACATGCAATATTTTTAAGATTGCGTGAAAATAAAAATGTCATTGCGGTAGGAAAAATCGATTTTACCGGCAAAATTATTTGGAATCCTTGGAAGTATTTGGAATCCTTGGAAGATATCCCACACTATTTCAAATATTTTTCCTTGTGAAAGACCAACGCAAGCCCTTTAAGAAACAAAAGTTCACTATCTTTAGAAATATTTTTACGCCATGAAGACCTAACATCATGCAAAAGTTAAGATTTCTATGTCGAAAAAAGGTCTGTTTATACACGGACGGAAACAGAAGTAATTTGAGTAACTCTTCAAGTGTATTCTTTGGAATGAATAAATGAATGCGAGAAAGCTGGCTCAAGGGCCCAATTATACGCACACTTTTACACCAATTATGAATATATGCGCACATATATGCTAAAGGTGTTATAGAAGCCTTATTGGTACATAAAAACTTAAATTTTTAGGATTGATCATATCAGACCTCCTAAATTCATGATTCCTGCTGAAGTGACAGATTATTCGATTCATATGCAGTTGATTAGCAGCCATGATAAAAAATGTTGACCCTGACTGCTATTTGGCCGATGTTTTTGTTTAAGCATCGACTTCATTATTTTGCCCTCTTTCTAGCTTATTTAAGGTTCAGCTCGGCTCAGTTTAGCAGCGCGTTTTATTCTCTAAGGAAGCCGTGATTGCCTCACTTCCGCGATATCATCGCAGGGCAATTTTAAAGTAAATTTTCTGCTTTGTAACAAAATTTTAGTACTTGAAAAGGATTAAACATAAAAATGGCATCTTCTTTGTTTAGGCACCAGTAATAAACATATTTTTAGATGCTTCAGCGCATCCTGCTGTAGTATGTATATGAGAGCTTGCGTGTGAGTGTGTGTGTGTGTGCGTAATGGCGCCAAAAACACAAGTGCCTGCACTATACAATTACGTTGTGAGTGCTGTCATAAAATGCCACATAAAATGCAAACATAAGAAACTGACTCCACTCGACGGCGATGGCCAAACGATGAACTCTTTGCAACAGTGAGCCATCATCGTAAAGAGACATTTTGGAATCATCAAGAGCTCATAATTTACATATTAAACTTTAGCAGTAGCTTAAAATGATTTTAAGTTGTCTTTTATGCCGCCACCACTCTCCGCCTTGCCGCAGGCTGGTTGAACGTACAGTCGTCGCAGTCTCAACGACTGTCGAGGGGGTGTATGCACATTTGCACACTGACACACAAAAGTGCAATTAAGGTGCGTGCGTTGGAAGTGGGCCATTCAGTTATGGAGCATGCCACCTGCACTCAGCTTTCAGGCAAATGGTGCGGGGGAATTTTGGCTGAATTTAGTGAAATATGGCAATCAGTCACTGAGACTAATATCGAGTAATAGTTTTCAGTGCCGCTTTCCAATGTGTTACCACAGTTTTTAACAGTTTTCGGGCTTTTCATTTTGGCTGCCTTAACTGAATTTAGAGAAATCACATATTTGTTAACTGACGATATTTCATCTTCCAATATTCAGCCCTCAAATGAATAAAGAAATTTACGATGTGCTGAAAACTTGTCTCAATTTTTCAATTATTGTTATACAGAAGTAAAGCCGATGATTTATCTGTGCGCTCTTAAAATATTTACGAAAACAGTCTTGTTGTCATTTTTGCGGTTGCCAAGTTGTTATCATAGGGTTGGATGAAAAGGTTGGATGAAAAGTTTGCCAATTGCTCTTACGAAAAAATTAAAATATTTTCTTTGATGTATATGTGAACAACTTCCCTACCGGCAACTCAACTAACTTTTAGTGCACTATAAGCTAACTACTTCGCAACCATAGCTGACTATTCTTCGACTACTTTCAGTGGAAATGACTGACTTTTTTAACATTGCGATGTCCTAGGCAGTAGTCAGTCCCGATTACCCTTCGATGACTTTTCAACTAACTTAAAGTCGGTTACTTTGAGTTAGTTGTTAAGAAGTTAGCTAAAAGTTAGTTGTTTAGAAGTTAGCTAAAAGTTAGCTAATTTTTTAGTTATAGCTAACTAGTTTCATATAAAGATATTCAACTAAACTATTAGTTGATAAGCTATTAATACGCTTTATTAAAATATGCTGTAAAATCGTTGTCTTTTTAACATAATATATCATCATATTTCCATAATTTGGCAAAAATATTTGGTTTTTGATCAATCTTTTCATTTCCTTCTGAGCAACTGATTGAAATTTTCCAATGCAAAAGTTTTTTGACAAATATATAAAACAAAAAAGAAAGAAAACAAACAGCTTGCTTTGATTTTTCAATTTCAATTTCACAATGCACATAAGTAAATGAAAAATATTCAAAAAAAGCAAATAGCAAAAAAGAAGAAAGCAAACAGCTCGCTTTGATTTTGGGGCAGCTCTGCACTACATTGTAGTTAACTTATAGTTAGGTCATAAAAGTTAGCTATAAGTGTGCTATTTTCGTAGTTGACTACTGAAAAGTCAACTATAAGTGCGTTATTTTCGTAGTCGACTACTGAATTGCTTATAGGGTTTAAAGTCAGTTGATTTTCAATCATAAAATAAAAAGAAGACTCTTGTAAAAAAATTCAGTGTCAGGTGAATACTCTATATACCGATTTCCACCATGCAAAAAAGACACAACAGTTGGTTAAAGAGTTTAAAAATTTTTGCATATGTTGTAGCTTACTTACTTACCCGTAGTTTATTGACCATATCAACACGTATGCAGGTTATGGCCTGCCGCAATGCATCTCTTCAGACTCTCGTGCTCAACACGCGTCTTCTTCAATGGGATATATCAAGTGCTGCCAGTGCCTTCTGTTGTTGGTCCCTTCAATTAAATGCATGGGTACCCGCAACGTTTTCGTCCTCCAATTGCCGCCTCAAATATCCCCTTTCCTGAAGGTCCATCGCCCATTTGCTCGATATGACCAGCCAGTGACCCCGTTGGATGTTAATGCGGCTCACTTTGTCATTGCCGACGTAGAGCTCCTACAGTTCGTGATTCATCCGATTGCGGTAATCGTCGCCAATGCGAATCTGGCCGAGAAGCAATACGGGGATGATGAGCGTCTTGTAGAGCACTAGTTTTGTCAGATAGAGAGAACTCTACTTCTAAATTGCATACTGAGTCCGTAGTAGCACCTATTGGCAAGACTTGTTCTCCCCATAATTTGCCAGCTGTCATCGTTTCTAGTGTTAATGGCGGTGCAAGGATATGTAAACTTTTTTATTAATATACGGTCCGGAATAAGCTTAGAGTTTGACTTTATATGTAGTAGTAATAAAATCTCCTAGTAATTGAGCTTTAAAAGATATTAGTTGAAAGGCATTCATGTATTTACAGATGCTTACGGCTGCCTAGCTTCAAGAGATGTAAAGCATCTTGGTATCTAATCTAATCATCTTCGCAACCCTTCTACCCATAAAAGGCATATACATTACCCTATTGTGTCCGGTTAAGAATCTCATCAATGCGGTTTTACTAAGCGTCACAAGCTCGCTTCTGATAAGATTCTAGCATAAATGTTTACGAATTATCCTACAAAATTTGGTTTTTAAGAACAAAACATCATAGATTTTAGAGTTAGGTAGTGACTTATGTCTAAAATTAAACCATTTAATTTCAACATTAGTGGAACATCAAAGAAAAGGGGTGCTCGGATTAGTTCTATAAATTTATTAGTTAAGTCATTTAAATTTCTGAAAAAACTGAAAATGCAAACAGCAGATCGAGCACAAAATTCGATCTTCAATGTTCGTATAATGAAATTTGTTATGCTGAATTCGTTCGCGGGCGGAATCGAAAATTTTCATCTTTCAGACGGAGCCATCAAAAGTAATTTTTTGGCTGGATTTGCGTCTGTTTCTATATATTAAGTAATGTATCTGTAAGATAAATTTTATGACTAGTAAAGATGATATATGAATCTTATCGAGTCTCATTCATTACAAAACAACATAAAAAACTCCTATCCGGTCTACCTAAATATTAGCTACCTTCAACATTTCTCATTAAGAGAAATAACTTAAACAACATTTCAAGACAGCGTATCAGTAGTGCTTATCCCTGCATTAGATGGCAAAATTATTGTACTTCATCTATCAAATATTTGTCATATCCACACATAAACACACACAATGCACAAATCGAAATGAAAGTAGAAACAAAGTTTGCCTGAGCAAAAGTTACAAGCCGCTGTACAGAAACTTTGCATGTGAAGTAGCTGGTGCCTGGGTAAAGATGCCGGAAAGTTTACGCTGACAGTTGCATCCAAACACAAAGCAGAGCCTGATGAGGTTAATGACAACTACGAAATATGTTTTTGGGAAAGCCACTCGCAAATTATTTTGAGCTGAGAAAGCAATACTCGAAGAACTTTCCAAAGAAATAATCATACGCCTGTGACAGTGGTACACAAATAGATTAAACAGATAGAAGCAATGGTATATTATATTTGTGTGTTTTCAGAAGACAATTTGGTTACATTAATATGCCGTTTGTCTATGTTATAAGGTAGTATATTGCATGATAATCAAAGATGGGTAAATTCAATGTTATTACAAAACAAATCAGTTACTTTCGATCATTCCAACCAAATTGTAATTTATTTTTGCGAATGTTATTGATTACAACTGTCAAACAAAAATCATTTTCTTCTAAATTTCCTTAGGAAATTGAGAGTTTTAAATAAAATTACAATTCCTCGAAATGAACAGTTTTTCAGACTTATTTTCGCGGAATTGTTTAAATGTTAATTCTCTGCAAGTTCTGTTTAATTTAAGAATTTGAAATTTCCTTAAATGTAATTGATACTTTTAAAACATTTTAAATTGTTAAGAAAAGCAATTAAATAATATCCATTTCCAAATGAACAGAATCGGTATGGAACTTGTTTTACATTTCAAATGATATTATTTCTCTCTATCCAATCCTCGATTGATCACATCAGCCAGAAGTTTAAATAATTGAGCAATTTATGAGCAGTTCTGCAATTTTCATGCTCCCCCCACATATTCCGACTAATGTTGTTCCTTTCGTACAACACCCAACCTCAAGCCTTTATTTCACCTTGCAAATTTTGCGGCTTTAAGCACACACACGAATACGAGTACCTAAATGTGCATTTCCGTCCACTCACTTTACAGTGTTGCCAATGCTTAAATAATTCCGAAATGTTTACTTAGAAATTATGCTATTGCGTTATTGTTGTGTTTGCTGTTGCTATAATGTGTTTATTTATTTACTTGCCATGTGCCCAACTCAGCTCAGCCCAGCAAAAGCATACAAAGGCTTTGGCGCAGTCAAACCCGGCAAGCCGGGCAAACCAATCTGGTTAACGGTCATAAAACCTGAATGCCCGCTCAATTTGTATGGCGTGCGAAAGCAATTTGACGTTGGTATGTGTGCGTGTGGCTACACATGCATAAGTGTGTTGGTGTTTCGGTGGTTGTGTGGTGTGATGCGGTGTTGGTGTGGGAGAGTGTGTACGTCTTATTTGGCGGGCAGTCATTTAGCGTTAACGTTTTATGTTTATTATGTGGTTAAAACGATTGAAATGTGCGGCGAGAATTATAGCGCCGAATATGCTCACAAGTCAGAAATCCCGAGGTATTATGAGGTAATATTGTAAGCCGATAATGATGGAGTGTGTAGACCATTGAGATAAATCAATGCAATGTGAAGTTGCGCTAAATGAGATACAGAGGTCAAATAAGAGCCAAATAAAGAAGAGGTACATTTATGCCATTTACGAGAAAATAGTTTTAAAAAAATGCAATAGATGCTTCTCCTTCTTCATATTTGATCAATAATAACCCATTACCGGGTAACGACCTGACGTCGGGCATCCCTCCAGGCGCCCCTGCTGCGCGCTCGCCATCAACAGTTGGAAAGAAATTCGAAGTGTTGCCATTGCCTATTCAAATTTGTTTTTCCATCGGAGGCACGGCACGTTATATTTTTTTATTCTAGCATAAGTTTACGGGACCTACAGATTTACTTCATATCTATATCCGGACGGGATTGTGAATCTTTTTTTTTATAGAAAAGAATACTCTCGGCAAGTTGCCATTTCTTCATGAGAGATAGTGCCTCGCAAAGAAAAATTTTAAAACAAATTTTCTTTCCTTTTTAGATGGTATTAGCCTGCTAAGTTTCGAACTGGCGACCTCTTGAATCAGAAATCAAACACTTGTCCACTGAGCCACTAAGTTCTCATATATTTTTATGAATAGGTACTTGTTTTTTCAGTTAAATTGCAGAAATTGTCTGCAAAATTGCACATAAGTATTTTTCAAGCACAGTAAATCTCAACATGGGAAATATGCAAATCTAATTAGTTGCATACCGAAATAGCTGCCACATTGCCAGCGTGCCGGAGCTGCTTCCGCAAAAGTTTAATATAGTATGTGGGAGGTAGGTTGAGCGGCAGCAAATTTGTCTTGGACATGGCCTCGTGTTTGCTTCGTATGGCACGTAAAAATGCAACAGTGTGCGGAGGTATACCAGCTGCCCTCACAAAACAGAGCTGTAGAAAAGAAGCAGCAAGGACTGGGTTACAAATCGAATGAGCTTCAAGAAAACTTTTGCTAAACCAGATTTCGGTGTATGGAACAAGATGAATTCACTGTACTGGCCTGGTCTAGTCAAAAATCGAACGAACTTTTTTAATAGCTGCTCCTGTTTTGAAGCAAATAGCAGAGAATATATGTATATGAAGTTCATATAGAGTCCTTCAGTGGAAACCATCTATGAAGACACTTGTAGGTACATAGTGTAGTCTTCAACTATTCACCGACTTAAACAAGCTACCAGTGCGCACTCATTTATGCAAAATCGGTTCCAAACTCGATATGCATTCAAATTGGCAGTAAATAATACTATCGCTAACACGAACAGATTACAGAACCATCATAGAAGTAATAACGGAAAACTGCCTTATGTCGTTTAACGCACATAAGATGGGCATCATTGACAGCGAGTAGGGCACCAAATGCAGGCAGCCTGGATCCAAAGAACACCTCGAGCATCTTCTGTGCATCTGCCCCGCCCTCTCTAAATCTCAGCTCATCCACTTGGGTCCCCATGGCTTACTGGGCTGAAGGAGGCCTCAAAAAGCTGGAAGTCAGCTCTTTACCGAAGTTCAATGGAAACTTTCATATTTAAACAGGCCACTACTTCCCGGACTCGTTTCATGCTTTCTACTAAAAGGATTATTATTATACGTTTTGTTTGGCACATGTTTTCAAGTTTTTCAACACCCGGTCAATGTTCCTTAGTTACCATCCCTCACCTACGTCCGTGACGGTGACCACAACAGGCACATATACAAAACGTGTCTAGCGCGCATGCAGATGCGCTCTCCGTTATAAAATGCTAGCAATGTGAGACAATTTATTGTGGAAATAGAATTAAAACCACAAAGGCTAAATAAAATGTGCATGCAAGAAGCAGCGGGAGGCAATGCATGAAAAATTGAACAGCGGTTGACCAAGATTTATGCACTCCATGTGTGAGTGTGAGTGTAAGTGTGCCTGTGCCAAAAGCCAACGGAAAGGAGATTTTGGAATTTAACCCAGGTGAACGTGTGACTGCAATATTTATAAAATCCCCAGCTTACTGTAAAAGGTGACAAATTAAAAAAGATTTAGTCGGCGGTTAAAGTTCGAAAGGTGGACAATGTGAATTAATTTTGAGAATAGCGCTGCCAGCGTGATTGACGAAAGTAAACCTAAAAAAAAGAGTATATTCTCTTCCTATTGGGTAAGCTGCTTTTTCACATCATATTGTATGTGTTCATTCTATTTTTAACAAAAGTTAACGGGATCTTCAAGCATTTAAAAAGGATTTAGAAGCAAAGTAAGTTTTTGGATATATTTATAGATTCTTGAAGCATATCATAACATGATTCCTTAGTAATTTTTTTGTTGTTAAACAATTCCCTGAAGTATTCGTACTTTAGCTTCACTAAAGCTAATTCTATGGGCTTGTCTAAAATATCTTGCAAAATAAAATGAATAATTATATACCCTTAACGTATTTTCTAAAAACCATGGAGACGTTCGTCCAAACATTTATAATAATTCTCAATGCTTCTACTATCTAAACTAATCTACCAAAATGCGTTCATATCGAAGAAGGTTCGTTTAGAATTATTTGTGGATTTCTAATGGAATGCCCCTAATTTTGTTAATAGTAGCTATTTTGAAATCATTTTACTTTTTATTTCGAATAAGAGCTCATTTTTAGGATTTTGAATAACAGTTATATTTGTATCATTATTTTCACTCTAGACTTCAATTAACGAATGAAAGATGTATGCTGAGGTAAAAAGTTTTTTCTTGATGTCTCATATACGCGTACGAAAGAAATTTTCAGTTAAAGTTGCGTAATTTATTTATTATTAACGAAATTAAAATCGTTTTAATTAGAGTACTTAAGCGCTCTTGGTGCATTAATTCTAATTGCAATATCCGACACACACACACAAGAGCACTTGCCGCTTAGTTGCCGAAAAGTGCACAATGAAAAAGGGAAAAGAAACCAAAGCAAGGCAATGGCTGATTGCATTTGTATTTGTCTTTTAGTGTGAGTGTGTCGGTTCTGTGCTTCTCTGCTAGTGTGAGTTTGCGTTGTGGTTACATCTACGCATATACATAGACGAGTGTTTTTGCATGTGTGTGTATTGGCATAGAGATAAATGTGCCTGCATAGCTATGGAAATGAATGTGTGCGAATGAGAAAATTTGCGTAGAAAATACAATTAAGAATGCTTCAGTTGCCATTGTGTGCTTTACTTTCAGACCGCTGGGGTTATGGTTACGGTTTTAAAATGATTTCATTGCATAGCCTTAGGCGCGAACGGTTTTATTTCTTGCAAAACGTGCTTTTGAATCAAATAAAATTTTATTTTTAGTACACATTGTAATAATTAAGTTAGGTTACGATTATAGAGCAGAATTTATGCAAAAAAATAAGCAACCAATTTTAAAAAATGCCTTAAGTGCTACGGTTTGAAGCGTGAGGAAACTTAAGTTACTGAGTAGTGAAAGAAAAAATGAAAGGCCCTAGCAAGTATATAAATTATTCCACAGAAGAAGAAAAAGATATACATTTTCTTAAATCGAAAGTCCTACAACCGACTATAAAGTCTCAATACCCAGAAGAATTGAACAAGATTCTATTCTATTAATGCATTCAAAAGTATAGGTAAAATCGTGGTCGATCTGCCGCCTATATAGGGGGTAGACCACGCGAAAAATGTGGTGGGGGTAGGAAAATTTAAAACTAAAAGATATGGCTAAACTTGGAACTTAAACTTAAACACAGAGTCTACTGTCACTGTGTACCAAATTTGGCCCATCGGCCAACTGGTTTTTACTCTGCTGCGGCAACGAACGAATGGAAAAGCAGATGGACAACCGGATACCAAAATGAAAGTGATTCTAGTGAACTATAACTAATGCCTACACCATCGACAGCTCCTTCAAGGCGTTACAATTTCCACACAAATTTAACAAAGTCTATAACAAGTAAGGAAGCATAAGTCGGGTTTCACCGACAGAGTAATACCCTACACCAAGTAACTGAGTGGGCGGACCACGCCCATTTTGGGAGCGTTTCAAGGTATTATTACCAGCAGTGAAGTGACCAAATATGGACTGAATGGTGTATATATTATGGAAGTTATAAGGATTTTCCGCTTACCGTCTATATAGTGGGCGAACCACGCCCATTTTTTTTGTTGACATAGAGGGCCCACACCTTATCTCAAATACCAATTACCATTCCTTTTAACGAGTAATTAAACAATTTAAAGCAATTTAACCGAAAATATTCCGGGGTAGTGGGACTTACTGACCCGTCGTGGGCGTGTCCTTTCGCCGATTTTGCTAATCTCGAAACTTGAAGTAGTGGGAGGTTCACTGCGACTGTGTGCCAATTTTGGTGTAAATCGGACAACTCCTTCTTTCTCTCCTGCGCCAACGGACAGCCAGACAGACAGACAGACAGACAGACAGACAGACAGACAGACAGACAGACAGACAGACAGACAGACAGACGGACAGACGGACAGACAGACAGACGGACAGACGGACAGACGGACAACCGGAAATCAACACAGAAAGTGATTCTGATCATTTCTATATACTTATGTCTATACCTAGGACGGGCTCCTTTAATGCGTTACAATTTTCGCACAAAGTTATTATACCCTATTACCATAGGTGTAGGGTATAAAAATCTAATTATGTATGTATGTATGTTCGGAGTTGCGTCCTAAACCACTTGGTCGATCATAACCAAATTTGGCACATAGACTATAGATGTTCCAAGGATGGTCATAGGCTATAAAAAATTTGTATACATCTAGAGGGCGTGGCACCTCCCATACAACTTAAATAATTGATTTGGCATATCTTTAAAACTACAAGGCGTACAACTTCAAAACTTTGTATTATGTTAGTGTTTAGTTGTGTCTTCCTGCTGGGGGCGTGGGATAAGGGGGCGTGGTACCCCTAATATAACTTAATTTTATGATAGGGCATATATTTGAAGGTACAAGTCGCGCAGCATTGAAATTCCGTACGCAGGCACCTCTTGGATGAGTCGTCCCACTGGTAAAATTATATGGGCGTAGGTCAAGGGGTGGCACTTCAATCAAATCCTTTACGGATATAACTTTGGAAATATACTTCATACATCAATGAAACTCGGTAGAAACATATTACATATCCGAATCATTGAACTAGGAAAATGGGACGGGCATTGGACAAGGGGCGTGGCACGATCATACAAACGAAATCATTGATATCGAATAGCTTTGGAACTAAAAGTCGCGCAGTATTGAAATTCCGTATGCAAGCACCTCTTGGATGAGTCGTCCTACTGATACAATTTTGGGCGTGGCACTTATCAATCAACTTCACATTTTAGTATTACTTTAGAACTATACATCAATGAAACTCCGATTCTACAACTGAGAAAATGGAATGGGCATTGGACACGAGGCATGGCACTCCTCATACAACTTAAATCTTTTATTTGGTATATCTTTAGAACTACAAGTCCTACAACATTAACACTTTTATTCTGTTAGTATTTAGTCATACATATGTACATGTAAACATTTTTACATAATTTTTAGTTTTATTTATATAGATTTAGGGGCATGGGACAAGGTGGCGTGGCACACCTTAAATGTATGTACCGTAAAAAATTGGTGGGCCATGAGGAAAGAAGGGGGGGTCGTGACTTTAATTTTGGCCTTCCACCAAAAGAGTAATCTACATACACAGATAGTTCTGTATGGACCTACATTTATGACTTCCCCTACAAATATATAGACATAACAAGCATCAGCAAGAAGAAGCCCTGCGTTCAACAGAAAACAACAGACACCAAGAAAAAGACAGACTGGCAAAAACTGCTATTAAAATAAATACAATTAAATACAGCAACATCCAATCAGAGCATCATTCACATTACGTATTTTTATAAAAGCGCGGGGTGGAATCCGCGGGTAACAGCTAGTATGGTATAAAAACGATATCGTTATTGAGAAAACATTCTTGTAAAGAATTTTTCTCGCAAATTTCTCGGTGCAGATCAAGAAATGAAAAATGTTCCCATTGAACCTGAAAAATCGTCTGCTGCGTGCAAAATATGTTTCAATTATATATATTATTATTATATATATAGTTTGAGTTGTATAGTTTGACTGCGAATGAGTCCAATTCTTATAGCTTTATTTTAGCATCACCACCGTTCCATACACAAGCTCCAAATAAAGCATTACCTAAAGCTTTAAACCGAAACTTCACTCTCCAGAATAAATCCGTTGAGAAGCAGCAGATCAGCCTAGTTTGCATTTGCAAATACGGAAATCTCAACTCAAATATGAAATCCATCAGAAACTTTAATTAGTTACTGCAGCGTTGCCAACTATCCCACCTACAGATACAGAGACCATATTTACAAGCGCAGCTGTAGATTTTGAAGTTGGGAAAGAGATAAGCCGTAGCGACAGCGTATTTGCAAAATGTCATAAGGCAGGCAAACATTTCAAAAATGTGATTATGACAAGTACACAACCACACATGTACATATATGTACGTACCCGCACACCTACGCACAATATTATACGCTGAAGCAGATACATTCAGTGACAAAAAACTATGTTCACCTGCAGAGTGGAAACAAGGATGTGCAAAATATGAATATATGGGTCGATATATCAGATACCGATGCTGTGAGCCAAAATATAAAAAAGCGGTCAAGTGCGAGTCGGGCTCGTTCACACAGGGTTCCATACCAGAACTACCCTCTTTAGTGTTCGAATTTAATTTCTCTTTGCCCGTCCGTCAATATATTTTCGACATTTTGAGCTATATCTTCGAAACCAATTCAAATCCAAAAATTTATATACTTTTAGAATCCATGGGCATATCTCTTTCTAATGATACCCCACAAGATATAAGCAACGAAAATTTTTTCTGAGGGGGGTCATCGTAAATAATAAAAACAAATTTAAAAGAAAATCGAAAATAGCTGGACCTTTCCAATTATCAAAATTCTAGCTTGAGAAATGAAGTATTTCAGGTTTGTACGGTGAAAAGAAACATTTCCGAAAACAAAAGTGAGATTATACGAGTTTCCGTTTTTTCCTTTAGGAGAACGGCACCCAAAAAAGATGGCTTAAATATTAGAAAATTTAATATTTGTTACTTACACGATTTATAGGGGCTTACATGAAATATTTCTTAATAGGAATTTTGAGAGAAGACTCTATTAACATATGTATGTAGATAGAACCGAATCGAGTAACTTAAAATTTCGCTATGTTATTCGGTATTATGTCGATATTATTCAAATCAATAAGAAGAAAATGAACTTCTAAATACATAAATTTCGATATTTTTGAATATACAGTATGCACTCCATAATCTGAATAATTGATTGCAGATTTCAATTAGGACTATCCAAAAATTGTGATCACTGGATGTCTATAAAAAAAATTAAAAGAGCACAAATAATGAGCGAATAATCGCAACTTGCCAGGAATTTTATTCGTTAGTGATACCCTACTCTACTTGAGCGCATATTGAGTTTTGGGCGGATGTTTGTAACGAGTAGAAGGAGGCGTAGTAGATGTAGTATTATGTTTGTAAGAATATGCCTTTAAATTATACAAGTTTATATATTATATATGTTGCAGTTAAGCCAAAATGATTGCTGCTATTTCTCATATAATATTTGTTTAGGCCTTAAGGCAATCAGGTGAAAGCGCTCGACATTTTTTGTACCGCACTGTGCACACATATGTATGTATCGGTTGACATACACCATTTTTCGAGGCGTTGCCGCTACGTGCTGTGGCAGCGACACACGCACACACTTATGCTGCCACTAACATGTGCATACGTACGCGTCAATGCGCGTGTGTTGTAAGTGGGCGGGGAAGTAGCCGCATAAGCCTGCAATTGCGTGAAATGCGTCACTCGAGTTGGCAGCTTAAATCACTAAATTAATTTTCCGATTTGTTGATGTTGCAAAATCAATTGAGTTTGCCAGCGATGCATTTGACTGCGAAGGCTTTAATGCGCATCAGCAGACGCAGCGCATCATAGGCATAGCAAAAATAAGTGCATGTGCATTTGAGGAGTAGGTACGCTTCAGTGGAGCTGAGTGAAGAATACTCGACAGCGCCTAAAATTATGTCACCATTTTTAATGCATACTTTTAGGCGCTATATACACATACGTACATATCACTTTTAGATATTGGAAGTATTGTGGCCTCGAGGTACTGTTTTGTTGTACAGAGCAAAAAAATCAAAGTTTTAGTCAGAAATATTTAAAAGTTCATTATATATTCTTTATACTAGGGGTATTCATTAAAACGTGTACAAGCATGATAAACTTGATAAATTTAATAAGTTTATCACCTCATAAACTAACTGTTAAAATTTTTACGAAAGTTAATTTCCACGAATGCTATAAGTTTCCACGAGAATTGCGCTGTACAAACGATGTTTGTAAACTTATACGGCAACGAATGCAACCATGCCAGCATTCTCCTTGCCCGTCTATCCATCGCTTGGATGTTTTTTGTGAGCAGCTGTGCTTCTCCTTGCCCGTCTGACCAAAATTCTCGACATTTTGATATTATTTTTCATGTGCGTTCATCTTACATATGTACCTCGTAAATATATTTTACGCAAAGTGTAAACTTATATGCTGAATAAAATACCCTCTTTGAATTGCAACTAATTAATTAGGATATTCTTCCTTGTTGTCATGCAAGTACAAAGAAGTTATAGTTGTATTTTTGACATTTGGAAGCACACTTTTTGGTATCTTTTCTTGGTATTTACCCATGTACGATATAAAATTTGGTTTTAATACGAATCCCTCATGCATACACATCCGCTGCTCTTGGAATTCATAAGTGGTGTATATTATCGGTGACCGAAGTTATTAAACGATTGTCAGTATATGTCTAATGTGCATATTTCTATGTGTTATCAATCCAGATTATTATAGCGGATAAATAAGCCTTTTTGCAGCTATGGCAGGATTTAATACAGAGCTCCATTGTTTTAAGTAACAAATGTAAGGAAAAATGGAACAAAAGTACATTTTGTGCGCAATAAACTTGCAAGACACCCTTTTCAATGTAATTAAAATTTTAAATTAAAATAAAACCCTGTTTCATATGCGCGCTTCATTGGTTTCTGCATTTTGCAGAGAAGAGAAATGAACGTCGGTAAAATTGGTCGAGACACCGAAATTGCCAGGCAGGCATGACACGCACAATTAAAGCAATTAAAAGGATTATTTTGTGTGGCACAAATTAGTTTTACTTTATTGAAACTGTCAGAAACTTGAGCACGGAAATTTGGAGGGCATCAGTGAGAGCGAAGCGCAAATATATAAATTTGCAAGTAATGAAATTGGTTCTCTAAAATCAAGCAAGTAAATAAGTGTTTGGAGCTATATACCGTGAAGCGGAAGCGCACTACATAATCTTTCCAACAATAATATGCCCTTCTCTGAGCTTAGTTCTATCTTAGCAGAAATTGATTTTATGATCCCTGATTAAAATTTTTTTAATCACTAAAATTTTGTAGCAATGGTATTGCAACTCGTTGCCTAATTTAAGATCCAGCATAATAAATACCTTGACTTTCCCACCATTCTAACCTTTAGAGAGCAACTTCTTCTTACACCGTACTTAATTATCTGGCTTTCTGGCCTTGCGAACATGTGAATACACTCAAATCTCAGCGCTAAAATGCGCTCTGCAGAGGTCCTTAAGCCTGGATCTAGCATAAATCTTTCAACAGACTCTTCCGCTGCTTCGCCATAGCATCCAGCCGCTGCTCTTTGCTAATTTAGAGCTTAAGCTCGGTAGATTCCGCGCTGCCCCTGTCTCCCACGTACAAACTGCAGCAATCATTTTAATTCGTATTATCCGCTTAAAAGTATGCAACG
This sequence comes from Neria commutata, assembly GCA_963457695.1. Lineage (NCBI taxonomy): Eukaryota > Metazoa > Arthropoda > Insecta > Diptera > Micropezidae > Neria > Neria commutata. The sequence goes on from OY735246.1 coordinate 43,505,797, forward strand.
AAGTAGTCATTAGCTCATTGCCAAAGCCTCGAATACCGCGCACGTAAGACAGCCAAGTGCAGAAAATAGTCGGTTGCGGTAGGTGAAAAGGGATAAACAACTTGTGTTAATTATTCCTTTATGCCTGCCGCGAAGTTGCATAAGTGAAAAGTTTACTTTGTGCAAGCAGTCTTACGGCAGAAGGTTCAGTTTGTAATACGCATTCGAGCATAATTTCTTCGGCTTAGTGAATATTCATAGTAGGAGTGCACAGCCCCTCACACACACATTTCCACATTTTCTCTATCAACATGCGGTAATGCAACAGCGGAATTGCAAATCGCTAATTATAAACTGCAAATTTCTAACTTCCAAAGGTAAGTAAGGTAAATATCCTTCGAGTAAAGTGATGGAAGAGGTAAGAAAGCATTCATCGCCCAAATTTTATTTCTTGAATTTTCTTTTCATTCAATTCATATTTTTATAAACAACCAAAAGAGATTCTCTTTGGTAAGATAGTTTTTATTGCAGCATATAACTGTGGTCGCAAACCATAACCGCCTAAGACGAGTTAGGACGATATTGAGTTATTAATGCCATCGTGTTTCCATGTTTGTTTTTTTTTACGGTAATTATCCATTAAAACCTGAGAGATTTCCCATATACTGCTATGAGAATTTGAAACTTTACTGCTCTCCTGAAAAACTTGAAAAACAGACTTAGCCGGTTATGACTTGTGACTACAGATACATATGTCAAATATAACCGGCGAACTACTGACACCTTAACTTCAGTACAAAATTGTATTCGTTTACGGACGTGTCTGACGTGACGTTCGACCTCTTGATCATCTCAAAAATTTTAAATAGGGAAGCCATCAATGCTACTGGACACTGACTTTTTGTGCAGATCGGATATTTCTTTTTCCCCCTACTTGGGCTTTAAATAAACGGACGACCCCAAATCTTAGTCTATATCTAGGATGCCGCCTTGAGGCCTTACAATTGTTCAAAAACTTAGTAGGGGAGAGGGGGTACCTTCATCTCTTTTTTTTTGAAGGCCTATATTTCAGAAGGTAATCAATATATTTAAAAACCGATTAGACTGTTACAATACCTCATTATTTACCAATAAAATGTTATACTAAAATTTCTTTAAAAAGTTCCGTTTGTATTATTTTTTTCATGATTAGTAAAAAAAAGTCATTTCGCTGAATGTGCCCCCTTGCCAGGGTAGCTTCGGCATTTGGCGGGGCACTTTCGGCATTCACACTTTAAAGTACCATAAGGTGATACAAAATCTTGTTTAGACTAAATAAGACATGTTTTTGGTTACACAACACGTATTTATTATATTTTGCATTAAAAAATTCAAAAAAATCATGTTTAAGCTTTAAACACAATCAACTCGCGAGGCGAATTTTACGTGGCGAACGCGCGCTGTCAAAATTAAAACACACGGTAGTGCATGTGATTGCCTCCCAACGATTCGTCTCGCGATAGAACAATTTCTAATTTGGTCGCTGCCGCCCTGCGAAAAAGTCAACTGTTCAGCTGTCAGTGGTGAAAAATAAATAAATTGAAGTAAGGAAATTGGAAATATTTGTGCGGAAACTATTTTTATAGTTTAACAACTCGGAAAATTCGTGAATTCGTGGTTTCCGTGGATTTTTTTTAATTCTGTGCTTGTTGTGGGGATGATTTTTTCCGAATCAACTGATGCGAATTTCGCTCTGATTCGGTTTCACTGGGCGAAATTCCACGACGACTGCCGTCAAGACGCCATTATTCGCCGCGTAAAATTCGTCTCGCGAGTTGATTGTGTTTAAAGCTTTAAGAGCTAAAACAAAATGTACTTATTGTCAAATTTTTTTTAAAATTTATTTGTTATATATAATGTTTAAAGTGCTGAGATCGACCCTAATATTAATTTTGTGTGGTTACGGGAAGTTTAAGCCAGGTTCGAGGGTCTTGGAATCTTCAACTCGATTTCGATTTTTAGTACCTGTGAAGTTAGTCCGCTTTTACACGATGCGACTCGGCCCCGGAGACACGGAAGAATGATGGAAAGAGGGGTGAAACGACAGGGGAACGCGCAAAATCGCTCGGGCAGCGATTGTGCTGCGATTTTCTGATTTTCTGACGTTCCTCTTTATTCGTTTTCGCGCTTCGCGCTGTCGACTGTAAATTAAAACTTGAAATCGAGTGAATACGTATTGCAAATAAACTGAAAAATTTACAGAACTTTACGCATAAAAGTCAATATAAAGAAGAAAATGAGCAAAGAGTGGAATAAGTGCTTTAAATGTTTACAAATTACACAAATAAAACCAGCTGCAAACTCTACTGTCAAAATGCTCGACACCAGCGAGTCGCATCGTGTAAAAGCTATGCGCGATTTCAAAGCGGAATGCGAAAAAATCGCCGAGGCCGAGTCGCATCGTGTAAAAGCGGACTTATACTGACGAATGTGCCCCATTGAAAAAAGACGAGACCCTGGTGTCACTTTTTTTCTTTTTATTTTTTACTTCTAATTTCAGTGCTTTATTTTCACTTAATACACTTTTATTTACAAAAGAATTAGTATTAAAGTAATGCTAATACAATTTTGTTCGAAATAATGGTATAAATACAGCACAAACTTCTTACGTTACCGATCTGAATATTCGGGAACAAAGCTCGAAAACACAAAATCAAATGTAACTTTATCAGCTGTTCAGATAGAGATGGCAAACTTTGTGAGGGATATTTATGCTAGTTATGGGTTAGTTTTTCAAGCGATGTAGGGTAAGCAAACGCAATTACAGCTGTTTAAAGTTGCCTAAGAAACAGCCTCCTTCCGCTCATCTTCAGCTCATTATGGAATGTTATGTTTTTGGAAACCCAAGATTTTCGGAACTGACAGTGAGTGAGGTTCTTAGAATTTCGAGATGCTGTTTCCCGGGAGTGGCAGCCCTAAGTATATTCTCACATTTTAAATCCTTTCTCATATAAACCAGTACACCAGCCTTGCTCTGATGACCATATAATTCATGCACCAGAAAGTATACCTCCCCTTTCCGCACACTTCCGTGCATTGCAGGTCTGTTGTGCAGCATCAGCAATGATTTGAATTGCAGCGATTCACCTGTCATCGTCAGCATTTACACAAGCATTTCTATCGAATTGCAATCGATTTTTTACGATGCATTATTTTGCTGTTGCACATTTTGTTGCTGCATTGCTCCGGCTGCTGTTGTTGTTGTTGATGCTGTTGCTGTAACAGCATTTCGCCTTGAAAGAAATTGCCACTTCATTACTTTATACGTTGCAGAAATTTGCTGCTGTTGCTGTTATTGCTGAAATGCTGAGACTGTGTTGGCGTGATTGGAATGAGGTGCACCTGCTATAATGTGCTTTATTTTCAACCTCCAAAATGAACAAAAATTAATTACATACCCTTCGCATTCATTAAATGCAGCAATGCAACTTCAAATGTGCAACGAAATGTTCACTTTAAATTTCTGTATAATCCTTAAATTTTAAATTTTTTGCCAATACAAAGTATAAAGTTGCACAGAATATGAAAATTGATAATCAAATGGAATTTAATAAAAACACAATAAATGGCCACTATGAAGCCTAAATGTCTAAATGTATGCAACCTTTTTTCAATTTCAACCCCAAGAGGCATGTGGTATACCGTTTTGTTTTGCTCTCATAAAATATAAGCATTTTTTAAATATCGATAAAGATATACATCTAATTCTGTTTTTACACGGTCTTTTTTTACACGGTTTTGATTTAACACGGTTTGAAAATAAACAAATTTTAAATTTTTTTACACGATTTTATTCCATATAGCACGATCCAAAATCTTTTCGGCTTACGTTAAATTTAATTTTAGCGAAATATGTTCATATCACAAATTTAGGGGAATTCCCTTTTAATGCATACAATCAAATTTATTTGTGACAGCAACTAGAATGTGTTAATATTTTCTGAACTATCCATGCAATCAGACGTGTTTGCTAAAGGAATTTTTTATAGGCAAATTTGATTTTCCAACGTTACATTAAATTTAATTTTAATGCGGCTCATAACAGAGTTCACTGTTAAAAATGTAGATTCCGAACGAGCAAGAGAAAGTCCAGTTCAAAATTATTCCAGCGATGATAGTGATTTTATACCCATTCGATGCAAGCGAATGCGAGTAACTGATGATGACAGCAATTAAATTTATGTTCCTGTATTTATGATTATCATTTTAATTTTTTTTACCTTAAAAATTTAATAACCTATTCTTTTTGTTAACAACATAGCTGTTATACATAATTGTTTTTAGTTCCTGAGCTTGTCATACATTTTTTTTACATTACTTTTAAGCTTAGAGTGCATATCTTTTTTTTTCTTTAATAACTATGCTTGTGTAAAAACACATTATATATGTGATTTAATAAAATAAACCTGAATAGTTGATCTTAAAAAATCCTTGTTTTTCACTAATTTCAATAGGTTTTAGAGATAAGGAACCAATCACCTATTTTGCATACGACCAATGTCTTTTTTTACACGGTTTTTTTACACGGATTTTCCTGGAACCAATTACCGTGTAAAAACAGATTTAGGTGTATAAAGCAATTTATAATATCAATTTCAACCTAATATTGTAATGTAATAAAAGCTTGAAATCGCATAATTTCTAGGGTGCCAATCAAATCAGACCAAAGTTGACTAACTGTTCGTTCAGTTTTATATTTTTTAGAATAGTACAAAATTTCTAGTGAAAGTTTTAAATATTTTAATATTTGTAGTGGATTCGTAAAGTTGATACAAAAATTATGAATATGTATATTATCTTGTTCAATGGGTCTATCTCTTACAAAACTGTCAAAGATATAAAAGAAATGTAGTGAGGTAGACTAGTAGGATATACAAGATGCAAGCAAAGGGCTTTAACATTATCTTCTGCAGAAAACAATTTACAAATGGAATACAGTTTTGCCCTTTCAATTCTTGTAATGTATCAATGCAATCAAACTTTTTAACAAAATGAAGCTAAGGCTTTTCATATGAAAATATTGAAATTTCTTAAAAATTATCCTTACTAGCAGATTTTATTTTTATAAAAAATATATGCCCTGCTCGCTTTTCGTTTTCAACGCATAAACTGCATCTCTCTAATGCAAAACTTTTTTCTAACGCTTTGCCAAAATGGCTTCAATGGAATTTACGATTTTGCCCGCATGATTTTTAGTTTATTTACGTTTCCTTAGTGAACCCACAAATAGCGAAGCAGAACTAACTTGCTGCCAAAAATTCCACGAGCGGCGAAGGCGCAAAAAGCACTTTAACGTCAATGAAAGAGACGAATGTGCTGCAAATAAAAGGAAGAGACAAATTTTGCAGAGCTGCATACAGCAAGAGATTTCTGCAGAAGCTGCAGGGTGCGCTCTTTAGGGCAGAAAAAGAGCGTGCAAGAGAACTGCTGAACAGTGTTGCCAGAAAAAAATATCCCAAATCGTCAAAATATTTAAAATAATCGTCATTTTGGGTCCTAAATCGTCATTTCAATGAAAAGTAAAAATATACTAGTATATTTTATTTCTGATTAAGTAAAATTATTTAAAAGTTTAGATCAAGATACAAACAATGTTTTATAGGTATTATTCACAAGAAATTCATTAACAACTTTGTGATTTGATTTTTCCCCGATTATCCCCCTAAAAGCTTTCAGCTGCTTCGCCCACTAGGGCATTCCAGAACTCATCGGCACCCCGACTCGTGAAACTGACATCCCAGTCAGTATAACATTTTTAACTTATTTTACAATATTTTAAGTGGTTTCCAGAGTCTTTACATATGTATTTGTGTATGTAAAAGTTACCTATACTATGTACATAAGTATATTCGAAATATTTTTTTATCAATATTCTTTCATTGATGATTTAACATTTTTACTTATATTAGAGCTTAATTTTTTAGTATTGTTAAAAAATTATTAATTTTTAAAAAATCTTGAGCTAATAAAATTCCGTGTAGAGCTTCACTATTTAGACGATTTCTATATTTAGTTTTGTTGAAATTAACTTTTGAAAAGATTCCTTTAACATTTGCTGATGAGTTAGGTGATAAGTGAGAAAAAATTTTCGGGAGAGTTGGGGAAAACAAAAGAAGGATCAGAGTATTTTTTACCAGATAAAGTTTTCCAAAAAGCTGGTATTATTTCCTCATTTTTGTGAAATACATTTCGAAAACCGCAATTGTTAGCTCCCTAAACTCGTTGTTAATCGCTTGAGCAGTACTGTCTTCAATTAGGTTTCGAAAATCACGAAGAATGAGTTCTGAAGAAGTAATTTCTTTTTTTATAATTTTCTGCGGACTAATAAAAGTTAAGTTTTTTAAGACTTGATCACAGAAGTTACATCGGCTTTTATTCCACGCGTGGGAGTGATAATTCGATTACTAAACACATTAGTAGTGCTAATCAAAAATGTAGGCAAAAATAAATGCTCATTAAGAATTAAGTGACTGACACAGAAGCATCACCATCGTTATGTTGTGCGTATGTATGTGTTAGTTTGGAAATATGCTTTCACAGTTTTTTCAATCGACTTAGAAATGTGCCATGTGTGCACTTTCTGCAAAGACAGAAAGTCATGCGTAGCACAAATTTTCATGCTCCGCAAATGAAGCTGAAGTTGTAGAAAAATACGCTTCAATTTGTATGAAATCAAGCAATCGATTGTACAAGGAATTCCAAGGTATAAAAGGCAGTTATCGTGCATTGCTCGTTCCTGAATAATTTAGAACAACACAAAAAAGATGGATTTAAGATGTGTTGAATTTTAGATTGAATTTTTTATCATTACAAAGTTTCAGAAATCGTCATTTCTGCCTTTGAAATCGTCCATCGTCATTTAGACCCTAAAATCGTCCAAATGACGACCGCGTCGTCCATCTGGCTACACTGCTGCTGAATTCTGTTTAAGAAGAGCACGACGTTTCCTAAATGCAGATTTTGCAGAAAATAAATGAAGACAAAATAAATTTTACAATGATGTATTTTATCAGCTGGAGTTAAGCGAAAAGAGGCTAACTCATTATTATTAAAATAATATTTCATTCAAATTCGAGTTTTCTTATTTATAGGGTACCGTTCCCCTCAGGGAAAAAACCTGAGCTTTTATAAGGTCTCTTATGTATATTAAAACCGACGTAGAAATCTGAAGTTAAGTACATATGTTGTTAAGGATTAATGCCGTAGGTTTGAAATAGTTTAAGAATTGTTTTCAATGCTTAATGGACGAGGATGCTAACTACTTATAAAGATTCGGCAAATATGTATATAAAGAAGTCAGGTCATAGGCTACAGAAAAAAACTGCATATATAATCATCCTATAAGAAAGAAATTCGTCCCTGCACACACAAGCTAATACGAGAAAGCTTAGAATTTAATAGTTTTCGTTCGGAACCTTATTTGCGCAAGCCGGACTCGCACTTGACTGCTTGTTTTTTGTAAGTTTACAATAGATTTTTATTTAAACTGTCATTTATACATACTGAAAATATTTATTCATATGTTCAATTGATAGAATATTATATCTAATACTTACAGATTAATTTCTGTTTTTATAGTCCCTCGATTCCTTAAAAGAATGATACAAAATTAAAGGATCAAAGATAGAAAGAATAGTTTTTATTCGGACTTACTTGCCAAAGAGAAATGACAATACTTAGTTGTCTATTTCTGTTCTGAAACAAAGCAATTTTAAGTGTACAACAACAAAGAATTAGAATTATTGCTCACATGGGCAGGTCATATAGCTATTTCGGTTTTTGCCAGAAAACCTCATCAGTGACTTTTAATGTGAATTCTAATAATTTCTAAACGACTAATTACTCGAAATAGAAGCATTAATGGTAAAGTCTGTGAAACGCAGGAGTTGAACCATGAACCTATGACGTAGTAAGCGAATGCGCTAACCATCACACCATCGGACTGGACGACTCTGCGCTGGCAAACATCCCAGTTACCTGCTGTCTATATCAAACGCATAGTGTTTGTTGTTATTGTACACTGTCTAATGCAATTGTTTTTGCCTTACTTGAGAGCTCCATCGGAGCACATACTTGAGGCAAATGAATGTATCAGTTTTTGTTTCTGTAAGAACATTTCTTCGTTTTTACATTATGTTTACTTTCTGATTTGGGTGTGTCCTCCCTATCATATTATACGAGTTTATGTTTATTCGGCAGCTTGAATGTTAGAAAGAATAGTTTTTATTCGGACTTACTTGCCAAAGAGAAATGACAATACTTAGTTGTCTATTTCTGTTCTGAAACAAAGCAATTTTAAGTGTACAACAACAAAGAATTAGAATTATTGCTCACATGGGCAGGTCATATAGCTATTTCGGTTTTTGCCAGAAAACCTCATCAGTGACTTTTAATGTGAATTCTAATAATTTCTAAACGACTAATTACTCGAAATAGAAGCATTAATGGTAAAGTCTGTGAAACGCAGGAGTTGAACCATGAACCTATGACGTAGTAAGCGAATGCGCTAACCATCACACCATCGGACTGGACGACTCTGCGCTGGCAAACATCCCAGTTACCTGCTGTCTATATCAAACGCATAGTGTTTGTTGTTATTGTACACTGTCTAATGCAATTGTTTTTGCCTTACTTGAGAGCTCCATCGGAGCACATACTTGAGGCAAATTGCTTTGTTTCAGAACAGAAATAGACAACTAAGTATTGTCATTTCTCTTTGGCAAGTAAGTCCGAATAAAAACTATTCTTTCTAACATTCAAGCTGCCGAATAAACATAAACTCGTATAATATGATAGGGAGGACACACCCAAATCAGAAAGTAAACATAATGTAAAAACGAAGAAATGTTCTTACAGAAACAAAAACTGATACATTCATTTGCCTCAAGTATGTGCTCCGATGGAGCTCTCAAGTAAGGCAAAAACAATTGCATTAGACAGTGTACAATAACAACAAACACTATGCGTTTGATATAGACAGCAGGTAACTGGGATGTTTGCCAGCGCAGAGTCGTCCAGTCCGATGGTGTGATGGTTAGCGCATTCGCTTACTACGTCATAGGTTCATGGTTCAACTCCTGCGTTTCACAGACTTTACCATTAATGCTTCTATTTCGAGTAATTAGTCGTTTAGAAATTATTAGAATTCACATTAAAAGTCACTGATGAGGTTTTCTGGCAAAAACCGAAATAGCTATATGACCTGCCCATGTGAGCAATAATTCTAATTCTTTGTTGTTGTACACTTAAAATTGCTTTGTTTCAGAACAGAAATAGACAACTAAGTATTGTCATTTCTCTTTGGCAAGTAAGTCCGAATAAAAACTATTCTTTCTAACATTCAAGCTGCCGAATAAACATAAACTCGTATAATAGGATCAAAGATATTTAAAAATTTAGGTTTCCATTGATGTATGAAGAAGTTGATAAATGGAAACTGAACAAAATACAGACAACAATTCCACAAAGAATTAATAATAATAAGAATTGATTGACGCAACAGCCCATGTGGGCTTTGGCCTAGCTTTCTCGCGTAAACTTGTGTGTGCTTGTTATATTTTTCACAAATTAACGGGACCTACATACATTAAGCGAATCCAACTGGCGCCGCGCCACGAAACAATTTGAAAAACAAATTAATCTTTCTTCCTACATCAGCGACCAAGCACTTGTCCACTGAGCCACCGCGGCGCAAAGAATTAGCGTTTCATAAATTAAACCCAAAATTTTTTATCATACTTTAGATTCTATCTTGAAAAAAATAATCGAGCTATTATTTTCTAAAATGCACATATGTATACAATATTTTTGATAGTGCACCAACTTTTTCGTACTTAGTAGATTAGGTTATGTTGCACTATCTGGCTAAAGAGGACATGTATAGAGCTTTATTGGTTCTTAGCGATAACATATAGTGATCGTTTTAAGAGTCCGTGGAGTAGTGATCTTTTATACAATAATATAGAAGTTTCCAGCGAAATTCAGTAGACATCTAAGTTCCAGCTTAGAAGCCTGCTCCGCAATCTGTCGGCGTGAGTAGTTATATAAAGTTAATTTTTTTTCATCGAAGGCTCTGACCATGACTCTGGTAGTTTTCAGCTAGTGTGATTACTCCACATAGCCGCCACTTTTCTACCTTCCCTACATGGAAATTTATTCGGAAAGACTGTTTATTGTATTAGGCAATAAAATTAAAGTATAAGCAGACAACTTTAAAATTAGAGATATGCTTAAAATAAACGACTTAAATTACCTAAAATATGTACACTTTTGTACTACAAGCATTCACTAATATTATGATGAGGTGAACCCAGTTATATTAGAATAGATCAGATTCACGAGTAGCTGTAAGCGATCGCATACCAGTTTTGTAGCAATTTTACAAGAGTTGAGTTAATTAAGCTAATTCAAATGTGAGTTATATTCAGCAGTAGCTGCCGACTCACAATATTTAAATTATAATATTTTCCACAATGATGGATATATAATGGATTATTCATTGAATTTTATTGACTTATTTATATAACATCCTGTTGCTTCAAACTTCTAAACGGTAATGCTGGTGCCCAGTGTTAGGAAAAGAATAGCAACTCTAGTGTTACTTGCTTCTGAGGTGCACAAGCAATTATTGCAATATTTTTTAGTATAGACGAAGAAAATAATGCAGGGAAAAACCTGTGTAAATATTGTCAGTTGAGAGTAGACAAAAAGGTGTATGCATAACATATCCACAATAGAACATAATGAACTTCGTTCAGTGGGACTTTGGTGCAAGTTCAATGTTCAATAGGTACCGAGTTATGTATCTATGGCAAATCATGAGTATCCTTCATTGACAAATTTTCCAGCACTCTAAATGCAGGATTATTAGGAAAAACTGTAATAAAGATGTAGTAAACAGAAATCCATTATTTTTCAATAGATGGCTTTTCTAATCTGTATTTAGAGTTGTATAAGTTCGATCGGGGTTATGCTAGGTGGCGTTAGAAAGATAAGGTTTGTTATTTAAAAAGAACTTCTGTGACAGTTTTATGATTTCTCGACTCAGTTCGGTTTTGGAGCCTCAAAGATGGACAACAGCAAAGAAAAAATTCGCAATATTTTACAGTTTTTCTTCGATAAAGCATTCACTTTTTTTGAAAGTGTGGTTCGTCCAAGGCAATAAATCAAACATTATTCTGAGTTTTGAACAGATATTACGCACTTATTTCTTTCGGTAGCTTATACAAATATAAAAATGTTTTTGTTTACGTGTTGGAGAAAATAATAGACCCAGCTAAAAAGCTTGAATGGTAATTTTCAGCTCGATATAACAACGTTTAATGTTTGCCACTTTTCTATAAAAAAAAATACAATAGATTTTATAATGCTTACATCAGGTAAATATTTATTCAGTGGCGGCACTTCGGTGTGACGTCTTAGCTTCATATCGCTACAGATGTTTTTCATACACGTGGGTGATATTTTACATAAATATTTTATAAATATACTTACATATTTTATCGGCGTAACGACTCGAAATACAACTTACGATGAGTTTTGATCCTACCCAAAAATACAAATTTTCTATATTATAAGAATTTTGTGCAAACCAATTTTTAATCTTTGGAAATGTATCAGATCAAAACGGTTATTTTATTTTCTTGCCTATAGTTTCGCAACTACGCAGTGTAGAGCAAAGACCAATAGCTAAGGTTAAAGACGATAGAATCACCCGCTATAATTTTTGTCTGTGTTTGCCAATTGTCAGTAATTCAAGAATGTAAAGCTAAAAACTGGAGTATTTTGAGATTTCCTTAACCGTTATTAGCTTAAAAAAATCAAAATTTTAAGAAAAGACCCCAAAGAAAATGAAAATCTACCAAAAGCTCCTCCAAAATGATGTCTCGTTGCGTCCCTAGTCGAATCCGAAAGAATTTTAATAATTTTTAAACAACTAATTATTTAAATTGAAAGTGCATTTTAATCTGATGAAAAATGCCAAAGCTTTGTTATTTGGAAAAGCACTGTCTCCAGGTATTTTTGGAGCTTTTAAAAGGCTTCAAATAGTTTTTCAAAACCATGGTTAAACAATGAAATTCACTTTATTTTTCAATTCTATTAATATGCTAGGCGTTCAGTCTGGAATTCTTCAGAGACAGATAGCTATCTCGAAACGCCGAGCTATCTCGCAGTAATTTATGTGTGCTCATTCTATTTTAGCACAAGTTAACGGGACCGAACCAACGAGATTGAAAAGCTCGGACAGTTCCCAAATCTTCGGGAGAGGTGGCGCAGCTCAAAGAACCAATTTAAAAAAACCTATTTTCTTTTTCTGTATGAACCTAATGGCGCCGTAGTGGCTCAATGGACAAGTGTCCGGTTTCTTATTCGAGACGTCGCTGCTTCAATCCCCAGTAGTTATTGCATGCAAAAATAGGGTCCGCCCAATTCCGTACCTGCGAACCGAAGTCGGAGCATGCTTATAAGCGTAGTGCGGCTTTAAACCAAGGTTAGTCGCCAGCTGTGCGCGTGTCAACAACAACTGATTGTGAGCTGGAAACTGTAGCTGCCTGTTGGCAATAATGTCGTTCACACCGAGAAGAGTGGTGCTGCCGATGCTGTTGCTGCTGTTCGCAGTCGGCACGTGGGCAGATCTCCCAGCTGATGCCACGTTAGAAACGACGACGCAGAATATTTTCAGGGATATTTTTAAAAGTATCAGCCACTTTGTTAAGCAGCTCTTCGCTGACATGCGCAATGCAGGAGGCGGCCAGAGCGCTGAGACAGATAATAGCTTCACCGATCTTGTGCAGAAATCCACGCAGAACTTCAACCAGCAGGCGCAGCAGCATGGTGAGCGGAACGGCAACAGCGAGCAGGGCTACTTGCAGAAGAACGTGCTTAACTTTCTCTCCACGCTGAGGGCGTTCCGTATGAATGTGTATGCGCAGTTGCAGAGCCGACTGAATGCCATGCAACGGCAGCTGCTCCAACAACTGCAGCAGCAGCTAGACGAGCTGAATGAGACGGCGCGCGGATTGCGGCAGTTGGTGGCGGCGCTGCAAGCGAATCTGCGCGAGCTAAGCGCCAGCTACGAGCGGGCCACACTGCGTACGTGGAATAGCTGGGCCAGTGAGCAGCTGCAGTCAGCGGCTCAGGCAAACAACGGCAGTGCGGCGGCGTCAGAGCAGGCTAAGCAGATCATCGATGAGTTCGTCAATCGCCATAGCAGTTTGCTGAGGGCCTGCGGCAATGAGCTGGAAGACGAACTGCATGTATACGAGCAGCGAGTGCAGAAAACGGTCGGACGCTACCAACCGCTGCTGGACGTGCTCATAGTGCAGGTGGGCACGTGTCTGCAGAGTGGTAAGATGGCTGCTGCTAACGCGGAGGCGGTGGCGACAGCATGTGGGCAGGATCCGCGAGACTGGTTGCAGCGATTAGACGCAGCGCCCTGGGAATTTGAGCGCCTGCTTGCTGAGGGACGTGATCTGCTGGACTTGCGCGATGAGAGGCGGTCGTGTGTGCAACAGACGCGGGCCGACTTCAAGATGGAGTTGTATGATGTGGAGCGGCGGGTGTTGTACTGCAAAGATTGCAGTTGAGTACGGAAGAGGATGTGTAGCTAGCGGGAGAGTAACATACTAAACTACCTTTATTTTAACCATTGTTCGGCTGATAATTTTTTTCTAAGTTCCGCTGACGATGCATCCCTATGCTTTGAAAAGCATACATTCTCTATTATAGAAAATGTTTTTTGAAAGTCAGAGATAATTGCAAAGAGTAATTTAGCACTACTAACATCTAATGAGTTCATGATGGGGAGTGAAAATGAATCGAAATTCAACGAAAATTAATCAACAGTCACCCGGATGAATCACAAGCTGAACCAGCGATAAGAGAACCAAAGTAATCGAAATATCTTATAATGTAATTAATGAGTAATACACTCTAATTATATTATATTTATTTATAAATAATTTATTTTAATCCGAAACTCCCACAGTGTGACATTGTGTACATGGAAGAATGAGAATAAAAAAAAAGTCACATGTACAACAGTCTCGGTTTCTTCCATAAAAAAAATGTTTGGGCTCTAACGGCAATAACAACATAAAAAGGCAAATTTTCTTATAATAAATTGTAGTGCTTAACTTAATCTTAAGAATACGTGTTGAAATCAGTAAGATATCATAAGTGTTAAGCAAGTCTTCTAATTGTATCACTTCCTCAAATAAAAAGTTACTTTATATAATGCTAGCTATTAAAGCCCGAATCGTAGCTTATTGTGACAACAACAAAAAGAAGTGACAGTCCTCAGTTTCAGGCAGAGCACTTGGCGTGGTTTTCGTTTTTAGTCTGGGCCTAAAACGTCGCATGCGTGAAAGAGTGAGGTTTCGTATGTGCTATGGGAAATTTTATCCAAAAGTATAAAATTGCAGATATCGTAGATTTAAATTATCTGGATTACATGCCATGCGACCTGAACTAATCTAGGCGATAAGTTAAATATGCTTGTTAAGTTCACAGTAAATATATTCAGAAGATTATCAATATTTGAATTATTTTTTCCTATTAGGATTTTCTTGCAACTTGGTAAAAATAGACGTAATCAACTCACTAAAATGCAGGAGAAGTTAAACAGTGCCATGTATAGGCCTTATGATTTTAAGATAGAAAAATGGTTTGAAGCCCGTTTCGTATCATTTACCACAACTTATAGCTTCACAAAACATTCCTTTTTGATGAATAAAAACTGAGCATAATCTTGTTTGCTTTGTTGTATTTAGTACGTACTTTGATACAAAATTAAAACCAACATTTCCGAAGAAGTGAAACTTTGACAATCGTCAGTAAATTTGGTGAAATATTCTGTGGTGATATGAGATGGGACTCAAGGATGCTTTTAGTAGGAAATAAATAAAATTTTCCCAAGTACATCGTCCCAAATTATTGGTCTGAAATAGGTTAATTTGGGCAACTGACACGCCCACAATAAGCACAGTAACTGAGGTTAGGGCCCAGCTTTCTTGCATTACTTTATGTGCACTTTATATTTTAGCATAAATTAACGGGACCTACAAATTTTCCTCTACAACCGTATCCGAACGGAAAGCTTAATAAAACTTTATTGTAAAAAGCTTTTTATCACAAAAAAAGTATTCTCTCGGAGAGACTAACTATCTCACGAGAGTTGACGCCGCGTAAGAGAAATGAAGTTTCTTTTTTAATGGAATGAGTGGGCTGGGATTCGAACCCGCAATTCCACGCATCAGGTACCGAGCACTTATTCACTGAGCCACTGCGGCGCCATACCTCGATATTATACTAACTCTAATCTTCATATTTAAGTTAAGGTGCCATCTTTAGATGTGAGACGAATAAATGGGCGTTGTTAGCTCACTATAAACGAGAAAAATGGAATATGATCATTACATCCATTATATATCGAACGGAGCAACTATTTTTGGCCACTGCATTGCTGATGAGAGTTTTTATAATTTTACAAAAATGCAATGAGTTCACTGAGGCTGTTAATGGAACTATTTTATTATAAATTACCTATCATTTCTGTTGTAGTTCCGGTAGAGTTACATTTTTTGATATTTATAGTCCTAACGCCCCACTGCTAATTTTTTCGATATTGGAGATCACGAAAACTGCTATTTCGCCATAGCCTCTTTCATTGCCTTATCCACTGGCGAATTTGATTTTTGATTGCTGGAACTCTCATTAAACTGTCACAATGGATTTTCAATTCAATGCATAACATTTGCGCTCATCGGTCCCTCATGAATAGCGTTGCAAATAAAAGGGCGAAGTGCACATCTACAAAGTACAAAGTTGCACATTCAATTAAATATTGACCAAAACATCTTGCCTGTCTGCATTTACTCGTGTAAAGCGGAAAAACATTTGAATCAATATTTGAAATCCCGTTTGCATAAAAAGAATATTGTGTTTAGAAAAATGCATCGACTGCTCTCAAGGTGACCCAATGAAACACCGATAGTGCTTCCGTAGCTATAAATTGCCAACGCTGAGCATGCTTGAGCAACAAACTATCTGCGCCATCCCAGCAAAATGAAGTACGCTTTGGTTCTGCTTTCATTGGTAGGAGTGGCGCTGGCCATGCCGCAGCTGTTCATGCCACAGCTGCCCAACGGCGCCGGGCAACCCGCCGGTACCGGGCCGCAGCTGCCCCGCTTAGATAATATAATTGGCAATACCGTCGGAGGAATCGGGGATGTGGCCCAGCAATTTATGCAGGAAATTTTTAATGCCACGAAGCGAGGCATTAACATTGCTACCGACTTCACCGGGAACGTCCGCATTACTACCGCGGCACTTGTACGTGAGGGAAGAGAGTACGCCGAGGCAATTGGAGACAGCTTCGACGAGTACGTGCACCAGTCTGTGGATAATTTCGTAGGTACTGTGCAGGCAATCCGCCTAAATTTGTTCGCTCAGATCAATACGGTGAGGAACCGTGTGATACGACAGGCGTTGATAGACAGCGAGCGAGTGCTGGCGCAGGTTGGTGAACAGGCGGATCAATTGCAGAAGCTGGCGCAAGAGCTGAGAACAGCGAAGATGGATAGTATTGCTGAGGAGCAGCAAGCAATGCAGCTCGAGTGGACTACCTGGGGCGATTCGGAACTACAGGCAGTCGCCGATGCCACCGGTGGCAATGCGGACGTACAACTAGAGGCCGAAGCCATCATCAGCGAGGTCGTCGATCGCTATTCCAGCAACCTGGCCGGCTGCGCGGATGAACTAGAGATCGAACTGCAGATGTTCGAAGAACGCGTGCATGAGCTGGTCGAAACCTATCAGCCGATACTCGAGTCACTGATTGAGCAGGTGCAGACGTGCCTGGAGAGTGGAAACGGTCTGGTGGCCAGTATGCGATGCTCAACTGATACGCGCAAGCGCTTGATGCCGCTGAAGAAGGTAGTAAGGGAACTCTTGGACGTTAACCGCGAAGGCGCCGATCTCCTTGCGGCACGCTTGTTGCAACGTGTATGTGTGCTACGCACAACTGCCCGATTCCAGCTGGAGAAGATCAGAGTGAAAGGGGAGTTATTGCAACTAATTGAGGATGCTGAGCTCGTTGATGGATCGGATAACAATTCGAACTCCAGCTCCAATGATGATGCAGACAGTTCGAGCCCTAGTGACTCAAATAATTCCAGCGGCCCTGACTCTGATGGTTCCAGCAGCAGCGACGCCGATAGCTCCAGCAGCAGCGACGCCGATAGATCCAGCAGCAGTGACGCCGATAGATCCAGCAGCAGCGACGCCGATAGCTCCAACAGCAGTGAATCCGATAGTTCTAACAACAGTGAATCTGATAATTCCAGCAGCAATGAGAACGAATCCAATGCTGACTCCCAAACCGATCCTTGAGCTACTGCATTGCAATGATAACGTTATATGGTATTTTTGGAAATAATGTATGGAATAAAAATGTTACAATCAAAAAAAGTCTAGTAGGTGAATGTAGAAAATAAAAAGTTAACTATGAAAAATGAGTTTTCTTGAAGGTTTCTCGAATGGAAACATCTATCGAATGTACAATATTTCAGTTAAATTCGACACATTTGTCATTGCTTAAGTTATGAGATCTGTCTTGGTCTCACTAAAGCATTTAGACTGTGTTTATTTCCTATAAGCGGTGTGCCCTTTTTCTACACACAATAAAGTTTAAAGTTGAAAACTCTCTGTGATCGCTAAAGAGATGCAATTTCAGAGCAATTTCTCCTTCTTCATATTGGTGAAAAATCTTATTGGAATCAAATGGGTTACTAAATAAGCGAATAATCCCCGAAAACAGTAGACAATTATTTTTTATGTGATTAAAGATTAGATGTTAAAGATTTAATACGGTTTCAAATGTGGTAGCCAGATATATAGAGGTACGA
Organism: Neria commutata; assembly: GCA_963457695.1. Taxonomy (NCBI): domain Eukaryota; kingdom Metazoa; phylum Arthropoda; class Insecta; order Diptera; family Micropezidae; genus Neria; species Neria commutata. Next base: position 43,523,721 of record OY735246.1, read on the forward strand.
CTATGTAAAGCTTTAGCATAATATCTCCCGCCGATTCTTAAGACTTGTGAGAGTTTGAAGTAAAATATTGATACTTTGTTCCTTAAAGAGGTATTAATAGTCTGACACTTAAAATTTTGTACACCAATAGTTCTCTGGAGATACTAAATACTTTTGCAAAATTCCATAAATTGCCTTCATTAATTTATAGCGTAAGGCGAATTGGTGGAATGGTGAAAATTTTAGTGTTCGAGCCACGCCCGTTTTTGCATGTTTTTAAGGTATGTAATATTGGAATAAGTACTGCAAAAAAAAAGATGTTTATTACCAAATAGTGACAATACTACATTCCGTGCGCATTTAAAAACAGTTTAAAAACGAAAAAATTAGACGTGAATTGGTGCAATTTTTAACTACTTAGAGGAGTATATATAAACGATCATATTTGATGAATCATTGATCATTTCGTCCAAAAGCAGGAGAGATAATAAGGTGGATATTTAACTATTTAAATAATATTTTTCTGCTAAAATACGCATTTTGTTAACCTATCAACATACATATTCATATTCCTCATATAAAGCGGAATATTCGGCCGTGTTGCTCAGTGCGTGAAATTTCGTTGAAATCTTTCTGCTTCCTTAAACTAAAACTGTTTATTATGGAAACTATTCGTAAATTTTATCGCCATTACCTGATTACTGTGCTTCATATAAAACCAGTATTTTCCATTAATTATTTCAAAATAAATATTGCAAATCGTAATTAACAATAATATTTAACCCTCTAGCAAATAAATTTTGTATTATACTCAGCAAATATGATTATATCTATCATTTTTATTCGCTACTTGTTTTGAAGGTATTTTAACTTGTGTTAAAACATAATGACCTAACCCACGTTAATACGAGAAAGCCAACTATGTATGTATATATATTGTGTTTATTGTGAAAAACTAATACATATACCTCAACATATATGAAATAAGGAATGAGAATTTCGCGATTTTGTTCGTCCATCTAAGCTGATCGACCTTGAGGCGGGGTCCATAAACTAAGAGCTCCATGGCTCAGAGACGTCACTATAAAGGGAACACCAAATATAAACCACATATTATCTATTATTTATTTGAAGACCGGCGCTTAGTTCAAACGATCTAGAGAGAACTGCATAATAAGTTATATATCATTTTGAAGATCTTTAGGAGTAGGTAGATTTGCACAAAAATATCAGATCGAAGATTAGTCAAGTCATTTCCAAAATAATTGCGTTTAAAGATTGCCCATATTCCCTATAGAGCAAAGCATTATTGCATTGAACATAAAAATCTGCGTGCTAGCGGGAAGATGGAGACAAGGGAATAGAAAAATCACACACTCTCTCCTTTCCCATAGTTCGCTGAAGAGCCACAATTGTGCTTGCACTGCATTTATTTCCAACATTAAAAAATGCTACATCTATTATTTTTTTGAAGATCGGCGCTTAGTTCAGACGATCTAAGAATTGTAGAATATTGAGTGATTTTGAAAGTTTCCCCGTGTAGTTTCAGACATAAGTTCTAGATTGAAGATTGCTCGATTATGCGCTAAAATAAAAGAATTATTAATTTCGAAAATTTCGTATTGATTTATCTCCATTCGAGATATAACCTGCTGCATAGATCTGGAAAACTTTTGCAACAATATTTAGTAGATTTTTTCTTATTTAAATGTCTTCATAGCTATGTCAAAGGACGCACTTGATAATCGGGAGTCATTACTATTATTTAAATAATTGTTGAGATGGACTTGCTCGCAAGAGGGTTAAAATTGGCCAACAACAACTTGCTTGGCTGTATAACAAATATATTCTCAAAAAGAACATTTGAATCAATATTAACAAGTAAGCAATTAAAGTCGGTTCAACCGACTATTACTATTGCGCTACATTCGTGATCATATATTTAAGGTATGTCGTAAACAATATTTGTGTCGAGTAAGACAAATTTTTTAATTTTAAAGAGCGGATTTAATTGGGAAAATATTATATGCAAAAAGGCGGGTCGTTAAATTGGTTACGATCCCTATCAATTTGTAGATAAATTGGACGTTTAGCACATAGGGAAATAAATTTTATGAACCGAAATCATGAAAATTGAGTCGGGGAATGTAAAAATTCCATGTTATTTAGTATTGAGGTATTTACGTAGATAAGTATGCTGTAGTGCACGTGTTTTTAAACCGATTTGAATTTGGATTGAAAACGATACATATCGAAATATACTGGCAGTCTGTTAGGAGCTAGGAGTTAGGAAAGATTCGTCCGCATTTCATTAAATATGACAGACGAAAGACGGATAGACAGAAGTGGCTAAATCGATTAAGTTTTGTTCCTAATAATATTTACATACTTATGACTACATATATCAACAACTTCCCCATCTGGGCGTTACAAGCATCCACACTGATCCTATATGCACTTACGTGATGTAGTTCATTAAATGTGCATTAAATTGCAATTAAGAACTATTTCAAAAACACTTTGCTCAGAGTTCGTAAGAGAAACTCAAATAGTGCACTTCTGTGTATAAATTGGCGATTGTTTCGATTCCGCTACCTTAGTCGACTCAGAGCAGCCATTCCTGTCAAACTTGGAGCTCAATCACAAAAAAATGAGGTACTCCTTGGTTCTGTTATCATTAGTAGGAGTGGCGCTGGGCGTTCCGCAGCCGCCAAGTGACATTGGGCAACCTGAACCAACGAAGGAAATGGAAATCGCTGACAGGTCAAGTGAAATCAGAGAAAGTAGAGTTTTAGCGCCTGCCTGGCAACCTTCCGCCTGGACGCTTGACATTCCGGACGATGATCAAGTGCAGAATTTTGAGGGGCAAAGAATGGCCGCCGTTTCAAGAGACGCCTGGCAACTAACCGCCGCCCGCGTCGCCGCACCGACCAACAACATTGAGAATGCAGCGAAACAGGTCATTCAAGCCGGAACCGACTTCAGCGGAAGCGTAATGAGATTGGCGAAGTTGTTTGTCGATCTGGGAGCAAGCACGCTCCAGCAAACCGCTAGAGAGCAGGCAAGCATACGACGGAATTTGACTGACTGGGGGAATTCGGAGCTGGAGGCGGTCGCTGCGTCCAGCCACAACAATGCCAAAATAATGCAACAGGCCTACGACATCATCAACGAGTACATCGATCGTTATTCCAGAGAGATGGCTGAGTGCGCGAATAAGGTTGAACTCGAGATGATGGCGAGCAGGCAGCGATTGCATAACTACACCTTTGAGCCGATACGTCAGTCACTGGAAGCACAAATGCTGATGTGCCTGCAGAGCGAAGACAATCTGCAGGCCAATCTGCGCTGTAACATTGATGAGGGCGAACTTCTGCAACCATTTAGGTTGGAAATGAACGAACTACTTGGTATCAATCGAGAAGGTGTTCGTCCTATTGCGGAACGCTTATCACAGCGCTCTTGCGTGCAACGCATAACTCGCAGACTCAAGCTGGAGAGGCTCAGGGTGCACGCGCGCTTGTTGGTTTTGACAATCGATTTGGACAGCGATGACAGCTCCGATGATGGATCCGATAGTGACAACAGCAGTGAAGAACGCTGACTGCCTGCTTGTCCCTTGAGCTATGGAAATGCAATGAAATTTTCTCCGGAAATATAGTGTATATAATTAAGTTGGCCAAAAATTTATAATACATGCAAATGTGATTATTATGATTGTTGGTTCGCCTATCTCGTGAATAAAAAATATGTTATTTTGTTTGTATTTTTACCTGTTGGCCTGAGGGCAAGCGGGGATGAGCGGAAAGTGGAATGAGCAAATATGCATGTATCAGTTGTAAGTTGTGTTTATTTTCAAGACGCAGCAGCGCCGGAGTAGTTACACAATCAAGTCAGCTCGGGGATCACAGCACAAGTGAATCCAAAAAAATGTACGAGTGGAAAAGCTGCGGAGAAGCCATACATTGACCATCTCGACTCAAATTACATAAAATACGCGAATTGGGTCATAGATCTAGCTCACAATTTTTCTTTCGAACACCACAAGAGCTGCTTCGTCTGCAGAGAACTGCAATGAGTACTCATCACTCTAAGTATACTCTGTGTACACCCTTACTCATACTTAGTTAAACAAGCTAAGTAATCCGAGCTATTTACTCTGTTTGAAATCCCATATAATAAGTTTTTTTATGCCTACTGACAGTATGACGTCAGCATACTCATTGATACTCATTACGGCATTCCTTCCGATTCTAAGCCAGGGTTGCACTGATTGACGAATCGTCAGCTAATGTCAATCTGCATGGTTCCACACCATATAAAATCTTGTAGAAAGTAAGACTTGTCTGCTGAGAGTGGACCACACTTTACAATTGCACACTGAGCTCAAATTCGGACCTATTGTCAAGAGTTATTCTTTCCTTGATAGCATGGCTAACATTATGGATAAAAGTTAGCTTGATTTCATTTCTAACAAGTATGAAAAACGTATTTCTTAACAGTAATTTTATTTTGTTATATTGAATATTTATTATAGCTTTGAGTTTTAAGTATATTTTATATATAATTAATTTCTTTACACATACCTAAATTTAGTTTTGCTAAAAAGCACATTGCGCATTATTTAGTAAAAATAAAGGGATTGTAGAAATCAAAAGCTAGAAAAAACCACAATTAACTGTAAAATTCTTACAAAAAATATTTTACTAATTTTCGATTAATGTCCATTTACAATAATATTATGCTTACATATACAAACAGGCTTACATTAATAGGTTTCTTTAATTAGCATTTCGTATATATGTACGTATAGAAACTAACGATGTTGCGTCTAAAAGTACATTTTATTTATTGTTATTATTTTGGAAAATTCAGGTAGAATTTTATAGGTATAACTGGGCAGCTGTAACTAATGTAATGGATATATGACAGATGTTAGGAAATTACCGAAATCAATGCGCAGGGTTCATGCTTAAGAAGTCTGAAAAGATTTCGAAAACGTTAACACCATTATAGCTTCAAGGAAACTAGGCAGAATGTTGCAGTCACTTTGGGAATGTCCAAGAAATAAGATCTTTCGATGCGAAGGGTTTCAAAACTTTAAAAAGCAAGGATTAGCAGAAGCTTAAATGAATTCATAATTTTTATTGTATGTGGTATGACATGGCGGAGGGACGTTTTTACAAAATATTTAGGGTGCTCACAGTTCCGTGTTATCTAGTGTGCTTTCGTTGCCGCCTGCTAAATTAAAACCACTTTGCCATCTGGCAACTTTTGTTGTTGTTGCTGTGCACGCAAAGAAGAGATACCATGGGTTGAAAAAATTGCCTTGCGTTGGATCGTGTTTTTCTTTCGTGATAAGCTGGCATCTCACATCAGCTGTTGTTCGCGAAAATGGAAACAGATTTTAAGCAAAGTTCGTTGAATTTTCAGAGAATAATCACACACTATTTCCATTTTGATGGAATATTTTCGAGAGAGTAATAAATCCTTAATAATAGCTTTAGAAAACACTTCTAATGCGATTGTGGCAAATTCAGAAAGGTCCACAAAACAGGGGCGCTCACAGTTTTATTTTACTGAAGTTGCCAGATGGGAAAATTAGAAGGAAACTGTGAATACCCTAATTATTTATTTCAACACGAATGTAATCTTTTTATAATAATAAGAATAATACACTTTTTCAAATTGTTAAAAATATTTTGGCATGCAAAAAAGTTTTGCGAAAGCTTAAATAAAATTAAAATAAACAATTGGAGCAATAGCCCGCGAACGAGGCATGCGCCTAGCTTTCTCGCATTAGGTTGTGTGTGCTTGTTATATTTTGCGCAAATGAACGGAACCTACAACTGTATCCGAACGGATTGCGAAGTCGTTCTCTCGCAGACATCTCTGGAGTATAATGTTAAGCCATATTATCAGCCCAAGACGGTACATACCATGTTGTATGACTATGCAAGTTCATTTATACCACTGTGTAATAGTTTGTAATTTCATAATGCTCTTGCTTAGAGCTATTCTTAAGTAGATCAAAATACTTACAAATAGGTTTGCTTAGCTTGATATGTTATGCTATTGTAATTATTATTTAATATATAATTTTAGGGATAGAATTCAAAAATTCTGCTCACAACAGTACCTACTGCCGAATCTTACAAAAATATTATAGTATAGTATAGTAAATATTCGTTTATATAGTCAAAATAAAACTTGCTAAAAAAGCTACAATTAATGTTCAACAATAGAAACAAGATTGTATTGTGCCACAAATTTAGGGAATGAGGAGCGCGAAAAGCTTGGCACCATTTTTACATACACTGTAACTGCCTACGTGCAGAAAACGCATGAGAAGAGTGCAGCCAAATTAATTTCATACATATTTCTGTATATTTTTAGCACTTTATAATAAATTTCACTTATATTCATATTCCATTTTCGCCATGGGCCTGCCATCCTCACCATCCTCAAAGACAACATATTTACGTCGACGCCTTAATTTTTGCATGCTGGCAGCACTGTGACTAGAGTTGTTCTTCTTATTTGTCGTTGCATTTGTAGAGAGGGACATCGTTGCTGTCGTTGCCACCTTCTCCGCCACACTTTTCAGCGTTGTTTTGCTACTCGTTGTTGTATTTGTTGTTGCTTTGCTTGCGCTTGGTATTTGCTCGTTGTTGGCTTTCGCTTCGTATAAAGTCCTTTCGGTTCGTGTTTTCACTTCGTTTTGCTTGTTTGCTTCGTTGCTTTGGAATTTTTGCATTTCTGTTAGCGCCTCTCTCGGCAGCACTGGCAGGTCGGGCAGATCGCAGCGTTGCTTCAGATACTTGTACACGTGAGCGACGCGCTGCACGAGTCGATTCGTGTACTTCGTAGCAGTGCGATCGACAATGGAATGCGCCTTGATGCAGTCGTTGCCGCCGAATTCACAAACCTGAAAAACGAAAAACAATACCGGAGTTATATTTTGATCGAAATAAAATAAATTATGCGCTCGCTAATCCGCAAAACTTATGCTCGGTCACCCGGATAATGAAATTCCAATCAATTTGGATTATGCGATGATCATTTATAACGGATTACTAAAGATTATAACATTGCGTATTCTGAATACGGGTGCATACTGTACCTTAATCGCTATGTAATAAAAAAATAGAAACGCATTTATAAAAAGTGTTCTTATTTGTATTTAAAAAAAATCTATATTTGAAAATATGTATTGTAACCTAAAAGATCACAATTAAAAAAAGTTATTATAATATAATTTTAATTATAAATAAAATTTCATGATATTTATGATAAATCACTTTAGCACATATTTATGTATAGTTTTCTATGCTTATTTTAAAATTTTTTCAATCATTGATCGATAATTTTTCGATCGAAGTTAAAAATCAAAAACCAAGTCCTTAAAAATAGATATAAAACTCTACAACTTTATCAGCTTAAGAGGACTCGTACAAAATATAGCAACTTTTTGATTTTAATTTTTATTCGAAAAAATAACCATCAATGATTTATATTTATTTTTGATCGATAAAAAAACGATCAAAAACTAATGAAGAGATTTTTATTACAAAAATCATAATTGGTAAGACCCCTGCGTATGATAATGGAATATATTCTGAATTCGCACTCACCCTGTAGTGCTGCAAAATGGCGTCAGTGGGTGGCACATTAAGGGATCCTTTGCCCGCAGCGAATTCCCAAACAAAATGATTGCCCGCCTCCACAACGGCTTCCGGCTTGCAAATGTATTTAGAGCGTTGCTTCTGTGGATGCAGTTTGGAGCGCCTGTAAAAACGAAGTGATATTATTTTTGATTTTGAACTTTTATATCAGATTGTATTTAAAGGATCAAGTCTGCTGGTCACCACGGCCTGAGGGGCCCAATTGGACATATCTGATATGAGATTCTAGATGAAGAACAATTTCGGTTTCCTTATTCACCTTCTTGTTTTACGCTGAGTCACCAAGGCAGCGCGCAGACGTATTTCTTCTGGACTGCGGCTCGCGCTTTGATATACCAGGGGATCATCGCCGAACTGCAGATAGAAGAAGGCATTCTGAAAGGAGTATACGCCCGTGTTGCGACTACGCAGACGTCGATTGAGTGAACTACAAATACAAGCGAGGGAGAAAATAAAATGGGAATGCGTTTAGTGTCAAGTGTTGTTGGAAACCCAACGAAGCTTACTTTATCAACTCGATCAGCGTGTCATCGTGGCGCGGCACAATGAACTCGTCCAGATCCACCAGTGCCACATACTTGTAACGGTACATGCTACGATACAGGCAATCATTCAGCGCCGCAAACAGACCCTCGGTGCGTATTTCCTTTTGCGAACGCATGCGCAAATTCCAGGGCAATATATTCACCGTGGGCTTCTCATAGTTTCTGCTCCCGTAACGTTTCGGCGTCTGGGAGCTGTTGGAGGTGTGTGCATCGGCCGCCAGTTCTTCCGCATCCCAGGCGGTCAGATTGCCCGGTATGTCACCGGACTTGTAGTGCTGCAGCACGCAGTTGGCATGCGGCCCTGTGGTGTGATTGTAGAAGGTGAAGTGCGACACACCCAGCAGCGCATACAGCTCCAAGTATTCCATCAGATAGAGTGCTTGATCGTACTCGAAGTGAAAGGGTTTGACACAAACGGCGATTTTATCGGGCAGTTGCTCGCTGCTGGGCGGTGCGGTTTGAACTTTGGGGACGCTGGCAGCCATGGGTGAAGCGCGCACTGCTGAGGAGCTGGTGCTATTTCCCGCGAAATCGGGATCCCAATCGGTGTTGCGCACCTGCAACAGATTTCCCGGTGGCGCCCGCAGCCGCGCCACAATGCTCACATACTGCGGCACATCGAGTTCCGGCGCGCGTACGGGACAGATGATGAAGCAAGCGCTGTACTTGAGATTCCAATTCTCACGTATGGTCTGTGGAGCAAAAATGCCATTAAAATAAAAATTGCTTTCCACAGTTATTTCGGCTTGAATTAAGCAACTGTAAGTTCAATTTTAGAAAACTTTAGTTGAATTACAGAAGCACAATACTGAACTCATATAGCGTAAATAAGATTCCAGAATTAAATCTTTAGAATCAGAAAGATTAAAATAAATTTCAGGAATATTACATTAAAATCAGAGAGCTTTAGATGGGTTTCGTAATCATCACATTACATTTAGATAGTGTATTTTCACATTAACATTAACATATTATTATTATATTAACATATTCCTTATCCGGAGCGAATGCAAAAGCAAAATTTTGCATTTGCATTTTTATAAACGGGAACGACCGATTGCGAAACCCATGTAAATGCTTTTGTCAAACAGCTGTTGAGAGTTTAATAAAATGACACGAAACAGCGGAAAACAAAAATTTTACGACTTCTTAATTGAAAATGCAGCAAATGCAATCACGGGTAAATAATTTAAGACACCATTTTTTGAAATAAAAAGTGAAATTAAAATCAAAATGATCTGCTGGTCGCTGTTAATACTCGTTGTTGGCAGCTTAGATCACCGATATGTGCGATTTTTCAAGCTGGCAACTATGCTCATATTTTGCATCAAATATTTTCCACTAAACGCAATGGATTTTTGACTAGGAAAATTGTGACTTTAATGCAAAAGCAAACCAGTGTGTTTTGTTGTTGTGTATGCAAAAGGTGGAAAAATATTTTGCATTTGCTCTTTTGCAGGACCAATTGCACCGGATAGGGAATACCCCTATAGTGTAAGTAGGATTTCAGAATTAAATTTTTAAAATCAGAAAGATTAAAATAAATTTCAGAAATATTACTTTAAAATCAGAGAGAATTAGATGGGTTTCGGAATCTTTACATTACATTTAGAAAGTGTATTTTCACATTAACAAAATGTAATCGAAATTGCGGAAAAGTAATTGAACCACTTTTAACAGTTTTATTTTAAAATTTTGGCCAAGGTTTTTCCGCAAATTGTTCCCTTTTATAAATTAGTAACGACTGTATTTTTAAATTCTTTCCGTTCGGTTGCCCTAAGCGCCTACCATAAGCCATCGCCACTTACCTTCACCAACGCCATTACGGTGGCCGATGTGTATTTTGCGCGCTGCGACTCGCCCACGCTCACATTGCGATTGGCATACCAAAAGCGACACCAAACACGCTCCGGACTACGCGTCTTGGTCGCGCCCACCACTCGCACCAAGCGTGCACCGTCCCGCCGATCGTAGTAAGCGGAAAAGACGAAAAACTTAAAACGTGTGCCATTGACAACTTGCCAAGCTCCATCTGTTGGCGCCATGCCAATTGGATAGGGGGGCAGGGTGTGCTCATCCTTGGCCGACAGCACTTTACCCCAGGCCAAATAAGATGCGACAGCTCCGCGTGCACCGGCCGCAGCCACCATGCCTTTGCCAACCGTGGCAGTGTTGCCACCACTCAGGCTATTACCGCCATTCACTGAACCGCGCAAAATGCCTGCCAAGCGTGCGCTTTCGCCGTTGACAGCATCTATGCAGGAGGAGAGAAATATTAGGCTTTGCTGCTCTGAATCCTTCTCACCGCATCGTATCAATACCATCAAAGTTGTGACCAAAATGTACAAAACGTAATTTCGCTCAGCTCACAGTTATTGTGAAAGCATTTTCTACTCACCTTGAATTTTCAATTTATTGTCACGAAATTGTATGAATCCTAGTTTATTATCACTCCAAAAGTTACCATCCATATTATAGTAATCATCCTGCAAAAATAGGAATTCTTTAGATGCTATTTTCTAATTCTGATATTCGCCAAAAATAATACATATGTGGAATTATCAAAAAGTAGTGCGATTATTTTAATTTATTATTTAACACATGAAAAATATTAAAGAATGTTTGGCTCTTTAACCAAAGCATCTAAAGTACAATATATGTGCTGGCGAGGTTTCTCAGGGGATGAGTGTTTGGTGCCTTATGTGTGGAATTTGTGGATAGACCCCCAGCCAACTCATACCTTCATAGAGAGAAAATGCTTCGTTCCTGCCCGGTTATCGGACACAGTGACAGTGAACCTTAACTAAGTTTAAATATCGAGATTAGCCAAGTTGGTTTAAGAACAAACCCACAATGGACACACACTTACCTCAAAATTTTTCCTTAAAATGTCTTAAATTTGTTTGATTACTAATTTATAGGAATGATATTTGGTATTCAATACAAGGCATCTGCCCTCTATGTTATACGAAACTTTTGTGGCAAAATGATTATCAATAAATCAACTATACCTACATAGCTAGTTTTTTCGTTATTGCTTTCCTAAATTGGCTTGGCTTGTAATTTTATTCATAAGTTAGTTTCTAACTATGAAATAAATCACGTACATACATATATACAAAGTTTTTACCATATTGACATGTTCAGTTTTGAGAATGACCAGGCTGGACATATGAACATCATTTGAAACATATATACTCCTCCTAATCAAACTCCAAACTTAATTCATTCCTTCAACTTTGAATAAATGCGCTATATTATAATTTCTGTACCCCAACTTGAGCTTCGTTTGAAACTATCAAAGTTCACGTCAAACAGAAAGAATAGATGCAAATTGTATGCACTTGCCGATGGAGCAACGCTTTTCCTTATTCGAGGAACATGATTTAATTATGTATTTCCCTTTTACGCTACATTTTTAAAATAATTTGCATTACAAACATACATTACCTTTACTTCATCATAATCGGGCAAGGAGTCACCCAAACGACCGCCATAAAGGCCATGGTTCATGCCAGCATGCGACCTCTCATCAATCATGAATACCTGCAAAGGGTTGAGGTGGTGAATAAGTAGGAGAGAAGACACGGCTAAGTAAAGCATATTCCCGATTTGTGAAGCATAAAGCAAAGCAAGCCATAATTACAATAGAAAAGCATAAAGGAAATGCAAATGTCACGAGTTCACTAAAAAGTCATTAATATACAGTTATTATGACAGCTGTGGTGAATTTAAATTAGTTTTAAAAAGGGTAAGATTATAGTAGTGGCAAAAGAAAACTATTCTGATATAAAAGCAGCACTTATACAATAACAAATACATACTTAAAATAAAGTACATACTTATAATATAAAAATGGTATATATTTAGCACTTGATGGTGTACAACAAACTCACCTCAGTTAGTATGATTAAACCGAAAATCGCAAAGAAGGCGATGACAATGAGAAAGCTCATGCCCGCGCGCTTTCTGGTGCCCCAATTGTGTTTCTTGCCACGCTTCCCCGCAGTGGCGGATAAGGAGCTACCACTTCCACTTCCAGAACTGCCATGTTGCTGGTGACGATGATGTGAATGCGCCGCGTGCAGCATGTGCTTGTGGTGGTTGTGGTAATGTGCGCTGCTATGTTCAATACTGGCAAGCAAATCACTTGTGGAAGCGTTGGAATAGAGCGAGAGTGTAGAGCCGCTGGCGGTGCGGCTCGTTGCGCCAGCGCCCAGTTTCATCGACGATGAGGACGATGGCGATGATTGTTGGCGATTACCGTGAGTGCTGTTGTTCTCATTGCCGTTGCCTTCAGTGATGATGTTGGAGCCCCCCATCATGGTTTTATGCTGTTGTGGGGGGCTCCGACGTGGTTGCATTGTAGTGCTTTCTTTAAAACCACCACACTGCGAGTAAAATGTATTGATTTACGAAGGGACTGCTTGTAAATTTGCCTGCATTTAATATTGTATTTGAAATAAGTGTTCCGTACAGAGGAATGAGCACTGGTATTAGTTATTATTCATTGAAATTATGGATATGCAAAAATTTCAAACAAATTTGTAGGTCCCGTTAACTTGCACTAAAGTAGAATGTACAAATAACTTAATATGATAAAGCTAGATCCAAGTCTCAGTTATACGAGCTCTTGCAACAGCTATTTAAGCATTTTTTATTTAATTCACCACATTGTAGCATGTTTGATATTCTTTTGCTATCTCCCAGAACAAGCACTAGCAACAGCTTTGTGATTGTAGCCAGAATTGGAACGTGCGTATGTATGAAGTTAGCTGTAAACTGTTGCTTCCTTTAGCACAGCGATAAAAACAACAACAAAAATTAAATCCCAGCACATGTTTTCAAATAGAAGAGCACAAGCAAAACAAAAAAGGCTAGAAATAAAAACAGCTGTCAAATATTGTAAACAGAGAAAAAGCGGCGCCAAAATGTTATCAACAACCACTTTAAGAGAGGAATTCAAACATTACGAGAGAGAGAGAGAGAGAGAGAGACAGGTGGAGCTATAGATGGCGTACATTGAGCACGAAAGGAAAAATCAATATGCGCTTTGTTATCCTGGCAAATTTTTGCTTTCTTTCTCGATTGAAGATTGAAACAGCAGCTATTTCTTGCTTTAATGTGATCGCAGGCATTCCAATTAAATATTATTCCACAATTATGATCCTTTTTGTTAAATGTGTGAAGGGGCGACCACCATTAGACCACTTTACACTTCCTGTGTACACTTTTTCTTTCCTTTTTTTCTTTACTCGTAATTCACCTTATTTTTAGTTAAAAATAACTTTTTTCAATATATGAACACTTGCTGTTATGAACGCTGCTTTCGAGTTATGAAATTGTGAACGTTTTTATTTTGTTATCACTATTAAATTTTGTTTAAAACCACTTCCGCATTTGTTGCAGCAAATTTTCGATGCTCTCTCAATAGTCTGATAATTTTTGTGAAGAAAACGAAAGTTGCCTTCTACAGTGACAACTGTCAAAATTTTGTATTGAGCAATAAGGATTGCAAGGACATGCGCAGAAGCCTCGCCTGAGTCTGTGCTGGCTATAATTGTTGCCAGGTTTAAGACTTACAGTTGATTACACAGCTTTACACAAACTTTTATTTTGTAAAAGTGATGAGAACGAAAATCAGATAATTTTTTTTCAACATTTTTTTATGTTAAGAATAGATAAGAATAATTTAGAACATGAAAGAATATAGTAAATAAGAAAACTGGAGATTATACATAGGTTCCAGAATTTGTGCTGGAGGGGACTTCCCTCTAATTATTAGAACTCACTTAAAACCTTACAATGCGCCTAGGCGCCACCGTTGCTCAAAGGATAAGTGCTTGAACGCTCGATGGGTGGGGTCGCTGGCTCAAATTTGGTTTAATTGACAAAATTGACCAAAGTAAAACATTTTGAACTACATATGACACATTTGGAATAACATGGTGCTTCTGAATATCGAAAACTGATACATCCAAATTACGACTGATGCTTCCAAAATAATAAATGACACTGAATTTTAATTAATGCTCTTTAAGCTTTTTCTGACGATTTCTGAATTTCAATCGACTCTTTCGGTCTTTTAATTTACTACTCTGAATTTCAGGTTATAGTATCTGAATTTTAATTGCAATTTTCTTAACTACAATTAAAGACATTGTAGTTCGCAAGCTAGCAGTTATTAAGTATTTTTTTTATGACGAAAAACTATTATAAAGTCAAAGTAACTGTATAATCTTTAAAAGCAGACACGCATGCACCGATCTGTATGAATGTATGCTCACAAACACACGCGTACAACTTACAAGCATACAAATGCACACACTGAAGAAAACTATTTTGAAGAGTTGCATACAACGGCTTAAAACTAACAGCAAGCCCAAACAGGCCTGCGTTCATGCCCATACCCAGACCCACACTCACACATGCATAAAAAGACATATATGTGTGCATGAAACAATAGATGATAGCATTATAAGCTATAAATAGGGGGCGCTTACGCTCGGATAAAGTTCAAACTAAGAACCAGGACCTTTTAAAACTTGTTAACCTTCTGTGCTGGCAAATGTGCGCATGTGTGTGCGTGTTGTGTGTGTGGGAAGAGTCCTCTTTTCTAATACCCTTGGCATTTTTGCACTTATAGCAAAGACAAGTATTTAATTTCTTGCAATTTGTAATGGCGCATACCCCTCTCGAGCACGTTTGAGCGCCTGAAAGTATGCCTAATTGTTTGCAAGCATGCAAAGCTTGCCGCTTATAACAATTGCAATAATTAGCAGACATCTGAAAACCAATTCAAATGCATTTCGAAATGCCTGCGGAAATGTGCGCGTGTGTGTGTGTGTGTGCGCGCTTTGAATACCATGGCCATTGCATATTTTTAGGCGTTCACTTTCAAACTGCTATAAACTTCGAGACTCTTTCACGTTTAGTGTGTTTGCTTTTGCAAGCGTTTGCTTTTGCTCTTGGCAGTTCTTTTTGTTTGCTTTTGCAATTTCGCCCAATTGTTTCAATTGATTTCGCAGCGCTGTTCTTTTTTTCGTGCGCAGAATTGCAGAATTTACGACTTTCGACAACTTTTTGCATTTCGTATGCTCCCACAAGTTTCATTGTCAGGTGGACAATGGCAAAGTTTGCCAGCCAATTTGTTGCAGCATGAAATTGCACGCGAATTGCAGCAAAAGCGGAAGCATTTTCTCTGCGTGTTAGTGGCAAGTGTGCGACTAGAAGGAAATCGGCAATCGAGTTTCAGATCGTAAGAGAGCGATAACTTGTTTGCTTAAAACAATTCGACAAAGTTTCAAGAGCTTTCGAAAAATTTAGCTTCATGAGCATTTTTCAACTGAATTGTTGCAATCATTGAAAATCTGGGCAAATGACAATAGCAATGTTTGTTTGTTAGCTCTACGAGCTTTGATTATAAATAACAAAATTCCTTTTGCATCGTTTGATGGTAATTTTTTTCACCATTTAATTTTTGAACATTTATACACCCTGCTGTAAAAATTCGAAGTTTTGTACCAATGACCAAATTCAATACTTCACTCCATGAATATTTTCTACTTAATATCTCAAATTTGCACAGGAACATAGCAAGCCGTTAAATGACATGGCAGTACCAACACAAGCAACCTACACACTTACACTCAACTTCAAATATATACAAGAAACCTGAAGTGTGAGTTAGCAAGTTCAGAAGTGGAACTTACCGAAAGGACGAACCCGCTACCCTGAGCTAAAAGACTAATGAAAATAGTTTTATCAACGCGCGCGGAAAAGACACAGAAAAACCAAATGAATAGAAAAAGGAAAGCCAAGCGTGAAAGAAAATGAATGAAGAAAATATACATTTCTATTGCGGCGGCAAACTTGCCTCGTACCGCAGCCCGTATTCACGCATTTTGAGGTGAGTACGCGTCTCAACTTCTTCTTCAAGTGTTAGCACTCGAGAAGTTTTGAATTATGCGCTAGGGCGGCACAGCGGCGCAGAGATTATGCCGCTGCAACAGGGGTCACATAGTATGTTAATGTACAGAGAAATTTCTGCAAGCTTGTTAATATTAAAAGTGACAAAATTCCAGCTTGATATAATCGTACATGATTTTTTAAAAAGGCTCCCCAGCTGTGGCAGTTATCCTACTGAACGTGTTGTCTGCCACGGCTCAGAAAGCGGCGTGGAGTTGATGGGAGGTAAGCGCAGAAAACGGCAGAACTTGTGGCTTGATTAAGTTTGTTTTGGTAGACAAAATGATATTGACACAAGCGATGAACGAAAGTCGAAAGTGCGAAGCTGCGAAAGTCAAGCGCTAGCTGCAATCAAGTTTTATTCTAAGAGCTCATTTTGGCAAAGAAATGTTAATGAGTTAAGATGGATAGTAGATGAAGGAATATATAAAATCCATTTTTTTGGGGTCAAGCGTTCAAACTTATGAAATAGCAGGGAAAATATAAATGTTGTTTTGACTTGCAGGTAGTCAGAAACTAGATGTGCTGTGAAGGCCATTGTCAAACATCACTACAAAGAAGATGTGACCATAAGTGAAAACAAAACTACCTTTAAATGATAAAAAAAAGTAATACTTGTAGAAAACACTCCGCAGTAGGCTTGTATGACATGCCATTGAAGCTTCCAAGCACAGCCTTTTGCAATAGCTAGATGCGGTAAAGAAGAGACCAAGAATGTTTAAAATATGCACCATATTGTTAAGCTCGCAATATAAAGACAGCAGATGGTAAACAATATACACTCTATAACATAGAGAAAATAGCCGAGATGTATTGAATACATTGTCAACTTTATAAATAGTGCCAACAAGTTCCTCAAGACTTTCGATGTGCGTATTCGAAGATATGGAAAATTGAATGAAAGTTATAGCGAAATTCAGAATCAGAAACAGAAATTATTTATAAGAAAAAAACTTTGTGAAAATCGACACAAGAATTAATATTTTGAAACATATTCATGGCAAAAATACGCTCGTAGAGTAGATAATTTTTCACGAGAGTTGGCGCTGCGTAAAGAATCAGTTTGACAACAATTTATTTTTCTATAAAATGAGGCGATGCTGGGCTTCGATTCAGTGAACTCTCGCATCAGAGACCTCAGCACCCATTTTTTTTGAGCAGCTGAGGCGCTTTCTTTAGTTAAGTAATTGAAATTTAAATCACGAAAAGTTGTGAGCATATGTAATGGAATCAAATAAATACTTTACAAACTTCAGCGTCGAAAAATAGTTTGGAAAACACTGAAAAGGGGTTCTTAAATCAATTTGCAATTTGTCTGGATCCAAGCCGATGGAAACATTTCTTCCTTCTTTCCTTTCCTTTCATTGGCTCCCTGGCTCTCTGAATTCTGTCCTTTTTCCTTCCTTCCCCAATCACTGGCTTCTTTCGTTTCTCCATTCTTCCCTATATTTTCTATCATTTATGCTTTTCCTCTTCACTTTCTTTTTATATCCTTTCTGCATTTTTGTTTTTCCTTTTCTCTTTTTCTTTCATTAGTTCCATTTTATTAATATACCCCCTTTCCTTCATATCTGTTCTTCTACCATTTTTCCATCATGCCTTTCTTGCTTAATTTCTCTATCTTTTCCTTGCTCCCTCTTTCCATTCCATTCTTTTGTCTTTTCCCTCTGTTATAATGCCTTATTCAAACTGTTCTTCACAATGCGCAGTTACGGCGTGCCTATTCTACTTTGTTATTCTAATCATTATTAGAGCCATTCTCATGTTCATTCCCAAGTTTAACGTTTGTAGTTCCTCTTTCAGTATAAAAGAAAAAATTGGTATCTAATGCAGTTTTAATTTAATTGTCAATGTGGCTTGGTTTTCGCATTCAACTGAAGTTTCAGCGAAATGTTGTCGCCGATTCATTTATTTTTTAAGAAGCATCGTTTTAGGCGTTGACATTAAGGCTTGCCAGTCTGTATGTCCATTATATTTTTAATTTAAATTGCACGATAAATAATAAACACTCCGTCATTGTGCTGGAAAACTGTGCTGACAGCGAGTCGACGGACGTAGCGTGCCGGAGTCGTCAATGCTTTGTATATTTTATAGCCAACATCCTGCTGCAGTATTCAGAGTCAGTGCGAATGCATTAAATGCCAGCCCGAATACCAGTACACACACACTCACACTCACACTCGCACTCACACGTGCAAACAATTGAGGCAACCGCTGTAAGTGATATTGGCTGGAAACGCCTAATGAGAATTTTTGGAAATTTTGCAAAATTTTAATGGAGTGAAGGGGTTGGTAAATTGAAAAGTGTTGGTAATGAAGTACGACAGGCAAATGCACGTACTTCAGCTTTTCAGCCGCACTTCAGGCACACTAACGCACACACAAGCAGCTACTGCTGCACATGCTGATATGCAGTTGTGTGATAGTGCGTTCCATTGGCGTCACTAAAATCGTTATTAATAGGATTTTTAAATGATTTCACAAAACACCATGAAATATGAGCGAGCAGCCAGAGCCGCCGGAGTAGGCACTCAACTGCGATGCACATGGACAGTTTGGCAGTCACACACACACACCCACACATAAATGGTAATGGTCCAGCATACGCCACATGCATAGGTAGAAATGAAATTTGCTGTTAGTGCTGCGGAAGCATGGATAAACTAGTAACCAGTACTAAAAGCGATGGAGTCGGAGCGTTACTACATGATAGACTTCGTCGGGGAAAGTAGATGGTCTGGCAAGAGTATTTGCATCTGTAGTTATAGTCAGACTGCACTTAATACCTTCAACCTCACTCAATCACCAACTCCAAGAGCGTCATAGATAATGCCACATTTACACGATTTTTCAATTTTCACGTTATTTTACCTTCTATTGTTCTAGCTTTAACTATTATTCTTGCATCAAACAGGTTCTAACCATCCTATAGGACTTAACTGTAAGCTAAACAGCGCAGGCTTTCACAAGTCATTCGCCCCCATTTGTGTACCGGGGCACTTCGGCGTGTCCGGAAATTAAGTGTCCGATGAACTTGCAAGATTAGGTTCTGCAGGCAACTTTCTGGGCCCTGAGCCAACCCTTGGCCTGCCTTCTTCCACGGTCAAGGCGTTCATCAACGATTGAGTTGGTTCTCAACACGATCAGAGATGGACCGAGCTAGCTGGATGCAGAGAGACGAAGCTCCTGCTTCCAATCGTCGACAAAAGAAAATCTCATTCCTTAGGTCTCTAAACCGTAAAGATTGTAGACTTCTTGCTGTCTTCCTAACCGCTCACACTTTCTATGCAAAACACTTGGGTCCGATGGGTCTAACCGACGACAGCATCTGTGAAAGCTGTCTGGAAGACAAGTATACCGCTACCCACTTCTTATGCGTGTGTTCTGCCTTTTCCAGGTCGCGATTGCAGTGGCTAGAGTCAGACGTGGTGAGAACCGACTAGCTCAGTTCCTTGCCACCATCGAAAATCCTATGCTTTATAAAATTACGATTTCGCGCTGATTCACGAGCATATTTTGCATCACTAGGTTACGTGTGACTTTTTCCTCACTCGCCCCCTATTCAAAGGTTTTGTGTGAAAATTGAAAATTGCTTATTGCTATTTCGCAATTTGGCAATTTTCTATCTAAAGCTTCCACACACTAACACACTTACACTTATGCAGGCATTGGCGATGTATGCAAGTAGTTACGTGTGTAGGTCTGCGCATACATATCGCACGCTGCCATGACGTTTGCTATGGCACTTCCGTTTCCGTTGCGAAATTTTAGCCGTGCTCACTTACGTAGCAGCAGCGCCAGCAAAAATGGCAACGGTAGTGGGAGCCATAGATCTTTGCACATCAATAACAGTTTTAGCATGCGCTTCCCCTCCCCATCGCAACCCTTCCCATTCTACTCGTTTCATCATGCGGCTACTACATGCGCCCTTTACTTAGTGCACTTTGCCACATGGCATTTTTGGATGTTTCGTATTTTTGCATTTTTTGATATTTGGCCTTTTGAATTTTTATCTCAAAAGCGCACACACACATACGGACACAGTCGGACGCTCTTACATGAACACACAGACTCACACACACTGATACATATCTATAGATTTGCCGTAATTCTTAGCACATTTATTATGCATGTGCTCTTACACACACATACATATATTTTGTATGTATGTTTTGTATGCATGTGCGTTTGTGTAAGTGTGAACGAATTTATTGCGGCCAATTTGTACCATTTTCCGGTGTTATGTTTTGTTATTTTCTTTTTCGAACTTGTGTGCATGAATTATTTTCACATGCACTTATGCGAATTTCTCATTTCTCTCTACGCTGACTACTTCCCCATCCCCGAGCTCCTAGCTGACTATTACTTGCCTCCTTCCATATTCGACATTGCATTTTAGACACCCTTCTTTATAGCGTTCTTTTTCTTCCTTCCTGGCTTTAGCATTCTGCACTCATCCATTGAGTAACGAGTTCCGACAAAATTTGTATATTTTAACGTGTTTTCGACGTGAACGTAATTGATGTGTCGCACTGAATTGAGTGGAGAAAGTCTATTAGGCAGAGAGACATAATTTTGCGGTTCCAAATGCATAGGAAAACAGCTGAAGTATGAAGTATGAATATGCCAAACAAATGACCACTTCTCCGTCTAGCTCATACATCGTATCATGCTAATACTGTGATCAGGGAAATTTCTAAATGCGGATGCGGATGATAGTGAGGATACGAATGCTTGTCAGATAGTTATAACAAACAAATAAATAACCATAAGCCAGGATTTTTATTATTAAAGCCGCTCTTTATTCCCGAAGAGTAAAATTTTGTATACGATATCCATTGGTAAAAATTTTAGAATAGTTCATATTAAATTTTAAAGAATCTATGGTATAATGTATACGGGACGACTGAAAGGGCTAAGCCGTTTCTCAAACATTGCAATTAATTCAATTCAACGATAAGAAATCTAACAGCGAATCGAATAATATAAATGACTGTTTGAACAAAAAAGTGGTTACAGAAGAATGCTTAAACTTGCATTCAAAATTGGGTTGAGTCCTCATATACGGATTCAGGTTCGGATATGCGGCCCATTTCTCAAATTCATATACGAAATAGTTATACCATCGAATTAGAGTCTGTCTGATAAAAGCATAAATGGCATAACCACTAAATGCTTTTCTTTAGCATGTATTTTTATAGTATATTAACAAAAGTTTTTTTGTCTGCTCATATTTGGAATAGGTAAAGTCCTCTTCATTAGTTGTGAAAGTCTGGCATTAAGGAAGGATATCTTCAACAAGTTTTCCAGCAAGTTCTCAAGGTCAACCCTTCCAAATCAAACCTAGGTTCCGACTAACCAGATCTGCTTTCCCTTGCATTTTCCAATTTATAATGGGTCAGACATTTCTAATAGGGTTCGCATCATTCCAATCCAATACTTAAGCCTAAAGCCTCGAAGTCGCATAGGTACACTGTTTTCGTTCGACTCCCCAGCTTAAACAAGTAGTTTCTTTCACTTTTTTAGTCTTTCCTTTTTCCTATTGGAACTCAAACATAGCAGTCATGAGCCCCGAAAGCGCATTATTTCGAACTATACTTAGAAATCAAAATGAAGAACAAGAATATCGACACAAAATAATTTTGTTAAAATCGATTTGACGCGTTTTTATTCCGAGAATTTTCTAACGTACCCTCAGTGCCGCTTTTCTTGATAAGTTTTGAGTCCAAGTTTTTTGTAATGGTCACCGGCCACATACATATATACATAAGGTTAAAGAGCTGTTGCAATAAAATATGGCATATACAAAGGTGTGTACTAATCAATTTGCATGCCACAACTTCCTAACATATCCT
The DNA here is from genome assembly GCA_963457695.1 of Neria commutata. Lineage (NCBI taxonomy): Eukaryota > Metazoa > Arthropoda > Insecta > Diptera > Micropezidae > Neria > Neria commutata. The sequence continues at coordinate 43,545,753 of OY735246.1, forward strand.
TTTTGCAAGGAAATGCTTACGCATTCCTCAACCGCAGAAAATCAACTCAACTCAGCTCAGACATGCACTTCCGGTCAATTCAATACCGTTTTAAAGTACTTTCGGAACGGCAGGCCAAAGCTGAAAACTAATTGCAAGTCATTGGTCGGAACCGATAGCATCATTTGCGGACGCACACACTCACAATCCTATGAGACACGCTCACACTCTCACACTCTCATATATAGTTTGGACAAAGCGCATATGCCGCCACCGGGCTACTCTATGGCCGGTTCCAAATACGGATGCGTCGGCCTGTGTGCGCGGCCAAGCGATTTGGCAGACCGCAGAAGCCACAGAAAAATCTTTGCCTAATTTATGGCGCACTAAATAAAGTGCTGGCTGGTGAATTCGCAGCACACAAAGACTGTGGCAACAGAGAGGGAAGAGGAGAAGCGAGTTAGAATCGGAAAGGCATGGACAGCAATGAAAAGATGGCGGCGATGGTGGCAACGGCTAGCGGCGAGTAGTGTCGCTGGCTTTGCATGCGCCATTTTTTGTGTGGCTAAATTTCGATCGGAAATACTCACACACACGCAGAGAATCCCACATATGCACAAGTATGTGAGTGTCTCCGCATTGCAACGCTGTAATGCTGTAATGCATAGCCTGCTTCTAGGCGCTCAAAAATGCGCCTTAATCCTGGCACAACTCACGAGCTGTGCAGCTGGCTGCTGTGCGAATTTGAGTGTCCGTGTGTGAGTGTGTGTGTTTATCTTATTTAATGTACACTTAAGCGCGTGTTTGGTCTTTTCACTTTAAAATGCATTTTCCTGCTTTGCTTGACCCCTGCCCCCGAGGGTATGCTTCTACCCTGGCTCACTGCAAATTTTTCAGCTACGTCCGGCACAAGCGCTCATACACACACACACATACACGCCACATGCACACAGCTTCGCTGGCCGGATATGCCCATTCCCCCAACAACTCTGGCATCCGCACATTTGTCCGACCGTAGGTTAATTCCAAGCAATTGGTATTGCCGAGTGGGAGTAGAGCGGATGGGTTCGCTTATTTCGCCAGCTTTGAAAAATGCAGTTTCCAAGCAAGCGATCGCATTGGTTGAGCCACGTACGCAGTGTGTTTGCGCCTAAAAGCAGGCAACACATTGTGCTGCCTAATGCCCGCCTCGAAGCATGCTGCTGCAGCTCTTCTTTGTTTGCCAGCTTGACTGTTGGTCGCTTTGTCATTTTATCGCTTTGCTTGGCTGTTTGTCGCTTGTGGCGAACAATTCATTTTTCATGCTGACTGGCTGACGGACGGACGGACGTGCTGGACAATGCAGACGGATAGACAGACAACACAGATGCACAAACGCTGTGACATTCTTAAGTGTATGGCGATTTGAGATGAGTCAAAGTAGGTCTAACTGCGATGAGCTGCAGAACAACTGGGTGCATGAATCCGCAATGAGTTTTAAGTTTGCCTTAATCGGAATGCACTGATGAGCGTTTAACAGATTATGAGTATATTTTGTGAAGAGAGAAACGGTTTCTCTATTTCCGTGAAAATATGAAAACAATAGAGTGAATTTTTCTGAATCCGTTGCATGACTATGGAATAACTAACCGATACTAAAACTGCAAAAAATACCACTCCACGATTTCGAGTTAAGTCGCATTCATCGGTTATTTTTAGAAAGTGCTAAAGAGAATGCTCATGGGGGGATGTGCAGCGAGAACACTTGCGGAGTGGGGTTCCGCGAGGAAGAGTTGGGGCATGTTGCACCTAGAACTTAAAAGAGGGGAAATGGGAAAAAATTCAGAAGGAGAAAAGTTCTTGTTGTATAGTTCTTTTATTATTTAGTCGCTCAGCAATATTGAAGAGTGTCAAATTATGGAGTATGGTATGAAGTTGCTGTTGGTTGAACTCCAAGTGGCGTTTCGTAAAGCGGCCAAGGAGCTCGCTACCTGATTTTGAATACAACGAGTAGCGAGTACAGCGACAGTACAGCACAGCCAACTCCAGCGCCATCGCTACATGAGAGGGTACAAAATAGAAAGCTTTTGTCTATTGCGTTTGGCCTAAACAGAAAGAAAAATTATATTGCGTATCCATTTGATGCGATTTCCTTGTTTCCGTTTTCAATGATGATCAATTTTCTCTTATATTAGAATGAAAGAATTTTTGTTTAAAGATAACTATAAATCTGAAATCAATTTGATGTAAATAATAAAAGCTTGTTCATAAAATAGCATATCACCGAAACAGTTAATAACACAGTAAAAGCCAATGAAATATATAAAAAATTTCCAATTTTACGCATTTTATAAAAAAGGGTATTTCAAAAAAGTTTGTAGTTACTAGTCACAGAAAAAGCGTGAGATATGAATACACTAATCTTCAGAAATTAAGTTTTTCGAAAAACGGCAAATATCATACATAGTACATATTTATAAATAGTTTGCTTTGAAAAATCTAGCAAAGCGATGCATGCAACTTTTTAGGCCCATAAAAATCTACTATATGTAGCCAAAAGGATTAAAGTGACAAATTTTCAAATTTATAGGAACATAACAATAAAATTTTTTTTAAATTAGCGGCTCTATTTTAAATCCTTTCATTACATTCAATTGTAGCTCGTAAAACCACACAAATTGTGCAGCTATTCCGATTCCAGAAAAGCATTACTTTTGAAAGATCTTCGCTATTGGTTTCAGCCTAAAACTCTTTTGGTTGCGCCTGCTTATTTTTCCATGGTAAAAAGTTTTCCAACTGCTTTTTATTTCATCGACATTAAGAAACTTAATTTTCTTTGCGTTTCCTTTTCTCAAAATATTTTCTAAGCTCCCATATTTCTTTGAAAATTAATTTATTATGCATTATAAAAACTGAAATTTATTTACTTTCGCTTATGGACTTCGAAGAGCAGCTGTGTCCACATTCCTCGCATGCACTCAAGGCAGGGCATTGTTGCTATGTTTGTTGGCTTCATAAATATGCCTTCTAAATGAAACAAAACAAGACATATGCTGCTATGCTTGTGTGCGAGCGTGCATGCGTAAACAAATACACACATATGCACTTTGCGTAAACACACAGACTGATGATAATTCTATTAATGCACCTGCAGCAACAGCAGCAGCAACAACAACTATTACTACTGGTCCTACTGCTAACACTATGACACACATACGCACATACATGAACACTAATGTAGTAGCATACACATGTAGAGGAATAAGTGCCTTTGGGTGCTTGGGTAAAGTCCGTTCAAAGCTGGGCAGTCTGTTGCATGTGTTTTTTTTTTTTTTTTTTTTGTTTCGATGCGCAGGAAGGTGGGAATCTTCATAGATACTGCTAGCCCGTACTAGTCAGCATGCACGATTCACGTTTCACGTTTATCCTCCTTGTGCCTACGTACTAAACCCACCTCCCTCCTGGACTCAGTCCTGTATTCCCCTGCGGTACCACCAATCAAGGCATTCCTTCGCAGGGCAGGATAACCCTTTTCTAGGGTTTCGTCTGTTTATTTATGCAGTAATTTGCATGATTCCTTCTCTTTTGATAGCTTCGTGCCATTTGTCACCGACCTGGATGGAGGAGGTCCAGGTTCGGCTCAGACGAGGTCCAATATAAAATCCACTACTGAAGTTTTCTGGTCACAACTGTCTCCTCTGATTGATAAGCGTGGCCTGGGTATGTCAATATCTTCATGCTGTATTTCTAGCTCGTGCTACCGTATGACTTCCTGGAGCGATAGCCGCGACGGACTTGGACGAGGTCTATCGCTGTCATCGGAAGAGGTTTCGCCGAGTAGCGCATCCGGGCACAATCGCCTTGGGCGCGACGGTCGAGGACGAGCTCCAAGACGGTTGGCCGGCGCGCTCCGATCGTGTAGCAAAGTATGGTGCCGCTCCTGGCACAATCGCCTTGGGCGCGACGGACGAGGACGAGCTCCAAGACGGTTGGCCGGCGCTCTCCGATCGTGTAGCAAATTATGGTGCCGCTCCTGGCACACTCGACAGAGCAGCTCGCTTTGGCAGCGGCTCTGGAGATGGTCCGGCTACAAGCAGTTGGCGCGGTATGGCCTCCTGAAGCGATAGCCGCGACGGACTTGGACGAGGTCTATCGCTGTCATCGGAAGGGGTTTCGCCGAGTAGCGCATCCGAGCACAATCGCCTTGGGCGCGACGGTCGAGGACGAGCTCCAAGACGGTTGGCCGGCGCGCTCCGATCGTGTAGCAAAGTATGGTGCCGCTCCTGGCACAATCGCCTTGGGCGCGACGGTTATTTACCATGAAATTGTCACTTAAATGCAAGCATATTATAATACAATTTTAGAGAAATATTTTGCCAAGCAAACTAACTAAACACCGGCCAAGCTCGAAGGCTTCCAAAGCTGTACTAGCACAAATAGAGTTAGCAGCAGGACAAAAGAGAGGAAGCACATACTAGTAAGGAGTAGTAAGATCCCAGCAAGCCAAACAAAATCAAAAGAAACGGCAACAAGATCGTTTGGGAGTCCTTCTCGAAAGCGATATCGTCTTCGACTCGAAAATAAAATGTATAGAAAAGCTTTATATTTTCTAAATGTTTTCATATGCATACATATGCTATCCAATGATTCATATACATATATTTTTATATGAAAACTTGTCGATATCCTCCTTGAACTAAAAATTTCTTATAAACATGCCTGCAATTCTAGTTTGGGGCGTTTTAAATTCAGAGCCTAAAGAAGTTCTCTATAGAATTTTTTTCATAGCCTAGAAATTTGGATGCTCAATTTATTCCCATAAAAGTTAACTAAAAAGGGCCATAAAAGGCGCTAAGCCTGAGTTCAGTCGGAATTCAAAAAATCGCTTAAGAAGCTTAAGGAAAATTATAATTAAGATACTATCAGACTTTCGTTTAAGAAGCTATACAAATATTGAATTCGAAACACAAGAACGATTACATTTTCTTAATTGGAACTTCTTCGCATTACTTATGTATATATTAAGAAGTATAATTTAAAGACTATGGCAAATCTTTTTGCAACATTTTCAGATAATGTGCAAAGCTCTCGAAAACCTCTCTTATGGCGCGTTGTCATCACATAAAACTCAATCATATCTGCAAGGGAAATCTTTTAATTAAATAAACTGAAAATATGACAGAATGTTTTGATAGCAGCCGTTGTCTTTTCGAATGTAAATAAATGTAATAACTAACATGTATTGTGCAGCTGTGGAAATGTACTCATATGCGTCAGCAGTGTATGTATGAATTCATGCCCCTGTGCGTGGGCTTGTGCCATTTTAATATGCTGCCAAATCAATTGAGTTGTGCCATTCCTTTACGTCTCGTTGCTTTGTTTGTATGCCAATTAGCTGCACATGTGTGTGCAGGCACGTATCCAAAGGCGTATATTAACACGATCCGGTTTTCGATAGTATCCAACAATATTAAATTTGGTGATACACGTAACGACACTAACTCATACGAGCCACATTGCTGCGGCAAAAACTGTTTATACTTTTGGGTACGAAAACGATTTGAACGTAGAAAAATACGCATGAAAAATGTACATACATTTGTGTATTCATGAGCACTAACTTAAATGGGTTTTTCAAATTTAGGTATCATCAGTGACCCAAAATTGTTGAATCAACATCGCTTTGTCTTCATGATCAGTAAAAAAGCACACTATATTAGCCTATAAGTTCAATTTTGACCATAGCTAAAAATTGGCGAATTTTTTAAGTATTTGCCAAATAATTTATTTTAGAGTTGTCGAAGCCAGATCTGAAGAACTAATTTTTAGCGGAGGACTAAGCAAAATACTCGGATATTCTTAAGTATAGACATCAGTATAAGTTATATCATAGGTGTATTAATATAGGTATAGGTATCGGCATTGCCGTCGGTTAACATGGCAGCATCAGCATCGATGTAAGCATCTCTGGCGAAAAATTGGCAACTATTCGGGAGTATTCTTTGCCATGAGAAAAGGCTTCTGGACCTGGTTAGGATACGGCTATATAAATAGTTGGCGTCGTTGTGTATAAATTATAATGAGAAAACACAAATTAATGTGAGCAAGTTCGCTCAAATTGCGTCGGTTGTGCCAACAATATACCTACATATATATTGAAGAACACCAGAATAGAAAAGAGAACAGAGTTTGGCCAATCACAATGGCAAACCTCGGGAAAAAATATTGCACCAAAAAAGATATAGTGATAAAATGTTTACTGTTAAAATCAATTTAAACTAGAATCGTTAAAGCATAATTTTAAAAATAAGAGAACTAATAACGACTTGTTGTTTGAATCATTTTACAAACGCAGGCCTTAATTCTGCAAAGAAAAAAATGCTCTATGAGTACAATTAGGCATACAAGAAGTTCATTTTCAAAAATATATCATCTCTGTTAAAGTAATATTTCGAATATGCTATTTCAAAATTATATAAATACTTAAAATCTACAATTCTTGATTCAAGTTCAAGCAGAAAGAAAATGTTTCTAATTTTTCCGCAGATTTCTGTTTCTTAGAATTTAAGGCGATTTTGACATTTGTTATTTTTATGCTTTGGCATCAACAACGAAAGCAATTAAATTGTGTGCATTGCAGTAACTGATTGCCATTTTGATTAGATTGTAAAAATTTACATCAAATTGCGTTTTCGTTGGCGTATGAGTGATCATCCGCTACAAATGTCACTCATACGCCACAAGACACTTTGGTGTGCCCGGCAATCCCTTTTCACCTTTGACGCGCACAGTTAACACTTTTATATGCATCAATCAAGCACATAAACACAAACAAACATCTCAAATTGTGGCGTCACTGCTGCCCCCGCCGTTTGGCGTGTTCTGGCCCACGCGAGTTTATTCATTCATGGCTCGTGCACTTTTGTGTTGAAAAGTTGCATGCATCGCAATAATTCACTCTAAAATGCATGCGAGTGTTTGTTGTTGCAGCTTGAACTTGCCACATCATCGTGTTGAACTGTGAAAAGAGCTTTTTAAAGAACAAATCGTATATGACGGAACTCTGGTGTCCACTTCCCTTGTCAAAAGAGCCACGCTCTTTCTATTGTCTCTCTTTCCTTGCTCTTTCGTTGAGTGGTGAATTTCTTGCTGAGTGTGTTGACTAGTTTAAGAGCACGTGTATCAGCCATTACGGCCAAAAAGCATTGGCAATATTTGTTCTGCAAATTCAGCGAAAATTAGGAGAGAGTCCTTGGCAAAAGTCGTTGCAGCGCTAATAAATATGTAAGAGAAAGAATAAGCTCTCTTAATGGCCTTTCTAGCAAAAATCTGTAACAGTAACAAAATAACTGCCAAATTCCTATTCGTGCCTATTAATAATCACGCTTCTTTAAAATTCCTTTCCGCAAATACAAATCAGAAAAATATAGGTATTTGTTTCAGAAGCGATTTCTTTCCTGTATAAATATTAAGTTGATAATTTTAGTTCAATAAAGTTTTTGAATATTCAATTGATTCCACTGCATATTTGTGCAAAATCGCAGAATCTTTACTGCTTTTAAGAAAGATTCTTAAATGAATCTATTCACCTATGTATGTTAGAACGATTACGTAATGCATTAGCAGATATCTCTAATCTGGGTTTCTTATCGAGTACTTTTAAAATCAAAATTATTGTTATAACTGATCTACATATTTTAAAAATAATAAATATGGTTGGTTAGGTTAAAAAGGCTGTTTACTGCTAGCAGTAAACCCACCCAGAGGCCGAAGGCCCATTGTGATGCCTTGTATATAAACCCAGTAGATGGAGAAAGCCCAAACCCTTAGGTGTGGGTGAACCATCCTGATTTCATAGCGAATCTTGAAATATCCTCTAGAGGAACACGTACTAATTCTGCTAAGTTATCAAAGAACCGTTTTCCCACGAATCGTAGGCGGCGTTCCTGTAGTGCTGGACAGTAACATAGAAGGTGCTCAATAGATTCTATTTCCTCTTCGTCTCCGCAACCGTTACAGAAGCCACTCCGTGGGATTTGCAATCGGTCGGCCATGATGTCCGGTGAGTACCCCTGTGAGTATGCGGATGGAATGTCTATTTAAAGCAAGTATGCTCTTAGTTCTTTTTGCATCTAGTTTGGGCCATAGAGTCCGAGAAATTACACAACTTGTGGTGTTTGACCACCGGTAATTGGCCATTGTTTCGGATTTAAGCTCTATGAGTCGGTATGCTTCGCAAATGGGAGTGTGGATGCTGTTGTCAGAGTATTGTAAGTCCATTTCAGATCCATTTCTAGCTAGTTCATCTGCCCTTTCATTCCCTTCTACACCGAAGTGTCCGGGTACCCAGCAGAGCTTGATGGTGTGCTGGTGGATGGATTTGAGGGAGTTTCGGCACTCTATATAATCAATATAATCAATAATCGTTTCAAAACTCAAAATGTGTATGCTCAAAATATAAATTTAAGACTTCAGCGCTTATTACTTTTGACCACTGATATTTTCACATACAATACTCGCAATCAAAATAACATTTAAAGAATAGAAAGAATGGTTTTATTCGGACTGACTTGCCGACTTGCCAAAGAGAAATGACAATAGTTGTTTATTTCTGTTCTGTAACAAAGCGATCTTAAGTGTACAACAACAAATAATTAGAATTATTGCTCACATGGGCTAGTCACATAGTAGCTATTTCGGATTTTGCCAGTAAACCTCATCAGTGACTTTAAATGTGAATTCCAATCATTTCTAAACGACTAATTACTCGAAGTAAAGTCTGTGAAACGCAGGAGTTGAACCATGAACTTATTGTTTCAAAGTCTGTACATAATTATTTACTTTCGGGATCGATCTCTTTTTATTTCTCTCTTTTAACAAGGTTTTTAACGCGACATATCTCTCGTTTTTCACTCGTTTTTTCTTTCTTTATTAAAATTCATTAAAAGACTCTCACTGCGAATTTCGCAACTATCATTAAATACGTTCACCGAAATTTCCATCATGAATCGCGTTCGTTAATGCAAAATAAGTTTCTACAGCCAATCTGCAGAAGAAGAGCAGTTGAATCAGCTGATCGGGCAGCGGCAACTAAAGTTGGCTGCACTGCTGATGCCGCTGCACGAATTTCCCGCATTTACGAACGTACCTATTCTCTTTTCTGCTCATTTTTCCAATTTATTTATTTATTTACTATTAGTAGTCTAGAAACAATATGTTCTTACAGACTAAATGAAACTATGAATATTTATTAACAAAAGAAAAAGGAAAGATTACATTAAAAAGCAATTGAATTATTTCCTTAAATTTAGTTTTAGGAAATGAAAAGTCTAGAGAACTTGAGAACAGATTAAACTCGTTAAGTGCTCTCTCCACAGGTGCATTCGAGGCATAGTTAGTTATAGAACGACCTATAGAGAATACGTCATGACTTCTAAGAGTCCTGACCGGAACGGAAAAAGGTATTCTCTCAAGTAGGACTGGACAGTCTAAGGCACCGCGAATTATATCAAACACGAAAGTGAGAGAGAATAGCTTTTCTACTATGAAGAGACTTTAAGTCAATTAGCTGACACCTTGCATTATACGACCGAATAGGATCATCGAAATTTAACGAACGAAGAGCAAACCGAACGAAAACATCTTGTAAGCGCTCTAATCTTTTAATGTGGCAGTCATAATAAGGCCTTCAAATGAAGGCTGCATATTCCACTTTGGGGCTAACAAGGGAAGTAAATTGATTTTGAATCATGATATGAGACAAATTTTGACGTCATTTTGACGTCACGATGGCATGTACATGCCGTTTTGGTATGCCATGTACTCCAGGCTTAACGTTTGATATTGCAATATTTTAAATGCAGAAAATAGTGAAAATATAATTAGCTAAGATTTTTCACATTTTATAAGTGTAAAAATAATCAGGCATGTGATGGAAATCGAAATCGTACGAAAAGGCGAGTGAAATCGATTTGCCTTGTGATATGTTTCATTTTCAAAATCGAGCAAGTCGTTCGGTGTGATTTCAAATCGAAATGAAATCGTAAAAACCGAATTTCATCACAGGGCATTGTATTGTTTCGAATTGCTCATGTTGAATATAAATAAATGCCGAAATTTGAAATGAAATCGTTCGATTTCCATCACACTCAAGCTTTAAACACAATCAAAACGCGAGGCGGATTTTACGCGGCGAACAATGGTGGCTTGACGGCAGTCGTCGTGGAATTTCGCCCAGTGAAACAGAATCAGAGCGAAATTCGCATCAGTTGATTCGGAAAAAGTCATCCCCACAACAAGCACAGAATTTAAAAAAAAACGCGGAAACCACGAATTCACGAATTTTCCGAGTTGTAAAACTATAAAAATAGTTTCCGCACAAAAATTTACAATTTCCTTACTTCAATTTATTTATTTTTCACCACTGACAGCTGAGGCGGCAGCGACAAAATTAGAATTTGTTCTATCACGAGGCAAATCGTCGAGAGGCGAACTACGCTAGCGTCGTCATTGTGGGCAATCACATGCACTGCTGTGTGTTTTAATTTTGACAGCGCGCGTTCGCCGCGTAGAATTCGCCTCGCGATTTGATTGTGTTTAAAGCTTTAAAAGAATTCGTACGATTTGAAATTTCATTTTCGTTTTGAATTCGAACGATTTGAATTTTCGTTTTCGTTTTGAATTCGTGCGATTTCCATCACATGCCTGAATGATTGTGCGAGGGGAAATGGTAATAGCCCTTTGGCGCGCCAAGCCTTTCCACTATCAGTGTCCTGGTCAGTGATCTCTTTACACTAGGTACTACCTGTGCGTTTAGCTTCTCCTTTTCTCCTTTGCCAAATATTTGTATATTGAAAATTGTTTTGAATTTTATTTTGCTCTTCATATTGACAAACAAATGTACTTAACCGACACATTGTTTACTAGCACATGGTGAAGACAAAATAACTGAACCGCCACTACTATCGGGCGGTTGATTATCTGCTGGTTAGGAGTGAAACTAACCAGACATTGAGAAAACACCCTCGCAAAGGGAGCAACAACTCAGAGCCAATGTTGGTAAGGAATTTCGTATTTTCATTCATCATGTCTAATGTTCGCAGGGTTGCACTTGTGTGCGTTGGTTGGTTGGTTTGTGTGGCTAGTCCTGACTATCAATTAGCACTGAGTTCCGTTTTGTTACCACGCCTCGATCAACCTACAGCCATTTGGCGGAATTCAAAAAATTTTGAACATTCATGATAACCATACCTTGGATGTCATTCATGTTCTCTAGAAAAGCCTTTCCTCGTGTTTTGAGCCTGTGTGCGTATGCGTGTGCCTTTGTGTGCGCGGCATTACCAGGCAAGCAGCACATAATTCGCAACTCCGCGAAAGTGATACCCCAAAATGGCGCATTGCGAAATTCTACAGCCGCATTCTCCACTACGATGCTGCCACTTTATCCTGCCCGCCCATCTTTTTTCCTGCTGCCACCATGCACTGCACTGCAGTTCTGAACGCCATCGACAATTTCTGCTGCAATTGGCATATACTTACGTGCATACATACAATGCGTGCGTTAAATGCATTCACAAGTATGTATCTGTGTATCAGTATATATGCAAGCATATATTTATACATACATTTATATACATATGTATGTATATTATTTTATTTGTATTCCTTGCTCTCACAGCTGTGGTAAGAGAAATTATCAAAAACATTTAATCTTTCGATTTCCGGTTGTCCGTCTGCCCGAAGCAACAGCTGAGAAGGAACCAGTTATATTAGTAGCTAATATCCTAAAATTCAATTCGCTGTGTGGGAGATGCAGCCCATCTACCAGCTGCAAAAACAGAAACAATTTGGGGCTGAAGTTCCTCTATCGCATTTAACATAAAAATTTTAAATCTTTTGTCTAGACAATACTAACAATTATTGTAGCTATTTCCTTCCGATACTGCCTGTACAGAAAATGACGATCTCGACAGATTCCACTCCATTGAGAGTACAGCTTATACGCATTGTAATTGTCGATGTTTAGAAAATATTCTACAAATTTGTTTGCCGACAGCCATTTTCTGGCGATATAGTTACAATCGATAGCCATTTCTATTATTTTTCGCAATGCAAAATATATTTTTCTTAAAAATATATCAATAGATACAAAATATTGAATTGTAACTTTTGTAGCTCTTGTCAGCATAGCGACTTTTTTGATAATTATGTGCAGATTAAAAACAGATTTCTGTAGAAAAATTTGAGAAATTTAATGCTCGGCGTTGGACCCCTTTAAAAATATATACATATGTGAAAACAACTTAAATAAAATTATATAAAAAAAAACTTTTTAAAAATAAGCTTTAATGTACTAAAAAGTAGAAAATAAGTTTTTTTCCAAGTCACCTGTATCTTACTATCCCTAAAAGCTTGGGGCGCTCATGTGTTCAATATTTGTCAAACAGTTACCACAATATTTTATTTAAAAAATTTTTTGCAAATAGATTCTAGTAATGAAAGATATTTTGAATATGGATATTGAGCGCACAAGCTTTTATTAATAGTAAGATACAGGTGACTTGGAAACAACTTATTTTCTACTTTTTAGTACATTAAAGCTTATTTTTAAAAAGTTTTTTTTATATAATTTTATTTTCTACTTTTTAGTCTTCCATAAATTCAATTTTAGAGCTCTGAAATTTTTCGCAAAAAGAATTTTAAACTTGCAGAGCAGTACACAATATTTAGGGTATTCACAGTGTTTCCTATCGTCATATGTCATATCCTCAATTTAACAAATAATACGGCAGTGATCGACCCTAATATTCGTGGCATATTTGTGACGCGGTGAGTTGTTGCTATTTTGCCAGCAGGGCGCGGCAAGTAAGTTCCTATCGTTTTTCATTCATGTGTGGTGTACCTATAATTATAAACTGAAGCCCGTGTGTAGTTGCTTGAAAAGTACCACGCCCATTGTCCTACGCCCATAAAATGTTACCAGTGGGACGACACATCCAAGAGGCGACTGCATACGAAATTTCAATGCTGCACGACCTTTAGTTCCAAAGCAAATCGAGATCAAAAATTTTGTTTGTATGGGGGGTGCCACGCCCCCTTATCCAGTGCCCGCCTTATTTTCTCAGTAGAAGGATATGGATATGTAGTAAGTTCCTACCGAGTGTCATTGATGTGTGATGTGTAGTTCTAAAGTTATACACGAATCTGGAGTTGATAAAAAAGTGCCACGCCCCTTATCCTACGCCCATAAAATTTTACCAGTGGGACGACACATCCAAGAGGCGACTGCATACGAAATTTCAATGCTGCACGACCTTTAGTTCCAAAGCAAATCGAGATCAAAAATTTTGTTTGTATGGGGGGTGCCACGCCCCCTTATCCAGTGCCCGCCTTATTTTCTCAGTAGAAGGATATGGATATGTAGTAAGTTCCTACCGAGTGTCATTGATGTGTGATGTGTAGTTCTAAAGTTATACACGAATCTGGAGTTGATAAAAAAGTGCCACGCCCCTTATCCTACGCCCATAAAATTTTACCAGTGGGACGACACATCCAAGAGGCGACTGCTTACGAAATTTCAATGCTGCACGACCTTTAGTTCCAAAGCTAATCGAGATCAAAAATTTTGTTTGTATGGGGGGTGCCACGCCCCCTTATCCAGTGCCCCCCTTATTTTCTCAGTAGTAGGATATGGATATGTAGTAAGTTCCTACCGAGTTTCATTGATGTGTGATGTGTAGTTCTAAAGTTATACACAAATCTGGAGTTTAAAAAAAATATAGTTCAGAAAATTTTAAATATATTTCAGAATTTCCAACTGTTCGTTGGAAAAAATCTTTTGGGATGTAGAAAATTGCAATTGTGTTTTACAAAACTGAATATGTGATGCAGAAAATTTCATAATTTTTCGGTAATTTTTTTATATGCATGTGGATTTGACTGTACAAATCTTCTCTGTCTGCTTCATACTTACTCTTTGTTAATCTCAGACGCAAAGTTCTGAAGTGCGTTTGTACTTTTCTAAAGTCAAATTGAAAAATCTGTAAACTTGCATAGTCTGTAATACGTGAGAAACTTTCTGAAACTCTCTGAAACACAATTGAAAAAATTTAGTTCAGCAAGGTTCTTTATGTTTCACATCCGTCTGAATTTTTGATTTACCAAGTGCCTGAAGTTCTTCCTTATTCTGATTACCTGGTTTTAAATAAATATTGGATTTTTTGTCATATTCTTAAGCTGTTTGCATTAGTTTAATTTTCCAATGTTTTTCGTAGACCTTTCTTCTTCAACTGAGGAGAACTTTTAATAAATAACTAAGTGGCACAACAGCCTGTATTAGCTTAGGCCAAGCTTTCTCGCGTTAACTTGTGTGTGCTTTCCATATTATTCACAAATTAACGGGACCTACATTAACCGAATCCGAACGGCTAGAGAAGCTTTTCATGGCAGATACCTTCGGAGAATTGCCAATTCATCACGAGAAGGGCGCCAAAGAAACAATTTGAAAACAGATTCTCATTTTATTAGATGTTGAGGCCCGGCTGAGATCTGAACCGAGGCGATTCCGCATCAGCGACCAAGCACTTAATCCACGGAACCACCAAAAGTGACAGTTATAACGTTAAAGCGGTAATTATATGTCAATTCCCATTTATTATAAGTTCGTTTGCTGAAGTCGATGGAACAAGTGAACGTATGGCTCCTGCAAATTTGGTTCCTCGGTTCCAGCGCATGTATTATCATGCTCAGTTATTTCTTCTTCTTGATGCTCCTTCCCCTCTACAATTCGCTGTGCTTTGCGACTCTTCCCTTTAACCGACTCATATTTATCATTATCAGATTTGTTCTCGAGATCTGAGTAATCATGCAAAAGATCCAACAAGTGATCTTCGATCAATGGCTTGCATCTGAACATCAAGCTTTCTGTGCGAAAAAGTAAGCAAATATTTATGTGCATTTCACATCGGCTTTACAACTCTTGACTACTCATGTCCATTTTGGAGGACATGTGGTTTTAAAACAGTCTGACAGAACTCCCTGAACTGTAATTTAATTTACTTAACTAAAATACTCTTATAACTCTTTCACAAGTTAGAAACAAAAATCCACGTTCTGATAATTATGCTTCTGCATACTTTTTTTGGCAAACAAAATTTAAACATTTTTAAAGTATACCATTTTTCCAAATTTTTTTTACGAAAACTACCAGAAATGTAATTAAATTGTAAATTATTTCTGCAAAATTACAATTGAGCTTATTTATTGTACCTCTGCTCTACCATAGGCTTTTACTTTGAGACAAAATATTTTCCTAATTGCTTCAAGGTCTAACTTTTTTGCTTCGTATAAAGCCTTAAATGAGTTTTCTTCTGAGGCTCCTTAGCCGAATTCTTTATTCTCATTAAGCGGGCACTGACATGTCAATTGTGATCCAGCTCTGGTTTATCAGAACTAATTGTTGTGGTAGAATTCTTTAATATCTTAGCACATGAAAGTAATTTATTTTGTACATTAATTTATTCATTGTTTGTCTCTATATATCATTAAAATAATTAAATATTGGACGAAATGTTAAAAAATATATGAATTCAAAAGCGGCCACAATGCTGAAACCCATGATGAGACCCAAAAGGCCACCGAACGAAGCTGTAAAAAGATTAAGTGGTGAAATTGAACTTCATATTGATACCTACTCGTAAAAACAACGTAATCAACATTATCAAGAATTATCGTCTGCTGAAAAAATTGTATCTTTTTAAATCGCTCTTACAATTTTTTTGTATTTTACTGGTTACGTTATTTTTCCGAGCAGATATCGACATGTCAACTTGTAATACTTACCCAGAGCAGAAAGCCAATTCTGAAAGATCTCCTTTCGATAACGCGTAGACATGATATCATTGAAGAATACATGCAACAATATATTATCAATATTGTTGATATTTTCTTTCGTACAAATATTTTACATATACAACTTATATCTATATATGTATATTTATTATAATTTCAATCGGATTTAAATAAACCTTATGTTCAAAAACGGCAAAGTTTTTATTTATTACAAATATATTTATCTATGTAGTAGGCGCGACGGCGCGACAGCCAGTAAACGATCTTAGGCCAAGGTTTTTCGCATTAACTTGTATGTGCGCTTTGTGTTTAGTACAACCTAAAAATTTATTGCCTAATCGTATCCAAAAGAGATTGAAAAACTTCACCAAGGCAAAGAAGACTCTCATAGAATTGCGTATTCGCCGTGAATTGAAGATGATGGCAAGTTACGGAAGGAAACATAAACGTTTTAGTCGAATCGACCAACATGCAAGACTTTTTAGTCGAATCGACCAACATGCAAGACTTTTTAGTCGAATCGACCAACATGCAAGACTTTTTAGTCGAATCGACCAACATGCAAGATTTTTTAGTCGAATCGACCAACATGCAAGATTTTTTAGTCGAATCGACCAACATGCAAGACTTTTTAGTCGAATCGACCAACATGCAAGACTTTTTAGTCGAATCGACCAACATGCAAAACTTTTTAGTCGAATCGACCAACATGCAAGACTTTTTGTCGAATGGACCAACATGCAAGACTTTTTTGTCGAATGGACCATTTTTTCGGTTAACATAGCAATATAAGCCGTCCAGTTAGCAAAAGCTTTAAATAATGCATTCCATTTACATAGTTTTAACTTGTTTTAAGCAGAATTGATGTATATTTCAATAAATAGTATATGAATAGTTAAATAAGTTTTACACTTAAACTTCAAGTCTAGCAAATCCTTGTCTGGTACATAACGTCGTTCGTCGCACTCGTCCGTGTGCTCCTGCACGTTTAGTGACACGCCCTCCGGTAGCGCTACATCAAATTTAATTAGAACAGTAAATTTGTATACTTTTACTCATACTCTTAGTTGATCAGAGCACATCTACAAATAATAATAATGACACATTTTACACAAAATTTTGTTTGCATTTTTTGCAAATTATTTTATTAATTTTTATTAATTTTCATTATTGACATTATTTATTAGAATTACTAGATTAAAAAATAAAACAAAAATACAATAATAATCATAAATTAGGCCATACAATTTACTTATTTTTTTACAATTTCAGCTTATTTCTTTCTATTTTGCTTTTTCATATTTTTGTAATTACATGGTACGTAATATATTTTATGCATCACGATTAATTTTATATATACTTATGTCCGCGAATTCTTTATATAATTTAATAAATTTTGTTCTGCTTAATTATAACTTGGTTTGTTTCTAAATTACGCGTTACTGTGGTGTGTTGGTTTTGTTGTTGCTTTTTGTTTCTTTTTACTTCATGTGTATTAATTGTTTTTTATTATTTACTCTTTACAAAACTGATAATATATTGCAAAAAAAATTTTAAAGGAAAAGAAAAAACATCTAAGTTCTGGCATTTGCTGATTAAATACAAAAATAATTCCTTTTCTTTTTTTATGATTTCTTTCTTTTTTTGTTAGTTAAGCTAATTTTTAATTTTACATAATTATAATCAGAAAAATCTGTTCGCACAGTGTTCAATGAAAGAGCGGGGGGATAAAAAGTATTCAAAAAGTTTGCGAGGGAAAAGAGATTGCGGGCAGGAAAGCGTAGACAGAGCGGAGCGGGCAAGGGGGATAGTAGTTGGGAGTATGTTATAGCTTGCGATTGGAATTAACACGTGTTTTTCTTAGCAGCGCAATTCAACTTTTCTGTTCTATTATTTCATTTTCACGCATGCGTCACGACTTCACGCTGTTCCATATTTCTCTGCTCATGTAAGAGCGAATTTTGTTGCATCATTTGCTGTTTTTTATGTCTACTAAATTGTTTCGTTTGTTGTTGTTCTCTGGATCAATTTATCAGCTATGTTCTCCACTCCACTTTCGACCGAAATTGAAATCCATCGCAATAATAATTTAATTCGTATTCAAATCGAGTTCCGTCAAAAGTGAAATGGGTAACATGGCATTATATAAATGTTTTTCTTAGCTTTTTTGTCTTTTCATTTTGTTAAAAGATATATATATAAGGAATTAAGCGTAAATATAGCAGCAGCACAAAGCAAGTACCAATGAAAGCATTTAATATGAACAACGCTTTAGCAGCCTAATTCGAAATTTGTTTAAAGCTTTAAGATTTTTATTCTTAACGCACGTATATAATAATTTGCATAATTTGTTTACGCATTTGCCACTCAACAATTTCGTTCAATCAAGCGAAAGAAACATTTGCTTAAATTTCAATTTTATACAATTAAAGTGACGATATACTGATTCGCTACTAAGTTATTTGCTTCCACTAGTCTGCTTTGCAATACTGTCTACATCTTTGCAATATTTCAAATTTTAAAGCAATTAATGTTAAATACAAATTTAAATTAATTCATAAAATTATAATAACAAATAGAGAATGCGTAAATCACAAAAAAGTAGGTATATAAAATTTGACAGTTCTATTGAAACAATATTTCGCATTTGCTGCATACAGAAAAAGAAACGTTCGTTGACTTTAAAAAAACAGCATTAAATAATGTTAATTTGTAGCGTTGATAGCGGTTATAGTAGTAGTGATACTAGTCGTTGCGGTAATTGGTTGTAGCTTGATTGCTGAGATTATTCTTGTTGATTTTTTGTTGCTTGCTGTTGCCTTACTTTTACGTAAGATTTTTGCGGGTAATGTGTTTTTTGTTGATTAATATTTCAGCTGCTTTTGGTTCTCTTCTCCTTCCTTGTTGTTGTTGTATGATTTTATTTTGTTTTGTTAAAAATGAACACTTTTCATCTGGTGGGAATTTTTATGGTTTTGGAAATCTATTGCACGCAACATGAATTCTTGTGGCCATTTTTGTGCTTTAGCCTTGCCTTTGGCTTGTATCGCTCCAAATATGACAGCTGCTTGGCGTTAATGGCACCTCGTCGCTTGCTGTAGTGGGAAAGAGTAGAAAAAAGTAAAGATTATAACGACATGCATATTTATTTTAGTAGAAAGTGCGATAAAGCTGCCGCAGCATGACTCACTCTCTTATCATTTCTACTGCTGTCTCGTACTTAAGACCCAATTCAATAAGCGCTAGTGCGACCAACACGGGTGCCCGACCCAAACCGGCAACGCAGTGCACGGCAACACAAGCCTCTGGATTCTGTTGATATCTACAAGGAAACAACGAGAGAGAGAGAGAAAGAAAGGGAACATTAAAATATTATTAAGATTAAGTTAGCATTATTGTCTAGTTTAAGTTCTAGTTTGGTATTTGGGTATATTGTGTTGTCAAGCGCCATTTTAAACAAATACGGTAAACAAAGAGGAGTTGCAAAACGAGTGATCTCAAATAAATTGCTAACGTCTGCACTTTGCAACTACTTTTAAGCATTTAGTAAAAATTACTGCCTGCAACAGAAACGAATTTAAATTTACGATGATGACTTTTTTACATTTCAATTACTCGGAGTAATAATATAATTAAGTACGTAAGTAGAGTACAGTAGAAAGTGCCAACTAAAAAATTACGAATTAAGTATAGCGAGTAAAGCTTTTAAATTTATGTTCTAAGAACAATATCCATTTATTCAAAGAGTTTTTCGAGAAAGATGAAATAAATCAAAATGATTTCTATTTGTAACTAAAAATTCTTTACCGTTTAATTCAAAACATTAAAGCTTAAATTGAGAAAAGGTCGATTGAAAATAAGAAAAAAAATGTAAAAAGTAAATGCATAAATATTCATCAATACATTCTTCCATTTCTAATTCACCGTTCGTATTTTAAAATAAGCTTTTCTTATTCACAATTCTCTCATTCGCAATTTACGATTCTCGTTTCCAATTTACCTTCTCCTATTTCTTATTTCCAATTTCCTATGCTCATTTCTCATTTTTATTTAATTTCACAAAAAATAATTTTTTTCTTATATACATATATTCTAATTAGTAAAGTTATGATTTCTTAAAAGTTCTGCTTTAAGCCTCACATGTACTTTGAAAAAATTACAAAATAATAGACAACACTATAAATCTTACCTACAAGTGGCATATTCATCATTGGTATGGCTATGGGCTCTTGTTCTTGTGGTACTTATAGCAGAAGTATTGGTAGTGTCTGTAGTGGGCTTTGGTTTGTGTTTGAGCGAAAAACGTTTGTTTTTGAAAAACGAGGAGGAAGTGGATTTGCTAAAACTACAGGACATTGTATACGGTTTGTAGGTAGGAAAGTACAACAGGGCACAAATGAAAAAAAAGAAAGTAAATAATTGGGAAGTTATAGCAAAAATAGAAAACAGCTTTCATTAAAATAGATAGCATGTATATCTCATATTGTAGTGAGTGAGTAAGTGTTTGATATAAAGACAAAAGCAAAGTTATTGCAAAGAACCCAATACAAAATTTTATGAGGAGGCGAATTTTCAAAGTAAACTTCTCAAAAATGCCAGTGTGTGGGTGCGTATAGCGAGCTGTTAGAATGTTCTGTTTGTCAGTTCATACTTTGGAGCGTGTTGGGGGCGATTTTCATTTAGTACTTTTGTTGACTGCGTAAGTTATTGTAAAAAAGAACATGCCATGTTTAAAATGATTCTGTTTAAAATTAATAGTATGACTTTCTGAAGTGGCAAATGTTAAACACATTTACATTAGAAGTGAATTACTATCAAATAAAAATATTTAAAAAATTTATAGTCGTTAATTTAGGCTCTGTACACGTTAGCCGAAATGATTCATGAGTTATAACTAAAACATGATAAAATAACTATCAAATTTGAATACAACCACTTGAGAGTAGATTTAATTTATAACATGATGATCAAAGAACCTCACTGGTACACACGCGATTCATTTATTTTATGGAGTCTTTCCGACATTTTCTAAATTCAAAGCTACGATTCGAATCCAAAAACTCTTGTTCCCACCAGGTCTGACTTCAGCTGTTTAAATCATAAGCCGGAAAAGGCGGAATACTTCCTAAGTAAAGTTGTCTTAACAACTGAACGTAATTAAGTTTTTAACTCACCGCTGAAGATATTAGAGAAAAGTATAAATTTACTCACTCTTCTATTAGAGGCAAATTAAATTCGGCAAAAACTTTCAGAATATCTCTGAGTGACTGTTGCCAACCCAAACACAACTTCACGCATTACTTTACGTTAACATTGCATAACATAGAAAATTGGGAACAAATTAGAGCAAGTCCACAGTAGATCATAACTATAACTATCGGTTTCGAAGTAATTTTCCACATTATACCAGTGAGGTTCATTCAGAAAAATTAAACTCAAATAAAAACTGAAAAAATAGACATATTTACAAGCCATATGAGTGGGCGAGTTGGTTGTTTGCTTATTAGACTCACTTTTGCTTCAAAATCTCAAACCACTCATCGACGACCTGTTGCGGCGGGAAGGTGCCATCCTCGAAGGCCAGATCCTTCACCGTGATGCCCTGCGCCTCGAGCTCGTCCGTGTTGTAGCTGGGTTCGCAGACGCGTACCACCGTATTGACGTTGTTTTTCTTTAATTCCTGCGCGGGAGAAAAGAACAATTAATATGTGAGTACTAAAACGATTGTATGGCACTGCTAATCTTAATGACATACCATAATGTAATGTTGTATGGTTAGATCAGATGGCCGATCGGTTATTAGGAACTTCATGCCCTTAAACTCAATAAGAGCGGGTGCTGGGCGTAAATCCTTTTGCCGCATGTTGCTCATTTAATTTGGACTTGCCGCAAGTAAATGTGTACGCGGGCGCGTGCGTGTAAAAAAATGGAGATGTCCCGACAAGGATACAAAATAAGTTCTTTGTTGCTCCTTCTTTGCTTTTGGTTTTACGGTATAGATTTTTATAAATAAATATCGAAAATAAGTTTGTTGTAGCGTTTCTTTGCTTGTTTGTTGCTGTTGTCTTTTGCGTTTTTAAAACCGTTTGTTGTAGTTGTATTTGTAGAACAGAGTTTAGTCTTGAAAAATTTAACAATTTCGATAAATTCTCTTTGGAATTTTGGACTTTGCTGCTTAGTTTTTAAATACAAAATACAAATATTATTTTTTTTTTGAAAATACGAATTACAAAAAAATACAGTGAGGCTAAATTCAGTAGTAGTTTTTACACTTTTGTGTTCTGTGTTACTTTTTTTTACATTTGGGAAGTTTTTTTTATTTCAATGTTTGCTTTATCGTTTTCAAAAATATAAAATTTTCTTTAGTACGCTCTGTTTTAATTGTTAATATAATAATTTTTGCGTGCCGGTTCGCTTTAAAAAATGTTTGCAGAATTTAGCGCACGTTTGTTTTAGAACAAATTTTAAAAAGGAAATAAAATAAAATCTAACAAACAAAATTAATATATGCAGCAAAAAAGAAACTGACTTGAAGGTTGGCCAAAATTAAGTACAATTTTAAAGTATGATCAAGAAAAAAATTTTTTCAGCTTGGTTTGCTTTAAAACTTATCACATAAAAGAATTTTATAATATTTTCAAAAATAGTTTATCTTCAGCGTGTTGTGTTGCCTCTCTGCTTTGTTAGCATATGCACACAAGAACAGCTTTCCTTTCTTAGCTCTTTCGCTTGTAAATCCCTGTTTAAGTTTTCGAATTTTCAGTTAACGGTTTTGCTTGTGTGTTATGTTTGATCGCTTTATCTCTCTCCCTCTCCCTCTTCCAACAAAAGTAGCAATTAATTCTCAAGTTCTCTCTGTCTCTCAATTTTCGTTTCTTTCACAGCGTGTTTTCGTTGATTTTGAATTCTCCTGTTAAGTAGATGCCAAATTCACGTAATGAGTATCCTTTTCTGATATGAACTCCTTCTTTCTATGTATGTGATATTGCAATTTCGAATCAAATGTCGGCCCTCTTGCTGGTTTTATGGATCTACTCTCTCCGTTGGATCTGATATACGCGTGCTTCTCACGTCAATCTGGATCTCACTTTCGACACACGTCAAACTTTCTGCAGGACAACAGACGGTCTGGACTTATATTTCCTTCGGCTCTCAACCAGTCGCATTAATGTGAAGTTTTTCTTTCCCTGCAAAGAAAGAATCAGACATTATTTGAATGAAATAAAATGTATGCATATGTAATATTTATTATGTAATTATTATAACCCTATTTAGCCTAACCCGTACCTTCTTATTTTAGTTGAAGTTCACTGGGTCCTTAATTATGTTACTGCTAAATACGAACGGTTTCGGAAGTTACAACATGACAAGAAATACGCGGAGAAATTTCGATTCGCCGCGATTGCTGGCTCCTTACTAAGGACCAGGTTTCACAGTGGCTATTTAAATCTAATTTACAAATCGAGTTTAAATCTAGTTGAACTTTCCTTGAGTTTCACAGTGCATTTATTTAAATACGGAATATTTGACATTTGAAGGTTGGCACAACTTGCCAAAAACATATGTTCAATTGTTCAATTATGGAGGCAGCGCGAACTAAAAATTTTTCGTCGGCCGAAAGAAGTGAATTATTGGATATTGTGCAAAGAATCCACAGTTTTTATTATTTATGATACTGCGGGATAATTTATATGTGCTATATCATGCAGTTTTATGTTTAATTTGATCTCTTACAAATTGCAATATTGTCCACGCAGCTTGCTTGCGCATCCGAAATCAGCTGTTTATTTGTTTTCGATTGCAACTCTGTGCCGTACTTAAATATCCACAGTCGGCTATTTAAATCAAAGAGAATATAAGCAGAAGAGATATCAAACCGTTCCAGTGCTAAAAATGCGTGACTTTAGAACAGAAAACCCAGATGAAAACTCACTCATTCTACCCAGAAACCTGCTCATTTTTCTCGAGCAATTCCGGCCATTATGCTGCCGTTGGTGTGGCGGATATTGAGTAAATTCTAAAACCGGTTTGTTCGGCGCAGGATAGATTGAGTTTCTTTCGCATTCCGCATGCAGTCGAATTTGACAATATCGCTGCTGATGTCAAGCAGAACAGAGCAAAGTGCGGATGTTCTGCTTGTTCTCATTTATGTTCCACCACGTGGGAAAACTGGTTTTGGGAAATTGCAATGGTGTGTGTGTGCTGTGAAATTAGCCTAGCATTTCTTAATTCTTTGCCGTCTTGTCGAATTTTCGTTTTGCCGACCGCAAATTGACAATTTGCTATTTGGCAAATAATATGTTTGCTTGCCTTTAAATTTTATCAAATTTATTTAAGCGCAGTGCATTTTTAAAATATTGTGCTTTATTTACCAATTTTTCATTAATTTAATTTGAACTGATATACATATGTATTTTGATAAGGCATTTCTTTCAGATTTTGCAGATACTTTTTGTCAAATATTTTTTATGGTCATATTTTTTTAAAGAGCCCATTAAATATACATTAATTAATCACATTTATCCAATATACATACTTATATCCCTTTCAACTCTTATTTCTGTCCTTAAGCAGCACATCCGACGGCAGCATTATTTGAGCTGTCCGTCCGTTTGTTTACATTTTTTATACACACTTGTCCGGGATGCTGTTTTGATTTGTGTGTGTGTTGCCTGTGAATTTTTCGCCTTTTTGAACGCATTCTACCTAATAAGTATTTTTTATGTCGCGACCACTGCGGACGGCTAGGCGTGCAGGTGTTTGGCGCGGTTGTCTATGATAAGAGGTCGCTTGCAGATTTTGTAATAAAGAAACGTCATCATGTTGTGGAAGAAACTGGCCTTTGTGATATGTATTTAAGAAGCATTTTACAAAATAAATAAATTCGAAATTGAGGGAGGCTTTTATGAGGGAACGTACTTTTTCAATATGCAACCAATTTAGCAATTTTAACACAAAGCAAAAATTCTGAGGCCAATGTCGACAAAATCACTTGCTCACTCACTCATTAAAATGACGTCGCAATAATGTTCAACAAATTTATTTGTAATTCATCGGGATAATTCTATTTTATGGTATAAACTAACTATTTTGTGTGTATTTATGATCAAATCGATGAGGCTGGTAAAAACTGAAAATTCAATTGCATTTCTTTCTATTTTCGAAAATTTTTAATGCTGGTCCTGTAATATCAAATTAAGATCAAAAGCAAACATTGTTCAGTGCAATTTTTCAAGTTTACAATGCTTATAAATGTTCAGTTGCACGAATTTCCGTAGGAGCATAGAATGTCGACATTGCCACCACAAAAACGAAACTACGTCCGTTGAATCGGTGAAAAGAGGCACGCTACATTCCACTTTGTTCCTTCAATTCAGCGACATACAGAAAGAAAACCGCTTAAAAATTATTGCGACGTCATTTTAATGAGTGAGTGAGCAAGTGATTTTGTCGACATTGGCCTCAGAATTTTTGCTTTGTGTTAAAATTGCTAAATTGGTTGCATATTGAAAAAGTACGTTCCCTCATAAAAGCCTCCCTCAATTTCGAATTTATTTATTTTGTAAAATGCTTCTTAAATACATATCACAAAGGCCAGTTTCTTCCACAACATGATGACGTTTCTTTATTACAAAATCTGCAAGCGACCTCTTATCATAGACAACCGCGCCAAACACCTGCACGCCTAGCCGTCCGCAGTGGTCGCGACATAAAAAATACTTATTAGGTAGAATGCGTTCAAAAAGGCGAAAAATTCACAGGCAACACACACACAAATCAAAACAGCATCCCGGACAAGTGTGTATAAAAAATGTAAACAAACGGACGGACAGCTCAAATAATGCTGCCGTCGGATGTGCTGCTTAAGGACAGAAATAAGAGTTGAAAGGGATATAAGTATGTATATTGGATAAATGTGATTAATTAATGTATATTTAATGGGCTCTTTAAAAAAATATGACCATAAAAAATATTTGACAAAAAGTATCTGCAAAATCTGAAAGAAATGCCTTATCAAAATACATATGTATATCAGTTCAAATTAAATTAATGAAAAATTGGTAAATAAAGCACAATATTTTAAAAATGCACTGCGCTTAAATAAATTTGATAAAATTTAAAGGCAAGCAAACATATTATTTGCCAAATAGCAAATTGTCAATTTGCGGTCGGCAAAACGAAAATTCGACAAGACGGCAAAGAATTAAGAAATGCTAGGCTAATTTCACAGCACACACACACCATTGCAATTTCCCAAAACCAGTTTTCCCACGTGGTGGAACATAAATGAGAACAAGCAGAACATCCGCACTTTGCTCTGTTCTGCTTGACATCAGCAGCGATATTGTCAAATTCGACTGCATGCGGAATGCGAAAGAAACTCAATCTATCCTGCGCCGAACAAACCGGTTTTAGAATTTACTCAATATCCGCCACACCAACGGCAGCATAATGGCCGGAATTGCTCGAGAAAAATGAGCAGGTTTCTGGGTAGAATGAGTGAGTTTTCATCTGGGTTTTCTGTACTAAAGTCACGCATTTTTAGGACTGGAACGGTTTGATATCTCTTCTGCTTATATTCTCTTTGATTTAAATCGTATTTAACTTCCAACTGTGAAACTGAAATTCCCTATTTTAACTGCAATCAGGGTTTAAACATCCACTGTGAAACTGGCCCTAAGGGAATTGTTTGAAATTGTATAGATCGTTAGCCTAGTATGGTGTAACTCTCGTATTTTCGATACTTTACAGGAGAAGAAAAAAATTCATAAAATCTGAAACGGTAGGTATTTAAAATTTTGTTTAAAGGCAATTCCCTATAAAAAAAAAACCGCCATATTTTGTTATAGTCCTTTTTTGTCTCTTTTCCGTTTAGTTTTGTTAGTTTTTGCTTCTTGAGATGAACTTATTTGCAAAAATGTGAGTTATGGCTTTTTAAATTTATACCTTCGTTTTTTACGATCATAACACATACAATTTTTCAGGAAGGTGCATTTGAGAGTGGCTAACCAGAAAATAAAAGAAATCCGATTCCGAACAAATTTAGATACGCTCTCCAATACCAAGCTAACGATATGTAATCGGAACGGTCTGTAGTGTCTCAGTGGACACTGTTCGGTTTCTGATACAGAGGTCGCCGGTTCGATCCCCCATCAGACGTATACCATCTAAACAAATAGAGAATTATTTGACATGAAAATCTTCTCTATCAGTTCGGAAACGGTTATTTGTAGGTCCCGTTGTTGTTTTGCTAGCGATCTGAATCACAGGCTTACTGAGTTAGCAATCAAATAAATAGTTCTCTTATAGGAGATTGCTACTCGAGAAGCGTTTGTTCCACTCAACTGGAATGTAATGCCAAAAAATAGCACACATTTCACACATCGCGTGCCGTTGAGGGATGATTGACCTTGACCATTGGTTTGACAAATGTAATTAGCAAAAACAGTATTTAATTGTTTTATATTTTTCTATTTACCCCAGACTTTTTTAACAATTCATGCTGAATAGAACCAAAACAATTTGAAATTCATCGCATGTAATTTATTTATTTATGATAAAGACACTTTGGACAAATGCCAGCCCAGAAAAAGACAACAAAGAGCATGCTGAAAAAGGAAGGGAATCGAATAGGAGAGGAGAGCAAACGTTGCTTGCGTAAACAAATGAGGTGCTATGTGTGGGTGGCATCTGTGTTGGAGTGAGCGTGTATGCAAATAAAATGACAAATTTACATAGATGCATGTATAAACAAAAATAGACAAAAAATAAAAAAGAAGAGAAAAATCAAATCGAGCAGAACAAAACCAAAGCTGAAAAGACAATAGACCGAAAAATCACACGACACGACGTCATAACGTCGTGTACACCAAAGCAGAATCGCCTGATTTCTGCTGTCGGTGCCTCGCGTCTTACTCGACTTAGAACAACATTATATTAATTGGCATTTTAAAAAGAGATGTTTCATACACTTTAGATAACGGTAAGCGTTTTAAAGAAATTACGATTGACTCGTCTCGTCGTGTGAACAAAAACTCTTAAAAATATGAATTTATGCTTTTCTAGCTTTTTCTAAATTGAAATATAAAAAGGCTGCTCTTTTCAGATGAGGTTATAGCCTTTATTTAAATTTTAGTTTTTATTATTGACTATACTATCTCAAAAAGCTTTCCGCAATCATAAAGATCTGAGTATTCATTTGAAAGATAAAAGTATTTAGTGAACGCTATCTTAAGTGATGAGCAATTGAGACTTGAATCTTTAAATGTGATTATGTCGAAATTCTATTCGAAAAACATTTTTCCCCTGGTCCAAGACTACTAAAATAAAAAAACGATGTACAGGTCTTGATTATTGTCATAACGAATGAGCGCACAAAATTTGAAATCGATCGGATTAATATTTAGAAACAGGCGTAGCGGGATAAGATGGAAGGGTGTGGATGGATGCACTTAAGTAAAAGTTTGGGATTATTGCAAATTTTTATAGCTGACATTTACTAACTATATCACTTAGTAGTATACACAATTCAGCACTGGTTATTTAGAAAATATATATACTAGAAAACGCAATTACCCGTTACCTTGGCGTAGGTCAGTTTCAAGATTATAGGGTAAATATGTGGCTGATGTAGTTTCATTGGGTGTGTGCAGACCACACCCAACTTTTTATTGGATAAATGAAGTAAATTGAATGCATGGCGCATCTCCATTCCAATCAACTGTCAATTGGAAGTGAGCACTTTATTATACAAACACACATACATACATAATATATACATGCATTTATGAGTTGAGACAAATGAGCGACTTGCGAATATTTATTAGCAAGACAAATTTACATTTCGTGACAAATTCTTTTTTAATTTAATTACAGAATTTCAGAGAAATGTTTTCGAGAGATGTAGATCTTTGCCAAAAGCAAAAGATCTGCGTCGCATTTTGACATTATTTGACCTCCAAGAGAGGCACGAAGAGGGAGAGAAAGAGTGACAGCTGTCGAAATGCGATAATTGCTATTGACTAATTGCGGGTGGCCATATTAAATAAGTGGCTTTTGGCACAAGTTAAAGCAAGGAAAGACAAAGCAATAAAAATGCACTTAAAGGGGTTACACGTAAGTAACTGGTAAAATCGTCGGTGCTATAGTGCAGAAAGGCTGCCAGTTACAATTGTTTAACAGTTCAGTGAAAACGCTTAAATACTTTAGCTTTTATCTGATAGATTTTAGTGATATTCTCTAAAGCACGATTATATTAGGATACGTCTTCTCTAAGCATTAAAATTACAGTAAATAAAACTTTATTAAAAAAAATTTAACCAGGGATTCGCAGAGATATTTGAAATTAAAGAAACTAAACGTTTGTCTTACTTAAAGAGATTTATTTTTCAAAATTATTTCTTTGTTATTGAAATTTCAGTGTTTTTCTTTCAAAAACTAGGACGTGCTTAGAACGGCCTCAATGTAAATTCTGCATGAACATAGAAAGTCCCAGCCTTTTAAAAGAAAAAGTGTATGTAATATACTTGATTTTGGACATGAAAGAAAGTATATAAAGATTCGGATTCTGAGAAGATGGAGTATGGAATATTTTTTGCACTAGCACTGAACAGCTCTTGCTTTGTAAGCCGGAGCGCAGTCTTGCTGGAAGCAATGTGGATCATAATCGAAAAGCTCGGATGCATGAAGCATTTTCTTTTGACGTTTCGTAAGACCATGAGTTCGTTTTTTACAGGCTTCAAATTCAAGTTAATTTTATTGATAATTCGAATTATTTTACGGCTCACATTAAAGTCATTGGCCATTTGCCTCACTGAAATTATAATTTCTCCTTATTCGTTGACAAACCTTCCAGAAGTTCACACCACCACATCAGAAGATTGAACACACTTTGTTGTCTTGTATTGAGCCCCACCCTGCGCTAAATATAAAGATTCACCAGTGCACAATCTTTGTTTTCGCTTCGCTCGCTCACAAATTTAAAATAACAACTGACCATCTAAATTCAAAATAAATATAAGAATACAAATTTTTTAACAGAGTGAACTCGATATTCGATTCATACTTAGTTCCGCTGGGCTCCGCTGTAATTTTAGTCTGAAGTACATTCACCATTAAGGAGAATTAGCTTTCACGAAGAATTAATTTTATTCGGACGATTAGTTCTTAAGATTTTTGTTCCCAAGTTTGAAAAAAAGCTCATTCAAAAAAGTCGTGACTTTGGGATTGGCTGGCTTTATTTGTTGAATCAATTTAAGTACATGCAACAAAATGCTCTTAGTAACTTATTCAAGACACTAAAATAATTTAAACATGAAAAATTTTGTTTTTCTTTTAACCAGAACTAAAGAAAATTCCTCTTAATTTAAAAAAGATTCTATATTTGAGTCTTACTTACTTTTTATTTGTGCTGTGCCTGGCAGTATTCTGCACTGTCTAGATGAAACTCCATAGATGTAGGAACAGGTCTAACCAGCTGAAAAGATGGAAATAAAGCATAATTAAGAGATCAGATCAAGTCCAAGCAAATTGAACAATTTTTGATCATTAAAATAATAACACATGTGTACAGCGATGAGTCGGATTTTTGAGACGAGCGATGCTTCTGATGAGTTGAGAATGGCTATCACACACACACACACACACAAGCAAACATACATATGTATATGCTATGTCTATGACACCACTTGAAAAGCTGTCTTCGTATTGTAGTCAGCATGTGCAGTTGAAGTGGACACCCCCAGAGCGCAGTAGAGGGAATACCCGAACGATGATTTGGAAAATTTGCCGCAGCAATAATCAAAACAAATAAAAACAATAAATATCAATTAAGCAGCATGAAATGTACAAATTAAAAATGAGCACTGGCATAAAGACGTAAATTGTTGCCAGAGCAAATTCAACAATTTAAATTGCCTGAGCGCATATTATATTAAAATACTTTTTGAATAAAAATATATGCCAAATTGTTTTTTAGCCAAAAAGTGCAACAAAAAAAAATGTATATTATTTACTTAACGTTTATGAGTGCAAGTGATTTGCGCGATAAGAATCACGCGCGCTCTAAGATGTTGTTACATTTTTAAAATACAAATGCGGAAAAGTGAACTAAAGAAAAATAAGAAGAAAAAACATATAAAAAGGAAGAATAAAAACGACGAACGAAACCCCAAATTGACAGCTGTTTTATGTAAGAAAAGCAAATTTGCTTGACATTGACAATGTGTCAAGCCAAATGAATTTGAAAATCTGTTGGTAGCAGAACATGGAAATAAGCAGAGACAAATAATTTATAAAAATAAGTATATGCATATAGCAGAAAAGATCATGTAAATAATCTACAATCTGCTGGTTAAATATAACAATTTCATAAACAATACAGGCAGGATCCAACTCTAAACACGTGCCTTTAACATTTGAGTTGAGAACGCAAAAGCTTTCAAGGAAAAACCATTTCAAAAGCTATTCATATATTCAGGCAACAGCTTTTTCGGGCTGTATACTTTTCAGCCGCCGCGGTAGCTCGGTGAACAGCGAGAGGGCCTGGGTTCAACTTTCAGTCCGGCACATAACATCTAATACAAAGAGAATAATTTTTCAAATTGATTCATTGCGCGACGCCACTTCTCGCGGTGAATTGGCAATTTTCCGAGAATATTCTTTGCCATGAAAAACTTCTCAACCCGTTCAGATTCGGTTAATATAGGTCCCGTTAACTTGGGCAAACACTTAAGTTAATGCGAGAAAGCTAGGACTAAGCCCATATGGGCTGTTGTACCAATCGATATGAAAGCAATAGCCCTATTCAGTTTTATATTTTTAAGTCATACGTGAATTTTTACGAAATTTTTGAAGGGTTGTTGGTACAAAGTTAAAACTGATGTGGCTCATCACGTTATAGAAAGGTTTTGGTTAAAATGCATAAATAAATTTTAAATGCGCTTACGTCAAGGCCTTAAACGTATCACAGTAGGTAACCAAAGCAAGCGATTGCCAGATTTGCTTTGCAAATTTAGGTCTTAAATCCTACGGTTGATAGCATAAATTAGCGCATGCGATTTAAGTCAGCAACTTCACACGTCTAATTTGCAAGTAAATTTACTCGTGAAAGTTAAAAAAGCTTCATGATACCATATAAAAGGTGTTTAATTTCAATAAAATAGCTACTTTCCAAAAAGCAATAAAAGTAAGAAGATCTTTGGAAAGGTTTTTCAAATTAGTGCCCGCATTCAGCAATGACTCCGTTAACAGTAGTTACCTCGCTTTACATACGCCATAAACAAGTTTAATATATTTCGCTTTTTCGATTTTTCTCTCTCTAAAAATAAACTTATAATTAAATTCGTTATCCCTTGTTTTTTGCGTCGTCACGATTTTTTTAATTACTAGTAATAACGACTGAAGAATGACAAAGCGGCGGGTGCTGACGGCCTGCCTGCAAAGTTGTACAAGACAGGCGGAGATAAGCCGTCGGTCTGACGGACCTCACTACTAGGGTATTAGCCTTATTGCAATCACATACAAGGTCCTGTCGAGCGTACTGTTTGAAAGATTTAAGCCATTCGCCACGGACCTGTTTGGACCTTATCAGTGCGGCTTTAGAAATTGCAGGTCCACCAATGACCACATTTGCACACTACGCCAAATCCTTGAGAACACCCACGAGTATCAACCCACCATCTCTTCGTCGATTCTAACGCTGCCTTCGATAGCTCGATTTTGGATTGGGATTGTCTACTCCGCAATGTGGGTTCCCTGCTCGGTATCCCTGCGAAGCTGGTGAGGCTCTGTAGGATGACGTTGAGCAACACACAAAGCTCCGTCTAGACAGAAAATTAATTCTTCTTTAGTCTGATGGTATTCAACCAGAAGAGCAATCCTCGTTGGCCAATTCCGCAGCGCAATAAAAAAAAACTTTCTTTAAGTCATTTCCTTATTCTATGGCAATTAGATATTTCAGCATTAAGAATTTATAGTTTTTAAGGCACATTTTTTATATAGCCTTTTTTTAAAGCTTCACAAAGCCTGTCTACCCTATAAACATTGTCTTCTTACGAGACAATAAACATTGTCGTACTGCCGAGAATTGACAAACTTTAAGATTTTCATTAGTAAAATTACTAATTGAATTAGATTTTATTGAATACCCAGTAGCTGGATATAGCTCTTTAGTACTCAAGGTTGCATCGTCGAGTAGTTTATAATGTAAAGCGTGTAAGCGATTACTTTAAAATCTACCAATTACTCTTTCCAAAGCGAACAGCTATGAAACTGCAAACCTGCCCAGTTATAAAAGGATGAAAGATATATTTTCATTGTGAATAGTGTACACTTAAGGAAGGTTTCCGTTGGTACAGAGTACACTAAAATTCTTCAATTGATTACTGTTAAATTATTTAGTAATCTAAATCCTAATCCAATTTCCCAAATTTCCTGTCGCTATGTGCTACACCCAGAACAAATATGGAGCGGATGTAATTATTATTGTGTCGCATTCATTCCAAGTGGCTCCATGCACACCTCAATTCGTGCCGGTGGCATTTACGGTACGTTCTGATTAGATTAATAAAGGCACGTAAGTCATTCATATCGTGCGGTCTACATGCAACCATTCAACTCAAATCGCATTGTTGCGCCGTGTGGCAAGATAATGACATTTATGTGTCATCTCTGAGCAATTCTTTTGCAGTCACATGAGGTGTTAATTGAAGAGCGCGAAAACAGTTTCATTGAAACCTATTGCCGTTTATTGCAAGTGATTGTGATGGGCATGGGAAAATGAGACCGGAAAGCAGAAAAGACTGGCAAAGAGGGAAAGAGCAGTGAAAGACAACTTGATTTGAAATATACAAATTATACAACTAAGCGATTTCCGCATGACTTGAATATGGTTTGCCACAACTCAAGAGCTAGTTTCAGTATCGCTTGTCAAGTGAAATAGTTTAAAATTAATTAAGAATACAGTTCAGAAAGAAGGACAAAGTTTCCATGCGATTCTTGCCAAAATACAACAGATTTTTAAAAAGAAAAAGTAAGTTAGAGAGAAAGGACTTACCTCTGCTCATTTTATAAGAAGATACAGACGAGTTTTGATTGTTTATACAAAATAGTATTCAAAAATTTGAAATTCGATTGTGCCAATCGTAAAACTGTTATACCAAAAACAATTGTGATAGCTATACTTTTAAGTTTGTATAAAACTTATAGCTAAACTTTATTTACTCCGAAATTTTAGCAACAATTATATTGGCTTTTTTATTCGGTTTAAAGTTGTTGTATTTCTTTTTTATAAACAAGCATTTACATTTCACTCTAATAATCAGACTTTTTGCAGCTTCTCTCCCACTAATTTGGCAGAATTTGCGTGCCAGTTTTTGTTGTTGCTATTTTTTCTTTTAAATGATTTATTTACTATTTGAAAATATTTCGCTTTCGGTTGAAAATTTAAAAATACTTGAAAATGAATAAAACTGTTGTGCAAACTTTTGTAGATTTTCGCAGAAAAAAAATAAGCGTAAATAGAAAATTTCGAAAAAAAAATAATATTTACATTTGTTATATTGTATATGGAAGAATTTCATGAAAACAGCTCTAAATATGCCAAAAGCAACAAAGCAAAAAGTCACCACAAGTGCACAGAGAGTAGAAAAGAGAAACTAAAGAGATGCAGAAATATAAACAAAAAACACAGGTAACCAAATCAAAAACAAACCAGTTCTTCGAGTAGAGCAGAAGAAAAATAAAACAGAAATCGTTGCAGATACACACACACACATACATTTATATACAAAATAGATAACGCTGTGCATTTTAGTTGTACTCTACACGCGCCAATAAATTTCTCATGCACGGACACACACACACAACCATTTATACACATGCGCAACGAGGTCATTTCATTGAACTTGAATATTCAGGCGAACTACACTGGCCAACAACATTTTTCGTCTATAACAGAAAAAGTATAAGACACTAACTTAAACAAAGTTGTTCCTTTATCTTTCCTATAAGGTACTTATGCAAAGTTTGGAAGAGATTTTACATTTTTTGGAATTGTAAATAGAATATTCAAACCTATCAAAATTTAAATGTTCTAACTTTAAAGAGAAACATCTGCGGAATTTGTAGACATATTGTCATACTTTATAGGGCAATAGGTATATACCAAAAAGTTTGCATGTGACTGCTTAATTAAAATGAGCATGAAAAATGCCTTAAAGTTTGAATACTTAAAACCATCAAACCATCATTCTTATCATTGTTGTGCATCGAATGTTTTTAAAATTCATTGAGTCCATTACAGCCGTTTAAGAGCACAAGAGCCCATTTTTTATTCATCAAGTGTGCTTAAGCGTGTGATTTCATTTGATAAAAGTAAAAAGTCTTGGCTTCCATATTAATTCGTCTATAACTTGTACCGATCGATCATATTGATAGTGTAGTCCGAAACATTTATCATGCCTTTCGTAACCTAAGAATAACAGCCCACTTTACACCTGTTGCAAAGGATAATCCCTGCTATAACTTACTCTGAGCATAAGCTCAGATAATTATAGTAAATTAGATTCACGCTCTTAGCACAAACTGCGAATTACGTTCAATCATGCGACCCGATACGTCTATAATATTCATAGTTTAGGTTAGGTTGATCTGGCTGCCTAAGAAAGGCCATGCATAGGCCCTGTTGGGTCCTTAGCGATACTAATTTGGGTTCCGTTTTAGGAGTTCTCAAAGTAATGATCTGTCAGAATTTTGATGTGTTTCACAAATTTCCAAAGAGGCTTGATACCTAGTTCAGAGATCTGTTCGAGCCCTGAAAAGAAAGGCGCTCTTAAGCAAGTCAGAGGAGTTCCAGCGATGGCGGGGCAGGAGCACAGTATGCTTTCATAATATTCATTCTAATTTCATAGTATAATATTCATAAGTTCCATAACATATCTCAGTTCAATATATTCATATACCATGTTTATACGACAGCCCCAGTCGATTCGCTTTGACTCGATACGCTCTCTCGATCTGCTTGTTTTTAACTTAAAAATGTACAGAAAAGCTGATTTTCAAAGCACCTTGAAAATTTTTAATCGACTTGAAAATTTAAGAACTGAGCTGTTATTTTTGAAAGTGGAATAAGTCCATTCTTTACAAAAATGTAGATAATGGCAGTTATAGATAAAATTTTTTATGGTCTTTGTATGGGTAAACAATTTATATTAAAAAAAAATTTTGATTCTAGTGTTTGGGAGATCGAAGTTTTAACTCTTAATAGTATTGACACTGAGAGTGAAATGTAAACAATGAAATATCTCGCAATAACAGAAAGTGGACTTATTCCATTTTCAAAAATAACAGCTCAACTCATGAAAAGTGCTTTGACTCGATACGCTTAAAAATTTCAATCGAATTTGAAATCGTATTTATACGACTGTATTGATCGATGCGTATTGATTCATACCGATATGAACTGTCGTATAAACGGGGTAATAATTTTTTTTTTCCGCTTAAACCAATACTCAGGGGATGCCCCCTATACATGCAAAGCACTTGTTTTTGATTTAGAAAGGATCATAGGTTAGTGGGTGGGGGGAAAGTGGAGTAGTGGCGGTGGACGTTTGCCTTGAATTCACGAATATTGTAATGACGTGGGAAAACTTCCGCAGGAAGACTATTCCACAACCTCGATGTACGACCGAAGAACGAATTCTCCCTGTAATGCGTGGTGCGTTGGAGTTTCGTCGAAATTTGCTATCTTAATGCTCGCAATTATACTCGCACATATCGTCCAGGTGAGGATTAGCCAGGAATTAGCTAAGATAGGAGCTGTTTTATCAACTATATGTTTGTTTAGATTGGAATTCCCAAATAAAATTGATACAGTGCCAATTTCCAATAAACTGATACACCAAAGACTAAGTATTTCCGAAGCAGCATTTCTTCTAGCTATTAAAGAAGCAGTCCTCTTTTTTTTTTAATAAACCGACACTCAGGGGATGCCCCCTATACATGCAGAGCACTTGTTGGTTTAGAAAGGATCATAGGTTAGTGGGTGGGGGTGCATTGCCAATCAAGGTGTCGATTTAGAGTTGCAAGGTTGCCCCCAAAATCTCGACCTAGGCAAACAGTTGTTTCAAGATGCAGACATTTTAAAAATATATGTATTTAAAATCCAATATTTAAGTTAAATAACGCGTTAGGAAAAATACCAGACACAGTGTTATTGGTAAGCTCCATATTTTAAGTCATTACTCTATGCTGCAATTATTTCCGGCCAATATTTGTTTAAATATTTAACACGTATGTGCATATACAAAAATTTATGTGGTGTATGTTACTTTAAGCAAAACCGGATACACAAGCTTTCGCCTGTCTGTTTACTTGAATTTTATTGAGGTTCTTTTTTGTGCTTTGCAAAAAAAAAAAAACAATACAATTTGAAGGAAAAAATTAAATTTTTAGTCAGCACACAATTCTTAGACACCTGCACCTTCTTCTCCGCGTGAGTGTACCTACATATGCAACAAAGGGTTCGTTTAATCGTACATAGTATAAGCTATACATTTCCTAAGAGTCTTTTAACATTTATGGCACACAATACTTTTCCTGTTTTGGAGCGATATTCAAGGTAGGCACTTCAGAAATTTGGCAACACTATACTTTTTTTATATTTGGAAGCACTATTGAAGGTTTGACAACATGTTTTGGGCAGTTTTCAGACAGACAATGGCAAGTTTAACGAATTCTTCCTTCAAGTGCCTTTAATCGAGTTAAAAAATGATTTTAATGAAATTTCTTTGGTAGTCACTAAACTAAGGTCACAAATATTGGAGCAAATGGATTTCAATAAAACTTTATATTGTGATAGCTTCTAAAATGTATTATTGCCAATCCAAATCTTTGGCATATAGGCTTAAAACAGATTTCAAAGAAATTTACATTCATATCATACTTTGTATTCAAAGATTTGTTCAACAAAGCGGCTTGTTTTGAAAAACGCAAAAAGTCAGAGTAAAGTTGTATATGGAACCAAGTGAATGACATTCCAAGCTGTAAAGCCTACTTTAAAACATACTTGCTGTGCTCAGTATTAGTTACTCCATGTTGTTGACATGGTCTAACAAGTTCGTTTAACAAATTCAAGCAGTAAATAAACAAAACATCCAACATTCCACACTTTGAACCTCTCAAATTCGCATAAATACAATATATACATATAGCATATATAGAAAGAGCAAGAAATATGCCTCAATTTGTATGTACATATTTGTAAGCGCAAAGTCCGGCTGGAAGCAGTTTCAATTGGCTTATTGGGCATCGCCGTTCAAAGTCTGAGTGCAAATCAACTTCTTGTTTAAGACCAACAACACTTCGGTGAAACACGAATTTATTGTAAAGGTTATTTTCAGGCTGCTTCAGCATGCTATTCACAAAAAATTATGCTGCACTTTAAATTTACCAAGAAGAAGAAATCAAATTTGAAAAATGTTGTTCATACATTAAAAGACAATTGTTGTCTTCACATTTTGGACATAAGAAATTAATTTAAGCCTACAATTAAATTAGATTTTCAAGCAGAAAATATATTGATTTTTATTCAGCAAATTTCAAGCAAATATTTTGAAAATGAGGCACCAGCACCCACCGCACAAAACAACTTTCACTATTTATTGTGTTTTCAATTACCTTCTTTTCATAGAAGTTGCAGAAAAATAAAATCAATTTTATCGAAGCCTTTCTTTCACAAGGACGATATCACGGCCTGAAGTGTACAAAATTATATATTTTGTTTATCACACGACCGCAATTTTTAGCTCTGTATCCCTCCCACTTGGGATTTGCAAATGTTGTGATATTTAAAATATCAACAATAGCAGGGAAAAATTACGAAGCAATTTTCACTTGTGATTTTTATACAATTTCATAGGAATTTTTTGAAAGCCACACGCGCGCGCGTTTTTCGCATTTATTAGCGTATTTATTTTACTCGCCCCTCAGCCGGCGCGATAGTATTTCAATTAGATATCGACAGGTGTCAATTCTGAGGCGTTGATCGATTATGACGTTCAGCAAAGTTGAGGCGCTTCTGCGGGATGAGCACTGTTTCATCGTTTGGTGTCGACTGATGTCGCTGCACGAATGGCGAATGCGGAGCGGCACCGCTGCTGCCAACTGCCATGGCGGCGTATAAATTGTTTGCGCTTTCCGAGTGCCAGCGGCAGTACAAAAGCAAAAAATAACAAAATAAAAGCAGAGAAATCAAACGCAAACGTGTATATTGTGTATTGTGTGGGCTCTGTTGAGTGAGCCAAGAGGCCGAGCGAACGCATTTATTCACGAGAGGAGAGAACAGAGAGTTCTGCAACTGCTTGAGATACTTTCATAAGGAGTTGCCAACTTTTCCCAATCAAATGCCAAAAATTTTCGTTAGAAGTTAAACGAAGTTGTCTTCTGTGATGGTCGATTTCGAACATTATATAGAAAGACCGTTATAGCTAGTAACTTGTATGTACAACCGGTGTAATAAGTCAATAATAACAAATATAACAACTTAAGCTAATTGCCTGTTGTGATATTAAAAAAAACTTATTCTCTTCCGACTAATTGTTGTATAGTGCATACATATATTCAAAAGCCGCAGTTAACATTTTCAGTTGAATCGTTAGATTAGCGCCTTTGAAAGAACAAAATGTATGCGGTGTAGTCCAGTTGACAAATTTTCGTGCACATTTTAACTTTTCTGCATATACAAAGCAGCCATGCATAAAGTAGTCGTCCATCTAAAACCTGAAGTTCTAATAGAAATAGCTTGGCAAACTGTACGACACATGGCATTCCTAAAATGTACATAAGCAGAGAGCGTAATAAGTCTACACTGCAATGATAGCGCGCACTTTTGAGTATGGTAGGAAAGTGACAGCACCGAAAAACGGCCAATTAAATTTCTTCCATAGTTTTAAAATTTTGTTGTAAAGCAACATCAATAAAATTCAATTTATGATTTAGACATGTTGCACGTAATTAAATATTTATAAAATTTTGTGGAACATTTTGCCTTGTTTGTTTCATAGATTTTAGCAAATTGATTTTTACCAAATGAATTACGTTTAAAATTTCATTTAAATTGTAAATGTATAAAATTGAAGTCATATAGAAGATCTTATATATAAAACGCAGACTGACTAAAAA
Organism: Neria commutata; assembly: GCA_963457695.1. Taxonomy (NCBI): domain Eukaryota; kingdom Metazoa; phylum Arthropoda; class Insecta; order Diptera; family Micropezidae; genus Neria; species Neria commutata. The sequence goes on from OY735246.1 coordinate 43,585,740, forward strand.
GCGTTTGCCTGCTGTCCACTTTCTGTCTTCTACGACTTTAGGTGAATGAAATCAGTTCGTTGTGTAGCCCAGTGGGTAGAGCCGCGCGCTTGCATACAGTAATTCGGTAGGTCACGGGTTCGAATCCCAGCTCCGCAGGTTTAAAAACTTTTCTTTTTTAACTTTTTTTATAAGCTTTTTTATTTTTTACTTTGCTTTGCCTTTAATTGTTGCTAATTGTTTTACTAGCTGTCGTGTATACAGGCACACACGACAGGTGGCCCCACTTGTAAGTATATAAGCTGCTCTCAATGTGTTTAATGTGTTGCCAGAACCAGGGATTTCGTACCTTTTAAGGGCGTCCGAGACTTTTAGTCTAAAAATGGGATTTTCGAGCCAATACCTATCTTTTATACTTCTTTTGTTTATTTATTAATAACTATAAATATTTTATAATTAGCACTGAATTTTAGTGTAATCTTCAGCGTTGTGCTTTAAACAAAAATTTGTTTGATCTTTATGTTTGTTTAAAAAAATATATGTACATAATATGTATATGTATTTATGAATTGTTGATTTTTAAAATGGGTAAAAAGAGGGCATTTTACATAAGTGAATGGGATTTTTGGAGCTAGATCTCTGGCAACACTGCTATGAACTCTCGCCACTGTTATATATTGAGAGTAAAACGTGAGAGAGCAGAGAGGGCGAGACAAAGAGAGAGATTGTGATGAAGCAGAGAGAGCGAAAGCAATGTCGTCCCAAAATTTGTGCAAAACGTATGCGGTTTATTCAACTTGGTTTTGAAGTTTTGGTGCAGTGAAGTGGCTACATGGGGTTATTTAAGTGCAGTAGACTTATCGGTATGAGAATAACGTTGGAGGACGAGAGAAGTACATAACATACACACATATGTATGTGTATGCAAAAAAAGAAGAAGAAAAAGAGCAATGAGCAGAAGTAAAGATTAATGAAATAAATACAAATACAACTGATATCAACGCAGAGTATCCAAAAATGGAAGGGGTGAACAGGATTAGGTAGACTGCTGAAGGCGCAGACACATAAAACGTAAGATATTGCTCATTGTCTTACGTTTTATGTTGCTTGGGAAATAATATGAATAAAATAAATTAATTAAATAATATTAGTCTTTCGCTATTGCATATACAAAATGAATAAAATGTTTCGAATTATAAGTTGAAAAGTATAGTTTCCTGAAGCAGTGTTAATACTCACAATTAGTAAAATCATTTCGAAAGGATATAGGAAATTGAATCTAAGCTTGTTCGCACTAGCGCCAAAGAATAACAGCGACAGAAAATGCAATGCGATTGTGGCGTCAAACTGAAATCCTTGAGATTCAACGAAGCCATAACACATATACATATATACATAGAGTGTTATATATAAATATATATGTATATATATGTATCTTCAGACTGCATTCTGTGTGAATTCAGCTGGCAAGGCGGCATTTGTGACGTTAGCAGAACACCGCAAAAAAAGGCAAAACGACGGAAATGACAAAAAAGGACTGAAATGAAATGCAGAAAGAAAAAAATTTCTGTAGACTACTCTAGCAATATGGCGCCAGCCAAATTGGTATATATCTATGTATGCATGTACATAGCAACAATAAGAAAAATATATAAGCATAATAGTGAAATCCTGCATAGCCACTTTATTGGTGCGCGTGTGTCTGCCCGACAGTAAGCTCCGCCAGTGGCGTAATTTAGTGTAACTCTTCATCAACCGATTGCACGGTTCTGAATTATTAAGAACTTTAGGGAGATGCTGAGCATATACAGTGCGCCACAAAAGTATTCTAAATTAAGTTGTATATACACTTATTTTCCAATTCATAAACCTTGCGCATTATAGAAAATGTGTGAAGTCCTTTCTGTAGAATCGAAATTCCCAATACATTTGTGAAGCACCTGTATCTCTGAAAAGCGGATACAAAAGTTCCGTGAAAGCGGCGAAATATATTTGCAGGGAAAGGCACAGAGAGAGCATTGTCGTGTTGAAGTAAAAAGTGTAGCAGTGAAAATGTTATTCTAGGTTTGAAAGAAATAATCATAATATCAATCAAGAGTTTTCAAAATACGCTCAGCGGTAGAGAACTACTTCTGAAGCTATAAATAGTCCTTGACGCATATATATTGTTATTAATTACATACCTTCTTCATTTAAAATGTACGTCCAATTGTATTTGAAATAAACCGAAGATTCCTTTTTTAATTATCAATATTCAAAAAGTAACGAGCCACACGCAGAGCTGTCTTCGAAAAAGTTATATATATACATATATATATCAAATATATGTGACAGCAACTACTACTTTCAATAGTATTCAAGGTAACTTAATTTTATCCAAGTCAGTTGAGTATAAACAGCCTAGCCGCTTCCGAACGAGATTGAGAAGAGTTTGTTCATAGCAAAGAATACTTCCCAAACGTTGACATTTCTTTGCAAGAGAGCTCCGCAGAAAGATAATTTTGAAACTAACTAGCAATTTTTCTTGTTAGTTGCTCTTGCTGTGTTTAATTAAGGTACAACAAAAACTAGTTGCAGACACAATGTCATGAGATATAATTACGGAGACGCTGGTGACATCTTCATACGAAGCCAGAACAGTGAAAACACACTACGAAAAAATTTGTTAGCAAAAGTTTTCTCATTAAAATGAATTTATCAACGGCAAGACAGTAAATTAAAATTGTTGTATCGTTCTTATTTAAACTTTTTCTTAAATGCACAGCAGCTCTCGACGTATGTAGCTGTGTACGTAGACATGCTAGTAGCTCGAGTTTCCCTACCCTTGCTGCTTGCTACCAATTGTCAGAATAAGTAACTTGCATTATGCACATTCATTTTATTTTTATCACTCCAATTACGATCGCTGCTCTGTGTATGGCATTCAAAAGTACCGACTTCCATTTTAATGGATCTGACATTGACATGCAATTTTATTCTAGTACATATAAAAATATTATGTACATTTATATGCAATGATGGTACTAAGTGTATTCCACAAGTTTAAATGCAAGTAGGTACTAGCTGGATAATGGAAATTGACAAATGTATGCTATTATGTGGTATGTAAGGTTAGGTTACGAATGGCAGAACGATTTCTAAAGCTTGGAAAATAATAGACGTTGGATTAGCGCGATAAGGGAAAAGAAACGCAGAAAGAAAGTACCAATATACATATGTATGTACATATTTCTATTATGTAAATATCGGGAGGAAACTAGTAACGGCAACATTAGTAAGTATATACTATATTAGTAAGTACATATATACTATTATAATAAGTAGTAATATTAAAAAGCATATATGTAGCGTCTAAAGCAGGATCGGCCAACCCAATTGATCTCGCGGGCCGCATATATGGAAAATTAGAGGAAATGGCGGAAAGATTGACCTGAAAAAATGTTCAAGGCGGGCCCGCGAGCCGCGGGTTAGCCACTTCTGATCTAAAGGGTTAATACATAAATATCTCGTTTATAGTCAACGGTCTTTAATTCGATTCCTAGCTAGCCGATTTAATCTAAAATAAATTTAAAACGGTGTTTCATGAGGCAATGAACTAGCATTTGGAGAGTTATTTTTGGTCTGATAAAGTATTATATCGTTGAGATACATGTATGTATGTATGTATGTATATGACGCAACAGACAGTGTAACCAAGGCTTAGATCTAGATTTTTTGCATTAACTCGTTCTATTTTAGCACAAGTCAATGAGCCCTACAAATTTATTGTATAGCCATATCCGAACGGGATTAAGAAGCTTTATTTGATTGGCAAAGAATTCTTCGTAGATTTGCCAATTCTTCGTTGCACAAAGAAACAATTTGATAACAAATTCTCTTTCATAATTTTTAGATGCCATGAGTCTGCTGGGGATCGAACCAGCGCTCTCTCACATTTAAGACATAGCCCATATCAAATGGTAGGGGTTAAATCGATTAAAATCAGTTTGATTCTGTAAGGGCCAGTTTCACAGTGGATATTTAAACTCTGATTGCAGTTTAAATAGGGAATTTCAGTTTCACAGTGGGAAGTTAAACCCAATTTAAATGCCCGGTTGTGGGCATTTAAGTACGGCACAGAGTTGCAATCGAAAACAAATAAACAGCTGATTTCGGATGTGCAAGCAAGCTGCGTCGACAATATTGCAATTTATAAGAGATCAAATTAAACATAAAACTACATGGTATAGCACATATAAATGATCCCGTAGTATTATAAATAATATAAACCGTGGATTCTTTGCACAATATCCAATAATTCACTTCTTTCGGCCGACGAAAAATTTTTAGCTCGCGCTGCCTCCATAATTGAACAATTGAACATATGTTTTTGGCAAGTTGTGCTAACCTTCAATTGTCAAATATTCGAAGTTGCCATTCATTATTCCGTATTTAAATAAATGCACCGTGAAACTCAAGAAAATTTAAACTAGATTTAAACTCAATTCGCAAATTATATTTAAACATCCACTGTGAAACTGGCCCTAAGAGTTTAAATTATGTATTTTTACAGTCAAAATTTTGTAGAAAAATCCAAAAATACTAAGCGAATAACTACCGTAGAAAATCTAAAAATGATTTGGTAACGCTTGGGCTATCCGCTCTCTGGCGCCTGATTATTTAAAACGAAGCTACAGTTTGTAACAAGTACCGATTATTCACAGCAGCAATTAAAAATTTTGCGCAATAACGCTTCAAAAATCCCCACATGACGCAGTTCATGTATTACGTCATAGCTGAATAACGTCAATTCTCAATAAAACTAACTTGAGCGTTCTCTTCTATGCTCTCCATTGCCTCGAAGCCACTTGAGCATCGCCAAATAAATAGAGTTATCTGTCGTAACATATCAGTTACATCTGGCTGCCATTTATTTTAATACGTATTACTTTATTACGAAAATAATTCCTCGATTAAACTGGCATAGTAGATATTTTTGATTCAATAAAACGAGAGAAGAAAATGAAACAAAACATCATCTAAGCCATGTTCGCATTGTAAGTGTTGATGATATTTTTCCCTTGAGTTCGTTGACTTTTAGCGTTAATATATAAAGCGCATGGCATGACACGGTTTATTATATAACGCTTGAATGTATTGCTATCGGAATTTATTATGACTGAGTACACAATCCACTTCATTTTATAGTTCGCTTATCACGAACTTTCTTCATACTAAATTCCGATACTCCGATCGATAATAAAAATAAATCCTTCTTGACACTTGAATACAAATTTTCCGATCAAACCATTCTATTTCGTAAGAATTTTTCCAAATTTTTGCTTTCGCATTCGGATGCAATTCAGCCCAAAGCTTACCTTTTAAAATGGACTTGGCCAGCGTTATGAAAATGAGAAAAGACGGATCGATTACAAATGGATCGACAGCACAAATATTTTTTTAGGTTTAGCACAATTACAAAACCAAATTTATTATTGGAAATTTTTAGGCAAATCACTTTATGCAAACAAACTTCATTTGTTATTTTCATTACAAAGTAAGACCATTCTCCCAATTTCTTTTAAATAAATTGTGATTTAATAAAAATGTACTATCGAGAAATAAGTAACAATTAAATTAGCAGCTCCTCACGACAAAATATTTCTTTCACGCCCCTTACTGCGGTATTACTACGAGACATTGGGCTTGAACGAGACCAAGACCTATAAATCAGCATTTTCACTAAAATCCGATTTTTCGAATGAAATTGATATTTTTTTTTTTTCAAATTCGATAACTCACGCAACAGCCCGACAATAACAAAGAATTCTCTCGGAGAGTTGCAAATTTGCTCCAATTTGTTCAGTTAAAATCTGTTCTAACTGATTAAGGTAAATAATTTGTATACAATAAGCTCATTCAAACTGATATAATGCCAGACTTGAAGGGGCTCATATTGTTTTTTAATCGGTTAATTAATTACATACCGAAGTTGCCGCATACGTTTTATAGCAAATAATGAAATTGATGCTTACCTGCAAGAAAAAAGAGATTTTTAAATAAAATATTTAAATATGTTTTTCATAAATCACTAAATATATATTTAGAATCAGTTCAAAACGTCTGAATGTCTGCATAAATATCCCATGAACACGATAAATCGTCAGTAACAACGATGCTCGTCAATTTAACAGCCACTGTTCACAATTTTTACATACAAAATGAAACTGCTGTCCGTTCAAAACGCGCTGAAGCGATAAATAATGACAGCTCAAGTCATTGCAGTCGCGGAAACATGAGCTCTTTCACACTTCACTACAAACCATTGCAGACATTTTTTATTCACTGATTTTTAAGCGCTCCAACAGCAAAATTCTGGGAAATCAAAAGACAAAGTGCAATTTTCGAGGCGAAAAAGAATAAAATTTCTTACATTACATGCTACTGTTGGAGCACTTTGTTCTATGCTGAATAGTGTCACGCGCTGAAATTTTGTCGCCAACGTCGAAGACCGAATTTACGTCACATCTTTGAAGCGGTGTCAGTTTTATCGAGCGCATGATCATTAGCCCAGCAGCTGATATGAATGAAATGAATACGTTCATGCATGAAAGTTAAACTCACTATAGCACAGCATTTAATGCTTATATCCCGGTTGCAGTGATTTTCGCTGTGACAACAGTTGTTAAATTGCACGCGCTTCATTTATCTGGTTATAGTACGATATATGCAGTCTGACTGGTCGTAGCGCGTGCAGGAGTTTCATATTTCAGTTATACTATATTTTCAAGGCGTTTATTTTCTCAGAATACTGGTAGACATATATTTTTTTCTACCATGGCAAAGTCTGTTCGATGTAGATTGAAGCACAACGAAGATTAGAGTTGTTGGTAAAATAATATGACATGAGCTTTGTACATATATTATTTGTGTTCTAATCAAGGACTTAAAGCGAAACCATAATTATTTTGATGCAAAATTTAAAAATCGATACATATAGATACACATAGATCCTTCTGTATCGATTTCAAGATCTTTCGGTCACTAGTGCGAATTAACGCTCGATTTAAATTAAAAAACGAGCCACTAAAGCAGTCATTTCGATTTTATAATACTGACATCCTAACACTGGATAAACGTCTCTGATATAAGCAGACAGATGCGTCCAATGTACATCAATGATGTCTTTAGCAGTAAGATACTTGAACTGTGAGGTTCAGAAAGTAAGAGGAAGCCAGTTTATTTATTCGATCATTTGTAAGTCAACTTCTTGTATGTGTTTAATAAGGAAATTGCCTGCAGGACTTTCAATATTTCACGTAAGAACCAATGCAAGTAAGTTCAATTTGCCTGCAGAAGCAGACTAAATCCATATCATGTCCCATTGTGCTCATTGCCTGCTGCTGCATAAAAACTTCCATCTGCTGTGTTCGCAAATTCATGCCGCAAAATGTTTATTTCTCGATTTCAATTAAGTGCGAAACAATTTGTTCCATTGCCTTCTGCGAACAATAGTACAATGACCTTTCTTGGGAGTGCGCTTTATAAATTGTCTGAGGGCTATGTTCTCAGCCACTTCAAATTTCATTTCGTACGTCTGCTTTGTAAATTCGAAAAATGTTAAAGAAAAAGGGTTCATGTTTTTTGCTTCTTTGTTTTGGAAGGGCGGATAGAGAAACTGGAAACTTTAGAACCACACTTAAGCCAATGAAATGAGCGAGCCGCCTGTCTGCCACAACAGTCCCTCTCCTGTCTGTCCTTCGCAAATTCTGTCTGTGGCATTGACTTGTCTCGTTATGTCTGCGAAAGGACAATAAACTTTTGCACTCTGTCTTCCACATCTCCCGAATCGTGGTCGCCGTCGCTGATTATTGCTGGCGTTGGCGTCGAAGGCAATGCCGCACAGTGGTTCAACAGCCAAAAGTTAAAATCTTTGTGATCACCGATTTTGTTTTTACTTTATTCGTTAGAAGATACATTGAAAGTAAGGAAACCAAAATTTTATGGAATTCATTTAAAAATATAGCATTAGGAGCATATTAAAGAATTTTTTTAAATTCTGAAAAAACGTTTTTTATACTTTTGTCTTTGCATATCTTCAGAAGGTTTAACAATATCAAATTGTTTTTTTTTCATCTGCGCTGGAAGCTTTTAGATCCGTCGTGGCTTAGTGAATAAGTGTTCGGTTCCTGATGCGTGGAGTCGCTGGTTCGAATCACAACCGACTCATACCATATAAAAAAAATTTAGTTTTTTTTGCGTGCGGTGCCATCCCTCGCGAAGTAGTTGGAATCCCGCGAATTTAATAAAGCTTCTCGTTCGGCCATGGCTATAGAATAAATCTGTAAGTCCCAGTGGGCGGACCATGACAATGTTTCTTTATTACATGTAAGGCTGACACCTTAAGTTAAATACCAAATTCCGTTCGATTCAATACATAACTAGAATTTAGAGGTATGTTTACTTATGGAACGATTGTGGGTGTGTCTGTTGCCCGAATTGGCCCAGCAACCAAATAAAAAGACATAAATTAAGCAGATAAACCACTGTAAGTCGGCAGCGACTTTCACATCCACGCCGTCATCATGACCATAGAGAGCGGCAATGCTGTCGTCGTTTGAATTTTTTGCGGCGCATATCCCCCTTATTCCCATTACTTTATAGTGGTCCCCTGACACTGTACCAACTGCCATCGAACCACCCGAATCCTCGTCGCTGGCCTCACAGCCTTAATCTTAACTTAATTTAGGTAGTAAACGCCTGCAGTAAGGTTTACGCATAAGCAGATCGCAGCGTTGCTCCATGCCAAACTCAACTCCCTTTTGGCAATTTGAGAAGTTCATTGGTTTTTTTATATTATTTGTGGAGTTCGCTTTCCGCTTATTTCTTTCATTTTTGCTTCTTGTAAGGTAAGACGACCAATGTAGGAAGGTGGATCGGTGTCATGCGTAAATATGTACTATGTAATCAAAAGCAATTTCAGCACCATGTCTCGATATCCCAACAGTTTCTCCGGGGAAAGATATTTTTTACTTAGACCTGGTGCGATGCAGGTTATTGATCTCTGCGCATGTTGTGGTGCTTCTATAATATTTAATGGATTTTTTAAATTTTAGAAGCAAATCCTTTGTATTCGATGTATTCCGATCAAAAAAAGTCGCAGAGCTTACAATTTATAATTGGTTTGATCATGCTCTCTCGCAGTTTACACAAACCGATTGAGGCACACTTTGCGCATTTAGTGAAAAACACCCAAATAAAATGCCTGCTAAACTTTGCACATAACCCGGCTGAATGGAACAGCAGAAAGGTCTATTGACCAACCCGCATAACGCACGACCTCAGACAATCAACAATTATTTGTGCATCCTTTGATTAAGCGGCGTAAAATGAAATGCATTCAACACACACATGCACATTAAGGCGTATGTGTGCGAAGCGAAAGAACAAAACACGGCCTACAGCTTATGTTGTTGTAAGAGTGTGCACAAGTGCAATGACTTCTGCGGCCGTCAGCAATGCATTATGCTGCCACACTGTCATATGAATATGTGTGCTTGTGTGTGAGTGTGTATTATGTATTTACATTGGTTTGGCGGGTATGCAGTTGGAATATATTTTTATCTTGTTGCAAAAGGGGCAAACTGAGAGAATGCTTATTGTTTCGAATTTTGAATTTATGTAGTTACCGCCCTTGTTGTTGTGCTTTTTCGGAATATATAAGGGATGGTCCTCCGACTATTGGAAATGGGAATGGCAAATATTGAAAATAAGAGCGAATTTGGAATTGGAATTGTCGAATATCATTTGAGCCAATCGTGAGATACAGCCAGAAATCAAGCTACTGCGAAGCCAGCCGAGACAGCCGCTTGAATTAAATCGTATTTTATAAATAATTGGAATGTTTGCTCTTAAGTTTTCTTTCAATTTATTTCATTTTTAAATAGAAACTTGTATTGTATTCTGACGAAACTGGAGAAATTTTGTTTTAAACATCGGTCACAAATTTTTCTTAAAATATCGCTAACAAAATTCGCCAATAGATAAACAGTGCACAAATATGAATTGGAACATTAGAAGATATTTGTTCAAAGTATTGCACAAAAAGTGTTTGGTTTGACAAAATTGGTTTGGAACATTGGAAAACATTACTCTTACAACTTTGGACAAAATTACTTATTCTAAATAATCAAGAAGTTATGGTTCGGTGTAATTTCTTTTATATCTATTCAAATACGGTTTTCTTAAAAAACCATTCTGTTTCGAACATTTAGAAAAAAGATAAGATTAAAAACATATGCAACGAACACCAAAAAATAAAATGTGTCAGAGAGCAAAGAAAAAGTTTTTAGGCAAAATTGCTTTAAAATGTTAGTAATTTTAAATTCTAGTGGTTTTGTTGAATTACAAAGTTTCTGCGAACGCTAGTCTTACAACATGCCTCCAATTATAAACTAAAGTGCCCTCATTTAGCGTAAAATCACATTTTCATTGACGTGCTCTTGAACATTTGAATTGTAACCTTGAATTTTATTTATTTAACACGTTGTGAGCAAAAAAGGCACCCAATCCGTCCCAGCATCTGCCATGGTCTTTAGACGCATAGTGGTTTGAGCGAAAAATTAGAGCATGTTTATATAAAATTCAACAAATGCCTACCAAGGGGCAGAATAAGTAAGTGAATGCCCATTATACATACAAACATGTCTAGACAGTCGAAAAAACCATCCCAGTTTGACTATTGTTAGGAAATTCGTTGTTGCTGCGGCACTTTTGGAATACGATTGTTCCAGAAGCAAGAGGGGCGGTGAATAAAATTAGAAACATTACTGTTATGAGAACCTTTTATCGTAAATGAAGGTACATACTTATTTATAGAAGATTTCATTTTGTTCGGTCATGATTAATAATACAGTCCTATTTATTTATTTCGACTTAAAAAAAGTGCTATTTATTTTGGATGACTAAAACTTGAAGATTTTGTATCCGAAGCCGTTTGCAGAAATTCCAAAAGTATAGAATTACCTGGTGACCTCGTCTTATTGAGAAACGCATCGTATACAACGTGACGTTGGCAATGATCACAATTAAGATTTGCGACGCTTATATGCCATAAACCCTAGATGCTGCATAATCTGTATAATTTAACTAGCAAGCATAGGTGGCTCAGTGGGCTAAGCGCTTGGTCGCTGACGCGGAGGACCTGGGTTCGTCTCCCGGCCCGGTAACATCTAATAAAAAGAAAATTTGTTTTCAAATTGTTTCTTTGCGCGGCGCCACTTCTCGCGGTGAATTTTCAATTTTAATTTCAATTTATTTATTCTAAGGTGTTAACATTTAAGACATTCGTCTTTTGCATGTCGCATAAATACAATAGATAATCAACTAATGAATAAATCAACTGATCTTACTTAAATGACAATTATCCGAGAATAATCTTTGCCATGAAAAGCTTCTCAAACCCGTTCGGATTCGGTAAAGTAGCTCCCGTTAATTTGTGAAAAATATGACAAGCACACACAAGAGAAAGCTAGGCTAGGCTTAAGCCCACACGGGCTGTTGTGCCAAATAATTAAATAATTAATTATTCATAGGCATTTTATAGACTTTTTAAAATATCGGTGTATGTATAGAAACGCATTGCAGTCACTGAAAAATAATTTACGTGCGCAGAAATGCATGCAATTAAAAGTTGTTGGGCGTTTAAACAAGCGCAAGTTATAGCCTGTCTTTATATGCTACACGTGAGAATATTGGCCATGTGTGTCTGTGCCTTTTCTGAATCCTGTGTGTTTGTATGTGCGTTTAAGATGGGACGTGTCAGTGCTGTGTGTGCTTTTGCGTGACTAAGTTCTGTGTTTTACAAGTTTCACGAGCATGAGTATGTTTTGTATTAAAAGTTCATTAGGAAGGTGTACACAGTTTCGGAAACTGTGGTTTGTTCTAATAAAATTATGGATGCGTTCATTATTGGAACCGTTATTTCATGGCACCCATTTTTCTCGAAATTTTTGCAAAAAAAAACAAATCAAGCTGGCGCCTAAAAACAGGCCAGCAAAAATGTGGGAACTATCAATAACAGATTTAGATAGATTTCATGACACGATTCCAACTACACCAAGGACAAAGGCGAGGAAGTTCAACCTATATGAACTGCCTCATTAAATATGCTATGTGTAGTTCGTAAGTCAGACGCATTGCATTGCTTGTCACACATTTACCACCCAAGTCGTTGAACCTTTGGCTTACGTTTTCTAGTTCTTTTTCGCATTATTTTTTTGAAGTAGTCATGCTTTATCGATTTTTGTATTGTCGTTTTTCTGCTATGCTTCATTATGTATTACTGCTGTAGGCTTTTATGTCATGAGTCATTTGCTTTTGTAACAGAATGAGGAATTCGTAGGAGATTCCCACTGCCGCACATAATTGAGTGTGAGAATGAGTCAAGCGCACATTTCTTAGCATAGTTCTAGGCCCATTCCGTAGAATGGTAAGGAGAGCAAAGGAAGAGTGGTTGCCACATAAATAAATGAGTCAAACGCCGTTAAGCACGTGAAGAGGGATTAGAATGAGGCATGTTGCATATGACACATAAACTAAGCATAGGTTTAGTCGCGCCTAAATTCCATACTAAACATGGTTAAAGGGAAATAAAAGACACCCCGACAGCCGCAATGGCAACACTATTTCTCTTCCTTCCCTTCACTTTGTTCCGGAAATCGATGCCCTAAGAGTAATGCATAGAATATGTGTGCTGCTTGGCAGGAAATTCGTGTCAAGCTCAGGAAGGAGAGAAATGGAAATACTACTCCTAGTTAGCTTTGAGTAAATGCCTTCTAATATTTAGTTGAACTGACTTAAGAGCACTAAAAAGATTTGTTCACACTATGTGATTAATGTCAGGATCGCCCAGTGAATTGCAGCTCTCAGTCGATGTGCTTGGAATCTCCAATAGAGAAAACTCTTTCAACTCATTTCACTGAAATTGAACAGTGGCAGTCGTCTTACATACAAAAATTAAACGAACATACATTTCTTAGCATAGTTTAAGGCTTAGACAGCACATTTTTCTTTTCGCGCAGCAAACTTCCAAGCAGCGGTGGAAGTGAAGGGTCTGAAGAAAATACATGTCCTAAAAAAACCTAATTTTTTCGAAATAACAAAGTTATGTTAAGTTGAGTCTCAAGTTTTTCTGAAACAGCACTTATGTATATGGCAACTCCAGAAAAATGTAGGAAAGAAATTGCAAATGAACTTTCTATAACAATACCCCAAGAAGGTTTGGGTACTATGTTATGCACCTAGGATTAGCCTACAACATAAATTTAAGCGAACGAAAAATATTGTTTTCAAAAAGACAATGTTTACTCTTTGTAAGACTACTGCCGCGCTTCGCACTCAACTTGTCAAACACTCAAAAAGTGCTTAGAAAACTTTGACAAAGTTAGGATTTATGCTTGCACGTGCATATGAAACGAATTCCAGTCAAGTTCGTTTAGCTTAAACGCCGTAACGTAACAGACGTGGTTTTATGTTTGTTTTAAATATAAACGAATAGGGCTTAAAAGCTAAGGCATTGTTATTTTCAAGATAAGTTATGTCAATCAAAAGATAGCTTTTAATAACCAAGCATATTGGTGTAGGAGACTTGATTAAACGTAGTCTCCAAATCTAAGTAGATGACATACTTAAAAACGGATTTGTTATAAAAATTAAGTCATTTGACATATTAAAGCACATGTCTAATACATTCGCTGCATTGAATGCCAACGAAGAGTTACGCGTTACTCCTACAAATTGTTTCGTTGCGTTGCCTTCAGTTTCGCGTCACAACGCCAAAAGCTGTGCTCTAAAATATTGATTTTCCCAGTTGTTGCCAAAGAGTGCAAGAGCACCTGCCAGAGCAGAGTTAGAACGTGGGAGGATAGTCACAAATGCATGCCCTTTTATGGAGAATTCCGTGCTACTGGTAGTGACAATGAGCCTCATGTTGCCTGAGAGTAAGAATTTTGTCGGTATGCTGTGATGTTTGGATGGATGTGCGTAGAAAAGCGCAGTTGCAGCAAAAATGTAATGTATACTTTTAGGGAGTTTAGCCGGTAAATTGAGCTACACTAAGCACTTCCTCAATGAAACTGCATTTGCTTCGCTTGTGTGTGCATTAAGGGGCAACGAATTAGTTAATACTCTTTTCTAGCTGAAGATCGAATTCCATTCCGAATAGCCAAGTCACTAGAAAGGAGCATAAGTCGGTCGAACTCATTACGAGCAATTTTTATGTGGTTGTCAAAAGCAATTTGCGTAAACGTAAACAACGTTTACTCAGATTTATTGCGTTGCAGAGATGCGGTTTTAGGTGGGCACTTCATCTGCGCAGTGCAATAAATATTACTAATTACTAATTTTCGCCAGAGGCGCACGATTGTAATTTACCGAAATTGCATAGCACGAAAGTGAGAAAAAGAAGTAACCAATGGAATTATTTTTCAGAGTTTAAGATTTTCCACAGCATGGCCGAGCTACATAGTTGTGTTCGAAATCGTAAGATCCTTCTGGGTAAAAATTTGAATCGAAGTGTAACATTTTTAGACTTATATTTTATAATACGCTTATTTTACAAATTATATATGGTCATTTAAAGGTTTTAAAAGATGCAAAAAGTTTTGCCCAAATGATTCAACCGTCATTAGTAGATTATCGTCGTTTATTTCAAATGCGTGATTCATTTTTTCAAATTGATATGAATTCATGTATTTTTCAAAAGGAAATTTAACAATCCAAAGGTTAGTTTGTCTACGGCATTTATGTATGTAAAAAACTGCCAAACAGTCTGAAAATGAAAACTTTTGTCGTAAAGTGGAAGATAAAATAAACATTTACTACCGCGATTGTCGTCAATCACTACAGGGTAGCAAGCAGGGCAGCCACTGTTTTGGGGTCAATGCCTTGTTATAAATACACATCACATATATGCATGTACATAAATAGATATGTAAGTATGTATATACAACTGAATTGTATGCGTTATTGTACGAAGAGTCATCAGTAGTAGTAAAGGCAAAAACATACTTAAAACGCTTAAGGTGTAGCTTTTATGCGATAGCGATATATATTTACATACATACATATGTATGTGTGCGTTCTCTTCGTATTGTGGTTGTGGGAAAAATCTGCACCGTAGCAGATAAAATACAACCGAAATGGCCAAACATTGCACCACATACAGAAGAAAGCAGCAGCATAAGCTAGCAAAACGCTCAGCTACAAAAGCCAAGCGTAAATGTTACAATAAAATCGAGAGAGAAAACTGCGAGAACATGGCGGCCAAAATATATTTACGTCAAAATAAATAGACAAAAAGTTAAATGGAAAGAGCGAAAATGTAGCGCTGCAAAAGCACTCATTTTCCCACCCACGTGCAGTCAGCAAAGCCCCCGGCAAGCGGTCACAGCTGAAAGGGGTGAAATGGGGTGGAGAAAATGCAAAATTAAGTAAACTGGAAAAATTCGTATTTTGTGTGCTATGAAAAGTAAAAACAAAAAATGAAATTAAAATGAATTCTATATAAAGGCAAACAAACGGATTCTCAACAGTCTGTGGACTAGACTAGATCAGACCAAGAAAATGTTGAAAATTGAAGCATGTCTTTAAAATTTTTAGACGTTAGCACTCAAGCGAGCCAAGGCATATTTTAAGATTACTTGCCCGTAATTGACGTTTCAAAAACAAATTTTTCATTTACACATTCACAAGCATTATTGAATTGCCTCCAGTTAAAGGCTTTGCTTTCTAAATACTTTAGTACTTAATACAAAACAAGTTATTACAAAAGAGTTTTCCTCAATTTTGGTAAGTTCGGTTCGGGTTCGGATTCGATCGAGCATTAAAAATTTGACCGAAGTCAGGTTCGGCTTCGGCCAAGAAAAGGTCGAACACTATAAACTAGCATCAAATTCGATTGTATTATATACTACTTATGTATTTCTTTAAAGTTGTTCATGACTCTTTGCACTTCGTCAGAGAAATTAAGTGTGCACTTTTAATAAATATCGTTGAGTATAAAAGTATACATATGTTAAAAGATCGAAAACAACAACAATGAAAGATCACATGACCTAAATTAGTGCCTAAAAATAGACGCAGATTTCGACTGTCTCTCGCTAAAAATAGCATGACAAATCCCATAAGCAAATAATTTGTTATTGTTTACAACACAAATAAACTTAATCACATAATGAGTTAATTTGTGCGACAGAAAGGCAACTGCTTGGCATTTTCTGGGAAATTCTGTAAAAAGGCCTGAAAAGGCAAGCACACTACGCACAAAAGCTGACAAAAAACAACGCAATTCGAAGATGATTTTCTTTTTAAAAATTTCAGAAAATCATCTGATCGTCGCCATGAGTAAGATATATGTATGTATGTATTTTTTTAAGTATAAGTACCTTAAAATGTGCGTCGCAAAAATATACGATATATTATAGGAAATATTTGGCGATGCAATTTGTGAATTTTTGAAATTAAATACTACATGCACGAATATGTATTCCATTTGGTTGACATAAAAATATGAAACATATTCAACCTATTTATATGACACGACAAGACGTTCGACACGGAAAAATCTGCACAAGCTTGCAGTAAAGTAAGTAGGAAATACAGAAAATTTCCAAAATAAAAGCGAAATGTTATGCGATTTTAATATTTTTTTGAATTAGGAAAACAAAATGACTAAAATAATTTGATCCTAAGATTACAAGAGAATTTACTTGCTAATAGCATATTTCCAAGAATCACACGTAGTTAAATATTTTGAAAAACAACTACACAGGAAATGCCAAAAAAGCCATTAGGCCATTAAAGCCGTCTAAAATTTTATTAACATTAAATTGAATATGTTGACACGTTAGAAATCGCAGCAAATGGCACAAAAACAGAAACTGGATAGACTGTGGAGGTAGGAGGCAACAGTAAACAGAGCAGAAAGAAACACGTGGGAGGCAAACCGCGTCACTGAAGAGGAGCAAATGAGCAAAGACAACTTCGGAAAGCTGCGCAAAATGGCGCACTACGGAAACGGAAGTGGGCGTTTAACTGTCCACCACAAATGATGTTGCGTATATGTACGTCAGAACTACGTCAATCTGTTGGACATGGACAAACGACTTTAAGTCTGCTTGTTGCTTTTGTTATAATTGTTGACCGTGGTGATGCAACGATATCATATCGAAGGGGAAGGAAAAAATCGGAGCTAGCCAATGATCGAAAGAAAGTTTTATGCACAGGTTGGATATCGAATGGAATTTATATTAGAGTACAGACGAAATTTCCATATTAAAATATATCTTAAAGAGAAAATGCAACCAATGAAATATAATACTTTTACAGTTTCAAGTGTATAAGTGACAGAATAACGATTTATATGAGATTTCGCCGATTCTTTATGTTTCAAGTCGTGCTTGATAATGTAAATACTTGTATACGTACTGCCCAATGAAGTATTGGCAGTAAGAAAACACCCAAAAGAACTCACAATCGTTACGTATTCGCATCGGTTGTGATCGTTGCACCCACGAGCATATTTTAAGTTACAGCCAAGAGTCAATGAAATTTTTTCAATTAAGTTGAGCAGCAAGGAATGAAAGAGAAAAATTGCGCTGAACAACAAAAATAAACGGCACGTCAATGTAGCACGTTTTCTTTTTTTGTTAAACGCTTAACGCGTAAAAATAGCAATAACATGATTTGTAACATTTGCGCGAGCGTTACACACCCCAGTCACTCCATGCCTTCGCACCAGAACCAATCATCGACATTGTGGTTGGGTAAAAGCGTTGACGTGGTATTGGCCTCAGGCATCATCAACCGCCCACCCGTCATTCCACCCTGTATGGAGCTAAAAGGCAAGAGTTAGCCACCGGCGTTTCTTGTGCTCGCGTATATTCTAGCATTGTCTCGAGTGCGTTCTTGGAAATTATTTATAGTAGGTATTGGCTAAATTTAGATAGCCACATTTTCACGCTTCTGCCTTGCTTGTTTATTGGCGTTCGTCTTTTCTTAGCTTCTTTGTAGGATTTGTGTATCAATTTGGTGTTCAAATATTCCCAATTTATTGCCATTCTCGTCGCTATTGTAATTTGATTGCAAAATTGTTCTCGAAAGTTTTACAAAAACATATGGGCCGTTTATTTTGAAAGTGGGCAAGTCCATTTTTTACAAAAATGTAGATAATGGCAGTTATAGATAAAACTCTTTATGATCTTTTCATGGGTAAACAATTTATAGTAAAAACAAGTAAGGAAGCATCAGTCGGGTTTCACCGACAGAGTAATACCCTACACCAAGTAACTGAGTGGGCGGAGCACGCCCATTTTTGTCAAACTAAAAGATATTCCTAACAGGACTGTATTGACACATATTGACACTCTGCTCTAGGGGCCTATATCGATATATATAATTTTCTGCATTCACGGTGGGCGGACCACGCCCATTTTTCTTTTAATTTAAAGGTACTCTTACCAGCAATTAAGTGTTCAAATATGGACGTTCTGGTATATATGTATACTATGGAAGTTATGAGGATTTTCAGCTTACCGCCTATATAGTGGGCGAAGCACGCCCATTTTCTTATATGGCATGTAGGACCTATATCTTAACCTGCGAACCAAATTTCATTCGATTAAATGCATAAGTAGTCAATTGAGAGCCATTTTACCGGAAAATTGTTGCCGCCTATACAGTGAGTGGACCACGCCCATTTTTTGGTATTTTGCAGAGGGTCCACACCTAACCATAAATACCAAGTATTATTCTTTTGAATGAGTAATTAGACAAATTATAGCAATTTAATCGAAAAAAACCCGAGGTAGTGGGACTTACAGGCCCATTGTGGGCGTGTCCTTTGACCGATTTACCTAATTTTAACACTTTAACTAACTCGAGGTTCACTGTGACTGTGTACCAAATTTGGTTCAAATCGGACAACTCCTTCTTTCTATTTTTTCCGAACACGCAGACGGACAGACAGACAGACAGACGGACAGACAGACAACCGGAAATCAATAGAGAAAGTGTTTCTGATCATTTCTATATACTTATGTCTATACCTAGGACGGCTCCTTTAATGCGTTACAATTTTCGCACAAAGTTATTATACCCTCTTACCATAGGTGTAGGGTATAAAAATTGAGATTCTAGTATTTGGGAGATGGAAGTTTTAGCTCTTCACAGTATTGACACTGAGAGTGAAATGTATACAATGAAATATCTCGCAGTAACAGAAAGTGGACTTACCCCACTTTCAAAATAAACGGCTCATATGTCGATATGTGTATGTACATTGTAATTTTTGTTTCGTAAAAATTTTCCAGAATGACCCTTTATTTGTCGTTTTATTATTTTCGCGTTGATCCAGTGCTTTCTATTCTTAGGCCTTTAACAGCTTTTTTCCTAATGAAGGGAATTTCTTGCAATGTTCAACATTTATTTGAATTGCAACATTCATTTGAATTAAATAAAAGGCTAAATTTTAAAACAAAAGTAAAAGAATGTTTCCTTGTCTATAATTACAAATTACACGAAAAATAGACACCTGCAATGAGTATTAATAAAAAGAGTGTACGCGAGAATAAACTAACTAAAATAAACTACTACTAACTCGAACTCACAATAATGTTAGCGTTGCTGAAAGTGTGCTTCATATCCTGATTCTCGCTCTAGAGTTTACATATGACGCGCCCAGAGCAAAAACGACTCTTATAATTTCACAGAGCAAAAACGCTTCAAAAAATTCGCTTTTATCATGAATTCACACCAAATAGTTAATTTATACAATGAAATAGAATCATCCCGATGAGTTACAAATAAATTTGCGACCGTTGATCTTTGCCATTAGAATATTGCTTTGGTTTAAAATAGAAAAATCGGTTGCATATTGAAAATAGTACGTTCTCTCATGAAAGCCTTCCTCAATTTCGAATTTATTTATTTTGTTAACTGCTTCTTAAAGATCACAAAGACCGATTTCTTCCACAAGATGTTCACGCTTTATTCTTTCAAAATCTGCAAGCGACCTTTTATAATAGAGAACCCCGCCAAACACCTGCAACTCTCTAGCCGTCCGCAGTCAAAAGATTGAATGCCTTCAAACAGGTGAAAAATTCGCGGGAAAAACCCACACAAAGCAAAGCAGGATCTCAGGCAAGTTTGTATAAAAAACTTACACAAACGGACGAACAGCTCAAATAATGCTGTTGCCGGGTGTGCTGCTTAGAGACTGAAAGACAGCGGCAAATTAGATGCAGAATTAGGAGATGAAAGGGCTATACATACATATATGTATTGCCAAAACGTCATCAGTTTATATTTGTATTTAATGTGATCTTTAAAAAATTTGATCTGTAAAAAAAATTTGACGAAAAGTATCTGTAAAATCTAAAAAAAAGTGATTTATCAAAATATATCAACGCAAATAAAATAAATGAACAAATATTAAATAAAGCGAAATTTCCAAAAAATTTACATATTGCGTTTAGAAGTGATAAAATTTAAAGGCAAGCAAACATATTTTTTTGGCTAATAGGAAATTGTAATTTTTCAATTTACAGCCTGCTAAACGAAAATTCGATAAGACGGCAAAGCATCAAAAATTTTTCGTTGGTAGCATAGATATTTCTCAAAACCGGATTTTACCACGTGGTAGCGACATACATGTGAACAAGCAGAACAAAACCCACCCTCGGTCTGTTCTGCTTGGCATCAGCAGCGATACTGACGAAACCGACGCTTGCTCCGAGCTCTGCAACCGAGCATGCATGCAAATATGTGTTAGTGTCACATGTACGGTGTGTAATTTTTTGAAGCGTTTTTGCTCTGTGAAATTATAAGAGTCGTTTTTGTTCTGGGCGCGTCATATGATGATGATCATGAACGTAAAATCTGCATCTGAGCTTGAAGTTATCTGAGAACGAATTGTGTATGCATTTGCACACATAAGAAAGGGAATTCAAGAGAAACCCAGTCAATCATTTTAAGTGTTGACAATTTTTATTTGTATTTATTTATTTGAGATATGCTAGTACACATAAGATAAATACATATAACTTATAATTAACGCACTAGTTCACTAGTTGCACAATGATGGAACTGAAATCAGCTTTGTTCATCAACAACAACGTTATCTTTCGCTGTATCCCAAAAGCAAATATGTACGCGCAAATTTTCTGATTCATGATACTTTTATATGATTCATGCTTCTTTTACTTTGTTATACTTGATTCTTCAATTGGAGTATAGAGCAGTAATCAGACTGTAAAGTAAGTAATATTCCATGAATTGTTATTTAAGCAGTCTATGAGATACATACATAGGAAAAGTCAGTCGTGTCTGGTCTTAGCTTATGTCTTTGTTCTACTCGAGTAGTACTCGTTATTGATGGATTCCAAACTAGTAGCATGTCTTTCTATAATAAGAAGCACTGCCGTGCACTATCGCAGCCGAGTTTGTCTAACTTTCTCATTGCTTCCAGTGATCTCTTCTTCCCAAGTTATTCTGTTTTAATATTTAAACAAAAATCCGTATTTTTAAGTACTTGCACAAACTTTGTTTTAGCTAAAATGTTGAAGTCTTTAAAAGCCTTTAATTGAAAATAATTTCAAGTGCGACGTGATTCTAGCAAACACATTTTGCGCTGTTTAACTTTACTGGTTTTTCTGATTTATTTACAAAGCTCTGCATTTTAATTAATGACAACTGCAAAATACATACTAACAACAGATAAGCAATTAAAATTGCACGTACGGTTGCATGCAGACGGCACAGGAAAATATATGAAAAGGCGGAAATACCAAATGAAAAAAAAAACAACAACAAAAATCCATAAATAAACTAAAAGTTGTGGAAATGTGCGAGGGAATTGTAAAGAAGTATAGAGGAAAATTTTGCACATGTCTACATGCATGGCGTGAAAAATGCATGAAGGACGAGCACTCAAAAGGCGCCATTTCCGAGCTGACCTGATGGTGAGCAGCGTAGCATGTTGTTAAGGAGCTAAAATACGAAAATAAAATGTACAAAATTAACGTAAAGAAAATATCAGTGAAATTACTTTAATTAGAGGGAAAGAGAAAAAAAGTACAGTGTGTCGAACGAAAATTCCGGCGTGAGCAATATATACATAGCTGAGACGAAAAGGCGAAAATATATCTCTTGAAAATGGAGAGAGAGAGAGAGTAGTTGCACATCGCACAAGTAAGCGCCAGTGTTGCCAGAGACCTATCTCCAAAAATCCCATTCACTTATGCAAAACGCCCTCTTTATCCCATTTAAAAAATCAAAAATCCCGGAAAAAAACCCATTCACAAATATTAATTAAAAAACGTGTTTTTCAATAACAATTCATAAATACATATGCATATATTTTTTAACAAACATAAAGAACAAAAAAATTGTTGCTTAAAGCACAACGCTGAAGATTACACTTAAATTCAGTGCTAATAATAAAATATTTACAGTTACAGTAATAACTCGATTCTTGCAGATACTCGGTACTTGCCCACCTCGATACTTGTGACACAAAATTTATTTTTTCATTACGTTCTCAGTACTTGCGAAATTAAAAAATTTTGACCTCAATACATTGCAACATTTTTATTTTGTCTTTGAATAAAATTCGGGGAAGTACCGCAAATGTATCAGTTTCGAGCTCAAAATATTTGGGGAAGTACCCACGAATTCATATGCTGACGAAATTTTTGTTTTTATTTTGCATGGAAGCAGTGCAGTACTGAACAAGCAAGTGTGCACAAAACAAACCAAAATCCTAAATTTCTTTAATTTCACTTAAAATTTATCATTATACAAGTGTATTGAATTAAAATATTAAATGTAACAAACTTAGATTTTTTACAGTGAAAGTAACCCCTTATAATTTACATATATGGGACAAAAATGACTTGGTACTAGCGACAATCTCGAAACTTGCACCGAGCCTGGTTTTCATTACGTGCAAGAATCGAGTTCCTACTGTATTAATAAGTAAACAAAAGAAGTATAAAAGATAGGTATCGGCTCAAAAATCCCATTTATAGACTCAAAATCCCGCGCGCTCTTTAAAGGTACAAAAATCCCGAAATATGGGCGAAATCCCTGGTTCTGGCAACACTGGTAAGCGCTAGCATTTCTAGTAATATAATTGAGCGAAGTTAAATTGAGAAAATTTAAGCAATATATTAAAACAAAAGATAAATGCACAAAGTTTTACAATAATTTAAAAAACAGTCTAATGGGCATATATTTGCGCTCTGTCATGATAAAATGTCCAAATTAATAAAATATCAGAACTACAAAAACTTTGCACCAAGAAAATAACAATTAATAATTGAGAAAAGAAAGCGAAAACAATTTTAAAGTTTTTGGTATTTTGTTAAAATCGAAACCTCCTTGGAAGAAGCGAAATAATAAACAAATCTCACGGTTAAATTTAAAATAAAGCTGGCAAGAAATTGCACATTTTACGATTGAGTAAATTTAGCCAATCTGCACATTTTGTTTTCTATGCCGCATTTCCTGCTGCGGCTATTTTCAAAACTACGCACTTAAAATACGCTCGTTATATGCATAGTGAAACGGGAGGTATAGCGAAAATTTCACTGTCGAATCTTAATTCTCAAGGCACAGTGAACCGACTTAGTTAAAATCGCGGAGTTAAATAGAAAGGGGTGGTCCTAAAGCATTTCAACTTCGTACATACATAGGTACTTCGCTTTTAACATAATTAAGAATTTTTTAAATATCGTCCAAATCCAACAAGGACCACTGCCATTTATAGAATTGTAATACTTTTACAAGAAATATTATTTTGCGGCCAAATGGCTTGAAAATGCTATATGTATGTACAATTTTTGGAAGTGGACCTGATCCGCCGACGTTGGCGCTAAATTATAAATTTTTAAATATATAAATACTTTTTGATTGAACTAAAAAAATAGAAAATTTATTCTAAAGTATGATGCGGTTTAGCCAGCTCTCTACCGATTTACAGTATATCTTACTTTCTAAATAGGCAATTGATTTCTTAAATTTTTCTATTTTTTCATTTTCCACATTTAAGTTAAGCTTTAAAACGTTGCAAATATTCATCATTTTCAGTTTGGTTGCCACTTCAAAAATGTATCTAAATGAGAATTAAACAAGTTCGAGCAGATTGTTATTAACATACTTTCATGCATATAAAATCCAAGCAATTGAGCTGAAGGAGCTAGCTTTATTATTCTGACGTTGTTGGCTGAAGCAGAGGGTTCTGAAAGACAACTCATATAAATACAGACATGTAATCGTTATTATAAAAATGTGTAGAATTCACAAACTCATATAATCGTTATCAAAAATGCATGACTAAACTAAATGAAATGTAAACATAATCGTTACTTTCCCAGTTCTGGTAAAACCTGATTAAAAATTTACTTTAATATTTCTCAATTGTGGCCGCTTTGCCTCACTGTGCAGCGCACAGACGCAGTAAGTCCGTAAGTAAAATATCATGTATGACCACAAAATGACAGTCAGGGCTCATTGCATTTTGTTATGAAATGCCACTAAATTCAAGTGATTTTCAGAATATTTTACAATACACGTGAATCTACCAGTATATGTACACGTGTGTATGTGTGCACGTGGCAGTGTGAGTGCTAATATCAATTGTGAAATATATTTATTAATTTTCTTATGGCATTTGTTATTGTACCTATTACTGTTTGTTTGTTTGCGTGATTGCGTTTTTTTGCACCGAGCGGCTAGACAGCTTTCAGTTGGCTTCTCCTATACTAGTTTTACTTGTTATTGTACGATTATGTACGTTGCAGCGCAATTAGAGAGTTGCTACTCCCATGGCCTCTCACTCTCTGCCGTATTATACGTTACTTGTTGCATCTATTTTTGAAATGGCGCTTATGCATATGTATGTACAACAAAAAGCTGCATGCACGCGCGCATATTATAAGATTTTTTTTTAATTTTGGCCATGTGTGTAAATATTTATTTTTTGGCTAGTTTGGCGCTTTTAACGAAAATTTTTAAACGAAAATAACATAACAGTTGAAAATTCGATAATCATTTGAGTAAACTTGTAGCGCTTTAGTGCTATGAATGATATAAATATTCAACATAGCTCTCAATTACAATATATAAGACCAACTCACAATCTTGCGCAAATGATCTTGTATTTTTGCAATTGCAAATTTTATAGTATATTTTTACTCAACACTAACAAGATATACAGAGATGCAATTGATAAATATTTGCAAAAATACAACACCTAAAACCCGTAGTATATTTACTATGTGATTGCAACACTGAATTGCAAACGGATCTCAGAGCGAGGGAGACAAAAAGAAGAAGAAGTACGAACCGAAATGTTTTAAGTTTGATTAAAATATGAAAACGAAAGCATGAGAAAGAGCTAGCATGGCAGCTTCTTCTATTAAAGAGTCCACTAATAGTTTTTTAAAGCTTTGTTCGACTTCGAAATTGCATTGAAGTGAAAATTCATGCAGACAAAAATTTTCCTTTTAAGCAATCAGCTGTGAGTTTCGTTTTTTGCAAAAAGTGTTGCAAACCAAACCGAAAAAACCGCTTACAACAACTCGCAAATATATACTATTGCACAAATTTGCCATGTTAAATACACAAGATTGTGAATTGGGCTATTATATTCAAGCAAGCACAAAAATTTCATTTATCAAAAAGTTTAGAATGGCATTACCACGGTAACTAGTTAGATTTATATTCTCTCGGCAATGGTTCAATTTTGGTTTTTGTCGGCTTCACATTTGAAGGTAGAGCTTATGGCACCAAGTTTTTCAGATAAAACAGTTGAATTTCAAAAACATTTGTCCATTGTTTAGCATTCAGAGCAGAGTAGGGCCTTTGCGCTCAGAGCATATTAAGCATTTCTTTCAGATGCTGACCATATGGAAACGTTAACCTATTTTTATTCCTTTCTATATTATTTATTTTTTGTGTCTGAAAATTTACTGATTGGATGAACATAATTTGTTGTCACTCCCGATTTTCCTTGTTTAAACTCGTATATGCAAAGATAACCAACTGACCCAAAGAATCATACCCTTCCCTTCATTCATTCTTTTGCGCGAATCCTGACCGGCTGTATATGCATATAAATATCTTTTTTGAGAATAATAAATATAAGTGTTAAATATCAACTATACACCTTTTGGAAATAACACTGACAGCTCTCGAATAATTCACACTTACCTAGAAAGAGAGAGAAAGAAAATGTTTTATTAGCTTAAACTTTCACGTTTTTATGATGTTATTATTAGTTAAGGCTATAAGTAAACATACATAAAAAGTAAATAGAAAATCTTTTTTTTATTATCCCCCAACCAATACGAAAGTGGCAAGTTGCTAAATAGGCAACATGCAGTGGCACCTTCCGCAGTGGAATATTTAACAATTCAAACTATACAAAATTCGTTGAACTTATTCAAGAACGCTAGATATTAAATTTATACACACACAAACACAAAATCATAAAAAGCGTTTATGTGAAGACGCTGATTTGTTCAGGACAAGCTGAAATCGGTCACGAACGCAGATTAACTAAAATATATACACGAACAAGAATATTTAGAGAGAAAAAAGTAAACAATTTCGACAGGTATTTAGATTATTTCAGAAGTAATTGTACCGTAAGCAAATGCGCAGCAACAAGGAACAGATTTCCGTTTATTCGTCAGATAGCAAAACGACGGTTATATATGTACATATATATGTTTATCGCATTGAATTTGGGGCTGATAAAAAACTAAAACAAATACATAAAACCAAAATAAAAAATTAGTACGAAATGACAGCCGGTCCCACCGACTATTGCAAGTGCACTACTTCCATGATCACAAAATAGAGACAGTTTTTGAACCACTCCCCCTTTTCCATATTATTGAGGTATATCGTTAGCTGTATCGGCGCCAAAAAAGACGAAGCTGCATAATATAAATGAGCGAACAAAACATTATTGGCTTGACGAAAAATATTACGTGGATATTGTATATAAACCGATTTGAATTTGGACTTTAAATGTCACATATAAAACTGTACAGGCATCATTAATTAAAGCTCAATAGCTAAAAACTTGTTAAGACTTGAGTTTATTGGAAGGTAAATTTTCGGCAATCCTGGGCTTACTCAGATATGAATGAAGTTTTGCACCGATACCTGGATTAAGTAATATCCCTTCCAAATTTAATTGAAATAACTAGTTTCTGAGGTATGGCCTTTTCACAAATTGCCAGACAGACGTGGTTTCAAGTTGTTTAACAGATTAATGACATCATATGACGCGCCCAGAGCAAAAACGACTTTTATACCTGCACAGCGCATGTGCGCAATGAGGCGAAAATTGACACTCGAAGCGTTTTTGCTCTGTGCGCGTCATATGTAGAGATGCGATATTGTATAAAAAAATCGGTACCTAATAACTTCAGCATCGAATCAAAGTTGTCGCTCCCGAAAAATATCGAGCATTAAGTACTCGAACTTGAGCTGTGCTCTTTATTCCGAACGCCTGGAGAACACTTTTTTGTTTCTTTATTCACTCTAATTATTCAGGATAAGTGACGAGTTAATCGTAAATAAATTATTTCATTGCCAATCAGCAACGATACTGATGTCAACCATTCAATTTTAGCTTACTTATGCTTTCGCCTCTGGATGAACTCGTTGTTATTCTCTTCCTTGGATTATTTTCCATAATAAATAAGAAACACAGCTAAAATGTTGTCATCGAAGCAGACAGCAGCTGAGTTGCATTTTCAAAATTTTACAAATATGATCTAACAACTGACAATGTTATCTCTGGCGAAAAATTTGCACAAATTCTAATTTTTACACTGTAATCAGATCGTTGATGAAACACAGAATTATAAGAAGTATTATAACTGAACGTAAGATAACCGATGCCGCAAGTAGCGGCAGCGAAATTATCGGGAAGTTATATCAAAAGTATCGATGCCTTTTCGATGTACATACCTACCCGACGTCTCCACGTACAATTTTTCTTTTCATGAAACCTATTTTATGCAACTTGAAATTACTTTAATCGATTTCATAAAACATTTCATTTTACTTATTTCTGCAATTTTCTAGGCAATCAGCAAACCTACATGTTTATTGCAATACTTCACATTCAAATTTCGCATTTCATGTCGAAAGTGCTGGCAAATATTGCAGTTTCGCTATCAAGCTTTTATGAAATTATTTCTTGCTCGTGGAGGCGTGGTGTAATCATATGCTATATGCAGTGCATGGCAGAGCACATTCAATACATTTAAATTGAATTACAAATTGATAAAAATCAAAGAAAGATAAATAAAATATCAAAAGTCACGAGTTGCTTTGACGAAGATTGACAAAAGGCATATGTGCATACATACATACATATAGACGGTGACCAACCGTACTATATTATATAGGACAGTACTCTATTTTAAGCTGATGTTCTATATGATATATTTTGTTAATAAAAACATGGAAATGTTCTCTATTTTATAATGTGTTCTATATTTGTTCTTGTTTTGATACAAAGCGAATTAATATCGTATAAAAATATAAATACCAAACATGAATTACGAGCTCATGTAAACTGAGATTTATAATCACTTTGATAAAAAGGTATACCTTGTAAAAATTGTGGAATTCAGTCTTTGCTTACCAGGGTCAAATGCTCCTACAAAAAGGGTTTTCTCTCTTATGAACAACATTTAGACTGCGGAAAAATCGCAAATGAAAATTAACACAATTAAATCCATTTTAATTACAAAATGCAATTATGAACTTTCTTGCTTGGAATTTAAGGAGTACTTAGAGAAAAACCACAATTGGATCCAAAAAAAAATTCATTCCACAGAAAAATATTAAAGCAATTAGAGCTAAAACGTCGTGTATGTTATGTTAAGAATTTATGTTATACAGTTTGGTTGCCATTAAGGATGCTGATGTGGTGGTTCCTTGGTTCAAACCATGAAACAAGCTTGCCTTGATATAGGGTCCATTTTGAACCCATTACCATTACCCATTACCACCCTGTATACAGTTTACTCGGTAAATTATTTTTTTGTATTATAAATTTAAGTTATTTTGCAACACGATCTCATATGTTTGAATAAAAAATACATTTTTAAAACAAACATTTGCCATTTTTAAATTTTTAGCAAAAAAAAGGTATGTTGGTGGGTGTGTTCTCTATTTTCATTAAACAAATATGGTCACCGTATACATATATCGCAGATGATGATATTAGAGATGTATGGCTATTTCAAGAGAAGAGGAGGTAGAGAAATCGAAGAGGGCGCAGAGAATGTAGAAGATAGAGTGGTTTATCAATCAAAATAAAAACAACTAGTAATAACTCCTGATTATCGGGTGTGCCCTATGACATAGCTAAATTAAATTTAAAACAAGTAAGGAAGCATCAGTCGGGTTTCACCGACAGAGTAATACCCTACACCAAGTAACTGAGTGGGCGGACCACGCCCTTTTTTTAACGTTTAAAAGTATTATTACCAGCAGTGAAGTGACCAAATATGGACGGACTGGTGTATATATTATGGAAGATATAAGGATTTTCGCTTACTGTCTATATAGTGGTCGGACCAGGCCCATTTTTGTTTAACGTAGAGGGCCCACACCTTACCTTAAATACCAAATACCATTCCTTTAAATGAGTAATTAAACAAATTTTAGCAATTTTACTGGAAATATTCCGGGGTAGTGGGACTTACTGGCCCGTTGAGGGCCTGTCCTTCGGCCGATTTTGCTAATCTCGGAACTTGAAGTAGTGGAAGGTTTACTGCGACTGTGTGCCAAATTTGGTCTAAATCGGACAACTCCTTCTTTCCCTCCTGTGGCCACGGACAGCAAGACAGACGGACAGACAGACAGACAGACAGACAGACAGACAGACAGACAGACAGACAGACAGACAGACAGACAGACAGACAGACGGACGGACAACCGGAAATCAACACAGAAAGTGATTCTGATCATTTCTATATACTTATGTCTATACCTAGGACGGCTCCTTTAATGCGTTACAATTTTCGCACAAAGTTATTATACCCTATTACCATAGGTGTAGGGTATAAAAAAATTTACTTAATATTGTTGCCAAAGTTTTCCAAATCTATTCAGCAGGCTTTATCTCGAAAGGAAATAACCCAATACAAAACTTTCGAACTTAAAAACTCTAATATTTTAGAACATTTTCAAACAATCTTCGAGAACTTATGCCTGATCATTCAGGGTGAAACTTTCAAAATGGTGTATCATTCAATATTGTGCAATTCTTAAACCGTCTAGAAAAGCCCATTCTT
Source organism: Neria commutata (assembly GCA_963457695.1). Taxonomy (NCBI): domain Eukaryota; kingdom Metazoa; phylum Arthropoda; class Insecta; order Diptera; family Micropezidae; genus Neria; species Neria commutata. Next base: position 43,616,087 of record OY735246.1, read on the forward strand.
AGAATAATAGCATGTTTGTCATATAATATACCTCGAAATCTTTAAAATGATATATAATTTATCATGCAACTCTCTCTAGATCGTCTGAACTAAGCGCCGGTCTTCAAATAAATAATAGATTTTCACTCCCATGCATAACTTTTTCTTTGACAAAATTAAAGTAGAACGCATATACATACATACATATGTATACGATGTATGTACGACAATTCAAAGATGCGAAACATATGTTTTTTTGGTTGAGACTGCCCGCCAGAAGAGCGGAGCACGAAGTTGAGTATATAAACGAACAAACGTACGGAGAACAAACAGTTGAAGTGAAATGCGTCACGCCGCTGGGTATTGACGTAAAAAATACATAATTAAAAGCGCTTGAAAGATAAAATTTTGATTGCAGAGATAAGATTGAAGAATATTAAATATATATTAAATATAAATGCCGAAAATTACGAGAAAATCACAAAATATAAAGACCAATATCAATTATTATGAAACAGAAGAATGTTTATACCCTACACCTATGGTAATAGGGTATAATAACTTTGTGCCAAAATTGTAACGCATTAAAGGAGACGTCCTTGGTATAGACATAAGTATATGGAAATGCTTAGAATCACTTTCTGTGTTGATTCCCGGTTGTCCGTCTGTCTGTCCGTCTGTCCGTCCGTGCAGGAGAGAAAGGAGTTGTCCGATTTTGACAAAATTTGGTACACAGTGAGAGTGAACCTTAACTTAGTTTAAGTTCCGAGATTAGCCAAATCGTTCGAAGGACACACCCACTATAGGCCTGTAAGTCCCACTACCTCGGATTTTTTTCGGTAAAATGGCTATAATTTGTCTAATTACTGATGAAAACGAATTATACGTGGTATTCAAGTTAAAAGGTAGGTCTTCTATGTCCCATGAAAAGATGGGCGTGGCTCGCCCACTATATAGCCGGAAAAATTTTTCCGGTAAAATGGCTCTCAATTAACTATTTATGAATTTAAACGAATAAAATTTGGTTCCCAAGTTCAAATATCGGCCCTACATGCCATATTAAAAAGGCGTGGTCCGCCCACTATATAGGTAAACTGAAAATCCTCATAACTTCCATAATATACATATATACAAGACCTTCCATATTTGGTAACTTTATTGCTGGTGAGAGTATCTTTAAATTTTTAAAAAATGGGCGTAATCCGCCCACCATGAAGGCGGTAAATAATATATATCGATAAATTATGTTGTAGTCCCTCCAGAGTGTCAATAGTTGCTATATACAGTTCTATAGGGAATACCTTATAGTTTGACAATAATGGGCGTGGTCCGCCCACTCAATTACTTGGTGTAGGGTATTACTCACTCTGTCGGTGAAACCGGACTGATGCTTCCTTACTTGTTTTATAATAAAGAAGTACGAAATACCTGCGAACGAGCATTCAAGAGCTTGAGCAGAGAGAAAGAGAACGTGAGAGTTTGAGCATATACTATGTACAGAGCGGTAGTAGAAGAGCACATTCACAAGAGTATAATCCACAATTTAAAATAGCTACACATTTTTTCTTTTACTTGGGAATCTATATATATAAAAATCAAAAAATGTATGTATGTATGTATGTATGTATGTATGTTCGGAGTTGCGTTCCAAACCGCTTGATCGATCATAACCAAACTTGGCACATAGACTATAGATGTTCCAAGGATGGTTATAGGCTATAAAAAATTTTGATACATCAAGAGGGCGTGGCACCGCCCATACAAACCAAATTGTTTACATCGAATAGCTTTGGAACTAAAAGTCGTGTAGCATTGAAATTCCGTATGCAGTCGCCTCTTGGATGTGTCGTCCCACTGGTAAAATTTTATGGGCGTAGGATAAGGGGCGTGGCACTTTTTTATCAACTCCAGATTTGTGTATAACTTTAGAACTACACATCACACATCAATGAAACTCGGTAGGAACTTACTACATATCCATATCCTTCTAATGAAAAAATAAGGGGGCACTGGATAAGGGGGCGTGGCACCCCCCATACAAACAAAATTTTTGATCTCGATTAGCCTTGGAACTAAAGGTCGTGCAGCATTGAAATTTCGTATGCAGTCGCCTCTTGGATGTGTCGTCCCACTGGTAAAATTTTATGGGCGTAGGACAGGGGCGTGGCACTATTTTATCAACTACAGATTCGTGTATAACTTTAGAACTACACATCACACATCAATGAAACTCGGTAGGAACTTACTACATATCCATATCCTTCTAATGAAAAAATAAGGGGGCACTGGATAAGGGGGCGTGGCACCCCCCATACAAACAAAATTTTTGATCTCGATTAGCCTTGGAACTAAAGGTCGTGCAGCATTGAAATTTCGTCCCACTGGTAAAATTTTATGGGCGTAGGACAGGGGCGTGGCACTTTTCAATCAACTTCACATTTGGGTATTACTTTAGAACTATACATCATACATAAACGAAACTCGGCAAGAACTGACACCATATCCGTATCCTTGAACTGGGAAAATTGGACGGGCATTGGATAAGAGGCGTGGAACCACCCGTACAAACCAAATCATTGACATCGAATAGCTTTGGAACTAAAAGTCGCGCAGTATTGAAGTTCCGTATGCAAGCACCTCTTCACATTACGTACTTTTATAAGAGCGCGGGGTGAAACCCGCGGGTAACAGCTAGTACTTTATAAAATTGCAAAAACACAAACACTGAACTTACTACAAAATTTTCTTTAGAAATATATATTTTTTAAATTGTTAGATTTTTTTTTTTTAAATACAATTTTAGCGCTTAAAACACTTTTACAGTATGCAAAAAAATATAAAACACGACTGCACGAAAAACAAGCGTCTTGCCTGTCACGCAGATCTTTACTAAAGCTATAAAAAGAGATTTTGCGATTCTTCAACGCTCTTCCAACAGATCATAACCGTACACTTTTTCCTTTGATGATATTAATCTGTTTAAGTAATTGAAAGATTAGATAGTAAGTCTTCATCTCTTATTAAACGCTTTCAACAGTTTCGCGTGGTAAAATGAGTGAAGTACATAATTCATACTCGTTTAGTTTAGTGAATTTCAGTATGTGTGGGGTATAACAATGCGTGGTTGGTGAGTCACGATCGAAAACACAGTGGCAGTTGTTTTAATTTTTTGCCGTTGTGGAAGCGAGGGGTTGCAATACTGGGTTTTTTAATTTTTTTAAAATAATGAAGTGAGCACGAATGGAAATTAAATTGTAGAAAGATACATTTATTTCACCAGACTCATTTTTTATTGATCATTGTAGTCAAATCTTCTCGAAGTGAAAGCGGACTATTGCTGATTTTATAGCGAAAGCATTATCGATCGATATCATTATTTCCAAATGTTCGTTACTGCGGAACACCTGCATTATCGACTGCGTTACTGCTTTATCGACCGCACGGTTTGGCGAGACAAATATTGTCATCACTCAAACTTATAATATGTACTCAATTATTTAGCACGGCATGGACGCGACGATAAGTCCGCAGTTCTTATGGTGCAGAGGTCCAAGAAAATTCGGCTGCTATTCATCAACAGAAATAGCAGCTCATCTGTCCGCACCTGAATACTTTGCCTCATCTGAGACTAGTTGAAACAAAACAAGAAGGCTGTATTCCTAAACGTACTTATGCAAAGCAGTGCTGCGCCCCCAATGCTCTACTGATTTATTTTCTGAGTGCTACTGCGATGCATTGCATAAATCAGGTTGGCAACACTTTTTAATTTGGGAACGCACTTGATGCTCAACATTGCTTTCACAAAATGGAAATTGTAAAAAACTACATTTTCAAAACATTTTTGCATTTGAGTAGCGAATAACTTCCCAGCAACTCTAAATTAATTGTAAAATTGAGAAAAAGGAGGCGAAATTTAATCGCGTCCTAAAAGTTTCAGTGCAGCCGAAAAAACATAACCTAACTAATCACAAAGCATCAACAAAATTTGTGATGAGCAGTTTGCGCATTCGATGCTTATCGACAACTTGATGCCTGCGTTTAGGAACAGGGTGCATGTGCAAACTTTTTATGTTTGCGTTTAGGAACATACTGCTTTGTACTTATGCAGCGCAACTGACGTTTAGGAATAAAGCCGAAGTCTATTTCACGGATCAAGTTTGGTTATCTCGAAACCTCTGGTTAGCAGAATTTTAATATGACTTGCTTACACACAGATAGCTCGCTTCCATCTAAGTTTGCCGAAACAAGCCTTACTTAGTCCAGGGTGTACACCAAACTCATACGATTTAAATGCTTTCTAACAATTGTGACTTAAAAATAATTTGCTCTTTTAAAATTGTACTGCAAAAAGTAGTTAAAGCGGAAATTGAAGTTGTTATATCTTCAGCATAAACACTGACTAATTGCAATGGGCTATTATTAATAATGTTAAAATCTTATCATCACAATCAGTACAATTTCTAGTGATTGTGAGGAAAATTAGAAAATAAAAACTAAATATCATATGCACAATATCGTTCGCTTGAAGTTGAAGTTTGGTTGGCAACAGGTTGGCGCAATATTCATACATACATATGTACATATATTGTATTTATATACATAGTTTGTATTTATTGAAATTATAATGTGAATCAGTGTAAATTATGTACTTAAGTGTCATTTACTCGCGTAGCCTGTGAAATCACATAGAAAAGCTCTATTCTTAGGACAACTTTGTAAGATATTTGTTTATGGCTCCTTTGTCTGTCGGTCTGTCTATTTGTTAGTTTGTTTGTTCTGTCTATCTTTTGCTTACCCTGTACTTCCTTCAATCCGTTCTTCCGTAAGGATGTCTGCTCATTTATGCCCTTTCGTTTGTCTATCTATCCATCTATGTGTTTATTTATCTGTCTGTCGATCCAATTTAATAATAATCAGGCATGTGATGGAAACGGATCGAAACAATACAATGCCCTGTGATGAAATTCGGTTTTTACGATTTCATTTCGATTTGAAATCGCACCGAACGACTTGCTCGATTGGCGCAACTGCCCGTGTGTGCTTAGGGCTAGCTTTCTCGCATTACCTTGCGTGTGCTTGTTATATTTTTCACAAATTAACGGGAACTACAAATAACCGAAACCGAACGGGTTCAGAAGCTTTTCATGGCAAATAATTCTCTCGTGGCTCCATGCAAAGAAACAATTTGACAAACAAATTTTCTTTTTGTTAGATGGTCTGAGACCGGTCTTGATCTTTCCAATTTATTATCATAAAATATTCTCATCATCAATATTCTGCTCCAATTTGACAGGACCAAAGGACAAGAACATAATTGCACGTTATTGCATTTAATGAGTACAATAATTCTACCTTTTCTAGACATACCTACTAGACATAATTTCGTCGATCTGAAAGTGGGTTCCTCCACCCTTGGCTTATGTGTTTGCTTTGCCGGTGCGCACATTTTGCACTCGCATCGACATTTGGTTCGCAGTAACCATGCGACCCAGTTTCCGACATTTTGCAGCGCACAAAAAATCAAGTTTACATGTTAAGGCTAACAGTGCGTGTGTCTGTGCCAAGTTCGCCTGTACTATAGTTCACATGCAACAACATTGTTCGTTAGTTTCTCGTATTCAATATTCTGTATTTCTCATAAATAGCTCATTCCCATATTACACAGTTGTGAGAGACGAAAACTATGACGTACATATGTGCTCTGCCGTGCCACGGTACTCTGTTACGAGCCAAAGAGTGTGTCATTAGTTGACCTGGTTCTGTTTCGATTCTTTTCGGTGCCAGGGTATTCGCAAATGGCACGAAAAATGTATATCTAATATATAAAAATGAATGTTTGTTTGTCTGTCTGTCCGGCTATACAAAGCTACACGCGTTGACCGATTTCAGTCAAACTTTATACCAATATTGTTGAAGACCAAAGGAAGGCGACTGTATATAAAATTTTTCGATTCATCAAGAGGGCGTGGCACCTCTCATACAACTTAAATATTTCATTTGGTATACCTTTAAAACTGCATGTCATACAACGTTAAAATTTTGTATTCTGTTAGTATTTAGTCGTGCCCTCTTGCTTAAAAAAATTTAGGGGCGTGGGACAAAGGGGAGTGGCACTCCCTATACAACTTAAATATTTGATTTGGCATATCTTTAAAACTACAAGTCACGCAGCATTGAAATTCCGTATGCAGGCCCCTCTTAGATGCTTCGTCCCACGGGTAAAATTTTATGGGCGTAGGACAAGGGGCGTGGCACTTTTCAATCAACTATACATTTGGGTATAACTTTAGAACTATACAGCACACATAATTGAAACACGTTACGAACTTACTACATGTCCGTATCCTTCAACTCGGAAAATGGGATGAGCATTGGACACGAGGCGTGGCACCCCTCATACAACTTAAATATTTGATTTGGTATACCTTTAAAACTACATGTCATACAACATTAAAATTTTGTATTCTGTTAGTATTTAGTCATGCATTCACGTAAACATTTTTACATAATTTGGGTTTTATATATGTACTAGCGGTCCCGGCAAACGTTGTTCTGCCTAAAATAATTATTTTATTCCAAGATTTGTTTTTAAATGTATTTCAATAATGGTAGGAATTTTTTTGATAATATGAAAATTATGTACAGGAAGAATAGGTTTTCGTGAATAGGTAATCTACATACACAGATTCCCCGTATGATGTGGCACTCGGGTAAAGCCGGGTGAATCAGCTAGTGTACAAATAAAATCATTCTTGCTCCAAGCCGGTACACAGCGAGTCGTAAGTGCTGAGAACTTTTTGGGCACGCTCGAAACAGATATAATTTCTAAAATCCATCAAAATAAATTCTTAATATTCTACCAACTAGATTAAGTACATTGCCATTGCAACCTTAGACAGGTTTCGGTAAAAGCTATCGCCAGCTACGTCTAAATTGTACGTGAATCGACTTTTAATTCGTCCGCCATATGGTCAGATTAAGTTGTCAAATCCTGGCAAACAGACTTTCATTTGTTACTTTCATCGGGTAGTTTGTCACGATCTTATAAGTCGATCCTGCATGACCGAAACCAACCGCTCTTTGACTATCAGTTTAGACATCTATCTTCGAAAGCTCGTCTTTCAGTTGGTACTTCCGTCGGAGTTTCACTTTCTGAATCGGCGCGCGAATATCGAATTAAGCATTTTAAACTTGGTCATTGTATGGGATATTTGGTCACCATCTTTTTTATTCAAAATACCAGCATGTAATTAAAGCACACCTCGACTTTTAGTTACAGACCTCGACTTCCAATAGGTCATCTTTCAAGTGTTGTTCGCATCGAATTGAGTACTTCCCCTATCATGGCTACATCGTTCGACGTTTTATAGGACTTCATCGATATTAGTCCTGGAGCTCCAAATTCAATGGAATCCCCCCTTTTGTAGAGCATTTTGATTCTTCAACCCGGCATGTTTGAGCCAGCGACCCAATGGAAGTATGCTTGTGTTATATATTTGCATAACTATGTACCTTGTGTCAATTGTTATTCGCATGTTTTTAACGTGCCTGTGTATTATTTTTTGCATTATGTACTTGCTTTTTATTCTGTTCTTCTTTCTGTTGTTGATGCTCGTTACTACGAGCAATTCAGACGTCACCAGCCAGCCCCAAACAATCCTACCTATTATTCTTGGAAGCCACAAACATCGACGAAATTCTCGAAATTGCTATTGTGATTGGTAGTTGTTGTTGTTTCAACAACAATAACCTTGAACTTCATTGAACACGAAGGCGTTTCTCAAGGTTTTTTCCTTCAAATTGAATAAAACCAGTCAACATGTATGTACGTTCATATACGCCGGCTGAAATCTTTAGTAAATCTTTTGTCTTGAGGAAGGAGGGGGCTGCTTTGGGTAGTATTATGCAGAGAGCAATTGTTTTTGCTACATACAACAACATAAGCTGTAAATCGCATCAATCGTATTTATGTACAAACATACATATGTACATATGTAAGTATGTACCTACTATGTGTTTTTGTATAATCGTGTTTAACTGTAGTTCAAGTAATGAAATAAGCTTTTCTGACACTCCACCGTTTGGTAGCAGCAATACTAGAGGTGAGTTGCAATACGATGCCGGGGGACAAAGCCTGGAAATTAACATCGGCCTTGGTACATGCAAAATTATGAGGTGGCGGTTAAGGCTTGGAGAAATTTAGAAAGTTGGCAATTAAGAAAAGACTTACAACGGGAAACCCCTTTTTTTATTACACAAATATTTCAGATCTTCAATGATAATTATTTTGAGGATACATTTTATAATAAAGTGCATTTGCGAATGCAATCTTATTATTGTCATAATTTATACACCGAAAGCTGAGTTAAGTGCAAAAAACCTATTTAGTTTGGTTTTGCTAGTTACGAGTACAAAGAATTCAATTAAATGCAGATTTATGCAGTTAACACCCAGTTTAATGCTGGACTCAATATGCGATTAATATGCACAGACTGTGAATACTTAAAACCAGTAAGAAAGCTACAGTTGGGTTTCCCCTTCAAATGAGCAGCCTACATAAATAATGTAAGTTTGATTGATACAGTGTATGGGGGGAATCATGAAGAGCCCTCTCGCTGGAAAGTATGCCGACATTTTCAAGCTGCGGATACGATAAGCTAAAAATTTGGCGCTCCCCTCTACGGTCATATCGACTGGAAGAATCTGCTAAAAATAAATTCTTCTTATGGCGTCATACCCAAAGTCCACTAAAATCCAACGAACGAGCACGTTCTCTCTTCGTGCAAATGCAACAAAACACAATCGAAAAATTGCACAAAATGAGCAAAAGTGTGAAATTTAATACGTTTCTTGCCGCCACTTGCACTTGCAATGCAAATAAACTCCCCGACTGTCCCTCAAATGAAACGAAATGGTACTTAAGTTTGGCGCCAGCTTTGAAAAGTAAATAAACTTTATCTTATGATCATTTAAATTTTTGGGCAAAAGGCACAGTGTTTTTTTACAGCTGTACAAAAAATAAACAGTCACATTAGTTGAGTTGTAATTTGCGATTTTGAAAATGTGAGGCTTTTATGCAGCCCCTTTGCCTTGGCTTTACAACCGTCAAAAGATTAAACAAATGAAATTTAGATCGAAGAAATAATAAAAAGCAGGGAACCAAAATTTACATTTTCTTTTCTTGTAATCAGCTTGGAATGTAATTTCAAGGAAATTCTTCCGAATTAAAGCCTATGGGATTTCACAGAACAGTAGATTTTAAAGCTTGCGGTAATGTAATGAAAAAAGTTTTCCATTTTTAAATAAAAACAGAATGGACAAACATATGTATTATATTATATTTAAAAAGCTGATGGAACCGGTGTAAATAGGACCTGCATTTAAAATACTAAAGGCGTGTTGGATTTCAATCAGAAAACATTTTTGATTGCGCTACTTTTGCATTTATACATTTAAACATGACAGTCCTAGAGTTCGTAGGAATCAAAGGCATGTTCCGAATCTTAACATTAGAATTTCCGATTCTAAATTTTGGTACATAGATACATACATTCATTCTAGAGTTCGTCGTAGAAAAGATATTAATTCCGATTTGACCATGAAAGAATGGGTTGCTTAAAGCAGGGTCGGCCAACCCAAATGATCTCGCGGGCCGCACATATGGAAAATTAGAGGAAATGACGGGAAGATTGGACTGAAAAAATGTTCAAGGCGCGGGCCGCGGGTTGGCCACTCCTGGCTTAAAGCATCGTTCCAAATGCCGCATTTTTCACATTCGACTGATGAAGACTGTAAACATGTTTTTAAAAATGGCGTCAAAGGGATGGTACAATATGTATATTAAAATTTCAACTAATCATATTATTTCCTGAATAAATCTAAACTGAGGCGATTTACTTTGTAGCCTTTGTGAAAACATTTATACTCGTGCTTCCACTAGAAACAAACCTTTGATTTCAAAATCCGTACGCTATATGCACTGTATAATAACGCCCGCTGGAATTCCAAGGTACATTTCGTTTTTGTTTGAATTTACTAGCTCAATTCACAATCTTGTGCAAATGGTCTGGGATTTTTGCAACTGACAGTTCTGTAGCAACACTACAGTAGTTTTGACAGTATATACTTAGTTTGCTACAAAACTGTCAATTGCAAAAATCCCAGACCATTTGCACAAGATTGTGAATGGGCTACTATGTTTTACCTTCAGTGCAGAATCATCATCTTCACGCTTACAAAACTTCCAACTCTCTCTCTATCGCTCTACGGTCAGATTTATTTGGAAAAATGTATTATTCCCTGGATTTGATTATATGAAACTTTATAACCTTTATATGCCAGCAAGCCAATATATAAACTTTGGGCCAATTTCAGCATAAACACAAACAATTATTAATAATTTGTTTAGTCTGGTCTCAAATTACAAACGACAGTGGCGTCAGTCAATTCCTTTTGGCTTTGCTTTCAAAAAGCCGCAAAATAAAGCGCATCCGAACAGAAAGAAGGAAATACATACTCGTATATATGTATGTACATACATATGTGCATACCAAAAATAGTGAAAATAAACAACATTACCGATTAGTATTTAATTTTGGAAAATCCCCTTTCCAACCGATGGAATTTCTGGCAAGATTCATACAACAGGCAAGATAAATCCAAAAAATTCAATATTTTATTATTTTAGCAAGATTTTCCATTTTCCTTATGGTGGCAACTGCGGTCATTCAGTCAGCTAACGAGCAAAGTGCCGACGGTTTGCCTTGGCATAAAAACCTCCTTAGAGGTGCGTAGCTGAAAAGTTATACGTTGCATCTGGCGTTTCTTTCTGTGGCATGTTGCATGTGGTAGGCAGGCACTTTCAGTGCGGCAAAAATACGTTTGCGGCAATGTGATTGCATAATTTATCAACACGGCTTCTGGTGTTGATTTCAGATCCGAGCCTTTGCTTAAAGCGAAAAGGTCGGTCAACCACTTAGTATGGATTCGAAAGAAGTTGTGGTTAAATTTGCATTGCAATATCAATAATGAGGTTAGCAAAATCAGGTTCGCGGCCGGCGAGTATAGACAGTCCCAAAGAGAAACTTCCAATGCAATTCATTGTCTCTTTACTTGACATTTATTTATTTATTTCGTGAGATCAATAAATACACCATGAAACTTGTGTCTGTTGTTGGAGACGCAGGTTAGGGTTAAATGCAGCGGTTCTTAACCTCTTGTTAACCCTGTGGGTCAACTGATCGTGTTTCTTTCCCATTATACAAGAATAATAAACGCTTCTGGAAATTGGGTCCAAGTATATATAATCACTATAATTTCTTTAACACATTTATTATTATTATTATTTATTTGAAGAATAAAAATTAATTTTTACTCTGCAGTAATTGAGCCATATCTGCCAAGACTTCCAGCTCTCTGATAATTAAATAGTTAAGTTATAAAAATAAATACATACTATAAATAAAATTATATAAAAAAAAACTTTTTAAAAATAAGCTTTAATTTATTTAATGTACTAAAAAGTAGAAAATAAATGGTTTTTAAGTCACCTGTATCTTACTATCCATAAAAGCTTGGGGCGCTCATGTGTTCAATATTTGTCAAACAGTTACCACAATATTTTATTTAAATAATTTTTTGCAAATAGATTCTAGTAATGAAAGATATTTTGAATATGGATATTGAGCGCACAAGCTTTTATTGATAGTAAGATACAGGTGACTTAAAAACCATTTATTTTCTACTTTTTAGTACATTAAATAAATTAAAGCTTATTTTTAAAAAGTTTTTTTTTATATAATTTTATTTTCTACTTTTTAGTCTTCCATAAATTCAATTTTAGAGCTCTGAAATTTTTCACAAAAAGAATTTAAAACTTGCAGAGCAGTACACAATATTTAGGGTATTCACAGTGTCTCCTATCGTCATATCCTCAATTTAACAAATAATACGGCTGTGATCGACCCTAATATTCGTGGCATATTTGTGACGCGGTGAGTTGTTGCTATTTTGCCAGCAGGGCGCGGCAAGTAAGTTCCTATCGTTTTTCATTGATGTGTGGTGTACCTATAATTATAAACTGAAGCCCAAGTGTGTAGTTGCTTGAAAAGTGCCACGCCCCTTGTCCTACGCCCATAAATTTTTCCAGTGGAACGACACATCCAAGAGGCGACTGCATACGAAATTTCAATGCTGCACGACCTTTAGTTCCAAAGCTAATCGAGATCAAAAATTTTGTTTGTATGGGGGGTGCCACGCCCCCTTATCCAGTCCCCCTTATTTTCTCAGTAGAAGGATATGGATATGTAGTAAGTTCCTACCGAGTTTCATTGATGTGTGATTTTTAGTTCTAAAGTTATACACAAATCTGGAGTTGATAAAAAGTGCCACGCCCCTTATCCTACGCCCATAAAATTTTACCAGTGGGACAACACATCCAAGAGGAGACTGCATACGAAATTTCAATGCTGCACGACCTTTAGTTCCAAAGCTAATCGAGATCAAAAATTTTGTTTGTATGGGGGGTGCCACGCCCCCTCATCCTACGCCCATAAAATTTTACCAGTGGGACAACACATCCAAGAGGCGACTGCATACGAAATTTCAATGCTGCACGACCTTTAGTTCCAAAGCTAATCGAGATCAAAAATTTTGTTTGTATGGGGGGTGCCACGCCCTTTCATCCTACGCCCATAAAATTTTACCAGTGGGACAACACATCCAAGAGGCGACTGCATACGAAATTTCAATGCTGCACGACATTTAGTTCCAAAGCTAATCGAGATCAAAAATTTTGTTTGTATGGGGGGTGCCACGCCCCCTTATCCAGTGCTCCCCTTATTTTCTCAGTAGGAGGATAGGGATATGTAGTAAGTTCCTACCTAGTTTCATTGATGTGTGATGTGTAGTTCTAAAGTTATACACAAATCTGGAGTTTATAAAAAAGTGCCACGCCCCTTATCCTACGCCCATAAAATTTATTGATTCATGTATTGGGCTCTAGATTAGGCATGTATGCAAAGTTTCAGATCTCTAAGTAGTCGGGAAGTGGGTGAAAAATTGATTACTAGATTTGACGACATACATACCGGATGTGAACCTAATATAAAGCTTATAAAAAAAGATTGTATACATTTCTGTTTCTATTTCGTTATATAAAGGGGTAACACATTTATAATCTTTTACTTAGTTACGTAATTTAAGTAAATTTTTCGATCTCCATAAAATTTTACTTTGTACCAAAATAGAAAGTGTTCTAAAATTTTGATGGCAGTTTCTGTCCAGATACCCATTAAAAGTTACCAAATCTCAACACAAATTTTCAAAAAATATCGAGAAATTTTTATTTCATTCGCCTTTTATTGTTCCTCAGTAGGTACTTGTTGCATTCGTAATGACGTCATTTGGGTAAATGGCAAGTGGGTGCAAGTGTACGCGCATGTATATGTAGGTACATGCATATGTACATATGTATATGCTCATAGGCTTAAACTGAACTGCGTCATTGAAGCAAAAGTACCCACGCAAAAAGAAATGAGTGAATGTATGAAGTAAAATTAAAAAGCACTACGCAAATTATTTTTATAATTTGTCGTCAAATGCATAGATCAGGGGCATGGAAATAACATAACTTACGATATAATGATATTTCAAGAGACGCGTAAAATCTGGAGGAAAAAAGCTGTTGCATGCTTGGCACAACTAAGCCAGCAAGGAATAATTTCATGCCAGTAGCAATTTATCTCTTGAAATAAGTGCCTCATAATTTTTCGCTTTATAAAATAAAGTACCATGTATTTTTTATCTCACAAAATAAGTGACATTTTATTATGTAGGTCAGAGAAAAAAGCGGTTTCCACCTGCAATAAATTGGATTTCAATGAATTTCTTGCAAAATTCAACGTAGATTTGGGGTAATATATGTACATATGTATATAAAGGCACAAAAGCCCGCGTAAACGAGGCTTAGGTCCAACTTTCTCGCATTAACTCGTGTGTGCTCGTTCTATGTTCGCACAATTTAAGGAGACCTACAAATTTGAAGGTGGTGAGATTAATCAACCTAGCCTCCTTTCTCCAAGTCTGCACTGAGCGTACGCAGAGCTATCAGTACACTTCTGATCTGCCCGTCTTGTAAATGAGTCTCGTTGTTCATAAAAGTTACTCAATCCACGGCCAGCATGTCTAAAGCTTAGAATCTTCTATAAAAACTATATTGTACATATATTCATAAGTCTAAAAAAATCAAATGAGGACAAATATGTGAGAAGAAGTCTGTGGTAGCACTGCATTGTAAAAGGCGTTCAAACTGAGCTCAATAGCGCAGGGAGAAACTACATATCTATTGTGTAAACACGACCTTAGGAAAAATCTCTCCAAACAAAAACTCTCCATCTCCGACCATCAATGTAACAGTGCTGCCTTTTTGGAAATTTTGACCTAAGTGGACCTAAGTTACTTCTCGAAGAAGTAAAAAAGCAGTCAAGTGCGAGTCGGGCTCGCTCACTGAGGGTTCCGTACCAGAAATACCCTTTTTAGCCTTCGAATTTAGTTTCTCTTTGCCCGTCTGGCCACACAATTTCGACATTTTGGCCTACATCTTCGAAACTAATTCACCTAAAAATATGAAAAATTTTTTTGGAATCCACGGACGTAGCCCTTTCTAACGATACCCCACAATATGTAAACAACAAAAATTTTTCACTCAGGAAATTTTTTACTATGGTAATCTTAAATAAAATTAAAAAAAATAGAAAAACAAATTTGTCGAAAAAGGTTGCAGTTTTCCAGTAATATATGACTAAAGACCTACTAACTCTGATTTTATCAAAATTTTTGCTTAAGAAATGTAGAAAGGCAAGGGGGTATGGTCATTTTTTCGACATTTTGTCCTATATCTTCGAAACCAATTTACCGAAAATATAAAAAAAATATGTTTGGAATCCATGGACTTTCTAATGATACCCCACTCGATATAAAGAACAAAAATTTTTTTTTGAGGGGGTCATCTTAAATTTAAAAAAAAATTTTAAAATTCAAAATTCGAAAAAAGCCGCAGCCATTCAGTCATGCGTGATCAAATACCTAGTAAGCCTGATTTTATCAAAATTTTCGGTTAAGAAATGGTGTGTGCAGATGGGATCATGTGGGGACAGGTCCGTTTTTTTAACTATGTATATCTTTCTAACCCGTTTACATAATAATTTAAAAATAATATGTTTGGAATCCATGGACGTAGCCCTTTCTAATGATACCCCACTCGATATAAACAAAAAAAAATTTTTCTAAGGGGGTCCTCTTAAATCAAAAAAAAAGCAGCCAAGTGCGAGTCGGGCTCGCTCACTGAGGGTTCCGTAGCAGAAATACCCTAAAAACCTTATAATGTTTACAAAATTCATTTTGGACGAATTTAATAAAATCATATAACTACGGTGACCAACCGTACTATATTATATAGAACAGTACTCTATTTTAAGCCGATGTTCTATATTATATATTTTGTTATAAAAAACGTGGAAATGTTCTCTATTTAAAAATGTGTTCTATATACAGGGTATTTTGCAAAACTACTTTGCAATTTTGCCTTTATTCAAATTTTCGAACAAAACTTCGAAACTTTTTAAAATGGAACATAGAACGATATGTATATCATCGAATCTCTTAAAGGCACCATCCTGTATACAGTTTACTGAGTAAACTGTTTTTCTTACTATAATTATAGGTTATTTTGCAACATGATCTCATATGTTTGAAAAAAATACATTTTACATTTACCATTTTAAAATTTTTAGCAAAAAAAAAAGTATTTTGGTGGGTGTGTTCTCTATTTTCATAAAAAAAATATGGTCACCGTACATATAACCCACCCTGAATCCCACACGTGGTATTTTTTTGAGCACATGCGATAACGCCGCTTTATGCCTGAAACACAACACCGACCACGTTCGCAGAACTATGCGTTTTTTTGGCCTGCCGCAGTAAACAAACTGCAATCAACGGTCGTCGGCAGTTCAATTTCTATACAATTGAACGCCTCTGTAAACAAAATTCGGCAAACGGCCTGTTGAGCCTAAATGATAAGCAATATGCATATCTGACATCACTACTGATGTGAGAAATAACTTTGAGAAATTTCTGTTCACTTGCTCTTTGAATTTCCTTTTGTACTGCGTCAAATCTTTTCATTAATAAAAACTAAAACTTTTTCATTCCTTGATATTAAATCGGCGTATAATTATCAAATCATAGCCCGCTCACACGGCCGTTGACTTATTTGTATCTTTTTTCTGTAGGCATGTCCTAGGACGGCATGTCGGCCAAATGACCGCCGTAGCAGCAATGCTGATTCGGCAGGTCTGTTATGCAAAAAATAATAAAAAAAAAAATAATTGTACTGTATTCTATTAGATGTTATGTGCCTCGCCTGAGATTTGAACTCGGGTCTTCCGTTTCAGCAGCCAAGCGTTTGTCCACTTGACCAACGTGTCGCGTTTCCTTTGGTCGCTTAAAATTAACCAGAACGAGGAAGTCTCTCAAATTTCTAAAAATAGAAAACTTATAAGCAGCTGTAATGAAATTAAATAAAATCATTACTGCGGCTGTTGGGAAAATGCAACCCTAAATTGGACGCAGCGTGAAATTAGAACCAGTTCTATCGTCGGTCGTTGCGTTTTGCGATGGTCGTCGGCCGTTCTGTTCCATTCCTGACGTTCTCATGACTACTCGTTCCAAAATGCGGAATACCGCAGCGGTCTGCGTTGTGGTCGCAATTGTGTTTCAGGCATTATGCCACAACGCAGACCGCTGCGGTATTCCGCATTTTGGAATGAGTAGGCTTATGAGAACGTCAGGAATGGAACAGAACGGCCGACGACCATCGCAAAACGCAACGACCGACGATAGAACTGGTTCTAATTTCACGCTGCGTCCAATTTAGGGTTGCATTTTCCCAACAGCCGCAGTAATGATTTTATTTAATTTCATTACAGCTGCTTATAAGTTTTCTATTTTTAGAAATTTGAGAGACTTCCTCGTTCTGGTTAATTTTAAGCGACCAAAGGAAACGCGACACGTTGGTCAAGTGGACAAACGCTTGGCTGCTGAAACGGAAGACCCGAGTTCAAATCTCAGGCGAGGCACATAACATCTAATAGAATACAGTACAATTATTTTTTTTTTTATTATTTTTTGCATAACAGACCTGCCGAATCAGCATTGCTGCTACGGCGGTCATTTGGCCGACATGCCGTCCTAGGACATGCCTACAGATAAAAGATAGAAATAAGTCAACGGCCGTGTGAGCGGACTATGATTTGATAATTATACGCCGATTTAATATCAATGAATATAAAAGTTTTAGTTTTTATTAATGAAAAGATTTGACGCAGTACAAAAGGAAATTCAAAGAGCAAGTGAACAGAAATTTCTCAAAGTAATTTCTCACATCAGTAGTGATGTCAGATATGCATATTGCTTATCATTTAGGCTCAAGAGGCCGTTTGCCGAATTTTGTTTACAGTGGCGTTCAATTGTATAGAAATTTAACTGCCGACGACCGTTGATTGCAGTTTGTTTACTGCGGCAGGCCAAAAAAACGCATAGTTCTGCGAACGTGGTCGGTGTTGTGTTTCAGGCATTACTGCCGTCAGCAGGGATGCCAAGAAATTGTTTCATAATTCCCAATTTTCCTGCAATTTCCCTGCAGTTTTATGGTTTGGAATACTTGGGTTGGAATGGAGCGAGGTATTTATTAAAATGTTCCTATTGTCTTTAAATGATGCGTCTATAATCTTTCTTACATGTGGTTTTCTTTTGCAACTGGATTTTCCCAGTTCATTTATATTTGACTTTTATTTCAGATTATTATTTTTTTAAATTTTTTGCTTACAAATGGTCCAAAAATTGTCTGCTCACTTCGTTATTTATTTTGTTGTTCCCGCCCTCTCTGCTTAGTCCGCTTTTATACAATGCAACTCGTGTGAAGAGAGGAGTGACTACAGGGGGATAGGAAAAGTTTCCCGGGCAGTGATTTTGTGGCAACTTTTTGACGTTTCCCTTTGCTCGTAATACAATAAAAGTTACATGCGACGAGTCGAATCAAGTAAAAGCGGCTTAGGCAAAACAAACAGTTGAATTTAAAAATTGATTTTCTTCGCACGTGCTTTTCGTACTCCACATCTGCATATATTTTATTGAATGAATATTTATTGCAGGTGGAGATAACTTTTCCCATTGAAATTAAAAGTATTTGATGCGAAATTTAATAAGACTTCTTTTGAGACGAGTTTCAGTTAAAAGAAAATTGCATCTGGAAAGAGATTTCTTCCCGCTGATGAAAAATCATCAATTATATTCGGATCTAAAATAATTTTATTGTTTTCAATTGTTAAAAATTGCATATATTCATTCAACATTTCGCAAAAGTTCGTCTGTTCCCATACTCCCAAAGACGAGAATCCTGAAATTTTCCACAACCTGGCAACCCTGTTTAGCACTCAGGGCTACGGATGGCAATGGAGAAAGAAAATGTGTAATTTTGCACATAAAATATTTCGTCATCTGTCATCGGTAAATTTAGCGCTTGAAACAATTTGGTAAAATGAAAATGTATGTTACATATTTTGTTAACTTACCACAATAGCCATACACATTTGAGCCTAACTTGCTGTGTTGGGCGTTGAACGAACTAACTTTCACGGGTACACGCAAAACCTTTTCTTTTTCTTGCTGAATAACTTTTCTGCAGGCTCACAAAGTATAAAAGTTGTAAACTTTTGTCAATGCTATTTTGCTGCTTTTTCTTCTGCGTATTGCTATTACAAATGTGTGCACAGACTGCGTTCAAGATTGATAGCAGAATGTATATTGTAAAATTGATTGATTGCTTGCAAATTGCATGAATAAGCAATGAAATGCTTATATCCGCGAGCGCAAATAGATGCCAAGAATTCTCAGGGGAGCCCAGCAACAATTTTCACTTAACCTTTTTTAGTTGTGTAGATATATAACCTCACTTCCTACACGTCACTTGTAATTTACGGACACAGTACACTTGCCCTTTAAACTTTCAACTCAGAACGACAAAAACACTTTGCGATTAGCACGGCAATTTTTCCGGAATTTTCCAGCACTTTTCCACACAGAAATTGCTATTAATGGTGAAATTTTATTTTCAGCTAAAAATTTGCTGCTAAGCGCTATGTCCGCGTTTAGACAGGGAAACATCTGGAACGGCAACACTGGAATTGTGAATGGAATGAGTGTGAATGGCGTGTCGCCAGTACGGGAAACAAAAACCCCTCTCCTTTCCCCGTCCGTCCCTCTCCACTGAATACAGTGTTGCCGTTCCAGATGTTTCCCTGTCTAAACCCGGACTATTCAACTGCAGGACACGGACGTAGTGAATTCTCCAATATCACTAAAAGTTCATTTGTGCATCAAAGATTCACAGTGGAAAATGAAGAATATAAAATGGCAAAATGAATTTTGCGCAGGAATGCATTGACTTACGAAAAGAAACTTTCTAAGTCGAAGAAATGCAACCGTTCCACACTAAACACGGCAACAACATGTTCGAAGAAATACAACCCTGCCACCTCGGCTACAGCTGATATGGAAGAAGAAGAGGAGGATTTACGTCAAAAATTGCCTTAAGCGCTGATCAGTCACCGCGTATCTTTTGTGAGCGGAATTAATCGTAACGGCAAAATTTGGGCCGTTCAGTGAAAATCGTATCGCAGCTGTGGCTCTTTTGCAGGTTTCTGTCTTGGTTATTGCTGCCGTGCTGCCATATAGTTTCGTGCACAAAGTAAGCACGCTGTTCATTTTGCTTGTGAGGTTAAATTTTACATTCTTTATAAAATCTATGACACAGAATTATATACATTTTTAGATATATTTATTGTGGTCTACTTTTATGAATTAATGTTAACAATAATAATCCGGTTTTTGTACTAAATTAAAATCGAAGAGCAGTGGCAGCACTGTTTTTAGTACAAAGCAATGTCATTCTCTCATCCTCTCTGAGCATCAGAGCACACGTAAACGTGTGAGAAAAACCAATTTGGATTATAATTTCTGCGTTACGCGCCGATTAAATACGCAATGAGCGAACGCATGACTGAGCGGTGATCAGTCACCGCGTATCGTATTTAATCGGAGCGCAGACAAAACCTACCCTACCCGAACTCATACATGCGTTCGCTCATTGCGTATTTAATCGGCGCGTAACGCAGAAATAATAACCCAAATTGGTTTTTCTCACACGTTTACGTCTGCTCTGATGCTCAGAGAGGATGAGAGAATGACATTGCTTTGTACTAAAAACAGTGCTGCCACTGCTCTTCGATTTTAATTTAGAACTAAAACCGGATTATTATTGCTATACTAAATTCTTAAAAGTAGACCACAATACATATATCTAAAAATTTAGATAATTCTGTGACATAGATTTTATAAAGAATGTAAAATTTAACCTCACAAGCAAAATGAACAGCGTGCTTACTTTGTGCACGAAACTATATGGCAGCACGGCAGCAATAACCAAGACAGAAACCTGCAAAAGAGCCACAGCTGCGATACGATTTTCACTGAACGGCCCAAATTTTGCCGTTACGATTAATTCCGCTCACAAAAGATACGCGGTGACTGATCAGCGCTTAAATCAAAGATGACAGAAGGATCCATCATCTTTGGCCTAAATAACGAAATATCTGTCGAAAATGCTGGCACCCATAAAACATTTGCTGGCCCGGAAGCGCATCGTTTTGGCCAGCAGTTCTCCACGACGCCATGAGCTAGTGCAAGCAATTGGACTCAATGCTGAACTGTGCCCCTCAACATTCGAAGAAAACCTGAACTACTGCGATTTTAAGAATTTCTCAGACTTCATAGAAGCGACCGCGCTCGGAAAAGCGGAGGAAGTATTCCAACGTTTGCGGCAGCAAGAAGAAAATGGTGATGAGCCCACAGATCTCCTGGTTATAGCAGCGGACACAATGGTCACACTGGGTGAGGAGGTCTATGGCAAACCAAAAGATGCTGCCGATGCAGAGCGCATGTTGACGAAGTTCGATACAATATCTTACATCCCACTATAGATTTATAGTAATTTTCTTTAACTTCTCCATTTACAGTCTCTCCGGCAAGTGTAATCGTGTCTATACGGGCGTCGTGCTGCGGCATGAAAACGGTGTGCGGAAATTCACTGAAATCGCGGATGTGCATTTTGGACATTTGTCACAGCAGCAAATAAAGGCATATGTTGCCACTGATCATCCACTGTGAGTTTAATGCGTGATAACTTCTTTCCCCTATTTTACAAATTAAATTCTCTGCTATAAACAGTGACAAGGCAGGCGCTTATGGTATTCAGGGCAGTGGTGGCGCATTGATCTCTAGCATACAGGGTGATTTCTACTGTGTTATGGGCTTGCCACTGCATCGTCTGTGCTGTGAATTATGCAAACTTTTCGCAGAGCAACCAAATGGAAATTGAATTTCCTAAAAAGTACATACCTAATTATTTTATTTATTATAACTAGCTAGTTTGAATTGTGATTTTCACAGACATATACATAAGTGTGTTTTAATTACATTTCATATATACGACTGTACAAATGACATGTGTTTGTTGTAAACGGAAATAAACCTAGCGGCTAATTGATCCACTTCTATGTTTAGTATTTAGTTCATTTATTATTCTCTAAGGTAAAGGATAGAGTAATTATTATTGTACATTCGTACATATGTACTAGAATCAAATTTAAAATAAAATTATATAAAAAAAAACTTTTTAAAAATAAGCTTTAATTTATTTAATGTACTAAAAAGTAGAAAATAAATTGTTTTTAAGTCACCTGTATCTTAGTATCCATAAAAGCTTGGGCGCTCATCTGTTCAATATTTGTCAAACAGTTACCACAATATTTTATTTAAATAATTTTTTGCAAATAGATTCTAGTAATGAAAGATATTTTGAATATGGATATTGAGCGCACAAGCTTTTATTGATAGTAAGATACAGGTTACTTAAAAACAATTTATTTTCTACTTTTTAGTACATTAAATAAATTAAAGCTTATTTTTAAAGTTTTTTTTTATATAATTTTATTTTCTACTTTTTAGTCTTCCATAAATTCAATTTTAGAGCTCTGAAATTTTTCACAAAAAGAATTTAAAACTTGCAGAGCAGTACACAATATTTAGGGTATTCACAGTGTTTCCTATCGTCATATGTCATATCCTCAATTTAACAAATAATACGGCTGTGATCGACCCTAATATTCGTGGCATATTTGTGGCGCGATGAGTTGTTGTTGTTTTGCTTGCAAGGCGCGGCGAGTAAGTTCCTATCGTTTTTCATTGATGTGTGGTGTACCTATAATTATAAACTGAAGCCCAAGTGTGTAGTTGCTTGAAAAGTGCCACGCCCCCTGTCCTACGCCCATAAAATTTTACCAGTGGGACGAAGCATCCAAGAGGGGCCTGTATACGGAATTTCAATGCTGCACGACCTTTAGTTCCAAAGCTATTCTATATAAACGATTTTGTTTGT
The DNA here is from genome assembly GCA_963457695.1 of Neria commutata. Taxonomy (NCBI): domain Eukaryota; kingdom Metazoa; phylum Arthropoda; class Insecta; order Diptera; family Micropezidae; genus Neria; species Neria commutata. The sequence continues at coordinate 43,638,621 of OY735246.1, forward strand.
ATGGGCGGTGCCACGCCCCCTTATCCAGTGTCCGCCTTATTTTCTCAGTAGAAGGATATGGATATGTAGTAAGTTCCTACCGAGTTTCATTGATGTGTGATGTGTAGTTCTAAAGTTATACACAAATCTGGAGTTGATAAAAAAAGTGCCGCGCCCCTTATCCTACGCCCATAAAATTTTACCAGTGGGACGACACATCCAAGAGGCGACTGCATACGAAATTTCAATGCTGCTCGACCTTTAGTTAATCGAGATCAAAAATGTTGTTTGTATGGGGGGTGCCACGGCCCCTTATCCAGTGTCCGCCTTATTTTTTCAGTAGAAGGATATGGATATGTAGTAAGTTCCTACCGAGTTTCATTGATGTGTGATGTGTAGTTCTAAAGTTATACACGAATCTGGAGTTGTTAAAAAAGTGCCACGCCTCTTATCCTACGCCCATATAAATTTACCAGTCGGACGACACATCCAAGAGGCGACTGCATACGAAATTTCAATGCTGCACGACCTTTAGTTCCAAAGCAAATCGAGATCAAAAATTTTGTTTGTATGGGGGTGCCACGCCCCCTTATCCTACGCCCATAAAATTTTACCAGTCGGACGACACATCCAAGAGGCGACTGCATACGAAATTTCAATGCTGCACGACCTTTAGTTCCAAAGCAAATCGAGATCAAAAATTTTGTTTGTATGGGGGGTGCCACGCCCCCTTATCCTACGCCCATAAAATTTTACCAGTCGGACGACACATCCAAGAGGCGACTGCATACGAAACTTCAATGCTGCACGGCCTTTAGTTCCAGAGCTATTCTATTTAAACGATTTTGTTTGTATGGGCGGTGCCACGCCCCCTTATCTAGTGCCCGCCTTATTTTCTCAGTAGAAGGATATGGATATGTAGAAAGTTCCTACCGAGTTTCATTGATGTGTGATGTGTAGTTCTAAAGTTATACACAAATCTGAAGTTTATAAAAAAGTGCCACGCCCCTTATCCTACGCCCATAAAATTTATTGATTCATGTATTGTGCTCTAGATTAGGCATGTATGCAAAGTTTCAGATCACTAAGTAGTCGGGAAGTGGGTGAAAAATTGATTACTAGATTTGACGACATCTGCAAAGTGAAGTTAATAGAAAGCTTATAAAAAAGGAATTTCATATTCTGCTTAGTTATATGTAATGAAAAACAAATCAACTTAATAACTCAAAAGTCATATAAATCTCCCATGATCCTATCAATAAATGATCCAAATCATTTTCCCAGTCAAAAAAATCAATTTCCCACTACTCTTCTGAAGAGATATGATCTTCATTTTCCGAAGTTGGAAGAATTTAAGGTGCTTATTTTGTAAATCCCAACGCCTCACTTCACCCTGCGTTCACTAATTTGGTATTTTGTAAAACGCATCACCTCACTCGGTGACTGCTCGCGTTGTCTTACGTAGTTTCATATGAAAATCGGTACCGCGTAAAACGCAACGCGGCGCATTCACTCACTTGAACTGTCAAATCGTTCACTTGGGTTTGTGCTCGCGTTCAGTTTTTTAAACGCAAAATTTTTGGTAATTTCGAGTGAAAATTGATTTGTGGTAATCTGCAGAAGCAAATAATAAGTATTGCAGTACTTCTTAAAGACAAATACTAAAGAAAAAAGTACAAAAAAAAGAAAATACTAGCACTGCAGTTGAGGATCGAAATCACAAAAAAAAAAGAAATGCATCGCGGTTGAGGGTTGAACTCGCAACTTCTCGCGTGCTAGTCGAACGCTCTAACCACTAGGCTATGGGAGGTATGCAATGGATGCAGCAAATTTTGTGTGTTTTGTATTTGGCTGATAAATTAAGAAAAATACAACTCTTTTTCGTAAGAACTTGACAACTCAAGTGATGCCGTAAGACAACGAACGCAATTACGCCGTGATTTACAAAATGCCGTTTTTTGATCCCGGCGTTGGCTTCGTGTTCGCGTTGCGTTCGATCACGGTGATTTATACGGTAAGGCCGTAAATATCAAACTTAACCCTTAAATGCATGGCGTACCATATATGGTACACTGCCTAAATCGGTTGTAACTCCATCAAATCAATTTGGATCGTTTTTGTTATTGCTCTAGATTGTTCTAAAAACAACTGCCGTTTATTTAAATATCGCAACAGCTTGCAGTTTAAATAGTGAATTTCAGTTTCACAGTGGGAAGTTAAATACAATTTAAATGCCCGGTTGTGGGCATTTAAGTACGGCACAGAGTTGCAATCGAAAACAAATAAACAGCTGATTTCGGATGTGCAGGCAAGCTGCGTCGACAATATTGCAATTTATAAGCGGCCAAATTAAACATACAACTGCATGGTGTAGCACATATAAATGATCCCGTAGTATTATAAATAATATAAACTGTGGATTCTTTGAAGAATATCCAATAATTCACTTCTTTCGGCCGACGAAAAATTTTTAGCTCGCGCTGCCTCCATAATTGAACAATTGAACATATGTTTTTGGCAAGTTGTGCTGTGTTCAATTGTCAAATATTCGAAGTTGCCATTCATTATTCCGTATTTAAATAAATGCACTGTGAAACTCAAGAAAAGTTAAACTAGATTTAAACTCAATTCGCAAATTAGATTTAAACATCCACTGAGAAACTGGCCCTTAGTTGCCAAAGTGGGCGGTCGTGAATTTTGCGAAAAATTGGAAGAGTGATTTTTATTCGTTAATAAAATATACATCATTTTATTGTTTGTCTAATAAATGTTACAAGCAAGTACATTTATGTTTGTTTTAGCTAAATAAAATCGAATTTTATGAAATACGATTATTTTAAATACTTCTTTTGCTTTTTTTCACATGTACCATATATGTACGGTGACCATATTTTTGAAATGAAAATAGAGAACACACCCACCAACATCTTTTTTTTGCTAAAAATTTAAAAATGGCAAATATCCGTTTTAAAAATGTATTTTTTATTCAAACATAAGAGATCATGTTGCAAAATAACTAATAATTATTATAAAAAAAAACAGTTTACCCAGTAAACATAACATAAAAAACGTTTAAGCTCTAATTGCTTTGATATTTTTCTGTGGAATTAATTTTTTTAATAAAATTGTGGTTTTCCTCTAAATACCTCTTAAATTCCAAGCAAGAAAGTTCATAATTGCATTTTGTAATTAACATGGATTTAATTGTGTTAATATTCATTTGCGATTTTTCCGCAGTCCAAATGTTGTTCATAAGAGAGAAAACCCTTTTTGTATAGCATTTGACCCTGGTAAGCAAAGACTGAATTCCACAATTTTTACAATGGTGGTATACTTTTTTTGTCAAAGTGATTAAAAATCTCTACCCATCTTTCTTCGACTGTCGACTGACTTTCTAACCACATTTCGATCTTGTCCAAAGTCACATACTTTTTAACGTATGCTATTTCGTCAAATAGTTCGCTGTCATCAATAGTTAAATCCCTCATCATTTCCATAATAAGCACCAAACTTTTTTCTATTTCGTACCAGGAAAGAGTTTCACGAAGAAGCATCCATTCAAAAACTTCAACCTCTTCGAATGCAGTGCTCCATTGATCTAAGTAATCAATACAACTCGTATAAAAGCTTACATGTTTATTGAATTGGTCTAAATCAATTGACCCTTTTTGCTTAATTCTTTAATGATATGCTTAATTCGATAATGCTCGTAATTCATGCTTGGTATTTGTTTTTTATACGATAATAATTCGTTTTGTATCAAATATAGAACAAATATAGAACACATTTTAAAATAGAACACATTTTAAAATAGAGAACATTTCCTTGTTTTTTATAACAAAATATATCATATAGAACATTGGATTAAAATAGAGTACTGTTCTATATAATATAGTACGGTTGGTCACCGTACATATATGGTACTTCATGCACCCAAACCATCTGACCCGAAAAATTTTGCCGCCTATATAGTGGACGGACCACGCCCATTTTCTTGTATGACGTAGAGGGCCCACACCTTACCTTAAATACCAAATATCATTCCATTTAATGAGTAATTAGACAAAATATAGCTATTTTACCGAAAAAAATCCGGGGTATTGGGACTTACAGGCCTCTAGTGGGCGTGTTCTTCAACTGATTTGGCTAATCTTGGAACTTGAAGTAGTGAAAGGTTCACTGCGACTGTGTGCCAAATTTGGTCCAAATGGGACAACTCCTTCTTTCTCTCCTGTGGCCACGGACAGCAAGACGGACAGACCGACGGACGGACAGACGGAGAGACGGACAACCGGAAATCAACACAGAACGTGATTCTAAGCATTTCTATATACTTAACATTATTAGTCTTATTTGACTCCAATGCATAGTGTACCATATATGGTACAAAAAAAACTCACATTTTTTACTTTTTCTTAAAAACTATGCTTTTATATAAAAAATTAGCATCCATTTCGTGATCAGTGGGTGATTTCACATAGGGGGGGCTTGGTCTCCATGCTAGGTGCTGACCCCATGCATTTAAGGGTTAATATGATCAAAAATTTTTTCAAGTGCTTCTCATTCCACAGCTGCACACTTTTTTGCTCGAAATCATGCGCAAGACAACAACAACGTCTGTGTTGAAGATAACTGTCGCAAAAGTGTACCAACAAAGCATATGCACGCGAACTGGCAGACGAAACGAAAATAACATTGTTGTTTGTGTTTTTCGTACTGCTTAGCGCGAAGAGCTGTGTCTGTGTGAAGAAATCTCGGCCTATGCCAAGAGTTTTTACAAAAACAAAGGAGCATCGAGAGTATAGGGCTTGAGCACCACTGCTTTAAACAATATTATTAGCGAAACTGCAATAGGCAATCAGAGCACAGGCAGAAGAAGAAGTATGTAGGGACAGACGGGCCAGGAGCTATTTATATAATTTTGCCGTATTTATAGAATACAAAATCTGTAATGCCTGATTTCGACCCGTTCAAATAATATTATATGTATAGATATAACATTAAATCACATCAAATACATGAACAAATGTTCCGGGGACAGACGGGCAAGGAGGAGCGCTGCTATTCAACGAAAACCAAGAAAAGACCAGACGGGCAAGGAAAAGTACTCCTATTAAATAAAATTGAGCAACAAACAATCAGAGCCAAACAGGGAAGAAGAAGCACTGCTGTATATAAGCAGCACAGAAGCACGCTTTTCTCTAATGCGGCCCCGAGACGGTCAAATGGTTTGAGTCAAACATGTGTCCGTGTAAACTGATGCCTAGCCCTTACACACAACAGTCATTGCCATTAAATCTTCATAATTTCCCGACTCTTTGTGGTGTGCAGACATACGATGAGTGACAGGGACTATTGTATCGCATATTTTGCACTTGCAAAGTACGTCAAAAAGTGAAAAAAAAGAGAAGAGCACTCGAATTAAATAGTGCTTAAGAAAAAGAAGTCAGTTATCGCATAAATTTCGCGACAAAAATTGTTTTTCCGCGTCGCTTGTTTTGTTTGCCGACTTGCGTACGATGTTTACAGCGCGACGAACAAAACGAAATGTCAATTTGCCTTGACACGGGTATAGTGGCTTGTCGTGCATCGCAAAATATCTAAACCACTTTGAATTTTCGTCAGTCATTTCCCCGTCGTGTCTGTGTGACCATACGTACAAATTTTCTCTAACACATGCTCACGTTTGACATCGAATTACAGTGAAACCCGCTTAAGTACCTCCCCGCTTAAGAGCCTAACCCGCTTTAGTACCCAACAATTGCTGACACTATGGATTTTTTGCAAAAATGCGAAGAAATTTACCCTCTTAAGTACCTTCCCGCTTAGTTACGCAACCCGCCTAAGTAGGGGAGAGGGGGTACCTTCGTCTCTTTTTTTTTGAAGGCCTATATTTCAGAAGGTAATCAATATATTTAAAAACCGATTAGACTGTTAGAATACCTCATTATTTAACAATAAAATGTTATACTAAATTTTTTTTAAAATTTTCCGTTTGTATTATTTTTTTCATGATTAGTAAAAAAAGTAATTTCGCTGAATGTGCCCCCATGCCAGGGTAGCTTCGGCATTTGGAGGGGCACTTTCGGCATTCACACTTTAAAGTACCATAAGGTGATACGAAATCTTGTTTAGACTAGATAAGACATGTTTTTAGTTACATAACACGTTTTTATTATATTTTGCATTAAAAAATTTAGAAAAAATCATGTTTAAGAGCTTAAAAAAAATGTACTTATTGTCAAATTTTTTAAATAAATTATTTGTTATATATAATGTTTAAAGTGCTGAGATCGACCCTAATATTAATTTTGTGTGGTTACGGGAGGTTTAAGCCAGGTTCGAGGGTCTTGGAAGCTTCAACTCGATTTCGATTTTTAGTACCTGTGAAGTTATATTGACGAATGTGCCCCATCAAAAAAAGACGAGTCCACCCTGATGTCACTTTTTTTCTTTTTATTTTTTTTACTTCTAATTTCAGTGCTTTATTTTCACTTAATACACTTTTATTTACAAAATAATTAGTATTAAAGTAATACTAATACAATTTTGTTCGAAATAATGGTATAAATACAGCACAAACTTCTTACGTTACCGACCGGAATATTCGGCAACGAAGCGCGAAAACACAAAATCAAATGTAACTTTATCAGCTGTTCAGATAGAGGTGGCAAACTTTGTGAGGGATATTTATGCTAGTTATGGGTTAGTTTTTACTAATAAACAGTTATGTCCGATGACTCCTTCATACCGAAATCGCCTTTGACGAATGTGCCCCAAGGACGAAGGTACCCCCCTCTCCCCTACCTCAATTTTTTATGCATTAAATAAAATTTTCCATACGTTTTCCCCCGTTTAAGTACCTTTCTAAATATATTAATTTTTTTCAAACATCTCTTTATAATGCTTTGGAACACTTACGGAGGAAGAAATAGGCTGTATTCCTAAACGTCAGTTGCGCTGCATAAGTACAAAGCAGTATGTTCCTAAACGCAAACATAAAAACTTTGCACGTGCACCCTGTTCCTAAACGCAGGCATCAAGTTGTCGATAAGCATCGAATGCGCAAACTGCTCATCACAAATTTTGTTGATGCTTTGTGATTAGCTAGGTTATGTTTTTTCGGCTGCACTGAAACTTTTAGGACGCGATTAAATTTCGCCTCCTTTTTCTCAATTTTATAATTAATTTCGATTTGCTGGGAGTTTATTCACTACTCAAATGCAAAAATGCGTTAAATATGTAGTTTTTTACAATTTCCATTTTGCAAAAGCAATGTTGAGCATAATGTGCGTTCCCAAACTAAAAAGTGCTGCCAAGCTAATATATGCAATGCATCGCAGTAGCACTCAGAAAACAAATCAGTAGAGCATTGGGGGTGCAGCACTGCTTTGCATAAGTACGTTTAGGAATACAGCCATAGTGTTACGCATTTTGGAAGATAATGCTTACGAGGAATCAGCATCTGAAGAAACTTCGGAAAATACTATTGAAGTGAATCCACCCTCATTTTCAGAAGCTTTGAAAGCACTAGACACAGTGAAAAAATATATGGAAGGCAACAATCTTGACTTCGATGAACTCGAAATAATAGAGGAGAAGCTTTATAAAAAAAGTTTAAAACCATGCGCCAAAAGAAAATGACTGACTTTTTCACTATCTAACTATATTTTTCATATCCACTTGAATTTTAGTGGTCTCATAAAATATGTGCATTGTACATATGTATAGTAAATATGTACACAAAAGTGTTCCTTTTTTAAATGAATTTTTAAAGCCATATGAAATACGCTTTTAATTATCAATATGGATAAAAATTTTTTTTATTTTGTTTAATAAAGTTTTAGTTGAATGATTAAATAATTTTTTTTAAATATTTTTAAAGATATTGAATGTACTAGGAGGTTCGTTTAACTACCCAACCTGAGGCACTAATACGGGTTCGCATTAGTGCACAACCCGCTTAAGTACCTCAAAATGCTGGCATTTTTAGGTGAGGCACTTAAGCGGGTTTTACTGTACTGACCATCTAAGGCCCGCATTAAATGTACTTAAAAAGTAGAAAATAAATTGTTTCCAAGTCACCTGTATCTTACTATCCATGCGGCCAGCGCTTCCTGCCTCTCTGTGGCCCCGACGGACGAGGTCCAGCATGAGGGGCGCGCTTTGTGCGGGGATTGGCTCTCTGGCCAGCGGCTTCCTGAGCCCTCTCATGACGCAGGGGCGGACGAGCGCGATAGGGAGCCGTGCCCGACGGACGAGATCGAGCTTCGGCCGTATCGTCGCAGTCCACGATCTCGATCGATGGCCCCGACGGTCGAGGTCCATCGCTGTCCTCCTCGGACGAATCGCTCGATGCGTCGCCCATGCGCAGACGCCCCGACGGACGAGGTCCAAGAGACTGGCACTCCTGGGTCGCCGGGCGGGCATCGCGCTTCTCTCCCTCGTGGAGCATGCTTTGGTGGCGTGCCGCACAGTACCGGCAGAGCACCTCACTGGAACAGTGGTTCTGCAAGTGGTGAGGCGAAAGACAATTTGCGCAGTACCGGTGTAACAACACGGCTCGCAGTCGCTCGTCAAGGTTCATGGCCCGGAATACTTCACAAAATCGAATGGGGCCTTGACACAGCCGGCATGCCCCGATGGTGCCCTCCTTGTGAGCGCTGACTTTGTACGGAACCATGACTAAAATAGATAGAAAAAGAAAGAAAAGAAGATTTTGGAAAAATGAAGTAACAGCTTTTATACTGGTGGCAGGATCACCAGTTTAACTATTGGACGAGTAATAGTTCCTCGTGCGGTTCGTATATCCGCCACGCGGACCTTGCTATCGCTTCCTTCATACACTTTGTGAATTCGTCCTAGCCGCCACTCATTCGGCGGTAGGTTATCTTCGCGTACCACGACCAGATCGTTTATTTCGCAATTCCGCTGCGAGAACTTCCATCGGTATCGCTTGTGGAGTTCCATCAAATATTCAGATTTCCACCGCTTGCAGAAAAGCTGCTAGATTGCCGTCAATTTTTGCCATCTGTTCTGTTGCGCAGCTTTGTGCGATGTGTAACTTGACTTGGTACTCCCTCGTTGCGGTTGCTCTTTCGTCTTTGAGCCGTTTGTGGAGCGGTCAAATAAATACCCTCTGTTTTGGTCACTGACACCTTTGCTGGGGTGGCTCTTTGCTGGTACTTGTTTATACACTGTTCCCACGGTGCGACGGCTCTCTTTTGGCCCGTCGATACACTATTTTTGCCCGGAATTGCACCACACTTGGACGTACGTGTCCAGAAAATAGAAAAATTTCGCCATTAGAAGGTGACAGGTAATCAAAAATAGTTTTGTTCCTTATTTCTTTGGAACGTAGTGGGTGGGATAGGGACACGGTCCCTTGGTAATGAGAATTGGTAAAAAAAAAGGGGATGCTCACACGATCACGAACTTTGCTTGCACTTCAATGAGAGCAAGGATTGCGTTTCACTTCACCTAGTGCGGATATAAAAAACCTATAAAAACGATCGCTACCTATAGCGAAGTAAATTGAAATATGTAGATTTTTTTCTCCTTCCCACAAACGGCACAACAGTAGGTATGTGCATGGGAAAATACTTTAAGTGGCAAACAACTCCACTCTAAAGATGTTTGTTTGTCCTATTCACAAACAAACTGAAGGAGAAAAAACCAACACCAAAAGGTCCAAACAAATTTAGAAATGTTCAATCTACTTTTAAAGTTTTTGAAATATTTTAGGTTTCTACCTGAAGAACCGCATCCGGATTCGTCCCTTTTTCCACCTTCTTATGCAATAAAATTTTCAATAAAAAACCCCACCGCAAACTTTCAGGTGTTAATCCGAATCACCGAATTCGGCTTTTTTTCGAAAGAATTTTGACAAAATTATAACACCTGTGCAGGCCCCTTAGCTTTTTGACGAGTTCTATTTAACTCTGCGAGTCACCCTGTTCTATGCGCAGAAGACGCAAATTGAAGGTGACCGCGATGTGCAAGGGCAACGACCCGAAAAGATTGTCCACAATTTTTGTTGTGGCAAGTAACAAAGGACGACGGACGAGCAGAAAACAGCGAAGTGCGGTCAACAAAAAGAATGCAAAGAGAAAAAATGCAAGTAACCCGCGAATTTTTCACTTTCGTGGTCGGTACGTGCCGACCCGAAAATGGTTTTATATGGCTGCCACTTTACGCACCTTTATATTCACGTTTTCCCAGGAAAATTTGGGTTCCTTGTGTTGCTCTGGTCTGCAATTTGTGCGGTCTCGAATTTGTGCGCTTTAACAATTCCTGCTGTCGCTGCTGTCGGGGTATACTTGTTTTGTTGGTCGCTGCCGCTGCTGCTTGGTTTAAAACAATGGTTGGTTGACCTCTAGAGTTGACGCCGAATCCGGCTCGAAGGACCATGGAGAAAGGCTCGCAATTTATTGCCCAATGCAAGGGCCAAAAAGCTGATTCCGGATTCGGCCGTCAGTAGAGTCCGCTAGTAGCAACAGCTCGGGGCATGTGAAGGAAGAGAAAAATAGCAAAGTAAATGGTAAAGTGGTGTCACGATCGCCGTGCACACCACAAAGGTTTATTAGTAAAAGCTAATAAATTTGGAAGAAGCTACAACTGCCACAAAATGGTGGCTGTACAGATCTGTATATAAAATATAGCAAAAGTATGGAAATAGTAGCTAATAGTAGACCTCACCTGGTTGATCGCTAAAACGTAAGTGACCGACCAGCCGCATAGAAAATCAGTTCGACCCTGACGCTTTTTGTTTCTTTTGCCGCACATTCGGCTTGCCGCTAATTCAGCGCTTTACACCAAAAGAGCTAGGGCTGTCAGGACTAAACAGTGATGATATTGAAAGCAAAAAAATATTAACTGCGTAATATAACAAAATTAAGAGGATTGGAACCCTCAGAAAATATCAAGTGGATTTCTGGAATGATCTGCACTTTAAAAGGCATAGGTACTCGTCTTAAGTGCGGATATTTTTCGAAGATATCCCGTAACGCACATTGCTCTGTTCGCCTTAAATCAGCAGAAGCTGGAAACCATATTCCTATCGATTTATTATATTGGGACAGGACACGTGGCTGCGGCTATGCTGAACCAATGTCCCATGAGCGATTTCATACAGGGCTCGACCGCCATAATTCGAAGTTCCTAATTAACTTTCCTAGGGTGGACTGTGGCATCAGGTTCGCCGCGACTTTACCATCAATAATCAACAGACGATCAAATTGCGAAGTACATGTCCCTAGCCACAGAGGTAAGCGTTCCATCCCGTATCATACGGCGGGGATTTTTTGGATTTTTATAAAATAATCTAGAAAGACTACCCGTAGCAATAAGTTTAGCTAAAAATTTTATTCAAACTTGTAGTAGTTGCGGCGCCAAACTTAGGAAAAGCGATGCCACAGCCCATTCTCCATCGGAAACGGTGCTTCGGCTTAATGGTCTAATTAGTCCAGCGGTGTCAAATTCAATCGTGCCGGATAGCAATTTGCCCAGTTACTCTAACATCTAAACGGATTGCAGCTGTCAGTCTATTCTTTTTGCTAGTGCTGCCGTATAGTTTTATGCACAAAAGAAACACACTGTTTATTTTCTTCTGAGATGAAATTTTACATTCTTTATTAAATTTATGGCACTGAATTATCATAATTGTTACATCTCTATATTGTGTACTACTTTTTTAACTTATTTCGGCAATAATAATCCACTTCTTTTGTTGAAATAAAATCGAAGGTCACTGGCAACACTTTTCTGCAAAGAGTTCACAAACAAAATATATCGTGAAAAATGAATTCAAACGACGAAATAATTGACTCAATGTGCTTAGTGTTGTGTAAAATGTACGATGTGTACAAATTTTAAGCAAACGAAAGCGCAGGTGGACTATATTTCCAATAAATATTCGCTTGTTTTGACCAGTGTTGCCGTTTAAATTCTTGCATAGGAAAAGCATTATTGCTATTTCATTTTCAAGTGAATATTTTGTGTGGCAACATTCTTTTCACAGCTGACACGACTTTTGCAGTAGTTTTCTAATCGACGCAGAAATTTCTACTACTCAATCCGGCCAGAGTAATAGCGAACATTGTGTTCGGGTAAGATAGATTTTGTCAGCTGACACGATTTTTAACCTTACCGCTAGAGTAATTCTACCATAAAATTTAACGGGAAACACTACTTCCACTTACATTGGTAAATCCAACCAATGAGTTTTTCCAAATTTTCCAACGCCTCCTAGCTGTTTTTCGAAAACTTTTGAAAATTTTGAACATATGAGCGCCCCAAGCTTTTACGAATAGTAAGATACAGGTGACTTGGGAACAATTTATTTTCTACTTTTTAAGTACATTTAGTGAATAAAAGCTTATCTTTAAAGAGTTTTTTTTATATAAAATTATTTTCTCCTTTTTAGTCGCCCATAAATTAAATTTTAGAGCTCTGAAATTTTAAATCAAATCAAAATTCTCAAATGTAAGAGTTCCAATGCACGCGCGTTCGCAACGAATAACTGAAAGCATTAGAGCAGTGATGGGCAAGCCCTATACTCTCGGTGCTCATTTGTTTTTGTAAAAACTCTTGGCATAGGCCAAAGATAATATATTATCTTTGGCATAGGCCGAGATTTCTTCACACAGTCACAGCTCTTCACGCTAAGCAGTACGAAAAACACAAACAACAATGTTATTTTCGTTTCGTCTGCCAGCTCGCGCGAATATGCTTTGTTGGCAGTGTTGCCAGAACTTTTTTGAGAAAGAAGCCAGATGGGCTTCAAAAAAAGGCTAGAAAAGGCTAGACGACTTTAAAAAAAGGTAGAGAAAAAGGCTAGATTTTTTTAAATTGTTTTTTTTTTATTATAAATGTCTCTGTGAGTATACATAAGTTTATATACTATATGAACATAACACAACAATTACCAAAAAGTACGATTACAGCAAAAAAAACCATGGAATTCAGTCTCAAAACTCTTAAGATATAATAAACATATAGTTACATATTGGCTCTATGCCTAGCACCTTACGCTGGTATCATGCCCATCATTATCTTAGAACCTGTTCTTTAAGCTTTCTATAAGCTATCTCTATAAGCTATCTCTTTAAGCTATGTTCAATATCATAAAAAGCTTTCTCTCGAGGCTTCATTTGCACTTGCTGATGCATAGAAAGAGACTCTTGTGTTAGACGCCAACAAATAAAGTTGTAGAAAGACTAATTGGTCTTTGATTCATAAATATATAAATAACATATATTTAATCACATGTATACACTGCATTTGGACTTTTGCTCTTGTATCAGTTGAAGAAAAGCACGAACTAAAAGCATTTTAAAGAACGATTAACAAAATATATAGGGATACATTGATTGTCTTGGTTAATAAAAACACTACGAATCTCACTTTAAATGTTTATACATATCTCAAAGAATATTTCCTCCTCATCTGAGGAATCTGAATTTGTATATAAATCGCGATTATTTGCAAATCTTAAAATATCATCCGTGATTTCAAAATGATGGCAGAATTTTTTTGTTCTTTTCAGAGCATATCGAACAGTTAAAAGAGAATTCAGCATGCCAGCTCAATGAAATTTAGGTGCTTATTTTGTAAATCCCAACGCCTTCTTTCACCCTGCGTTCACTAATTTGGTATTTTGTAAAACGCATCACCTCACTCGGTGACTGCTCGCGTTGTCTTACGTAGTTTCATATGAAAATCGGTACCGCGTAAAACGCAACGCGGCGCATTCACTCACTTGAACTGTCAAATCGTTCACTTGGGTTTGTGCTCGCGTTCAGTTTTTTAAACGCAAAATTTTTGGTAATTTCGAGTGAAAATTGATTTGTGGTAATCTGCAGAAGCAAATAATAAGTATTGCAGTACTTCTTAAAGACAAATACTAAAGAAAAAAGTACAAAAAAAAGAAAATACTAGCACTGCAGTTGAGGATCGAAATCACAAAAAAAAGAAATGCTTCGCGGTTGAGGGTTGAACTCGCAACTTCTCGAGTGCTAGTCGAACGCTCTAACCACTAGGCTATGGGAGGTATGCAATGGATGCAGCAAATTTTGTGTGTTTTGTATTTGGCTGATAAATTAAGAAAAATACAACTCTTTTTCGTAAGAACTTGACAGCTCAAGTGATGCCGTAAGACAACGAACGCAATTACGCCGTGATTTACAAAATGCCGTTTTTTGATCCCGGCGTTGGCTTCGTGTTCGCGTTGCGTTCGATCACGGTGATTTATACGGTAAGGCCGTTAGCGTTTGTAAAGGGCAAATAATCAATTCGCAGAATCAAAAATTCGAAAAGACAATCGATGACCAGATTTAGCTACAATTTCACACACTGAAATGACGCTTCATTTTTGAAGTTTTTTCTTAGAGTACAAGATTACATTATGTATTTACATTTTGGATGGAATAATTTTTTATTCGGACTGACTTACCAAAAAGTAATGACAATAGCTGTTCTGAAACAAAGCGATTTTAAATGTACAACAACAAATAATTAGTATAATTGCTCACATAAGCAGGTCAGATAGTTATTTCGGTTGCCAGAAAACCTCATCAGTGACTTTTAATGTGAATTCTAATAATTTTTTAAACGACTAATTACTCGAAGTAGAGTTTTGTTGGTTAAAAATAAAAAATACGGCATATTAAATACGACTAGAAGAGGCTAATGCAAAAAATAAAAAGGCTACAAAAAAGGCTAGATGGAAATTTTCGAGGCTAGACGACAAAGAAAAGGGCTAGATCTAGCCTCAAAAAGGCTAAACTGGCAACACTGTTTGTTGGTACACTTTTGCGACAGTTATCTTCAACACAGACGTTGTTGTTGTCTTGCGCATGATTTCGAGCAAAAAAGTGTGCAGCTGTGGAATGAGAAGCACTTGAAAAAATTTTTGCTCATATTAAGTTTGATATTTAAATTCTTCCAACTTCGGAAAATGAAGATCATATCTCTTCAGAAGAGTAGTGGGAAATTGATTTTTTTGACTGGGAAAATGATTTGGATCATTTATTGATAGGATCATGGGAGATTTATATGACTTTTGAGTTATTAAGTTGATTTGTTTTTCATTACATATAACTAAGCAGAATATGAAATTCCTTTTTTTACAGTGTACATATTGAGCAATTTTTTTTTTCCTTTTTTATCATAACAAAGTTTGTGTGTATTGGTGTTTACTCTTCCATAAGGAACTTTTGCCCATCACTGCATTAGAGCAAAGCGTGCTTCTGTGCTGCTTATATACAGCAGTGCTTTTTCTTCCCTGTTTGGCTCTGATTGGCTGTTGCTCAATTTAATTCTACATATTTAATTTATTGGAGTACTTTTCCTTGCCCGTCTGGTCTGTTTTTGGTTTAGTTGTTTTCGGTTGAATAACAGCGCTCCTCCTTGCCCGTCTGTTCCTGGAACATTAGTTGATGTATTTGATGTGATTTAATGAAATATCTATATAATATTAAAAAAATTATATAAACAGCTCCTGGCCCGTCTGTCCCTACGTGCTTCTTCTTCTGTCTGTGCTCTGATTTGCTATTGCAGTTTCGCTAATAACTTTGTTTTAAGTAAAAATTTTAATATTTTTATGATTGATTCATGTATTGTCTTTGTGTTTACGCATGTATGCAAAGATTCAGATCTCTAAGTAGTCGGGAAGTCGGTGAAAAATTGATTATTAGATTTGACTACATACAAACCTGAAGTGAAGTTAACAAAGAGCTTATATAATGGAAACTATTACAACTGCAATTCGAAAAAAATAACTATATAAGTAAAGAGAAAATCAAGTTCAAGGCGTTATCAAGCGACTTTGAATTATAGAGATCAAATGCAATCGCATACAAAACTCGAAGATAATGAGTGAATTGCTCTGATTCTTATAATAAATCTATATATATAAAAATGGAGCGTGGTTTGTTCGGATGCTTAAAACTCCAGAACGGCTGAACCGATTTTGATGATATTTAGTGTATGTGCTTCAGTGGGGTCTGGGATGGTTTTGATCTATAATTGGACCCGATTGGACAAGGGGGCGTGGCATCGGCCATACAAACCAAATCGTTTACATCGAATAGCTTTGGAACTAAAAGTCGTGTAGCATTGAAATTCCGTATGCAGTCGCCTCTTGGATGTGTCGTCCCACTGGTAAAATTTTATGGGCGTAGGATAAGGGGCGTGGCACTTTTTTATCAACTCCAGATTTGTGTATAACTTTAGAACTACACATCACACATCAATGAAACTCGGTAGGAACTTACTACATATCCATATCCTTCTACTGAGAAAATAAGGGGGCACTGGATAAGGGGGCGTGGCACCCCCCATACAAACCAAATTTTTGATCTCGATTAGCTTTGGAACTAAAGGTCGCGCAGCATTGAAATTTCGTGTGCAGTCGCCTCTTGGATGTGTCGTCCCACTGGTAAAATTTTATGGACGTAGGATAAGGGGCGTGGCACTTTTTTATCAACTCCAGATTTGTGTATAACTTTAGAACTACACATCACACATCAATGAAACTCGGTAGGAACTTACTACATATCCATATCCTTTTACTGAGAAAATAAGGCGGGCACTGGATAAGGGGGCGTGGCACCGCCCATACAAACCAAATTGTTGATCTCGAATAGCTTTGGAACTAAAGGTCGTGCAGCATTGAAATTCCGTATACAGTCGCCTCTTGGATGCGTCGTCCCACTGGTAAAATTTTATGGGCGTAGGATAAGGGGGCGTGGCACCCCCCATACAAACAAAATTTTTGATCTCGATTAGCTTTGGAACTAAAGGTCGTGCAGCATTGAAATTTCGTATGCAGTCGCCTCTTGGATGTGTCGTCCCACTGATAATTTTATGGGCGTAGGACAGGGGGGTGGCACTTCAATCAAATCCTATACGGGAAATATAACTTTAGAAATATACTTCATACATCAATGAGACTCGGTAGAAACATATTACATATCCGTATCATTGAACTGGGAAAATGGGATGGCCATTGGACAAGGGGCGTGGCACCGCTCATACAAACGAAATCATTGATATCGAATAGCTTTGGAACTAAAAGTCGCGCAGTATTGAAATTCCGTATGCAGGCACCTCTTGGATGAGTCGTCCCACTGATACAATTTTATGGTCGTAGGACAAGGGGCCTGGCACTTTTCAATCAACTCCGTATTCTTCAACTGGGAAAATGGAATGGGCATTGGACACGAGGCGTGACACCCCTCATATAACTTAAATCTTTTATTTGGTATATATTTAAAACTACAAGTCATTCAACATTGAAATTCTGTTTTGTTATTATTTAGTCATACATATGTACATGTAAACATTTTTACATAATTTTGAGTTTTATATATATAGATTTAGGGTCATGGGACATCGTGGCGTGGCACACCTTCAATGTATGTACCGTAAAAAAGTGGTGGTCGATGAGGAGTCACTTTAATTTTGGCCTTCCACCAAAGGAGTAATCTACAGACACAGATAGTTTTGTAAGGACCTACATTTATGACTTCCTCTACAAGTATATAGACATCACAAGCATCAGCAAGGAGAAGCGCTGCTGTTCAACAGAAAACAACAAAAACCAAGAAAAAGACAGACTGGCAAGCACTTCTATTAAATTAAATACAATTAAATACAGCAACATCCAATCAGAGCATCATTCACATTACGTATTTTTATAAAAGCGCGGGGTGGAACCCGCGGGTAACAGCTAGTTTAATATAAAAATGTTCTCCCTCAAGATCGATCATTTTAATGCCGATAATTTTGTTATCGATACATAAAAACGCCATTCAGGGATGGGAAAACTCTTGCGATGTCAATATCGATGCTCTCGGATGTTTTGCCTATCTCTAGGGCCTGTTACTTATTATGACCACATTTATATATATTTTACACTAATTTTTCTTACCAATGTTTATGCATTCTGCATTAAAATTCTGCACCATTTTGATCGTGATTTTATTAGATTCCTTTTACTTCTTTTGAACTTCCCGTTGCGGAGACCGCGCATACGTTTTCTCTCCCATGCGACAAAAAGAAATTGCAGCAAAAATCGCCTTGTGTTAATTTAGACTTACATACTTAGATGATAAATAACCAAAAGAATATTTCGAAAATTACTTGACTCTGTGAACTTTAAGAAACTCATTCGAAAAAAAGTTTTCCAAATCAATTTTTTAAACACCACATATATTGAAACTTTATGCAAACTTGACGAATCTTTTGCTGTTTTTGAGCTTGTGATGTTTTCAGTTTCCGTTTTCGATAACTTATTTTCGATTGACTTACGCATTGCTGTTGTATTTTAGTTGTTGTGGTTTTTGTTGTTCTGCTTAGCAGCGACAAGCCGCTCTGTTGTTTTCCGGATTCATTGTTGTAGTTTTTTTATTTTGCTCAAAAGAACTTCACATGAAAACCCCGCAATCAAATTGCAGGCGACAATTATATTTCAACATTCGTGAAAAAGCAAAAACAACAAGCAAATAACTAGCTTTTATATTTGAATTTTGTGTTGTTGCATTCATAAGTGTATGCTCTGAAGTCTCGCTCTTGAAGTGATAACCAGAGCGTGCTTTAAGTTGGTTCCACTTCAAATTACCTGCTATTCATTTATTTGAAATGTAAACATTTTTTTTTAGCGGAGCAATAACAAAAGAACAACAACAATATGTAGCACAACAAACCAGCAACAACGAGTGGGCAAAGCATCTGCCTGACAATGCAGCTCAGTGCTTCTGTATAAAAGTCAAAGTACTGTGCATATTTCTAATATACATACATACATATTTCAAATGCTGCCAAAATAATTATTTGGTAACTATTCAAAAGAAACAGTTAACGTTTTTTCTGCGTTACCTTTTTGCTTTTACGTAACATAGAGCCATGCTCCACAGCAGCCATTCATTAGAAATTAACTGCGGCGTTTTCGATTTAAGCACGAGAGAAAATTAATTCCCCTCAAAATTTATGAGCAATAAAAAAACCTTCAAGTTTTACGTGCAAAATTCGCGCATACGCCGAAATAGATTTGAATAAAGATAAACATTAAAAAATTCCTTAAGTCCGCTTTCATATTATATTTGTAAACTTAATTTTTAACTCTACAGCTTGGAAGTGTTCGTCCTTTTGTTCAACAATGCAAAATTTTTACATATTGGTACGCCGCGACCGAGCTAACATTATAGCTATGCTAATATGTCAAATTTTCTATATGATTTGAACTTTTTTAATAAATTTTACATTAAAATTGTTAACTTTATATACAACCCTGCAATCCGAACGTATAAATATCATCTTATGTACTCCTATTACTTTTCGAATTCTACACGCTCTTCGTTAAGCTTTTTACCTTGACTACAAAATAACAACTCTATTCTACATTTGATTCACTCTTGTGTTCACCCCTAATAAAGCATTGAATCCGAACACACGTGTATTGCTCCACTACGCATAAATTGCTAACAAAAATCCTTTTTATGCATAATAATGAAATCTTGAGCATTGGAGATTGAGGTTATTGAATTGAAGCACTCGATAGATTGCATTCGATTATCAGATTCTAATATTACCTGCTACAACTACATATGTACATAGTATGTAATGCTTAAAGTAGACATAGCATATTGACTATACGTCCCCGCTATAAAAATGGATACCAAATGAATGCTTACAACAACAATTTTTGATAAAAGCTTCAATTTGCCGGTGATGCGGCTGAAAATTTCTTTTCACTGAAAAGATGTTGCAAATATGTAATTGAACTTTCAGCCTCATTTTCAAGTTTTTTCAAATTTCTGTTATTTTTCAAATCTTTAAGTTAGCTGAAGGGAAATACACCAGCAGTTTGCCTTCGCTGCGAACACAAACTACAAAATCTATTAGCAAATAAGACGAATTCATGCAGATAACATTATAAGAAAATAAGTATTTAAAAAAAAAATATGTAGAGAGGAGCGAGATAATTCTTAAAAACAGTTTTGATTTGAAACTGAAGCGTATCGCACGCGAAGTGACGGAAAGGTTGTCAGCAATTCCAACAACTAGAATATACTCCAGAATACGCGATAGTTGAATTTAAATTGTAATTGTGTTTGAAAATTGTTTGAAGATGAAACAGCAACTACAACAACAACCTCAAAAGCAGAAGCACCTACAATTATGGGGCGGCCGCTTTGGCGACAACGCGGGCTGCACGCACGCCAGCCTCGTCGCACTCAACTGCAGCCTGGCGTACGATGCGCGCCTCTTCGCGGACGACATCGACGCGAGCAAGGCGTGGGCAGAGGCGCTGCAGCGTGCCGGTCACCTACAACCGCAGGAGTGCGAAACGATCGTGAAGGGATTCGAGCTGGTGCGCTACGACTGGATTGAAGGTCTGATCAAGTTCCTGCCGAGCGACGAGGACGTGCACACGGTGAACGAGCGGCGCCTGGGGGAGCTGGTGGGCGAGGTGGCGCAGCGTTTGCACACTGGTCGCAGCCGGAACGATCAGGTGATCACCGATCTGAAGCTGTGGCTGCGCAAGGGCATCCGCGAGAGCTGCGGCGGCCTGCGGCAGGTCATCGAGGTGGCGGTGCAGCAGGCGGAGCGGCACGTGGGCGTGCTCATGCCCGGATACACACACATGCAGCGCGCCCAGCCGGTGCAGTTCGCCCATTGGCTACTCTCGCACGCGTTCGCTCTGCGCGAGGACTGCCTGCGCTTGAGGGAGCTGCGCGAGCGCGCGAATGTGCTGCCACTCGGCAGTGGTGCGCTCGCGGGTAATCCGCTTGGCGTTGATCGGGTGTGGCTGGCGCAGCGCTTGGGGTTCGCCGGCGTCACACAGAACAGCATGCATGCGGTGGGTGATCGCGATTTCGTGGGTAAGTGTTGTTGGAATGTTGGAGAACGAGAGAACACTCAACAATTTTATTTATCCTTATTCACATTTATTTCCTTCCTTTCATTTAATTTTTCTCCTCTGTTTATACCCTACACCTATGGTAATAGGGTATAATAACTTTGAGCGAAAATTGTAACGCATTAAAGGAGCCGTCCTAGGTATAGACATAAGTATATAGAAATGCTTAGAATCACTTTCTGTGTTAATTTCCGGTTGTCCGTCTGTCCGTCTGTCCGTCTGTCTGTCTGTCTTGCTGTCTGTCTGTCTTGCTGTCCGTGGCCACAGGAGAGAAAGAAGGAGTTGTCCGATTTGGACCAAATTTGGCACACAGTCGCAGTGAACCTCCCACTACTTCAAGTTCCAAGATTAGAAAAATCGGTCAAAGGACACACCCACAAGGGGCCAGTAAGTCCCACTACCCCGGAATATTTCCAGTAAGTTTGCTTTAATTTGTTGAATTATTCATAGAAAGGATTGGTATTTGGTATTTAAGATAAGGTGTGGACCCTCTACGTCATACAAAAAAATTGGCGTGGGGCGCCCACTATATAGACGGTAAGCGGAAAATCCTTATAACTTCCATAATATATACACCAGAGCGTCCATATTTGGTCACTTCATTGCTGGTAAGAACACCTTTTAATTCTCCAAAAATGGGCGTAGTTCGCCCACTCAGTTACTTGGTGTAGGGTATTACTCTGTCGGTGACACCCGACTGATGCTTCCTTACTTGTTGTCTACGCCGGGCCACCCTGCCACGACAAGAAAAGCCGCTGCACAGCGGGGCCAAAAGCTTTTGGCCTCCACTACATGCTGCCAACCTCATAATATATATTATTTGAAATGATGTGGAAAGTGGAACATGGGGTCGGACTTTGGAGTGCCCTCCTTTTCTGCACACTCGATACATAGCTCCCGAAAAGTGTATACCAGCAATTATAGACATTGATATTTTAACCCCGCGGCCAAACTCACCCGAAGGAAGACCTACGAAGTCCGACCCCAGCCACCAACCCCGATTGTTAAGTATAAATAAAGTTAAGTTGAAAATAAAGAGAAACATATACACCGAAAACCATTGTTTTGGCTTTCTTTTCCCCGCAACTTTTATTAAAGTTTCCGCTCCTTCCTGCTACTCCAGGCCTCATCGGCACCCGACTCGCGGAACTGACACCCCGGTCAGTTCTCGCACATTTACTTGTTTTCTACTAATTTCTTATCTCGTAAAGTTTTTATTATTTTAACAAGTAAAAAAGCATTAGTCGGGTGGGGTGAAAATTCACTGAAAGAAATTAAATTGAGGGTGTATTACCTTTACGATCTACATACATTCCGGCGGGCCACGCCCATATTTTCGTATGACATAAAGGAACGACACCTTAACTCCAATATCAAATGTCATTCCTTAAATGAGTACAAAGGAAAATTTAAGCCACTTTGCCAAAAAAATTACGAGGTAAATGGACTTAAAGTCTCATTGTGGCCGTGTTCTGGTTCGATGTCACTGTGTACCAAATTTGGTTCAAATTATCGGACAACTGATTCAATCTCTCCTGCGCTCAAAGACGGTCAGACAGACGGACAACAGGAAATCAAGACAGAAAGTGATTCTAATAATTTATACATATACACTTATATATCAAGGATGGCTCCTTTAATCCTCTCTTCTTCCTGTTCTTGCTTTTCACATATTTACCAAAATTTTTTGTTCGTTTTTTTAACAAATCTATCTGAGTACTTTGTCTCATTCGTTTTGCCTCTCTGCTTTTTTCTTTTGTTATTTTTCCTTAATATTCTTTCATGCTTTCCTTATTTTATTTTTACGTCTGTGTTCCTTGTCTGAAAATCCTTTTCAGTTGACTTCATATACTGCTGCTCTCTCGCGAGCTTACATCTCTCCCGCTTAGCCGAGGACTTGATACTTTACGCGACCAAAGAGTTCGGCTTTATACAAATAGCGGATGCCTTCTCTACCGGCAGCAGCCTGATGCCGCAGAAACGCAATCCCGACAGCCTGGAGCTGGTGCGTGGCATTTCGGGCAGCATTTTCGCGGCGCTTACGGGCATCATGATGACGATCAAGGGGACCCCCTCCACTTACAACAAAGATCTGCAATTCGACAAGCAATACTGCTTCGAGGCCTTCGACAAGCTGCAGCAGGCGCTGGCGGTCATCGCGGGCGTGCTGCGCACCATGACAGTGCAGCGTCATCACATGGAGTCCGCCTTGAGCGCGGACATGCTGGCCACTGATTGGGTAAGAGGGGGAGAGTGAAGAATTTCCGATGGTTCCTAAATACTAAATGCGCTTGTTCGCACATAGGCATATTATCTTGTGAGAAAGGGTGTGCCCTTCCGACAGGCGCATCACTACATCGGTGCTGTTGTGGCACACTCGGAGAAATCGGGCCGAGCACTCAATGATATACCGCTGGACGAACTGCAGCAGATCTGTCCGCATTTCGGAGTCGATATAGCAGAGGTGGCGGACTATGGGCACAACGTGGAGCACTATGATGCGATCGGTGGCACCGCCAGCAAGTCGGTGGACGAGCAATTGCAGCTGCTCAATGGATTCGTGAAGGAACTGCGAAAATCAGAGTAGGAAGACCATAGCGTGGAGTAGGCGGAGAAATAAGCGGACTTGAAACACCAATGGATCAGAGAATGTTTTGGAAAATGTATCAACATTAAGCAGAAAAAGAAGGCGATTAAACAGTTATAAGCCAATATCTGTCATCACATCGAGTTTTAGATGGTTTATCTTTAAAAACTCTAGCTCAAAATAGCGAGGAAAATAGAAAGCAGTGGTTCCAACAGCCTGCAATAGTTTTCGTTTCAATCTAACCATCAAAGAATCGGAAAAATTGTCCGGCGTCGTTAGCAATAAAAAAACCTAATTAATGTCATAACCAAACGTTTCTTATAAATATATTTTTACAATTTTCCTTCAATTCGACAGGCACATTTGACACTAAAGTGCAAATTTGTTTTGGATTATCGGGGTCTGAGCAGGGTTAAACTGAACTAGTTTACGTTATGGTAGGAAATTTATGTAGCTCCGCAGTGGCTCAGTGGACAAGTGCTTGGTCGCTTATGCGGGAGGGCGAGGGTTCAAGACCGGCCGCAACGCCATCTAATAAAAAGAATAATAATTGGTTTATAAATTGTTTCTTTTCGCGAGAAGTGGTGCCTTCTCGCGATGAATTGGTAATTGTCCGAGAATATTATTTGTCATGAGAAGCTTCTCAATCCGTTCGAATTCGGTTAACGTAGGTCCCGTTAACTTGTGCAAAAATATAACAAATACACACAAGCTAATGGGAGAAAGCTAGGAGGCCTTAGCCCACACGGGCTGTTGCGCAAATCAATTATTAATAAATAGAAAATGTATATAAAATGTTTAATGAAAAAACCAAAGTAGAAATTCTAATCAAATCAATTCGAATCATATCTGTCTAATCAAATAAAAGAAAATCGATTCAAATCGTTTCTAAATAAAAATAATCAAATCAAATGAAATTAAATAAATTTAAATCAAGCTAAATTAATCAAACTAAATGTTATTTTATCAAATCAAATAAAGCTAAATTTTAGCCCAAAATCAATTCTAATCACTCTTAAGCACATCTAATCAAATTTGATGAAATCAAATAAATTTTTATCAGATTAAATCAGGTAAAATCAAATCAGATAAAATCATATCAAACAATACCAAATCAAATTAAACCAAACCAAATATAACCAAATAAGATACAAAAGATATAATAAAATCTAACCAAATAAAACGAATTAAATCAATTCAAATCGAATGAAAGTAATTAAAATTTAGATTTGTGGTGCAGTTCAAGTTTAAATGTCAGGGAATTTTATTTATTTTTTTATTAAAAATATTTGTTTAGTAAATCATATAATGTATGTACGTCTATAAGGTTGCATAAATAGTTTATACTTGTTGTATTTTTCATATAAAAATACCAAAAACAGTGAACTGCACAATTTCAATGAATTCAAATTTGCCGCTTTCAATTGACGCTTGGACTGTTGGCCGAATAGGCGACGGGTTCGTGTTCCAAAAAGGCCTCGCTACGCTCCAACTGTGTATAACCGGTCATGGGAGAGTTGACTGGTGGCGCCATCTTTCCACCGGAAATTAGTTCACCCAGACTTTGCTGCAACTGCCAGCGGCGTGCCTCACGCAGAGTCTTATTGCGACGCAGTGTCTTGGCCAACATGAAGGCGCAGAGAACGCCCAATAACTGTCGACGGTTTAATGAGAAAGTATACATAAGTAATTTTTCAATGCTTGAAAAGACTGAGAAAATTCGGCCCATCTCGCACTCACCTGCACGAAAGCCACTGTAGTGGCGCCGGTGGCTATCAGCATGGTGCTCTGCGATATGACGAAATTCATGCGTGGCAGACAGCCATATTCGAACTGATAATCGCAATGCATGGGCTCGTCCTCGGAGAAGTGGCCGCAGCAGGAGGCCGGCACAATGATCTCATTGTTGTCCGCCTCCAAAGCATTTCTATTTACATTTTCTGTGCAATGATCTTTCCAATCAGCCGGGCTATTAATGCCACAGCACTCGAACTGAGAGCAGAGAGATGTAAGTTTATGTTGAGATCGTTTTGGTGGTCGTTCGACTACTCACCGTGCTCTGCATGAAATCGACGCTCGACTGTATGTATGTATTATTCTCATACTCCACCAGGGATTGATTCATGGTGCGCACGAGCATATCGCCCACTTGTCCTTGCATGACGAACGCGGCAATGGCGGCACCCACTTCCATAAGGAATACCAAAAACAGACAGATGCCATACTAGTATAACGATAACACATATAAAGTAGATTTGGTTATGTTATTTCATTTCTTTTTTAAATGCTTTCTCTTTCTTACCATATTGATCAGCATGACGCTCTCCTTAATGGCTCCATAGGCACCCAATGTGGCGACGAGCAGCATGAGAAATCCGGTGACTATAATCAACACTGGCGGCGACAGGAAATGATCATCGATAAAGAGACGGAAGTCGCCAAAGATCGCCTGAATGGTGGTGCCAACCATAACCAGCAAAATGGCGGTTATCTGTGGAGCATTTCAGCGTTTTATGTTAGTACCCTATATCTTATTTATTTTGAAACAGTAAGAAAATAACAGCTTTGAAATAATATAAAGCGATAGCAATGAAAGGTTACAATAGCTATGTAAAAGTTACATAGTAACAGAATATTTTAACGTTTTTTTTCGAAGAGGAAATTAAGCAGCAAACTAATTTGACTATTCGACAAAGTTAAACAAAATTTACTACATATAGTAACTATAGTATTTCAACACAACGATTCCAAAAATTTCTCGGAGCCATAAACTGGCGTAAGTGTGTGCAAGTCAGGGGCATCTAAAACAAAACATTCACTATAGCGATATCTGCAATGGTCTAAAATTTTAACAAATTTAAAAACCAAAAAAGCCGAGCATTTTTCGAGATAATAATGAATTTAATTTCTGGTTTTCCGTCTGACTATGATGACAAAATGACTTCATGCGATTATGTGATTCTAATCAGGTTTTCAATTCATCAATTGAAAATGATCAGTAATGCATCTTTTTTCCGAATCTTAGAAATCGTATGAAAAATATTGCTCTTAATAAAAATATAAAATTATATTCATTCATTTCGCGGCTATACTACAATTTCCGTAATCTCGGAATAGAGTAATGAAATGTTTTTCTTTAAAAACAAGTAAGGAAGCATCAGTCGGGTTTCACCGACAGAGTAATACCCTACACCAAGTAACTGAGTGGGCGGACCACGCCCATTTTTTTGGTTGACGTAGAGGGCCCACACCTTATCTTAAATACCAAATACCATTCCTTTTGACGAGTAATTAAACAATTTAAAGCAATTTTACTGAAAATATTCTTGAGTAGTGGGACTTACTGACCCGTTGTGGGCGTGTCCTTCGGCCGATTTTGCTAATCTCGGAACTTGAAGTAGTGGAAGGTTCACTGCAACTGTGTGCCAAATTTGGTATAAATCGGACAACTCCTTCTTTCTCTCCTGTGCGCACGGACAGCAAGACAGACAGACAGACAGACAGACGGACGGACAGACGGACAGACGGACAACCGGAAATCAACACAGAAAGTGATTCTAAGCATTTCTATATACTTATGTCTATACCTAGGACGGCTCTTTTAATGCGTTACAATTTTCGCACAAAGTTATTATACCCTATTACCATAGGTGTAGGGTATAATGAACATTTAAAAGAGATTGGCTTAGACGGAAAATTGAAAATTTTCCTTCATCCAGTGTCATCCACTTTATGGGCATACGTACCTAAATTTCCTCTCGTGCTTTCATATGTGCATATGTACATGACAATAGCTCTAGCACTATTTGCAAAATCTTATTCTGTTCTTTTTTCTGACACTGCCTCTGATTAATCAGACCAAACGGAGTGAAGTGTGAAGAATGGTGAGAGACTTAGAGAAGGGGTGAGATGGGGAGAGGTGAAGAGGGGAAGGGTAGATAAAGAAAAGCTCTGCTTTTCAATAAAAATTTTTTACGAAAGGTGCATACATTCATTGTACTTTTTTATGACAATTTCCAGCATATACGCTGAGGTATCTGTATTTTAATACAAATAAAATTGGACAAATCCATACGTGCAATTTGGGTACACCTGTCTGTCAGCAAGTGATTCACACTTGGCTCAGGTGCTTTTCGCTATGTTATCAGCATGTTCGTGTACTAATACGAGTACATTCGAGGCTACTATCACACACTATACAGCAGCGCTTCTTAAACCTTTGTTTAGGCAACAAAAAATAGCATCAAAAGTTAGACAAGTCATGAAAGAAAGCTCCGATGAAGTTATCTACTAAAATCAAACAAAATATTTCCAGCATATGTGTGTATAGTTGAATACAATAATGGAAATTGATAAGAATTACTGATTATTATCGGTACACGTATAAGAGTTGAAACCCTAAACTAATATCAGAATAAAAAAATCAAGACAAAATGGCGTCGTTTAGCTATACAAAAACAACATTTGTACACACCTTAATGTGTATGAGCAACTCTTTCATGTAAAATCAATAATTTCGCAAGTAGTTGTAAGTAAAATGTAAAACATCTATAGAATTGTGATTTTGAAAGTTGCGGGGAACTTAAAACTTAGTGAAGAGGAGTCAGCTAGCATTATAATGTGATCAACATATAGTTGCAATAAATACAGTGGTGCTGTTAAAATTTTCCACTTGAAGTCAGTTTCCTAAGAACGTAATTTTCAAAATTGTATATTTTTGAGTTTTTCGGTAAGCTATTCCCTTTATAATGAAAATCATTTCATAACAATTATATTTAGATCGTTATTTTTTCAAACAAAATAAAGATCAGACATCGATCGTTTTTTTCGATCAAAATAAAGAAGAATCTCTTGGACCTACTTCTGCCATAGAAATGACAACAACAGCCTTGTATCCATACAACTAAACAAATTTTAAGTGAAACAAAATCAAAAAAATTAGAGTTGTTTTTTCTCATCACACATTTGCCTATGTGATTGACGTCAATGATTGACTTTTATTTTTGAAAGAAAATAAATAACGATCAATGATTGGTTTTTATTTTTGGTTAAACTAATATATAAAGATCAAGAAATTATTGTTATGAAATGATTTTTGTTAAAAAATTCATAAGTGCTTGAAATTTCATTTTTTAACTACTGTTTCTAAGTCCAGTTTCTATTTGCACAACAATAGTATTGGAGATCCTTTGTAGGAAATAGGCAGAAGATTTTAGGTACTTTTTTCTGAAAATCATAACTTTGTTTCGAGTTTTCCTTGAGTTTGGTTGTAGTTTTTCACATGACTCCTACAAGTGTTCCAAGCTTTTGGATAAGATACTCACCGCAAACATGAAGCTCACAATGAGCAACATAAATTTGGCACAACGCATGCCCGAATTCAGCTGCGACGTGCTTCGGTACGTTGGCATTTTGTGTGTTTTTTCACGTTTTCAGGTACTTCAAATATCGCAAATGCTATTCTGAAGAAAATTAAAAATTGCCTAAACTGTTCCACCAAAATAATTGTCACTTCCGCCGTCTTACCGTGAGCGCGTACGAAGTTGATCGCTATAAAGCGACAAAGATACTAAAGTCGCGGCGCTGTTGCGTTCACAACTACAGTGTGTGTACGTTTTTTCGAAATAAAATTGCTTGTTGAATTTCTTTATGTATTGCTCTTTTCCCGCAGATAACTGCACAGGCGAGCTGATAAGATTAGATTAGAATGTTGTGCAATTTTTGTTATTCACGGCAACTTTTTGATTCACAAGCTTCGCATGTACTGACTTTTGCACGAATTTTATTTGAAAATATTTTTATTGCAATTCTTTTCTACCCTCACACTCAAATTTATCACACTGAAATGCCTGAAGTTGATCTTTTTTGTACTCGCAGGCCTGCGACGTTTGTGCTGTCGACTGGTTGCCTTGCGACAGGTTGCCGCTTCAGTTCGGTGTCCAAGGGCCAACACAAGTGTGGCCTACATAGTGTTGCGGTTGGGCAGTGGGGTGGGGGAAAGATGTTGGTTGTGGCATTTTACAGTTATTGATTTTCTTAATACGTCGTATAAATATTATAATTGCAGCATTTATGGGAATTGTTTGACAATGAGTGGCCAAAGAGCAATTGGAAATTATCTTTGTGTCAGCCAAAAGGCATACTCTCAGGCGCGTAATTGAAATACTGGTATATGGCAGCTAGTAGCGCAGCCAGGGTTATTGGGGAAAAAGGTTCCCTCTCTTGGGCGATGTGAAATTTAAAGAAACTTATTGTAACTTCTTTGCAAAAACTACTCATTCAAAAATGTTTTCTTCAACTCATCTGGCTTTTATAAAGTTTGTCAATGCTGGCAGAAGGTGCCATAGATAAAATGACTGCAAAACAAGGAAGATTGACATCATTTCAAAAAGCGGAAAATTAACCATTGATGGACCCATACTTTTCTGTTCGCTAATGTTTTTAGATTTAAATATGTATGCATGTTATTAATTCGTGCAGAGCGTTAAACTCCTCTTGAAACAATCTTATAACTAGCGATTGTTTAAAAATTGTAGACAAATTATTTCAAAATTTAAATTAAAATTTTACAAGATTGTTAAGAAGACTATTCGTGACGTGACGCTTTTTTTCCGACTCAAGTCTGAATATTCTGAGTGAAACAACCGTCACCCTCTTGAAACTCTCGCACAATGAAATGAAACACAAAGCTTCTCCATTAGAACTACTCAATACTCACACGCGCATTGAAGAATGAAGCATACTACTAGATTGAAGCGCTGATCAGTCACCGCGTATCGTATTTAATCGTATCGTAAATGTCTGAGAGAGACCTATTTCTATGAGAATTTCTGCGTTACGATCCGAATAAATACGTCATGAGCGAACACATGTATAGAGCTCGGGCAAAACAGGTTTTGTCTGCGATACGATTAAATACGATACGCGGTGACTGATTGGCGCTCAAACGAAACAAATAAAAGCAAAATGTTCCATGAATCTCAGATGTTAAAGCATTCAAATACAACCCAATCGTTCATTTTGAGTGTATTTATTAATTGGCAATACTGTTAATAATTAATTTGTTTTCTCCATCGGCCTATCTCTTTTCCATTGCAATACACCATTCATACTCAGAATACTATACATAGACAAATGCAGACTTACGTACCTAATTCCGAGCGACTACAGATCATCGCATCAATTTCGGATCGACAGTCAGAGTATGAAGCTTCATAAATTTAAATTTACTGACGTCTTACTAGTACCAAAAGATATATGAGTTTACACTAATTTTCACAAACAAAAATTCTTGGTCCATGATTCGAAACAGAGATCTGGAGAGGGTCGTCTTAGTCTCGAAAACTCTGTATTGGTAGTAGGAACAGTGTATCTTGAAACAATCGTTCTATAAGCTCGAAAACCATCTTGTATAATTCGTACACGGATTGTTGCTTAAAGATTCATATATGGATGGACCACTTCATGAGCCTGTTCATAATCGTTTTGGGTTATGCAAGATTATTGAAAAATTTATTATTAATAAATCGATTGAATTAAAACCATAAAAGTAATATTTTAATACGCCCATAATCCTGGCTACACCACTGAAGGCCACCATT
The DNA here is from genome assembly GCA_963457695.1 of Neria commutata. Lineage (NCBI taxonomy): Eukaryota > Metazoa > Arthropoda > Insecta > Diptera > Micropezidae > Neria > Neria commutata. Next base: position 43,669,711 of record OY735246.1, read on the forward strand.
AAATATAGTATGTATTTTTGTGATTTGTTTTTAGTATAGCAGCCAATTAGTTTAATTCCCCTGGCACACACGACTTACAAAGAGGCGTTAATCGCACTTCAATTTATTGACACAAAAATTGAGCGACCAAAAGTTACATGATATAAAATTCCGTAAACCGATATTAGTACAGATTGCGACAATATCTATTTATATTCATATAGTCGATGATATTGATGTCGTCGGTCGCACCAAGCAAGATGTTATCGCTGCTTTCTCCGCTATCGCAACAGAATCTGCCACAATGGATCTGACCAAGTACAAGATGAAATATATAGTTCCTACAAACAGAGGGACCCGGCGCTGTGACTCCCATTTGGCAACAGGAAATTATACCTTCGAAGCTGTCGGGGATTTCACATATTCACCGGCGCAGAGATAAAGCGGAGAGTAACTATTCCCAATAGGTGTTACTACGGACTCGGCAGGCAATTTAAAAGTGGAGTTCTCTCTTATCTGATAAAACTGGTGCTCTACAAGACGCTCATCATCATATTGCTTTATGGCGTTAAAGTATGGGTGATTTGGCAGACTGGTTAAGATGTGCTCCGCAAGATCCTCGGAAAAATTCGTGTTGGCGACGACTACCGTATCCGGATGAACAACGAAGTAGCTCTACGCCGAGGTTAATATAGGCAGTCGCATCACCATCGAGCGACTTAACTTACTAGGACATGCTTGTATTTGAGGCTGCAGTTGGAGGACGCAGATGGCGCGTACCTACTTGGCAGGGTCGCATGGAGAGAGACCAACGTTAGATCGGAACCCGATAACATGTCGTATCTGACCAATTAAGTAAAAAAGTAAATACAATTTATGAAATTACTGTACAATTAAGTTTAGTTTTGGCTAAGTCATGACTAAACGGACCATAATAAAAACTAACAAATGATTTTCTTTATTATCTTGAATTATTTGGAGTTCGAATTACATTGCAAAAAATCCCTCACAAATGGAAAATTTTTTTGGGGGTGTGCTCTACAGTTTCGAGTTACACTAAATAAATCGATCAGTGCGACATATCGCTTTTAGAGGTGCAATCGCAGAAATAGCTCTTTCATATAAGTACATATATAATTGACGCAACAGCCCGTAGAACGAGGCTCTTTGTTAGGGCTTTTGTTGCGCACCGCGACCTCAGATTGGATCTATTGTGCTGGTAGAACGAGGCTTTGGACTAGCTTTCTCGCATTGACATTCTTTTTTAGCACTTACAAATCAATTCTGCAGCCAAGATTTTTTGTGAAAAGCTTTTTCTCTTATAGCAAAGTATACTCTCGGTATACATACTTCGATGAACTCGAAATGTAGTATATTTTATTAGATGGTAAAAGTTGGCTGGGATTCAGAGGAACCGAGCTCTCGCCTACTGAGGTATGCGGCTTTTCTTAATTAAATTATAAGGCAGTTGCATTTTTTTCTTTTGTTTAGTTTTTAAGTCAGCAATTTACATTAAACTTTACTTTTTAATTTTAAATTGCATAATCTTAAATACCAAGAAATAATTAACAAAATAAAAACTTTTACAAATTATACATTATTTTACATGAAACCAGTGATGCCATTTCTTATTTTAATTTCACGCGCGATGTAACAAGCAAAGATAACGCCGAAGAACTGTAAAGAAAAATGTTAGAATAAAATAGTTCATATCTAGATTTATTATATATTACATCGCGTGACAATATTAATTAATATTTCGCTCATGTAAAACTCGACATGCACATGAAACTTAAGAGCATGCATATTAAAAATGAAAACTCAGTTTTCTATAATCTGGTCGTGTTTTCTTTTTAATGGATTTTAAGAAGAAATGTATTGAAATATGTACTTATGGACGTTCCATGATGTTATTATGGGTATCCAGTGAAAAAAGATTGTGATTCAGGACGAGAAGCTATTAAATTTTTTTTAAATGTTGTTGGTTTCCTGTGTGTATAAGACTTCTCTTCTTTCATTAAATGCCCATATCCTTATTATAAAACGAGTATAAGTATTTAACAACATTTTGTAAAGCTTGTATAGTTTTCGAAAATATAAAGTCCTTTAAGAGGGAAACAGGATCAGAGAATGAACAACTGAGTGTACAGTTTCGCCATGTTCTTTAGTTTCATCGTATATAAGTTTTTCCATGTATGTATAAGGAAATGTCGCACGGTGGCATAATATAATGTAAAATATTGTGGACGCACCTGAATAATGGCAATCACAATGCCAGCGGCACCCAAACTGACCGCATGCGCGGCAATGTAGTTTGAGAATTCCAGCAAACAGCCATCGCTATAACGGTAAATATCCTCGATTTCAACAGTACAACTGTAGCTACCCACAACACCGTTAGGAATCGAACAACATGAAAGTGGCAGATTAGTCCCGAAATATGGCGCCCAATCCTTGTAGCTGGTAACACCGCAGCAAGTGAACTATATAAGAGAATAATTATTGAAAGATTATTGCAATATATAAATATACATATGTATGTATATATATGTACATATCTCCAATAGATGTTACACATACCTCCCGTTGTACCGTGTCCCATAGCACCGTAACGCCTGTATCTGAGTTTTGCTTGTACTGTCCCAAGGTGTCGGTCAGCGTGCCATTGATGTAGCTCTGCGCATCATCTCGTAGCACATAGCCACTAATACCAGCGGCCAGCTCCAGTATGAATATCATGCCCAGAAGCACGGAAAACGAGAGAATCATGCAGTAGTTCTCCTTGAGCGCACCCCAACAACCGAAGAATGAAATAACGATCACAAAGGAACCGATCACAATTAGAAATGTGGGTATTGAAAAGAAGTTCGATACAAGGAATAGTTCATATTCCACAAAGACCGCTGTCACGCCCACACCTACGGCGATCAATATGATGCCGGTGAGCTGAAAACAGAAGAAAATACATGTACAGTTCGTGGGAAGAGAGAGAGAGAGAAAAATCTTTTATTTACTAAATGTAATAATTAAACTAAGTAAGTATTTGTTAGTGCTATTCTAAAGATGTCCGGACTTCCAATACCTTGAGCTGTTTGTTTACCATGGCCTTCAGAATCACTAAGGATATGTGATTTACATACACCGATGGGAAATTTTCACTATATATTTTATTAATACTTTCCCGATCCTATTTTAATCCTATTGGATGTTACAGCTGGAAGCTTAATACACACATAAATTAATTAAAAACTGGCACAACCGCCCGCGAACGAGGCTTAGGCCTAGCTTTCTCGCATTCACTTGTGTGTGCTTGTTATATTTTTCACAAATTAACGGGACCTACTTTACCGAATCCGAACCGGTTTGAGAAGCTTTTCATGGCAAAGATTATTCTCGGAGAATTGCCAGTGTATAAAACAGTGTATAATCAAGTACAAATTTTGTTATGAGGCATACATATTTATTTGATAGAAATAAAACAATTAATCAACCAGTTATCCTGACTATTATTTTTGAATAAAAAATTATATATTTGTGTATAAATAACTGGGACAATAGTCCGTACACAAGGCCTAGACAGAGCTATCTCTGAACTAATATGTAAGCGCACGTTCTTCTTTTCAAGTTTACGGTACCTAGAAATTTATTTCATAGCTCTGTCCAAAAAAGATTGAGAAGCTTTATTTTCATGGAAACGAGTACTCCACCAAAATGCTTTAAGAAAGTTTTTGCATTCAGTTCAGTTATCTAATCTCATAATTATGGTTACTATGGCCCATAACAAATTAATATCTCTTGCTGCTTTTCAGCTTATATCAAATTCTTTATAGAAAAAAATCTTTAGTCAAATTTCAGGCCTTAAACTCGGGCTGATCAGACTGCAAGGGAAGATCTCCTAGTTAAGAAATTTTTCAACTTCTTTTACAATAAAATTTGCACTTTCGTTTCAATGAAGTAGTAGTACAAATTCATGCCACCTACTCGATTAACCATTCCACTCGATTTGTATATAAAAGTCATATGTTGATTTGCTGATAGGATGAATATGGAATACTGGTTCAACGAGCTTTGTACCTTGCAAAAGAAACTGCTCTGAATCACCAGGGGATAATGACTCATATGCTGAAAATATGACGCTATAATTAACCGTCCAATAGGAGTTAAGAGACGGCGGGGAGTATGTTAAATATACGATTGTAAGTTAAATGTTTCTTTGGGCACCACAAAATCCAACTTTTTGTTTAGCACATGAGAAAAGGTCCACAGTGAATCAGTGAATAATCACTTATGCAAGAGGTCGCTGGTTCGATCACCAGCAGACATATACCATAGGTTAGGTTAGGTTTATCTGGCTGCCTAAGAAAGGCCACGCATAGACCCTGTTGGGTCCTTAGCGATACCTGTTAGGGTTCCATTTTAGGAGTTCGCAAAGTAGTGATCTGTCAGAATTTGGGTGCATTTCACAAATTTCCAAAGAAATTTCTCGCGAATAGGGGCGAGCAACCCACATACATATGTTGGGCCCACCTCTAAAAATGTTCTTGACATAACTCTTTTCACCCCTTCTGCGAATACCTCCGTAGAGGACTTGAGAGTTCTCGAAACCCTCATCTTTTTCTGACCACAGGTAAGTACTTAAGCTTTGTGGTTACTTTCTCTTCAAAGCAGGCTAGCGTCACTGTGAGACATATACCATAAAAAAACAGAATTTGTTTTTAAATTATATCTTGCTCAAATTGGCAACTCTCTAAGAGTATTCTTTGCCATTAAAATAGAGCCACTCGATGCCGTTTTCAAGCGGCTGTAAAATGAATTGGTTTGCTTGTTCTAAAATGTAAATACCACACAGAAGTTAAGGCGAGAAAGCAAAGCATAAGCCTTGGTTACACGGGCTGTTACGTCAATTATATAAATACATATATATGGAGTACGATTCGCACATATAACCAGGAGCTTCACCAACCCAACTCGAGAACCTGGACCGTATGCAACGTCGTGCTATAAAACTAATAAGCAATAATATGGTCACCAATTCTAATGATTTTTTGGAGCACATAAGATATCTTATTCCAGCTACATGGTTTTTACAACCAGTGGTTGGCGAGATTGTAAGCTTATTCCTCACCGACAAGATAATTAAGAGTAGATAGATATAGCTCCAGTAACAACTTAATTTTACAAGTTATTATGAAAGAAATCGTTTGGTGAACCTCTTCTTGCACTTACTATGGACTACCCAGTTTGATCCCATGGAACTAGGTCGCTGTAGCAAGAAGTTGACAAACTCTTCCTCTCCATCATTCACACGTATCTTTTTATTTATTGGAAGAGCAGTGACATGTAACCATAATGAATGACTTTTTATGCTCTGCTCAATATGGCCCAAACTCGATACTTATGTAATAAGAAACTTTTGTACTTATGTTTTTCCACAACCTTCAGGTGGATCCAAGTACACTAAGTTTGAAATATACTCTGAGCTGCTTAGTAACTATCTTATCGATGATAGAACGCTGATCACCAGTTGCCATCACTGTACAATAAATCAATATAGAGGCAAATGGCTTATTCATCAAAATCGGACTTTTACATTCAGAGCCTTATCATCAATAAAAAAATCCTTATCATAATATACAAGTATATATGGATTTTTGGGTTTTTTAAATGTTCATCATCGTATCTGAAGTAATTTTTAATAAAATATACCTATAAAGATTCTTAGTAGCTTTATGTAGGTACTCACCATAAACACCATGTTGAACGCGAAGAGCGTATATTTGATGCAGTTGGCGCTGCCCGTTAGTAGCGACATTTTGTAGGCGGTTTTTTTAAATATCCACACGTATGCAAATTACCAAAATATATTTATCTGCAAGTTGTATAAAGAGAATTTTATATTTTCATAAGTTGAAAGTTGTGTATTTTTTTGTTCCGCTTTTCATATGCGCGTTTTTTCAATCAAAGCGACACTATATCACTGGCATTTTAGCAAAATTGGTTCAACCACAGCCGATCGAAAGTATAACTAATCATAAATTTGGTTCTTATCAAACGCTAACACACATATACCCAAACAAAGCGTGTGTATAACTGCGTAAGTGTATGAGAGATATCGCATTCGTTTCTTGTTGCTATTTTTCAGCCGATTTCGCAGGCAGGTGCAATCGTTTAATTGTCGGAGGCGTGAATTGGGGCGGCAGTTGAAATTGATAAAATTTATTGATTAACAAAATTGTTTTTTATATAAATATGTACATCATAAATAAGTTTGTATTTGTAAAGAAACGCGCGAAAGAGTTAAGCGTTATACACGTAAGCATTTGATATTTCCAGCAATGGAAGGAGAGCATTCGGTGGCCCTATTGAATCTTTTGTGTCACTTGAGCATTTTGTTGTTGGGGGAACCCCCTTTGGTCGACAAAGAAATTACAAAAAAGCCTGAAATAAATATGTTGACAACTTCTATGAGTGGGAGCACAGGCATTTTGTTGCTGCAGTAGTTATGATGCGCTGCCTAAGAAGCGCTTGCATCTATAATGGCAACAAAGACTGGTTTGAGAAAAAATCAAATTTAAATAAGCGAATATTTGAGCGATTTTTATGATGCATTGATGATCTTTTCTCGGCAAAACAAAAACAACTTTTAAACCTTTAAACTGTTTGCGTAAATGCAGAAATACATATCTTTTGTCTTTTTTCCGGCAATTAGGTTCAAATAAATTTGTGCAAAAATTAATTAATTATTTAGTATTTGTTTCCAATTTTTCGATCAGTGCAATATGAACACATATATTGCTTACAATAAAACCAAATTGTGCTACTATAAGCCAACTTGTATTGCAATAAATGGGAGGGTCGTTATTTACCGTGTCTATGTGTATAATATTTTACAAATAAAACAATGGAACAGATGAGCAAACGTTGGAAAGGACAAAATAAGTGTTCAAAATTAACTGCGACAAATGAGCGACGGTCATACAAAAGTACTCACACATACCTATGCACATATAACATGACAAAGGTAGCTACTAATGATTTGTACAAAAAAAAGCTTCTGTTTGCAGAGTCGTAGACACACATACAGCCACACGCAACAAGTCATATGCAGACAGACACGCAAGCACTTGTCTATAGCTATACTATATCTCTGATAGATAATCTATTGTGCTATTAAATGCCAACAACAACAATGACTCAAAGCAAATGACAGTCTAATCAATTACTTCCATTTTACACGCTGTTCGGCCAAAGGCGCAATAACATTTCTTTTTTTCCAAATTCCTTGTTATTTGTTTTATTGGTCACACCGAAATTTAATTTGCTATTTTAGGTTTTCCCTTTGTAGTGTTAATTTTCTATTGTTTCTGTTGCTATTTTCTATGTCTTGCAGCCCTTCTTATATTTATTTATAAATTTTGTGCTAGAAGGCTTCAATAGTTATTATCACTCTTTTTCCATTTATTAACATGCACACTCCATAAAACACACACAATTGCAACAGGGCGTATGGCAATATACCGCCATCACCCCTCTCCCTAAAGATAATAAAAGTGGCAAACAAATCTATTGTATATTAGGCTTTGAGTTGGCCAAGTGTTATTTTTCATTATTAATTTTTGCAGTTTCGAGAAGGTGTGAATCGTGAAGCATTCGCTGCTGTAAGTCGGATTCGGCTTTCCTAAATTTTTGTTTGGATTTTGTAAAGGGAATTAAGTGCTATTTTCTTAATTTTCTGTGGTATATATACATACTTCTAGATCAATTTGTATTTCTAAATCAATAAACTGCACTCCCGTCCACTTTCTTCAAGCACCTATCATATAAGTAAATTAGCTCATCAATGGTTGCAGGAATTCTAAAAAAAGTATCAGTAATATAGGCAATTTTTTTACTTCCATTGTGAATATTCCGCCTTTTCTTGAGCACGATTGTAGCTACTCGAGTCAGATGTGGTGAGAACAGATCAACTTTGTACCTTCCTACCATATAAAATCATTCGCTTTGCAAAAAGATTTGGAGGATTTCAGTAGACGGCAATATATCTGTACACTCACTGTAGTATGTAGTGGAAGTTGGAAGTGTAAAAAAATATAGAATTCAATGGGCTAATGAAAGCAAACTTTGGAGGAACTACTAGAAATAGCAAAAAACAGCCAAGTGCGAGTTGGTTCTCGCAAACAGAGTTCCGTATCAGAACTTAAAATTCTAAAATAGTACATAACGCTGTATTAAAATGGAGTAAAAGGTTTTGACCAATTATTGTAAAATTTTAATAATATGATCTTACATTAGTAAGAGAGCTGTTATAAGTTGACTGACAGGACATTTAAATTCTCACCAACTACATATAAGTGCAATGAAAAAAGCTGAAGTTTTCCTTTAATCTATGACTTAATATCTAGATATCCTGATTTTTTCGAGAACAAGCAGATCCAGAGAATCTTGGATATTTTTCTTTTATATTTTCTTTAATATTATCTTTATAACCTTTTCAGCCAAAGTCTTGAACAAATTATTTTTGGAACCTTTAAAGTCGTTTATTCAATCAGTACAACAATACCCCATACGGTGCAATATAAAATAAATTGTTTTCGAACCAACCCAACACCATTAAGATTTAGAAAACAGATTTCTAAAAATACTTCATAACCTTTGATAGTGGAAATATGCTTACGTGCAAAGTTTCATTAAAAAAGGTTTGTTTACGGAAACAAATGCGAATTTATAAGAGTACCGCTTTCCATATCGGAACCCCAAAAATTAGGCCAAGGAGTAATGGCGTAAAAGAAGATACTCGTTTAGCTAGTTTAATTTTGAATACAGAGAATCGTCTTTATTTAAATTAAATAGTAAGTTTCTCTAAGCTCAATGTTGTACATAAACATTTACAGAAATTCAAAATATGTAGAACAATTTAAAAAATTCGTTTTGTCTCTTTGTTTACATAGCTGAAACTTTAGTCAACAATTTTGCAATCATGTAAAAAAAGCTTTTTGAATGTAAATAGCGATATTTTTAAATAAATATATTACTAGGGATACCCCATAAACGAGGCTTAGGTCGAGCTTTCTCGTACTAAATTGCATGTGCACGTTTTACTTTTAGCTCATCTTAATGGGAGCTGCAAATATCATTTATAGCCGAAATGGCGCCGGTTTTTTCAGAAGCTTTGTCTCGGGAAGGAATAGGTACTCTCGGAGAGTTGCCAACTCGTTGCGTGAGATAGCGCTACATAAAGTGAACTAATGTTATTTTAGATGGTATGCGTCAGTCAAAGATAAGTTTTGTAAAATCACATGTGAAAAAAGCCGTATAAACTTTGCTTGGATTTTCCACGTGTCTTTATTGGAATACAAAATTTAAAAAGCGCTCTATTTATGCTCACTTCGAATTCACTTTAAGAATTTTCGTTCGTATAGTTAATACTTTCTTAAAATGCCATATAACTATGTAACGGAAAATACTGCCAGCTTGTATTTATAAGTTTGCCTGTTCTGTCGTTTTTTATGAAAAAAACCGCAGTATTGCATTGGAACTTAAGTGATTCGCATGCAATCCCAAACACCACATGTAACGCCATAAAAATCGAAGCAAGCGCATGCCATTTTATAATAGTACATAACTCTTTCTTTACATGAAATGTGAAAAATTCAATGAATTCGGAGTTTACACAATTTATGAATTTCAAGTATGTATGTACTTTTGCCTTTAAACTGCCGACCTAAAAACTACGTCACTTCAATATTTTGCGCAAATTTATTTGAGTTTTAGTCTTTAGCATTAATAAGCTCTTTGATATTAGTAAAAAAGTTTGATGAATCGTTGTAATGACTTTTTATAATTTCACACCTTAAAAGCATAGACCTTACACACTTGCAAAACTTGTGCTCCACTCGAAGCAGGAAAACACTGTACAACCAATAAACCACAACTGAGTCGCCACAATGCTTGCCACCTGTGCGACAGGTATATACACTTGACTGCTATGGCGATGAGTGACGTCGGTGAAAAGCTAACAAGCGCGCATTCGTTTCGATACTGATAAGCCAGAGATATGCGGCAGACGGGTGCTTGGGTGAAAAAAGCTGTAAAAAGCTTTTCGAAAGCACAAACCAAATTTCCAACATGCCGTCTCTCGACCTCTTATCATATCTCTGCAGATAATTGCGCGTTTGATAAAACGATCGCATTAGGCGACATTACTGAGCGTGAGCTATAACTCACACACAACTCGCACATAGAAGAACGAAAACTGACAAGCGTCCATCAGTCTTGAAAACGAAGTCGAAGCATAAGGTCTCGCACGGCCAACACCACTTAAACAACTTTTATATCCCTTGTAAATCACTTAATCTTTAATAAAGTCATGAAAAGACTACAAAGTAATTGAAAAGACTACATATATATATATATAATTTTTATTTAAATAAATCACATATCATGCAATCCATGAAACATCTACCAAAATATATATAACTAAGAAAAGACCATTCTCCGGTCGGAATGGTACAAAAGAATATGAGTATAATCACTAGTCATATAGTCATTTGCTTCTATGGTTTCGGTGCAGCGGCCATTGCAGGGACCATTAAATCCGTTTCACTCTCGCGGAATCCCAAACAACATAAACACTTTAATCGCTATTGTAAACATGGCTTCATAAAATACCCAACGCTGGTACAATATCTCTCAAAGCAAGGTTTAAGAAACCAATAGAGAAATATTTCGTGCTCAATATAATAAAACACTTTTGAGTAAAAGAGTGATCTTAATTGCTTAAAATTGCTGTTTATTAAGTATTCTGTTGGTAGTCTTATCTTATATTTTTATTTTTATATACATTATACATTATATACATTGTATACATACATACATTTCCAATTAATTTCAATATAAATGGGTATTTTAAAAAAATGATATTCCCGCGTTTAAAATTTTGAATATAGTTCTTTTGCAAATATATTTCTCTATCGATAAAATATCAATCCTATGATATCACTATTGAAAGTGTGTATTTTAAATTAAAATCATTGCTTATTTTAAAACTTGCTTATTATTTTTAAATATTTTCGTATTCAACTTGTTTTAAATATGCGAATATACAATTTCCTTTCTTCTCATTAATGCATCACTTTCATTGTGGTTAATATAGTTAAATATGGTTTCGTTTATTTGCACCTTCTTTTCGCTCAGTGCTGTTCCTATCTTTATCTCACGCGCAATGTAACAAACAAAAATAACGCCGAAGAACTGCAAAGAAAATATTTATATTAGAAAAACACGATATATTCGTATAGACAAGGTGATTCGGTTGCGTTTACCCATGCCGGTTAATAGAGGTGCTATACTGAACTAGCTGCGAGCTGTTAAGCTGTTAACGAAGATGTATAAATCTTTCATCTGATGTGTATGCGTGTATGTGTCGACAAGGGAAAGTAGGCAATTTGCGGAAAACACAGCAGACATTATTAAATTGATAGATTATCATTATACAAACTATAATAGCTAAATTTTACGTGTTTTTAATCAAAATCTTTTATTAATGGCTCGAAAAACACGAACACTTTAATTGTCATCGAACTGTTTAAAGAGCAGAAAACTCCATGCATTTATTTATCTATCGGACTCCTCAACGGTGCTTGCAACCGCACCAGCAGCGCATTGTTTTGAGTGGAGTGGAGTGCAGGTGCAAGTGGGAGTGCGGAAATGTACTAGGAGAATACTTAGCGGCATTTTCTTTTCATCACACTTTTTTTCGGTATCAAATATTTTTATTCCGCAAATCAAAACATGCTTTGACACTTGTATTCACTCCACTCATACAAACTTGCATTCAACACATATCATTAAAAGTCACAGCTCCGAAGGGAATCTTCGATTAATGAGCCCGTGCGAGTGTAAGTGCGATTAACAAGCACAACCATGTTGTTAGAGAACGTGTGCACGCTTTTTAGGGGGGGTACTTTCGTCTCTTTTTTTTTGAAGGCCTATATTTCAGAAGATAATCAATATATTTAAAAACCGATTAGACTGTTACAATACCTCATTATTTAAAAATAAAATGTTTTATTAAAATTTCTTTAAAAAGTTCCGTTTGTATTATTTTTTTCATGATTAGTAGAAAAAGTAATTTTGCTGAATGTGCCCCCATGCCAGGGTAGCTTCGGCATTTGGCGGGGCACTTTCGGCATTCACACATAAGGTGATACAAAATCTTGTTTAGACTATATAAGACACGTTTTTGGTTACATAACACGTTTTTATTATATTTTGCATTAAAAAAAAAAAATTATGATGTTTAAGAGTTTCAAAAAAATGTACTTATTGTAAAATTTTTTTTTATAAATTATTTGTTATATATAATGTTTAAAGTGCTGAGATCGACCCTAATATTAATTTTGTGTGGTTACGGGAGGTTTAAGCCAGGTTCGAGGGTCTTGGAAGCTTCAACTCGATTTCGATTTTTAGTAACTGTGAAGTTATATTGACGAATGTGCCCCATGAAAAAAAGACGAGTCCACCCTGGTGTCACTTTTTTTCTTTTTATTTTTTTACTTCTAATTTCAGTGCTTTATTTTCACTTAATACACTTTTATTTACAAAATAATTAGTATTAAAGTAATACTAATACAATTTTGATCGAAATAATGGTATAAATACAGCACAAACTTCTTACGTTACCGACCTGAATATTCGGGAACGAAGCGCGAAAACACAAAATCAAATGTAACTTTATCAGCTGTTCAGATAGAGATGGCAAACTTTGTGAGGGATATTTATGCTAGTTATGGGTTAGTTTTTACTAATAAACAGTTATGTCCGATGACTCCTTCATACCGAAATCGCCTTTGACGAATGTGCCCCAAGGACGAAGGTACCCCCCTCTCCCCTACATAGTAAACAGAAACTGCAATTTTGCGCTCCTCCACTATCTTTTTCCTTGGTGGTCTAAAACCAAAGCAGAGCACAGCGTTTGCTTTCTGGCTTATCCCCAAACTGTACACAGTTGAGTGAGCATAGGCAACTGATATACGGACGTTACAATTGTTGTCTTCACAAGTAGAATAAACTATCGATCTTCTTAATGTATCAACTTTTAAGAACTCATAGAAAAGCAGCTGCCATAACTTCGGAACAATTGTTTGCTCATCTCGATATTCCATATGGCAGATGGACAAATTGCACAGATTCACCCTGTATACGAAATTGCCTACGTACCTGTATAATGGCAATCACAATGCTAGCATCAGCTAAAGATATAACATGTGCAGCAATATATTCAGAAAAATACGGCAGACAACCCTCACAATAGCGATTGATATCATCAACTGCCGGTGTGCAACGGAAGTTGTCCACCACACCATTGGGTATCGTACAGCACGAAAGTGGCAGCTTGAGCTGGAAATATGGCGCCCAATCCTTGTAACTGGTAACACCGCAGCAAGTGAACTAAGAGAGAGAACAGAAATATGTACACGCTAATGAGGCTGCAGTTGCCCAGTTTATCACATATGTACATCTTTTTGCACCGTGTCCCACAGCACTGTAACGTCCGGATTCGAGCGCATTTGATATTCTGGCAAGCTGCTGGTCAATGTAGCGTTGATATAGCCTTGTGTATTATCTCGCAGCTTAAAGCCGCAAATGCCAGCGCCCAGCTCCGAAAGGAATATCATTCCCATAAGCACTGAGAGCCAGATCATTGTGCAGTAGTTCTCCTTCAGCGCAATCCAACAGCCAAATAATGCAATTGAGATCACAAGTGCACCGATTGCAATCAGCAGCATGGGTAGCCAAAAGAATTCCTGCACCAGCAACAATTCATATTCTTCAAAGACGTTTGTCACGTTCACGGCTACGGCGATCAATATAGCGCCGCTGAGCTGAAAATAGAGAGAGAGAGAAAGAGAGTGCATAAATATATATTTTGAGAGCGGAAACATAAACACACGGAAACAGGACGCCATTATGATAAGAGAATTAAATATGGTGGTGTGCAAAAGGAGTGATTTTTACAACACCGGTTACAATTTTGTTGATACGAACCATGAAAGCAAGAACATTGCATTGACTCTCCTACCTTATTTTGGTCAAATCAGGTAAGGATCAATTATAAGTTGGAGTTTCGGGAAATGATATATATGTACATATGTACATATACTTTGAAATATGCTGCACTAGTAGAACAAGCTGTTAAGAGGCTTTCTCAGAGTGAGGTTTTAGCTACCTTACTCGAATTTTTTGATTAAGTTAGCATTATATCGGGAAACGATATTTCAATCTCTAAATTCCGTATGTCCTTGCGGAACTTAAGCAATAACAATTTTGTACTAATCATGATGTCCCAAATAACTCCAATGAAGACTTGAAGACAATGAAGCGTAAGAAGCTGAAGTTTATAGCTTATGGAGTCCGCTTTGATTCAAATTTATCACAGGTTTCAGTGACTTTTAAGCATCAGAGCATGCAAAACGTTCCACTTCTCGGGTAATCTTCTACAGTGAATGCTTTATAGTTCCATTAGTTATGATTTAGGAATAACTTAACTTAACTTAAGCCAACCTGCCATACGGAAACTCTGTACATGCTGTTACTCATGAAATAGGAAATAGAAATAGAAATAGAGAACAGCAGGTTTCGGGTTTCTATGTTAAGTCGTTAAGTCAAAAGAGAGCGTGAGCGGATTGCTCTACAGAAGCAGCATTGCCAGTGCAATATTTTTCAGACTTGAAATAATTTCGATTGAAAACTTTGATATAAAACGTGAAAAATAACGCTGTGTCAGATAAAATAACTTTTAAAATTTAAAGTAATTTTTCGCCAATTCCATAAAGTCATATTCCCACTACAAAACCAAATATATTTCTTGCGTTTTCAACTGAGTGGACCGCTATGGCAACCTTACTTTCATTCGTAAACAAAATGTCAAAACGTGTGAATATGGACGACGAGCAGCTTATAATTTTGCTACATTCAAATAGCGAATTAGCTGCTGTTGTCGTGTTTAATATATTTTATAAATCTTGAGAAAGCTCAAGAACATTGCGCACAACTTTAGTTTAGACAGCATTTCAATTAAATGAAAGAATTTTGTTCTGCACTTTCAAAAAATAATTCAACTATCAACACAAAAACAGCTGATTTCAAAGTCATGAGTAACAGCTCCTAAGTTTCTACGGAAACTTAACTAAGTTAAGTTATTCCTAAATCATAACTAACTGAAGCATTAAAATAAGTATTTTCAAGTTAAGTTCAAGTTAGCCCCATACCAAGGCTTGAGCCTAGCTTTCTTCCAATACCTTGTGTGTGCACCGTATATTTTAGGCACAAATTAATGGGACCTACACATTTGTTCTATAGCCTTGTCCAAATGGGGAGCTCTAATATGCTTTTTTTGAGAAGCTTTTTAAAATGACAAAGTATTATCTCGGAGAGTTGCCGACTAGCTCGCGAGGGAGGGTGTCGCAAAGAAACGAAGGCTCTTTTATTAGATGCTGAGAGTCGGCTGGGACACTCATCAGGGACCAATCACTGAGCCACTGCGTATTTTAGACTTGCAACACTTTTAAAAAATATCTTTTGAATTTCGCAATAATTGTTAATTATTATAAGAATAATGGAGTGTATTATCTACTCACTATCACCACCAAGTTGAAAGCTAAAAGCGTGTATCTGGCGCAATTGACGCTGCCGTTTATAAGCGACATTTTTTAGTCTGTTTGACAAAAAGTTTTGTATACAAATTGGAATTTTTCAAAGTAAAAAGTTATGAAATAATATCTTTCAGCTCCGATTTTTGTATGCGCGTTTTTCGAATCAAAGCGACACTATTTTACTGGCAGTTCAGCAAATTTCGCTCAACCACAATCGATTAAAATAATAACTGATTATGAATTAGGTTTTTATCAAACAGAACACACGCATCATACATACAAACGAAGTGTGTAAAGGTATGAGTTAGATATGGCGTTGCATTTATTTTTTGTTTCATTGACACTGTGCTTACTTACATATTTCTTTGATGGCCATTACAAGCTCTTGCAAGCCTCGGCCCTAGGCACAAGTTCTCTCGAAATGCCTCTGCTTTGTGTGCGTCTCTCTAGTCACGGACTCAAAATTTAGCAAGGTTTGTTGTACAATTTATATTAATATACGATTATATGTTATACGGATAGGTGTCTCTCTTACTGACTGCTGATTTCTTAGGGAATGCGACAAAATACTCGGAACCCATGGGCATCTTTCTGCCAGAAGTACATGCCATAGAAAGATGCGCTCAATTCAAACTTGAGAGGATATATAGGTATATAAATCAAAAGATAGTTCTCCGACAGGATTAGGCGATAAGCTTAGACAAGGTCGCATTCCAACTGGTACGGTCATGCTTAAACAGATTTAACTATTTTGTCTTGCTAAATAGCGTTACTATTCTTTGGGTGTCGAGACATCAAGGAATCCAAGCTAACCGATAAGCTGACACTTCGGGGTTACGCAATGAGTAATAAGAAACGGAGGACACTCCAAAGTTCGACCCCAGGTTCCACTTTCCAAATCGTTTCAGAAGCGCATAATATATTATAAACTATAAGGTTGGCAGTTTTTAGCTAGGGCAAGAAACTTTTCGCCCCATTGTGCAGCGGCTTCTCGCTACAGGGTGGTCCGACGTAGACAATAGGTCTTCAGATCACAGTGCGATGGTGCCGGAATCAATTTTATTATTGCCTCCTTCATTCAAATTTTGATCTTTCAATAAAACTCACAATTAATTTATTTAAAATTTAGCTTTATTAAATGTTTACTAAATATTCCAAACTTGTTTAAAACTGCTTAAATTCGAAATAATTTAAAATTTACAATGCATGACAAAATATAATTTAAAATTGTCTGCTTTTAAAATAAATTTTCGTGCTATGTAATTCTCATTAATTTCCTGCCATTTCCACATACACATGGAAAAGCCTTGCCGAGCATGCTTATATAACTAAATACATATGAGTATCATTTGTGGTTAATGTCAATAGAAATCAATCAAGTCATTACAATAGTGTATAAAAAGTAGTTTACTTTGCTTTGCTCATTTCAAAATACAACAAAATGTTTAAATTTAATACTTTTTGCTTACGGACTACAAAATAAGGAAAAAATTGACAATATAGTTTGGTCTTACATATAAATAGTAGTGGTATAGTAGTGGTAGTAGTGAGTAGTATGTATGAGTGTGGCAGATGTTGAGGAACTGCTGGTAGATAGAATATAAAAATTTTATTATTATTAAAATACGAAGTTGCTTCATCAAATGCAAATACATAGATTAAAATTTAGTGGCAATTATAGTAAGTACTTTTTCTTAAGTTTCGAGAAATTATAGCCTACTTTTAGGCGCATACACATGTGGCCATTCGACTTTGCAACAAAATTAATATAATTTCAGGTGAAATTTTCAACAAGCGGCAAAATTTCATAAATTACATTAGAAAGGCAGCGTGCGAACGGCATGCGTGCGATTTTGCGCCTAAAAGTAGACTACATTTTTTAAGTTGCCGCAGAGTTATATGAGAATTCGAATTTTTAAACAGTGTTCGTGTTTAAGTTAATATTTTTTAGCATTTTAATTTAAATGTTTTCGTTGCGGTTTTTGTGCTGCTCATGTCCGCTCCTTTACACCTCATTTTCTATCCTTGCCATGGCGTTCACGTTGTTTCGCCGTAATTGTTGCCGTAGTCAAGCCATGCTGTATGTGTTGTTGTGGTTGTAGTGATTGTTCTGCATTTGAGTGCTGTGTTGAATTTTTACTATGTCTGCAAGTTAATGTTGAGAGAAGATAAAGAAATTTTAGTTAGATTTCGAATTAAATTCGGATGATATGAAGGCATGGACGTGACATCTAATGTGCACTACAATGACACTACAGGCACAACTTGAAGAGTGAGAACCAATAAACAACTACAATAGAGCACCATACAACATGATTATAGTCGACTAATAAATGTTGTTGTTAATAGCAACATATAATACAATTTATATTTCCGATTTTATCTGTAGAGAGTTGTCCACTCGATGATGTCCACATGAATTCCATTTTCACATAACTTTGTATGATATTTTTTGCGAAGTTTTGCAAATATGCTTTTTTGGTCTTTTTTCTACAAACATTTTTTTACAGCAACATGTTCATAGTCAGTGAAGAGAGCTATTGCTTTAGCAGAAGAGCAAAGAGAAATAGCTACTTGACATATTAAAGGAGTTAAAAAGTGGTAGTAATTAAGTGTGTTATCGGAATTTGGTTATCAGAGATTTGCAATGAGTAGTCACTAATAAAATGTATTTCAGTAAATACTAATTTTTTTGTGAACTATTTCTCGCCTTTACTCACTCTCTCTGTCGTCTAAGAACAAGTACCTACTAATGGAAAAGCTACTCTGTTCTTCTTTTCATTGCGAGAGTGCTTGAAGTGGTAATGGCGGAGATTTTAACCTGAGTACTGACATGCAGTATCTTGACTTATCTGAGTGCCTTTAATTTGAAAGAAAGCGACTCGCTGCAAATCTCTGTTCATTGTGGTTTAAGCTATCATTATGTTGTATATTTTTGTAAGTTTAGAAAATATTAGTATAATCAGAAATGTAGATCCAGTTTTCGATGTTGTTATAATGAAATTACTCGTATCGACAATTTCAGCGCACTCTCTATATTTAAATATATAAGCTTGAAATCTACCATTTCAGTCACATATTATTTCAAGTCTTATAAAAAGAAATTATTTTATTTCAATATCGCTCGCGATAAACTGAAGTGTCACCCGGATTCCAAGTTACGCTCTTGAAATTTTTTGCGCTGAGTTCAGTCTACTCATAATATACTATTTACAGTCATGCTCCATATACATATGTATCTCTTTCCATCGTGGAATATTACTAATTTTCTTTGGTTCAGATTTTTAATTTTATTTACTATTCTATTTGTGGATGTTATTGCCAAACAGGGTCTTAGCCTTTCAGATGAGCATATCAGCAGCGTACTAGAGGAATGCATGAAAAGGAAAACGATGATCAGGTGGAACAACCTAGGCACCTGTGCGACCTCCAAAACCATACTCAAGTCCTATAACGAAAAGTATACTAGGTTTATACTGACTCTCCCAAGAATAGAATGTAGAGCTATCACAGGTGCACTAACGGGACACTGCCTTGTAGCAGCGCATGCACATAGGATGGGTATAACGAACGACGAAAGCTGTAGGAAATGCACAGAAGCGGGTAGCGGGGAGACCTTGGAACACATACTGTGCTCCTGCCCCGCCATCGCTAGAACTCGTCTGACTTGTTTAGGAGCACCATTCTTCTCAGGGCTCGAACAGGTCTCGAAACTGGGCATCAAGCCTCTGGAAATTTGTGAAAAACACCCAAATTCTGACAGATCACTACTTTGACAACTCCTAAACGGAACTCCAACTGGTATCGAGAAGGACCCAACAGGGTCTATGCGTGGCCTTCTTCTTAGGCAGCCAGATTAACCTAACCTACTATTCTATTTTAGCATCATACCAATTTCAATTCGTCAGAGTTATCAAAATACTTTTAGAGATTGAAAAGTACTTTTTCTTTCGTAGATGTTTTAAGGTATCTTTAGTTAAAAGTATAATTGTATAATATATAAAATTTTTTATAAGCGTATTCAAATTGAAAGTGAATTCGATTAGCTCAGTTTTGATGACGACGCAACAGCAAAAAAGAAAGGACCTCAACTCGGAAGAGAGCGTAGAAGAGGAAGTTCAAATCTGAATTGCATCAAGTGCTGGAATATAGTTTGAACCTTGGGATCCATAACTGGTAAAGTGGTAATCAGCGGAGAATGGTTATAAAGATTCCCTCAGTAGTAGATAAATAAATTTTGGAAAATTAGTCATGCCAAAGTGTAGCCACAGATCCAGACTAGTTTTTAGAAGGCAGCAAGTGCTGAAGGTATTCAACTAAATTCGGTTATATATCGATTATTGAGATCGGTGATAGTTGAAATTGTTAGAATTGTTACGAAATTATGTTAATTCGAATATTAAGTTTAGACGGAGAGAAACTACTTAACTATGTATTTATGTAAGTCTAAAGAGAGATCAGCATGCCAAAACACTACGAAATTAAGGGAAAAATAAAATATGCAAATCTTACACTGTAAAAAAGTAAAAATAAATCCAAAAGAATAATTTTCTTGATAGCGCACACATAATTGTATTTTTAGTTTGGCTCGTAATTTGCTTGAAATTCAAGTATTCGAGTTGTGAACGTGCTGAATTTTGGTTTTAGGCATTTTTTTGGTTGGTTGGTGTGTTTATTTGTGGTTAGGACTTTTTAGCATGGTGCTGTTTGGTGGAGGGAAAGATGTATGTGTATGTGTGTTGGGTTGTGCATTGGTGGTGAGGTAGAGTAGAGTTTAAATAAATTCGAAGCTACGAGTTGCTTGCTTTGCTTAATACTTCTTTAAAAATAAATTCGAAAGTGCGAGCTGCTTTTTATTCTTTTTGAAATATAGCAACGAGATCCAAGTGTTTCAAGTGTTCACATGTCAGTGCATGGTTGGCGTCTTAGCTAGCAGTGCTGTAACTGTGTGAGAGAGGGAGAATGGCGGCTGAAGGCGCGTTTGCGTACATGCGTCTCACACTAGCATACACAAGCTTGCTTATTTTGTTTTCTACTTGCTCTCTTCTTCTTTCTGTATATCTCGTTCTTTTGCGCCAACTGTCTGTCTCACTCTTTTGCCGCTGACTATGAACATGTGCAAATACCGAAAGGATGATGCGTGCGGACGCTGCTGCGAGCTGTGCGCATGCGCAGTCCTTTGCCATTGCCCTTTGGGTTGCCGTGTTGCCGACAGCCACTGCCGAAGAGCTCCGCATGTTCGTTGGAGAGCGCGTGCGTGTAGGGGCGCGTCTTGAGCGCTGCCACTGAGGCAGGCGTTGCATAAAGCATATAATTGTCGTAGATGTGACTCACATCGGAGTTGCGTTTCGCTGGCAGATAGGGCAGAAAGGCAAAGGACGAGGAAGTGGATTGCGTGTGCGTGAGCGTAGGTTTGCGCACCTGCGGCAAGGCAGAACGAGTCGCACCGCGCTGCCAGCTGCACTGACGCAGTGTCGACTGATTGGAATAGGAGGATGGTATAAGTTGGGACTTGAGTTTGTACTCATATGTGGGGGAGGATTGTTCTTTGGTTGTGGGTGTAGGAGTGGAAGTGGTAGCGGATATGGGTAAGGGTATGAGAGATCTTTGACGTTTTTTACGCGGTGGTGGTAATATTGGCGGTTGTGTTGTTGTTGTGTTGGCCTCCCCGTTGTTTAATGCTGGCATTGTCGTTGGACACTCTGCTATTTCTATGGTTTTTGTATTTGCTGCAATAGCTGTGATTGATGTGGTGCTTGTATGTTCGTTGGTTTGTGTATTTGCTAAATTCGTTTCGCATACGTACATCATTTTGTCATTCTGTTTCGTTTCAGCGTTGCTGGTTGTTGTTTTTGTTGCTGTAGTTGTTGATGCGGCAGCTTTTTTGTGTTCACGTGTCACGTGTTTTGGGGGTGTGGTCATGTGTGAAGGGGTACTGTTATGTGCAGTGGTGGAGCGACTGGAGTGTCCTGTGAAAAAATGGTTGAAATAAAACAATCAAAAATTGTCAATCCACTTAAAACAATTGTTTGTGTGTAAATTTTTTGAACAAGAAATAAATTCCAATAGAATTATACTCACTAAATGCTGATGAATATATTCTATTATGGACGTAATACGAATATCTAATTTATCACGGAACACGCAAATTGAACATAGCTCTAAGCAGGAAAATGATCTTTTACAGGGGTATTGAAAAGATAATTTCGAGATATACTTGTATTAAATGTGTTCAGATTATAGGGGATTATATTGAGATATAAAACATATTGGAACTCTATTCATTGTGTTTTCATACTGATGCCGAGACGGCATTGAACTCCACTCGTATGTACTTTAACGTAATCTCTTAAATTGGATTTTTATATGCATACTTATAGAAATAAGAAGGAAAGCCATTTAGCCGAATTCTAACGGGACTATGAATACTAACGGTCCCATTGTATTGCCGGAATTGGCCCATCGCAAAACTTATTCTAGGGGTGATCAATGTAACACGGCACTGGGTTTTTGGTCGAATCGGATAACTCGTGTCCTCTATAGTTCTGACCTAGACAGACGGATAGGTGGGCAACCAGGAATCAAAAAAGAAAATATTTCTGATAATTTCTATGTACATAGGTTTATGCGTAAATGCTTTCATTAAGACGTTGCAATTGTAGCATGCCTCGTTACTAAAGTATAATTTCATTATTAATATAAAATCGTGACTTTTGTGACTTCGGCAGATTAGAGTAAAAAATATTGACATCGATCATAAAGGTACTATAGGCTTACCTCTGGAGCGAGAAGGTACTTCCTTCTCCCGCTCGCCACGCTCCGATCTATTAGAAGAACGATGCGCAGACTCGTGATCCCCACGCGAAGAACGTACCAGGCGAACGCCCGAACTGCCGGTATTATGCGCGGAAGTGCGCTCGTGCTTGCCGTGCTTGGTATCTCCGGAGCCAGTAGGAGTTGTGCCTCCTGAGGAGCGTGTGGATTTAGGCTGCAAATCGTGCCCCACCTTGCGCCTACGAATGCTGCTTGATGAATCAACCATACGATGATGATGCTGATGGCCGGTGGCTTCTACGGCTACAGCTGTTGGGCACTCAGTGCGTTCTCTCTGAGAGGAACGCGTAGTGCTGCTATGCGTCGATGTGCGCGCCTTTTCCGTCGGTTGGTGGTGTCTCTGCTTGGAGGATGAGCGATGTGGCTTCCCCTTCGTCTCGTTTGCCGATTGCTGTTTAGCGCCGCGTTCAAGCTCTCTACTGCGTTTCTCCTTCAACTGTGTGGCACTGCTGAGGTGTTTCGTTCTAGTGCGTCGCTCTTCACGAAGCTGGTTAATCTCATCACCTGACGAGCATAGTGTGTGCGCTGATCGTTGCGATTCACGTGAGCTAGAGCGACTTCCGACCGATTTGGAAAGTTTGCTCCTACCGGCAGCGGAAGTTCTGCTAGCCTTCACATTCAGGTTCTCATATTCATGCTCACTGGAAAGCGAACGTGAACGCGCACGTGGACAGCTTTCCACGGAAGATTGCGAGGAAGTGCGTGCGCGGCTGGCCACTGCGTTGGGTGATGGTGTGGAGTGGCGTGAGGTGCGCTTCGCCTCAGAGGCCAAGGTGCTACGTGATACCTTCACGGCAATGCATTTATCGTTAATCTTTTCTGCTGTGATCGTTTTCTCGTCGATGGTTTCCAATGGTTTGGAACTACGCCGTTGCAATGAACGACACCGCTGATCCTTGAGAGCTGCCTCATCGGAGAGAGCCTGTGAAGTAGTCGTTTAAGTTAAGGGGTTAAGAGTTAACGAAGGCAAACCGGTACGAAAGAGTTTTAATAGTTAAAACAAAGAATTGACTTCGACCATTTGAAATCAAATCTTTGAGAAAGCACTGCTTTTCATTCAACGCAATATTTTTGGAAAAATTTCTGCCCGCTCCTCTTCTCCCCTCTTTCCATACACTTACCTTCAAAGTTTGATCAGCGTTGCGTGACATCTCAGTTAAAATCATGGCATCACGTTTCAAATCGGTTTTTCTATCATACGAATTGATGGCAACGTTGGCAGGTGTTTTTACCTTAAATGTTGGGGTCAATTCATTTGTGATATTCTCGTAGAAATGCTCATCGAAATCTTCCGGCTCATCCTCATCGCTTGCCGCGGCAAAATTGTTGTGTAGCTTTAAATTCTTACGTTCCGTGGGCCGTATTTCAGCCGTACGCGTAACCAGCTGTGGTTCCAGAGCAATCGGACTGTGTCGCAATAGATCGGGCTTATCGTTGACGAGTTGCCATTTTGTGATCGTATGTTTATCGCTCTTCAAGTCTTTTGTTGTCATCGTGTTTGAGTGATCCTCGCTCAAGTTTCGTTGTTGTTGTTTGTGTAACGATAAAGTACGTTTCGTTAAACTGTTAGTTGACTGGGTCGATAACAGTTTCGTTTTGGCAGCGGCGTTGGCGGCAACGTCATGCTGAGCAACTTGTACACCAAAGAAGGAGAGCTCGTGCTCACGCAATTTACGTGCACCACGTGCCTCTTTGATGATTCTCAGTTGTTCCTTACTGGGTTCATTTGTAGCGCTGCGGCTCATCGTTGCAGCTGTACCGTTGAGTTGTTCAGTTTGTGCTGCTGAAGGAGACACAAAGGGCAGAGTTGTGATATAACATAATTAAAGCAGTTGAAATCTGGATCCTGAGACCCTGAGATATGTATCTAACTATTGATATGCTCTTACCATTTGCTATGGTTCTTGGCTTGGCTATAGGTGGTGATAGCGAAGCGCGCATTTTCAAGGATTCGGGCTTCCTCATCGTGGCTTGTGGTGAGTGCAATTCAATGCTCATTACATTGGATTTCGGCAGTTCTGTAAGTAGTATGGAGATTTGATTTTTTTTTGCGAAGGTTAAAGAAATTGTTATAGCTATCCTCCCAATGATGATCTACTTAACATAAACTCCTCATACTCAGCATATCCTTATAATTTTGTTTACCAAACTCCACTCTAACACCATTTACCTGTGCTCTGCCATATTTTTTTGCTGTTGCTTTCATTCGGTTCAATATTCCAGACTGTGCGTTTGGTCTTCAGACGACTCCAACTGCTTGAGTACTCAACGGAGCGTTCGTCCTCCAGCGAGGAGCTTTCCTGCGTACCACCACCGCTGTCACTACTGTCCTGTTGGCCGCGAAAGTAGCTCTTCACCTCCTCATCAGCGCTGTCCAGCTCTTCCTGTGTGGCGGCCACCTCGTACATGCGGCGCAGCTGTGATAGTTGCTGGCTGACGGGTATTTCCGTATTCCCCAGCAGTTTTAGCCTAGGTGCTGCTATGGGCTGCACAAATGTGCAATATGCATCCCCCGTCTGTAAGTGCCGACGCGTCATGGTTGCGCTCAGCGTTGTGGTGGAATTGTAACTAGCCGATTTCAACACACGTGGCTGTTCATTGTCCAATGATGCGTTGGAGTAGCGTCGCGTTGTCTCTTGATAGCTCTGCGAACGCAACATGGGCGTGGGCACTACAATGGGCGGTATTGCAGCCGCCTCCATGGAGGCTATGCTCAGGCGTCGCATGGCCTCGTCGAATTCACTGGCGGAACGCATCGTCTTGATTATGAGCGAAGTGGACTTGAGTCCCTCGTCGAGTATGCGCTGGTGTTCGCGCAGATCATGCAGCATGAGCTCTTGTGCGCTGGGACGACGCCCCTGACTCGAACTTGGACTCTGACTATGCCGTTGACCTGTGTTGTGTGAGAAGGTTGATGTTGTTGGTTTATGTGTGTTCGCAATTGAGTTTTTGTGATGCAGAAAATTGTTATTGTAGGGAGGGCTTCTTCTGGGTTAACAGTTCAATAGTTCGAAGTAAGCAAGAAACGTTTGTGCGATTTAAGCCGGCAGTTGGATGCCATAGGAGAATCGTAAAAAAAAGTGTTTGAAAGTCTAAAGGTTATATGTGAAAGTGTATGGTGTTTGTGTATGTAAAAAACAAGGCTTTCAATATGTGTACTAACGGGACACTCCCTTGTAGCAGCGCATCCACATAGGATGGGTATAACGAACGACGACAACTGCAGGAAATGAATAGAAGCGCGTAGCAAGAAGACCTTGGAACTAGGTATCAATCAAGCCTCCCTGGAAATTTCTGAAACACAAATTCTGACAGATCATTACTTTGACCATTCCGAAACGAAACTCTAACTGGCAGCGTGGCCTTTTTAGACAGCCAGCTTAACATAACCTAATATACATATGTACATATATATTTGACAGCATTTAATTGATGAGGTTTTTTTCTTCTTCTTTGCGGAATGCGAAGTCATAAGTTTTATGAATTCGGGGATCGTAATAACGTCTTACGAAGAAAATTTTGTTGAAAAAATTTAAGTACCTACCTATTGCTGCAAGCTGTACCTGATTTTTGGGATTTACCTCGAACCAGGAATTGGAAAATACTTGCAGCACTACTTTTTTAATCCTTGTTCAAAAATGAGGTATAAAACCCACAGTTAATGTTCAGAAAACTGTTGCGTATATTCTGGGTCTATATCTACAACATCTAGATTTCGCCTAATTACAACAAATCACTACATCCCTGACTCTTAAACGGATCTCCATATGGTATCGCACCCAATGGTCCCAATCTTAGGCCCTTGGTCATGTTATGTCACTGAAGTTCATAATATCCGTATCCATAGTAGAGAAGGTAAATAAAATATTTTAAAAATGTATGTTACATTTTCTCATGGAAGTGCCTTCGAAACATTTCTTTACGGATAAGTATAAGAGCGGATGAACGACTATGAGAAGGCAAAAAAGGAACTTCATGAAATCTAACCTAACCTAAACCAAGAGGAGGAATTCCTATCAATGATATTAGAATTTGTGCCAGGAACCTGAAAATGAGGACGGCGCGCCGCGGCGCAAAGCAAGAGTGCCTGGAGCGACTAGCCGAAACCTGTTCAGCTTGTAATGGCCATCATAGTTAGTATACAGGTTATTTAGTTAGTTGGAACCAATAATAGCCTCAGATAGAAATCAAAACTATGTAAGAAAAGTTTAAAGTATATGAAGAGAAGCGAGTTTTAGTACAAGATTTCATGCCACATGTATATGTATCTATATATATGTATTTAGTAAGATTATTTTTTAATTTACTATTTCTTTTTCTTTAGTAACTCAGACATAATATTCAATTATTAGCATTTTTAAGAGTAGAGTGCGACTTTTTAGACTAAATTAGTCGCTCATGCATGAGATTTAATTGGTTTCGATTTAGTAACTTTATACACATAAAATAACAACAAAATACGAGCATATCAACTATGTAAAAGATTGAGTAGAGGAGTTTATGTTTGCTGGGAAATAAAAAATTAATTCATATACGAAAAAAGTAGATCATCCCACAGGAAATTATTATAAGTATATAAAAAATAGAAATATACTACTTAAAATAGACTAAGATCAATACAAAGTTGAGCATATGACAAAAATATTTAGACAAACTATTTATGCTAACAAGTTCGGAAAACGCTACAACTACAGATAAATAGTAAAGAATATACAAGATTAATTTCAAATATGATAGGGAAACTATTCAAAAACTGAATTTTGTGCAATTACCTGCATCCGACCAATCCGATGGCGTTTCGCCCAGACTCAGATTGATTTTGGTGGAATAACCATTAGTTTGTGGTAAACTAGTGTAGTCCTGACGTTTCTCCACAAAGCGCACACGGTCAGCGACGGACTGCAAACTGCTTGAGGGAGGCGAATCAGCTTTGCCTGGGAAGTTGTAAAAATATATAAACATAAATGGAACAGCGAATTTTAAAAGTATACAGCAAAAAAATGATTCTTTGGGTGGGGTG
Source organism: Neria commutata (assembly GCA_963457695.1). Lineage (NCBI taxonomy): Eukaryota > Metazoa > Arthropoda > Insecta > Diptera > Micropezidae > Neria > Neria commutata. Next base: position 43,697,197 of record OY735246.1, read on the forward strand.
CTGAAGACTAACTTTATTCACAGACTGATTTCTATCTCGTGGTAGGTCCGAGAGTAGCGCTTTTGAACTTCGGAGCATTTTTCATTAAAATCTGAAGCTTAATCAAAAGATATATTCAATGCTAAAGATCTCTTTTATTGTTTTTTCCTTTTTTTTAATTTACTAAAAAAGGTGTCCAAAAACATTTTGCGATACTCTACTCAAGCCATATCTCTCATGCATCAGCAAAAAAATACTTAAAATCACAACTGTTTAAACACGTTTTTTTACAAAAAGTTACAATCAAACTTCCAAGCAAGAACTTTTAAGAAGCATTTAACCAAATCACTTTATTCTCTTTGGAGAATGAATCTCAAACAAATATTAATATTTGAATCGAAAGTCGACGGAAAAGTGAAAAATATCAACTTTCTATTCGGAATCTTGCTTGATGCTGCTGTCCAAAAGAACAGGACTACAGACAGTGTATCATACGGACATTATTTGTTTAAAAAATACGTTTTTGAGAATTTTTAAATAAAACTTGTTGTAAACCTCAAATACAAATTTTTTTGTTTAGATCGAGAAAGTTATTCTCAAAACTTATAAATTTTTCGGCCATATTGTAATAATCAGTCGCACACTGACTTCAGTATATATTGTGATAATATATCTCCGACTTCTGCTTATATTGAAGATATAATTTTAAATACTTTGATTATATTTATTTCTATTGGTGAGCGGGTCGTAATACTTCGGAAGAGCAAGGACAAAGATAGAGAAATGTGCTTTTTACATGTTGTATACTTCGGTGGTATAACTTATAGAGGACGTTCTTGTAAGATATCGTTGTTGGAAAGTTTTATTAACAGCGATATAAGAAATACTTACCGATTGGAAAACCCTCTCGCCTACTCGTCTGAGTGCCGTCGCCACTGCCAGGGAGCGGCTTCAGTTGCACACCCCAGAGTGCGTCGGCACTCTCGATGTTCTCGCCCAAGTGGTAAGGCTTCGGTTTGATCGGTTTGTTCTTGAGTATGCCGCGTATAGCTGATATCTCATCATTCTCATCGGTGGTATCCACACCACTGGTGGAAGCATAGCTATTACGCGAGCTCTCGTGCAGGGCTTGCGACTCCAGCAGCTTCGGCAGGGAAACCGTCACGCTGGTGGGCTCCGACGTTTCTTCCGGTTCATCCACCAAGCAGGCTCTATAGGCAACTGTGGTGCTGGCGATGGTTTTAAGACGACGATCATCGCCGAAGTGTGTCATGGGCAGTGCCACAGTGCTGGTAGTGGTGCTGCTGGTGCTGCTACTGCTGATAGCTGCCGTGGACTTCACTAGGCTCTGCAAAGGACCGCTGGTGGTGCGACGTCGTCGTCGGAAGTTATTCGTCGGCGGCGGCTTGCCGTCTGTTTCCACAATATTCACACGTCCCGATTCGGCGGCAAAGTGCACCTCGGTCTTGCAAAATTCCACGCGCTTCTGTTGCGTGGAGCGCTGCAGCAGCGTCGTAGACTGTTCTGCATCCCCTATCGCCTCGTACAACCCGTTGAGATGCACCTGTGAGGTCTTGCGCAAATTCTCGCGCACATACTGACACTCATCCACCGCAATGGAGTGTCGCTTTTGCGCCTCCTCGCTGGCTTCCCGGTCCGCGTGTGTCTTGAGCGCTGTGTAGCGCCTTTGGCCCGCGGTTAACTTTGATGGCTCACCGAAATGCACCACCGTTCCTCGCGTACTGTGCGTCGTTTCCGTGGGCGACCAATTGCTCAACTCGCCGGAACGACCCAGACCACTATCCGTGGAGGCGTCCATGCTGAACATGCACTTCTCGTCGGGCGGTGACATCTTCTCGAAGCCGTAAGATTTGCGGCGCAGATGCCACTCTGTGGAGGCGGTCTCACGTGCCTTCTGACGCGACTCCAGACTGTTGGTGGTGTGCTTTGCTGGGCCGCCGGAGGGCACCTGTTGTGCTTCAAAGCTGTGCACGGGTGAGGCTGGCTTATGGCGCGCTTGGACGGTGTGAAAGGCGGATTTAATTGGCGTCGACACTCTGGAGGTCTGCTCAGTTATGGTCAGTGGTTGGAAATTGTAATCTGGCAGCCTTTTCACGTGCTGCACTTCGATGTGTTCTTGCTCTGCCGGCGGCTGCTGATGCGTCACAAAGTCTTCCTTGTAGAGCGATTCATCTGATAGTTTCTTCAGTTTGCCGCGTATCTCTTTGAGCGACTCGGCTGTCAGGAATGTATCACGTTTGGCTGTATTCAATTTAGCAGCCGTTCCATTTAAGATCGTGTCCAATGCCGCCAAGTCGACGTGATTGTTACGCATAGCAGTGTTCAGTCGTCGTCCGTTCTCTAAATCGGCACGTATTCGCGACACACTAACGGAATTGCTGGGCAAATCCAGAGGTCGTCGAGCTGTCAGCGGGGATCTGTTGCTATCAGTTGTCGCCGAGCTGGACTGAAATGAACGTCGTAACTTGCTGACACGCCGCCATTCGCTTGGCTCCTCATTCGCTCCGCCGTCTTGATCCCACTCAGTGCTGAGATCGTCGGTTGATATGGAGCGGGAACGGTGTAGGCTAGTGCCCAAAGAGATGGGGTTCTGTTCTCGTTGTTGATGGCGAGCGATTAATCTGTTGGAGCAACATAGAGCAATAACATAAGTACTATATGAGAAAATGCAATTTAAATGGTTTTTGTAAAAATATTCATAATTAAATGTTTTCTATAAAGCAAAACTACAAAGATGTTATATGGCCGGCTTTTTATAATAGTCCGCAATAAAACTGACCCACACTTTTTGCTTCTGTATTTTTAAATTGTATATACTTTTTCGGTAAATAAAGGCAAACAAAATTTCCCCATTGATAAGGTGTGATCAAAAAATGTTCGAACGAAAATGATTAAATTAAAACAAGCAAGGAAGCATCAATCGGGTTTCACCGACAGAGTAATACCCTACACCAAGTAACTGAGTGGGCGGATCACGCCCATTTTTTTAGCGTTTAAAAGTATTATTACCAGCAGTGAAGTGACCAAATATGGACGGACTGGTGTATATATTATGGAAGATATAAGGATTTTCGCTTACCGTCTATATAGTGGGCGGACCACGCCCTTTTTTTGTATGACGTAGAGGGCCCACACCTTACCTTAAATACCAAATACCATTCCTTTAAATGAGTAATTAAACAAATTTAAGCAATTTTACTGGAAATATTCCGGGGTAGTGGGACTTACTGGCCCGTTGAGGGCCTGTCCTTCGGCCGATTTTGCTAATCTCGGAACTTGAAGTAGTGGAAGGTTCACTGCGATTGTGTGCCAAATTTGGTCTAAATCGGACAACTCCTTCTTTCCCTCCTGTGGCCACGGACAGCAAGACAGACGGACAGACAGACAGACAGACGGACGGACAACCGGAAATCAACACAGAAAGTGATTCTAAGCATTTCTATATACTTATGTGTCTACCTATAATAGCTCCTGTAATGCGTTACAATTTTCGCACAAAGTTATTATACCCTATTACCATAGGTGTAGGGTATAATGATTCCGAGTCATATTTTTCTGGTGTGGCTAATATTTTCCTTCAGAACAGAAATGAAGAATACATTTTAAAGCATAATTTAATTACCACACATAATTATGCTCTTACCATTACTAATTTCGTAGCTATGGTATAGCCAAAGTATGTCTTTATATTCAAAGTGAACATTTCAGGGCTAAAGCTTTGTCTTTTGTCAAGTTCTTTCATAGTTCTAAAAAATTATCTATTGAAATACATGTTCCCCAAGTAACTGAATGTAAGTACATAGTATGTTAACAAAATTTGATTACAACCCGAAATATATTGTTTACTACTCGGTTATGAATTCGATTATACATAGTTTAAATAATTATATTAACTCAAATACTTATCTCGAGATTTAGAAAAATATTTTTTAATTTACTAGCGATTCTATGTTTTTATACCCTACACCTATGGTAATAGGGTATAATAACTTTGTGCGAAAATTGTAACGCATTAAAGGAGCCGTCCTAGGTATAGACATAAGTATATAGAAATGCTTAGAATCACTTTCTGTGTTGATTTCCGGTTGTCCGTCCGTCTGTCTGTCTGTCTGTCCGTCTGTCTTGCTGTCCGTGGCCACAGGAGGGAAAGAAGGAGTTGTCCGATTTAGACCAAATTTGGCACACAATCGCAGTGAACCTTCCACTACGTAAAGTTCTGAGATTAGCCAAATCAGTTGAAGAACACGCCCACAATGGGCCTGTAAGTCCCAATACCCCGGATTTTTTTCGGTAAATTAGCTATATTTTGTCTAATTACTCATGGAAAAGAATTGTACTTGGTATTCAAGTTAAGGGTTTGGTTTTCTATGTCCCACGAAAAAATGGGCGTGATCCGCCCACTATATAGGCGGTAAGCTAAAAATCCTCATAACTTCAGTAAGATATACACCAGAGCGTCCATATTTGGTCACTTCATTACTGGTAAGAATACCTTTTAATTCTCTAAAAATGGGCGTGGCCCGCCCACTATGGGGGCAGTAAAATAAATACATATATCGATCATTTCGATTGTACACCTTGCAGAGCATCAACTTTTGGCATAAATAGTCCTATTAGGGATATATTGTAGTCTGCTAAAAATAGGCGTGGTCCGCCCACTATGTAGGCGGTAAATTAAATGCACCCACAATTTCTGTGGATTATCACCCCACTTGGGAACTTGGTGTAGGGTATTACTCTGTCGGTGAAACCCGACTGATTCTTCCTTACTTGTTAATAGTGTATTTCCGATCCGACTTCACGTAGTAAGAATATAAATTGAAGCTCAAATTAAAGACACTTGATTCTGATTTGACTAAACCGGTTTAGAAAGCGTCAGTACCAGTTTTGATTCCACAACTTTTTTCATATCTATATTATAATTCCGGTAACGCTTTACTGAATCGCCTGCTGTTGGTCAAGATTTCTTTTGCACTAAGTACCTAACTAGTTTAATATCAGATGGTGCCAATAGTATCAAGTAGACAATTACTGACTAGATTTGACTTTGCTAAAGCTTTTTACTCTCTAATGATTAATGACAGTTCTTTATTTCATCACAGGTTTACGCAGTATGCAATAAAACATTGATGAACAAATAAAAATAGAAGAAGGAATCTTTTCGTTGCAGTAGTTCTGCATTAATACGAAGCAAAAAGAAATTAACATTTTATATATAGTTTTCTCTGATCAATTGCAATTCATTGCAGGCAACAACGCAGATGATTTTTTTTGTATACATACATATAAATGCCATTTGTCATTTGCTGGTCGGCAAAAAGTTCGCCATATGGTGAAATCTTTTGCGACTTGATACAGAATTCACAATTAAAACTCTGATGTAAACATTACGTAAATATAGCTACTATAATTTTTATACCCTACACCTATGGTAATAGGGTATAATAACTTTGTACGAAAATTATAACGCATTAAAGGAGCCGTCCTAGGTATAGACATTAGTATATAGAAATGTTTGGAATCACTTTCTGTGTTTATTTCCGGTTGTCCGTCTGTCTGTCCGTCTGTCTGTCTGTCTGTCTGTCTGTCTGTCTGTCTGTCTGTCTGTCTGTCTGTGTCCGTCTGTCTATCTGTCCGCTCAGGAGAGAAAGAAGGAGTTGTCCGATTTGGACCAAATTTGGTAAATAGTTAGAGTGAACCTTAACTTAGTTTAGTTCTGAGCTTATCCAAGTCGGTTGAAGAACACGTCCATAATGGGCCTGTAAGTCCTACTAGCTCGATTTGTTTACGATAAAATTGGTGTAATTTGTCTAATTACTGAAAAGAATAATACTTGGTATTCAGGTTTAGGGGTCGGTCTTCTATGTCATACGAAAAAATGGGCGTGGTCCGTCCACTATAAAGGTTGTAAATTAAATGCGCCCGCAATTTCATTTCTTTCCGTGGATTATCGCCCCATTCTGTTACTTGGTATAGGGTATTACTTTGTCGGTGAAACCCGAGTGATGCTTCCTTACGTGTTTTATTTAATTTTATAATTGAGATTTTTCTTTCGTTGTCTGTGTGTCTCTGTGTTAAGACTATTCGACCTTTGAATGAATTAAATCTTTTTGATTTATAAATAAATTTATTTTTTATTAGTCCATTCTTAGCACTTTTACTGGGCTGCTTTAAACTTTTATAAGCTTTAACTAAGTTTTTTTTTGTAGAGCTTCACTCGAATATAACATATGTAATGAACACTTGAAATGTTTCTTAGCTGGCTCAACACTACAAGAAATTTTTTCCGGCTGCCAAACTAGCTATAACTGTAATAGATTTACACTGCCTGCTCACTTTTTGCCACTCCTTTACTCGGAACTCTATTCACGGCTTAAACACGCGCGACACTGAGCTCAGCCATCCTACCCAATTGACAATTAAAACGAAAATAACGCATACGTTTCAATGATTTAAACGCATTTTGTTGTCAATAAAACAAATATAATATACATACATGCATATATATGGAGTATATAGGTTTGTTGTTGTTGTAAAAGATAACTCACCGCAAGTCATCGTCATCATTGGCGACAACAACGTTTGCAGACGACGCAAGCCCATGAAACCCGTGCTCATTATAATGCCGGAAACTTTCCAAATCACGTTGCGGCTGTCGACTTAGCTGCGTTGGTGTCAATACATTGCTGTGGTGCTGGTGCTGGTGGTGGTGGTGATGCTGTTGGTGGAGGTGCTGCGGATCTTGCGGATCATTAGCAAGCGCGGCAGCGTTCCCAACAACTGCGGCATCACAATTGGTGACACCTACACGGGATTTAGTCAAACTGTTGCTGCTGCTCCCGTATAAGGCAGGTTGCTCCAAAAGTCGACTACTGCGTTGGGATTGCGCTTGTGTGTGTGACTGTTGCCACGACGTAGTTTTTGCTGTTGACGTTTTGGTTCTGATTGCGGTTGTTGTTGTAGGTGAGCTTGGTGCTGGTGACGTTTGTGGTGAGGCTGATGCTGATTTTCGCTCACTGTTGTTGTGGTTGTAGAGGCTATTGCCAACAATTGCATGTAGGCTCACCTTAGCCGCACTCTTGTGGGTGTGCATTGCGCCTGGCGTCGTTGTTGTTGTCGAGTTGTTGCTATGGCTGCTGTTGTTGCTCGAAATGCTGGAGGTGCTCTTCTGTTAAAAGAAAGAAGACAAGACAAGGGAAGTGGTGTAGTGTGGCAAGTCGGTTTGGTTCAGCATCAAGTAAGAGAAATTTTCAAAAGATAAATTACATTTAAAACTTTTTTTAAGCGTGCATGATTTATTTTAAACGTTTTTCTGTGGCGGGGAATTCTTTTCTTTTGGTATGGCTGGATTTAGTTTGGTTGGTAAGTGGGTGTGAGTTGGCTTGTAGCTTACTTCCAACAATGTCCGTTGTTGCTGTAGTAGTGGGAGTTTGCGGCGAAATTGTGTTTGGAATTCAGGAACCACTAAAATGTTGCGGTGGTTCAGTTTTTGCTGTTTTCTTTTTTTTGCAATAAATTTCGTTTTCACATTTATAAGAAGGTGAATGACCTGCATTTTTTGTGGTTTAAACAATGCTGAAAAGTGAATAGTGCATAAATTTCTCTTATACTTCATGGACAAAGTTTTCATGATCAGGCCATTTTGGCGAAGATATTCTTCGGAAATTTGGAAATTCCAAACCTAATAGATTACCTTCTAGAACTAAAGATATATTCAAAGTTTCTGATAATTAAAGAGGTTCTGATAACACAAGATACGAATTATCAGATCAATATTTCATATAATAATTTGGAAGGTTTATCATGGTGGAGTTTCTGCACTTAAAATTCTTTCCTTCTTATCATCGAAGCGTATCTAATTAAGTGCAGAATCTGCAACAGCTCAAAAAGTTAACCGCAAACTGCTGAGATTTTTCTTCGACACATTTTTAAAATGCATTGATTTCATATACCCCTTAAAGATGCATTCTCTGCCTTTTCACTTAATGCAATTCATATTTATTAAAAATCAAATAGTGTGTTTGGAACATATTAATAGTTAAAGATATTTATACTGTTTAGTCAATATTTTGAAATAATCAATGGGTCGTAGAGACACACCATGGGGCTAATGGCAAAACTTCTATCACATATATCAATATGTGAATCAGCTTCACTTATATACCAAAAATCCTTAAGATTAGAGATGGCGTGTTAAAAATGCTTTTTTTTGGGATTTTTCATGTTCCTTAATGAAATATATAAAAATTCCTTTTCTTCACAAGACTGTCCTTTTCTTGTCTTTTTGTATGTAAAAAGATGTCACCACTTTTTGCTGACAAGTATTTTTTCAGCAAAAACAATACAGCCCAAAATATAAAAAACAAAATGTTAATATAATTGCTGATTTTCGGCCCTTCCCATGGCATAATATGAATATGTATAACATAGCTTGAATCGCTGCACGACCACAAAAGTAAATAAAGCATTATACGGCCAATAGCTTGTAATTATGTATTGCCATAGAACCAGAAATCATAATGGCAATAGTTATGTAAAAATGTGTGCATACCACCAGTATGAAACAAAAGAAACCGTTTCAACCAAATAAAAAATTTTAATTCAGTCACTGAAATAATTAACGTGATATTAATGGAATGAATAGATCAAATGAAATCAGTCCGCCGTTCAGCATTCACAAAAACATTTTGTAGGAATCCATTTTCCAAATACATGTATATGAACTTTGATGGTCAACCTATTCCGTATTTTGAAACGAGATCCCAACCAATAGCGTAATGATATTTATTTGGGGGTACTATTGCACTCCGACATAAAGATTCATTAATCTATCGCTTTTCAGGGGTCTGCAACTCATTGCCTTTAGTCTTAGAAGCTCATACTAGTATACATTTAATACAATGTCACAATAAATGTAGAAACATTTATATAGAAAACTTTTATAAAATAAAAGGCCATGCGAACTATTTCGTAAATGACTTTTTTTGTAAAGTCTAAGATATGTATATAAAAATTGTCTGCTATCATGAAACTTTTAGCTCTTCTAAATTTTTTGTTGGGCTGTAGTGCTGTCAACTCGTAAAGTGCAACCACTAAATTCAGCGAACAACTTTAGTATGCTTATTCCCCTTCCATAAATAATGTGCACTTACCATTAGATTACTCAATTTTAAGCTCGGCGCCGTGTCCAACAACAAAAAATTGTTGCTCAGGCGATTTGTATAGCTGTCGTTGTGCTGATAGTGATTGTTGCAAATGCTGCCGTTGCTGGCGCCGCTGCTGCTGCTGTTGTTGCCACTGTTGCCATTAATCAGGCAATATTTATCCTCATCAACAACAGCATCGTCAACGGTGTAAGCAGCAGTCGCAGCGGCAGCGACATTATAATCCTCATCGTTTACCTCACAAATATCGACTCTGGGTGATTTTATGGGCCAACGGCCAGTGCTGGTGCCTGTCTCGGCTAAATGTTGTTGGTGGTGGTGTTGTTGTTGTTGCGGGTGCGTGTTAAGTACATGACTGTGGTTGTGATATAAGCTACTACCGCCGGCGCCACCATTTAATGCTAGTATTGGCGATGACGGTGATGAGGTGGCGGAAGACCAGCGGGACGAGGTGGTCTGCACGGTCTGGGAGCGTATCACTTGCATGGCGCCGTTGGCGGTGCGCGCTTGCAACACCTCGAGCTGTTTGCGTTGTGTGTGTTGGGTGCCGTTTGGCTGTGAGATGTTTTGGGAATCGGATATCTGGAAGAGAGACAGAGAGAGGAAGTGGAAGTGGTGAGAGGTAAGGTTTGGCATGATTGTGAGAATGTAGTTGTTATTGTGTTCGTCAATTGATTGGTTACAAGGATTATGCAAGAGTAGCGCAAGTCATCTGCGATTCATTTTAAGGATTTCTCCTATAGCAGGGTTACCCCCATACAGTTTAAATTACAGTAGTTTATAGCCGAAAAAGAGCAAATCTTCCGTGGCAAATGACGACTCTGCCAAGTTAACGGCAAGACAGAAATGTCGACTATTCACTCTCCCTCTATGCAGAAATTTCAAATTATATCGTGAAAGCATTAATAGAACAAAACGGATTGATTTTTTGTTTCGTTTTATGTTCATTGTTCGAACAAAGATTCAAAAGTAGTGTTTCAAAACAGTAAATATATTTTGAATAAAATATAAAATGCGGTGGAAATTTTAAAATTTGTTAACTTAATGAACGACATTGTTCCGAAATTTTCAATTTAAATTTTTTATAAACATTTCGAAAATGTGGTTTTTATTCAAAAATAAGAGCTAGGAATGAAATTCAAAAATCAAAACCATGCTGGAGTTAGATGAAGTTATGGCTGTATACAGATTTTTTTTGCTGAAAACATTTTGTCCGTTTTTTACACAATTGAAATATTTCAAAAGGGGACTATAAAAGTCTCTTAAAGGCAGTCTTACTCCTAGATTGCAGTCACAATTGATTGCTATTTAGCTGTTTCCGAAATAGAGCTGCAAAATTTGTGTAAAAATTGAATAAAAGTTAGAACATCATTACAAAAAAGTTTCCTGCTTGGAATATTGCTTTGAGAAGCTGAAGTTTTTCAATAGTTCTTGACTAGTAAGAAAGATCGGTTCCCCGAACGCTGTTGACTTAAAAAGTGAATAAAAAATTCCATCAAATTGAAAAAAATGTCGACAAATATGTATATCGATATGCTTTCAATTAAATAATTTTGCATTAAAATGTCAATTTACTTTCGAAACCGGCTACCATTTTTCTATTATCGGCATCCGGCCAATCTTTTTGCCACTCCAAGCCGCCACAATTAAGGTTTATAATCAGCTTTTCACGTCTTGTTCCTTTTTTATATGTCAATTAAAAGCTTTATGTCGATTTAAATATATGTTGTAATTACTAGCTTGACTTTCTGCATTTATAGCTCGTGCTAGATTTATTGTGTTGTTGTATGAGATATAATTTTACTTAAGACATGTTATTTTGAGCAGTTCCTTTTGTTTCTGTTTAAGAAAAGAAATAGATTATATGCATTTGACACTTGTGCCAAAAGATACAGAAAATCAATTGATCTCAATAGATTTATGGCCAGTCAAACGGCAGGCAAGCAAACAGTCTGCATCTGGTCGACCCACCATGGAAACCCATATGCCAGCTTAACCTTAGCCCGCTCCAATCGACATCTCGGTGAAGTCAAAGTGCACATGTGGTCAAAATCCTTTCAAAACAACAGACAATTTTTTAATAAAAAAACTTTAAACACGAAAAATAAATGAAAATCGGCATAATATGAGTGACTTTTAAATAAAATTTGATTACAATAAATTGAGGGCAATTGTGGCAGTTGGTGCATGTCGCCGGCAACTGTTTGCTGGTGAGTCACCGCACATGACTAGCAGCGACATGCAAACGATTGCAAAATAAAAACTTTAATTCAATTTCAATGTCTCGACCGCTTTACTTGAAGCTAGTAGTACGCAAAAAAGTGGTCAGTGGCACATTTTCGCAATTTATCGTAGTTTTGCATTTTGCAACACCTTTTTCTTATTTTATATTTTGTCCATAATTTCTCACTCTCTTGCTTTATATTACTTGCAATATTTGGTGTCCTCATCCTTGAAAGCCACAATAGCCACTGCCATGGCATGTTAAAAGTGAATTAAGCACATGCCCCTCAACGCAAATTCGAGAGAGCTGCCCCTCGGGCGACGCACGTTTCGCAATTTATCGTTTCCTTCGATTTCTGGTTTCTTAGCAACTCGAATTTTAGCCAAGCAAAAGTTCTCACGTTAGCGTCCAGCGTCCCTACTTAACATATTCTACAAATTTTCTTGCCTTTCTTGTAACCTAAGTGCTGCAGATACCCACAGAAAGTGGCCAACCAGCCACACGAGAAAATTACGAAACGTAATTCAGGGCGAACTCTGCACATGCAAAACTAAGCTAACCTCGCTTTTGACCTCTTTACCAAGAAACATAACCACAAGCCCAAACAGACACAACATCAGACGAAGAGTAATATAGGCAGATAGTTGAATGCACGGCTGGACAATGGCTCGAACATGCAGAGAAAATAGCTAAGAAAGCAAGCCTCAAAATATAAAAACAAAAATAACAACTGGAAAAAATGGTAAGTGCCCCATAAGAATCTACAGTTGCTTGTGCTCGTTTGCATTTTTCTTGGAAACTAGTACCCATAATGAGGGGAAAAGTCGCTGCCATTGGGTGAGAAGAAAATACTTTGCTGGGAAATCTAAGCGGCAAGCTTGTTGGCTATGATTGGCAGAAGCGTAACTGGACTGTTGTTTAAAAAGGGGGCAAAAGTTGAACTGAAAATGGAAGTTATTTAAGATTTTGAATTATTTGCTTGAAATGGTTTTATAGTGCGAAGGCTAGATATGCGATGAATAGTATATTTTCAGATTAAGTATGTCTTAGGACTTAACAAAAGTCTGAAATAATGTAAACGAGTGCATATGCAAATATAGAAGAAGAACTGTCGAACCGCTTGAAATGGTCAGATATAGTTAAAACGATATTATTGGCATGCCAAGAAATGCAGTTCTATTGGTCATTTGGAGAGGTCACAGATTGAATGCCAATGGTTCAACCGCTTGAAACGGTTTAGTCCTACTACAGGACAATATGGAATACACTAAGTATGTAGTTATAGTAGTAAGTATTAAACGTTTTACATACACGGATATTCATTCAAATTGTTAAAATGATTGTAAGCTATAGTTCCAAAACAGGAGTAACCGTTTAAACCGTTTTTCATGCTTGAAAGCGAAGGTCGCTGTTTTAGTTTAAGTTAAACAACAATCGAATAATAAATCATTGTAACGAAGTGACAAGAGTTTCGACTCAATTGTGGATAAAAGCCAGCAATTTTGAAAACAATTTTCGCTGCGCCACGGGCTAAGTGGGCTAAGTGCTTGATCCCTGACGCGGAGGACCTGGGTTCATCTCCCGGTCTGGTAACATCTAATAAAAAGAAAATTTGTTTTCAAATTGTTTCTTTGCGCGGGGCGCCACTTCTCGCGGTGAATTGACAATTCTCCTAGAATAATCTTTGCCATGAAAAGCTTTTCAAAACCCGTTCGAATTCGGTAAAGTAGGTCCCGTTAATTTGTGAAAAAAATATGACAAGAACACACAAGTTAATACGAGAAAATTGGCCTAAGCCCACATGGGCTGTTGCGCCAATCAATTATTAATTATTATGGTTATTATGCCTAGTCGTAAAGATGTTCATATAAAAGAAGACTATTCATAAAGTTAATCAACGTTTCCAATGAAAAAGAAAAGTAAACAAATTGCCGCGATTTTTTTTTGCATAAATTGATTATTTTTATTTTCTCTAGTTAAATGGACTTTGTAGACGTTTGCGCACTCCTCTCAATCTCAACGCCAACTACTCGCCTGTGCTGGAGCAAGCGACAGCTTTGACTGGTTGTCTTCTCAGCGTTGTTACATGCATTGAAACAAGTTTCTTTTAAAGCCTAATTAAAAGCAGCAGACACCGTTTGAACAGCAGGGTCAATAACTTGCCGGCTGTGCTCATAAGAACACCATTTCTGCCCACTCTGGTGCGCATTTATTTCGGAAGACATTTGCAAATTGCTTCAGCTTTGACAATTCTAGTAACATTAACTCACACCTACAAAGGCAGCCTTAGATGCCTTAAGCGTTAGTATTTACAAGCAATCAAGTCCCACACTTAAGCGTTGGCCTTTCGGCATAGTTCTGTCAATTTTGCATTTAGGCTCGGTGGGTTTTTTATATCGCCGAGAAGCAGAAGATACGATAATAAAATAAAGCAGAAAGGCCAGCCACTTTTTTGCCTTTCTGCAATAATGTGCAACAATGCCGCGCCACTGCTGAGGAGCACCGCTGCACTGCGCTCAAGTCAACCGCATCTTGACTCTCTGCTTTGACTTGCTCCTGCAGTGAACCAAGCAGCTTGGCCATGCTGTTCACTGTGACCAATCATAAATCATATTAAATGCAATTTTCGAGCTTAAGTATCTGCCTCTACTCAGTGTTCGAAGTTCAATGCGTATGCGTGCAATTTATTTACATAAACGGGCGCTTGGTTAGGCATGGCAAAATTTTCAAGGTGGGTGCATGAGTGCCGTGCGTTGCTTGTACTCGGAGTGCCCACGTCTTAACATTGAATTTCAGCAAAGTTAATTGTACGTGGCTTGCTACTTTGAGGTTTGTGTTGTTCAAGAAAGACAGGCGTGTTCTAATTTTTACACTAATATATTTTATATGCAGAGAAAGGAAAAGCGTTATAACCTGAAGGAAGTTCAAAAGAAAAACTTAGAATTGGTGTTCTCGGCTCATATATTTTAAAATATTAATGTTTTACATTTAAAACACTAAGATTGTTGCATAATTTATTATGTAAATTGTAATTGTTGCAGATATTGAAAGTGGCTCAGTGAATAAGCCCTCGATCTGTGATGCGATGGAAATTTAAATATGAATGGGCGCCTTCAGTATTATGCAAAAATTTCATAAAAATAGTATGTACTATTTTTAAAGCAAGAATCAAGATTGTATAATGTCATAAATGTCTACAGATTAGGCGAATATATCCTAGAATTTAAAGTTTGAAAAATTCGATGGATGGAACGTATTCATTGAGTACGACTAAGACTAAAAATCAAAGCACAATGCCGCTGGCACAACTTACACTGATTAAATATATCAACTGCGAAAGAAAGCTTAAACAAAAGCTGAAATTTATGAACTGCAGAAAATTTATTTCATTAGCAATATTAAATGCAAAATGCAACAAAGTTGTAAAGTGCTTAAGTTCTGTAAGATGCATCATAAAGTAGGCTTTTAAAAGCACCGTTACAGCATACCAATTATTGCGGCCACATGCTGAGCAACACATGCAAACAATGAAGATATAGAATAAAAGAAGATCGTGACAGAAATAATGCATGCAGATGTTCAGAAGAGGAACAAATGAATTTTAAGTATATATGAGCAATTGAAGAAAAACTGAGACGGAAGCACAGAAAGATGGAAGAATGAACAAACGGATGGACTAAAGGACCAGCGAAAAGATGAACGAACAGAGAAGACAACAACAGGCAGACGGTTAGATACCCTTGAATCAAAGTTGAGTCCGACGAGTCGGTTGCATTCATTTGACTCAATGCAATTAAGATTAATTGAATTTCAGCTGAGTTTAGCTGAATCAAGGGAATCAAAATGACTTGAAACCCGAGTAGAGAGCTGGCTTGACTCTATTTAACAGAATTAAGACCCTGGTTGAGGGGAAACTAGTTCGAATTTTGGGATTGCTTTCCCTACGTCTATGTGAGGAAGAATCAATCCGAAAATCCGCTTTTGGAAGTCTCTATGATACACAGACAGACAACTGAAGAGCCAACAATTGAGCAGACGCAGCCATACAGTCTTGAAAGAGCTGACAGACAGCCAGTCAGACAGATAGACAGGCAGCTGGATAGACATGTCTTCTGTCTTGGCACAACTCCAGCCGCAACAGCAGCATCATTAAGTGTTGCGCATATTCCATGCTGCTCTTTGCTTCCTGCACTGCTGCAGCTGCAGCTGCAGCTACAAGAAGTCTTCATCACGATTTCATTTGGTATGCTGCATTTTCGATGAAATGGTGGAGGGTGCCGCCTACTCTTAAGGTATGTGAGTACATACGGGCATCACAATTGAACCTTCAACTTGACTTTGTAGCATTATGCATCTACTCGTGTGCCTCTTGGGCTATTGTTTTTGCTGCATGTCTGACTGGTCTGTGTACAGCAGTGGCCAGTGTCATGCCTAGCAAAAACTTTGCCGTCCGCATAAACTTGGCCAGATTTTATCGGCAACTTCATCAACGTCTTCAGCTTCAACACTATTAGCATTTAAAACAAGCAACTGCGAAGCAAAAAGGAAGCATCAAGCCACTGATTTGGAGTTCATGGCATCGCTGCTCGGTCGTTCAACGTTTTGCATATTGTAGCCGCTTTTGGCCAGATTGTATGCTAATCCGCTGCGATGCGATTTATATGCACGATTAACTGGAAAAGAAACAGGCTCTCTTTGATGCATACCAATTTGAATATTTTATGAACAAATGTCTTCAAAGTAATTTAACGGCATGAAGAAGTTCTCTTTCGGGATTCAACACTTCGAACTTCTCTAAAAATTATAGGACTGCTACTCGTAAATGGGACCATAGTCAGAAAGCCTGCTTCTTGGAATTGTAGTGTAATATATATTTAATGGTGTATATTAAACGAGAGTTAAAGTGAAACTTATGAATTGATTTTTCGAAATAAATTTAGATACGTTTATATTTCAAAGGTCACATGTTGGACTTTCCACAGATAGAAGAAGGCAATAGATTGACTTGGTACCGAACTATTGTTGTATGTACAAAACCAATTTATAAACTAATAACTTACACAAAAAATATTCTCGATTCGCAAGTATGCGTATTTTTTTTATATAACCGTATAGAAAAATATCGGAGGCGAGCTTCTTGATTGCTCAACAAATTCGGGTACATACTAATAGTTACAATATCCTTTGTAATGTATGGAAAAATGGTGTTCAGAATTAGTTTTCACATTTTTGAAACTCTTTAGTATAATTGTGCAAAATATGTTATATTACAATAATTAGAAACTGATTTTTATAATATCTCACAGCAAAGTTTTGAAGTGATAACTTTTTATGGGAGGGTAAACCGCTTCGTAACGTAACGCGTTACGGTGCCAGTCTGTCTGGCTTCCCTCTCTCTCACGCATACGGCAGCGGTACGCGGGCCCCTCCTCTCTCACTCTAACCCACAGCGCTTAGCTGTTTTTCGGACAGACGCTACCCCCCCCGCCCCCTCTCTTCTCAGTGTTTAGTGTGCAATAGACATATACTGAGCATATAACCTAAAACAGTTGACAGTGAGCATATAACCTAAAACTACCACCAAAGAGTATGTTAATATAATAGAGTGCGCATCACTCAAATTTTCGGCAAATCGAAGTGAGGGCCATTTTTCATATTTCGGTCGCGGCAAAGGGGGACACAAAAACTACTCAACCGCTCAGAGAATTTCGTTGACAGTCGTTGATTTGGCATTTCGGGTATGCTCAAAGCACGAAAAAGGCATTTGGTTGTTTCTGTGTTGTTGTTGTTGTGTATTTCTTGTTCATACCAAATGATAATTTTGGCGATTTAAAATTTATTTCAATTTCCCTCTGCTGATCTTATTATAGGGCAGTGACTATATTAAGAAGTTATTTATTTGCCAACATCACTTTTATTAAGGTGATATTGACAAAAATATCTAATATTAATATATGTGCATATTTCATTCTTTATTAAAATGTATAAATATTCTATAAAAAGCCTTTTAAATTTTAGTATTATCTCTGGAAATGTCGCACATTGGAAAAATGTTTGCGATATTTCAACAAATTCCAACTTCGATTTGAAATTTCAAAATGAGTTGGAAGCTGCAAGCAGATTTCATTCATAACACAGCATACGCAAATGCCAGGAAATTCGACATACGCATATGTACATATGTATGTATATTGAAGTTCCTTTTGTTCGTTTATGGCAGAGCAGAGCCAAAGAATTTTTTGTCTTTCATATGAAAACAACAACAACACAGAATCAAACAGCAGCGCTGTCGGGAATATCGTCTAGCCGAGCGCTGCTCTGATTCTTCGTATACTTTGTTGGCTGAGCTGCCGACATGCAGAAGAAGAGCACATGCACACGACTTTCATAACACCATGCAAAATACGAAAATCAGCCGCAAAAAATGCTCGTTCGGCTCATTTGAGTACGAAAACCGAACGAACCAAGCCATTGAGTCGTGCGATCAGGGGTGCAAACTCAGTCAAAGCCAATTCTCTCAAATGCTTAAAAAATTCTCCCATGGGAATTGGCACTTCAGCCACATTTTCATTCAAAATAATGGTAGTAAAAAACATAAATCAATAAATAAAACAGTATGGCTGAGTTCCAAAATGCTGTAATACAAAACAACAGCATTTTGTTAAGAATATGTAGAAAAAGAGTTCGAATTCCCACAAAATGGGAGAATTTTCTCACAGTAAGCAGCCCTCGTTATATTTACTTTGAGTTTGGAATTTCTTGTAGCAGAGCGGTTCTCTGAGAGGACGAGTGACTGAGCGAAACTGAGTGGAACTGTGGGCTTTATTAAAATGACCCAAGTGCAAAATTTTCTCAGCCAAAATTTTATATGAGATGCGCACTCTATTATATTAACATACTCTTTGCTACCACCGTTTTTGAAAGTGTTTAAGTAATAACCTAAGCTTTTCTCAAGTTAAAAAATTTCAATATTAAATAGTTTAACTTGGATTAGTTTAAGTTATCACTTCTGTCGAGCGTCCCGAGACGCACACATTTTTTTCTGAAGGTATGTGAGAGAGTAGAATTTTGAAAAATTAATTCTTCTAGAACATATTTTCCTTACACTGAATGACCGAAAAATTTAAGAATCAATTAATCTGCAAAAATCAGAAACCGATTATAAATGTAAAAAAATTTTTAAAATTATAAAATCGCAAATGTGAAAAGTCAATTATTTGTATGACTTAGGTTTGAGGCACAAGTCTCTAAATTAATTTTAAAATTTAATAAAATATTTTTAGATGATGGCGGTTCATAATTTAATGCGGTACGAAAATCGATTTGAAAGTATATTTCATCAACATTTTATTCAAAGAGCTGTACTTTCGAACCGCGGAACAGCGAAGCGTTCCTGAAAAATGCAACAGTTCGAGGAAATTAGCACTCGTATCTCGAAATCGTAGGAGATAGTACAACCCTTGTGCTAAAATCTTGATAGTACAACCCTCGTGCTAAAATTATCTACACTCAAGTATTAGAGAAAAGAACCTGAGCTATAAACTTCCAACCAATTGTTAAAAATGTTCAAGTAAAAAAAATGTTCATAAGTATTAAAATGTAGACTAAACTTTTGTTCAGGAAGCAATTAAAAAAGCATTCAAGAAATGTTCATACTAAACCACTTTTACTTTCAAACTGCAATAGCAGTCAGAGGCAAGTTTATAATATGTACGTAGTGGACCTTATAAAAAATCATAAATTATATGCAATAAACCAGCTTCGTGCGAAAAATATGCAAATTTAAAATAAACACACACAACTCAAATAAATTAACATTTTTAATTAAAAAATGTGATTTGAGGAACACATAAAATAGCAAACTAATTTAAGCGGCTAACAGAAGCGCTTTGCAAATCGATTTGCTGCACTAATGCCGAAAAAAAGAGGCAAGTGTGGAAGGTTACACCAGTAATAATTCAATTTTACAGCAGCTGGGAAAGGGATGCATGCTTCTGTGTAGTACTTAGAGTACATTGCACAAGAAATTACGAAAATTTCAGTAAGTAGGTACTCTGGGTCAAGATGGGGAAAGTTATTTTATGAAAATCCGGACACATCTTGTTATATTGCAACCAATTTCTTGGTACTGGTTTACTTCGATATCTTGAAGCAAGAAACTGTATATTTTGCATTAAGTTATATAGTCGCGTTCTCCACGATATTTACATATATCAAAAGCTTCAGTTCTGTAGGTCTAGTAGAGGTAAGAACCTCATGATTCCTCAATTCAACTATATACTCCAGTAGACTGTTTTTCGTAAGCACGATCAGACTGTGGAAATCGCTACCGTTTAATATAAAATGTGTTTCAAACTATAGAATCTAATTTTCAAATACTTTTCCTAACTATGAATTCCATCTCTTATTTATCTCTGCTCTCTCGCTATACTTTTCATTTCCCTTCTTTTATATCTAATTAGTCTCCTTTTTTGTTTGTATCATTCGAGTTGTTATGTATTTTGTACTTTCTTTGGCCTCTAAAAAAGGATGTGATAACTCTTATTGCCAACATTATAAATCTAATAAATTGAAACAGAAGATAGATGAGGTTCAGATAACTTTTTGCATTTTTGTTAAATTGTTCATGCCTTATAAAATCTAATAATTTTCAGAAGTAAGTACTTCAATTTCTAAAAGGAAGACCCTATAAATGCTTTGAAAAAACCAAAATTAGGCTATACAATTTGTTGAATTAATTTTCAACTGCGGTTTTCGTTCTAAAGACGTAATGCTATTCACGATTTCAAAAAATTCTTTAACATATTTCCATATTACATATACGTATACCTAATACGTATGTATGTGATTGTATTTTCGTTTATTTTACCCCGGGCAATTTTGCTTCAATTCGCTTTGGTTAAAAAGTTTCGCATGCGTAATTAACAGCAACATATTCTGGAGCAAATCAATGCGGTTGCATAAAAACGAAGGGAACACACACATATAGAATTTATATAATTATTGGTTTTTTAGATTTTGGGGTTCTGCTGGTCATCCTCCATTGACTTGGCCTAAAGACAAGTGAAATCTTAACGTCAATTAATTTAGCCATGCCAAAAATAAAGGAACAGCTAAAAGGCAAAGCCATATAATTATAAAATAAAGATCCAAAATATGTTAACTGATGTGTTACGAATAACTCAGTTACTTGAGGGTATTTTAACTGTACCACTTGAAACCGTGCGCGAGACATCAATAAAATTGGCACGTACGTGCTTGAGCGTATGCCTGCATGTGTGTATGCATATGGTACGCCGTTGAGCGTGTGTGTCATGACCTGTTAATTAAAGTAAAATGCTTCAAAGATTATTTCAGCGAATATTGGTGATTGGCATATCGAAATGTTGATGCATGCCTTTGAAGGGAAACATTACCTAAGGGCCTGAAATTTCAATGTTAAAGTATAACGTTTCGAAGCTATTAATATAATCTGTAGTCATGTATCATTAATGAGTAAAAGTAGCACACATATACTTTAGCTATGCCAAGACAAATTGCATGTTTATAATGTAAAATAGTCCGGCTCCTTCCTTGGTTTGCGAAGATTGTTTAGTGTTACTTTAAATACCAATCAAAAAGGCGTGCATTTATCTAAGATTTAATTAAGGAGTGTTCACTTAAAATATCTATTTCCAAACTACTAAAGTGTCATGCAATCAAAGTCAGCATTAAACATTTCCGAACATTGAAACTTACAGAATAAATAGTTGATAACATTCATATTTAATTCATTTGAAAACATTTGTTTTCCAATCTGATTTTTCGTTGAAACAAAAGACCTAGCAAACGAACCTTATGTGGATGCTTGCAATCAGCTAAATCATTTAGTTGGCGGCAAACTATTTTCACTCTCTCAGGGCAACACACATGCACTTATTCCTATATAAAATTTCCGCACACGCCACAGGAAGTTGTTAATGGCTGTGAAATGTGTCGCTGTCGGGGCATTCAATTGTGTTGCGGCACGCAGCTGTCACATAAAGCACTCACTCTCTCGCAGCTGTACGCAAATGACAGTCTCAATTAGTTCAGATTTATTATGACTATTGAGCCTAATGACTTGTATTTTTGGAAAGCGGCAGAGAGAGGAAAGAAAAGCTCAACATTTTGAAGTGAATCTGCATAAAAATAGAAAAATATTACGCTATCTAACAAATCTTATTTATATATATCAAAGTATTAATAACTTCTGAGTTTTATAAGGTACATACTCTACATTACCTGGAACTCATACTCGGAAGCTCTGTAGCTCTCGTTGAAAGAGTTCAGCAAAGATTTACTAAACTCGCGACCATAAGATCTTTGAAAAAGAGATCATGACGAATTGCATTGTATGTTGCCTTTGCTTAGGTTTTTTATCGCTTAGTTGTCGGCAGATATTACAATGCGACTTATTCATAAAAGATAAAAAAGACCATGAAAGTAAAATAGATGCATCTGAGTTTTTGGAGCTTTTGAACTTCCAAGGGGCTGACAATGAGTCAATGAGTCTGCTGCTACCCCTTTAGTAGAGGATTCCTCTTTTAAACATATCAGAATAAGTCGGAAATCTACATTTAAGACAGCTTAATAACCGACTCGTTGTAACATTTTTTTATTGTTATCTACTGTTAAAATTGAATTGAAATAGCAACTAATAAACTATGATAATTAGTAGCTAGTATTAAGGCTTGACCCACAAAAATTAAGGTAGCTCTCATTGAATGCCTCATACATAAACTGTATGGTAGTTGGTAGTCATTTTGTATCAAAACTGCATTTAATGATGAAACTGATTGCTCATGGAAGCTCTGAATTTGAGGTGTTGCTTAGCACTTTCAAAATATATACACATGTGGAAAATATATAAAATATGGCATTTGCCCTTTTGTTGTTAGGTGGCATGATTTATTCACTTTTTACTGCTAATTAAAAAATTTTTTTTTTATATGATTGCCTAATCCAAACCTCTGGCGAAACAAAATCCAAATCAATTACAATTGTTTTGAATTTGAAAGTTGCGCAGCTGCAGCACCTTGACCAAGTTGACCATTGCCGCTCAGCGCACACCGATCGACCAATAGACCAACCGGGCAACCTAGTGACCCACAAGTGCTGCACCACAAGGCGGCATCTTCAGTGCTTTACAATATGCAGTTAGAAATTGCAACACAACAAACCGCCAGCGGCGCACATTGCAGCGAGCCTGCTTAAACAATGAATGAGCGCCGCTGAGAGTGTTGTCCAGCGCGGCTGATGCAGTGGCCAATGGCCACAAAAAGGTATTTCCAGATTGCAACAGCTAGGCCGTCGGTCAAGCAGCGGATTCTATCAAAAAAGATTGATTGTGATTGATTGATTGATTGATTATTGACCGCCAGTCGGAAAGAAGCTTTCGTTGTGGTTACTTTCTACTGCTTATAGACACGCTAGCTGCTATTCTAAACGTTGGTGATAAAGGTGTTATGTTACTGTACAGCCTATGCGAAAAAATACATGTTCAGTATGTGATTGATAAATCTATAATGTGGCTGATATTGATATGGAAGAAAGAACGGCTATATAATTAATCTCGTTAGCTTGTGCTGTAAATAGAACGTGCATAAACTAGCTAATATTACAAAGCTTGGAATAAGCTTTATTCTACGCGCTGTTCCGCTAACTATATATGTATACATATATATATATATATATAGAGAGGCCGATACCATGCATCGAATCGGCTTCATAATAAGCTCTCATTTCTTTCGTTGCCTGTTTGATGCTTCAATCTTTGCAATTAAATTAAAACAATCAAATTAATATCTCTTGATTTTCGTTAATTAAAGTACTTTCTGCGAAGTTGCATTTGGTCAACAATATCATCCGTAATGTAATTAAAGAAATTTCCCATAATTTCAAATATACACATTTTTTTAGTACTGCGCGATGCCCTCAAGTTAAATCAAAATAGCAAAATTGACAATTACACAACACACAAGCAAACATGCCTTTCCCAAAGCATTCATAAATTTCCTGCTTGTAAATTCTATTTCAAAATTGCTTTAATCTGCGCGATGCTATCTTAAGACCAATTCAAGCACACCAATTCAATCAACTGCAAAAGGCTTTCTTGTGCCGCCAATGCCAAAAGACGTGGCCATCAACGCTTGAGCTAGGAGCAGGAAGGCAAGCAGGCAGACAGCGCAGGTACGAGTACCCGCACAGCAAGCAAACAATTCACTAGAAGCCGACATTTGGGGATCGCTGACGCCGCCATGCTGTGATGATCAGTGGAAGCCGCCGGTTGCTGCCGCCGCCACTGACGCCATCAACAATCAAATCGTATCAAACGTTGCGATGCCACGGCATGTCATGCCATGCCGCCAAAGAGAACTTGCTGAATTTGCGCTATTTGTTGTTGCTTTTTATGTGTTGTTGATGTTGTCGATTCTGTTTTATTTAATGTTGGTTATTTATTTCCTTTCGGTTGTTACCAATTTGATGGGCAAATCAATGGCAACAATTTGGCTTGCAACAATTTGCTTTTGTTTCAAGCAAAATGCGCTCAAATTAAACAATCGAACGACAAGTCAGTGGAAGACACAGACAAAGCTTGAGAAATGGCTAGATATACATATATATGTATATACACATATACATATGTATATACACATAGCGCAAACAAGAGATTGAGTCAACAAATATTATCTGCGTTATGTCTGAACTACAAGCTCAATAGTTGCTCGTGCATGGTTAATCAATATAATTCCAGATAAAGTATTATTTAGGAACCAAATCATACAAGTTCCAAGATAAGAATCGAAACTGTAACCCGTTTTGAGGTACCGGAAACTCGATTACGATTTTTGTTCGTAGGCTTCGGAAATGGATGGAAAAGGATTGAAATCGGCACACATAATCGAATTTCCAACTTATTCTATACTTCTTATGGAAAGGTTTACTTGACTTACTTTGGCAATGAAATCTGAGGAAAATCTGACACGTTGAAGGCGAAAGATTACGAATCGAAAAACCTGAACCTAATGGTACCACTTTTTATTTGTAGAGCTGGTATTGAAAGTGCGATTCTCCCATGCTTTTCTAGTTATTGTGATATTCCCAAACCACAAATGTATTTAGCCAAATGTTTGTGTCAGTCTTTGCCATTCCAGCAAGAGCCCAGCAATCAGCTCCAACCTTACCCCAACTGACCGTAACAAAAACGTTCTTCATCGAGCCCGCAATTAAAGTCACCAGATGTGTTGCCATCAATCAACCGTGTAACACTTACACACACAAACGTTATCTACTCACCTTGCCATAACTGTTCAGCGGTCCGTTGATCCAACGATCAGCCTCTAAACGTCCCGTCATCAGTGCGCCCGTATCCGGATCGATGCGTTGCCATTCACGCACTTCACGTTGAAATGGTGAATGTGCGCCGTTGTTGCCGGCAACAGTTGTGTTGTTGTTGCTGCTGCTGTTGCTGCCACGCTGTTGATGTGGCAAATGCAGATGATGATGATGATGAAGGTGACTGTGATGATGCGTTTGGTGGCTGTGATTATTTGTGGTGGCCACTTCCATGCTGCTATAATTAAGTTGGCATAGGCCGTTCACCACAATTTTTCACTTGAGTTTCTACTTTTTCTTCCACCTGCCCTCTGTGGTTGTAATTTATTTTCGTCTCTTGCTCTGTCGCAACTTCTCTCTCTGTCTCTCTTTCTTCGTTCACTATCCAAATTAATGGCAAGTTTAATTGATGATCATAATAATAATTACGCTGTTAGCTACTATGGCTACTGTTCGCTGGGCCTGTTGCTTTCTGTGCCCGCCACAGTTCAGCGCCAATCTTAGTTTTAGTTCTATTGCCCTTTGCTGAGAACGTTGCGATTCGCTGCAGTTTTCTTTGCTTCGTTTGCTTTTGGGGCTGGCTTTTCACGGTCTAATTTAATTTATTGTTGCTTGCTGTCTGCTCTCTTTTTTGCTTAGCTGAAATTAGAAAAGCACGTTTTTGGTTTAATTTAATTTATTTGCTAGAAAGTTATTTTTATTGAGGTTAAGATATGGAGCTAAAAATGAAATTCGGCATTTCCAGCATGAAAAGGCAATAAAATTCAATTAGCATTATGCTTAGGTAACAGCATTTTTATAAAATCATCGCTTAACCGGCTGAGGATGAATTTCCAAGAAAATCTCTTTGAAATTTGCACTACGACCAAAAGATCTATTGTGCCCCTTTCATGGATTTACCCAACTCATTTCTTATTAAGAAATCGTAGTTTGCTGCTAATTTTAAGAGGGTCCAGTTCAGCATCAGGCACCTGCTAGGGGCCAGGTTTTTCCACGCAGTTTGCAGTGCCCTGTTTCAATTTCTATTATTTATATCAAATGTTAGCAAATTGTATACATTCATATATGCCTCTTCGGGTAATATCTGTTGTGACATAATTTCGGTTAACTTAGTTGCTTTTAAATACAAGCTAATTTTCAAGTTAGTACAATTCTGAGTAAAAGCGAATTTTTCTTAGAGCCGGAATAGTAAAGGAAGCGCAAGCACAACATGAAGTTCTGTACACATTAGGCAGCTCACAGCTAATATGTCTTTAATTATATAAAATTAGATGAAATTAAAGTAAAATTAACACAGCGCACATACACGCACGAACACACAGACAGGCAAAAGAAAACAAGCAAACGGTAGCAAGCCCGAGTAAAATCAGCAAAAAAAATGGAAAAACCAGTTATAGACACAAACGACGCGCATGCGTGCCACTTTGCCACTTTTACATTTACTAAAAGTGTACAGCAAGAAAATGGAGGAGAAAACGGGGTGGTAATTGTAGAGCATTTTCTGCGCAAATACAACAATACTATACGTACAAATAAAAGACACCATCAGCAGCAGGTGAGCACAACGCAAACGAGTGCAAGTTCAGCATTCGAAAAGAGAGCGTGCTGAAATCTGCCACTTTTTCTAGCCATATTCCCGCTCTCAGAAATTACGTTATGTTTTTGCTGCTGCGGTAACGTTTATTAGTAAAGCATTGAAGCAGTAAAAGATATGGCTAACATTAGATATGGTAAGCAAGTCACAGCATGCAGTGCCATATATGTATGTACAAGTATGACTGCTGGCATGTGTGCCCGTGCGTCCGTGCATGTGAGAGTGTATGTACGAGGAAGTGTTAACTTTTAATGCTTGAGCAATGGTGTCTGTTTACAGTTAGGTCGTAAATGACTGGTGAGAAGAACGGCTAGAGAAGAGCAGTCACACTGCATTATCACTTCGTACAGAGAAGCACAGCAGATAAAAAGCAATCATCGGAAAAGGGGCATCATTAGCGAATTTGCAATTTTCAAAGACAAAATTGTGTCCAACCACCCTTATCTAGCAAAATCCGCAAAAGTCTCAATTAGTTATTTTGTTCAAAAAATGTATGAAGTAACAATCAATTGGGACGCAACGTCGGAATAGAAATATCAGTCTAGGGAATTTTATATAAACTCGTTCTGAATATCACAACCACACGGAAATTTCAGATTAGTTACAGTTCCAGCCTTAAATGAAAGAGATTCAAAATTTCAATCTAAATCTTGCAAATTTTTTTATCTTTCTTTTGTATTGTATGGATTATATTCAAAAGATTTGCTTATTTGCAAGCTTAAAGGAAAAATATGAGCATAATCTTCAGCCTAGTGCTTCTTAGCACCAATCAAAAGATTTTCGGGTTTTTTAAACGAAAAATTTATTTATGCAGCTACTCAGATGATTAACTTTACAAATTAGCTGCGTTTTTCAAACCTTTAGCTATTATCATAATATAACTAACATTACGTTAGTCTTGACCTAAAAAAAATTAAGCACAAACCAAAATGATTCATAGAAGTCATAAACAAATTTGTTCAGGGAAAATGAAGATAAGTAATTACGAACTCCGCTCCAAAGTATTTAGGTCTGTTTAGCTTCGGATAGATACACGATTATTTTGCGCTTCGGTAACTTTCAATTCCATGTCGAAATATGTTAATTATGCTGCAGATTATAATCGATTTAATGAAACTGGCGAAGCTACAGTTGATAGAATAAAAAAATCTTCGCATTGGGTCGGTCAAATGGTGACTGAGATATATTCCTATTGTGAATATAAGACTCTAGCTTTATTTATGTCTTGTACCCAATCTCTTGTATCAATCACATATAGCTTGTTTCTGCATATGTCATTCCCATTCGACTTCTTGCTTTAGTCGTTCCATTGCAAGGCAGATATGTCACTTTAAGCTTGAAATTTAAATGGCTTAAAAATATAAAATTGTCAAACATAAATTTAAATAGTCAACTTTATTTAACGAATAAAAAACGTCAAGATTCATTTGGAAGATTTACGAATTTGGCATGCATACATATAAGTAGCGTCTCTGCTATTACATTGCTTTTGCACTGTCTCCTCGCTGTCTCTTTGACCAAATACAATTTGCCTATTTTTGTCATTTTGACAATTATTAATGATCGCACATATGACTATTTTATGCAAGATTTGCAAACTTTGTGGAAATTTGACGTACAAACACATGCGAAGTAACGACTTGATTGACATATACATATATACGTATTGGTATACAAATTGTTTATGACAGTGACATGACATGTGCCAGCAGAGTTCATTGTACACAACCGAACAGTACCGCACACATGCGCAAGCCAAATTTCTGCAATCATACTCATACTCATGATCGGCGCAGATGTTAACAATTGAGTCATAATTTGTAAGCGGTTTTTGCATTTAACGCCTTGGACATTGGTTGGAGTTTTCCGTTTTTATTGCAACGTGATTTGCATATTTCAAGAGAATTCAATGCAAATGTCAGTGGTACATTCAGAACTAAAGGTACGGTATCTGAATTAAGTGTGTGTGTATGAGTAATACTGCAGCCTGCATAACTTTAAAGTTAGCTGAGTCAATTTGGAGTTTTTTAATGAATTTACGATGAAGGCTACAGATCAGGCTGTAGTATTCATATGCTACTTTTCCTTAATTTGGAACAAAAAGGTCTACTGATACCTTGAGAAAATGATATGCTTAGAGGGTAGTACAAGCATTGCGGTTGCATTTAAAACAAAATAGTTCTAGTATTAATTGATGTACTTCGGTGAACCCCCATAGTGGTCAATCAAACTATTTTCAATTCACTTGTGCCTCTTCCTTCTGATCTGAATCAGTTTCACAATTTTTAGTTTCTCCTTCCTAACCCAAGCGTGAACCGACAAAGGTTCTTATATTTGCTGCTGAAACAAGCAGAGAGGCGAACATTTTCATCTGTGGAAGCATATCATGCGAATCGACATAATAAACTGAGATTCATTTGGGATTTATCGCTTCCAATTAAACCATAATCGGCTGTTGTGAGTAAAATTAAACTTTGGTTATTGTTCAGCTCAAAAGTCGAGAAAAAAACTCAGAAACTTCCTTAACCTCCTAGCGTCATTTGTGTCAGTTCGACATAATTTTGTAAACTATCTTCTTACAATACATATATTTTAAGCATTTTAGTTTGAATTGACTTGGGATTTTGGCTCAATAAAAAATGATGTAAACAACCGGCGCCGCAAAAAATAAAATTTGTAAAATTATCGAATATATTATTTTTCCTTGTAACAGAGAAATTAATTCTGAAAGCTAACCTACTTTTTAAACATCAGACACTATTATTAAAGAAGTTCCCCTTATTCGAATTATAGCCACTTTATAAAATAATTTATAGAGCTGGCAAAAAAAAGTGTTAATGAAAAATACAAAAATTTTAAATCCTTAAAAATTGATGATTATGGAATTACGCAATTTCACGCGCGCACACACACACACACACACCCAGCAGCATTTAATTTCATGCAATTACACGCTGTACTTTAAGCTGTGAGTAAAAGTGCCAAAAATAAGGTGAGTGCTATTAAACATTTCTCTCATATTAATTTACAGCTTTTACGTTACAGTTTCTTTAGCGTAAAATTATAAGATTTTCACTTACGCACACACACACACACACACACACAGACTTTGTCTTTCAGACAAAAGTGAAACAAACGACTCAAGAAACGAACTGATGTTGACTTTTACTTATTTGTCTTTTATTTAATGCCGACAGTAGCATTTTATCTGTTAATTCGTAATAATTGCAAATAATTGACTTTTCCCTTCCTCACCTGTCAGCTCTCCCTTATCCGCACTTATCAGTCAGTATGCTGTCACTTGCTTCAATTGCGCTCAATTTCGTCACATCGCGCATTTCGCTTGTCACAATTAACGGTAAATTTAAATATTTTAATGTCTCATCACTTGCCGTGACGTGGCACATTCGCCGCATGACTCAACGTCCGTTATGCTGTGACGTCTTGCAGCATATGACGAAATTGCTAGCCGCCTTTTGCGAGCAAAATGCTTGCTTCTAGGCTGGCGCATGAATTGAGGTTTGTCTCTGCAGAATTTTACATGTTTATAATGCAGACATAACTGTCGCTTTAATTAACATATTCATGCGGCTCAGAGGTGAATTGCCAACGCCGGCAAAGAAATGAGTGCTTGTGGTGTCGCGTCGTCACGCGCTTTTGCTTTTGCTCAATTCCAAAGGCCAAAAATCACAAAAGTTCAGCAAAAAGAGCACACCTACGCTGGAAGCTCATTATTAGACTTTTGTGTGCATACACGCACACTTTTACACCTGCTTATGTGTATGCACGTAATACAAGAGTTTGCCCTCAGTTGTATTTTATTTCGGCGTTTCTTTTTATTTCTTTTTGTTGTATGTTTTTGTTGTATTATCCCGTGCGCGACCATCATGCTTGTTGCCTTTTATAATTCAAGTTTTGTTTGTTGGCTCCGGCATGAAATTGCCTGTGGCAATTATACACATGCCGCCAATATTCAGGCATGTGTGTCTTTTATTATTCGCGTGTGCACTTTGAAAAAAGTCCGTGTTGTAGCCATAACTTAATACTTCAACGCAGACATGCTGAACTGCTTCAAATTGGCATAATTAAAGCCTAATAAATTTGTTACTTTTTTTTGGAATTTATAAGTTTTTTATTTCTTGACTTTAACATGTGTGCTCATGTGAAATTTCAAAGTCAAGTTCGATATGCTTTTGCATAAATTTGGAAAAGTTGTTTAAGCCAATTTAAATTTCTGTCGGAAATTAAATTTAATTATTCAGTTCACTTTTTTTTTTTGGATATCCACACTACTTCTATCGTAAGTTTAAACATCATATCTCACATTTCGAAATGATTATTTTCGCTCAAAAAAGGTTTTTTATGTGCTGGCGGTGCAACTCTATTCAAGATAATTTCTGATTTAGCACTAAAACTTAGTTCGAGATAGTGCTATAGTGCTCTTTTGTTCATATGGTTGCCTTGTATCAGTTAACTTGTTATTTTAATATTGTTTACTAAAAAATATCAATATATAGAAATAAATACAAATATGAAACAGATTTGGAAATTCAATTTTCAATCCAAAAGGAAGCTGGAAAAAACATGCCTGTTGATTTTATAAAACCATTCCACTCAATCATTCAAAAAATACCAAAGGTCTTTCAAATTAATCTCACTCGCTTTTTACACAAAGTGTACTTTTGCAGTGCATTCGATTTCAAAACGTTTGGCTTCCAAATTATTCTTACACGTTCTCAAAATTTTCCTTGCTGATCCATCAAACCATTCTTCTTTTTATATTGAAATAATATTGCTGGTTCCCAGATACAAACGTTGTAGCTTTCAGTTATGCCGAATCTTTATGATAAAATTTTCGAAAATTGGTTAAAAAACGGCCTTACTGACTGACTGATTTTGCTGGTTCTTTTACAATAATGATGATATAACTATTCGACAATATTTTTCGTAATCTCTTGGAACGGCTTGTATAAATCCGTTTACATTTTGCGTGCATGTCTCCATTACTGTGCATATAAGTTCAAAAGATTTCAATAGTCATTTTCCGCTTTATAAGCCAGCCATTGGGGCTGCTTCTATTCGTTTTATTGTAGGCGTAGCAGGAAATGCGCTCACAAACTTATATAAAACCCAGCCGCTCACAACAGTTGCCATAAGCTTGCGCACATTAGCTAAGGTATTTCGAATTAATTTCCTGCCAAATGCAGTGAAATAAATTGCTGCCAATTTGTCAAACTCTTTATTTAGAGGTGTGAAAATCATTTGATGGTAATGACAACTTTTGCAACTTTATTATGAAATGTATTCGTTCGAGAAGCTGCTGCTTTGTGGTTATGTGTGCTGCCACAATTCCCATGTCACTGCCTATAGCAAAATGATTTGTCAATTCTTTTGGGAGAACAATTTCATAATGAAAAATGATTGTTGAAATGACTTCTTTGTGTGCCACTGTTAGCGCGGCAAGACAAAAGACTTCAGCAACAAACTTGTTTCCCCGTGTGTTGAATTGTGCATGTAGAGCACGGCGATTGCAACACAATTGTGACTGGGATTGTTGCTGTTGCTGTGACTGGGACTGCACCCATAGCGAAGGTCATTGCAATTATAGGTTCTGGCACTTTTTACAGTTCACTTTTTGCACGAACTCGCCACAAGGCTTTGCAGTTGACAATCCGCCAACGGTAACCGCAAACAGTAACGGCAGCAGCAGCAGCAGCAACAGCTACTAAACTGTCAATAAGGCATACTAAACTACAGCTTACATGTGTGTGTGTGTGTGTTTATGCTGTCGTGTGTACTTTTGAATATCGAAACTCAGCGATGCGTTTCCATTTGACATTTTTTGCTTTGCTGGGCTAACTCAACGTTTACATAAAGTCGTTATATCTGCTGAAGGACAAAGATAAATACAATTAAGCTGAAATTTAAAATATTTTTGCCTTTTTTATGGCCATTTTTAAGTATCTGAGGTCTTTGAATACAAAGTGAAGCACAGCTCTCAACAAGTACTAAACATCGTTTCTTCGTAATTATTAAAGAATGTCAATTCTCCTCATTTTATATTGAAAGCAATTTTTTGTATTTAGAGAGCAGAAGATTGCAATTGAAGGCTGCCCGACAGATAAAATACTTCTTTACTTTCATAAATTGTGTGTTACTTTGCTTTCTAAACTCAACTGCACCATTATAAAAAATAATGTTTGTCGATTATAATTTCTCTTAGCACTATATTTTTTCCCAAAACATCATCAGATTTGAAGTCAATATTCTATCCAATGTAACTTATGTTTATATTTATCGATTTTATTCAGCAATCAGCCAGACAAATTTTGTAGATTAATTAATTGAATTTTTGGAACCAATTTTGTCAATTAGAATACGTTCTATTATAATAAACATTTTGAAAAGGACCTTATATATTAAACACTTTGATAATTTAGTCAAAATCCGGTTGGTTTGCTTTGGGTCGGCTATAGCAAAGAAGAAAAAAGAGTTGAATTTCAATATATATGGGGAGAGCCTCGTGGACAACGCTACTTTTCCCCATTTTGGGGCGAAATCCCAAATTTTTTTTTTTAACTGTGGTTTATAGTATTTTTCAAAGTTTTAAAATTTATATCTAACTCGACCGAAAATAAAATAGTTCTTCCAATGAAAGAAAGTCCCAGTTTGCTCCACTGTAGTGCATTTGTTCGCTGATTACTCATGCTCTGCTCACTTGCGTATACCGTTAGCACACAAACAATGCTGAAGTCTCTTGTTCTTTCCACTTCATTAACGCACTCTAAACGGAGCAATGCGACAATCTCTGACCGATAATCGTGACGCAAGTGACCGATTTCGACCAAAGATCTGTGACACTTTCCGCCTGTCGCTGGCATAACGAATCCGCATGCCGCATGCGTGCTGAATTCGCGCTCATTTGTGCAAACATTCTAATTTATGCGACAGCGGTCGAGTCTGCGTGTGCGTGTGTGTGTCGTTGAACTGATTTTTGAACTTATTCCAATTTTTCATTGGTTTTTGTTTCATGTGCGCGCAAAATGGTTTGAAATAAATTTCAAGCATTTAAGATTTCATGTTTAAGAGCACGAAAGCGCGCACATGAAACAAAAACCTTTGGCAGAAAACTTGAAAATATGCAAAACTAAGAGCAAACAAGAAGAAAAGGAAGCTTTAAAGTTTTATTGCATTCGAGTTGAGCTAGTTTCCAGTGCTCAAGAGTAGCAAGTGTTCGAATATTGCATCCAACCAAAGACTAAAGTCACGAACTTGCTCATGCACTCATAGCGATATGTTAGTAATGCTAATAAAAAAGTGAGTTACGACACCTAATGGGTTATTAAATGAAAATCAATTGCCAACATGAACTAAAAATAGCTATGATTCTTTAATTAGCGCAAATGTGAAAGAATAACTAAAAAACAAACTAAAGACAGATAAGCTTTAAAATTTTATATTAAAATGTGTTTTACATTTTTTTTCAATATTTGTATATTAAATTCAAAATACTTAACATGCGCCGATATTATAATTCCAAAAATTATCAAATATAAATTTATTAATTTATTGTCCAACTGAAAGATGCTACGAAGTTATTAGTTATATATAGCATAATAAATTTTAAAGTGTTTAAAAAAACATGGTTTATTGTTCGATATATTTGTAACAGTCGGAACGACTCGTTTACGATTCGCTCGCACAGCCATGAAGTTGGAATTCTTATGCATTATCATCTGATATCTCTCTCTACCCAAACACAGTAGCTCTTTAACATAGCATTAGTTGAAATTTATCTCTTAATTAATTAATTTGTTAAGAATTCATACAATTGTTGAAAGTTGTAATTTATTTCTGCTACTAAGCATTTTCTGTGAGTGTAGTGTCACGAGCTTCTTTTCAAAATCGTCGCTTTCAAATCGTCATGTATTGCAGTATATTGAATATATGCATAGTTGCTAATGAATAACAACATTTTTCTAAAAGAATTTAATTAAAACCTTATAAACATGTTAATTATTTAGCCATGCAAAATGACACAACAGCAAGTCAATATCTTGTTTGTTTAGTGTTGGAATAAATAATGCAAATAGGTTGACTGCCAGCGCCATTTTAGGCAAAACTAATTTGTGTCTTGCAACGCCCTCTCTTTTCGCAAATAACTTTTAATTATACGCATATTTTTGCTTTTAAATATTTAAACAATTTACGAAAAATTGCAGCTTCCGTCATTTCGCGCATGCTCGATCTTGTGCCTTGAGTGAGTGTATTAACTGTGCTTTTATTAACATTGTATATATGAGTTTGTGGGTACAGCACTCCAGCGCAACTAAGCATATGTACGCACCTACAGTTATGAGAAGAAAACCAGCACAATTTTTATTTACATTAATTAAGATGATAAGAGTCTTGAGATACTGATCCTAAATATGCAAAATTTGATATTTATATGCAAATAACACAAAATCTGATTACTATCCAGATAAAATGGTATATTAAAATATGTTTCTTTATCTTACAATATATCATTTGAATTTAAAATAAGAGCATACTAAATTATAGAGCAAACGAAAGTGTATTTATTCCTCTTTTATATAGTAAAAGTTCGGTTGTATGAAGAATTTTTTTCTGAACTCCACTCAATGGGTGCTAAATATCTGCCCTTTTCACTTCAGTGAGTCGATAGCGTTTTTTCAAATGAATAAAATTTGTATACTTAAATTTTGGAGCAAAACTCTCTTTGCCATACATTTTTTTGTTTCTTCAAACTTTGCTGCTACTTTTATGCACACAACTGTTCGTGAACTGAAATTGTAGCAAGGCAAATCGCAAAATATAATTGAAGTGGGTTTTGTACTTTTGTTAATATTAAAAAATACATGAAAATATTTATTGAAAAAAATATTGAAATTAAATGCACGCAAGTCGCAAACAGACGTTCTGTATTGGCTTCCGTGTTGCAGCAAAAGCAGAAAACTAATTTAAGAAAATAAGAAATAAAGTATATAATGAAGCAATTTAATGAGACTATAATAAGCAGAAATGCGTCTGATTGATTGTGTTAAGCAGCTGTAAACAAAAGTACTGTACAAATATAAGAATAAAAGGAGAAATAGTAAAGCGTGCTGGCTATACTTGTACACACAATAAATGCGCGTAGGTGTCTGTGTTTATTAACACCTGCATGCCTTCTGGTACTTTACCTGAGGCTATGACACAAAAGGAGTTGTCTCCTTGCACGCGCAAATCATTTACTCGTATAGGCGAGGCAAAGACGAGTCATATTTTACAAACGCTGCTTTTGGTACAATATTTTATATAATTTTTCTTGTTAATCAAATAGAAGATTAATTGAAATTTCTTAGAAATAATTTGCTCGTAAACGAATGATGGTACCTTATAAGAAAATATGGCACTAAATCAGGCTACTACTTTTAATTCAAAATTCCCAAAGATGAAATTTTGAGATGAAAAAATTCAAAGAATTATGTACATGATTACGAGTAAATGATATAGACTGACCTTTCTCGCAATTTTTCCAATACTAAAATAATTAATTATATTATTTTCCAAAGCCCGATTCGGTATACGAGTAAACATCTTTGCCTACCAAACCATGGTCTCAGGCCACGAATTCTGGTGCTCGAGGAGTGTGGCAAAAATGCTTCTGCTCGGACAATTGTTTCATTGAAAAGTGACTCATGAGGTTTTCTGGTGAACCCCAAATAGGTATATGACTGTGCCCATGTGAGTAGGAAAAAAATCATTATAATTATTATTGTTGCTGTGTACCTACTTGAAAAAGAACACTTAAGTTCGCATGTCAGTTAATTCGTCGCAAGAAATGGCAAACCCAAAAATTATCAATAATTTTGTGAGTCCAAACCAAGCCGATATAGATCTAATTCGGTTTATCAAAAACATTTAGGGATTACAGCTGGCTTCTGAAAGCGGCTCTCATACAATCCCATTGATTTTGCAGAAATAATCAAAAACATTTGGGTTTATGGTTCGGATGGACAAGAAAAAAAACCGAAAATAGTTGGTGGTTAATCGTCTTTGGCCCAGCACTGACGGGCCCAGTGTCGTTCGGGGCCGCCACGCGCCGGCGCCGGCGCTGGTCTGTGTGTAGTCGACCGAGGCAGTTGCAACGGGCTCTTAGGTTCTTGCATCGATCAACAACATCACTTCACTTTCAACATTCCACCCAAGCATTTCGCTTGTTATCCGCATCCGTCTCGCATTTGTTTGCATTTACATTCCATTTCAAACATATCTTGTTCTGTATATTCGCTGTGCGAAATCATACTTTTACTTTGCATATTCAT
This sequence comes from Neria commutata, assembly GCA_963457695.1. Taxonomy (NCBI): domain Eukaryota; kingdom Metazoa; phylum Arthropoda; class Insecta; order Diptera; family Micropezidae; genus Neria; species Neria commutata. The sequence goes on from OY735246.1 coordinate 43,733,863, forward strand.
TGTGAAAATTCCATACAACATCACCATATTGTAGAATATTGGCAATCAGCAGCCTAACATTCCATAATTATTGTATAATTGAATTATCTTGCATTTTCTTGAATTATATATGAAATTACTATCGAAGCTCACCGCCTTCTCATTATTTTCCGTCTCTCGGCAAAACACAACCCTAGAGGTTGAACAGTTGGGTAGATACTTCTATCAGCAAGTAAAATGTTCGGTTGGGCAAAATAAATTTCAAATGTTTTGGGTCGACAAAAAATATAATATTTTAGTTCAAGTCAACAGTCAAAATAATTTAAAATCTTTTATGCAAAAGCAAAAATGACATGGGTGGATAGGGTGGGCTGGGTTAGGTTAGGTAGATGGAATGGTTAGGCTGATCTTATAATAACACAAACCTTTTTCAGTTCATGGATCAATTGTATAGAAAAAATGCCTAGTTCTTCGTCTGATGCTTCAATTGAAGGAAAAAAACTGTTGGTCGTCGTGGCTCTGTAGAGAAGTGCTCAGTTCCTGATGTATGGAATAACTTCATCGAATCTAAGCTGACTCATACCATCTAAGAAAAAGTAAGTGACTTCATGTGCGAGCAGCGGTATCTTTTGCGTTGAAGTTGGCAACACTCTGAACGTATATTTTGCTTTGATAAAAGCTTCCCGTTCGGACACGGCTATACACTCCAGCGAACAATGCAAAAAAACGGCTCAATTCAAAGAGATACTATGTATCCCTGGTTTCAAGCGCCATTTGTGGTCGTGTCAATTTCAATTATTTTGGTCTACTACCGATGCGCAACAATAAAGTTAGAGTCATGCGGAAATAATAACCATCAACTGCAGACATTAAAAAGTCAAATTATGCTTTCAATTTTTTTGTTATTTTCTTTGTATTGCTTTTCGTAAAGCAACGACAGAGAGACAGCGAAGAGTGTAAATTATGTTAAAATTGTTGGTGCTGTTGGTGCTCTCCGCTTGGAAAGTGTGAAAAATAACGGTTTTCATAATTACCAAAAAAAAGGTGAACACAAAAAACCGCAGAAAATTGAGCAAGCAAGAAGAACCGACAAGCAGAATTAGAAAATATGAAGAAATTTTTCACGCTTTCGTAATTTTGCGCAATTTATCATTAGTCGAGAACGCTGTGAAATGCCAGGGAGCCCGCGGAGTTTACGGTTTAAAAATTTGCATTTAAAATGAAGATAAAAGTAAGAACAACGTTCTGGCAAAAATAATTTAAAACCTTTATTTCCCAAGGTGTTTTTAAAGCAAACATATCAATTTTCAGCCGCTTTTTAAATTTTGTTGCAGAGTGGAAGCCGTTATTTATTTGAGGCCCACCTAAATTCCGTGTCAGATAGCAGAGGGTTAAGCGTGGCTGTGCCTCGCGGAGCAGAATTTAAAAGAAAGAAATTTTGCTGATTTAAATTGCTTAATTTTTGGCGAATGTGCCGATGTTTGTTGTTGCTGTAGCTAAGCTTAAAATGTTTGCGCAAAAGAGTCGTTAAATGTGCTAATGCGCGCACATATACAAACACAGAATCACATAAACAGACTCAGTATGGTGTGTCTGCATGGGTTACCATTATGGCTTCGCAGCGGTGCTGAGCTTGAGCGCTTGAGATAAGCATCTTTATGGACTTCTTCTACTTCATATGGGGACAAGGCATTAAACTTAACATTTTAAATTCAGAAATTGCCAAGTCTTAAGCATGCTAATGGCTTGAAGATTGCGGTTTGAACCTATAAAATGATACACTATTAGTGGCTTGAGAGTTGGAACAATTAAAAGATATCAGTGACCTCTTGAACAAAATACATGTACACCAGCAACACTCATAGGCAGCTTCAAGGACATCCTGGCAATTTAGCGGAACTCTTTTATATCTTTGGAAATAGCACGCTTCCTAAAAGAGTGGTTTAATAACCACGTCAATCGAACCAGTGCTAACAATAGCCATAAAACTGACGGAATTTGAATATCTGCATTCGATCGTCGGACGCTTGAAGGTTGGTCTTATCTGAGTAAATTTGAACTCTTACTGGATGGTTTCTCAAGGTGCTCAGTAAGCAGGCAATTTTTCTAACTCTACTCAAGAATACGATGAATCATCAAAGAATATTTAGGTAGCTCATATCTGAAACACGGCAAGAAAATTTTTTTTTTTCGTATACTGTTATGGCTCCAAAATAGGGCTGAAATGCTCAGTAATTTGTGGTAAACTCATTACAATATTCGTTGACATTTCTCCACTTTTCTATTTCCTTCTAACCTAAAACTGTTCCAAAACACGTATCTGAGCAATATTTCTGTATTATTTATTCCGATTTGAGTGAATAGAAAGTGGTTTATGTAACCAAACATTGATCCGAAATTTTATTCAAATGTTTTCATTTGTTATTGGGATATGGTCATTTCGCCAAAAGTTATAAACAGACTCCCTAATTTCTTATAATCAGAGCAACTAAGCACTGCAACAAAAGTGGCTCGAAAAATTTAAATGAAAATCGCCTAACAACGTAGTTCAGCGAAAATTGGCAACGGCATGATTCCAAAAAAATTCGGATTTTTGTGGTTTTTTGAAGAATGGCTCATATTTCAGAGTCGGCACACCCCTCGCATGCAGACGCATGACTACTTGCTGTAGGTGAGTGTCAGCCGCAATTAACGCGAGACGTACGCAGGCGGCTTGTTGAAGACAACAAAGCGCGCCGGAAAAATATAGCCCAAAGTTTTTGTAGCTTATTTTCTATGCATTTGCATTTTCCGAAATTGTACTTCGTTGCTGTAGTTGTTGTTGTGAATCGTACATTGCTGGCGCGTGTTGCACACATAATACATTTTGTCACATGCCACATACAATCATGTTCGCAAGTGTGCGTGTATACATCAACATATTAATGCATGTAAGTATAAAGTTTGTCTACATTTTGGCAACATTTTGGACCACTTTTTGAACTTTTTTGTGTGTCGTTTTTTTGTCTAGATTTTGCTGTGACTCTTTCATGGCTTATCTGCGCTGTTGTTTGCATAATGAAGTAGCCGCATTCATACAAAAATACATACGCAGCCATCGTACACACAATACGGTGAATGTGCGTTGAAGCATAGCAGGCAGCAATGCCACAAACATACATACATAAATATGTTTATAACTGCATATATCTCTGCGTGTGAGATATGTGACACTTTAGTACTCTTGTTGTTGTTATTATTTTTTGGAGCTATTGCTTACACATACAATTGTAGGGATTTATAAACCAATTTTACTGGTATTTTGTAAGTGAAAAGTGTTTGCCGTTGTTATGTAAAATACATACCAATATCAGTAGAAAGACGGTGAAATTTGAGTTTGAGAAAAATGCGGAAAATGTATATTCTTAATAATTTGTGTAATATGTCCGGTGAAAAAGCGCGAAGTCTTGGGACTGGCAGGCTTTTTTAATATGAATTTTTAAGTAAGTTTGGTTGCGATTTGTGTTAAAGTAATATATAAATTTCTTGCTGATCGCTTGGAGCTTACATTCTTCTTCGGTCTTCAGCTTACTAGAACAATATATTTGAAATTAATTGTTGATTCATGAACACTTTATTTTTTGCAAACCAGCTGCAAATTCCTTACTTTCGCCTTCTGTACAGTAGCCAAAATTCAATGACAATGATCGACCTTCAGTTTAAAATTTATTATGTAGCTGAAAACATAAAACAACAACAAAACGCAATTATTATGTTGCAAATTAGCCAACAATATTTCACACTTTCGCTTTCGCCACTTCGAAGTCAGGTAGTCAGTTAGTCTCAACTTAAATAATGCTTGCCATTGAACTTTGCAGCTTCTGCTAAAGTTCGTGGCTTAAGTCTAACGTTTATTGGCCATTATGAATTCAAATTAAGTGTGCTTAAGGAGTGACTAAAATCCAAGCAGCGGAATACTCGTTTATTTGTGCTCATCTCTTAACTGCTTTGTTTTGGTGCTTATATGCAAAGAATAGAGGATTTGTTAAATATATGAAAAAAAATAATCTTGTGAATGGCTTCAATGATGGGTTTGAGCGTGCGTTGAACTAAGTGATGCTTGAAATTCTTGTGCCACTTTGCTGTTAAGTCTTAAAGCTATTTTTGTCATGGGAAATTTAAAATAAAATACAGCGTTTCAACTTTCACTGCACCCACGCAAATTACACGAACATATTTCTTCTTTAAGCAGACAAAGCCTGCTATATTTTGCTTTGTCCACTTGACAAGCACTCATTATACGCCAGATTAGAGCACTTTTATTACAACTTTGAATACTTCCCACAAGAAAGTAGAAGGAAAGTAAGAAGGAAACTTCAAAGCTTTTTCCAAAAAATAGTTCTAACAATGCAAAAGAAAGTGCCCGGCGAGCTCCACCCACAAAAAGTAAACAGCTACGTAACAGACAGCAGCGAAAGCAGTTTTACAATGTAGAGAAGTGTTTGGAGGTCTGCTCTAATTTGAAAAACTGAAACTAGTTCTCAATTGGTCGCATAATTATGTGGCAAGCATGTAATTTCGCTCACTTTTTTTTGATAAGCTAATTCAAGATGAGGTTGTTAAATTTGTTAGATATGAAGTTTTGATTGATTTCATTTGTTCGTACGATTTGATTTAATATATGAATTACCCAAACTTACTTTGATTTGCCATGCCGTGCTCTGCTTTAAAATGCTCTGAATGGGTTTGTTTTGAAATATTTAGATATCATTTCACTTGACTTGATACGATTTGATTTGATTTGGTTTCATTTGATTTGATCTGATCTGATTTGATTATAATTCATTTGAATTGATGTTTCAATATTTAATTTGATTTTTTTGGATTCGATATGGTTTTGGTAGGTTTTTATTGGATTTGCTTTGATTTGATTTCATAATTTTTGGTCCGATTATAGTTTTGGTTTTTCGTGTGATTTAAATAAAAGCATCTAAATTTTGTAACTGCTGATAATAAATAACTTCGAGGCCACTCTCTACTGCCAAAAAGCACCAACAAGTTTTTTGAAAAAGCTTTTTCGAAAACAAGCTACAAGCAAGCGAACTCAATGCGCCACGAATTTCGTTTGAATTTCGCTTTAATTTGGCGTCAAAAACTTGAGAAAAAGAAAAGAAAAATTATGAAATATATAAGAGTAATTTAAATTTCGTGCGTTATATTTATTTAAGGTACTCACAATTTCGCGTTCAACACCATTTTCGTGTGTAGCTTGAACTGCTTAGGTTTATTTTTACTATTTCTTTTGGGTTTTTTCGGGTCGTGATTAAAACTAGGTTAATCCGCAATCGCTCTTTGTTTTGTTACAAGCGTGAAAAGTGAAACATGAAACATTATAGCAAAAAAAAGAGAATGATTTGCGTGGATGTCAAGTGATTAAAATGGAAATATGACGAACAGAAATGTGATCAGGTTGTTACGAGCAGTAGAAAAAACTATATTTCAATGTGTCAATTTGTGCAAGTTGAACATTTGTACCATGGTCCTTGTAAAAAAAAGCTTCTCGATTCCCGTTCGGACACGGCTGTAGAATAAATTAGTAGGTCTCGATACCTTGTGCTATATAGTACGAGCACACAAAGTTAATGAGTGAAAGCTAGACCTAAGCCTCGTCCGTGGGCTGTTACGCCAATTATTAATTTGTTTTCATTAAATGTGGTTAAAAATTTGTTACCGTACACTTTATGAAATACTTTAAAAGTCCAACTACAATGGAGTTTCCACGTTCTGACGCCTTTATATTTAAACCTTCTATAGTCAATTCCCAACCAAAAAGTTTTAGACTCAAGCCTTCAGCTTCGTGAGCATTTTTCATGTCATTTTCAAAACATTTTCCTTTTTTGGTGTTTCGGATGCGAGCCTTTAAGGGTATCTTGTGACGTATCGCATGCAGCAAGCATTGATTTTGCACTTTTCGCTGTCTGACAGCTTTAACTTTCTGCCAACACTGCAACGAAAAGCACAGAAACACGCTGCATGTAGCATTGCCACCATCATCTAGCAAGACCGGCAGTCGGAGCAGCCAGCACTCACAGTAAGAGCAACACATCAACAATGGTCGAGACAACCGAAATAAATGCGCGATCATGTGATAAGCTATTTATAAGAGAAAAATGAGCGAAAAACGAAACACCTTTTGGCCAGTTGATACACGCGTAAAAATATATTTGGATGTTAATAGCATTTTCAGATGTCCGTGAAATTCAAGAAAACATTTGCGATAATCGAAAATTTTCAATTTCACCAAACCAACTTTTTCATTAATATGTATTTTGTGGTCTACGATCAATTGGGAAATGGAACTTATGACTCTTTTAGAGCTTTTTCAAAGATAAGTAAAAAAAACTCTCCTAAAAACTCGCCTAAAAACTCGCCTGAAAACGCCTGACTTCTACTTCAAAGACCATGCACATTTTGCCAAGAAACAAACTACGGACAACTTATATGGACCATTGCACTGAATTAATCGGCAGCAATGTATGTTTGAACATAAATTTAATTCTTTAAATTGGGCTAAACAAAATTTAAATAATTTCAATTACTATTTCAAATCAAATAAGTACTTGCATACAACGAATTAAAAAGAATTACGAAAACTGCTTTTATTAAAAAAGCTATTTGGAAAATAAAATGTAATTTAAAATATATATACTAGCTGTACTGTAATCTAAAGATAATCGCTGTCAAAATAGTCAACAATATCCGAAAGTTATCAAAAGAAATCTAAAATTTATCACAATTATAATTTGTACAATTATTTCAATTCGAATTTTTTGGCCTATAAATAACGTATAACCATGAGTAATTAAAAACGAAATGTTGTAGGCCTTATTTTTTTTTTTATAAACATAACTCAACCTAAAATGATTGCAATAATTATAAATACATAAAACAAAGGTAAAAGGAGTAATCTAAAGTGTTCCAATAATTGTCGGTAGTCTTTTTATGATATAAATAATCAATTCATTATTGCATAGCATATTTCAATTTCAACTTTAGAGTACTTTGATGAGTAATAAAGAAGGAAATATTAATTTAGGCAATTTGTAAAAAACTTTTGATTACTCAAGTAATGGTTACAAAGTAGAAAATTAAAGGAAATTATTTCAAAATAAGGGAAAAAGATAAATGTATATGCTTAATACATGCTTAAAATTATTGCAATCATATCAAAAAAATCGTAATGATCATAGTAGTAATGATTAGAAGGAAGAAATTAAAAAAGTAATGATTACCAAATAAATGATTGCAATAGTAGTTAGTAGAGCGATTTCTAAAGGGAATAATGACACAAGTAATGCCAACAAAAGTAATAGGTACGGAAATAAGTATTCCTAAGTAATTACCGCTTAAAGCTATTAACACTACTTTTTTTATTGTGTACAACGTACAGGGTAGCATACAAATACACACACGTATACACACCACTAAAATAGGCCTGACAAGATACTGCACTTAGTAGCTCCAACAGCGGTTAAGCCTTTAACGTTTACCTCTGCCCATGTGAGACGGATTGTTTGTTTTGGCCTGCGCTTGTAGCCAATTGCGATCATGCGTATAAGTGTGTGTGTGCTTTAAGTTGCTGCAAAATTTAACAAAAGAGGCTCACAAGCAAATACATACAATCGACTCGCAACGAGCAGGAAATAAATGGCCCAAAGAAATTCTAAATATCTTTTGTCAGCTTAAAGGAGCACAGCAGGAAGCTGCACCAGGAGCAGTTAAATGCAACAGCTGCCCTTGAAGCCCGTATTTTGGCTCCCTTGGGCGAAGGCAGCAGCCTTACCGGGAGACACTCACAATGGAGCTAGTTAGCTGGCAGTGCCTTATTCCTTTTATTGCCAAAACCTAAAAGTAATTGCAAGTGGCTTTAATCGTGTGCATTTATAAGTGTATGCGTTTGTGTAAGCATTATATGCCTTTGTTGTTGTGCGCCTTCGACTTGTGCTTGCTCATGGGTTAAGTACTTTTGCATGTTCCCATGCCATCTATTCTGCTGTACAATTGTCCATACATATTCTTTGTCCGTCCATCTCCATATCCAACCACTCGTCCGTCCAACTCTTTTTCCCTCCAAAAGTCCCTTTGTTTGTTTATTGCCTTATCTTGTAGCAATTGAAGCACAATAGAACCCTCTGGGGACATGCTATTGGCAGTTATTTATGGCCAAAGTGTCAGCGCTAATCAAATAAGAAAAATCTACTTCTTTCTGCAAGTACATACAGACAAGGAGACACGAGAAGAAGAATGAGAGAGAGAAAAATGGCAAAATCAACAGAGATATGCATTGAGAAAACCAGCGAGTAAGCTTTAAAAAGGTATACATTAAAGGACCGAAGAAATATGTTTCTGTTAATGTTAATGTCCAGATAACATTACACATGAACAAATATTTAATTCAAAGCCAACAAGTATAGCTAGTAAACTGCGTGTATAAGTTATCAACAATAACGTGAATGCGAAACAAACAAATATTATCTCCAACAAATCATATAGATTTAGAAGGAAATCTTTAATATTCTATTAAAAAATACATATCTGAATAATAGCCTCGTTTCTACTAAAATCCGATTAGATTATGTCTGCCATGGAAAGAACGTTACGGATAAAATTTTCTATCCGTATTTCCCGCTAAATGGTTTTGCTGTATGTCAACAAATTATTTCATTATGTTAATAATTTCGAAATGTAGGTACGTTTGCCCTTCACTTTTTACTGAAGCGAGAAGAATTTAACTTCCAGCAAACCAAGCGTCCTTCTCTATGAATGTTTGAGTCGTATAGAAATATAAAAGCTGCATGTAAGGACATAAATTGGAAATGCATAAAAGTGTGAATATTTTTGTTATTCTATTTGACAATTTAATCTTTTATTAGTTTGAAACTAATGAAACTAAGTCGATATTTTAATAAATTTCTAAAAATAGCGCAACCCGAAGCAACTCAGAGGAGCGACAGTTTTTGTTGGAAACATTTTTGAAGTGCTGCTGACTGTGCAGATTTTTGTTTTTGTATGAGTATTGCATCTAAAAACCTAAATCTTATTTAAAAGCTAGAAGAACAAGGCTAATATAAATTGTGGTAATCACTTTTGCACTAACCTATAATCCTTTCTAAACCAACAAGTGCTCTGCATGTATAGGGGGCATCCCCTGAGTGTCGGTTTTAAAAAAAAAAAAAAAAATCACTAACTTCCTTGTACAAGTGAACACGGATTTCATTATAATACGTAATTGCAACAAAGTAGTTTCTCCTGGACATGATATGACCTAAATCAAAAGCTTGAATTGAAGATTAGGCTCTTGCACTATAAACATTAAATAAGTTCATCAAATTCAATTAAAAGATAGAAAATTAGATGTGAATTTCTTTTCTCTTTCTAGAATGTCAAGTGGGAGAATAATCTATAATCATCTCAATTCTCTGTTTAGGAAGTTTTTCAAATAGGGACTTATTCAGAACTACTGCAACTAGAAACTTATTTCAAGAGAGTGTAATTAAAAGCTCTTTGCCAAAGTAAAAGAAAATTAATTTGAAACTGAAGACTGAATTAAATTAAAACGATCGAGTTACTGCAATTCCCAGCCTCGATTCCTGCACAAATTTATGCACTGCTAATTCCAATCTTTATGTATCTGAGATATTCCCGTAAATTGGAAGAGCCTCGGGTATCGAGGAACAATTTCTCCTTACAATCACCATGAATCGCGTACAAAATCATTGTCTATGCCAATAATAAAATTGTTTGTTATTATTGTATGCAATATTTCACAAGCGCGCAATTAGCAAACAATTTTAAGCTATTTTAAACAGCTACGCTCGGCCGGAAACTTCAGCTGTCGGTCTTTAATGAACTTGTGTAACTAAGACAAATGAAAATCACTTGGTCGGCGTGAACAAAATCAACACCGACAGTTAATTGCTGCCGGCGTTAAGCGTCCGGGTAATTTTGCGCCGCATATGCTCTGCCCCCTCTCTCTGGCGTCTGTGTCTATTGCACAAAACTTTCTCAGCTGTAAATGAGTTTTAAATGACCACAGCCGTCTTCTGCCTGCTGCCCGCTACAAATATAATGCGGCAACATTAATTGCAAAAATTCATTTTCATTTCTTTGACTGCAATATTACGAGAGTATTTAAAAGTTGCTTTGTTGGTGGGTTTTTTACTGCATTTTTGTTTGCATTGTATTTTCATATTTGTAATAATTTGCCGCTGAAAGCAGTTAAATGCAGAGCAGTCGCAGACTGTGTCTGCCAAAGCGGTAGCCGACTGTGTGGGGCCGTCGGCTGCAGCGCAAACATTAGGCAAGCCCATACCAATAAATGTTGAGGGAAAAGTGAAAGCATTAAATGCTGAGCTTTGGGCATAAAATGGCAGCCACAAAGGTTACCACAAAACTGACAATAATACTTAAGTTGATTGTTTTGTAAGTGAAATGGCAAACAAACAAAAATTACAACAACAACAAAAAGTTTTCAAACAACTCCTTCGAAAATTGTTTCCGTGTTTGTGTGTGGCAGTCTTCCATCGCCTTTGGGCTTGCATACGACATATAACAAGCGCGACTGCACAATCTGCATAATATTAAATAATAGGAGCAGACGTCCGAGCCTCTCCTTCCATCTGTCTTTCTTTGGGCATTACCTGTGTGGTATGCTGTTAAAATGGTTTCCATTTTATATGGCAACTAACTAACTGCGGAAAGCTGTGTAAAACCCATAACTGTATTATAGCAAAAAGATTGCTTGACCGATTGGCTTGTGTAAGAGCGTTTAAAGGCATATACGAAAATTAAAACGCATTTACATGAAAAGCGCGCTTAAACAACTCACATTTTTCTGCTACTAGAAACCATTTAATGTTAATGTACAGCTAGTTCCTTTAATTAGCAATTTTAATATATTTGTTACACAAGTAAGAAATGTGATATTTTACTTAATAGAAGAGTCTTTAATTCAACGAAAAAGTTAATTGATGACATTCGACATGACAAATCTGGTGTTTTGAGCAAACATTTTAGGACGTCTTTTTTTTATATATATGCTGTTATTTCCAATTACAGATTATTCTTAATTTTTCTGAAAACTGAATATTTGCAAATATGTAAAAAACTTATTTCGAGAAAGTCGATTAGAGTTCTATGCAACTGCAGTTTTTTCCTGATTTATGGCTCCATTCTGGCGAGAGTCGCAAAAGTCATAATTCAATATTTCGTATCAATTGATACTTTCCCTATGTAAAAACTATATATATACTATGTAAGTAGTTTGTCAATTGCAAAAATGAAAAATTTATGCAAAATACTAGTTCCCGCACTTAACATACACACAGTCGAAGTTAATTGCCTGCTTTTTCCTCCTTCATGCTTTAATGATTTTTCAGCCAACATTTTGACTGTGCATTTGAAAATAATGCTATCAAACGAAAATAACAATAGTGTTAAGGTGTATTTATTACAAAAACAACACAATTTGTTCAACAAATTTCAATAGCTGAAAATAACGTACAACCTGCGCACGCATGCATGCACCCAACTTCAGGCAATTCGATTTTAACAATTTTGTATCAATTTGATTTCACATTTTTTGTATTGTATTTTAAGTTTTGCTCAGCGCCAATTACACACGATTGCTTATCGCAACACAACAGCGGCAGCAACATCGCCAGTAGTAGAAGACAGCAAGGTAACAACAGAAAAAATTACGACTGAGACTACTGGTCTTGACCTTAAAAATAATGGAATATCATTTTGTATTGAATGAAGGTACAATTTGATAAAGCTCGTAACTGTTACTTCTGCTGTTGTTGCTACTTAAAGCTCTTGACTACGATGTCACATGCGCTTGCGCCTCTGATTGCAGGCATGTAAAAACACAGGCACGCACGCATATGAGCCCTCCATCCAACTGTCGGAATGCTTATCACGAAGCGATGCCCCATTAATTTTAGACAATTTCAGACGTGCGATGGGCATTTTTGTAAGTGCTTCCAGTGCAAAAGCTTTGAGAGACTTCTATCTTCAGCATTTTATTTGTTTTGAAAAACTTCTGAAATAGATGATTTCTTAGAAAAAGAACAAACTGTTTTGAGCTGAGTAAAAATTCCTATATTAAAGGCATGAAATGGATTTCGACGTGAAGCTAAAGCAAGTTTTACGAATATTGTTGGTTCTAATCTGCACTTGTTTGCCTTAATGCATGCCAATTGATTCCTTTCATTATCAAAATGCTGTTATATTTTGTTAATGTACGAAATTCGATCAAACATTTTTACTGGTAAACATGTAAATTTTATTGGTAAGGTATTGATGGTATCCTCTCATACACTCTCGGGTTAATGTGAACAATTCGAAGTTTCTTTACATCTTTCCGTCAGTCTGCCTATCTGCCTCTCCTTAAATTTGCCCAAATAATTATAATTATTGCGCGATTGAATTGCATGATTGAATGATTTCAAAAGTAGGCAATAATTTTGGCGGAACAGCAACACTTTACTTCAACGACAAAAATATCATTAAAAGTTCAAGTTTAAAGATAATTTTTCCTTCGCTTGGTTGAGCAGAGACGCTTGCCAATTGATTGCAGTTGATTTTTTGTTGTTGCTTTTGTGAGAAATTTGTCTGTGCAGAAAAGGTTAATTAACAGCGGCCAAAATATTTTCATAATAACGCCAGAGCGCAAGTTCATTGATGTGTGTGTGTGTGTGTGTGGGTATGTGCTGCTGACCTAGAATATTTGACATTTCAAAAATAGCAACAACAAATATTTTTATTTGTCTGCATTTTAATAACCTTGACATATTAAGCAAATTTAGGAAGGCAAGTTTTTGAGGCAGGGCATGCATCTGGCTTGCTTACAACGATTATTCGATAGAGAGATACATACGATAGAGTAATGTAAGTCCTACCAAAAGCCACTGTCGAATTAATGGGCATTATAAGAGTTGTTCAACCCTTGTGCCAACAAGTCGTGGCATGTTTTGAAGACTATTTAGTTTAGTAAAGTCGAAGCATTTCTTCTATATTGTTGCATATATTTGAATAATTGCAAGAATGGAAGATCATTCATCCAGTAATAGTAAAACCTTGCTTGAATGCGCGCGATGTTATTTTAAAATTTTCTTTTAATATTAGAAGCTTTCAAAGGGAATTCGGATAACTTTAGTCTAAGCCGAAACATAAGCACACACTGTAAACAGTTAGCCCATAAATTGTATGGCAGTTAAGCGTATTATCAAGCAATCACTTAGCTTAATACTAATACTTAAATTAGTATACTTCAAAATATATATAACACTGCATTCAGAATTATGAAAGTTATGTTACTTTTTGCTATGCTATTGTGATTACAGACGCCAGGTGCTCCAGCAGATTGACTTCAGTCAATTGTTTGGAAAGTCGCTGTCGCTCAGATTTTCTGTCTATGCATCTGCTGGTAACTAGTTTAACCTGTTGCTGTGGCTGTGGCTGTAGGTTATCTCTAAGAGTCTACGGTTTCTTGCTAGACGGAGATCAAATAGAGCAATTTCTACACTTTCGCATTTCTTTTAGCACAACACTTTTCACTTTTAATTGGTTTTCGCAAAGCTTACCACAAACAATTTTTCCCCTCACGCCTCCAGCGCTGCCGTGATGCAGGAGCATGCGAGTGAAATTTCAGTGGCTGCTAGCCATAAAGGTTAAATTTCACGTTAACCGCAATTTCCACCTCAGTTAAGCTGTAGTGCAATTTTTTCTTCTCTTTATATTTTTTGTGCATATTCATTGTGTAGTATTTTGCATTTATTTTCATTATTAACAGTTACTCCGGTTTGTTTTCAGTGTCATGCGTCTGGAAGCAAAGGCGTAAAATTGAAAGTGCGCCTTGTTAAGGCAACTGTGAAGTTCGTTGCTTAAGTCTTTTGTTTTGATGCAAGAGGTGGAAAGTGCAAGGAAGAGTAACGTTTATTTCTTATGGCATTTTAGGCAGTTGAAGGATAAATTTTTTAAAAGGCAGATCTTCTTCTTATATGAAAGAATATAAATATCTGCGATATGGTAACTTTAGTGTAAGCTAAGGTGACCAGACAGTCTAGGGTAATGAAAAATGTGGCTAGAGGATAGGATAGCATGTATCAAATTTGTAACGATGAATATAAAATGAATATATAATTTTAAATTTTACTCCAAAACATTAAAATCTAAAATGTTTGCATTTAAATTTATTACTTTATTCTGCATTTGCATTTATCAGTAAAAAGTGTAAATCATTAAAAACATTTGCTAACGAATTCAAGTCTATTTGTTATTTGTTATTTCACTAAAGCAACCATAACAAAGCTTAAGTATATTATTCTGCATCTTTTTGGCTGCATATTAACATCTGTCTTTATTAAATATGCAAATTTTGAACCCTCGCAACCATCAAAGCATTCGATTTGTTAATTATTTATGCGCGTTTAGTAACTACTTTTGCCAAAAACGATATGTTGCTCGGCATTCGTTGTTATTGTTGGTGTTATTGATAAATTATTAACAACACTTCTTATGGCAGCCAAAGGTTAAGCACACTTGAAACGGCATTTTGGGAATAGCTAGACACAAATTTGTCTACTGAAATGATAAATTTCTTGTGAATAAAACGAAACAAGAGGGGGAAAAGAACGAGTTTGTGACTAAAGTCGAATTTACGCGCCATCTATGCCGAGACGACTTCTTTATCTGCAATCATTTGTTTGTTGTAATTGAAAAATGCCATGAAAGTCGAAACGCAATGGCGGTGTGTATATCTGTGGCTGTGAAGTCTGCAGTGCTTTGCTGTTATGCGTGTGGGTGCTTATTGATGGTGCCTGTTCGTTCTTGTCGTGTAGTTGTATATGCAAAAACAAGAATTTTGTCAAACAATTTTTCAAGTCTCAATCTGCTAATCAATTTAGTGTGTTCTCTGTGACATTTGAGTAGACTGAAATGAACTCTAAGCAACAGCATATGGCACTTATACTCGTATGCATAAATTTAATTGGATGGGGAATCAATTAGCAATTTTTTTAATCTTTTTAAATTTATTTAAAAATATTTATTTCATTACAAATTATCCTCATAAATCTTTCGATTTTTAAAATTAGGATATAGGAATATTCTTCCGTGATATATGCTCATTCAAACGCTTGCATCGATCGAGCATTTCGACCAGTAAGGTCGCCAGATATTCAGCACAAATGTAATTGCAAGTTGTATCATTTTCATTTGAGTGCTGAGTTGGAAAAGATATTTAATGCATAAGCCTACTGTAGTATTTTCCGAAAATCTTGAAAGCTCTTTGAAAATTATTCCTAAAGTATCAAGATTTCCAAAACGTCTTTTGACAGCAATAAATTAATGCTGTAGTATTTATCTAGCCGGATATAAAATGCATATGCTGGTTGAAGATATTAGTAAATACTATTTCACAGCTAGTAATCTCATTAGGGATTAGTCAAAGATCTTCTGTGTTCGAAATGGATGCAGTCGTTCAGCTCTAAAGTATGTGGCATGTGGTAATAACGAAAACCGAACGATATTATTTATGTATCGGCTTGAGCAGCTTCACTCTTCTACACCAAACTAGGTGACTCGTGCCTCACTATCGAGGCACCAGTACACCACATCACTTCAGCTGTCTATAAATCTTGCTTTGCTTATGCAAGGAACTAACTTAAATGAAAAATATGTGTGTATATATGTATGTATATTCGCAACACTGCAGCGTTGATCTTTTTGCCATTTGCTTTGGAAGTTGCTCTTAAAAACACAGTTAAAATTACCAACAGCAAAACGACCAACAATAAATGAGCAGAAAACAATTGTACAATTTCCTTTCCAGTGTATTTCTAAGTGCTGGAAGTTAGAAAAAATAAACAAAGTTTCATACGCACACGACCAACAAATGAAGCCTAATTGCAGGTAATTTAAATTGATTAACAACATTTGCCGCACACCTCACTTTTGCTCCTGCTGAAGTGTGCGCAGTTACTTTTTTATATTTTGTAAATTTTTGTTGTTAGTTTAGTTTAAGCTGCCACAGCAAAAGGAACGCATGTGGGCTGGTTTTTTGAGTGGCACCTCGCAGTGGTCGTAAAGTTGTTTGGCAATTTTTATTTAGCAATGACAAACTGCGACTTAGTAACAACAGCCCAATTGGTAGCTTGAAAGTAACTAAAATTTATTGCTTTAAATTAATTATAGTTGCAGCTCAACAATTTTTCATTGTCTGCTGAGGGTGTGTATAAACGTTGTTACCTTTAAAACTTGAAAGTATCAATAGTGAATAGCTTAGCACTAAAGTGCAAATAAGTGCCTTGAAAGTGAATGAATTAAAAGTTATATAGAGACATCTAGCTGGATAAACAATCATTGCTCAATCGAAAAATAATTGAACGAAGGTATAGTTGAAAATAGAGGGATATACTCCTTAATTCAGGCACGGAAAGAACTAGCAACTCTCAAGCAATTTTGAAATGAGTCAAAGTAGAACAGCAGTTATGAAATTGTGTACACTGAGTGGTTGATTTTGTTCTAACATTCCAGAAAATCCAAAATATATCTTCCATTCATATATATATTTTATACGAAATAGAAATCGAAAGAAATAGAATTGACTTGAAACTAAACTCTATTTATTTTAGTGATATCAAGCCGAATAAGTGAAAAAATTGCAAAAGATGGATTTTTTAGTACAGTTGTTCCAGAAAATAGTCTGTCTTTCTAATTAAATACTTTTTTTTCGTGAAGCTTAATTGCATTCATTGAAAATACCAAAAAATATATTCCCTAATATTCAAAAAACAATATGAAAGCACTTTCATTCGAAGGGCTTTTATTAAGGGAAACTTTATTGGAAGTACAAAACGATGGAACTACATATTTTGGAAGCAAAGTAAGATTTGACGGAGTTTAAGAATTATATGGATGTTTTTGTACTAAAACAAATTTATTATTAATATCTTTTAATCCTGCAGGGATATTTGACAAACTATATTAAAATTTCGGGAAAAGTATTTATTATACCGAGGAGAGTTTTGACGAGACAAAATATTATTCAGGCTTATAAACTTATGTACTTTTTAAGTTTGAGACGGGAACGCAGATTCCGCCGTAAACAAAAGACTTTAGCCACGAACGTACACATTTAAATCCGGCACGAAATATGCAAAGAAAAATCGTAAAATGCAAAGCAAAAACATAAATTTAAAATCGAAATGCCCATCAAATGATGAAATTAATAATTATCACTGGATCGACAAAAAGCTGACAGCATGCAGCGCAGAGAGAAAGTCACATTGGCAAATGGCGGAAAATGCATTTCTACAGCACTTAAAAAAATTTACAACAATTGCTGCCAGAGCAGCAGCAGCAGCAGCAAGTCAATGAACTACACGAGCACGTAGAGCTAATATAAAAATTGCGCCAGCGACTGTGATTTGCGACTGCAATTCAACGCTGCCAACATTGAAAATGTCCACGGCAGTTTCGATATTAAATAATAATAGAATTTATGATATAATCCCTGTGCGCTAACCATCGCGCTGCCAATTGACGTCATACGGCGCAGAGCTGGCAACAAAAGTGGCAGAAGGCAACGGCGACAGCGACAGCAGCAACAACAATGAGAAACTATAGCCGCTTATTTCGACTTATGGCACAAATATAGCAACAACAAGAGCCATGAATAAGCCACCCGCTGTTAATTTTTTACCAATTCGTTGCCAACTGCGCGCGAGCGTGTGTCTAATGCCAACGCCAATAATTGCCATGCTAACAACAAACATGCGCTGCAACATAGCTGCAGCAATAACAACAGCAGCAGCAATGGCGACTGCAATAACACACAAAAACAACAAAAACACAGCATGGTTTCTAAAAATAGCTGCAAGTTTGCGCACCCCATAAATATTTTAATGAAACTCCATAAGAAATGGCATAAAGTGCAGACGGCCACTTAAGAATAAATATGGACTTAAGTCCGAGAGCCTTTGTGAAGCAGTGGCGGGCTAAATGCGGCACGCAAATACGTAGTGGAGCCACAGCATTGCATTGCCTTAACATTGACTTTGAAAGAAATGCATATCTTTTGTAGCGATTATTACATTTGTTTGTATTAATAGTGCACTTATAGTAACAAAAATAATCGAATGTATTCAATACACAGCAGAAGAGGTCTATGGCAGGCAGGCTGTAAACGAGTTATTATAGTCAACAATTATAGTACAATACAAATATGTATACAATTTCTATAAGCTTTTATAAAGGCTCAGAAGTGAATGGCTTCATAACAATCAATGGATGTTATGCATATACATACATATGTACATATGATATGATGACATCAGGTGCATGGAGCTGTCTTCATTTAAGCTATTATGATTAAGTTTTATTGTGTTTTATACTAAGCTTTCCAAGGCTAGAAAGCAGTCTCATTTTGAGTTATGTTCGTAAGTTGTGAAAGAATTTCTCAAGCTTTTTAGGCTATAACTACTAAGAAAATTTAATATGATAATTACGCCAGATAATACCAATAATTATGACTACTCTCCAACTTTGAATTTGCCACCCCTGTTTTAAGGTTTTTACAGTAGCATTAACTGGTCACTTGCAATAAGGAGTTACGATAGCCAGCATACATCTTTGCTTGGCATGAAAAACTGAGTTATTATGTGGAAATTCCATTTGGTGGCCACGCTCTTTAAGTGTTTCGCTCAATGCCGTTTGCCGTGTGAAAGATTATACCATGAACGATTTTCTTATTATATTTTCCTTCAGTTTTCATGTTTTTTTTATTTCATGCACATTTTGTCTTCAAATTTCCATTATTAAATTGTAATGCAATTTCATATTTGTTACGCACAACGCAGCATTTCACGCTCTTGACGCTAATGGCATGACAATGAAATTTATTGCATTGATAAAAAAAAAACCGCAGCATATAAAAGATTAAGGAAACGAACGTGACGTGGCGAATGCCATGGAAAATTGCTCGCAATATTACAACTTTTTAGCAGTTTGCTTATGCAATATTGCGCTTGAATTTAATTGGCAAAAAAATCAAATAAAATTAAACAATAAAATACGTAAAATTTATATGCGGCTTAGATATGCAAATTTGAAGGCAAAAATAAACAATACAGCCGATTTCTGGGTGAAGTCGGATTTAGCGACTTTTTAAGCAGTTTCGCAGCTTTGGTGCCAACTAAATTGTAACTGTCACTGAACCTCGAACTAAATCTGCATTAAAATCAATTTCGCAAGAGCCAATCAAATATAATTTGCATTTATGCTAATATATCAGCACCCACTAGCATCAGCAACAGCAAACTTCATTAAGAAATACTTTAAAGTGTAGGTTTGTTTGGTGGCGTTGCGAAATTTAAATACCTTTTGCGGGCTCAAGTATTCATTTAACTACTCTATGCTGCTTCATACTTTGGTGTTGATATTTCAATCCTAAGGAGCAATAAAAAGTACAATAAAAGCAAATATTATTTGGTTAAAATCTTTTGAAATGAGCCGAATTAGATGCACTCTAATGTTTAGAAAACTATGCATTACATTAAAACAATCAAGAGAATTCAGGTAACAAACTAATATCATTTAGGGTTCTATGAAAATTTGAGAATTAGTTATTTTATGAATTCACTTTCATTTCCGAATTTAATTATGGCGAATTTAGAATACTCCTTGGCGAATTTATGAAAGAGTGCGCAGTGGAAATAGCATTGAATTTTAATTTTTAAGATGCTAGAATTACTATTACTATTAGTTCTAAAACGAAAGTGAATTACCAGCACCTGAAATATGTCTCTAAACAAGCATTTAATAGAACAGAACAAATATCTATCACCCAAAAAACCACTAGCATATAGGAGGAAGTATTTGGTTATGCATTATTTCCTCACCACTGGGTGTTAATGAGAGCATTTGATTGGCCACAAACCATAACAGCCTAACTTTAGTTAGGACAAAATTTAGTTTATAATGCCATCACTTTCAGCGTATCCAAATCTATATGCTTTCAAATTATCATGTGTGCATCTTGTTAAGGACGGCAATTATCCATCAAAAACCTAATAGCTTTAACTTAGGCTCTTATGACTTAGGCTCTTATGACTTGTGAACACAGATTTTAAGGTAGTTCCTAATCTTTTGCTCAAATTGCTGTTAAAGTATTTGACACTACAACACAATCAACAACAAAAGACAACCAAAAGTCAACAATACGTAGTAATTTTGTTCATTCTGTTCATTATTCATGGCTAATTTACATAAAATTTGTATGCACATTGCGAGAAATATACATTATGCTAGAGCGTAAGCGTGCAAATATTACGTAGAAGCTGCCACAACGAAATTTTTTGCTTATGGCTGAAATTTGTATTTAATTATAATTACGAGTATTTTCTACAGAATTGACATGTATAATGTGTAGCATATTATTAATAATTATTGGTTCGGTTTCAGTTAATTTTGTGCAACGCTTTCAACGGAATTCTAATTTATTATAGCGAATTGGGGCTGCTTTGAGACAGAAGTATAGAATGCTGGTGTGCTGCGGGAGCCACATAGCAACAAATTTGGAATGCAGATTTCTGTGAAGCGGTGTTCCTACATTACGAAATCAGAGGAAATATTTTGTAGCCTGGAAATGTTGCTTTTATTTGAGTAGAATTCGGAAGCAACCGCCTTTTTTTGGAATTTGGAATAGTGAGGTCATTATTCCATCATTTGAAAAATATTGAAGGAAGCAATAGTTATTGCATACATCAACGCTTAAATGCGCCTTCTTATACTGCGGGAGCCATCGGGATCAGAGCTAGGAAAGCTCCGTCTAACAAACTGACAATAATAATAATGTTTTAAACGTTTGCTGTTTTATCTACAAGGCCAGGAAAAAGTAGATTCTTTAGGTTTTATGAAAGAACTGAACAGACAATCAAAGAAAGCTTTCTTTTATTATTAATAAAATGCGAGTGAGCTTTTTGTTTAAGTAAAACTGACAATTTTAACAGAAAGGAGAACATATTCCAGCAGATAGTCTTTTCGGTAAAGTTAGAGACGATGACAGTCGGAAACACAGTTTTTAAATCGGAATTATAAATTAATGTGAATTTTTGATTATAAAGACAACATTTAGAAAACAAATGGAGGTTAGAAAGAAAATTTAAATGAGATTTCGTTCATTTGGAAAATTATTGATTACTTAACACAATAACCGAGACGATTTATTTTGAGGAAATATCAATAAAAAAAACCATAAAAGCCACGAAGCAGAAAAACTCATGTCAATTTGGCAAAGTGCCAAGTAAATCAATTATATGGTTTTCGAATAAAATTTGTCACCGACTTTAAACAATATGATTCCAGAAAATGACGATAGATTTTACTATTATTTTTTAAATCTACAGATATTAAGGAAGCAGATATCTATAAATATAGCTATGATTATTGATGGGAATAGCAGTATCTATTCAAATTGCTATTGGAATTTCCAAAGCTTCACTTCCAATCAAAACCTTCAACGGCATAAAAATGCTATAAGGCCGTAAAATAGTAAAATGTATGCTTTCCAAGCCAAAAGTCATTAAAAAAGTTTCAGTCTAGAAATGGCACAAGCACTCATTATTTATATTCTCAGAAAATTTACGCTTTAAAATTTTGCTTGTAACTCGAAGAGAATTGCACAAAGTAATGTCTAGGCGAATCAGCGACTCTTTCCTTTTCAACTTTTACATTGTACGTTGAAGAGTTAAAAACGATAAACATTTCTAAAATTATGGCAACAAACTGCAATTAAATGAGGTGTATGACAAATGCTACGACACCATTGTTGACATTGACAGCAAATAGAAGGCAGCAAATGGGCGGGCAAGAGGAAAGCCACGGAAAGGCATTTTAGGCACCTACCAAATATTACGAAGCTAACGATTCATTACGTGCCCATACATTTAACACAAAAACAGGTGTGTGGCATACGAAATGGCCTGAGTAAAATGTCTCTGTAGCAGCACTTTAATGGCTGTAGGAGCACGTGCTGCCAGCATGACACAATCAAATCGCAGACGAAACGAAATGAAACAAGACACAAAACGAAAGCTTTGAAATTACACTGTTGCACTCAAAGGATTATACCTATATTATATACTCGCAGTTATTCTTCAATGACACGCACTGAAATTTTTACCATAAAATTTATTAATTATATAATTAAAGGGGTGGGTTATATTATTACTGACCCACCTGACGATTTATTGTGCACCTTTTAAGGGATCTACAACTATATCGGTAATTTTTAAACGTCATCCGAATGCCTGCTGTTTTGCCAAGTAAGGAATTTTTTTTGCTTTTCTTTCGTCTCGAATCCCCAATGGTACTTTAGAGCAGAGGAAGTTGAGAGTGTGCATGCGCTGAGGTAAAGGCAAAACAATTACCTGCGTGCATTCACTCAATTCTGTTGCACTAATTACGCCCTTGTTATTCCACCACTTTTTCACATCCCACTACCTTATTCCGTTCCAAATCAACTTTTGCTTTTCACGTATCTGGTTTTGGGGCATCCCCTGAGCGTTGATTAAAATTCAAAAAGATAGATATAGCCTCATCTCATTGAAAATACTTGTTTAATGCTTATTTCAAGAGATTTAGTTAGTTTTTCACGAAAAAATTCATTGGAAAATAATGGCAGCAAATGAAAAAAAAATATTTCACATGCTTTCTTTACGAAGAATTACATACCCACCATAGCACGTCGCTGCAGCAATGTTCTATAAACTATTTTATTGAAAGTTAAAATTTTAGTTTTTCTTCTGCAGTAAATTTATATGCAATTCGATATCACATATTTTAAGACAAACGATTTGTTTATCAAAATATTTGAGTTACCAAAGTTAAACCTGATGAAAAATTTCGAGTATGAAGAGTTAAAATTCTTCCCTGAATTTTTAACATAAAAAGCTATTAATTATAATTGTGCCTTTTTTGTACTAACTTTGTTTTTTCAGCCGATTTAAAAAACTAAGTTTTATCTGCTGACTTCTGGTTTAAAGCTTTAACTTAACTTAACCGATAAGCCAAATTGTGAGCTTGAAGCTAGCTTAAACTGTCAGTGCATTTTTCTGAGTAAGTTAAACCAACCCCACTGAGCAGTGGCAGAGTTGAGCTTGAACGTAAGTAAATCAAGGCAAAAGACTTAAGACAGAAACTTACTTCACGCATACAAAGACGTTGGGCTGCAAGGTTTTCTGTTTCATTAAAGCTTCATTTCATTTTGTCGCTATTCTCCGATTTTATTGTTTATGCGAATTACTTAATTATTGCCATTTTGACACTGACATTTGCAAAAATGCAACCCACACAAAGCAAAAAAGTTGTACCATCTTAAGCAAATTTTTTGTACGTTTTGGTTTGCAATTTTATTGCAGCTTTTATTATGCTCTTTCTCATGCAGATGTGTAGGTATGTCATACAAAAATTTGCTGCCGCTAAGCCCAAAAGTGTTGAAATGCTTAAAGTCAACCTCAAATTTAAGCTTTAAATCAGCAGCAGCTCTACAACAACAATAAAAGCAGCAATGTCGACCACAAATATACACAATAATTATAATAAAAAAGTCATACAGCAACAATCAAATGTGTCACCATTGTCTTGCCTTTTGTTGTCGCTTGTCAAAGGCGCGTGCGGCATTAAAAAGCGCTTAAGATCGCAGCAGCTGTCGCCAAAATAGAGATGAAAAATGTATGCATGTATGTATGTTGGTGTGTGCGCTGTGCTGCAATTTATAAAAAGCAGCTTTGCTCAAGCCAGGCCGGCAGTGCACACCTTTTTTTCCGGCAGCGGCAGCGGCGGCCCACAAATCTATGGCAGCGCATTAGTGCGCCAAAAGACCAAGTCCGGTTGTGTGTGGCGTGCCGTGCACGAGCTTGAGTGTAGGTCTAGTTTGTCGGAGGGTGTGCATGTGTATGCAAGAGGTGACAATGCGGGGCAACACCTCATTTCTGCGCATTGAAACTTTTGCGTGCCACACTCAAAGCACAATTCAGCGTGCAATTTCTACAATTATGTTGTTGATTTTGCAGTTATTGTTGTTGCTGTAGCTATAGCTGTGCTATAGCGCAATTAGTTAATTGTTTAATTCTCAGTTTTTGCTATTGCCTTAATTGCCAGCATTTGTTGGACATGCATGATTTATGCGTTTGAAAAAGCAGTAGTATTTGAAAGTAGACTAAAAGTCGCAGCTGTGGAAGCGAGAAATAGAAGACATCATCCCGCAAGTAAAGTTGCTATAAACTAAGGAACGCTAGCTGTTTGAAAAGATGTGGCTAACTATAAACAACTGAAAGAAGACATCGAGGTCTGAAAAGAAACATAGAGCTTGCATGGAATATTTTAATAATACCTTCTTTGATGCAGCTGAAAAGTGTTTTGCCTGTGTTTTTGATATGCCTTCTCTAAAGAAGTTTCTTTTAGTAGGTAAAAATCTGTCAATCACAAATCTTGTTTCCCAAAACTAGCAATCACCAACTTGAATTTAAGATTAAGTCCAAAAACTAGGTTCCATATAAACAATATATTCTCGTGAAATGCAAAGAGCGAACAAAATCTTCAAAAATATTTCATTCGATTGACAAAATATTCTCTTTACTGAACCTAACAAAATATATATTTCGAAGCATGCAAATTCTTCAAGTCTGTTGCCATTTTACCCAAATCATATAATTCAAAATACTATTTTATTTCTTTAAGACCAAAAATTGAAGTTTTAACAGTGCAAGCATTTTTAAATTGCAGACAGAAAATATCTTTCTACTTTTCATCTTCTCTACGAAACAAACAAAAGACACATAAATATTACCAAACGGAACATGTGTAAATTAGCTCGATGGCTGCAGTTTATTATATAAATTATTAACCATAAAATTCTGTCTTTATTTCATGCAAGTCAACTTAGTAAAAGTGCATGCCAGCCATGCTAATGGCAAATATCTAAAACAGCAAACAAGCATATCAGTTTGTCGCTTAAGTCTTTCGTTCGATGGACACTTTCGAACGCATTGCTGGTAATTTGCAACGCTTTATAGCGAGCTTAAAGGGAAAAAAGCACTATAATTTTGCATAAAATGAATGTTTAGTTGTGCTTAATACAACTCAAGTATTCGCTAGAACAAATTAAATGTGCTTAAGCCAAAAAAATGACTGTCTTAATAAAAATTAATGCTGCCGCGCATAACTTAATAAATTGTACCTACCTGCTGCTGCTGCTGTTTTAGCGCTTTTTGCTGGTGTGTTTTTCCGCCGATGACTTAAATCCTCTGAAGGCGTTTATGAGACGGCAAGCAAATGCAAGCGGCATCAATGTCGTCGTCGTCGCCTGAGTGTATTTTATAGCAATTTTGTTGTTGTTGCGCTGCTGGGATTTTAAGCACGAAATGCAAAATGTGTGGTTACGATAAAAGTAATATTGTTTTGTTTTTGCTTTTGGTTTCATTCAGTTTTTAATATTTTTTTTCAATATATTTCGAAGGCAGTCTGCAAAAGTGACTGACTAAAGCAAAGCCCAACAAGCAATTTTCGATAGAGAATATTAATGATACACTTTCGATATATTTTGCTGGTATTTTTAGGAGTGCGATAAATGCAAAACTATAATTATGTCATCATGTCATCATGTTAGTAAAAATCATTATGTAATTCTCTTGGTTGTAAATTTGAGACAGTTTTGAGCAAATCACAAATCAAAGTATAACAAGAGAAATTAATTGTTTGCCCAAGTTTGAAAGTTGAACGGCTGTGCTTAATTTTTGGAAAATTTGTGCATGCATGGTTCAGGGAACAATTGTTCGTTATTCTTTATCAGAAGCAAAATTATAAAGAAATTTAAAAAAAAAAATTTCAATGGTGATTCTGTGACTATACCTAAATTTAGCTCAAAAGTCAGACTGTTTGAAAATAAAGCTTAATCCAAATCAACTACTATTATTATAATATTTCGGAAATGTTCCACCCAATGCGAATCTATTTATGTATGTATTAATTGAATTAATTTAATTCGGGTATATAATAACAAGTAAATAACTAAAAGAGCATTTGATTTAAGTTTTTTTTCTCCTCGTTTGTTGCAAATGCACAGTATTTATTCAATTTAAATTCGAACTAAATGTAAGATAATATACTTCTGTGCCTCACTTAAATGTCCAACATGTCCAACATTTGAATATAGCTTAATTTTGTGCTATGAAAATAAAATCCATAAATTTACGGTGAATTGAAACTTATAGAGGCAGTCTGGAATCCATCATGAATAGAGGCAGCAGCTCACAGCACTTGCATATTTGATAAATCAAAATAGATTAAGGAAGTATCTAATATTAAATTAAACAGCTTGTATTAAGCAAATTTGCATTCCCACTTCTTAAATATAGTTGCTTAAAATACATGAACGATGAAGTAGTTATATGCACAGCCTGATTCTATTCCCAAGATTGCCGTAGAAAGCTTAAAATTATTGGAAATACTCGATTTCTCGAATAACTAACTAATAAATTATTTACGAAAAATTATTCCCTGCATGTTACTTTTTCGATATCGTTTTGCTTGCTGGGATAAAACACACACATTCATATTGAATATACACACTAATTACTAGCAGAGAAAAAGTAAATGTTTCAGCTTTGTTTTTGTTTTTGCTTTTTCGTTTTTTGTGCAATGCTCAACAGCCACAGCTCAAAAGCGTAGGCTACACAAGTTGAACTGCTTTATCAAGGGAGTAAGACTGTCTTTTAAAATTATAAAATTACAGAAACTTCTACAATTCGTGCAGCTGTCACTTTAGTCTATCTACTTTTGTAGTTTGCTATATTTTTGTGCGGCTCTAAACAAAATTTTCACCAGTCCCAACAGCAAAAAGCAAGATTTGAAGAACAGCTGTTCCTCTACCGCGGCGTACAGATAAAACTTGTTTGTCGCTGTCACTGCCAACTCGCCGGAAATACGCTTTATTAAAAAATTTTGCTGCAAACTTAAATTTGCATTGGGTTTTGGTTTTTTTGGAATTCAGCGAGATTTCGTTTGAGCATGGCCTCAGCAATTTCTTTCACTTTCTTTACAATTCAAACAATTCCTTCAAGTTGCTCTTGAGACTTTATGGCGAAAGCAAACACACGCACAAAATTAAAAGACACAATTTTAGCTTTTAGTTTTTGTTATTGCTGTTGTGTGCCTTTTGTGCACGGCGCGTTACAATTCAAGCCGAGATCGTCTGTCAGACTGACTGACATCAGTGCGCTTTTGTTTAGACTGGTTCTGCTTGAGCTCGTCGCGTATCTTTTTAGTTGGGCTCTTCTTTTTTGCACATCTGTGTTAAAGTGTCTATCTGTGTTTGTGTGTGTTTCAGTATTTTTTGCTGCTTCGAAATTTGCGCTTTTCTTTTCAAATTCGCCACTCACAAATTACACTCACAAATTCTGAAGTTGTTGTTGGTTTTTGCTTTCCGCTGCTACTTCTTACTAGCACAGACAATATAAATACTACACGTAAGCTTTATCTCTTCTTAGACTTGAAATATTTTTTGTATTTTTTGCTGCTGCCTTTTATGAAGGTATCGTTCGCTTCGTTTTGCTTGAAACCGAACCGTCGTTGTTGCCCGCCAACGCTGTACTAAAAGAGTTTCGCTGCTGGTTGCCGCATTAAATAAGCTCGCGCCGATGATGTCAGCTGCCGAAGAGAGCGCTCGGCGACGCACACTAGCGCTAGCCTATTGCAGTTGAGTGTGTGTGTGTGTGTGTGTGTGTGTGTAGAAGAAGGTGCAGAATGATCTCAATATGCAACTGCAGACACGCTCTTAATATTTGTTTGAAAATTGGCATATATAATTCAAAATACTAATTAACCCACAAATTTTTTATTTATGTTTCATCATCTTTCAGGCGGAAGTCTTTGCAATCCTAAAGGCCATGGACTTCGTCAGGGAAAGTGGATGGTCTGGCAAGAGCATTTGCGTCTGTAGTGACAGTCAGGCTGCACTTATGGCCTTTCTCAACCCAATCACCACCTTCAAGACAGTCAAAGAGTGTAAAGCCAAGCTTAACAGCGTAGGCTTTCACAACTCGCCCTCTTTTGGGTACCGGGGCACTTCGGCGTGTCCGGAAATGAAGTGTCCGATGAACTTGCAAGATCAGGTTCTGAAGACCACTTTCTGGGCCCTGAGCCTGCCTTCTTCCATGGTCAAAGCGTCCATAAAGGACTGAGTTGTTTCTCAACACGGTCAAAGATGGGCCGGGCTAGCTGGATACAGAGAGACGAAGCTCCTGCTTCGAACCGTCGACAAAAGAAAGTCTTCTTTGCTTAGGTCTCTAAACCGTAAGGATTGTAGACTTCTTGTGGGCGTCCTGACCGGTCATACCTCCTGTGCAAAACACCTGAGTGCGATGGGTCTGGCCGACGACAGCGTCTGTGAGAGCTGTCTAGAGGACGAGGATACCGCTACCCACTTCTTATGCGAGTGTCCCGCCTTTTCCAGGTAGCGATTGCAGCTGCTGGAGTCAGACGTGGTGAGAACCGATCAACTAAGTTCCTTGCCACCATTGAAAATCCTCCGCTTTATTAAAAGCTCAGGAAGATTTCAGTAAAAGGAATTCGCTTACCAGTACTATGGACAAATTCTTGTCTGCGTGCTAGTAGGTTTTTCATATTCCGACAAAAAAAAAATATATTTAAATTTATATATTTATATAATAATGACAATATAATCATGTTTTTTCTACAATAGAAACTTTTCATTAAAGCAGCATATATCAAATGACTTCGAAAAATCAAATTATATACAGTAGTTGTACTACATATATAAATTTTTTTTAAATACAATTTTTTTTAATTTAATTATAAGCAGTTAATCTTCAAATTTCCATTAAACTTTGATATGCTCAGTAAGCATTTTTGCGAAAAATTTGGATTTAAATATTGTATTCATAAAAATTATTTTTGTTATTTCAGTATTTAAAATATTAAGCAAATTATTAGGGAAATAATGTTTTAAGCCATTGTGAAAGTTTCTTAACTGCTATTAAAAAAATTATAAAATTGGTGTACTATAAATTATATATATGTATATATAGTTAACGAAAGCTTAAAATGCTGAAGAAGTGTGATCAAAATAAATTGCCTAAAAAAAATTTCCTACACATTTTATTATGTCGAATCCAATTTAAAATTTTAATAATAATTTGCAAGCACAATAAATTGGAAAATCAATGAAGTATAAATGAAAATAATGAAAATTATTTTTAATATTATTACTTTTGGTTTAATCAATATGCAATTTCTTAAACTTTTATTAACTTCATTTATAAAAATAATTAAAAATATATTTTACGATATCATGTTCACATTATTATGATTTAAATATTATCCCTCAAAATGCATGACGTGCCTTTTTCAGACGCATATGCCGGCTTTTCAGCTGCTTAATACACAAGCACACTCACACACTTATGAAGGCGTACACACACATGGGTTCAACAAATTACCGGCTTTTTAGTATTAAGAGTCACATCAAGATTTAAGAGAGCTTTTTCAAATATTGCTGTCGTAGAGCGGAAAGAGAGTAAAATGTGCTTACGTTATTTGCGTTATTCCGTTTTGCTTTGTGGCTGGCTGGAGCAAACGTGCCGAACGTATAAATGAAAATTTTCCTAGCTTTGTTGTTTTGCAAAGAATTATTTTTTTATAACCAGTGGCTTGTCACTCTTTACGAACTGTAAGTCTACAATTATAGATACTTCAAATCAAATTCTGCTTGGTGGAAATAGAAGATCAAAGAAAAGGGAACGTCAGCTATCAGAGGAGTAAAGTTCTTGGCAATTATGCTGGAAATACACCTAAATATGGCGCTTGGTCGAGATGATATACACATAGTTATATTAAGACCCTTGCAAATACATTAAGGAAAATTTGTAGATTTCCAAAGGCAATTCAGCAAGTTAAGATATTTTGAACGTTGTACATTATATATATACCACCTTCGCGGTGACTCACCGCTTTATTTACCTCTAATTGGAGGAATTTTAATGGAATTAAAATTTTCACAAGACAGACGAGAGCAGCACCGTGTTAGCTGACACCACTCACGGATCTTACACACTATTGTCACTTACCCTACCAAAGTTCAACCAGCCTTAGCAGATTTTTGTAGATTCTTTGATAGCCGAATAGTTCCATTCCAAAGAAACTGCATGAAAATTATTTTAACAAATCCTGTAGAAAAATATGATACAAATTAAGGCAAAATTCTCTTTCTTTAGATTTATTAAAATAAAATAGTAGATTTTACCAAAGAAGAAAATGCACAGTATTACAATTTTTGTGCAAGAACAAAATTAAAAGAAACATGTGAACATGTTACCAGACGCTCTGGCATCTGTGGTTGTTAGTTTACCTCTGCGTCGGTGAATCACGCCCATTTTTGAAGATGGACGCTCGGGTTTATATATTATGGAAGTTATGATAGTTTTTCATTTACCGCCTATATAGTGGACAGACCACGCCCTGTTCTTTTTAGGATATAATATTATAAAGCCGATATCTGAACTTCAGTACCAAATTTCATTCATATATAGGGTGGATCACGCCCATTTTCGTATGACGTAGAGGGCCCACGCCGTACCTTATACTACACCAAATATCATTCTTTAAATGAGTAATTAAACAAATTTTAGCCATTCTACTGAACAAATTCTGAGGTAGATGGGCTTATGGGTCCATTGAGGGCGTGCCCTTCAACCAATTTCGCTAATCGCGGAACTTAAACTAAATTAAAGGTGACCCTCACTGTGTACTAAATTTGGCTAAAATCGGATAATTTCTTTATTCTCTCCTGCGACCACGGACAGTCAGATAGACAGACAGACAGACTTTGGACAGACCAGACTACCTAACGGAATGGTTCCGGGAAGAACATCCGTGCAGACGAGAGGAGGTTTTAGCAATTTGAAGTCCCGTACTAACTGGGGGCTTTCGATGCTTTCCTTCTATTGAACAAATAACACAGACAGAGAGACAGACAAACGGACAACTGGATATCTAGATAAAAGTGATTCCGATAATTTCTTTAAGTTAAGTTTATACCTATGACGGCTCCTTTAACGCGTTACAAGTTTCGCACAAAGTTATTATACCCTATTACCATAGGTGTAGGGTACAACAAATGATCTTATAAAAACGTATAAATTTTAACAAATTATTTATACTATCTAAACATTGCAAAAATGTAATTAAAAAAGAGTCTGAAGAATGCAGCACTTGAATTTTATGTTTGGCCTAAATTTATTATAATTATTGTCTTTTTATTAACACTTAGAAAAGTGGCGGCGCATAGCTGACTTGACTGCCACTATTGTTGTTGACCCAAGTGTTAATTGCTTTATTTATAGCAGTAATTGAAATGCACAACAGAATCAATCGCACGTCTAGACGTTATAATGCAATGTATCGATAAAATTTTATTGTTAATGTGACAATAATCGAAGCACGTTAAATACATAAATTTACAATGGCTTTTAATATATTTATTCCAATTGGTTGAGTGTGTATTTGTTTATGCTTTTATATGTGCATATCACAAAAAAGTCAACACAATTTTTGTTCATGTGTTGCCTCAGCTGGCAAATTGGCTGAAGCGAACCTGCAAGCGCTTGTCGCTTAAGTCTTTTGTTTTCAAAATTTGTTTTTCGCATAACTCAAATGATACCCAAACGCGTGCGCTGCATGTTATCTAATTATAAATTCAACTCAAATACACCGCATAAATGTCCGGCAAAGGGCGCTTCGCTAATAAATTCAAATGTGTGCATGACCGGGCCGAAGTGTTAACCCGTTAATTCTTTTGTTCGAGCAGGTGGAAAATTTTGCATGTGGTATTTATTATAATTGTTTTAGTAAGTACTAAAATAATGTTTGCGCAGAAGTGTTTGTCTTCTTTAATATTAGCATATTATTGTGCATCGCAACTCTCGCAAAAATTTCATTCTTGACTCCAGCAATTGGAATAAAATACATAGTTTAACTAGCACATAAAAGTATAGCACTCCTATAATGAAACAAATAATTTATTTGTATTCCTTGTATACGATGATTTTGTAGGAAGGCATCAAATATGTTTGACTATAAATATAAGACATGCACATATTTTAGGAAACGAAAAACCAATAAATTGTATTGGGGTCGAATGGAACTCGACTCACAAGTATGAAGTAAATGTTTTGATTTAATAAGTTGCGAAAAGAGGAAACGAGATTGAACTGATGTATAATAAATCATAGAAACCAATATCAGAATCATAATCGGGTTTGAAACATTTTTAATTGGTTTAGATTTAGAAAGTGAAAATCTCAATCCCAATAACCATTTTAATTTTTCGATAAAGAATTTTTAATTACGGCGAAGATTTGAAAATTGGGAATAAAAGCGAAAAAATCAAAATAGGGGTAGCTGCTGTATTCGTTGCCATTGTTGATCGATTATATTTCTAAACATTTGTAATCAATCATAAATCCGTACCGATTGCTATTTAGAGTAAAATCAATCTTCAATGCAATCTTCTTGCTATTGCGGCTGATGGATTCGACTAAAGGTACACCCTATTCCAAACTCATAGAAGTTCGAAAGAAAAATGACAAAATTCCAATACTGAACAAGCTACAATTTTATAGAATTTGAATTTTTTTTTAAATTTTTGGAAGCATATAATTTACCATTATAGTAAGCAAAAGACAGCCGCCCACTTTACACATATGCTCACACAAACTCATGTATAATTAAAGGCGTAGACTAACAGAGCACGGCACCGGAAGGGTTGGCGACTTGGGCGCGTCCCAAGTGTTTGTCTGCACAGAAGTTTGCTTGCATGTAGACAAGGCAAAGATTAATTGCAGACAATTTGTCAGCCGCACAAAATGCAAATAAACCAAAAATACATGCATAAAATACACACACATACACAATTACAAATATGACAGATCGTTTGAAACGTGCTTTGTTTGCGGCGTGTTCCGACGGCAGCCGGCGAAGCCGTAAAGCACGTGCCGTGCTGCGGCGCACAACTGCAACAGTTACTTGTCGGTTCGAACTTGTTGTTGTGGTTGTTTTTCCTTTGTTTGTTGTTTTTTTAAATTGAAGGAAACTGTGCAAAATTTTATGGTGATACAAAATTAAATTGTGGTTATCTAAATTTTCCGAGTGTTTCCTCTAAGTTTTTCGTACCGTCCCACAATCATTTTCGCGAGTTGTTTCCTCTTTCAATTTTTCGAATTTTTTGTCAAAGTTTTGAACTACATATTTCGTGAACACTAGTATACACTGCTATCTGAAACTAAAACTTCTTAAGTTTCTCAAATTATTTCCTTTATTAATTTTATAGGTTACTCTTTATAATTTCACAGATTACCCCCTTTTTTAAATATGCCATATTTATTATTCCTAGACCGTTTTTTTCGAAAGGCCACTGCTCTCGATATTTCGAATTGGTCTTATTTTCTGGTCCGTGTATCATTTCTTATTCAGAATTTTGTATTACTGCTTTTTCGATATTTCAGATTGCTGCAATTTAAATTGTATGGTATACTCCTTTATCAAAGTTCCGCATTTCTAATTAGTTTCATAAGTTTTATCAACCTAAGGTGCTCCTTTTAAACTTTTAAGATAGCTCTTTGAAATAATCAGATTTCTTTTTGCTTTATTTTCTCAAAATGCCGCTTTAAAACTTTTTCGAAATTTCATTGAAATAATCAGATTTATTTTTGCTTCATTTTCTCGAAATGCCGCTTTTCAACTTTTTCGAATTTGCAAAATTATCAAAAAGGTTAATTACTTTCGGTTTTCCCTTTTTTGTCCGCTGGTAAGTTTTTTTGAATACGCCCTTTTCTTTATTTTAGATTACTCTATTTGAAATATTAATATTTCCAACAGTTGTCGTTTTCAAACTACTGCATTTCGTAAAAAACTCGTAACGATTCTTTTAAAATTTTTCGAACTGCTCCCTTTTTCATGCCTTCATGGAGATGTGATTTTTCCTGGTGCATTATTTGCCAGTGGTTTATGGCTTCGGACCGCTGTTACGGTTTGTAATTGTTTTGCCCACGTTTTTGAACTCAAAGGGTCATGCGCGTGGCTGTGTTTTTCTTTAGTTGCGTTTCATTTCGATAGTTTTTTGTTGCGCTTTGCGCACACCACGAATTGTACGCGTACAATACTCGTACAACATAAAACGCTCGAAGCGAATGTTATGACTTGCATAATGTTTAACAACAAAACAGCATGTTATGCTCGAGAGACAAAAGACTTCAGCAACGAACCCATTTCTGCGATAAGTGGTTGAGAGCTCCAAAAATTTGCATATTTCAGAGCAATTTTTTTATGGGTCTTAACGAGATGGCTAACAATTAAAAGTGAATAAAATGTTTTCACAGAAATGTTATAGATCCAAAGAGCAGTTTCGTGCGAGTGGCATGATATTTTCCAACACTATTTTTTGAACATTAAAGCAATATATGTTGTTAATAAATTACTAAGCAACATTGAGTACATGAAAAAGCACAGAAACTTTGTTGCAAAATATCCCTCGGCACATTTGTTATAACCAATTATTATTGGTATCAAGTCAATCATTTAGTTTTCGATCACTTTCCTGGTTCTTATCCATTGGGATTTTATTTTGTGATGCAGTTATAATATTAGTAGTTCCAGTCATTGAGGTTTTTCTTTGAGATCTGTTTCTTTGCTTACAGTCATTAGGTCTTCATTTTGGGAACACCTTCTTTGTTTCAAGCTATTGAAATTTAATTTTGAGATCATTTGCTTTTCCCTCATTATATTCTTGTGCGTGAATACAAGCCTTAATTTTTGTGGGCTTTTTAGCCTGCTATTTCTTTTCATGGTCTGTCGTGCTATTTTCCCGCTGCTTGCCTATATTTTTTTTATATATATACTTTTTACATTTCTCAAATAGGTATCAAATCGCTGTCCTCTTGAACGAAGTTTTCATTTAATATTACAAATATCATTAGACTGTTTCTAAGATGTCAGTTAAAATTAGCTGATAAAGAATCATATGAGCTGTTATTTTCGAAAGTGGTATAAGTCCACATTTCTGTTATTGCGAGATATTTCATTATTTACATTTCACTCTTAGCGTCAATATTGTTAAGAGCTAAAACATCCATCTCCCAAATACTAGAATCTCAATTTTTTCTTACTATAATTTGTTTACCAATAAAAAGATCATAATAAGTTTTATCTACAACTACAATTTTTTAAAAAAAGGGCTTTCAAAACAACAACTCATATATGAAATACCAATCCCATAATACTAAACCATAAAGTGTGCCAGCCCTTCAACTAACATTTATATGTACATACATGTAGGATTGGCAGGGGAAGGGCCAGGGAGGCGGACGAGGACTGGGCGACATTACTGAGCGTGAGCTATAACTCACACACACATACAGAGACTGGACGATAGAACTGAGTGTAAGCTACAACTCGCACAAAGAAGAACGAAAACTGACGAGCGTCCATCAGTCTTGAAAACGAAGTCGAAGCGTAAGGTCTTGCATGGCCAACACCACTTAAACAACTTTTATATCTTTTGTAAATCATTTTATATATTCAATAAAGTTATGAAAAGACTACAATGTAATTAAAACACTACATACATATCGCCGCTTGATTCAATACTTGTCGTATGTCGACTTTTTCACTTTTTGCAGTTTTAAGTTTAAAGTAGGTAGGGGAGAGGGGGGTGCCTTCGTCTACTTTTTTTTGAAGGCCTATATTTCAGAAGGTAATGAAAATATTTAAAAACCGATTAGAGTGTTACAATACCTCATTATTTAACAATAAAATGTTATACTAAAATTTCTTTAAAAAGTTCCGTTTGTATTATTTTTTTCATGATTAGTAAAAAAAGTCATTTCGCTGAATGTGCCCCCATGCCAGGGTAGCTTCGGCATTTGGCGGGGCACTTTCGGCATTCACACTTGAAGGTACCATAAGGTAATACAGAATCTTGTTTAGACTAGATAAGACATGTTTTTGGTTACATAACACGTTTTTATTATATTTTGCATTAAAAAAATATAAAAAAATCATGTTTAAGAGCTTCAAAAAAAGGTAGTTATTGTAAAATTTTGTTTATAAATTTTTTTTTTATATATAAAGTTTAAAGTGCTGAGATCGACCCTAATATTAATTTTGTGTGGTTACGGGAGGTTTAAGCCAGGTTCGAGGGTCTTGGAAGCCTCAACTCGATTTCGATTTTTAGTACCTGTGAAGTTATATTGACGAATGTGCCCCATGAAAAAAAGACGAGTCCAACCTGGTGTCACTTTTTTTCTTTTTATTTTTTTACTCCTAATTTCAGTGTTTTATTTTCACATAAAACACTTTTATTTACACAATAATTAGTATTCAAGTAATACTAATACACTTTAGATTGAAATAATGATATATGTACACCACAAACTTCTTACGTTACCGACCTGAAAATTCGGCAACGAAGCGCGAAAACACAAAATCAAATGTAACTTTATCAGCTGTTCAGATAGAGATGGCAAACTTTGTGAGGGATATTTATGCTAGTTATGGGTTAGTTTTTACTAATAAACAGTAATGTCCGATGACTCCTTCATACCGAAATCGCCTTTGACGAATGTGCCCCAACGACGAAGGTACCCCCCTCTCCCCTACTCCCATTTTTTTTGGCACGGTAGATTTGTCTATAAACGAGTATTTGGTAGAGTGAAACCTTGTTATTAATACTGTTTATACCAAAAGATCGACTTTTCTATATTTAGGAAGATATAGCCAAATGCCATCCTTAACTCAAAATGTGAAAAAATCGACATACGACGAGTATTGAATCAAGCGGCGATATGTCGGTCCCAATCATACTTTAATCCTTTAAGAAAGAACCCTACCGGCAACTCAACTAACTTTTAGTGCACTATAAGCTAACTACTTCGCAACCATAGCTGACTATTCTTCGACTACTTTCAGTGGAAATGACTGACTTTTTTAACATTGCGATGTCCTAGGCAGTAGTCAGTCCCGATTACCCTTCGATGACTTTTCAACTAACTTAAAGTCGGTTACTTTGAAGTTAGCTAAAAGTTAGTTGTTTAGAAGTTAGCTAAAAGTTAGCTAATTTTTTTTAGTTATAGCTAACTAATTTCATATGAAGCTATTCAACTAAACTAGTATGCTGTAAAATCGTTGCGTGTTTAAGATAATATATCATCATATTTCCAAAATTTGGCAAAAATATTTGGTTTTTGATAAATCTTGTCATTTCCGTCTAAGCAACTGATTGAAATTTTCCAATGCAAAAGTTTTTTGACAAATATATAAAACAAAAAAGAAGGAAAACAAACGGCCTGCTTTGATTTTTCAATTTCAATTTCACAATGCAAATAAATAAATTCAAAAATTCAAAAAAACAAATAGCAAAAAAGAAGAAAGCAAACAGCTCGTTTTGATTTTGGGGCAGCTCTGCACTACATTGTAGTTAACTTATAGTTAGGTCATAAAAGTTAGCTATAAGTGTGCTATTTTCGTAGTCGACTACTGAAAATTCAACTATAAGTGCGTTATTTTCGTAGTCGACTACTGAATTGCTTATAGGGAATTGATAAGAATATACATAAGTATATGTCGGGTGATAATTAACTTTAAGTGCAGACTTGAAGATTTTACTGAATATTTTAACACTCAACTTGAAAGTTTTTCGAAATGGACAAATTATATTAATCGTATTGAAACATGATATTC